>OY751403.1:3778525-5262051 GCA_963565295.1 Epirrhoe alternata
GTTAAAGAAGTGTTCCTCAAGATAGGAAACCCTAGGGAGTGACGCGTGGCATTGCCTATCGCCGGTATAAAAAGTACCTTGAACGTAGCTTCGGATCCCAGGAAAAGATCCTCTCGGCGGCTCCTCTGCAGGTGTTAAACGAGAGCAGGTTTACTCAGCCATGGGGCTCCGGACACCGGGCTGACGTGACGACTTGACCACGAGGTCCTATTTCCACCAAAAGAACCAGAATTTTAGTTACAGAGCTGGCGAAGCTACGCACAGGTAGATCACTAAGATACATACCAGCTGAAGAGGTTCCAGTAAGGATTTATAAGTTCACGAGCAAAAAGTTATCCACTCAGTCTGAGTGTCACAGCCAAAGAACAAGCCACGTCCTTCGAAGTACGCAGCAGAGCATTTAGGGATCCCAGCTCCTCCGGTATTGGCTCCCTCCCAAACATGAGGAAGATGTAGCGAGCAATTTCACCCTCTAGTCCGACAGAAACAAGCTCGAACACTCATCGGACCAGACCAGATTATTCTTCTACCGATCTATTACGCCATGGCGTACTAACAATCCGAAAAACAAAAGAATACAATTAATTTCAACTCGAGACTCTTTTCAAAACAACTCATTAATTTGCAGATTCCTGACAGCTTGCA
Source organism: Epirrhoe alternata (assembly GCA_963565295.1). Taxonomy (NCBI): domain Eukaryota; kingdom Metazoa; phylum Arthropoda; class Insecta; order Lepidoptera; family Geometridae; genus Epirrhoe; species Epirrhoe alternata. The sequence goes on from OY751403.1 coordinate 3,779,171, forward strand.
ACACCTATACTGTCAACGTGACATGGACATTAGATGTCAATGTCACGCCGTTAGTTCTGACAATTTTTTATTTTTTTTATTTTATTTTTTTCGCCTAGCATGAATTTAAACCAGTTACAGTACATCCCCACCCCAGCAGAATTTACGCCGTAAATTCGATCGGCTGACCCCAGCCGAATACCAGAACAGAAGAAAAAACACCAGAAAACACCAGAAATGTTTATCTATCAAACAAAGGAGATCTTATTTTAAATTCGAAGTAAACCCTATGAGTACCTAAGTAGGTTTATTAGCAATGACTAAGCGACGGTTTAGTCCCGCTACCTATCATGATAGTTTAAAGGTAAGAAAAGTAGCTAAGAGCGTACGTAACTATGTATCTGTACAAAAGTACCTAGTTAATATTATATTTGCATATCTTAATGTATAAACTAATAGTAGGTAGTAGTTATTTACTGGCTTAGGGGACTAGTTCCCTAGGATTGAAGATCCTAAGCAGTTTGATACATTCTCCTTCCAAACAATCTCTTTCATTCTTCCCTTTCACAAACCCCCCCTAACAAATCACACAATCATACTTCCACAAGCACACACAGTTTCTCCTATGGAACTGAAGATACTGTGATTGCAAACTAACATACTAACATCATGAAGTCTACCTGTTTAGACATGGTAAGACTGTCAATAGTAACCAAGTGAGTGTATCCAAAATACCCAGTGTTGGCTTATTTCAATAGTCACGACCCGCTAAATGGCAATTGGGGAACATCTCCTTGTTGAAAAAAAAACTGCAGAACAAGAAAAAATCCCATAGGTAGTAATTACCTATCAAGAAGCCCTAACCTACCTACTTCCTATCTACCTACTGTCTAACCTAATTATTCTAACATGCAACTAAATGTAATCGACTATCTAAAATCCCCATAGGTAGTATTTACCTATAAAGGAGCCCTAACCTACCTACTTCCTATCTACCTACTGTCTAACCTAATTATTCTAACATGCAACTAAATCTAATCGACTATCTAAAATCCCCATAGGTAGTATTTACCTATAAAGGAGCCCTAACCTACCTACTTCCTATCTACCTACTGTCTAACCTAATTATTTTAACATGCAACTAAATCTAACCTAACCAACCACGCAACAGGCCGGCGGAAGTGAGGGGTGGTGATTACAGGAGATCAACCACACGACACTCCACTGGGTAGCGGGCCTGTGCCTACCAACAAAAGAAATAAAAGCATGACACCAGCAATCCATCAAACCAAGTTTATTCCAACTCCCGGGACAAGTGTTGCGTAGCCTGGGCTACGGTCCAGGGCTTTCTTGAGAGCTTGAGAGTCTCAGACAGTCCCAGTCAGAACTGGTTTAGATGTTAGTTATAGACTAAGTTTTAGTTTTAGAGAAAGTTAGGTAGTAATAGCTACCATCTCATGAGCTTAGAACGCGCCTGAGTTAAGTTTTAGTTTAAGTTAGGTAGGAATAGCTACCATCTCAGAATGAGCCTAGAACGCGCTTGAGTTAAGTTTTAGTTTAAGAAAGTAGGAGTACCTAGCTTGCTACTCCTAGCGAGTTAAGACGCGCCATCGCGCTATGTTTTACTAGTTCAACTCTTCGTAGGTCAGTTTGTGAGAACATCTCAGACAAAGTGGACTAAGGAGAGTATGAACCAGAATCAGCGGACAAAACGAATTGAATCTTGCAACGTAGATCAGTCAGTTACTTAGCTTAATTCGAAGTTTTAAGGTCCTTAATATGCCAAACCCCTGCGTTTCTACCATGCTCGTCCTCGAGTTCGTAAACCAAGGGTGATCGTTTAGAGATGACCTTACACTTTACGAATTTAGGTGCTAGCTTTGCTGAGAAAAACCTACCCTTATCACTAAGAGGAAAAGTTCTCTTCCACACGGTTTGTCCAACTTTGAGTTCCACATGCCTCCTACGCAAATTGTAGTAATGAGTGTTTTTTGCATGCGCCTTAACTATTTCCTCACGAACCTTACGAAAAATTTCCGTTAGTGTACCAAGACGACGTACATAATCGTCGCGACGTGGGAACGTGATATCTGACAAGTCTTCCGGAGCCATGTCGTAAAGCGATCCGTTTACTACTGCTTCCCGTCCGTGAACCAGCAGAAAAGGTGAGAAACCAGTCGCGTCACTCACTGATGTGTTGATGGCGAACTCAATATGAGGACAGTGGCGGCGTAAGATGGGTTGGCACCCGGGGCGATTTTCAATTGAGCACCCCCCCCCCCCCCCCTCAACCCCCGCCCCCCAAACAAAAAACCTCAATCTATTTTCCAGAAAACTTAGATTTACAAATCGTACGGCACCCCCTAATCGCAATTTTCTAGCGAAGTGAGTATCTTTATGGGGGAGCGAAGCGAGCCGATTTTTTTTTAACAACTTATGGGAGATAATGATGATCACCCATTTTGGGGGTAGGTGTTATTCCCCCAATCTATGGCAAAGAGGTAGTACTACCTTTACTAAGATCGGCTCCATCTGGCCCACATATCTTAGGGCTTTCCAGCCGACAGGTTATGTCGGATAGTTCATTTGCCAAGATAATGTTGCTTGCGAGATGTAGAACTTGTACACTTTTTTACACTTTTTGTTGGTATTCATAATGTTTCATATTATTTGATCCCAACGCCATCTAGTGATAATGCGGTGAAGCTCTGCAGTAGCTAGGTTGGCAACTGTGTTACGATGCTCTTGTAGTTCAGGCGATCGTGGTAAGAGGTCGCCACAAACTTCACACGATACATACTCAACACGATACATTAGTTGTTCACGATAGTAGTAGGTACTTACCTACTTCTAGCGAAGTGAGCTTCTTAATGGGCGAGCGAAGCGAGCCGATTTTTTTTTCGAAAAACTCAACACGATACATTAGTTCTTCACGATAGTAGTAGATACTTACCTACTTCTAGCGAAGTGAGCTTCTTAATGGGCGAGCGAAGCGAGCCGATTTTTTTATGCGAATAACTCAACACGATACATTAGTTCTTCACAATAGTAGTAGGTACTTACCTACTTCTAGCGAAGTGAGCAATAGTGAGCATCTTAATGAGCGAGCGAAGCGAGCCCAATTTTTTTTCACACAATTAGTTAATCTAGTTCTTGACGATAATAAGGCCGGTTTTAGCACTAACAGTGCCCTAAACGAGGTTTATACGGCACCCCCTAATCGCATTTTTCTAGCGAAGTGAGTAGCTTTATGGGCGAGCGAAGCGAGCCGAATTTTTTTTGAAAAACTCAACACGATGCATTAGTTCTTCACGATAGTAGTAGGCACTTACCTACTTCTAGCGAAGTGAGCAATAGTGAGCATCTTAATAAGCGAGCGAAGCGAGCCGATTTTTTTTTGCAAAAAACAACACGATACATACCTACATCTAGTTCTTGACGTTTAAGGTACCTACTTACATACTTCGGTTTTGAATACCAATTACCTACCGTACCTAAGTCAATCACAGATCTTGCAATGCCGCGAACTCGGCAAATGTTCGTTAGTTTTGGTAATGCGAGCGTACATGGTATTTCATGGGCGAGCGCAGCGAGCCTAATTTTTTTTGAAGAAATCGACAGTATACAACACTAATAAGTCCACATTAATAACACTATAAACGGGATATTTAACATGATTTTAGTGTTAATAATGTTGATGACCATGATAGTTGATAGGGCCATGATAGGGGCGCCCAGTTAACTACCATTTCCTTTGCCTGCTCTGGGGGTGCCTGAGGCCGCCGAATGTTAACAGGCGCCCCTTTACTTCTACCGTGGCTTCCTTGGCACCCCCTGGAGGCTGGTACCCGGGGCGGACCGCCCCTCCGCCCCCCCCCTTACGCCGCCACTGTATGAGGAAGGTGTAAATCCCACTCCCGGTGGTCCTCTTGAATGAGGGAAGAAATTGCCGTAACAATAGTTCGGTTTTGTCTCTCTACAGGGTTTACTTGAGGACAATACCTCGGGCTTAAGTGTACCTGAGGGATGCTATATTTATGAAACAAGGCTTGTAACTCATTTCCAGTGAACTGCGTTCCATTGTCAGATATCACTGTTTGAGGAATACCATGCTTCATAAATACATCATTCTCCAAGTGTTTCACAATGTTGCTCGCGGTAGCGCGGCGCAGAGGAAAGAGCATGACATATTTAGAGAAGCAGCACATGGCTACTAATAAGTGTACACATCGGTTCCTAGAGACCGGAAAGGGACCAACCAAGTCTATGCTTGTAGTCTGGAATGGCCTATAACATTTTTTAGGACTACCCATCAGCCCTTGAGTAGTTTGAGCTGGAATCTTATGAGATAGGCAAACCTCGCAACCACGAACAAAAGCAGCTATATCCTTAAATAAAGCTGGCCAGTAATAGACTAAGGATATACAGTGGCCCCACGTTGGGCGCCACTGTAACGCTTAATATTTAAAGGTGGGGTTGTATAAGTGAAAACAAGAAGGTTGGCGTTAATAACAGTATTTTATTCAGAATACACTGTTATGTAAAAGTCTAATAAATACTAATAAATTAGGTTAATACAGAGAAGCTTATGTTAAAATTATAATACTGATAAGTTAGGTTATTACAGAGGGTTGAAGAATGTTGGGCGCCTTAATTTTATATGACCAGCTTAAGTCGGTATAGCAACGAGAAGTATTAACAGGGCGTGAAGGCCTACATTTAACTTTCCTAGCAACCAGATAAATAATAATAGGTTTAAATTAAAGTAAGGTCTGCGTCTAGATGATATTCAGCATTTGCAGGTTGAAGGGTCGGATACCACCGAGTTGAACGAGGAGTCAAAGTTAGTTAATTTGGACAACACAGAATAAATAAAATACACAGCGGACAAGGTCCGGCTGTGTTACCAGGATACACCGCAGGCGCTCCGCAGGAGCCGAGCTCAAAAGAAGGGGCCAGGCCTCCTTCGGTGCTGCACTGCACGGGGACGACCTCTCACAGGCCGTTCCAGGGACGACACAAAACAAGAAATTTGGAGTCTTCAGCTGAACCCCGCTGCCAGTGCTCTGGGGGGGAAGACAAGAGAATGGTGTTAAAGAAGTGTTCCTCAAGATAGGAAACCCTAGGGAGTGACGCGTGGCATTGCCTATCGCCGGTATAAAAAGTACCTTGAACGTAGCTTCGGATCCCAGGAAAAGATCCTCTCGGCGGCTCCTCTGCAGGTGTTAAACGAGAGCAGGTTTACTCAGCCATGGGGCTCCGGACACCGGGCTGACGTGACGACTTGACCACGAGGTCCTATTTCCACCAAAAGAACCAGAATTTTAGTTACAGAGCTGGCGAAGCTACGCACAGGTAGATCACTAAGATACATACCAGCTGAAGAGGTTCCAGTAAGGATTTATAAGTTCACGAGCAAAAAGTTATCCACTCAGTCTGAGTGTCACAGCCAAAGAACAAGCCACGTCCTTCGAAGTACGCAGCAGAGCATTTAGGGATCCCAGCTCCTCCGGTATTGGCTCCCTCCCAAACATGAGGAAGATGTAGCGAGCAATTTCACCCTCTAGTCCGACAGAAACAAGCTCGAACACTCATCGGACCAGACCAGATTATTCTTCTACCGATCTATTACGCCATGGCGTACTAACAATCCGAAAAACAAAAGAATACAATTAATTTCAACTCGAGACTCTTTTCAAAACAACTCATTAATTTGCAGATTCCTGACAGCTTGCAACACCTATACTGTCAACGTGACATGGACATTAGATGTCAATGTCACGCCGTTAGTTCTGACAATTTTTTATTTTTTTTATTTTATTTTTTTCGCCTAGCATGAATTTAAACCAGTTACAAGCCATGGATAGAAAGACCTGGAAAAAAGGGAGGGAGGCCTTTGCCCTGCAGTGGGACAATAAAGGCTGAAAATAAAAAAATAAAATAAAAAATATGAAAATCCCGAGAAAATCGATAAAGACTATTTTTATTGATTGTTGCTTCTTGTATAACTTAGTCCATTCGAGCGTGTGACGTGATGCCGCTGCCCTGCGATTGGTGAATGTCTATTTGCCTTGAAAATATTTGCAACATATAAAAAAATCAATAAAAGATACTTTTTGAAGTGAAAACTTAAATCGGCTTAGGAATTAAATTGATACGGTCAAACGTCTTTTTACAACCCAAAAATGAGACCTTGTCAGTGTAGTTTCATTAAAATGATACAATATACAATCATTAGGATAAAAAAAATCAAAATAAAAAGAAGCATAAATAAAAATGTAAAAGTTGTAGAATTGTGATTGTGTGTCACAGCAGCAAAAAGGCCTCGACTCAGCATGATGCCGTCCCACTGAGAAGTGGTAACGCGCTGGTATTCTGCCGAAGCCCTCATAGAAGACTGTACCTGTACTGAACTGTATCTGTTCAAGTTTTCACTTCTGTCGGCACTCCCGGAGTGCCGCGTGTCCTGAATATGTGCATTTCAAGATCTATTCATGAAATGATTTTAATCAGGACAAGATCAGACTTCCTAAGACAACAATCAGATTGAACTAATTTCTATTTTGACATAGACTTTGGAAAACACTTGTACATACAAAATAGCAGATCATAAATAGTTCGCGATATTTCTCCGGACCGCTACCACTCGCGCAATCGAAGCGCTTGTGGTCGTGCTTGCTTAGTCGTTCTTGACAGATCGAAGTTAGCAAACATTCTAAACCGTCAAAGTAAGCAAGCACAGGACCGAATGAATGGCGTAAAAAAAATGGGAAGGAAACCTAGCAGTTGATATTATTTCATGTAGATTGACACTGTATGCAAGGAAACTAATATAAATATACTAGCGACCCGCCCCGGCTTCGCACGGGTGCAATGCCGATACTAAATATTAGGGTTCAGCCAGTGTTTGCATTAGAAACCTCTAAAATGATCAGTGTTTCAAAATTAAGAAATTTTAAGAATGCCACTGCAATAGTCATTCCATTTTGGACTTTATCGTTAACGAAATAAGAACGAAGCATTTTAGTTTAGTTAACTTTAGTCAGTGAACAACAGAATCGGGGCCATTATACATATAAGCCTTCCTCTTGAATCACTATCTATAAAAGCCGCATCAAAATCCGTTGCGTAGTTTTAAACAGACAGACAGACAGCGGAAAGCGACTTGTATACTATGTAGTGATAGATAGTCAGTTAATAGGAAGGATTTAGGTAGCACAAGTAGGACAAAATAACACAGTCTAGTCTCCAAAGAAGAAAAAATCCACACTCCGAATAAGAAAACAATATGATTGTGGTATATATTTATTTGTTTTGTGTCCAGGTATACAAATCACAGCGTCTGCGCGCTGGTAAAGGAAAGATGCGCAACCGTCGCCGCGTGCAGAAGAAGGGACCCCTTGTTATCTACAACAAGGACCAGGTTTGTACCTTTTAAACTTGACTAGACTTGCCACTAACTCGGACGAACTTAGGCTTTCGGACAGCAATTTATACTTCACTAGACCTAAGGCATTGAAACCGTCATTTTTGGTGTTAAGCCACACTTGGGTATTTCATTGAGAAATGAAGTCTTATCAAAATTTTTGATTCCGACGGGATTCGAACCCGCGACGATCAGACGATCCTCCTTAAACCGAAGTGCCTTCAACTGCTCGGCGTCGGAGCCCACAGTCGTCAGAATCGAAATCTTTGATACAGGTCGCGAGCTGACGCGCGTCTTTCAGTATCAAGCGTTTCTATAACTTGTGACATTGTCTACTCTAATATTATATAGAGGAAAGATTTATTTGTTTGTTTGAATTGAATAGGCTCCGAACTACTGGACCGATTTGAAAAATTCCTTCACCATTAGAATCCTGCATTATCCCTGATGAACATAGGCTATATTTTATCCCGGGAAAGTGAAGTTTTCCCAAGGGAACGCGGGTAACACCGCGACGGTCAGCTAGTCTACTAATATTATAAAGAGGAAAGATTTGTTTATGTGTTTGTATGTTTGTTTGTTTGAATTGAATAGGCTCCGAAACTACTTTACCGATTTGAAAAATTCCTTCACCATTAGAATCCTGCATTATCCATGCTGAACATAGGCTATATTTTATCCCGGGAATTCTAGTTTTCCCGAGGGAACGCGGGTAACACCGCGACCGTCAGCTAGTTCATAATATTCACGAACTTAGTAGGCCTTCCGGTAGCCTTAGGCCTTGGGACAGTCTGAAAACTTGACTCGTACGAAGTTTTGACTTCACACCAGAACATAACTTACAGTAGTACTCTGTGAACAGGGTCTCACTCGTGCATTCCGCAACATCCCCGGCGTTGAGATGCAGAATGTGAACAAGCTGAATCTGTTGAAGCTAGCGCCCGGTGGCCATGTCGGCCGCTTCATCATCTGGACGCAGTCGGCTTTCGACCGCCTTGGTGAGTACTCAAAGATAGATCTGTACTATAGTTCATTCCTAAGCATGGGTGCCACTATAAACTAGAGATTAGCAAAAATCTATTGACAAAAAAATCGATCACAATTTGTACCAGTAATATAAGAATTTTATTTACAGAAACTAAGCTATTACAAAACAATAAACATAAAAATACATAAATAAGTACGTAATTCAATTAAGCTAAAGATAAAAAACAGTGTTCAAGTCACCGACCGCAGGTAATGTGCCCAAAAGGCTGGCGGCATTACCTCGTTGGATGGCTATACTTATCCTCTGTCCGAGGTAAGAACCAGTACCTATCCTAAGTTGAGAAATGAAAAGTCTTATAAAAATTTTCGATTCCAACGGAATTCGAACCCGCAACGATCAGACGATCCTCTTAAGCCGGAGTGCCTTAACGCTCGGCCACGGAATCCTAATCGTCACAATCGAAATTTTTGATGCTCATTTATCCGGTTCAAGTTCATTTATTCAATAACAATTAATAATCGTGTTCGGTAATCGCCATCTACATGTTTCACTCAGTGAACTCATGCTCATTGTCCGAAGCATTCAGAATCTTTGCTAAGACTTTTAATTTTTCATGTGCACACACATGTCATCATTAATAAATTTCTTTGCACTGTCGCACCCTCTCAAGGCGTACACACCTTGTTGACACCTCGTTATTGAATACTACAATGGACACATTTTTTTGCGAAAGAGAACTACCCACAACACAGGTTTTCCTAGGGTGGGAGCTAGGGCACTTTTAGCATAGTTTTAATATAGTAAATAACTAATTAGAAGTACCTATTTTAATAGCTCTAACACTGTGTAATTTTACTTGTTCTTTGTAACTCTTTTATAAGCTTTTTGTTACTACCCTTTTTTGTACCTACAAACCGAAATAAATACTAAATACACACAAACACCAATCGCCTTCGTAAATATACCCTCAACAGCCTTACTCGTTGCACTAGTGTGCTCCTGAGCTACGATCGCGAGGGTACATTACATCACTCCCATAGGAAACATCGGCGCGTCCCACGAGACCGCCGGTGTGTCGACTTGTGGATGACATTTATATACGGCTCAATTCACATTGAATTTTGAAGCGACGCGTCAATTAGTTTTATAGCGCACCATTATAAAACTTATGAACAATGTTACAAGATATAGAAACGCTTGTAGAATTAACGAGATCTGGCAAAGCCATCTAGCCGGACGCGCCGGCGCGAGCGGTTCATTCTACAAGCGTTTCTGAAGCTATCTCTCCAGAACCTGACTATCTCCTCCATTTTAGATTTGTTACTTGAATCGAGATAAACCAGCTTACATGTGGGCGGACTCGATATCAAAATTCTGTCCTTTTTTTAGATGCCCTATTCGGCTCATGGAAGACACCCTCAAAGGAGAAGAAGGGCTTCAACCTGCCCCAACCCAAGATGGCTAACACCGACCTCAGCCGTCTGCTCAAGTCTGACGAACTTCGCAAGGTCCTTCGAGCTCCCAAGTAAGTACAGTAGTCACTACAGATCTTTGGCTCTCTGAAGTAGCTGCTCAGAAACATAACCATTTATGACGAAAACAGCGTTGTATAGCTGTCTCGCTCACTCGCTTATGTCTGTTGCATCTATCTATCTCGCTTACTCCTGCGCAATCGTGTACCTAGCTTAAAGCTGAAAGTTTGTGATTTAGATGTTTGTGTGTCAATCACGCCTAAACCAGTGAACCGATTTGGATGAAACTTGGAATAGGCGTAGATAGTGACCTGGAATCATATAGGCTATTCAAAATGTTGGTACCACGCGGGCGAAGCCGCACGCAGCAGCTAGTGTTAAATATTGACCAATCACACCTAAAAGAGTGATAGGCCCCAAACCGTGTTTGTTGCCCTGATTCTTCAAGGTATTGGTCGCGCAAGAACAGGAGTAAAATTAGTTTTAAGACTATTCTAAGTGATCCCAGCGGTCCTACTGAATAAATGCTCTTTGATAGAGCGCGAATAGATCTTACGAGATTAGAATTTCTGCAATCAAGCTTTGTGATTGTGACTTAATTCTATAAATATATGAAACTAGCGACCCGCCCCGGCTTTGCACGGGTGCAATGCTGATACTAAATTTCTCTACTATATTATGCATGTATTATACATATAAACCTTCCTCTTGAATCACTCTATCTATTAAAAAAAATCGCATCTAAATCCGTTGCGTAGTTTTAACGATTTAAGCATACATAGGGACAGAGAAAGCGACTTTGTTTTATACTATGTAGTGATGAATTTATTCAGAAACGAATTTATGAAATGAATTTATTTAGAAAAAAGCGGCATTCCTAATGTTGAACACCAAATGATGATATCTCTTTACAGAGCATTGGGTTATGAATACCATGATTACGTAATCACGTTGACTTATCCTGACAACACGCATCTCTACAAACATTCTGCTATTCGCGGATCAGATATTAACTTGTTTATCTTTACAGCAAACGTGTGGTCCGTGCCAGCCGTAAGCTGAACCCATTGACGAACACCCGCGCAATGCTCCGTCTCAACCCGTTCTCTGCCGCGCTTCGTCGCAAGGCAGCGCTTGACCAGGCTCGCAGCGCTAATATCAAGGCTGCCGCACTCGCTGAGAAGCAAGGAGTAAGTATTGAATGAATGAAAATACTTTATTGCACACCGTTAATAAAAAAATACAGAAAACAAAAGAAAAAAATATGTACAATGGCAAGTAAGTATTTTACGAGCTGTAACAGAGGCCAAAGTAAAACAGGAACTTCGCTGATCGACCAGTCTTTAAATTAATCTTTCACAAGACAGTAAAAACACATTGTTGAAAAGAAAACCTTCTTTAGGCGTGTTGGTAATTTTTTTGAGATGAGAATAATCTTTCGAAAAGGTCATGCGACTCGTGTGACTGCTCCCCGACACCTACCAGTAGCGCCATCTAGTTCTGTACTCTGTAAACTTTTACGGCAATATTTTACATTTCTAAAAGCTCATTTTATAACTAAACGGGGGAAGTCATTATCTTTTGATATTTTTTATTTCCTGACGATTCAAAAAATACACTAGGCACCTAATTGTTCAAGTTTTCTCTTCTCTTGGCACTCCGAGTGCCACGATCTGTTTTTTTATTGATTGTATTGTCTGTTTATAAGAAACTTGCAGATCCCTAGTCCCACTATACGAATTTAAGTGTTGAGACTGCTAAAGTTGCTAGAGTAACACTTAAAAACTTACTTCAAATGATGAGATCTCTATCAGAGCATTGGGTTATGAACACCATGATTACCTAAACGTTGACAATTACTGACTAATCCTCCAATCATACTTCCCTCGCAACGAGAGAACAGTATCTAATCAGTTGTTGTTGCAGATCAAGCTGTCGCCGTCTGACCCCGCTGCGCGTGCGTTGGCCCTAAGAGCGAAGCGAGGCAAGGCTATCAAAGCCGCCATCGCCAAGAAGCCGAAGAAGCCAGTGGCGAAGAAAACCACCCCTCCCGCTCCCAAAAAGAAGGCAGCGAAAGACGCAAAAGCTAAACCAGCTAAGAAGTGATGGGACTAATAAAATGTTATAAAGCTATGTTTTTGTTTTAATATACCTGTAGGTTATACCTGTAGAGTCATAGCAGCAAGGTAAACAAAACTAATAAATAAATAACGCTGGACTTTTACAGCAAAACTTGAATAGAATCTATAAATTGATGCACTTAGGTTGTTAGATTTTGTTTGTAGGTTATTGTATATACAGGGTGTAAAAAGACGTCTACCGAAGCCGAAAGGGGTAGGTACAGCATCCCCACACACAACCAAATCCAAAAGGATTTTCCGAAAAAATCATATCCGGAGAAAACAGCGTTTTGAAGAGTACTGTTTGCGTATGTTCTGGGCGCGTTGTTTTACGTTTTTTTTTTCTTTTATAAATTAAATTATTAGGTAGGTAATGTAGGTATGGTATTATTATGTTGTACTAGTAGTAAATAACATAAAATGACTAAGCTAAGTCAAAATACTTTTTGCGTTTCTTTTTCGCTTAATATGTTTAGAATCACGGTCATTGCAACCCCTCAGTTTTCGGTAGTTGTCTTTTTACACCCTGTTTATAGGTTGTAGGGATAAGTTTGTGGCACATAGAGAGTGCCACAAACTTATCTGAACCGGTGGCTAAAAGAGGACTCTAAAAATAATCTAAAATTTATTTTTCTGCCAACACCAAATGCGATAACAACGCCCCCATCACTGGTTCAGATAAGTTTATGGAGTATTTCGAACTGCGTCCCAATGAGTCACACGTAGTAAATAAGTGCAAAAAATGGCCATCGAACGGTCACTGTCCGGTTAGGGTAGGGTAACGCCCGATAGCCCGTCGGCATGTGAGAACTTCAACCTGGTGGACTCGGCACTAATTAAGTTCGTATTTTCTAGATGATACATCCTACGACATCGTGTGGTAGAGTGCGTCATTTATCTCTACCTAATCTGTGGAGTGCGTTTCATCAAATAGTTCCGATGCCGTAATGTTGGCACCCCTGTGGTTTTATTGGAATTTCTTGAGAAAATTATGCCTAAAACATTAAAAAGTGGTGAAAGAGTGATGGTGTTGAAGGCGAAGGACTTTTGTGAAAGAGAAAAACGTAACGAGGCCCCACATAAACCAATACATACACTTATTTTCTGTACTGCCAACATGACGGCATAGGAACTATTTAATGAAACGCACTCTAACCAATGATCTTCAAGTAACTGCATTTCTCTGGTGGTAACATACCGACCACGGATAATTTATAATTTTATAAGGCTGGGTCCCCAGTAGGCAAACTGTTAGCGGCCGACTGAGTTTGCGGCGTATCGATTTAGTACGCCCTTCCATATATTTGAAATGGAGTGTCCACAGTTTGCTAGTTTTGCGCTCACTGGTACGCAGTTTGCAGCGTTACGCGCGCCGACTATCTCAGTACTCGGCCGCTAACAGTTTGCCTACTGGGGACACTGCCTAAATCCGTGATACCGACACTACTCACAGGGCGTCCGGTCCGAGACGTCTGTCACAGACGTCGCGTCGCCTCTGTGTGAGTCAGCACTCGGCCGTTTTTAAATCCTTGAGTAGTTCAGTGTAACTTTGTGCTTATTATTAGAGATCAGTGATATATATTTTTTTTGTACTTTCATTTTAAGTTTAGAACCGTTACCGAATCCTCGGTCATTTCACATCGGTCGGCAGCACTCCTGGGGCCCTACTGATTGTCACGGTACGAAAACTTTGCGATTCAGACTAAGGCTGTGTCCCCAGTAGGCAAACTGTTAGCGGCCGACTAAGTGAGCCGCAAATTTGTGGCGAACTGAAATTTGAGTTAGCTGCAAACTAAGATCAATTTTCGTACCGGAACCGGTTTTGGTAGGAGTCGGCCGCTCACTGAGATAGTCGGCGCGCGTAACGCTGCAAACTGCGTACAGTGAGCGCAAAACTAGCAAACTGTGGGCACTCCATTTCAAATATATCTATATGGAAGGGCGTACTAAATCGATACGCCGCAAACTCAGTCGGCCGCTAACAGTTTGCCTACTGGGGACACAGCCTAAGAACCTAAACTGGAGCACCCAAACTGAATTGTAGGGTCGGTACGGCAGCTGGAATGCCAGTTGTTTTTTAACTCAAATGAACCTAAAACTAATTTATTAAGAAACTAATTTATTATAATAATGCAAAGGAATTTTTTTCTATAACTGAATAAATAAAACAACAATTTCCAATAGTTGAATAAACTTATATTATACAGAATAATACAACCAGATGATTTATTAAAACAAAACTTTATAATGCATGTGACCAACCAGTCACATTATGAAAATAAATTCTCTATCATACATTATATTTTGACCTTATTAGAAGCTTATTTGTAATGAAGATGGCAACACTAGTTCCCGTTGTAGTTTCTCTCTCTTTCTACCTTATATAGCTAAGGATAGCCTTTCTCCCTCGCACGTTGTGTCGTCACCAGGTAGCTGAAGGTGCTGGAGTCTTCAGGATTGCTCGTCATTGGCGTTGAATTTCCCGTTGAGTTCACTTGTGCTCCAAAAGACTTAAGCTTTTGCGTACCTAGTTATTTTACTTACTGATTACTGCACATTCTTATAATATAATTATAAGTTACCTGTAACATTTTTATATTTTGCTTAAAAGCAGTGTTTTAGCTGACTCCACCAGCTACATGTAAGTTGCACAAGTATTATAATATTACATAATCATTTTAACGGTGTTACCGTTCGTTATTAAACTCTAAACTTGATCATCGATCAGTTTTAGAAAATTTTCTTTCTACCCTAACTTTTTTATTTTTTAAAGAATTTGGATCTTTTCGTGATTTTTTGTTTTTTGTTCTTGTTTAGTGTGGTGTAGCTAACTATTACACCTAGAAAATGGAAAATGAGGAGTCTATGGCCACGGCCATCCCTAATGTTAGACCACAACGTAGTAATAAATCACGAAAACGTAAATCGTCATCATCGAGTTGTAGCAGTAGTTCGACGTCTTCCTCTAGCTCCTCTGAATCTTCACGAGAGCCAAAGAAAAAGAAGCAACGTCGATCTAAAAAGAAGCGACGCGAGTTTAGTCGTCGTCGTATTGAAAAATTGACAAATGATGTGGGTGAATTGAAGAAAACGATTTCTTTTTACGAAAATTCTCGTAACTACCCTGATAATGATAGTGAATCGTGTATGTCTGATGTTAGTCGCCAACTTTACGATTGCAACGCATCGCATGTGACGCAATCCGAAGATCTGAGACCTGAAAATCCTGCCCCTGTGTCGGATTTAACCTTTGCTATTGAGACTAAACTCAAAGATCCCGCTGTGCCAAAAACGCCTCAGCAATATGTTCAAATGTTAGATGAGGTACAACGTTTTGGGAGTAGTACGTGGTCTGATATTAGATATGCTGAAACTCAAAAATTGTATAATCATACACCAGGATTTACTGAACTCGAAACAAACGAAGAGGTGAAGGCGTATGACAATATACGCCACTTAGCTTATTCTGATAAATCCTATGCAGCAATCACGTTTTGCATTCTCAAGCAAAAAGAGTTGTTCTAAGTAGCTTACGTAGTTTGATAGGGTGGTCTAGAACCCCAGATGCTTCGCTTGCGGACATAAATGAAAAAATTGATGAACTTTTTCTCAAAGGCGATTTTCATAAGGTATCCACAGATCTATTACAAATGGCTTGTGGCCACAGAGCAGAAACTGTAGAGATGAGAAGGGATGGTATTCTCAAATCGGTTCGAGACCCGTTAGTTAAGGTAACCCTAAATAAAATCCCTCCATCGAATACACATGTCTTCAATCCTGAGGCCCTCTCATCGGCCTTAGAAAAAGCTGGTGGTGTGAGAAAGGCGTTTTGGCCAGTCAACCAATCCAGCGGTAATGGAAATGCTTCGCGAGCAAAACCTAACAATACTGCCACACGGCACCCCTCGCAGGGGCACGCCCGTCATAATGTACCATCGCATGGTCATTCCAGCTATTGCTGTGATCACTCAGGCACTCATACGCATTGCCATCACAACCAGCCCTCGCAGGGCCAATCATATCAGTACCCTTCAAAAGGGCAAAATACTGCTGGCCATGAACAGCGCAATTACTACCCTCATAATAGAGGGTCTACATTTCGATCTCGCGGATCAAAACAGTATCGACAGCCACAAAGGGGACAAAAACGAAACTTTTCGCCTTCTACCCACAAAGGCTATAAGAAAAAACAATGACTCGAAACGTTTTCGAGCCGGTCGATTAGCAAAATATGTCAATCATTGGAGAAAAATGGGAGCGCCAAAATTCATAATGAAAATAATTACCGGGTATCGCATACCCTTTTACCAAAAACCACCGTTGATAACACCGTGCTTACAAAACGATCGTTATCGCACACACGAATCAGACCAAATGTCTCTAAGCATTCGTCAAATGAAACAACAAGGGGTTTTGAAGGTAGCAGCTCGATCTCCGAGCTTTATTTCCCCAATGTTTTTAGTGCCAAAGAGCGACGGCTCGTATCGACCAATTTTCAATCTAAGATTATTGAATCAGTATGTGCTAACGGATCGGTTTCGGCTGATAAATATGTACCGCGTACCCGATTTCCTTCAAGCTCAAGATTGGACGAGCAAGGTGGACCTATCACAGGCCTATTTCAACCTTCCGATAACTCAGTCACACAGACGATTTTTACGTCTTCTATACAAAGACGAAATACTGGAAATGACATGTCTACCATTCGGGCTCAGCACGGCACCAAAAGTGTTTGCATGCCTTACGAATTGGATAGCCCAGACACTCCGAGAAAAAGGTGTGAGGATAATTGTATACCTCGACGATTTTCTCATTGCAAATCAAAATCCGACTGTATTAACTCAGCATGCAAATCTGCTATTAGAAACCCTAGAATTCCTCGGGTTTCAGGTAAATTACGAAAAGTCTGTTCTTGTTCCACAAACAGAAATCACATACCTAGGAATTGTCTGGAACACTTTGACAAATCAAAAAAAAGCTAACGGTAGAAAAGACTGTCAATATTGTCAAGAATGTATCTCGAGTTTTAGAAACAAAACATATAACACTGAAAGAGCTTCAGAGTGTAATAGGAAGGCTTTCTTTTGCAAGTTTTGTGGTCCCTCGCGGTCGAGTAAATCACCGAGAAACTCTGCAGTTTTTAGGCAAACTACCAAAAAACGCAAACTCCACAAAGTACAGTCTCCCTCATGCAGTGCTGGAGGAAATGCTCTGGTGGCGTCAAAATTGTCAGTTTCCAACTCCGATACATGTACCACCACCAACACATTTTTTAACAACGGATGCGTCAGATATAGCTTGGGGGGCACAGCTCAACAACCAAGCGATTTCGGGCAGTTGGCATCAGGACGAACAGAATCTCCATTGCAATCTCAAGGAGTTACTGACTGTTTTAAAGGTCTTAGAAGCCCATGCTGCAGGGATGTCGGAAAGTTCGATTCTTATTCAGTCGGACAATCGAACAACCGTTGCTTATCTTCGAAACGAAGGAGGAACGAAGTCCCCACAACTAATGGACCTGACACGTCAAATCCTTCAGGTTTTAGACCGTTACCAGATTCAATTCAAAGTTTATTACATTCCCGGAATGTTCAACAATCATGCAGATTCCCTATCCAGACATCGTCGAACTCCAGAGTGGCACCTGATTCCAACTTGCACGGAGATGATTTTCGCAAAAATGGGAACTCCGGTGATAGACTTATTTGCGTCCAAAACAGCTCGGGTTCTAGCGAACTATGTAACCTTAGACATCAACGATCACGAAGCGATGTTTCACAATGCGTTCAGCGTGAATTGGAACTTTTCACTAGCGTGGATATTTCCACCACCATTCCTCATTCCTCGAGTACTGATGCACCTCAACAATGCTTCGGGAATATATCTAATGGTAGTCCCCAGGTGGGAGAAGGTATTTTGGCGCGCAGATCTGAAGTCCCGAGCGATCGCACCCCCGTTCACCCTGTCGAATCTAAAACGATATCTAATCGACACTACCACGGGATTACCACCTCCCAAAGTCCAGGAAATAGTTCTAGAAATTTGGAAATGTGGGGGTGGAATGAAAATCTAAAATCATGGGATTTAGATCAGATAGCCCTGCTTAGATCGTCCTGGCGAACTTCTACCTTAAAAACATATAAAGCTCCATGGGAACGCTGGATTTCATGGGCTATGCAACATAAAGTAAATCCTATTCACCCTGAAGGCTCTGAATTAGCTCGGTTCCTAGCTGACCTTTATTTAAAATTCAAATTCTCGTATAACACAGTTCTTCTTCACAAATCAGTAATTTCCACGCTCTGTAACGCAGAGTTGTCTGGCAAGTTAAGCGAAGATGTTCTTGTAAGGCATATTCTTAAATCAATATCATTGAAAACTCCCAAAGTCTCAAAACCACCTATTTGGGATATTAATATCTTAGCCAATTTCATGACTAATTATTCAGTTGACTACACGAATGTTTTCCAAACAGTCAGACATACTGCAGCTCTGTTGAGTCTATGTTCGGGTCGCAGAATTCATGATTTGACCCTTTTAAGCGTAGATAGTGATCATTGTACCATTGAAAATGATTTTATTATATTATGGCCTCAGTTCGGATCCAAAACGGACTGTAGAGAATATAGACAATCGGGATGGAAATTTTTAGCTAACACACAAAATCTGAATTTAAACCCTATATTTTGGATAAATAAAACGATCATGGTCTTAAATGATAGACGTAGTTGTTCTGGATCATCAAATTTATTTATAAATTTGCGAGGGTCGCCCTCTCCTGCCTCTCGAACAACCATTGCAGGCTGGATCAAGTCTCTAATGAAGGCAGCAGGTATCTCAGCTACTCCTGGAAGTGTACGGTCCGCAGTAGCATCTAGGAATTGGATAGATAATTTTGCTTTAGATGACATTTTAGCTAGAGGTAACTGGAGAACGGAAAAAACTTTCCAGAAGTTTTACCGTCGTGAAATTAAAAAACCGTCAACTAACGACAGTTCTATGGTCACGTCGCTTTTTAATCCAGTAAATTGAACCTAATCGTTAGGTAAAAAAGAATTTAGTGATCTGGTGAGCTATTTTCTACCTCATGTAGATTAAACTTATTTTAATTAGGGTACTTACCTTCCTTTATCTAGTGTAGGTATTGACATTTTCTTTGTACCTACCTAATTTTCAATCACTCAGGGTGTTACGAGAAGTTTCGTATTTATGTGCTGATTAAAATTATTTTTAAGTAGTTGGATTACCTACCTGTGTTATATAATTAAAAAGACTAATCAATAGTACATTTTTAATGTCTTTTAATTCTACTCTTTCCTACTTGAATTAGGTTTCTACCTACTCATAATCTTGGTAGGTCAAAATACTTATGATTGTACCCAATACCTGGGCAATTCCTATCTCATTCATAATATTTATTATTAGTTACTAGGTATTCATATCGCCTTTCTCATAGCTATCTTGTTTATATCACATTGGCGTTTGCACCAGGCGATAACAAACAGGTCTTCATTACAAATAAGCTTCTAATAAGGTCAAAATATAATAGATGCGTTTTACCTGAAATAAAACGCTTATTATATACTTACCTTATTAGAAGCTTATATTTTTATCGCTGCCTGGTGTAATTTCGACACAATGACGAGCAATCCTGAAGACTCCAGCACCTTCAGCTACCTGGTGACGACACAACGTGCGAGGGAGAAAGGCTATCCTTAGCTATATAAGGTAGAAAGAGAGAGAAACTACAACGGGAACTAGTGTTGCCATCTTCATTACAAATAAGCTTCTAATAAGGTAAGTATATAATAAGCGTTTTATTTCAGGTAAAACGCATCTATTTTTCATGTAACAATGTTTGTCAGTCAAATACTTTCCTAGTCTTTATGTAGATGTAGGTACACATTGTACAGTATTGATAATAATATATTAATGGATTTTAATCCTTGTTTGACTAATTAGAGGATATCGCATAGATGTTGCATCTATAATCGCCATATCAAATTTTATTACACTTTTCAAATAACAAAACGTTTATCAACTTAATTTAAGATCGATCTACATTTTTAAGGCTCAATGCACATTGAATTGACAAGCAACGCGTCAATTAGTTTTTTAGCAAGCCATTATAAACCTTATGAACAGTGGTACAAGATATAGAAACGCTTGTAGAATGAACGAGATCTGGCGAAGCCATCTAGCCACTTTCGTGCTGTTAATTCTACAAGAGTTTCTATATCTTGTTACATAGTTCATAAGGTTTATAATGGCTTGCTATAAAACCAATTGACGCGTCGCTTGCCAATTCAATGTGTATTGAGCCTTAGTGTGGGTTGAATAAGGGACATGATCGTGATAATTCTTGAATTGACCAATCACATAACTCGAGCGAAGAAATCCCTTGAAATGTCAGCGTTGATTGGTCAATTCAAGTTCGAGAGCACAATATGTTGTCAATATCGCGCGTATATTACCAACAAGAGTACTATTTGATTAAAAATATCCACTTTTTAGCTGTTCGGCGTGCGTTATCTAAAGTTATTTTTTTTATGTGTTCCGAAAATTGCACCCAAACTGGATTTTATCGGCTAATAGCAATATTATTGTTGTTATTGACATGATTGAATTTGATTTATAATGTTATTTAATTACTTACTAACAATTAGGCTAAGCATCTTACTAATATAATATGGTGGACTCGTGAAACTGAAATAAATGATTTGAATTGAATTGAATATTATAACATTTGAAATTGTCAACCGCATCGATCGCCGCTTACCTCAATTGGAAGAGTCGCTACGCTACACTACAGATCTGCAAGGGCGTGTGTTCAAATCCCGAATAGTTGCAATTTTAGGATGCATTTTTAAAATCTAGTTTTTATTTTTAAAAATCCTTGTGTAGCGAAGATTCTTGATATTTTCATAATGTGCTAGGATTTATGATAGTAATATTAATATAATCTAAATGATTTTATACCTGAATACATTAAACTAAGCAACCTTAGCGTTACTTACAATGTCCCACACCTTCTAAACATGCTTGTCTGCGGGAATTTGTAAGAAACGCTTGTTATAATGAAATCTTTAAAACAAAGCAAAAATCTAATAATGCACTATACAATAAGTCGAGTTGTTTTATAAGCACTGAATGTCATTGACCCCAAACTAAGAATAAACCAATGTCATGAAGAATTAGACCAATGATATAAATTAACTACAGATACGTTAACGAAGTTTAAAAACCGGGTTTGAAACATGTGACTGTCAATGATAACGTCACCCTTTTTGACGCAAACTGAAGAAAAATATGGGACTTCTTTCGCCATTTTTGGTGAAGCTAGTAGCTCTGCTATTTTATTTTAGTTTTCTCGTGTTTTAATGAAGTCTTTTATAACATATTGGCCATACTAATGAAGACTTGGTTGACACAACAGGAGATTTGGCAAATTGAATGGGGGACTAATGGAGTTTCAAGTGACAAGCCACCATGTTTTATTCTAAACCAAATTGACAGGACTGACTGACTGACATGAAATGAATTATTTAAAACTTGACATTGGCAGAATAATACATATTATTCTGTAGTTGTATAAAAAAGAAGAAGAACAAGTAGTACTTGTAGTAGATACTCATTTGAGTAGACACTAAGCAGATTTTTTTTTTTCAAAACACGACTAAATTCTAAAAATGCTGATTTCATTACTTTAAGATAGACTCAGTTCATAAGTTCAAAATTACAACTATACAAATAAAACAGTTTAAAATTTACATCTTGAACAGAACTAAGAGAATTGAGAAGTCGCGTCGTTTGAAACTAGCATTCTGCATTTTGTCAACTCTGACTGACGGTTCCAGTTCGATTCTTAATTTGCCTCTACACTTGAGTGTAGGCATAGACTTCCTGACACTTATCATCTATTAACCTAGTCTTCGTAATTCCTTTTATTATGTCAGGGAGCACTATACAAAAGGAAATTCTTCCCCTTAAGTTAAGGAGAAAAACGTTACTACGGGCGTTCCTACAGTTTGATATAATCTTAGTATGAGGTCAGGGCCTGTAGCCAATGTATGTAACAATAACAATTGATTTAGCAAAAGCGATAATAGAAATTGAACTGACAGGTAACGCTAAAACTCCACCTGCGTCTAATGGCAGTTCGCGTCAACTGCATACATTTTATGTCAAACTAGCAAACGCAGCGAACTCCGTTTCGCCACCAGATGTTTCCTGAATTTTCTTTGCTATAAACCTCACGGAGCCCGAGACCTTTCCAACGAATGCAAAACCGTGGAAACCGGTTCGGGCGTTCTGGAGTTATAGCGTCAGGAAGGAAAACCCGACTTATTTTTATATAGTAGAATATCGCGACACGAGTTCTGTAAATCGCCAGTCTGACATGCCAGGAACTCACGTGCCTTAATATTTGACTTAAAAACGTATGCAGTTTTGGCAACTAATGCCATTAGACGCAGGTAGGGTCAGCCATGAGCTGATCGCACCGTACCCGCGGCGTACGCGCCGCAGTTATTTTTCTATACAAAAAATGCTGATGACGTCAGAAAATGCGGCTCGCTTCTGACGTCAGCAGCATTATCTCTATTAAATTGACAGTTCGCCGCGGATAATTCTGCGACTACCTTTATCTGTCGATTCCATTTCTACTATCGTTTTCGCTAAATCAATTGTTACATTGTCTAACCCCCGTTTTCTATATTTAACGGACAGTCGTAGGTAAGAGCTACGACTCGTTTCCACGTACAAAAGTTTGACAGATAGAAACCGGGCGTGAAGCGCTCGTGGTCGTGCTTGCTAAGTCGTTCTTAATAGATTGTCGAAGTTAAGCAACGTTCGAAATGGTCTGTAAGTGGATAAGTGACCGCCAGTGGCATTTTCATCTGAGCGCTTCCGTGCTTCGGAGGGCACGTTAAATTGTCGGTCCCGGCTATTTAAGTCGTTAAGCCATGACGGAGGCCTTAAGGCGGCCTTAAAACTCCGTCACCAGAGTTGGCCACTGACTCATACGAACTTACTTACTTACCGGGCGTAAGTTAGCTGTCAAACTTTTGTATGTTACGAGTCGTAGCTCGAACCTGAATGTCCGTTGAATATAGAAACCGGGTTTAAACCTTGATGAATTCAGACCTATAAAAAACTCCCCGAGCCTGTCTATGTCACAAAATCATACCCAAGATACTTGTTATTTTTTCTACGCACCCGCGGTGTCTGCTTTTTATCCTCATAATCGAGAGTTTCATCATAAACATCGAGCGACCAATCTTGTGCGTCCTCGTCCTTCGGCTCCTGTTTGACCGTCTTCTTTCTCTTCTGGCCCGACTTGGCTCGCTTTTTCGGCGTCTGGCTTGAATCTAGAACCAAGTGCTCGTATTCGTGAACCACGTAGTCTTCCGGCGGTTCCAAACTGGTGCTAACTTCGACGCTACTGGACGGGTCGACGTCGGGTAGGATGTAATAGTTTTCAAAGTCGCCCTGTAGTGTTATCTCGCTCATGTCTGCGGTGAAATGCCGCTTTTTGCGGCCGCCACTGCAGTGTTTAATGTAGGCGTATTTAGGTTTGTCTTCTATCTCGTTCTCGCGTAGAATGTTGACTGTCCATTCTTGTGCGCCGGCGCCGCCGCTGCCCGATATCTCTTTCACCTGTAGAAATAATAATTTTATCATCAAATCCTACGGATATGTCGCAGCCAACTAGTTTAATCAGTCAACGCTTAGCCTCTATTAAAAGCGCCGTTCAACTATCGGCCTGAAAGCCAATCAATCAAACAGCTAGGATAATGACTTGGAGCTATAACGAATCACTAGCCCAGTCAAAATCTGAAGTAATAAATTACTTACAAATTCAATTTCTAATTTATCTGTGATGGTTTACAAGCCTATTCCATCTCAAACAATGTCAATCGCCAGCCGGTGTCATGCAAGGCCCAAATTTGGGGCCTATTTGTTTCGTATTGTGGTGTCGCTCAAGGATCAAACTTGGGTCCTATATTATTCAAAATAGTAGTAGAGCTAGTTTAGGCCTTGGATTCGGATAGCGAGGCGTCGCGTGGCGGGACGACACCTTGCCGTGCGCCCGCCAAACTTGATGTACTGGCGAGGATTGAAGCTAACTATGTCGCAGATCCGGACAGGGATGTCGGCGCGGTAAGTTATTCAGTTATCACCTTAACTCAAAGCCATGACGGAGGCCATAAGGTGGCCTAAAAACTCCGTCACCAGAGTTGACCATACGAACCATACTTCACATTAAAAAATAAAGTCTTATCAAAATGTTCGAATCCGAATAAATATGAGCTTATCAAGAATTTCGAAGTCTGACGTCAGGGTTCCGTGGCCAAGCGGTTGAAGGCACTCCGGCGTCGGAATCGAAAATTTTAATAAGACTTTTCATTTCTTAATGAAATACCAAGTGTTAATACATCAACATTCATACCAAGCACTCTCTAGTTACGTGACATTCTTCCCTTCTCATTACATGCCCATACCATGCTAGCCTGTTGCTCCTCATATTTTCATTCACTGGCGCCACTTTCACACTTCCTCTTATGTACTCATTCCTTACTCTGTCCATTCGCGTCACTCCACACATCCATCTCAGCATTCGCATCTCAGCCACGTGCACCTTTTGTTCATCCGTCCCTTTTGTTGCCCAACACTCAGATCCATACACTATAAGTAATTTACCTCGTCCATAGCAATTTCTTGCTCCTCAGCGATCTCGTAGATGAAGTTGTCGGGCAGAGAACTTTCATCCAAAACGCTCAAGTCCTGCGACGCGCCCGCCTGCGGGATTATCTATGGATAGCAATAACTACTTATGGATAGGCATACAGGGTGTTGCAAAATTTTTAATTGAGGACAGCTACCTTTTTTTTTTTTTTTTTTCCTTTGTAGTTAGATATTTATTTTTTTAGGAAACTATACTTAGATTTGGACAGTCAACCAAGAAAATGGTAGCAATCGCTACTCTCAACACTTTTTCTAACATAATTTACAAAATCGATTGTAAGTCTGTGAAAAAAACCGTGAAGGGGTCAATCAACTATTTTACCCACCCAATTCTGACATTTATTAGATCGTTCTTCGCGGGCTAACAACTTGAAGACACAACCAATGGATACCACCGCGCCATGCGAGCTAAACAAAAGAAGCTAATTATGGTAAAAGTTGCTATTTATGTGTTTCCAGTCGATATTTAAGAGGGTAACTCAGCATACGAATTTTGTTAGGACATACTAGACTTTGTATGCTGAGATACCCACATAAATTGCAACTGGAAACATTCAGATGGCACTTTTTACCGTAATTAGCTTCTTTTATGTTTGCTTTCGCTCGCATGACGCAGTGGTGGTGTCCTCTGGTTGTGTCAAGTTGCCAGTCCACCAAGAACGTTCTAATAAAAATGTTCCTGGACAGAATAATGTGGGTAAAATAGTTGATTGACCCAAAGAACTCGTGTGTCCAAATTTTATTATAGTCTTTTTCACGCCGGAACGTATGCAAGACACTTCGAGATAATGTCAAAATCAGTCTAATAGTAATGTCCTAAAGTTTAATCGAGATTATCAAAATCGATTTTTGTTTCACTACTATCAATTCATCTCAATCGATTATTAGGTTCATTCATAGACAAAATTACTAAACCAACGATTATTTTTTACTTATCGATTCATCGATTGTTTCGATTTTCATTTTTGCACTCTCTAATAGATTACGTTCCATTTTACTCAGTACTGTTATTTGGCGGAATTTTTTAGAAAATGTTTATTGTTTATTTATTTATATTTTATGGCTCGTTTATGATAATTTATGAAATAATTAAAAAGGAAATAGACAAAAACATTTTTTTTTTGTATGTTTTATCGTTTATTTTTTTTTCTTGACTTTTTTGTTTCAAAATTGTTGTGAGCCACACAACGTGAAACGAAACAAGTTCAATGTGTCTTGCATACGTTCCGGCGTGAAAAAGACTATAACGAACAGCAATTCATTTTTATTTATATAGATAGATTACTGACCTCTATAAGTTGGCGGGGATCCGGCATCTTAGTAATGACTTGCTCCGACTGAGTGATGGAAGCCTCCACCTTCTCCGTCTCCACCTTCACCACCCAGAGCTGTTTGCGTTGCATGTTCTTCAACGACCTGTAAGTCAGTTTTGAGATGAGAAAAAATTCTTGGATTCGCCTCGAAAAGATTCTCACCGACATCGAACGACGATTACGATTTTGATTACGGATCTTGCGACAGGCTAATCCCGCAGTCACCGCTGTCAAACTTGTGTTAAACGAACGTAGTTATGCGTAAAGAAACCAATCCACACTCATGTCGAAATTGAGTTAAATACAATTCAGACTCGACTCGATCCGTAATCAAGGGGCGGGTTATTTGTCAAGTTTACCGCCGGCACTACTGGAGTGTCACTTTTTTTTAATGTATGTTCATTCGAGTATACTAACAGGTATCCAAGTGTGTCGACCAGTTGACGCACGTTGAGACGAGAGATAGTTTCAGGTGGCTCTTGCTTCGGCGGCTCGGCGCTGTAGTTATGTTCCACGCGAATAATCTCCGCCACTGCAGACAAACAAACACAATGTTTAGTATAAAAATAATAAAAAACAGACGCGGTAGACATTGAGAAAATGAAAAGATTATCAAAATTTTCGATATCGACGGGATTCGAACCCGCAACGATCAGACGATGCTCCTAAAGCCGGAGTGCCATAACCGATAATATGAGCTTATCAAAAATTTAGATTGTGACGACTAGGGTTCCGTGGTTGAGCGATAAGTCACTCCAGCTTTAGGAGGATCCGTCTGATCGTTGCGGTTGCAAGCCCATCGCCGCCTATAAGTATACTAACTGATTTCCTCACGGTGTTTTCCTTCACCGTTCAGAGCTCGTGTTAAAGCGCATATAAATTTTACGAAACGCAAAACCCATTGATGCACGGCCGGGATTCGATCCCACGACCTTCGGATTGAAAGTCGAGGTACAACCCCATTCGGCCGACACGGCAGTTTTGAGATAACAAAAAATTCTTGGATTCGCCTCGAAAAGGTGAGTCACGTGACTGCTCACCGACACCAGGTTATTTGTCAAGTTTAGAACCGTTCAAATTTTCACTTCTGCCGGCACTCCAGCCCCCCTAGCCATGTCACAAATCGCAATAGAATAGAAATCGAATCGACAGATAACGCTGAGACTCCACCTGCGTCTTACGGCTTTAATTTCCAAAAATTCATACATTTTATGTCAAATATCGCGGCATGAGTACCCAGCTCTATGTAAATCGTCAGTTTGACATAATGCCAGAAACTCACGTGCCGCGATACTCGACATAAAATGTATGAATTTGCCATTTGACGCTGGTGGAGTCTCAGCGTTATCTGTCGATTCGATTTCTATGCTATTGCGATTTGTGTCATGGCTAGGGGGGCTGGAGTGCAACTGTTTTTTTTATAAGTTGGTGCTAAGCTCACCTCTCGGTTCTTTAACTATGAACTTTTCGTACAGAGATTGGAAGCTGGCACTGCCGCCTGCAACCAACGAGGTCCAATAAGCCAACCAACTTCTACTATTTACGGAGGCGATTGCTCTGGTGTATGTCACAGCCAACTAGTTTAATCAGCCGTTCTAACGCCTAGCCATTTGATTAAATGCTAGTAAATAAGTTTATTATACTCGTATATTATATTATAAAATGTATTCTACATGTATTTATTTTACACCTAAAGCAAGTATATGTATAAGCACTTAGCTATTTAAGTTACATCCTACAATCCTACTAATATAATAAAGCCAAAATTTGTGAGTTTCAATCACACCAGTGAACCGATTTGGATGAAACTTGGAATAGGCGTAGATAGTGACCTGGAATAGCATATAGGCTATTCAAATTGGTACCGTGGGCGAAGGTAACGTGGGCGAAGCCGCGCGCATTAGCTAGTAATAAATAAATAGCCTCGATAATACTAACTTTTTTTATCCTCAGCAGACTGCGTCAACTTGGACTTATTGTTGTGGACGGAGAGCAAATCCGGCAACATGGGCGAGTCTATCCACAGCCCTTGTTGGTCCAACTCGAAGTGGTACCTGCCAATACAGACAATATATAAATAAACTAGCTGTCCGTCGCGGTGTTACCCGCGTTCCCCCGGGAAAACTTCACTTTCCCGGAATAAAATGTAGCCTATGTTCATCAGGGATAATGCAGGATTCTAATGATGAAAGAAATTTTCAAATCGGTCCAGTAGTTTTGGAGCCAATTCAAACAAACAAACAAACAAATCTTTATAATATTAGTGTAGATAATGCTGGACTTTACACACAGCATCATCCAGCCCCAAAGTAAGCAGAGCTTGTGTTATGGGTACTCATGACTTATATACTTTTTGTATGTAAATACATATCGTACATAGAAAACACCAAGACCCGAATATCTGTAGATCAAACAAAATCACGGTTCATGTACAGCCTGGTGACAGACGGACAGCGGAGTCCTTAGTAATAGGGTCCCGTTTTACCCTTTGGGTACGGAGCCCTAAAAAGAACGGCAATACGGCCCTGTACGAAGTAATTTCTTACCCGCACAGCTGCAGGCTGACGTGCCTCCAGAGTAGTTCACTCTCCTCGTGCATCGCTCCATCGATCCAATCCTGACGCTTAGCATCCTCCTCTGCAGTTGTATTCGTACTGAAAACATATAAATCTTCGTACATACATACATAAAATCACGCCTCTTTCCCCAAGGGGTAGGCAAATTGTTTAATGATAAAAGTAAATAAATAATGCTGGACATTTCACACAGCATCATCTAGCCCCAAACTAAGCAGAGCTTGTACTATGGGAACCAGATAACTGATATACTACTTATATACTTGTTTGTTTGTAAATACGTACATAGTATACATAGAAACACCCAGACCCGAGATAAATATTTGCAGATCATTTATCCCGCGGCGGGGATCGAACCCGCAACCTTCTGCGTCCCAAGCGGGCTTTCACCCACTGCTCCACAGAGGTCAAGTATGAGTCAGTGGCCAACTCTGGTGATGTTTTAGGCCATCTAAGACCTCCGTCATGGCTTAACGACATAATAGCCGGGAACAATGATTTAACGTGCCACGTAAACACGAAAAAGATAATTTATACTGAAGAATTTCAACTGATACGTTATTGTATCACACTGGAAAGGACAATGACCATACTCCGTTGCATCACAGGTATATTGAACCAATAGTTTTTTTTTGTTTTTCTGCCGACTTTCGGTACCTTGGCTCTTTTATCCAAAACGACGGCGAAATTTATCGGGACATCAAAAATAGAATGAATTTGGGATGGATGATATGGCGACAGGTCTCTGGTGTTATATGTGATCAGAAGATGCCCCTTAAACTCAAGGGGAAAATATACAAATCGATCATTATACCTGAGTGATAGAGGGAAATGGAAGGAAGAAACATGTTGTGCTGACCCCACTTAGGGCAGGAAGGGCAGGAAGAAGAAGGAGTATTTTTTTGTTTTGTCTATAATTTACTGATATAAACAACTTTTTGAGACATTTTGATCTGCATTCACAGATTTTGGAAAAAGTTAAGGTAAGGTCAAAAATGCAAAAATACTAATAAAACAAAATTTCATGCCAATTGATACTGTTTCATGTAGGGATCAAAAGACCCTATAAGGTTTAAGATTTGAAGTCAGAAATCATCAAAAAAAATTCTCCATATACATTTTGTACGTGAAATATCTATTTCAAAAATTAGGGTTAATATTTTTGAAATTCTTATAGGTAATGAAAAGATATAAAAAAGCAAGAGTTTTGAATGTTTATTGACTATATTAATTATTATAATATTTATGTGTACATTATACATAGTTGTATCTAAGATATTTATTTATAGCAATAGTCTATTTGTTAGTACATGCATTTTATAAAAACCTTTTTACTCGGTCTACCGCCATACAGGCTTGGTCTAGTCCGGGGTCCGTTGTAAATTATTTATGTACGAAATAAATAAATAAAAATTTAAAAAAAAATGCCCTTCGTTCTGGTCCTATGCCTTGCAGATCCAAAATCATGGTCTTTTTCTCATATAAGATAACTAGATTAGTCAAAGTGGTAGGTAACAAATCTGTCTATGAATTTCAGCTACTATGCTATTATGCTGCTTTCAAGGCTGGACTATTTGGTCATTGTAATGGGACAAAGTTTGATGAGTAATTATAGTCCAATTGACATTTTGTTTAATATTGTTGTGCATGGGCATTTAAATTGTAGTGCAAATCTTAGAATTAAAATTTATGAAAAATTAGGTCACTGAGTAGGGATTTGGGTATTTTGTATGCGCAGGTTAGGAATTTGTAGGTAAATCAGTAGTTAGAGCTGCTCTACGAGGTCTTACGTTGGCGTAGTAAACGTAAAATGGTACAAAATCACCTAATAAGAAACCTGAATGAAGCAAGTTGTTTACAAGTGAGCCCTGGCTTTCTGTGGGCAATCTATTTCGAGGTCAATGGGCGTACGCCATAGCCAATGAACTCAAGCTAAAGAAAATCAGCCTCATTTGATCTGGAACATCGTGGGGAGGAAAAAAACAAACTTACTTGTAAAATGAAAAGCTGCAGGTCACATCATACTCCATATCGCAACCTTCGACCACACACTTTAGGTCCGACATTGCGACGGTAGGGCTCTAACCAAAAATGGACAATACACTCTCACATCCTAGTAAACCATGGGATCTAGACCCAAATCACATTTAGCGCGTAAACTGGCTTTCAAACAAACTATGATGGGTCCCCTGCAAAATTATCAATCAAATGTCGAAATTGACGTGCTGTCACGAAAAGTCGAAAAATTAACAAATGCGTCAAACGCGTGCCACCATGACATGGAATGGTGATGTAATTTAGGCGGCAAAAATTCTGGCAACATATCAAAATGAACTCGATTAAAAATCGATTGGGCAT
The DNA here is from genome assembly GCA_963565295.1 of Epirrhoe alternata. Classification (NCBI taxonomy): domain Eukaryota; kingdom Metazoa; phylum Arthropoda; class Insecta; order Lepidoptera; family Geometridae; genus Epirrhoe; species Epirrhoe alternata. Next base: position 3,810,150 of record OY751403.1, read on the forward strand.
TATAACCTCTCGATAGCTAAAAATACAATCGGCAATACATTCATAATATTTTTTTTACCCATGAGTATAATACAAAAAATAATAGTGATTATCCCACGCACGTACTACATGTTTGACTATAAGCAAATAAAATATTGCAGATCATCGACCACATGGTGATAATTTTATATTTCTATTGCATGAAACGCCCTTGGTTGCTCAAGACTTGTGACGTTATTTCGTTAGATTACATTTAATTTTCTACCTAGTATATTATTTTTGTATTTATTCTACTATCTTAATAACAATTTTATTTCTAAACCAATTATGACTATTGATTAGGTAGCAGTTGGAAACAATTAATTACAATAAACAATAAAATTCTTATGAAAACAATTACCTTTTTCCTAATTTAATTCTTTCATCTCCAAAATCACGTACTAAAATAGTTGATCATAATGTATTCGATTACTACACAATCGATTAAAGTATCGATGCCACGAATGTGGCCAGAAAGAAAATCACCATAGACAACAACTCTACATGGCGGACATTTTGTGAACCATGTATGACAAAGACAATGATGTTGATGACAAAAGTGAAGCATCCTTCATTCGATTGCTATCTATTTGCTTCATTCATGAGAACTATGAGAAGACTTGCCTGTTCGCAGCACAGGGTTCGCAGAGCGTATTTTCATAGTGCGCATAATTCGCGCGATAAAAATACGCCCAATTAGAACTTAAGTATTTCCAAGTCCTAGCTGTTATCACGAAAGACTTTACGTATTTTTATCGCACAGTGAGCGTTGAGCGATATAAATACTAGATCATACGAAACTTTTCTGTGTACCTATGAGTTTTTGCTCGAAATAAATGTATTTTATTTATTTATTAAATCGGCTTTCATTGCTGACTGTACGTACTGCCTACCTACCTCAAATAACGTTTATACCGCTTAAAGGTTATCGTCCACAGGTCGGTGTCGGACGCATCGCATTTTTATTCTTTGTGTAAATGTATAGTCACACAAGTGCATTACCGATGTGCGATCCGTACGATACGGATCAGTGTACGCACTTGTGTGACTTTCTATACAAAGAATAAAAATGCGATACGTAGGTACGATACCGACCTGTGGACGCTTACCTTATACCTACTATGATTGACGGCTATGACCTAGGAAGTACCTACCTATACCTACTGTTATTATAAAACTGTTATTTCAGTACTAGATGTATTTAGTACATAAGTACCAGGTCATCATCATCAAGTTTAAGAGCTCAGCTTTTGTCGGTGCAATGATGCAACTTCCTCCACTGACATGTCCCAATAGAGTAAAAAATAAATTTAAAAACAATCCTAATAAACTTTTCGATTTCTGTGGTGTAATACCCATTCATAAAAAAATTGAATTTAATCTTCTTATCGAGCAATATTTTAGAACTGAAATTCAAATCCCAAAAACTCACAAAATTACCACTAGAAGTATACCTAACATCAAAAATATTAACCAAACCTAAATTTAATAACCTCTATGGTAAGAGAACCTCCCAGTACCTGATTCCCCATCTTATTAACGGACTACCTACTGAAATTAAAAATAAAATTAACCAGAAAAATATAAAACCAGTTTTAATCAAATTAAGCCTTCAAAAAGGTGGAGCACTCTGTATATGAGTGGCGCACTCACACACGGATGAGGCGCTCTAGTCGCACGCAAACGACGATAGTTACCGTGTCATATTTCCGCTTGCGCTGCAAAACGCATTCATGATGATGTAAATGTGTTCGCGCTCTGTGTGTGTGTGCGTGAATGTTGTTTGTCATTGTGTCATACTCAAATCATGTGTTAATGTGTACTACATATCTACCTTATTTTTGTTACGAGAACTTAGTGTCTAGTCAAACTTATCCTAGTTTAAAGACACTACCTACCTGAATATGTATGTTACTTTTTTTGAATAAACATCTATCTATCTATCTATGTCGTAGGTATATACGACATGACAGCGATCTTCTCTTTTATCTGACTCATGAAATTGATTCTAGGCCTGCCTCTTCCTCGTCTTCCTTCCGCTTTTCCTTCTATGATGTTCTTAATAAAGCTATCATGTCGCATAAGATGTCCGAATCATTTTTCCTCTTCGATTTTGAACGGTGTTCATCAAAACCCTGTTCTCCTCAACAAGTACCAGGTACCTACCTAAAATAAATAGGTAACTAGGTACTTACCTAGGTAGGTACCTATATATTGATATATGATGATAATGAAAAGGTACTTACTTACGTAGGTATAACGTAAGTAAGTACTTTTTCATTATCATTTTACGATTGTATTAATGAGATTTTACGCACATAAATATGAGCTTAATCGTTCCTAGAGTTCATATTATTTTAACAGTTTAGTAATATTTTACCGAGTAGGTACGACTAACCATTTAGAAACAAAATGATCTTATTTATAGGTATGTAAGTTTTAATATGAACTGCTTCCTTTTCTTATTCACGTAGATGGATAGGTTAATCAGTTGTTTATTCACTTTAAATTATCGTTGCAATTATTATTAAATCGAATGCTATAATCTAGATGAGGTATTCTTATAAACTTATTTGTAATCTTCTACTTATATATTAATATTTACATAAAACACATTTTTGTACCATTTAAGCTGCACTCCACAGCGTGTTTGCTACTATACATCTATCTATCTAAGTAGGTACTTTACCTTAGGTATATCTATTTTCCGTACCTACTAATAAAAAGTAGACTAATAATAATAAATGTATCAAAACTACTTACCCAAAGGCTGGGCTAGGCATAGATATTAGATAGTGGACGCACCACAGCTTTGAAAATTATAAGTAGGTACCTACTCTGCTTTCAGGTATATCTCTAGTTCTCGTGCAATTCTCTGACGCATACGTACTTTTACAAGTTCGTAAACAAGATGATAATCATACTAACGTAGACGCCCTAATTCACAAAGTGGTTCCATCTGACAAAATACAACAATTTGCCCAAAAAGTGGCGCCAAAACAATTTCATGCTAGAGCACAAACTGATGAAAATAAGGAAACTTCCGAAACTGAAAATAGAGACAAAGATGAACTGGAAGAAATAACGTTGTCCGTTGATGACAAATCCAATCCAGCTCTAATAAATCTGATTGATATAGCTATACAGCAATTTACTAAGCCGGCAGGGCCTGAGATGAGGGCTAATGATAATAATCAAGAGCATAGTAAGTCTACCTTCAAGACTACTATACACAACCACGGCCACATTTCAGCCGATGTATCTAATCCAAATTTTTCTATTACACGCCTTCGTGAAATTAGCCGTCGGAATGGGGATGCGGAGCAGAGAATTTAAAAATGCGTACCAACCGAAGTGCCTGGTACTAAAGTAAGTTCGTATGAGTCAGTAGCCAACTCTGGTGACGCAGTTTTTAGGCCGCCTTAAGGCCTCCGTCATGGCTTAACGACTTAAATAGCCGGGACCGACAATTTAACGTGCCCTCCGAAGCACGGAAGCGCTCAGATGAAAATGCTACTGGCGGTCACCCATCTACATACATACCGTTTCGAACGTTGCTTAATTTAGACGATCTATCAAGAACGACTAAGCAAGCACGACCACGAGCGCTTCTTGCCTGGTACTGATAGGTCGCTAGTGATATAATGGGCATATTTTTTTGTATAATTACAGCACCAAAAAAAATAAAGTTCCGAACGGGAGAATCATCTGTTCTCTATGAGATCAACTCTCAAAGCCTAATCAACGGCCTAAAAGATCTGCTCTCCTCGATGACAGTGCGAAGATATTTGGACCAGCTTACAAGGAAGGCAGCTGTAGTGTACCGTTCCATGAGAGCATCCTAATTTTAATAAAGATATAACAATAAAGATAAATGGAAAATTCCACTTTTCACACTAAACAGAACACAAATTTTCCAATTATTGGAAAATTCCACTTTTGCATGCAGCACAAACAGAGCCATCTGTTGTCGAGTAGCTAAAACCTTTCGAATACCGGAAGTTTTAGTTGTGTTGCCATTTTATGTAAAAATAACTGCACAAAAGTTTTGATTTCCGTTTCCTCTAACCTTTACAATACCGGAAGTTCAGTTGTGTTGCCATGTTATTTAAATAAACAGCACAATAATCTTAATTTCCGTTTCCTCTTTATCATTTTAATTAATGTCTGATAGCTGGCAACTCAGATTAACTATAGACTGGCAAGGATGTCAGGTCGGAGGAATAGTGTTCTGTGGTCAGGTCAGTCAGTTGTCAAATTCGTAGGATTTATCTCTACCTAATCTGTGGGATTTTTTTTCTCTAGTGAGTTTGTTGTTTCCACCTAATCTGTGGTTGTTTCGTGGTTTGTAGTCAAAGTGTTTGTAAACATTGAATTCGAGAAATGTTTTTCACTGTTTAATTTCCATCTGATTATATTTCGTCCTTCAAATCTGTTATGATTTAATTGTGAGTTCCTTGTACATTAAAAAAAAGATTAACAATGTCGGACAAAACGGAGGAGCCCCCGCCACCGTTAAAACGCTACAGACGGGAAGAGAAGTCTGAATCTGAAGACGAGGATATTGATAATTACGAGCCGTATGTCCCTGTGAAGGACAGGAAGAAGCAGCAGTTGATGAAACTTGGCAGGATCGGTCAAATTACTGCCGAGGCTGCGGCCGACCAAAAGAGTTCTAGCGACAACGATCCTGACGATGAAAGTGAGTTTTTGATATGTTTATCTATTATATTGTTTTACCGATCTAAATATCTTTGACGACCTCTGTGGCGCAGTGGGTTGCGGGTTCGATCTCCGCCGCGGGATAAATGTTTGTATGATCTGCAAATATTTATCTCGGGTCTGGATGTTTCTATGTATAATATGTAGTAGCGCTGGGTAGGTATACCAGTGTGTACTTATCCAGCACAATGCTGAGTTAAAGCCTTATTTGCTTGGACTCTGCTGCGCACAACTAAGTAGATGTTATTCGTAATTTAGGCATATTTTTAGGTTTATTATGTGTGTTGTGTAAGTAGTGTCTATGTAAATAAAAATATTTTCTTTTCTTTCTTTCTTTTTTTCTTTCTGTATTTACAAACAAAAAGTTTGTATGATCTACAAATATTTGTCTCTGGTCTGGGTGTTTCTATTTATAAAAAGAAGAGAAGAATATAAAAAGTATACAAGAAGTTTATTTATTTATTTTTTAACACCCTTGCTCGTAAAGCTGATGTAATTCCACCGGTTTTAGATATGTAAAGCGGGTCATAACAAACGCGTGTGTTATCAAAGCAAATAGTTATGTTATAGTCCATACAAATTCCATAACAGCATTATTTGCCATTTCAAATATGGAACTGATCGCCGCCGAGCTGGAGTCGTGCCTCCAGCTAGTGAGCAGCGCGCTGTTGCTATTCAAAGGAGAACTAATCGCCGCGCGGCGCCAGTCAGTAGGCAGCGCTAGCGCGCTGTTAAAATGGCGGGAAAGCAACAGTGTGCATTCACAGATTGAGTTTATTTCAATGTTTTTTTTTTCTGTTTCCTCGCAAATGTGTTAAAAAACGTCGTACGATATACGTGCGTATTGGTTATAACATGCTCGGCTCAATTACGCCCTCGCCTGCGGCTCGGGCTGAAATTCCGCCTCGCATGTTATAACCATCTTTACGCACTAATATCGTAATGTACTATTTTAACACCCTTGCTCGTAAAGCTGATGTAATTCCACCGGTTTTAGATATGTAAAGCGGGTCATAACAAACGCGTGTGTTATCAAAGCAAATAGTTATGTTATAGTCCATACAAATTCCATAACAGCATTATTTGCCATTTCAAATATGGAACTGATCGCCGCCGAGCTGGAGTCGTGCCTCCAGCTAGTGAGCAGCGCGCTGTTGCTATTCAAAGGAGAACTAATCGCCGCGCGGCGCCACTCAGAAGGGAGCGCTAGCGCGCTGTTAAAATGGCGGGAAAGCAACAGTGTGCATTCACAGATTGAGTTTATTTAAATGTTTTTTTTTCTGTTTCCTCGCAAATGTGTTAAAAAACGTCGTACGATATACGTGCGTATTGGTTATAACATGCTCGGCTCAATTACGCCCTCGCCTGCGGCTCGGGCTGAAATTCCGCCTCGCATGTTATAACCATCTTTACGCACTAATATCGTAATGTACTATTATTTAAATACTTTATTGCACAAAATTTACACAAAAATTTGCACAATTGGCGAGCATAATGCCGAAGGCAACAGAAGTTTAACAGTTATCTGGTTCCCATAGTTATGGCTATGCTTAGTTTAGGGCTAGATGATGCTGTGTGAAAATATCCAGCATTATTTATTATTATTTATCTATGTAATGAATAAATTATTTTTGACCTTGACTTTGTAGCTTAGTTTCTGTAATATTTTTTTTCTATTATTACTATAATAATATTTTAACTGATGGTACGTACTTAATTGGAAAGTATTTGAGAGAACTACATAAGGGCATCTGTTATCATCATTCCCATTATTATTATCATTATGTTCATTGAAGTGAATTGAAATTATTATTATTTTCTTGAACCAGCCTTAGACCAATATTCTAACCTTATTCTAAAAGGTTACAATTTTGGTCTAAGGATGATATAGCTCCCCTATTCTAACCTAACTTTACGCCAGATTCGCAGGAGGAATGGGGTCGGCGATACAACGTCTCCCTGTTAGAACAGCACAGTGAACTGAAGAGAGTCGCGGAACAACGAGCGCTCTCAGCCGCCGAGAGGCAAGCGAGAGAGGAACAGAATATATTAGAAAGTGTCGCCCAGAGCAAAGCTCTTATGGGGGTTGCTGAACTTGCTAAAGGTGAGACTAATAGACATACTTTTTAGGGTTCCGTTCCGTACCTACCCAAAGGGTAAAACCCTACTCGAAATACAAATACATTTATTGCCAAACTAGCTGTCCGTCGCGGTGTTACCCGCGGTCCCTCGGGAAAACTTATAACCCGGGATAAAATATAGCCTATATTCATCAGGGATAATTAATTCTAATTGTGAAAGAATTTTTCAACTCGGTCCAGTAGTTTCGGAGCCTATTCAATTCAAACAAAAAAACAAATCTTTCCTCTTTATAATATTAGTGTAGAGAAGAGAGCACACATATTACAAAGTTAATAAAAATAGTTGGACTGGACCCAGCGCATAACTACGCACATTTTACGTAGTGCTGGTTTTCAGTCTAGCCCAGTGTTCAAACTAAGACTCCGCTGTCATTATGGCATCCATCCTGTTTTAACAACTTATAATCATTATGACGACCTCTGTGGCGCAGTTGGTGAAAGTCCGCTTGGGACGCAGAAGGTTGCGGGTTCGATCCCCGCGGCGGGATAAATGTTTGTATGATCTGCAAATATTTATCTCGGGTCTGGGTGTTTCTATGTATAATATGTATGTATTTACAAACAAAAAGTATATAAGGTGTATATCAGTTATCTGGTTCCCATAGACAAGCTTTGCTTAGTTTGGGGCTAGATGATGCTGTGTGAAATGTCCAGCATTATTATTATTAATTATTATTATTATTATACCTCTCTGAGTCTTTAGTGTAGATAGACAGAAACCATGGATTTCAACGATTCAGACATATTTTTGTTCAACTGGAGCTTGACTATCCAATTTTAAGATGGATCACCTAAAAGTGCCCCAAACCGTGTTTGTTTTGGGCGCGAAGGAACTGGAGAATAATCACATTTGACAAGTGATCCCAGCGGTACCTTTGATTTTATTAATTGCAGTTATGACCTCTGGCGCAGTGGGTGAAAGCCTGCTTGTGACGCCGCAGGTTGCGGGTTCGATCCCCGCCGCGGGATAAATGATTGTATGATCTGCAAATATTTATCTCGGGTCTGGGTGTTTCTATGTATAATATGTATGTATTTACAAACTAGCAAACCCAGCGAACTCCGTTTCGCCACCAGATGCCACCAGATTTTTCCTGAATTTTCTTTGCTATAAACCTCACGGAGCCCGAGACCTTTCCAACGAATGCAAAACCGTGGAAATCGGTTCGTGCGTTCTGGAGTTATAGCGTCAGGAAGGAAAACCCGACTTATTTTTATATAGTAGATAAAAAGTATATTTATTTTATTTATTTCAGTAGGTATACAGACTACATTATTTACTTAATATTGTGCCTGAAATGAAAACCATATTAGGTTTGAGTAGGCACTCACATATTCGTCTAAGTTATATTTTAAAATCATACAGATCACAAAAGACTATGTATAAATCAAAGAATGAATGAATGAATGAAAATTCTTTATTGCACACCATTAATAAAAATACAATAAACATAAGAAAAATCAGATAGAAATTTACAATGGGCGGCCTTATCGCTAAGTAGCGATCTCTTCCAGGCAACCTTTGGATGGAGAGGAACATCAGTGAAAAGAAGATCGGTCGGGTGCATAAAAAGAGACACATTATTGAATTTTAAAGCAATAAACAGAATATAACTTAGGTACTTAGTTTACAAAAAATAAATAAAACTTACATAAACTTAGGACTAATAAAAAAATAAAAATAAAAATACATAGGTATACACAAAAAAATAAAAAAACAAGAAAAAAAAAATAACGTAAATCCATACTAATATTATAAATGTGAAAGTAACTCTGTCTGTCTGTCTATCTGTCTGTCAGTCTGTCTGTCTGTCTGTTTGTTACCTTTTCACGCCCAAACCACTGAACAGATTAGGCTGAAAATTGGCATGGATAAAGGTTGTATCCCAGGGACGGACATAGACTACTTTTTATCCCGAAAAAATCCTGAGGGACCGCGGGTTACACCGCGGGAGCGCAGCTAGTACACTAATAACGTAAAGATCGCTAATCCACGCTCACACTAATGCAATGGTATAAGTAGGTATATCAGTTATCTGGTTCCCATACCTACAAGCTATGCTTAGTTTGGGGCTAGATGATGCTGTGTGAAAATGTGCATTATTTTTTATTTACACATTTTAAACTTTCGCGACTCGAAGACATTTTAAATTTTATAACGGGACTTAATCGCGTAGGTATAACATTTGTTTATTTACCTCGACGTTTCAGTAGCGTTACAGCTACCGTGGTCACGAGAAGACTCAATCTCAATCAATCTCTTCTCGTGACCACGGTAGCTGTAACGCTACTGAAACGTCGAGGTAAATAAACAAATGTTATACCTACGCGATTAAGTCCCGTAATAAAATTTAAAATATTTTTTATTTATTTATAATTCAGGCATTCAGTACGAAGAGCCGATAAAGACGTCGTGGAAGCCGCCGCGTTGCATCCTAGCGTTGCCGCCTGAGAGACACGAGCGTGTGAGACGCCGGTTGCGTATATTGGTCGAAGGCGAAGATGTACCTCCGCCGATCACTACGTTTCATCACATGAAGTTTCCTAAAGGTTGGTAAAAAAAAGTAAAAAAAAAAAAACAAAAACAAAAAGTAAAGGTTGGTAAAGTAAGTTCGTATGAGTCAGTGGCCAACTCTGGTGACGGAGTTTTTAGGCCGCCGTCGGAGTTTTCAGTCGTTCTTGATAGATCGTCAAAGTTAACGTTTGAAACGGCCTGTAAGTGGATGGGTGACCGCCAGTGGCATTTTCATCTGAGCGCTTCCGTGCTTCGGAGGGCACGTTAAATTGTCGGTCCCGGCTATTTAAGTCGTTAAGCCATGACGGAGGCCTTAAGGCGGCCTAAAAACTCCGTCGCCAGAGTTGGCCACTGACTCATACGAACTTATTTATTTCATACATAAATAATTTACAACGGACCCCGCACTAGGGCAACAAGTTTTAGTTGGATAAGTACTAAGTGATCGATATTTGACATACTAAAACTTAAAATAGCTAATGTCAGCACCTATGCTTGTGCAGCGACCTCTATCCGATATCGCCACAAAAACCAATACATACATAAAATCACGCCTCTTTCCCAAAGGGGTAGGCAGAGACCACGGATCTCCACTCGCTACGATCCTGACACACAACTTTCGCCTCATTCACTCTCATTACATTCTTCATACACGCTCGTCGGTTTAGGGTACTTTTGACCTAGCCCTTCTCCAAAATGTCGCCAATTTGATCCAAGAAGGTTCGCCTAGGCCTTCCCCTTCCAGCTGTCCCATACACACTCGCCTCATATACAATACTCATCCACAAAAACCAATTACCACCTAAAAGCTAAAAGAGTACCTACTTCAGAACTTGTGCCACTAGATGGCGCTGAGATCACAGATGACCGAATTCCCATACAAATGTCGCTAAATGTATAGAAATCCTGAATCTCGCTTACGAAGTTCTCAAGCACAACTAACCTAAGAACTATCCAACTTCAACCGTTGGCCGCAAGGCCAGCTAGGTAAGTAAGCCAGATGGGCCGACCTGGAGCTCTACCTCTTTGGACTTAATTGGGGTAATTCCACTAAAACATGTAATAGACTATTTCGCTAATAATATTTTACCTTCCAGGTATCCTGCGTGGCTTAGAAGCTAAAGGCATAAAGAAGCCCACTCCGATCCAAGTCCAGGGTATACCAGCCGTGCTGAGTGGTCGAGATATGATTGGTATCGCCTTCACAGGATCTGGGAAGACATTAGTATTCACACTGCCTATTGTGATGCTGTGTTTACATCAGGAACTGCATATGCCTTTTATCAGGTCAGTTTTATATATACCTACTATGCATACCTTTGAAGACTAGCGTTTGAAGAAGATTGGTGGAACGTGGCAGAGGGTAGAGACCATTGGAGGAGTTTGGGGGAGACCTTTGACCAGTGGGACGAGTTGATTAAAAAAAACTTTAAATACAGGGTGTGTCAAAATTTTAAATTTGTTCTTAGAAAACTATACAAAAGAAACCTATCCATACTATACTTACTATCCATACTAATCCATACTATCCATACTAATATTATAAATGTGAAAGTAACTCTGTCTGTCTGTCTGTTTGTTACCTTTTCACGCCCAAACCGCTGAACCGATTAAGCTGAAATTTGGCATGGATAAAGAGTATACCCCAGGGATGGACATAGGCTTTTTTTTGTCAATTACCATAAGGGGGCGGGAAAATAAGGGTTGGAAGTTTGTATGGGGAAAAAAGTTAAGCAACCCTGGGCGCGGTCATAAAAAGGATGGGTGACCGCCGGCGCCATTTTTTGCACTCTAGATTTTTTGGTTTTTTTTTGTATTTTGCATAATAAATTATTTTAAAATTAATGATAAACATGTAACATGTGTGTTACCACCCATCAATATATCCGAACTCCGAAGTTATGATTTTTTGATATTAAAATATTTTTCCTTGGCTATAGTTAGAACGCCATCTATATCGCCGAGGTCAAAACTTACTTTATACTTTTCTCCTAGGTGGCGTTTCTTTTATACTATAGCGGAGGCACAGCGGAGATCGATCATTTTGAGTTTTAAAAAGTTAATGGAGATTTTTGCTTAGAGTTTTCGATATTTTATATTGCTGACGAAGTCGCGGGTAGGTAAAACTCTTTTATCTATTATAAATTCTTGAGAGAAACAAAACGCAATATTAGTTAATAATTTTATTTCGAAATTTAAAACCACACAGTTCTTGCTATAAAAAAAATATGTTTCGAGTCAATTTCTTCAAAAAATTGCCGCTCGCTTCAGCGATTACTAATTACCGTATTCGTTTTGTTCTTAGCATTGCAAGATCTGGGTGAGATTTTCCCTACCTCTATCTATTATGGGATTCTTGAGAGAAACATAACGCAATATTAGTTAATAATTTTATTTCGAAATTTAAAACCACACAGTTCTTGCTATAAAAAAATTCGTTTCGAGTCAATTTCTTCAAAAAAATTGCCGCTCGGGATGCTCGCGAAGCGATTCTGTACCAATTACCGTATTCGTTTTGTTCTTAGCATTGCAAGATCTGGGTAAGATTTTCCCTACCTCTATCTATTAAATAATTCTTGAGAGAAACATATATACAAAAAAAAATATTATATCATGCGACGGAGTTTTATATTTTGTACTCTCGATTCACTCAAAACTCCTCCACTTTGTTCCTAATAATGCGCAGACGAAGTTGCGCGGGTCAGCTAGTAAAATATTATAAATGTGAAATTAACTCTGTCTGTCTGTTTGTCACCTTTTCACATCCAAATCACTGAACAGATTAGGCTGAAAATTGGCATAGATAAAGTTTGTATCCCAGGGAAGGACATAGGCTACTTTTTATCCCGAAAAACTAAAAAAATCCTGAGGGACCCGGGTCACATCGCGGGAGCGCAGTAGTATACAATATAGGCTTGGCCCAGTGCGGCGGGCTCCATTGTAAATTATTTAAAATTTGTAAAATAAATGAAATGAAATAATTAAAAAATTACCTATTCTTAAATAATTTTAGTCTGACATCTCCATATTAAAATCTACTCACACTCTTTACAGGAACGAAGGACCATACGGATTGATAATTTGTCCGTCCCGTGAGTTGGCTAAACAAACGCACGATATTATCCAACATTTCACGCAACAGCTGCGCGACACTGGCTGCCCTGAGATACGCAGCTGTCTAGCCATTGGAGGTACAAAATAAGATGAATCCAAAAAAAAAAAGATATTTAATAGGGTAACGGGGCCGGACACGTCTGCCGCATGTCAGACGATTTGTGGGCAAAACGAGCCACACAGTGGACCCCACAAAATATGACGCGCAGACGTGGAAGACCTAGGATGAGATGGCGGGACGAGCTGGACTCCCACCTGCGGAATTGGCCTGTTGCTGCGTTAAATCGCGAAGAGTGGAAGAAGGGAAGGGAGGCCTTTGCCCTGCAGTGGGACGAAAACGGCTAATTAATAATAATAATTAATAATAATAATAATAGGGTATTTTGGCATTTTTTTTAAACCGATTTAATTCAATCCTGATCTCGTAATAAACTCAACAAAAAACAAATTTGCCGAAAAATAAACACACTGAGTAAACAAGCAATGGCGGATATGGCAACTGGAAACGAATGTCAGACAGATTGACATTTCAAGATGGCGTCGTTAGTTCCTCTTTTGTCCACCGGTCCAGATATGTTTGAACAAATCTAAGTTTAGATAGTTTGTCAATATGAAAAGGCTCAATGCACATTGAATTGGCAAGCGACGCGACTATTAGTTTTATAACGCACCATTATAAACCTTATGAACAATGGTACAAGATATAGAAACGCTTGTAGAATTGACGAGGTCTAAGCCATCTAGCTCGAGCACTTTCGTGCGGTTCATTCTACAAGCGTTTCTATATCTTGTGCCATTGTTCATAAGGTTTATAATGGGCTGCGATAAAACTAATAGTCGCGTCGCTTGCCAATTCAATGTGCATTGAGCCAAAGTGTTCGAGAAATCGTAAGTGTATTTAATTGATACATATTTTTCTAGGAGTGGCGGTTTCTGAATGTATGGAGGTTGTACAAAGGGGAGTTCATATAATGGTTGCCACTCCAGGACGACTGATGGATATGCTGGATAAGAAGATGGTAAGTAAAATTGAGGGGTTACAGTCAGACCATGATTCTAAACATATTTAGCGAAAAAAAAACGCAAAAAAAAATATTTTGACTTTTAGCTTAGTTTATTTTAAACATAAATAAATAAGCCGTGTTGGCCGAATGGGGTTGTACCTCGACTTTCAATCCGAAGGTCGTGGGATCGAATCCCGGCCGTGCATCAATGGATTTTGCGTTTCGTAAAATTTATATGCGCTTTAACACGAGCTCTGAACGGTGAAGGAAAACATCGTGAGGAAATCAGTTAGTATTCTTATAGGCGGCGATGGGCTTGCAACCTGTCACGTATGGAATACTAACTTCTGCAAGATGTGGGCATGTATCAAATATGTATTTGTACATGCCTCTGACTACCCCCTTAGACATCTTCAAAGGATCTGGAATATAAAGATCTGAGAGAATGTCTACCGCGCCTTGGGGATACAGTCGTGACCTTGTTTACGTTACGTTTTGTTTAAATAAATAAACAATAAACATTTTCTTAAAAAAACCCTTCAAATAACAGTACTGAGTAAAATGGAACGTAACCTAATTAGAGAGTGCGAAAATGAAAATCGAAACAATCGATCAATCGATAAGTAAAAAAATAATCGTTGGTTTAGTAATTTTATCTATGCATGAACCTTATAATCGATTGAGATGAATTGATCGTAGTGAAATAAAAATCGATTTTGCTAGTCTCGATTAAACTGTAGGACATTACTATTTGATGGATTTGACATCATCTCGAAGTATCACGCATACGTTCCGGCGTGAAAAAGACTATAGCGACCCGCCCTTCGCACGGGTGGAATGCTGATACTAAATATTAGGGTTCAGTCAGCGTTTGCAATGTAAGCGCAATAAAATGAGTTTTTACGACATCACATTAGAAACCTCTAGAATTATCAGTGTTTCTCTACTATATTATACATGTATTATACATATAGGGTGTAAAAAGACGTCTACCGAAGCCGAAAGGGTAAGGTACAGCATCCCAACACACAACCAAATCCAATAGGATTTTCCGAAAAAATCATTATATCCGGAGAAAACATCGTTTGAAGATGACTGTTTGCGAAAGTTTTGGGAGCGTTGTTTCACGTAGAATGCTGGATTTTAAATTTTAACAGTTTTTTTCTTTTATAAATGAAATAATTAAGTAGTTATGGTCTTATTTTGTTGTACTAGTAGTAAAAACCCCAAAATAACATAAAATGACGTAGCTAAGTCAAGATTTTTTTGAGTTTTTTTTTTCGATAAATATGTTTAGAATCGTGGTTTGATTGCAACCCTTCAGTTTTCGGTAGTGGTCTTTTTACAGCCTGTATAAACCTTCCTATTGAATCACTCTATCTATTAAAAATATTTTTTGCCTTTTTCAGGTCCGTTTGAACGTATGTCGTTACTTATGCATGGACGAGGCGGATCGTATGATAGATATGGGCTTTGAAGAGGATGTGAGAACTATATTTTCATACTTCGGTGGACAGAGACAAACGCTGCTGTTCAGTGCCACTATGCCGAGGAAAATACAGAATTTTGCTAGGTAACATTTTTATTTACCAACATTTTTTTAACCCTATCCCACTCATATAATAAAGCTGAAACTCGAAGCGCTCGTGGTCGTGCTTGCTTAGTCGTTCTTGATAGATCGTCAATCGTCGATATCTAAATCTCATAGAAAACTATGGGGTCTTTTTCGGTGTAAGATTATTCACACAACAGTAATAATAATAATATCAGATAATCTCACTGACATTTCATTTTTGTTTTTTTTCAAAAACTTACGATTTGATTTGGTAAGTTACTTTGGGAAAAGTTTTCCTAATGGGAAATAGCGTCGATTGAAACCTACTTGTTTTTTTTTTGACAAATGTAATTTTTTAGGCTGACTGTTTTTTTTCCTGATGACTTGCTTGACTTCTGATTTTGCTGATTCTGTGGCCGAGTGGTAAAGCACTCCGGCTTTAGGAGGATCGTCTGATCGATGCGGGTTCGAATCCCGTCGAAATCCAAAATTTTGATAAAACTTTTCATTTCTTAATGAAATACCAAGTGTGGATTAGCACTATAAAATTACAAAATGACTGTGTACATTTGTTTCAAAAATCCAAAAATGCAGTTGTTTTTATTTTCAAAATATACCTATAGTTTTCTAAGAACAAAACCTAACTACAAAAGAAAAGTTAGCCCTGAATGTTGTAAAATTTTACCACACCCTGTATAGGCAGTCTAAGTCTATGGTCAAGAGTCTTTATTTTTTTATTTTTTTTTAATAGGTCAGCATTAGTCAAGCCTGTGTTAGTAAATGTGGGGCGAGCTGGTGCAGCAGCCCTCCAAGTGAGACAGGAGTTGGAGCCTGTTCAAGGCGAGGCTAGGACGGTCCATCTTCTGCAATGTCTTCAGAAGACACCTCCTCCGGTTCTCATCTTCGCGGAGAGGAAACAGCATGTTGATGCTATACATGAATATCTGCTGCTTAAAGGTATGTAGAGAAAAAAAAAGGACTTAAATAAGTTTTTTTTTATTCAAAATTTTTATTTTTTATTTTTTATTTAACTTATATTTTCCCACTGCTGGGCAAAGGTCTCCCCCATATCCTTGCAAACATCCCTGTCCCGGCCCATTTCCCACCAGCCAATTTCAATTCAACAATACAAGCTTTTAATAGTCAAAAGTCAAAGTCAAAGTCAAAAGTCAAAGTCAAAGTCAAAAAGCATTTATTCAGTAGGACCGCTGGGATCACTTTGAAACGTCTTAAAACGAGGTGATTTAATAGGTTACTGTGAGCTGAACTCACCGATGTAAGTACAAAATGTTATTTCATTCAACCTATTTTCTAAGGAGTTCCGTTAATCATGTATGAAGAATGTAATGAGAGTGAATGAGGCGAAAGTTGTATGTCAGGATCGTAGCGAGTAAAGATCCGTGCTCTCTGCCTACCCCTTTGGGAAAGAGACGTGACTTTATATATGTATGTACATCGGTGAGTTCAATCAGCTCACGGTAACATTTTTTTCAAAAAAACTTATTTTTATTCCTAGAAAAAAAGTAGGGGTCTATTAATTGTTAAGACAATGTAAAATTTATAAATAAATAAATACCAAAAAGAAAAAATTAGGGAACTATCCCCAATAATATTGCTTCTGATTTTAGGGCCGTTCGGTCGGTTGTCTTTTTAGGGTCGGTTCATATCTAACGGAATATCGGTCGCGTATTATCGGTCGCGGAACGCCAGAACTGACAAATGTATAGAAAACCACTCGACCGTTCACACTCGATGCACTAACGTATCATCGGTTGAGTGTGAACGGTCGAGTGTTTTTCTATACATTCGTCAGTAAACCGAGTCAAAGTCGAAGCCGAAGCCAAAGCCAAAGCCAAGGTCAAGGTCAAGGTCAAAAAAAAAGCACAAACGTTAACACGTTCAACTATCGAAACCGACTTTACAGACAACCATTTTTTTTATTATTATTATTTATTTATTTCAGATATTAAATCCATAGTTACACACAATTCAATTAAATATACATGTCAAGGATACAACAATAAAAAGAAATACATGAATCAAAACAACCCATTTCGTCCCACTGCTGGGCAAAGGTCTCCCCCAAATCCCTCCAACCATCTCTCTCTAAAAAAACGTAAATATTAAACGTAATTATTTAAGTTAAATAGTAACGATTATTTATATAATTGTACAGGGGTGGAAGCTGTAGCTATACATGGCGGAAAAGACCAAGAGGAGAGATCTCGCGCTGTTGAAGCTTTCCGTCGCGGTGAAAAGGATGTCTTAGTAGCGACCGACGTCGCTAGCAAAGGTACTAAATAAAGCTTAAGTAAGACCCATACGGAGTCAGTGGCCAACTCCGGCGACGGAGTTTTTAGGCCGCCGTAAGGCCTCCATCATGGCTTAACGCAAATACAAAACGAAAATTGTCCATACTAATTGAATAAATAAATAAAATAATGCTGGACTTTTCACACAGCATCATCTAGCCCCAAAGTAAGCAGAGCTTGTGTTATGGGTACTATAGTCTTTTTCACGCCGGAACGTATGCAGGACACATTGAACTTGTTTCGTTTCACGTTGTGTGGCTCACAACAATTTTGAAACAAAAAAGTCAAGAAAAAAAATTAAACGATAAAACATACAAAAAAATTTTTTTTATCTATTTCCTGTTTAATTATTTCATAAATTATCATAAACGAGCCATAAAATATAAATAAATAAACAATAAACATTTTCTAAAAAACTCCGCCAAATAACAGTATTGAGTAAAATGGAACGTAAACTATTAGAGAGTGCAAAAATGAAAATCGAAACAATCGATGAATCGATAAGTAAAAAAATAATCGTTGGTTTAGTAATTTTGTCTATGAATGAACCTTGTAATCGATTGAGATGAATTGATAGTAGTGAAACAAAAATCGATGTTGATAATCTCGATTAAACTTTAGGACATTACTATTAGACTGATTTTGACATTATCTCGAAGTGTCTTGCATACGTTCCGGCGTGAAAAAGACTATAAGATGACTGATATACTTTTTGTTTGTAAATACATACATATTATACATAGAAACATCCAGACCCGAGACAAATATTTGTAGATCATACAATGGTCCCGCCGCGGGGATCGAACCCGCAATCTTTTGCGTCGCAGGCGGGCCTTCGCCCACTGCGCTACAGAGGTATGTATGTTGAATAATAAATAAATAAATAATGCTGGACTTTTCACACAGCATCATCTAGCCCCAAAGTAAGCAGAGCTTGTGTAATGGGTACTAGGATGACTGATATACTACTTATATACTTTTTGTTTGTAAATACATACATATTATACATAGAAACACCCAGACCCGAGACAAATATTTGTAGATCATACAAACATTGGTCCCGCCGCGGGGATCGAACCCGCAACCTCTTGCGTCGCAGGCGGGCCTTCGCCCACTGCGCTACAGAGGTCGTCACATTATACATTTTTTCTATTTCTATATTTCTATTTCTCACAGGTCTGGACTTTGCGAACATCCAGCACGTGATAAATTATGATATGCCGGAAGATATAGAAAACTATGTGCATCGCATTGGTCGAACCGGTCGAGCTGGCGGCGTTGGGGTCGCTACCACACTACTGGCACGCGCCGGCGACGACAGCGTGCTGCGCGATCTAGCTCACCTTCTCACTGAAGCTGGCCAAAAGGTAATTAAATTATCTATATAAAATCTATGGGTAATCCCACTCATATAATAAAGCTGAAAGTTTGTGAGTTTGTTTAGATGTTTGGATATTTGTGTAGCAATCACGCCTAAACCAGTGAACCGATTTGGATGAAACTTGGTATAGGCGTAGATAGTGACCTGGAATAGCATATAGGCTATTCAAAATGTTGGTACCACGCGGGCGAAGCCGCGCACGGAAGCTAGTATACAATATATGTATTGACGTTATGTTCATAGTATCCGAAGCACGGTAGCGCTCCGATGAAAATGCCACTGGCCCATCCACTTACAGACCGTTTCAAACGTTGCTTACTTCGATCTATCAAGAACGACTAAGCAAGCACGACCACGAGCGCTTCGCTCAAGGTAAAAAGTCATTCGAAAACTCATTGGTGCACGTCCGGATTAGAACCCACGACCGTAGGATCGGAAGGAAACCGTTGTAGCTTAATTTCTATAAATAAAAAGTAAGTAAGTTCGTATGAGTCAGTGGCCAACTCTGGTGACGGAGTTTTTAGGCCGCCTAAAGGCCTCCGTCATGGCTTAACGACTGGGACCGACAATTTAACGTGCCCTCCGAAGCACGGAAGCGCTCAGATGAAAATGCCACTAGCGGTCACCCATCCACTTACAGACCGTTTAAAACGTTGCTTACTTCGATCTATCAAGAACGACTAAGTAGGCACGAGCGCTTCGCTCAAGGTAAAAAGTCATTCGAAAACTCATTGGTGCACGTCCGGATTAGAACCCGCGACCTTAGGATCGGAAGGAAGCCGTTGTAGCTTAATTTCTGTAAATAAATAAATGTTGTATTTTACAGGTACCCAGTTTTCTACTAGAGATGATAGGCGAACCGGAAGTGCCAAATACTCACGGGCAAGGCTGTTCCTACTGCGGTGGACTTGGACACAGAATCACAGGTAAATCACTTGTAGTGACCTCTATCCGATATCGCCACGTAAACTAGCTATACCACCTAGCTATAAGAGTACTTACTTCTATACCAGTATCACTAGATGGCGCTGAGATAACAGATAAGCAAATTCCCATACAAATGACAAAATTTGAACTGAATCCTGAATCGCGATTACGAATTTTTCAAGCACAACTAACCTATATAGAACTATCCAACTTCAACCGTTGGCCGTAAGGCCAGCCAGGTAAGGCCAGATGGGCCGACCTGGTGAGGGGAGCTCTACCTCTGGACTACCCCTCTGGAATTCCATTACCCCCAATTAAAAAAGTCCGCAATGGTACTATGTCTATCTCTTAGGGATAACCCACATTAAAAATTTTTAATCCTTTTCTTTTTACGATTAATATTTATTAACGAAGCGATTTTAAGCAATACACCATCAAAACATTCTGTAGTAGGGTGTAAAAAGACGTCTATCGAAGCCGAAAGGGGTAGGTACAGCATCCCAACACACAACCAAATCCAAAAGGATTTTCCGAAAAAATCATTATATCCGGAGAAATCAGCGTTTGAAGAGTGCTGTTTGCGTATGTTTTGGGCGCGTTTTTTTACGTAGATTGCTGGATTTTGAGTTTTAATTGTTTTTTTCTTTTATAAATGCAATTATTAGGTAGGTATGGTCTTATTATGTCGTTCTAGTAGTAAATAACCGAAAATAACATAACATGACGAAGCTAAGTCAAAAACATTTTTTGGCTTTTTTTTTCGCTTAATATGTTTAGAGTCATGGTCTGATTGCAACCCCTCAGTTTTCGGTAGCAGTCTTTTTACACCCTGTATTTTTTATCAGCATTGCACCCGCGCGAAGAAGGGGCGGGTCGCTAGTATAATATGTCTATTATTAACTTAGGCGCAGTGGTGGAACTTCAATGATGTTCCTTATAAAGCTGTCATGTCATGTCTGTTTCTATAAATAAATAAATAATGCTGGACATTTCACACAGCATCATCTAGCCCCAAACTAAGCATAGCTTGTACTATGGGAACCAGATAACTGATATACTACTTATATACTATTTGTTTGTAAATATGGCAGAATACCAGCGCCTTACCACTTCTCAGTGGGACGGCAGAATGCTGAGTCGACGCCTTTTTGCTGCTGTGACACACAATCACAATTCTTCAACTTTAAATTTTTTATTAAGCTTCTTCTTTTTTATTCTAGTGATTGTATTGTGTGCCAAAGTAGTGAATAAATGTATGTTTATGTCTAAATACATACATATTATACATAGAAACATCCAGACCCGAGACAAATATCTGTAGATCATACAAACGTTTGTCCCACGGCGGGGATCGAACCCGCAACCTACTGCGTCCCTTCAACCTTCTTAACATAATCATGTGATTTTTTTCAGAATGTCCGAAACTGGAGGCGGTACAGAACAAACAAGCTTCAAACATCGGCCGACGGGATTATTTGGCGAACACAGCAGCCGACTACTAGTTATACGATAAAGCGGGTTTCAGACTACGTTATAGTATAATTAGCAAACCCAGCGAACTCCGTTTCGCCACCAGATGCCACCAGATTTTTCCTGAATTTTCTTTGCTATAAACCTCACGGAGCCCGAGACCTTTCCAACGAATGCAAAACCGTGGAAATCGGTTCGTGCGTCCTGGAGTTATAGCGTCAGGAAGGAAAACCCGACTTATTTTTATATAGTAGAAGATAGCATATATGCTCATAGCACTACAATATCGCGCACCATACATATATTATAGATAGCTGTCCGCCGTGGTGTTATCCGCGATCCCTCAGGAAAAAAATCACTTCCCCGGGATAATTTATAGCCTATGTTCATCAGGGATAATGTAGGGTTCTAATGGTGAAAGAATTTTTCAAATCGGTCCAGTAGTTTTTGAGCCTATTCATTTCAAACAAACAAACAAACAAATCTTTCCTCTTTATATTATATACATATGTATATACATTTATTATAGATAGATAGATAACTTTATTTGACAACACACAGAAACAGGTACATTACATCAACAGAGAACAGGTACAAAAATAGAAACAAAAGTAGGTATGAGGTAAGTAGGTGACAGAGTATGTAGTTAGGAATCTCTGTGCCATAATATGGACACGTTCATACACCTCAGACACAATAGAATGGACGAGTTATTGACAGAATTCCCTTCAACATTTTCTGCCGGCGAGGTAGCACACGAACGCATTTTACACACACTTATGCGTAAAAAATGACAATACACTCTCATTTTTATGCACACTTGCAAATTTCGTATTATGACGTACGTAATACTACAAGACCGATAATGAGCTTATCAAGAATTTGAATTCTGAAGATTAGGGTTCTGTGGCCGAGCGGTATGGCACTCCGGCTTTAGGAGGATCGTCTGATCGATGCGGGTTCGAATCCCGTCGGAATCCAAAATGATGATAAGACTTTTCATTTTCTTAATACTACAAGACGTACTACATGATTCGGAATCGTGCAAATTTTGGCAGAGGGGATACAAGGGAAAGGCTCATCCCGTCTTTATGATCTAAGTCACACACATACTGTACTATTCAATAATGGCTTACTATAAAAAATGTATGGTGCGCGATATTGTTATGCTATGAACTATATGCTATATACTATTGCGTAGTCTGAAATGTGTTTAACTTTTGAAATAAAGTATCTAGTTATATCATAATTCGTTTGTTTTTCACTGATTTTAGAATATGAATAAATCTAGCTTCATCTCGCTCGCAGCTTCGCTCGCGTAGTACCAAGATTTTGAATAGCCTATATGTTGTTCCAAGTCACTATCAATGTACGGAACCGTACGCGATTAGAGTGGGATAGATGCTAAATTGATAATTTGATACGAATTTGTAAGATGGATTAATTGCTGTATTCAAGAACTACGTTACGCTACCTAAGGCTATGCACATTGAATTGGGAAGCGAAGCCATTATAAACAATAGTACAAGATATAGAAACGCTTGTAGAATTAACTAGTTCTTGAAAAGCCATCTAGCGGGACGCGCCGGCGCGATCGGTTCATTCTACAAGCGTTTCTATATCATATAAGCGTTCATAAGGTTTATAATGGCTTGCTATAAAACTAATTGACGCGCGCTTGCCAATTCAATATGGCTTAAGCCATATGATTGTGATGTATATGAGTGCGAACCGATAGCTGTCTAAAACTGCACTGTAGATTGTAGAAGTCGATTCGATTCATAGCGACTGCTGGTTGTCTAAGCACTCTGACTTGGTAAACCGCGCGATGCACCTCGTGCGGCCTACTTAGCTAAATCTGCTTGATAAAGTGTTTGTGTATCGAACAATCTAACCTATTTTTTCCAAGATTCATCCAACTCTGTTCACTGGTGGCGGTTTGTGCTACACAAAATTCATCATTGGTGCTACACAAATATTTGATTCAGGTATAAAATTTAAATAGCGCCATCTGTTTTCGAGTAGTTATAAGCTTGTCAAACCGGAAGTTCCAGAAGTTGCCATTTTATTTACGAAACTGCACGAAAAATATAATGCTACACGCTTACCCTGCTGCCAAACTCCGAGCGCTGATCTTGAAATAGTTCTGTTTTTGGTATGGGCCCAATTTCACCGTTTCAGTTAGTTTCCATGTAATTTTAAGCATATTATATACTCTGTGGTTAAAGTTAATGCGCCATCTGTTGTCGAGCTCGACAAACTGGAAGTTCCAGCCAGTGGGTGTTACCAAAATTTTAAATACCATTCTAAATGCTATTCCAAGTCACTGTCTATACCTAGGACCAAGTATCAGTCTATACTTATTACAAGTTTCATCCAAATCGTTTCACTGTTTTAGCTGCGTGATTGAAACACAAACATACAAACTTTCGGCTTTATTATATTAGTAAGATAGAAGGATTTAAATCCATTTCCCCAGTAAAGAAAACCAGTTTAAAATAGCGATGCTATGTCACATTCACTGCAAATTACTAAAAGAATTGTTAATATTCAAAGTACTTCAAAGACAATAAACTTAATAGATGCTATTGATGATTATTGCAAAATACTAGAAGAAATTGGCTACATTCAAAGTAGGTTTTAAACACTAAACCCTTGAATAAAACGAAGTAATTCATACTAATATTTATATTTTACAATCTAAGCAACAATTTTCTTATCTGGCAGTCCCAGTAACTTCCTAACAGCAACACCATAATTGTTCAATGTCTCATCACTTTCACCATGATTGAACAAGTTGGTGACAGCATTTTTATATTCCTCAGAGTTTGGTATCTCTTTCTCATCAAACGCTTTGTACTCTTCATCTGTCAACGTCTTCTGTTCATTCCTGCATTTAAAATGCCAATTGATCAATGAATTCTTGGATTTATTGATATTCCAATCGTAATACTCCATATCGCTTTCTGTTTTATCCTTCTCCCACTCTTCAAAATTCCATGCTTCGTGATAACAGGCAGTTAAGAGATAGTTGACATAATCCTGATTCTGTACCCTAACTGGGCAGCGGTCTGCTGTGATCGTGACCAAATCTGTCTCGGCATCATAGCGATCACCGACCAGTCGGAGAAACTTATCTTTAGCGTGTTGGTCTAGGTTCAAAGAGCCGAGTTTTACGCGTAGAGTGACAATTCTTGCTAATGGATTGCGGATGGAAGGGCTTCCATGGCAGTAATCAGAAGTGATGATCTCAACAGGATAGTGTTTCTCGATTGCTTCCTCTGAGTTCAATAATTTGGGCCATTCTGTACAGTACTTTTTCAAAGCCTCACACTGACTTTGGATGACAGGGGGAGTTAAATGCAAGAAGTTTGGTATCTTCATGAGCTCGGCATTGGCTTTCTTGCCAGGTGGTGCCTGTCCTCTTGTTACATATCCTTGGCGGAGTGGCAGAGGCACTGATGATGGATGAAAGGTCTTCGGTCCAGGCCATACGTTACCCCAGTTCTGAAAAAAAATTGTAACTTAGTTTCTATTATTTATTGCATTTCAGACAATTAATAAAGTCCATTGTGTTAATGGACTTACCTCTAGGGGTTGGTAATCAAAATGTAACAATGATTTAGTCCTCTGAATTAGTTTGAACATCAGAGGACAATCAAATTTTTCAGTGAGGCTGTCTTCTGCCGTCAGATGGCTTCGAAGACAATTTTTTAACTAGATATTTCTAGTAAAGTATTGTTAGGTGTAGTAAACACTAGATGCTGCACTAGTATCCCTAAAATTCGTAACTGGTAACTTATTTCCATGAAGGCGAACTCTGGTGACAGCTACGCCACGAATGTCGATGACGCGTTTATCACTATAACATAGTATAAAACAAAGTCGCTTCCCGCTGTCTGTCCCTATGTATGCTTAGATCTTTAAAACTACACAATGGATTTTGATGTGGTTTGTTTTATTAGATAGAGTGATTCAAGAGGAAGGTTTATATGTATAACACATGCACAATATAGTAGAGAAACACTGATAATTTTAGAGGTTTCTAATAAGATGTCGTAAAAACTCATTTTTTGCGCTTACATTGCAAACGCTGGCTGAACCCATACCCATTTAGTATCAGCATTGCACCCGTGCGAGGGGCTACATAAAACAACTATATGGTTCATTGGCTATTTCAATAGACTTAGTACCTACTGATATCGAAATAAAAAGCTCCCTTCCAAATAATAGGTAGAAAGCTTAGGAATACCTGGTCAGTGGACATCCTATCAGCTCTGTCGGGCTGTACATCCGCCCTGCGGACTACTCTTCGCTGTAACCTTGCCCTAGACTTCTTGATGTCCAGAACCCTGAACTCTTCCTCATCATCCGCCTGTTTGAGCGCTGTATCGGCGTTGCTGGAGTTCAAACGCCAAAGTTTCACATTAGGAAACGCGGCGAGCCCCCCTGGCCGACAATGCTTGATAAATACGCTCATTTTAGAGTTATTTTGATGTTTTAAAAAATAATCCTCATCTTTATTTCGCTTGGGAGAGGTTATGTTTTTGTGTTGCCAGCATTATTGAATTGATATTAGTTAGACTGACAAATGACAATTGCCACAAGCAGATAAAAAAGTATGATTCTATAAACTGCTCGGACGAAATAAACGATCGAAGATAAACTGGCGTAGTACAGCGCGTAGTACGTACAGCGCACAGAGTAAGATACAGCGTCAACAGTTGTTATTATTTTTATCATTTCGCGTCGAATCGAGTCTACCTAGTGATAGCTAGCTAAACCCGCCCAAGCATCGTCACATTTTCTTTTAAGAAAATGTTTGATTCATGTTCGTTTAATATCGACCAAAAGCTCAAAAAACTGGTGTCAAAAAAACGGTTGCTGTGACTCGAGTTTAGTCTCGGAACGTGTGTCTGTCATTGAGCGCGACGCGCGTGGTTCGCGCGCCCTAGCTTTGTCTACCGACCGGCGGCGTGTATAACCCGACCAAATTAAATAAACCCTACACTCCTACCCTAACGGAAACAGCTGCGATGGTGCTATACAGTTTATTAGTGGATAGAAAGAGCAAAGCGATAGATTGATAACAGACACTCGTGTTTTCATTTTAAATTTGAATTCGTTCATTTCGTTTTTCATTCAGAAATCGTACCGTACTACACATTTGTTATAGTTTTTGTTATTTAGCTTCAATGATTCGTTGTTTTAAATGGTGTTCATCTAAAAATGTCCGAAGGCAGGAAAAGAAGTCGTAAATCTAAGTTGGAAGTTCGTGCTTCTGATGAATACGAAGTTGTGAACGAGCAGAGTGACGAAACAAGTCCGCCTTTGCAGGTAGGTAGACTCCATTTTGTGTCTTTCAAGTCAAGCAGTACATTAGTTCCGTTCACTCGTGCTATTTTTCTGTTTATTATAATTTGTGCCTGAAATACAGACTTTATTGTGCAAGGGAGCATCAAGAAACAGGTAGGCTATTCTTCCAATTAATAAAATAATGCGTAAGTGGGTATGTTTGGGTTTCATTGAGCGTACATAACGTGCGCACGCAGTAGACCTAGGTACTATGAAATTGTGGGTAGGAAAATTGATGGAAAATCAAGGGTAGTTTGTTATTTCTTCCTACCTTCAATGCAGCTTAGATTATCATAACTAAATACTTGTTTTGATAAAGATTTATCGAACATGCGTAAAAGTAGTCCACGTAAAAAAAAGTTCGAAAACGGAACCACGTAGAGGAAAAGTGAGCGTGAGCTGACGCTAACCTATTTGCTTTGCTGCGCCAGAAATGGCTTTGTCTTGTCTAGTTAGATAACAATTTATGCATCTTGTTTCCCTGAATTCTATTAAAAATCTCACTGTTTACAACTATCAGCTGATTTTTGTTTACCTAATAGATGTGTCCTTTTACAAATTTTATAAAAAAGTTCTACAATACAATTTTAAAAGCACTTTGAAAGGTATAATTTCTAAAGAAACACATAAAACTTCTAAGTAAAGTTAGATCCATACCTACATTGTTACTGGACATATCAACAAATAACATTACTGTAGAAACTCAGTTGTATAACAGATGAATGATTGTATGGGACTGAAAGGGGAAGGCCTTGGGGAACATACTTGGAAAAAGGTGACTTTTGGAGAAAGGTCTGATCAAAAATAGCCCAAACCGAGCTTGTATGACAACCTCTATGGCACAGTGGACAAAGGTTGGCCTACACAGAAGGTTGCGGGTTCGATTCCCCGCCGCGCTGTTTGTAGGATCTACAGATATTTGTCTGGGTCTGGGTGTTCTCTGTATAATATGTATTTTATATATTTCATACATAAATAATTTACAACGGACCCCGCACTAGGCCAAGCCTGTATCGCGGTAGACCGAGTAAAAGATTTTTATAAAAATACATGGTATTAACAAATATGATAAAAATTATTTAGACTATTGCTATAAATAAATATCTTAGATATACAACTATGTATAATGGACACATAAATAATATAATAATTACCTACTTATTAACTAAACCTACACTGGAGGGACTTTGCTTGAAAGATGCCCGTTGGCCAGAAATCTGGATCAGAATCTTGTATGTATTTATAATTTACAAACAAAAGTATCTCAGTAGAATATCAGTCATATAGTACCCATAACACAAGCTCTGCTTACTGTGGAGCTAGATGATGCTGTGTTATCCAGCATTATTATTTTTTTGTATGGAGAATTTAATGAGAGATTGAAGAGAGTATGTCAAATCTTGCATATTTACCTAGTCCTATGACTATTAGGCCTGTATATCTATACTAGGTGATTTATATCGTCAGGAGGCAATCCATGTAGTGACATATACAGACATTTATTCACCACTTTAGCACACAATACAATCACTAGGTTAAAAGATTCAAAGTAAAATGAAGAAGCATAATAAAAATTTAAAAGTTGGGGAATTGTGATTGTGTGTCCCAGCAGCAAAAAGGCCTCGACTCTGAATTATGCCGTCCCACTGAGAAGTGGTAAGGGCCCAGCGCCTTACCACTCAGTGGGACGGCTTCTCAGTATTCTGCCTAGTTATGGTCAATGTTTGAGAAAGTAAATAAAAGACGACCTCTGTGGCGCAGTGGGTGAAAGCCCGCTTGGGACGCAGAAGGTTGCGGGTTCGATCCCCGCTGCGGGATAAATGTTTGTATGATCTGCAAATATTTATCTCGGGTTTGGGTGTTTCTATGTATAATATGTATGTATGTATTTACAAACAAAAAGTATATAAGTAGTATATCAGTTATCTGGTTCCCATAGTACAAGCTTTGCTTAGTTTGGGGCTAGATGATGCTGTGTGAAATGTCCAGCATTATTTATTATTTATTTATTTAAATAAACAATGCTGGACTTTTTCACACAGCATCATCTAGCCCCAAAGTAAGCAGAGCTTGTATTATGGGTACTAAGATGACTGATATCCTACTTATATAGTATTTTGTTTGTAAATACATACATATTATACATAGAAACACCCAGACCCGAGACAAATATTTGTAGATCATACAAACATTGGTCCCGCCGCGGGGATCGAACCCGCAACCTTTTGCGTCGCAGGCGGGCCTTCGCCCACTGCGCTACCAGAGGTCGTCAAAATAAATAAATAAATATGTACTTAAGTTTATAAATAAAGTTTCTCTGTTTCAGAAAGTATCAAGAACAAGGCTTCAGGTGGAGTATCCAGATGTTCCAATAATATATGATCATGATTACTGCCAACGGGGCTCCCAAAGCTTCGCCCAGCCCTTTCCAGCTATACTCCGACCATCACAAAATATCAGACTCTACAACATAGACGTTGAAGTGCAAGAAAATAGAAAGAGACTGTACGAAAATACAACTAAACTACTCAAGATCATGGCTTCGAAATCTAGAGCTAAAGTGAAAAAGGGCAAAAATATAGATGATCAAATTAAGATATGCAAATATGATCCACAGATGCTTCTATCTATGTCTAGGGAGATCGCCTCGAACTCACAAAATCCAGCCGATAAGCTTTTGGATATAGAAATGAGGAATTTATTTGGTAATATCCTCTTTACTCGTAATTCCGTTGAACCTCATGAGACGCTATTGCAAATGACATTTGAACTATGGCAAGGTTGGTACAATACAGGAAGGTTTATCCGTGACTGTCCACTGTTCTACCAATGCCATATATGCAACTTAGCGTGGTGGAGACTGCAGCCGTTCCGAGATCACATCCGCACCCATGATATTACTAACTTGAGGATATCTTTAAAAGAGAATATACACGAGTGCATGATTATAGCGAGCAATGATGCTGTGAAGAAACTAATGTTTATAGATATTGATGAGGATTGCTGGAAATGTGGAAAAGATGTTGAGTTTCACAAGAAATCGTCTGAAGTATACACTTGTATGAGATGCAAAAAGACTCAGTATACATGCTCAGCTTGGCGCAGTCATGAAACAAGATGTCTGTACAGTAATATATCCAATCACAATATAGCTAAGGAAAGGCAATGCACTGTTTGCGGTCAATTCATTGACTCGCTAGATCTTGTCGAGAAACATATGGTATTAGCCCACTCAGTGAGATCCGATGTGATCTCCCCAGTCACATACAAACACTGTAATAACTGTAACGAGAAATATTTCACCTACAACACACACAACTGCCCGAAAAGCTCGAAGAGTTCCGCATGTCAGTTTTGCTGTAGGAAATTCGCTTCGAAACCACTTACAACTATGCATACGCAATCTCCGCACAACAACCATGTAGTTTGTAGATTGTGTGGGAAATTTATACAAATGAAATGTCAAGAAATGGAGCATTTACTTATAAAACATTCACAGAACTATTCACTCGCGTACAGATGCACGCTCTGTACGGATGAATGCAAGATGTTTGTGGATGAATCATCTATTTCGCTGCATAGGATCAACTTGCATCAAAAGAAGTTGGACAAAAGGAGAACTTACTATGAATTGGTGAGTTTTTAAAAGTTTATAATATGTATGACGTCCTCTGTGGCGCAGTGGGTAAAAGCCCGCTTGGGACGTAGAAGGTTGCAGGTTCGATCCCCGCGGCGCGATAAATGTTTATATGATCTGCAAATACTTATCTCGGGTCTGGGTATTTCTATGTATAATATGTATGTATTTACAAACGAAAAGTATCTAAGTAGTATATCAGTTATCTGGTTCCCATAGTACAAGCTTTGCTTAGTTTGGGGCTAGATGATGCTGTGTGAAATGTTCAGCATTATTTATTATTGTAGACATAAGGTATATATTTTATATGGACCGTAGTTTTTAAGTATGTACTTAACATCTTGTGCTAAAGTAAGTGTTGCCATAGAGTCAAATTAATATTAAATAAAAAATGTTGGTACCACGCGGGCAAAGCCGCGTGCAGAAGCTATTTATTTATAAACATCGTGAGGAAACCAGTTATGGAAAATTGAAAATGTCGGCATATTATGCCAAATATGTATTTGGGACGTACCTCTGATTACTCCCTAAGATGTCTACCATGCCTTCTTCTATATCACAGCTGTATCTGGTCATACAGCTGTGATCGGCCCCTTGATTACGGATCTCGCGACAGGCTAATCTCGCAGTCACTGCTGTCAAACTTGTGTTAAACGGACGTAGTTATAAGGTTTAATATCATTTATTCACAAAAAGACAATACAGTCACTTACCCCCCGTTCACACTAGTCGTAAGTCGCATAAGACTAAAAGTCGAATGCTCTGGTCACCATACACTTTATATGGAGCTGTTCACATTGGATGAGACGCGATTTCTATGGTGACCAGAGCATTCGACTTTTAGTCGTAAGGACTTACGACTAGTGTGAACAGGCTGTTACTTGTGAAAAAGTTTACAGTAGGATTATAAATATTATGCGTAAAGAAACCAATCCACACTTATGTCGAAATTGAGTTAAATACAATTCAGACTCGACATGAGTGTGGATTGCTTCCTTTACGCTAATCCACGTCCATATAACACAAGTTTGACAGCAGTAATTGCGAGATTACGCCTGTCGCGAGATCCGTAATCAAGGGGCCGGTCATAGGCGGATCCAGGGGGGGGGCACATGCCCCCCCCCCCAGACGATATTTTTGTATACTAACTACGAAAAATTAATAAATTGTGAAATTTTTGTCAGTTTTTGTTTCTTGTGCCCCCCCCAGAAAAAAATCCTGGATCCGCCCATGGGGCCGGTATAAAGAAGAAACATTAATATAAAAAAACAAGGTCACGACTGTATCCCCAAGGCGCGGTAGTCATTCTCTTAGTTACATTATGTATTACTTGAAATAAAATGAGGTTTTATTGTATTACTTATAACATTTTTTTTTTTTATCTATTTTCAGATGCTGGTACCGAAGCAAAGCTTGGAAACATACGTTCTAGAAGAGCGTGTACAAACCGGTTGGTATCGTTATTTTTTATTTACTACTAGCTGTACGTCGCGGTCCCTCGGGAAAAATCACTTTCCCGGGATAAAATATAGCCTATATTCATCAGGGATAATGTAGGATTCTAATGCTGAAAGATTTTTTCAAATCGGTCCAGTAGTTTCGGAGCCTATTCAATTCAAACAAACAAACAGATCTTTCCTCTTTATGATATTAAGTATAGATGAAAATCTCAGAGCCATAAAACAGTTTCTCATCCCTGCATTGTTCCTCAATACAAAGGCTATTTTACACTTTTTTTAAAATGTGTGGTCGCGTGCGTGCCCAACTAATAAATAACTTGCCCACTTCATTGAGATTCTAAAATGATGTTCTTTTTTCTGTTTGTGCTGCCAAGATGTCCAAAATGATCATGATTATGATATTCATTTATTTGATGAAATCGGTGAGTTTTGTTTTAGGGTCAAGCTACATTGAATTGGCAAGCGAAGCGACTTTTAGTTTTACAGCAAGCCATTTTAAACCTTATAAGCAATAGTACAAGATATAGAATCGCTTGTAGAATTAACGAGATCTGGCGAAGCCATCTAGCGGGACGCGCCGGCGCGAGCGGTTCATTCTACAAGCGTTTCTATACCTTGTACCATTGTTCATAAGGTATTTAATGGCTTGCTATAAAACTAAAAGTCGCGCGCTTGCCAATTCAATGTGCATTGAGCCTTAATGTTAGTGTAAAGTAAAATTTATATGCGCTTAAACACAAGCTCGGGAATAAAGGAAAACATCGTGAGGAAACGACCTCTGTAGCGCAGGCGAAGGCTCGCCTGCGACGAAAAGGTTGCGGGTTCGTTTAATTTAAAAAAAATAATTAAAAAAAAAATTATTTAAATATTTGTCTCAGATCTTGATTCTGGTGTTTCTACGTTAATATGTATGTATTTACAAACTAAAAGTATACATACATATTATACATAAAAACACCCAGACCCAAGATAAATATTTGCAGATCATACAAACATTTATCCCGCGGCGGGGATTGAACCCGCAACCTTCTGCGTCCCAAGCGGGCTTTCACCCATTGCGCCACAGAGGTCGTCAAATTAAGAGATTTAATTGTATTTAATTTTATTATAACAGGTACAACAAGCGGAGAGTTGCTTAAGACGATAAGAGATAATCATGGTAAGAATCAGTTTTAAATATAAATCAAATATTCAAATAATAATTTTTTTAGAAAGAATGATAGGCCCTAAACCGTGTATGTCCCCTGATTCTTCACGGTATTGGTCGCGAAAGAACAGGAGTAAAATTAGTTCTAAGACCCAGCGGTCTTACTGAAATCCTGAAAAAAAAAAACTTTTATTTCGAGCAAAACACTCATAGGTACACAGAAAATATACAAGAATTTTTAACAGACTGACAGAAGACAAACAGAGCTTAAAAACTAACAGGGTTCCTAGATAAGTGTCGCTCACAGCAATGTCTCGTGTAGAGACAGTCCACCCTGGCAGCAGGTCTGGTTATAGACTATCAAGTAGATATAGTAGTTATGTGCTATAATATGTTTAATATGAAGTATTGGTTTGCAGTTGTGCTAGATGAAGCTGAAGCTAAAGCAATTCAAGTTCTGTCAGCTGATATTGATGTTATAGTAGACGAAGTAGACATTAAGAAGGAGCGAGTCTACGACGAAAATGGAGAGATCGATTATGAAGAAATGCTAAGAAACATGTTTGGTGATACGTCAAAAGACACGGGACTTACAGATAATGAAAATAAAGAAACTGACGATAGTGAAAATGACACAAAAGAAAATATTATAATGTATAGCGATGATGGTAAAATTAATGAAGAAAAAACGGAAAACTTTGATTTCGATATCGTTAAAGTCAAAACAGAGCCTACTGACATTGACATAATTGAGAATCCAATAGAAACTCAGATTGAAATCGTTGAAGTTAAATCTGAACCAGTAGATTATGAGGAAATTAATGAAGAAATTGAAGACCATAATCAAATTAATGAAGAAATGGAAGACCAGAATCAAGTTAATGAAGAAATTGTAGCTCACAATCAAATTATAAATGATATTGAAGATCACAATCAAACTAATAATGAAATTGATGACCACAATCAAATTGATAATGAAGTCGAAAAACAGAATCAAATTGATACTAAAGTCAAAGTCCAGAATCAAATTAAAAGTGAAGTTAAAAACCAAAATCAAATTAAAAACGAAGTTGAAGACAAGATACAAATTAAAAACGAAGTTGACTTGTTAACAGTTAAAGTTGAACCGGACATAAATATGGACGACATAGCATCAGGGAATATTATTATAAAGCGCGAAAATAACAGCGATGATGAAATAACAACGGACACTATACCCCTCGATCAGCTTCTTAAGTTCAACACCGACGGTGATATGGACTGGGTTTCAGAGGAGTTAAACCCTGATGAGATAACCTTTGACGTTTTAAGTCCGAGCGGGTTGTATAAGAGGAAGAAAATATATGCGTGCCATAAATGTGGTTACACAGCCCAATATAAACATTATAGTTTGCATGTTTCGTCTGGCTGTGCCGTCTCACCAAAAATGAACGAAAGTCATCCATGTTCAAAATGTGGTCTAACATTTGTTATGTTCAGAAATTATGTGTTGCATTTCGATAAGCATGGTTACAGTCCAATGTCGTGCCCTAAGTGTGGTGATACGTTCGATCAACAAGTTAAGCTTTTGTCTCATGTACAAAAGCATATTAAAAATAATTTTGTCGGCCTACATGTGTTGCATCGAGGTGGGGAAGAAACTTCTAAAGCCAATAAGGAAGTTAAGTAAGTAAAACTTATACTTAGATTATCACACAACACAAATTACGTTTTAAAAATAAAAGAAAAACTGACTTCAATGTTCGACTCTACATACGGCGTGACTCAGGGAATCAATGAGTCTGTCGATTCGATTTACAATGGCTAGGAGGGATGGTTTTTAGAGTTTTACGGGAAAACTATCAAACCCTCAGGAATAAATTTATATGGGACCACCTCTGGAGTATACCCTATCAAACAAAAAAATAATTTTGAAAATCCGTCGACAATTGGCGGAGTAATCATTCAGGCGAATTGAGAACCTCCTCCTTTTTTTGAAGTTGGTTAAAAATACATGTGAGCATGTTGTGTGACGACCTCTGTGGCGCAGTGGATAGATAGATAGATAAACTCTTTATTGTACACAAGAACATGATACACGAAAAACATAAAAATAAAAACATTGTACAATGGGCGGCCATATCGCTAAAAGCGATTTCTTCCTGGCAACCGTTTGCATGGACAGGATAGTCGGAACAGAAATACAGCGGTGTACAAAATAAAAGCGACAAACTAAGCACCTACCTATACACACACAACACAGATCATAAATGTTTGTATGATCTGCAAATATTTATCTCGGGTATATTTCTATGTATAATATGAATTTACAAACAAAAAATATTTAAGTAGTATATCAGTTATCTGGTTCCCATAGTACAAGCTTTGCTTTTTGGGGCTAGATGATGCTGTGTGAAATGTCCAGTATTATTTATTTTGTTTAATTCAATGTGCATTGAACCTTAGTATGATTTTTTTGCGTGAATTTTCAAAAAATATTGTATTTTAGATGCCAAGAGTGTAGAAACGCTGTACCTCACTCGGACATGTTTCGACACTGGGAGGCGCATCTTACACTTAATACGCAACAGGAAACAACCTCGGTGAGTTACAGTTCTATCTTATGAAGCGATATGTAGCGTATGCACGACTAGCAACTAGAAGAAAGGATATTGAAATGCCTTTCTGCCCTAAGCTCAATATTGCCACACATTGCAGTCGTTATCAAGCTGTTAGATTATTTAACGCATTGCCCAATGAAATGAAAACTATTGATAGTCCAAATGTATTTAAAATTAAATTGAAAAAGCTTTTGTTGAAAGGGTGTTACTACTCATGTGATGATTTTATTAATAATATTAACATGAATACTTGAATTTTCTATTTTGTTTATTGAAGATGACTGTTTTATTTATGTGACGTTGTTATTTATATTGATTTTATTATATTGTGCAACTAATTTTGTATTATATTTAAGTGATTTTATATTATGTGAGTACCAATTTCAAACACGATTATTAATTGTTATTGAATAAATGAACTTGAACTTGAACTATGATGCAGTATGTGTATGTATCATCATTTCCCTGCCCTTATCCCACTTTTATGTGGGGTCGGCACAACAGGTTTTCCTCTTCCACTCCGCTCTATTAGCTGTCATCTCAACACTCACACCTTTCTTACCCATATCACCCTTCACACAGTCCATCCATCTTTTCTTTGGTCTACCTCTTCTGCTACATCCCTCCTCGTTACATGACTCTCTTCCCTCGTCATAACATGCCCATACCACGACAACCTATTACTCCTCAACTTATCCGTCACTGGCGCAACTTTCAAACTTACTCTAATATACTCATTCCTGATTTTGTCCATTCTCTTAACTCCACACATCCATCTCAACATTCGCATTTCCGCAACATGCACTCTTCTTTCATTCGTCTTTTTGGTAGTATGTGTATGTATACAGACTACCGAAAACTGAGGGGTTACCACTCGCGCCCTTCACGCAAGCAAGAAACTCTAGCTAAATGCCCAGAAAGGCAGATGGCAAGATTCAAAGGAGAAAAAAAATTATTTTTTTCTTTATAGGATGTACCTGATTGTCGAGTGAAGGAAGAACAAGCGGAATATACTGTGGACTGTGAACGTGTCACTATGAATACTAAGATATTGGAGCCCAACACTCTTAAACAGGCTTTAGGTAAGTTATTTGCTATACATAAGTATAAATTATTTACACCATTTCTTTTGTATTGTACGTAGCCAGTGAAGGAACCACGCTCGCAGACTCAATATAAAGTCATCTCGCTCTCACTGCGTGCACGAGCGCGGAGAGTGGCTGAGACAGTACCTACACGCGTTGTTTTCGCAGTTTCTGCAGTTCCCTACCGCCATTGCATTAATGTGAGCGTGGTTAGCGAACTTTGCTGTACAGTCTTATGCCCGGTTTCTATATTCAACGGACATTCGTAGGTAAGAGCTACGACTCGTTTTCACAGACAAATTTTGAACCGCCGGTTTCTAGCTGTCAAACTTTTATAGGTGGAAACGAGTCGTAGCTCTTACCTACGACTGTCCGTTGAATATAGAAACCGGGGGTTAGTGATGTGTTGCATTAATGACACAAATTGTTAGCTAAACACCTACCTACCTTAGCTTACCTATTACTTAAGACGAATGTGAGTGCCTACTCAAACCTATTAAGGTTTTCAGGCACTATTATGATAAATATGTAGTTATCTAAGTATATAAATAAATAAATAAAATAATTACGTTTTTATAAAATGAAAAAGGCAACCTCCGTCTAAGGCTCAATGCACATTGAATTGGCAAGCGACGCGTCAATTAGTTTTATAGCAAGCCATTATAAACCTTATGAACAGTGGCACAAGATATAGAAACGCTTGTAGAATGAACCGCACGAAAGTGCTCGAGCCAGCGCGGCCCGCTAGATGGCTTCGCCAGACCTCGTTCATTGTGTGAAAACATCGTGAGGAAACCATTTAGTATTCTCATAGCCGGCGATGGGCTTGCAACCTGTCACGTATGGAATACTAACTACTGCAAGATGTGGGCATGTATCAAATATGTATTTGGACATGCCTCTGACTACCTTAGACATCTTCAAAGAGAATGTCTACCGCGCTTTGGGGATACAGTCGTGACCCTATGCACTTGAAAACACAGTTATTTTGAAATCACAGATAGACATTTGGATGTTTTTTCTCACAACCTGCCGAAACTTATAGATAAGGCACAGGTGTTTCTAGATAATTTTGAGTTCTCGTAACTAAGTTCTCGTAGTCTGATTCATCTATCCTTGATTAGGTACATTATGATCTGAGTTTTACTGTGTTATAGTGTTAAATAAAACATCGCTGTGGCTTGCTGTTCACTTCACTTCTTGGTTTATGGCTTCTGCGACTTGTTGTCACAATTCTGCCAGTGTCCGTGTCAAGATATTTTCGTAAGCTGTAGATGGCGGGTCAAAATTTAATGCTATTGGCCGGTGTAAGGAGAATTGAGTTTGAAGCCAGAGTGATTTTCCTAAAACAAAAGAGACAACACAACATTAGGACAGCACAGTTTGTTAGTTAAACTATCTACTAAATAGGTATTAGATTCATGGCTTGCTGTTAAGGTGTTATAATTTTTGATGAAAAAATAAATAAATTTCAATTTTATTTTCATGTAATTGCAGCATATAATATTGTTACAGACAGTTTACAATCGACGTCGTTAGCAGAGAAGACGTGTTCGGTATGTTACCGCGCGTTTGCGCGGCGCTGCGACGCGAAACGGCATATCGTGGAACATCTGCTAATGGACGCACACGTACAGAAGGTCAATAATAAGTAAGTAAATAATGCTGGACATTTCCCTTGGAGGTTTGCCTGTTCAAAGCATACTGTACATAATTTTATTCAGCGAGTTTGTGGTTTAACTATACCCAAAAGGCTTACAATGCTCTGCGTATCCAATATAACAATGCGTTTAGGCTGCTGTTGCGATTGCCGCGTTTCTGCAGCGCCTCGGGCATGTTTGCCCAGTATCATACCGACACCTTCGACGCCATCTGGCGGAAGAAGACAGCCTCACTGCTCAGCAGAACTCGAGGCAGCCGCAACAGCATCCAAACTGCAATAGCTGAAAAATTTGATTGTCCTCTGATTTTCAAACTAATTCAGAGGACTAAATCATTTTTACATTTTAATTACTAACCCCTAGAAATAAGTCTACTAACACAATGGACTGTAAACTGTCTGAAATTAAATAAATAAATAAAAAAAATTTCACACAGCATCATCTAGCCCCAAACTAAGCAAAGCTTGTACTAAGTTCGTATGAGTCATTGGCCAACTCTGGTGACGGGAGTTTTTAGGCCGCCTTAAGGCCTCCGTCATGGCTTAACGACTTAAATAGCCGGGACCGACAATTTAACGTGCCCTCCGAAGCACGGAAGCGCTCAGATGTAAATGCCACTGGCGGTCACCCATCCACTTACAGACCGTTTCGAACGTTGCTTAACTTCGACGATCTATCAAGAACGACTAAGCAAGCACGACCACGAAAGCTTGTAC
The DNA here is from genome assembly GCA_963565295.1 of Epirrhoe alternata. Classification (NCBI taxonomy): domain Eukaryota; kingdom Metazoa; phylum Arthropoda; class Insecta; order Lepidoptera; family Geometridae; genus Epirrhoe; species Epirrhoe alternata. The sequence continues at coordinate 3,848,970 of OY751403.1, forward strand.
TATGGGAACCAGATAACCGATATTGTTCCCGCGGTGTAACCCGCGGTCCCTCGGGATTTTTTCGGGATAAAAAGTAGCCTATGTCCTTCCCTGGGATACAACCTTTATCCATGACAATTTTCAGCCTAATCTGTTCAGTAGTTTGGGCGTGAAAAGGTAACAAACAGACAGACAGACAGAGTTACTTTCACATCTATACTAATAATTAAATAATAATAAATAATGCTGGACATTTCACACAGCATCATCTAGCCCCAAACTAAGCATAGCTTGTACTATGGGAACCAGATAACCGATATACTTATACTTTTTGTTTGTAAATACATACATATTATACATAGAAACACCCAGACCTGAGATAAATATTTGCAGATGATACAAACATTTATCCCGCGGCGGGGATCGAACCCACAACCTGCGTCTCAAGCGGGCTTTCACCCACTGCGCCACAGAGGTCGTCAGTTTAATTATAATTATAAAAAGGAAAGATTTGTTTATATGTTTGTTAGTTTGAATTGAATAGGCTCCGACTAGACCGATTTGAAAAATTCATTCACCAAGAATCCTACGTTATCCCTGATGAACATAGGCTATTTATCCCGGGAAAGTGAAGTTTTCCCGCGGGACCGCGGGTAACACCGCGACGGACAGCTAGTAATAAGATATTTATACGACCTAGTGCAGTGGCGAAGGCCTGCTTGTGATGCAGAAGGTTGCGGGTTCGATCCCCGCCGCGGGACTAATGTTTGTACAAGTATGATCTACAGATATTTGTCTAGGGTCTGGGTGTTTTCTATGTATATGTATGTTTTTACAAACCAAAAGTATATAAGTAGTATTTCACAAGCTCTTACTTTGGGGCTAGATGAACGGAAGTATACAATATGTAAATTAATTTACAAAATACAATAGAATCAAGATATCTAGGGATCGTAAAAATCGATCTATAGATAGCTCAACGCGATAAATAATTAACCTTTCTGATCGTTTTCCAGGGGTTTCCGCTGTCAGATCTGTGGAGAGTGTTACCCACGACAAGAACAATACAAGTTTCATATGCGAGAACATGGTTCCATGCCTATATTTAAATGCGACATTTGCAATAAAACTTTCAGGTGAGATATCATTTTTGAAGTGAAAATTAGGCGCGTTGGGCATTTTTGAGATGGAAGAAAAATATCAAACTCGCGTGACTGTTACGACCTTTTTTTACTATACCTACCGTCGCACGTATGACAATACGTGCGAATAGTCGAAGTGAGAGTTTTGGTAAATGTATTATGTTTTGTAAAAAGTCATAGAACAAAAGTTGTTGTTTATGATGATAGTAATACAGTCCTGGGAGGTTACCGGTGTTTTACAAATAACCCTGTATTAATTAATTATATTTAATTAATGGGCTGGTCACGTCAGGTGAGCTGTGGGCGAAGGTAGCCACCGAGTGGCGCCCCGATCCAGCGAGAAGGCGACGCGGCAGACCAAAACGTAGATGGCGGGACGAGCTCGACCAATTTCTAACAGACTGGAGAGATGTAGCTGGGGACCGAGATGTCTGGAGGGAGTGGGGGGAGGCCTTTGCCCAGCAGTGGGACTCTCATGGCTGATAATAATAATAAAAATAATTAATTATACGTAGATGTATTGACAGATATGTTTGTTGCAGCGACTCGTCCAATTTCGCTAAGCATAAGAAAATCCACGGAGTACGGGTATTAGTCTGTGATACCTGCAAAAAGAAGTTCCACTCGAAATCAGCATTACAGAAGCATGTTTTGGTAAGCATTTTGATTCAACCAGATCATCATCTTCTTGGCGGGTGCTACACACTCGATAATTATAGTCATCCAAATTTTGGATCGAAACTACATACTATACACTCGACACGTATCACACAGCGTAATTAATTAATTAATTAATTGCGTAATTAATTAATTAATTGATTAATTGTTTATTTGAGCACCTTAGATAATTAGTTTACATTAGTAGTTAAACATAAATTTCTTAGCCTAAGGAAGTATCGAAGTATCGCGTCAGTACAACAGTAGATTTCATCCACCACAGACGATACAAATTACAATATTTGACATTAGATCCATACATTTGCTGTCAAATCACAGACCACAGATTAGACACTCGATATGGATCGACGATACTTGATACAGATCGTGGATTTTTAGAAATTCGGCGATCCGTATCACGATCCGCGATACTACACACATAATCATAATCATTTATTCATTCATAATTCATCAATGCACACGATACATAACGTGATCCTGGGTCACGATCCAAATGTCACGATCCGTATCGAGTATGTAGCATCCGCCCTTCGATAAATGTTTGTATGATCTGCAAATATTTATCTCGGGTCTGGGTGTTTGTATGTAAAATATGTATGTATTTACAAACAAAAAGTATATAAGTAGTATATCAGTCATGTAGTACCTGTAACACAAGCTCTGCTTACTTTGGGGCTAGATGATGCTGTGTGAAGTGTCCAGCATTATTCATTTATTTCTATGTAGACGACCTCTGTGGCGCAGTGGGTGAAAGCCCGCTTGGGATGCAGAAGGTTGCGGGTTCGATCCCCGCGGCGGGATAAATGTTTGTATGATCTGCAAATATTTATCTCGGGTCTGGGTGTTTCTATGTATAATATGTATGTATTTACAAACAAAAAAGTATATAAGTAGTATATCAGTTATCTGGTTCCCATAGTACAAGCTTTGCTTAGTTTGGGGCTAGTTGATGTTGTGTGAAGTATCCAGCATTATTTATTTATTTCTATTTATTGATTTCAGGAGCACAGTGTGATGAAACAGTTCCAATGTCCATATTGTGCTTCGTCGTTCAGTTTGAAACGTGAGCTCAAGCAACACAAACATAGATTTCATTCAAAGTACAAGTGCGTACTTTGCGATTTAACCTTCGAATCTTTACAATTCAAATGGAATCATGATTGGGAGGTGAGTTATTTACCCGACTGCGTTAGGAGGGTGATGTTTTTTATATTTTCTTCTTGAGGCGATGTAGGTCGCAAAACTCACTGTATGTCAAGCCATTTTTAAGGCATAAAAACACAGATTTTTTTTTATGACAATAAATAGTTAGGATATTAGTTATGGGAGTCGAAACACGATTGACTCGATAGAAAAAAATCACAAAGTTACCTCTAAATCTTCATCATAAAGCAGTTTCATTTGCTGGTTGTTTAAATATTTGAAATTCACGCCAAAACGCTCGTCGGTGTCATGGCGGCTGTTTTGACGTCACAGCTCACCACACCACTGTTAGTGCAAAAACTACGTGCATAGACACCTCAAAAGGCGCAGTTTTGGTCTATTATATTGAGTAATGACGTCACGCGCTCTGATTGGTGTACAGCTATCATGGCGGATTGTTGTAGATTTATTTTATTAAATAATATAATAATCTCGACATTATTAGGATAATAAATTCATTTATCTCAATCCTTGAAACATATTTAATTAGACCAATTAAATATTTTGGCGAAACTTGATTACTGTCATCATGCGTATTGAGGCTTGTCAAAGTAAGTAGATGCTGATGATATCAGTCCTGTCACTCCTTTTTTTTTACGCTGGGAAAAATGCATCCCCAGCTCGGGGGGCGAGAGGGGTATGTGGGACTCCCCGGAAGATATGCTTCCGGTATACCCACTAAACGACCCAGCGATATACCGGCGTCGCCTGGAATGGAGGGGGTCTGGGAAACCGGCAGAGCCTTTTCTTCCAGTCCGGCAGCCCTGTCACCCCAATCACAAGCTCTCACTCGGGGCTAGATGATGCTGTGATAGAAATACAGCATTATTTATTTAGAAATGAAAAGTCTTATCAAAATGTTCCATTCTGACGGGAACGATCAGACGATCCACCTAAAGCCGGAGTGCCTTACCGCTCGGCCACGGAACCTTAGTCGTCACAATCGAAATTTTTGATAATTCATATTTATCAGTTAGGTAAATTATTATTTTATTTATTTCAGGTACACAAGGAAAGGAAACATAAAGCAGACTGTCCTGTGTGTGGCAAGTCCTTCAGAAAACTTCAAGATGTGAAAAAACACGCACAAATTGAACACCGCGTACATATACCATATAAAATAAAAATAAAAAGTCAAGCCTAAAATTATTAAAGTTTAGCAATATTGTATATACGTTCAGCAGTTCGTGAGCCGTGTTGGCCGAATGGGGTTATGCCTCGACTTTCAATCGTGGTCGTGAGTTCGAATCCCGGCCGTGCATCAATTTTTCTTTTCGGAAACAGACTTGAGTATCGACCTCCACCCGTCCGACTCAAGAGCCGTTAAAGTTTTTAAAGACACTCGAATCCTTCAGATAAGAGCGCAGTGTAAGCAAGATGAGAATTACGGAAGAGCAAAAACCCCCCTCTGGACTTTGTTACCCCGGCAGAACGCCAAAAATAACCAAATGGGGCATAGGGAATCCTTCCCAAATCCAGTGTGAGTGCGGAGCCCCAACACAAAATATGTCGCATCTCCTTTCCTGCCCTTTGTGCCCAACCAGCTGCACAGGAAGACCTTATTGCGGCTTCAGATAGGGCCATAGCGGTGGCTTCATTTTGGAGCAAGCTAATTTATTATGAGCACATTGACATAACGAATGAATGAATCAATTTTTCGTTTCGTAAAATTCATATGCACTATAACACAAGCTACGTGAAGTTAACGGTGAAGGAACGTGATGATACCAGCTCAGTCAGCTCCACACGTATTGACGTTGTCTTTCCTACATACATACATAAAGTCACGCCTCTTTCCCAAAGGGGTAGGCAGAGACCACGGATCTCCAGTCGCTACGATCCTGACACACAACTGCCTCATTCACTCTCATTACATTCTTCATACACGCTCGTCGGTTTAGGGTATTGACCTGGCCCTTCTCCAAAATGTCGCCAATTTGATCCAAGAAGGTTCGCCTAGGCCTTCCCCTTCCAGTTCCTGTGGGCTGATTAAGCTGAGAGGATGGTTTAGGTGCTACAAGCTTATTCCATCTCAAACAATGTCCCAGGCACTGCAGCGTCCCGTTGAGTGTAGACATAGGTTGCCTCTTGGCGCTGTATAAGTCCATATCCATACTAATATTATAAATGTGAAAGTAACTCTGTCTGTCTGTCTGTCTGTTTGTTACCTTTTCACGCCCAAACCGCTGAACCGATTAAGCTGAAATTTGGCATGGATAAAGAGTATACCCCAGGGATGGACATAGGCTACTTTTTTTTGTCAATTACCATAAGGGGGCGGGAAAATAAGGGTTGGAAGTTTGTATGGGGAAAAAAGTTAAGCAACCCTGGGCGCGGTCATAATAAGGATGGGTGACCGCCCCGGAGCCACTTTTTGCACTCTAAATTTTTTCGTTTTTTTTTGTATTTTGCATAATAAATTATTTTAAAATTAATGATAAACATGTAACATGTGTATTCCCACCCATCAATATATCCCAACTCCGAAGTTATGATTTTTTGATATTAAAATATTTTTTCCTTGGCTATAGTGAGAACGCCATCTATCGGTCTAGAGGAAAACTACTTTACACTTTTTCTCCTAGAAACTTCTAAAAACGCTTCTAAAAACGTTTTTCGAAATACGATCGAGTATAATTTTCTTCGATTTTGAGTTTTGAAAAGTTAATGGAGATTTTTGCTTAGAGTTTTCGATATTTTTATATTGCTGACGAAGTCGCGGGTAGGTAATATTAGTTAATCGTTTTATTTCGAAATTCAACACCATAAAGTAGGTACTTGCTATTCAAAAAAAATTATGTTTCGAGTCAATTTCTTCAAAAAAATTGCCGCTCGCTTCAGCGATTCTATACCAATTACCGTATTCGTTTTGTTCTTATTCTCTCATTCAACATCTGGGTATGATTTTCCCTACCTCTATCTACTATGGGATTCTTGAGAGAAACATAAATATAAAAAAAATATTATCATTATATCAAGCGACGGAGTTTTATATTTTGTATATACCTACTCTCGATTCACTCAAAACTCCTCTACTTTGTTCCTAATAATGCGCAGACGAAGTTGCGCGGGTCAGCTAGTCATCTATAATATAGATGTCCCTAAGATACGTTCAAAAGATTATGAGTCGGTGGCCTCTGGTGTCGGAGTTTTTAAGGCCTTGTATGTCGTACTTAAAGCCTGAGGAGTGGGTAGGATGGGTGACCAGCGAGGTCTTCAAATGAGACACTGATACAGTCAAGTGTTACAGTCAACTATAGAGCTCTGATAAATAAAAATTGGTAATTGCATTGCACGACATCATTGAATGCGCATTGACAGACGACCTCTGTAGCGCAGTGGGCGAAGGTCCGCTTGCGACGCAGTAGGTTGCGGGTTCGATCCCCGCCGCGGGACAAATGTTTGTATGATCTACAAATATTTGTCTCGGGTCTGGGTGTTTCTATGTATAATATGTATGTATTTACAAAACAAAATGTATATAAGTAGTATATCAGTTATCTGGTTCCCATAGTACAAGCTTTGCTTAGTTTGGGGCTAGATGATGCTGTGTGAAATGTCCAGCATTATTTATTATTATCATTCGCCGCGCGGTTTAGGATTGGGACATTATTAATCGCGCCATCTAGTGATAATATGTGGTACTTATTCCTATACAAACCCGTTTAACAGGCCTCATGTCTTACGACTTGAAGCCGGGACTGACAATTTAACGTTCCCTCCGAAGCACGGAAGCGCTCAGTTGAAAATGCCATTAGCGGTCAACCATCCACTTACCCTAGATATTCGAGAAGTTAGCCGTTTTGATGCGCAGTAGACAATTTTGCACGTAAAAGCGTCTACTGCGCATTGATACTGTTAACTTCACAAATAGCCTAGATTGCCTAAGGCTCAATGCACATTGAATTGGCAAGCGACGCGTCAATTTGTTTTATAGCAAGCCATTATAGACCTTATGAACAAGATATAGAAACACTTGTAGAATGAACCGCACGAAAGTGCTCTAGCCAGCGCGGTTCGCTAGATGGCTTCGCCAGACCTCGTTCATTCTACAAGCGTTTCTATATCTTGTACCATTGTTCATAAGGTTTATAATGGCGCGCTATAAAACTAAATGACGCGTCGCTTGCCAATTCAATTTGCATTGAGCTTGAAACCAGCATGCAACACATTACAATTTAAGTTTTAGTATTAAGATTTTGTAAATATTTTTATTAAGTTTCATCAATTTATTTCCCCTGCATGTGAATAATCGTTATTAATGTAATCATTTTTTAATCATGTAAGTATTATGAGGCATTAATTTTTTTCTTCTTGACTACTCGCAGTATTGATAACGGCGACGACAGATGAATATTTCTGAATGTTTTTTTATAAAAACTGAAACTTTATGGTAAAGATACCTAATTAAAGTTTTTTAAATTGAAAAAAAAAAGCTTGGGACGCAGAAGGTTGCGGGTTCGATCCCCGCCGCGAGATAAATGTTTGTATGATCTACAAATATTTACCTCGGGTCTGGGTGTTTCTATGTATAGGTATGTATTTACAAACAAAATGTATCTGTAGTATATCAGATAACTGGTTCCCATAGTACAAGCTTTGCTTAGTTTGGGGCTAGATGCTGTGTGAAATGTCCAGCATTATTTATTTTTCAAATTGATCATTAACTTGTCGCTGACTGAACCTATATGTATGTAAAGAAATTGTTGTACAGAAATCATTTAAGATTGTGAAAGTTAAATATCTGAAAATGAGTTTGTTAAATTTCGTGTTTTGTACAAAAAAATAACCGTTTAAAATAAAATAAAAATCATGTGCCTGATACTGTGTTTTATTTGTAAAGCTGTTGTACCCCAGACATCGCCTCTGCCATAAGTGCCCTCTTTAGCGCCAGCCCGGCTAGCTAGCTCCAGGGATTTCTTTTACAATAAGTTCGACGCACAGCAGAATCGAGCCAGTGGCCTCGATTCTGCTGTTCACTGATAGGACTGGCCAGCCGTTTTTTTTAATATACAGGGTGTATAAATTATTGGTTGTTTCTATTTATAGTATATAATAGGAAAGACAGAAATAGGTCTCCCTCGTGGTCCTACTAATAGGAGAAAATAGTAGGTCCATGAAAAAACGGCTGACTAAACTTAATTAAACTAAAACATGAACGTTCTTATTTCGTTATAGCTAAAGACGAAAATGGCACGTCATTGAAAGTGACATTACTAAAAGTATAATCAAAATAGCGTTTCTGAGCTTCTGTAGCAGCTGTTACACAGCAAGTAAAATGGTCTTGACTAAATCTACCTGTTATGATTTCCTTCTTGCTGTCATTTGTGTCATCTGTCAAGCATTCAGACTCGATCTTGGCCATCGGAAATGCGTTGGTTTTTGGGCGGAGCTAAGATTGAAGAGGGGATAAATGTTGGAATAGGATATGGTCAGGAGAACGAGCACTTCTCGCGGAGCGCTCAACTCGAAAGGTTGTCTTTAGAAAACTAAGTTTTTAGTGGTTTACATATTTATAAAACTCAAATCGATACTCATAATAAAAGTAATGTATAAATGTACCAAGGTAAGGCTGTTTCATTAAACTTCAGAAGTGAGACGAAGAAACCAATGGGGTATGTACTTTTTAAGTAAATGCTAGAAAATTTCCTGCTTTTTAACGTCCACGTAAAAATTATCGAGCATCTTGTACGATTCATAATTGATGTGCTGATGTGCGAGCTAAAATATTATATTCGGTGTGCGGGTAGGTTGCCGCACATTGGATGTACTTTATAATTCGGAACTGTTTTAGATCAGTAGGTCATTCTGCGATTCTGTGCAACTTTTTTTTACATTTTGGACAGATAATATTATCTTTTAGATGCTTCATGATTATTATTCCTACCTACTTTCATTTTTTTTTCTTACTTTAATATCTTTACACGCATATTATGCATCCAATTACACAAATGTAGTATACATCATGTTCGGTCGGAGCTACCCTCTGATAATGTGATGTATATAAGCGTTGTGGAGCGTTTCAATGCTTGGTCAGGGCTACTCTCTGACAGCATCTGGCACGTCCTGCGGTGTCTTTATTGGATGCAGTATCCTATAAATTCCTATGATTCCATCTACTTATACATTCAATGACATAAATGCTGTATGCATCATGTTGGATCAGGGCTACTCTCTGATAATGTGATGTACGTATAAGCTTTGTGGAACGTGTCAATGCTAGGTCAGGGCTACTCTCTGACAGCATCTGGCACGTCCTGCGGTGTCTTTATTGGATGCAGTTTCCTATAAATTCCTATGATTCCACCTACTTATACATTCAATGACATAAATGCTGTATGCATCATGTTGGATCAGGGCTACTCTCTGATAATGTGATGTACGTATAAGCTTTGTGGAACGTGTCAATGCTAGGTCAGGGCTACTCTCTGACAGCATCTGGCACGTCCTGCGGTGTCTTTATTGGATGCAGTTTCCTATAAATTCCTATGATTCCACCTACATTATACATTCAATGACATAAATGCTGTGTGCATCATGTTTGGTCAGGGCTACCCTCTGATAATGTGATGTATAAGCGTTGTGGAACGAGTCAATGCGAGGTCAGGGCTACTCTCTGACAGCATCTGCTGATAAAAAGACTTTGTAATGTTGAGCACGTGTTTTATTCAGTACAGTAGGTTAGCTAAGGGAAGAGCGAAGAGCGATACAAAACCGCGGCAACTGGGTGACAGTGACACTATTGACATTAAGTATAGACACTGACATTTTACATAGGTTTACTTACTTTAATACTGGCCCTTAAACCAATAAAATGTCTAGCAAACACAGCCTAAACAATCATTAATATATCTTTAAATTATAACAATAGGTACTATAAACAAAACATCATAGCTTATAGTATCTCAGCTTATTTTCTATACAACAATTGATACATAAACCTTTCATGTTTCTCTCTACTTAAAGGTTTCGTGAGCAGGTCTGCCACCATATCATTAGTGCACAAATACCTAACACTAATTGTTCCATTACATACATTTTCTCGTATAAAGTGGTGTCTTATGTCTATGTGCTTGGTTCTAGCATGAAACATTGAATTCTTACATAGCTTCTGTGCTGACTGGTTGTCATTGTAAATAACAACATTGAGAGTCCTATTCAAAATTTCCTGCATGAACTTTCGAAGAAACAAAGCCTCTTTACATGTATCTGAGAGGGACATGTACTCTGCTTCAGTGCTGGACAAAGCGACAGTTTTTTGTTTTCTACTCTCCCAAGAGACAAGAGACTTACCCAACCGGAATACAAAACCAGTATATGAGCGACGATCTAACTCATTCCTACCCCAATCAGCGTCAGCAAATGCAACTATCTCCAGATTCTCTAATTCACCTTTCTGAAAAGTCAAACAACAATCTTTAGTACCTTTGAGATAGCGAAGTACTCTTTTAGCCGATTTCCAATGGGTTTCAGTATGATTATCATTAAACTGGCTTAGGTAGCTCACAGCATGAGCAATATCAGGACGTGACCCTATTGCTATGTACATAAGCGATCCTATTAGGCCCCTATAATCATACTGACTGCTACTGTCCTGAGATTCCTTTGTCTTGACTAACGTCACACCTGTCTCCATTGGTGTAGCTGAAGGCTTACAATCCTCCATTTTATATTTCTGCAAGACCTTACCAATGAAGTCAGATTGATCAAGAGTGATCTTATCTTTATGCCTACAGATTTTCATACCTAGTACATAACTGGCTGGCCCTAAATCTGTTATTTCGAACTCCTTCTTGAGATTATTTATTATTTCTCCTTTCTGACTTGAATTAGGCTTTGAAAATAGCAAAATATCATCTACATACAGTGCTATTATCATCAATGAACCATTGTCGGATTTATGATAGACACAGGGTTCTGATGAACATTTTTTAAACATGAGTTTTTCACACAAAATCTTATTAATCTTTTCATACCATGCCTTGGAAGCCTGTTTGAGTCCATAAATCGCCTTATGAAGTTTATAAACTTTGTCTTCTTTACCTTTTATAATAAATGCTTCTGGTTGCTCCATGAAGACTGTTTCTTCTAGATCGCCATTCAGAAACGCCGTCTTTACGTCGAGATGATGCACATCCATATCATATTCAGCCGCCACCGCCAACAGGGCGCGAATACTCGAGTATCTCACGACGGGAGAAAATGTCTCCTTATAGTCAATACCTTGCTTTTGTGTGAACCCTTTGGCTACGAGTCGGGCTTTGTATTTGACTATTACTCCATTGATCATTTTCCTCTTAAAAACCCATTTGCACTTGACAGGTTTCTGGCTATCAACTCGGTCACATATTGACCAGCATTTATTGGTAATAAATGATTTATACTCATCTTCCATTGCCTTTTTCCATTCTTTAGCTTCTGAACTACTCAGTGCTTCTTGTACAGTCTGAGGTTCATCAATATTCACCTCTCTCATGAGATGAGCTGACATCCCCGCGAAGTACTCGCTGTCCTCGTAGTTTGACATTGAAGAATCAGAAGTCTCCGAAGCTACATCTGGAACGTATGTTTCATCCGCAGTATCATTAGCATAAGAACTTTCCTCTTCGCTCTCAGAATCATCTATAACAATCTTTCTTGATTGTTGTGCACCCCGATTAGGTCTACTACCTCGATGCAAATTTATATTAGTGTCATCAGATCTTTGTTGGGTAGATGATTCTGTTAGCACAGGAGGTTGATAATGATTTCTCTCTACAACAAGTGGTATTGTCATTACATCATCATTCTCATCATTTGACACTACATTTTTAATGAATTTATTTTCTAAAAATGTTACTGTTCTTGCTTTGATACACTCTCTCGGATTCTCAGGGTTAATTAGCCTGTAACCCTTGGTTTCCTGACAATATCCTACAAATATGTAGGGCTTGGCTTTACAATCTAATTTCGTTCGATTTTCCTTATGAGCATAGGCAATGCACCCAAAAGTACGCAAGTGAGAGATGGTTACCTTTTTCTTAGTCCATTTCTCCTCAGGAGTGTAGCCTCTAACCGCAATAGTAGGCGAGCGGTTCTTGAGGTAAACCGCGGTGTTGACAGCCTCTGCCCAGTATTTATTTTGTAGGCCTGCCTCTTTCAACATACACCGGGTCTTCTCCATTATGCTCCTATTAGCTCTCTCAGCAACTCCATTCTGCTGAGGTGAATGCGGTACCGTTGTCTCGTGCCGAATGCCGTGCTGCTTCATGAAGTTCTGGAAAGGTAAATTCACAAATTCACCACCATTGTCAGTCCTAATTACCTTCAATTTCTTATTGGTTTGGTTCTCGACAAGTGCTTTCCATTCCTTGAACTTCGCAAAGACCTCACTCTTTTGTTTAAGAAAATAAACAAAAGTCTTTCTGCTATAGTCATCTATGAATGTCAAAAAATATCTCAACCCACTCATAGAGGCACAGGGCATAGGGCCACAAACATCTGAATGTACTAGCTGTAGTACATCTGTGGCTCTATTGAACGACTTCTTCGGAAAAGGTAATTTAGTTTGCTTTCCCTCAATGCACGCAATACACTGCTGGTATGTTTTACTATCATAGGTAATACCATCAACCATACCTTGTTTGAGCAAATCCATACTCCTATGGTTCAGGTGTCCGAGGCGACGATGCCAAACATCCTGACTAGCCTCTCCCTTCTGTGTAGCCATCATCACACGCGCAGCATCGTCCGGTTCACTGACAGCGCTGCAATCACTTCGCATACCTGTCACCTTTGCTGCATCAGTGCTCGATGAACTTGACTCTGAAACTACACTTGAAACATTCCCTAACAAATTGCATGACATTGACTCTGTATCTAGCCGATAGACACCATTGCACAAAGTGGCAGTAGCCACTACTATGTTTTTGTTAAAAACTTTACAACCATTAGAACAAAACACCACTTTATATCCTTTCTTTACCATGGCACTGACTGACAACAAATTGGTAGTTAAATTAGGTACATAATGAACATCACTAATTGTCTTTGTTTGAAGATTCTTCATTTGTACTCGAACCGACCCAAGTCCTGCCGTATAAAGTTTTTCACCGTTAGCCGTACTCACTTCTATTTGTCCATTACTAGAAAAGTCACTCATTACACTTTTATCACGACACATGTGCCCCGTAGCACCACTGTCGATGTACCACGAACCGCTGTCTATGCTAGCTGAGAGTGCAGTCAGAAGAGCCTCCTTGGATTCATCAGCTTTGCTCCGCTGTCCAGACTTCCTTTTGAACTTGGGGCAATCTTTGATGAAGTGTCCGACCTGCTTGCATTTGAAGCATCTCGGTTGCTTCTTCGCAGCAACTAAAGCAGAACCTCCCTCCGACTTTTCCTCTCTCCGTAGATTTTCCTGTAAAAGCTTGCCTTTTACCATCTCGCTAGTGAGTTTCGTGTGAGTGTTTTCAATCGCCATGATGAAAGGATCGTACTCCGCTGTTAGACCGCTCAACATAATCACAGCGACAAAATCGTCATCTAGCGGTGATCCGATCTCAGTGAGCTGTTGTGATATCTCGGTGATTTTGTTCACGTATTGTTCCATGTTCTCGCTTTCATTAAGTTTTGTTGCGAAAAGTGCTCGAAGTAATCCCAGTCTTCGACACAAGCCTCTATCCTCGTAGGCTTTGTGTAGGTTATCCCACGCTTCCTTCGCCGACTTCGCATTCCTGATGTGTGGAATAGCCGCTGGACTGACCGTCAAGGCAATCTTAGCGTGCGCTTTCTGGTCCTTTTTCACGTCCGCAATCGCGTCATCCTGGATGCAATCCCACAAATCTTCGTGAATGAGCATCATTTTTATCATGAACTTCCATGATGTAAAATTCTCGATGCCTCTCAACTTCTCGATGCCGAGAAGATTCCCCGCAGTCGTCGTGGAACCCATAGTAAGTATCCTGAACTTCTATTTTACAGGTTTTTAAACTTTCCAATACTATTTTTGAGTGTCCTGGGCCCATAACCTGATAAAAAGACTTTGTAATGTTGAGCACGTGTTTTATTCAGTACAGTAGGTTAGCTAAGGGAAGAGCGAAGAGCGATACAAAACCGCGGCAACTGGGTGACAGTGACACTATTGACATTAAGTATAGACACTGACATTTTACATAGGTTTACTTACTTTAATATCTGCCACGTCCTGCTGTGTCATTATGTGGTTGTGGGTTCCTTTTCCAATAATTTATCCACCTACCCTAAGCATTCAACGACATTACACATTTTAAACTTTCGCGACTCGAAGACATTTTAAATTTTATTACTGAAACGTCGAGGTAAATAAACAAATGTTATACCTACGCGATTAAGTCCCGTAATAAAATTCAACGACATTTTAAGCTACTTGTGTGCATTCAATTAAGTCTGACCTAGGTAGGTACAGTCATGGACAATGGGATGTATACACTCCATAATATTTCAACCCATGTACAGGTCAACATGTCCTACAATGTTATGGTATTTTTATTGATTTTGCCTCTAGTTCAATGTGAAATCAATCTCCGCTTTTTGTTTTTAACCTACATCTATTAGTTTTAGTGTGGTGACTGTACCTCTGATAGTTTCATGCACATTCTAATGTTGTTACGGCTGCTCTCTGATAGCAACTGCCACATCCTATCGTTTTGAGTCCTTGAATGTGATAAAGCCATAATTTATTCATCCATTATAGCCAAATAAGAATTGAAGAAAATATTCGTTGTATGAAAGGGACCTTTGGTGACGGATTTTTCAAAATGTCTGAAGGCCGTGTACCACAGAATCTAATCAGTACCTGTATTTGTGGTTTTGTTCATAAACACCGATGATATTTTTAGCCAGTTATTTTTTTTTTATAAAAAAAATAATATATACATGTTTTTGGGTTTGACTGTACTTACTTGCTACGCTAAGTACCAAAACTTTGGCATTATCCTCGAACGTACAATAATCGCTTGTGCCTTTGCACAATATACCTTTGTATCTGAGTCTAGTTAAAATGACTCTGGCATTCCTTCGTCATTTATTCTTACATTTTTGATAATTTCCTCCATACCATCTCAGTGCCCTATTAGTTATTGTTGCTGTTGGTTTTCCTATTGATAAATAAATAAATAAATACCAGGCTCATCTCAATTCTTAATTATTAGAGCCGATTTTACTTTTATTATTACTAGATGGTCAATCAACTATTTTGCCCACACAATTCTGTCATCGAGCACGTATACCTACTTATCATAATTAATGTAGTGCACTTATGCTTGATCATTTCATGGGTGCCTACGTTTAATAGGCGTGCACCAGTTAGCTTGCTGAATTTTACGGGTGTTTCCTGTTTATAATGTGATGCAAGGTGTTTTAATGAACTAAGCTTGTTCATAGGTGTTAATTGCCTACGTTTATTAGGCGTGCACCAGTTAGCTTAAGCTTGTTCTTAGGTGTTAATGATTGCCTACGTTTATTAGGCGTGCACCAGTTAGCTTAAGCTTGTTCATAGGTGTTAATGATTGCCTACGTTTATTAGGCGTGCACCAGTGAATTTCATTTCACGGGTATGTTTCCCGTTTATACTGAACTATGCTTGTTCAATTATTTTATTAAATTTTACTTTATGGGTACGTCTTCCGTTTATACTAAACTATGCTTGTTCGGTAAATTAAATTTTAGTTTACGGGTATGCCTCCATTTAAGGGTATGTTTCCCGTTTATACTGAACTATGCTTGTATAATTATATTTAATTCTACTTTATGGACATGTTTTCCGTTTACTAAACTATGCTTGTTCAGTTAACTTCTAAATTATAGTTTCTGGGTATGCCTCAAATAAAGTTAAAAGTTTATAAGTTTAAACGTTTGTAAAGTTGAATTAACGTTTGTAAAGTTGAATTAACGTTTGTAAAGTTGAATTAACGTTTGTAAAGTTGAATTAACGTTTCTTAAGTTGAATTAACGGTTCTAAAGTTGAATTAACGTTTCTAAAGTTGAATTAACGTTTCTAAAGTTGAATTAACGTTTCTAAAGTTGAATTAACGTTTCTAAAGTTGAATTAACGTTTCTAAAGTTGAATTAACGTTTCTAAAGTTGAATTAACGTTTCTAAAGTTGAATTAACGTTTCTAAAGTTGAATTAACGTTTATAAAGTTGAATTAACGTTTATAAAGTTGAATTTACGTTTATAAAGTTGAATTTACGTTTATAAAGTTAAGCTAAAGTTAAATCATTTAGAGTTCAATTCGATCATTTCGAGTTCAACTCAATCATTTCGAGTTCAACTCAATCATTTCAAGTTCAACTCAATCATTTCGAAATCAACTCAATAATTTCGAGTAATAATTTCGAGTTCAACTCAATAATTTCGAGTTCAACTCAATAATTTCAAGTTCAACTCAATCATTTCCAGTTCAACTCAATCATTTCGAGTTCAACTCAATCATTTCGAGTTCAACTCAATCATTTCGAGTTCAACTCAATCATTTCGAGTTCAACTCAATCATTTCGAGTTCAATTCAATAATTAAGAGTTGAATTCAATCATTTAGAATTCAGTTCAATCAATTAGAGTTGGATACCATTATTTAAAGTTGGATTCGATTATTTAAAGTTGGAATCGATTAATTAAAATTTAATTTAGTTATACAAAGTTGAATTTAGTTATTTAAAGTTGAATTTAGTTATTTAAAGTTGAATTTAGTTATTCAAAGTTGAATTTAGTTATTCAAAGTTGAATTTAGTTATTCAAAGTTGAATTTAGTTATTCAAAGTTGAATTTAGTTATTCAAAGTTGAATCTAGTTATTCAGAGTTGAATCTAGTTATTCAAAGTTGAATCTAGTTATTCAAAGTTGAATCTAGTTATTCAAAGTTGAATCTAGTCATTCAGAGTTGAATCTAGTTATTCGGAGTTGAATCTAGTTATTCAAAGTTGAATCTAATTGTTCAAAGTTTGATTTTATTGTTCAAAAGTTTGATTTTATTGTTCAAAAGTTTGATTTTATTGTTCAAAAGTTTGATTTCATTGTTCAAAAGTTTGATTTTATTGTTCAAAAGTTTGATTTTATTGTTCAAAAGTTTGATTTTATTGTTCAAAGTTAAATTTAATTATTAAAGGTAAATTTAAAGTAAATTAAGTATTCAAAGTTATATTAATTAATTGTATTTAATGTTAAATAAGATTATAGTAAAATTTTACATTACCTACCTGTGTAGGTATCTATGCATTATTAGGAATGTGCAAGTTAATTAGTGCGCTAGTGGTGTGTTTGCTGTGCGCCTGTCCTGCGCCCGCCGCGCTGATGGTGCGCTTGCTGCGCGCCTCTCCTGCGCTGGCCGCGCTGGTGGTTGCGCTTGCTGCACGCCTCTCCTGCGCCGGCCGCGCTGGTGGTTGTGCTTGCTGCGCGCCTCTCCTGCGCCGACCGCGCTGGTAGTTGCGCTTGCTGCACGCCTCTCCTGCGCCGGCCGCGCTGGTGGTTGTGCTTGCTGCGCGCCTCTCCTGCGCCGACCGCGCTGGTGGTTGCGCTTGCTGCACGCCTCTCCTGCGCCGGCCGCGCTGGTGGTTGTGCTTGCTGCGCGCCTCTCCTGCGCCGACCGCGCTGGTGGTTGCGCTTGCTGCACGCCTCTCCTGCGCCGGCCGCGCTGGTGGTTGTGCTTGCTGCGCGCCTCTCCTGCGCCGACCGCGCTGGTGGTTGTGCTTGCTGCGCGCCTCTCCTGCGCCGACCGCGCTGGTGGTTGCGCTTGCTGCACGCCTCTCCTGCGCCGGCCGCGCTGGTGGTTGTGCTTGCTGCGCGCCTCTCCTGCGCCGACCGCGCTGGTGGTTGCGCTTGCTGCACGCCTCTCCTGCGCCGGCCGCGCTGGTGGTTGTGCTTGCTGCGCGCCTCTCCTGCGCCGGCCGCGCTGGTGGTTGCGCTTGCTGCACGCCTCTCCTGCGCCGGCCGCGCTGGTGGTTGTGCTTGCTGCGCGACTCTCCTGCGCCGACCGCGCTGGTGGTTGCGCTTGCTGCACGCCTCTGCTGCGCCGGCCGCGCTGGTGGTTGCGCTTGCTGCGCGCCTCTCCTGCGCCGACCGCGCTGGTGGTTGCGCTTGCTGCACGCCTCTCCTGCGCCGGCCGCGCTGGTGGTTGTGCTTGCTGCGCGCCTCTCCTGCGCCGACCGCGCTGGTGGTTGCGCTTGCTGCGCGCCTCTCCTGCGCCGACCGCGCTGGTGGTTGCGCTTGCTGCACGCCTCTCCTGCGCCGGCCGCGCTGGTGGTTGTGCTTGCTGCGCGCCTCTCCTGCGCCGACCGCGCTGGTGGTTGCGCTTGCTGCACGCCTCTCCTGCGCCGGCCGCGCTGGTGGTCGTGCTTGCTGCGCGCCTCCTGCACCGGCCGCGCTGGTGGTTGCGCTTGCTGCGTGCCTCTCCTGTGCTGGCCGCGCTGGTGGTGCGCTTGCTGCACGCCTGTCCTGCGCGTGCGATGCAGCGCGCTATTTGGTTATCTTTTGCCCCGACATTGTGGCATGGCAGTGCTTTGTGTAACCTCGAGATTTATGGCTACTTACCTATTTCGATTAATCAGACGCTGTAGCTTTGGTTATGATTGTGGTCCGGAACTCGTTAATTGGTAAAACAACTTTTCATCTGCCGTATATTTTTAATGCGATTACCTTCTCGAGATTACGCTTGCGCTTGCTTAGTGACAGGTAGAACTTGTGCTTCCTAAGTATGTAATATATATTGATAGACTTGAGGCTCTACAAAGAAAATTCTTAATCCTTACGAAGTTACCACACTGATTAGTTGTCTAACTGTGCCTGGCAACACTTTCTTCCTCTTTGTTTGTGAAGAGACTTTGCAGACGTAGTCTACCTACACCGTATTATTAACTCATCAGTGGATTGCCCAGCTCTCCTTAACATTGTTTTATGACCCTGTGCGAACATTTAGGAATAACAATATGTTTTATCTTCCCTTAGTACCCACAAATTATTACCAAAACACCTTTGTTTATCGTGCGAGCAAAACTTTTAATAGTTTTGACAGTAAGCATGACCTTGATCCTTTCAGCTGCAGTGTTACATCATCTAGAAATAAACTTAATAGTACATTCTTTGATCGGTTACCTTTGATTAATTTAACTTCTCAATAGTGAGTGTGGATGATTAGAATATGACTATCTGGATGTATGTGTTTAGTTCCTAGGTTGTTAACTTTATTGTTGTCTTTTTGTTATCAAGTATGTCACTAGAAGTGGAGACCTTTAAATGGCCTCGTAGTAACCTATAAATAGTTTCTATTGTATTGGTCTTCCTAAAAGAAAGAAATAAATAAATAAAACATTTCTGTTGGTAACGTTAAAAATGTTTCAGATACCTAACGCTTCAGATGATAATGTCCATCCAGGGTATTCACCGAGCCTAGAGGCAGGTCTGCCTGGCGCTGCCTCTTCAAGGCGCGATGAGAACGAGATCTACGGACCAGAACCTGTTCTTGACCCCGACGCTGTGATGAGCCTGTCGAGGGCGACAGGATGTCAGGAGAGGCCGTGTTAGATATTTCTACCGGCGATGAGAACCAATACGGTCGGGCAGCTATAAAAGCGACGCCACAAGCGGCGCTCGATCTCTTCTTTGCTGAATTTCCTTGATTTCACGTGTGATTCCCAATAATATAATTAATATTAAGGTGTCTTCTGTGTTTACATACTTGTTCGAATGTTATGATTTTCCTTAAAACTTGTCTTGTTATACTCACTGGTACTATTTATTAAAATGAAGTTGTACCTAATTGTTTTTGTGTATTTCCTGCTGTGTTTATTTTGTGTACAATAGTATTTTCTATTCTAAGTAGGTAAATATTCTAAAAACAGTTACATCTGAATATCAATTGAAATATAGATAGAACTTTGATTTATATTAAATTTGTTTTAAGTGTATATTAAATTTATATCAAGTTTATAATAATTTTTATTTGTATTAAATTAAAATTGGATTTTATTAAATTTAAAATAATTTTTATTTGTATTGAATTTAAATTGGATTTGTATTAAATTTATATTGAGTCTTTTAAATTTATATTAATTAAATCTGTTTTAAGTTTATATTAAATTTAGATTCTGTAATAAATAACCTTGATTTATACTAATTTTGAGTTTACATTAAATTTGTTATAAGTGTATATTAAATTTATATTAAGTTTATATTAATTAAATTTAAATTAGATTTTTAATAAATTTAAATAACGTTGGTATTCAATTTAAATTAGATTTGTAATAAATTTGTATAAAATTTATATCGAATTTGTATTAAATTTATATTGAGTTTATATTAAATTTAAATTAGATTTGTATAAAATTTGCATTAAATTTCTATTTAAGCGTGTGCCGCCAGGAGGCAACACATTGTCTGATGGCCGAATGTTATGATTTCCTTCTTGCTGTCATTTGTGTCATCTGTCAAGCATTCAGACTCGATCTTGGCCATCGGAAATGCGTTGGTTTTTGGGCGGAGCTAAGATTGAAGAGGGGATAAATGTTGGAATAGGATATGGTCAGGAGAACGAGCACTTCTCGCGGAGCGCTCAACTCGAAAGGTTGTCTTTAGAAAACTAAGTTTTTAGTGGTTTACATATTTATAAAACTCAAATCGATACTCATAATAAAAGTAATGTATAAATGTACCAAGGTAAGGCTGTTTCATTAAATACCCACAAATACATCATTTTTACTAAAAATAAGTAATTTTAGGAATGCCACTGTAATAGTCATTCTATTTTGGACCCTATCGAAAAGGAAATAAGAACGTAGCATTTTAGTTAAGTTAACTTAGTCAGTGAACAGAATCGACGCCAGGTATAAAAAACGTTTATTAGTTGTAAAAACAGGGAAACAGTATAACAAGAACTAAAGAGTAAAAGCTAAATAAAATCACAAGAGTCTCAAATTCGTACGTAAGACCACGGTAAGACGCTCACTCACTTTCTCGCGGGCACGCGCCGGGAGACGAACCTCGCGAGGTGGCGCGGGAAATGACCGCGTCGCATAATGTCTGAGAAATATCTACTTTAGTATTGGCGCGACGCGGTCCATTTGAATTTAGAAAGAAGGTACTGCGCGTAGTGCGCGTTATATCTCTACATATTCGGCGAAGATAGACGAATGCCGACGGTGACGAACGTGTCGAGGGCCTCGTCGCCTGTATTCGCCTCGCCTGTCATCTATCCAAATAATAGTTCGGCGAATGTGTAGAGTGCATACTATCTATGTGTGTGTGTGTGTAAAAAAATAAACTATGTTTTTCCGGTCAACCGAAGTCAACCGGCAATTGCAAATAACTCATCAACCACCCACAGGGGGCACAAATGCACGTTCGTTTTTTTTTTAAGCTTTTCCCCATTTGGCTACGACTATTTATAGTCGCAATCTTTTTATCTAGGTATTATAATACCTAGTTAAAAAGCTTGCCGCTGGGGTAACGCTGTTCCGGCGTTACCCCAGCGGCATTTGTTTTTCTCGAATAACTCTGAAACCTTGATAGACACAAATTTTATTTTTGGTGCACATTTACAGGACATAGGGCACTAATTTTTCCCAAATTTTCATCAGGATCCTAGTCAACATGCCGCTGGGATAACCCATGCTAATCCACCACACTTCTCAGATAAAACGAACTGTAAAACTTACTTCTTATCTTATCTTACTAAAATTATAAATGCGAAAGTCTGTGTGTGCGAATGTTTGTCTGCACCTTCGATCATTTCGTCCGAGGTCTGCACGTATCTCCATGACGGCTTAACCGATTGTGATGAAATTTCGAATGTAGATTGTTCACATACTGGAATAACAGGGGTTTGATTTTACAGCGGGGATATTTGCGGTGTAGGTACATTCAAATTAGTCCTATATAAAAAACTATTATCACATAAGTTACAGGCTTTTCGGTTTCGGTTTAAAGAGTTTACTCATAAAGAACAAATTACAGTTCACTTATAATGAGAAAGTTATAGTTTACATAAAATAATGTCGATAAAATAATGGCACCCTGACCCAGCGAGAAGGCGACGCGGCAGACCGAGAAGAAGATGGCGGGACGACCTTGATAAATTTATGGTCGATTGGGAGAGCCTTACACAAGATCGCGACGTCTGTATAGAATGTGGGGAGGCCTTTGCCCAGCAGTGGGACAGTAGCGGCTCATATATAAAAAAGACTGTAACTGAAAAAATACATAAATATACTGAATTAAAAGAAGAAATAATATTAATGTGGAAGATAAACAAAGTCTATAATATTGTCCCATTGGTGCTCTCCTGTACGGGAGTAGTACCAAAAAATCTATTTCACTATCTCAAAATTATAGATTTACAAGATAGCATTTTCGTAACGATGCAGAAAGCTGAAATACTTAATACTTGTAGAACCGTGAGAAAATTCTTACAGGACGATCCAAATACAATACAAATTACAAGTGATACTCACTTGGCCTAGGCCCGTGAGCTTCATTTAATACCGAGGTGTTCTCCATCTCGAGAAGAAAAAAAAAACTAAAAATAATAATAATAATAAATGTCGATAAGCTAGTGGCGAAGCATGCAGAAACCTTAAAACTAAAAGTTAACAATCAATTGCAAAAAACAAATACATTGGCCAATAAGAGGGTAGTTAAACAATTTGAAGCGAAAATTATTTTTTACTACCATCACTATCTCGTAATTTTTAGTCGTGTGCGTAGAGTGCTTAAATTGAATGCAAAGTGGAAAGCAGTGTGCGTGTTGTGCCTATGCACTGTCACCACGAACAGATACCTACGTAATAAAATGTATACCTACCTATACCAATCAGACTACGCAATCCTCTCCGCCTTCACGAGACGAACCCATTGACACCAGATTCGACCAAAGGGACCAAAGGAACGCGAATAATCACTAAAACTTATCCCCCTCTTTTCCTAAAAAGTTAACATAGGCATAGGTAAACCGCCTAGCATAGGCTTACCTACCTCGGTAAGCCTATCCTACTATTATTATAAATGTGAAAGTCTGTGTGTGTGTGTGTGTGCGAATGTTTGTTGCTACGTACGTATCTCTGTGACGACTTAAACGATTGTGATAAAATTTGGAATGTAGATTGATTAAACACTGGAATAACATATAATCGTATAACATTTTCGAAAATCAACCTCTAAGGGTTACTATTACTGGGTGTAAAAGTTTCTATTGAAAAAAATATTCCTTGGTCCAATCCAATCCAAACTCGGTAAAAATAAACTTTATAGTAAACTAGCTGTCCGCCGCGGTGTTACCCGCGATACCTCGGGAAAACTTCACTTCCCCGGGATAAAATATAGCCTATGTTCATCAGGGATAATGTAGGATTCTAATGGTGAAAGAATTTTTCAAATCGGTCCAGTAGTTTCGGAGCCTATTCATTTCAAACAAACAAATCTTTCCTCTTTATAATATTATTAGTATTAGTATAGAATAATGCACGTATTTTTTTTTTCAAAACAACCCCTCCCTTGGTGTAGTGCAAGGCAGTTTCAAGGTCTTAGGATTCGAAAAACCGTGTGGGTGAAATAAGGACTTATAAAGAGAACGCAATAATGTTAATATTTTTTTTTTCAAAATTCAAAACCATACATACAGTACTTGCTATTAAAAAAAATACTTTTCATGTCAATTTCTTCAAAAAAATTGCCGCTCGCTTCGCGAGCCCTTTAAAATGCTCGCTTCGCTCGCATCTTTCAAAGCTATATAAGTATTTTTTTCCAAATTCAAGACAATACTACTCTTGCTATTAAAAAAAATACTTTTCATGTCAATTTCTTCAAAAAAATTGCCGCTCGCTTCGCGAGCCCGTTAAGATGCTCGCTCCGCTCACATCTTTCGAATCTCGCTGCGCTCGCTTTGCCAAATCTTACACCAGTTAACGCTATCGTTTTGTTATTAGCATGGGTAAGATTTTCTCTACCTCTATTTTTTATGGAATTCTGGAGATAAACAATATAAGCAATATAATTCTTTTTTTTTCTAAATTCATAACAATACAGCAAGTACCTACTTGCTATTAAAAAATACATTTCGTGTCAATTTCTTCTTATGAAAAAACCAAAAGGGGGAGGTAGAAGGGGGGAAAGCGGCTGGATATTTGTTTTAGCGTTGCAAAGGACGTTTTTTCGTAAAATTTATACCTACCACCTGTAGACACCAGACCTCCTAGGACCAAAGGAACGCGAGTAATCACTAAAACTTATTCCTCTCTTTTGCTTAAAAGTGTACATAGGCATAGGTAAGCCTATAGGATAATACAAAGCACCTAAATTTCAATTTTGTTCGCGAGGTCTACTGTTCTCACAGAACCACTAGTTATTGGGTTTTCACTTAGATTATCGAATGCCGCCGCTCCGGGCTTTCACTTCTGTGTCGGTCGGCACCTAGAGTATCTATGGTCGGCACTTCCGGAGTGAGCAGTTTTTTTGGTGTTTCAATAGATGCTTAACTTTTTTGCAGATGCTTAACCTTACAGATATTCTTCAAGATTTCAAGAATTACCAGCATGAAACCAAGTTTACAGTCAAATTAAGCTTCAGAGAGAATTTTTTGTCACATAGGTACATCGCAGGCATATGGCCTTTCTCCAGTGTGAGTTCTCACGTGTACTGTCAACTTAGACCTATAAGAGAAACTTTTATCACATAAATCACAGGCATATGGCTTTTCTCCAGTGTGAGTTCTCATGTGTGGAGTCAAGTCTGACTTTCGAGGAAATCTCTTATCACATACGCTGCAGGCATATGGCCTTTCTCCAGTGTGAGTTTTCATGTGTGTAGACAAAACTGCCTTTTGAGAAAAGCTCTTATCACATACACTGCAGGCATATGGCCTTTCTCCAGTGTGAGTTCTCATGTGTGTAGACAAATGTGTCTTTCGAGAAAAACTCTTATCACATACACTGCAGGCATATGGCCTTTCTCCAGTGTGAGTTTTCATGTGTGTAGACAAAACTGCCTTTAGAGAAAAGCTCTTATCACATACACTGCAGGCATATGGCCTTTCTCCAGTGTGAGTTTTCATGTGTGTAGACAAAACTGCCTTTTGAGAAAAGCTCTTATCACATACACTGCAGGCATATGGCCTTTCTCCAGTATGAGTTCTCATGTGTCTAGACAAATGTATCTTTTGAAAAAAGCTCTTATCACATACACTGCAGGTATATGACCTTTCTCCAGTGTGAGTTTTCATGTGTGTAGAAAAAACTGACTTTTGAGAATAGCTCTTATCACATACACTGCAGGCATATGGCCTTTCTCCAGTGTGAGTTCTCATGTGTGTAGACAAATGTGTCTTTCGAGAAAAACTCTTATCACATACACTGCAGGCATATGGCCTTTCTCCAGTGTGAGTTTTCATGTGTGTAGACAAAACTGCCTTTAGAGAAAAGCTCTTATCACATACACTGCAGGCATATGGCCTTTCTCCAGTGTGAGTTCTCATGTGTCTAGACAAATGTATCTTTTGAGAAAAGCTCTTATTACATACACTGCAGGTATATGGCCTTTCTCCAGTGTGAGTTTTCATGTGTGTAGACAAAACTGACTTTTGAGAATAGCTCTTATCACATACACTGCAGGCATATGGCCTTTCTCCAGTGTGAGTTCTCATGTGAGTAGACAAATGTGTCTTTCGAGAAAAACTCTTATCACATACACTGCAGGCATATGGCCTTTCTCCAGTGTGAGTTCTCATGTGTGTAGACAAAACTGCCTTTAGAGAAAAGCTCTTATCACATACACTGCAGGCATATGGCCTTTCTCCAGTGTGAGTTCTCATGTGTCTAGACAAATGTATCTTTTGAGAAAAGCTCTTATCACATACACTGCAGGCATATGGCCTTTCTCCAGTGTGAGTTCTCATGTGTGTAGACCAATGTGTCTTTCGAGAAAAGCTCTTTTCACATACACTGCAGGCATATGGCCTTTCTCCAGTGTGAGTTCTCATGTGTTCAGTCAACTTAGACCTATAAGAAAAGCTCTTATCACATACATCACAGCTATATGGCCTTTCTCCAGTGTGCCTTTCTTTATTGTGGGTATATAACAAGTGCCTTTTTAAAAAACATTTACTAGTGAATTTTTGATTACATATATCACAGGCAAATGTGGCTTGATTGTGAGTCTGAATGTGGGCTGATAATTTCTTTTTCTGAGAGAACTTCTTATCACACTGGTTGCACACAAATATGTTTTTATGGTGGTTTATTGCTTCTGTGCTCTCAGACAATGAAGACTTTGTTGAGTACTCCACGGGTCGGTCGACCACAGCTGGGAAGTCTACTGCTGTAACTACTGGCTCTTCTTCCTTTATTTCATCATCACATACAACAAATTCTTCCTCACTAGTGACCAATTCTTCTTTTACACCAAATCCTTCCTCACTAGTGACTAATTCTTGCTTGATATGAGGAGAATCAACACTATTTTTGATATCATTAAGAGCCATGATCTGCATACAGGATGTAGACAGGCTACTCCGTATTGTGGGGTTGAGCTTGAGGATATTTTCATGTGATGTCTGAAAATAAACAAAGCATTATTGACATGGTCTCGTGGTATGCAGACCTGTAAGAGAAATGTAGACAAGGCGCTTGATTCAGACTTCAGCGGAACACATTTGGGTCGGAATCAATCAGCAGTTCAACAGACTGCAACCAATCACAGTGATGGAATTGATCCAAAACTGACGTTTCTTGCAGTATTTGGTTGCGCTCGGTTGAACAACTAACCTATTCCGACTCTTAAGCATTCCGCTGAAGTCTAAATCGCTATCAAGGAAACTAATGTTGAAGGGGAGACTGGGTGCAGTCATAACAGGGGTAATAGGAATCTCAAGTATAGTTCATTGCCAGGTTACCAGAGTCAGTGATAAGTGCCCCCTCAGTGAACTCCTTCAAGAACAGACTGGACAAATCTTTGAAGCGCACTGCCAAGGACTAAGATATACATGCATCAGCTCTGAGAGCTGCCTGTGTGTCATAAATAATAATAATAAAACATAGTAAATTTTTATTTGTGTTAAAAGTAATGACAGTATCCGTCTGGTGGCCAGCCTGGTGTACTGTCCCGCCTCACGAGGCCCCCGTTCAGTCACTAGCCTTATACATGTATTGTACTTGTTCCTGTTGTGCTCCTACCATATACACTCCTCACATCCACATCATCAAATTTTCAGCATAATCTGTTTTGTGGTTTGGGTGTGAAAAGCTAACAAACAGACAGGCAGAAATTTTGAAATGAAAATTTTATGAAATTTACCTCAATGCCTTTGTCAAGCAAATCTTTGAGTGTTTTCTCAGAGCAGAGAGCCATCTCGGCGAACCTGTGGCATCTCTGCAGCATCGAGTGGCAGATGTAGCACACTGCCTGCGGCCCGCGCGCGCTCAGCTGAAACACGCCGATTGGACATGAGGCCCCGCCCGGGGGGTCTGGTGGACGGCAACAATATCAGCAGGTAGTTTATGTCCTTACATACCTTTGTATTGGTGAGTCTCTCGTAGACTTCCAATATGAATGAGGTTTTCGATGGAATACATTCTAACGTCACCCACTAGGCACACTCTGCACACGGATGACATACCTTGAGTTTAATTTAATCTACATAATTGTAAAATAAGAATAATACACATTCCCAAAGAACATTAATACACAGATTAGGTAGAGATAATTATAGATATAATATAAAATTAATACTCCTGTCGGAGCACATTCCACACTCTAAAGTATTTACTCTATGGTATAATCATCGCTACTGAATCCTACTGAATCACTCACTGTCTGACACTGTCTGTCTAGGACCAAGTATCATACTTGGTCCTTGGTATGATACTTGGTCCTAGCCAAGGGTGCCGGTATAGAACTCACCACTTAGCTGTCTTTATTTGGCAAATGTAGTGTTTAGGGCGCTAGAAGGAGAAGAACAATCACAGATTTGTGGGAACGTTCAATTTTACACACACATGCACGTACACTGTACATGAGTTTGGAGCAGTTTGGAGTGCAAAGCTATTGTGGGGTCATATCGATAGTATGATGTCGATAATTACTATGATTAGCGGGCTTGGTTTATAACCAATTGCCGACTTCACTATTACAATTAGAAAATATTAATCATTTCAAACTTTGTCTTAAAAAATTGCTATTAAAAAAAAGCATACTACAATATTAATGAATATTTTATGGACAAATTTGAATAATAGGTACCTAATTTTTTATGAGATTAACGACATAACTACATACTATTATACTTTATGATTTTTTATTGACATTTATTAATAACTAGCTGCGCTCCCGCGGTGTAACCCGCGGACCCTCGGGATTTTTTCGGGATAAAAAGTAGCCTATGTCCTTCCCTGAGACACAACCTTTATCCATGCCAATTTTCAGCTTAATCTGTTCAGTGGTTTGGGCGTGAAAAGGTAACAAACAGACAGACAGACAGATTAACTGTGTGACATTTTGCATGCTATATGCCGAGCATGGCTGTACATTATTTCTGTATTAGACCTTAGTTTTACCCATGTATCGCAAAATCAATAGATGAATATGAATAAGTTTATAAGTAGGTATCTTCGCTTTAAATATTTTCTTGTATCTTTGTTTGTATTTTGTAATGTCCATGTGGTGTACAATAAAGTATTTTCTATCTATCTACATAAAAATAATATGTACATTATTAGGTAGTAGGATTTTATTAAAGAGGGTGCTATTTTTAAAATAAAACGATCTACTTGCATTTACATTTATTATGAGTATTTTTTTCCGGGATACAGTCTATACCTGTGTTGAACGACAACCTCCTCTATCTTCCAGTGAAAGTCCCATTAAAATATTCAGCCGTTCCGGAGATTATCCGGACAATGCTGGCGCCACAGGCGAGCTGAAAGAGTTAAGTGTGGTCATTTCACAAATCTTTAAGTGTGCTATTTTAACTGTATTTTTTGTGTTTTGCTACTTTTAACTGATAAATTACTGACTAAATACATCAACCTATCAACAGTCATCGTAATAAAAGATGCCCGCCTCACGAACAACGAACTTTTTAACACAAATTTTGTTGTACAAAAACCTATTGTACAAAAAATATCGATACCTTAGGTACAACACTAGTTGGAAATAACCTATTCAATACAAAATCAAATAAAAACTATCTAAAACGCAAAATTATCATACTGTAGGCGTAGCAGCATGATCAGCGATTGAAAATATTATGATGACGATGTATTTAGTCCACATTTTAATGAAAAATGTAGCAAAACACTGAACTCACCAATGAACGCAAATGATTTCACGAATATTATCCGTTTTTGCTGTTCCTTTGTTTGAAATCACTGCACAAACCATGACAAACATGCTCTGGGTTAATCTAGTGTAGCTTATTTGCCTGTATTAATTGAAAATAGTTAATATTACATGAATTTGTAAATAACGCACTCTGGCACGACTTTGTTTGGGACCGAAATCGCGAAAACTACCCAAAACATAGAGTATCCTATCAAGTAGGGATGACACTGCGCGATAGAGATAGCAATACAGAGTCAACGCGCTAAAACGAGACATCTATGTATCTTTCAAATTTAGCCGTGCAATAAGGCTCACACATGCAAGGAGTGCCACACTTGACAAGCAAATAGATTTCCTCTATAGTATAGTTACTCTGTGGTCCTAGCTGTCTGTACTGTACTTCTTTTAATAAATGGCAACTAAACAATAACAGTATAATTCTGCCAATGTCAAGTTTTAATATATTCCTTTTCTATTCATGTCATGCATGTCAAAAGAAGGTACCTCTCTATAGTGCCACAAACTTATCTGAGCCGGTGAGATAGGCGCTCTGTTATCGCATTTGGTGTTGGCAGAAAAATCAATTTTACATTACAGTTTAAATCGTTAGTTCCTCATTTGGCCACGCCGGTCCAGTTAAGTTTGTGGCACTTGTAATTGTAACTACTCGTATTAGTCCTAACATAAAATAAACCATGAAGTGAGCAATGGATTCAATGTGAACATACCATGCATAGGAACATACATTACTACTCAATGTGAAGTCAGGGAGGTTAAGGTTGTTGTTAATCGCCATTTTAGGAAGGTTTACTGCTCTGCCATTTCATGCGTAAGCAAGCGCTTCTGTCACCGGTTCAGTTAAGTTTGTGGCACTGGACTCTACTAGGTCTATAGCACAGAGTAAGTTTATCTCTCAGTACTGTACTCTTATGTGACTTTAAGCACAGAATACGGCAGAGAAATGCTTAATTATTAAATAGATAGTGGTTGCTATAAAGGCTACTGCGACTAGTTGTCACATTCTGCCAGTGTTAATTCCTTGTTTCTATTTTCGGTATGATTTTTGGGAATTTCGGCCGTATCGTGTTGAGTTTTTCTAAAACAAAATCGGCTCGCTTCGCTCGCCCATTAGGAAGCTCACTTCGCTAGAAGTAGGTAAGTACCTACTACTATCGTGAAGAACTTATGTACTTACGCTGCAACTGTCTGCACAAGACAAACCTTGTATGGTTTAATGTGTCGTATTATGTAAGACTATAAATAAGTTTTTGATAAATAAAGAAAATAGAAATACTTATCGTGTTGAGTTTAAAAAAAAATTCGGCTCGCTTCGCTCGCCCATAAGGATACTCACTAGAAAATTGCGATTAGGGGGTGCCGTACGATTTGTAAATCTAGGTTTTTTGTTTGGGGGGGGGTGGGGGGTGCTCAATTGAAAATTGCCCTGGGTGCCAACCAACCTTACGCCGCCACTGGCCGGAGGGCGTCCTACACTACGTTTGCCAAGTCGTGGTCTCCACTCAAGCACTCGTCTACCCCAGCGGTTATCGGTTCTTCGGCAGATATGGCCAGCCCACTGCCACTTCAGCTTGCTATCACATCCTCAGAATAAAAAACCATAATAACTTATTACTTTGCACACCAAATTGCACACAACCTACAGTCTCTCAAGTTCGATCAAGGGCTTTGTTTACAAAAAAACACCAGAGTAATCACACACATCTAGATTTAATACATAAGCAGGCATTATGTATTCATTTATTGTGTGGTAACGATTCGTGACCACAATACATGAAAATCGTCAGCGCGATCTAGGAAACGGCAAGTTCTAGTTTCGCCATCTAGTTTGGGTTTGTCGGAACTAACAACCTTAAATTTAACCTTGAACTTGGGCACTTTAACATAATAACTGTTCAACAGCTTTCTTTCAACAAAACTTCAAGCATCTAGCGATCCCTTTGCTTTAGTTGATGATGAAAGCAATGATGTTACAAAAAATATTGATACGTTACAAGCACAGAACAATGATAGACTGATTTTAACTTCGAACAGAGTAGGTATAGCAGCTGTGAACATAACGTATCTATAGTTTATTTTTAATAAATTATTATTGGGTTTGCACTTAGATTATCGAATGCCGCCGCTCCGGGTTTTCACTTCTGTGTCGGTCGGCACCTAGAGTATCTATGGTCGGCACTTCCCGAGTGACATTGTTTTTTTAAATGAGCTAGCTCAATGTCTCTGAATAAGGGCGGATTCAATGATCTTTTACATAAACTATATAATGATCATTGGGCGGATTGAAATGAAACTTGGCATAGGTTAGATAAAAGCTTAGAGAAAAATACAACTATTTAAGGTATAAGTCACGTTTGAACTGTAAATTTAGGTAGGTAAATTTGAAATTTATGTGTACCTACTAAGATCATTGGTACCTAGCCTACCTACCTAATGACAAGTAGCTGATCTGACCATGGAGTCAGGAGTTCTTACCCACCCTCCACCTCCTAAGACCACAGGGTGAACCGTGGAAAGTCTTTTTACGACGGCTCATCCACCACACTTCTCGGAAAAAACGAACTGCAACTGGTGACGGTACCTGTAGGTACCGCGCATGGATATTTCACTAACCTAACATATAGACACGGAGGTAATAGGTTAAGTTAATGAAAAAACCATGCGCCAGGTGAAAAGCGGAGCGAGCGTGCCGGGGCAGTGGCCGCCGATGCGCCAGAAATAGAAATACCTCATAATCTTTAAGACGACGCATTGAGGATATTGGCGTCAAGGATTGGAATATTTTTCAGCAATTGAAAAACCTTCGGAATTGATATTTTAAGTTTTGAATATTTCATGTTTTTTACTTCGAACTGATAGCTGGTTTTTCAAGATTTGTTAAATATTACAGAAGAAAAAAAATCCCAAAAACTGCTCCATAAAAACATAGATTTTAATTTTACAGGTGAACGGAACCGATCTAAGCTTCTAAATTTTATTTACAGATAAGTCTATACACCCTTTTCAAAGTGCAAACTTGATTTTACATAAATACCAATAGTTTTTATTTTAAACGAGAATTACTGTTTTGGCGCTTACGACTTTTACTAATTAGCTAGCTCTCGCGTCTTTTTGTATGCAGGCCGCCCCCTTCAGTCCGCGTCTGACCATTGTCAACGTCGGACCTGTGTCAATCGAGCTCCCGCGCTCTAGTAAACATCGATAGTCGTATTTTCTAAGTAAAATCTCAAATACTTATTATTAAAAATGGGGAAAAAAAGTTGATGGTTTCTACATGAAGATGAGAACTCTGTATATTGAAAATGTAAGGAAATGATCAAGAAAACATAAAAGTAAACGTTAAATATTTTTCCGGGTTCTAGTAAAACTACAGGATATTGTGACGGGCACAGTGACAGTGAGCACCTCAGACTAACTAGACTTGGACGCGGTTTTGACGAAATTTCTTTTACAAATTCTGCCGATTTTTGTGAGGGACGAGGTAGAACACGAACGCATTTTACACACACGTATGCATAAAAAATTACAATAGCTTATATTATGTGTACGATTCTCAGACCCGCTGAATATTATGTAGGTATACAGTATACACAAAAAATTTCATAAAAATCGTTCGAGTTTTGTTACAAGACCTTTCGGGGTCTCTATTATATCTTCGAAAATATTCTTCATATAATTGCTTGGTATAAAAATGTATAAGTACCATAATCATCCTTTGGCCGAATAATTTGGAATCTCGAATATTGTTTATTAATATTGATACCCATAATGACTAAAAAACATAAATATATTTGTCATAACATTTAAAACTCATACTAGATATTTCGTATATTTTTTCCCCTTACATTTAAAATCGTGATTTTAAAATACAAAACGGGGTCCTGTTGATTGACATAATGTTAATAGTCCTAATATAACTACACATAACATACTAGTTCTAAAATACTGTAGTCATAATGTTAAATTCCCGTAGTCTTAAACTGACATACATTTATGTTGTCCTAATATTATTACCTAAAGAAAAAAAAAGAAAAATTAAAATCAAAATATTTTTATTGAGTCTTATTTAAGTAGGCATAAAGACATTTTGTTCATCCTTGTAAAGTTCACGATAGAAATCGGTGGCTGTCTCTAATATGTCATTTCTTTTCGATTTATGTTTTTTACTTTTATGATGTGTTACATTAATAATTCAATTTGTATTTCCTTGAAGTTCTTTCCATGCATTTTTGATTCCGCCTGATTTTTCTATGTGGAATTGTATTGTTTATGTTCTTAGTTTCTGTCTGTGCTTTCTTATTTCTAAGTTTATTTCTTTACTTAGCTTAGTTATCTCTTGTTTTTTTGTTTTTTCTGGTTTGGAATAGAAAGGCTCTTTGTTGAATCAAATCTCTTGCTTTTGTTCCAATTCTGTCTTTTGGTGTTTTGTCTCTTTCTAGTGTTTTATTAGTTTCTTTTAGTTCTTTCTCTAAGTTATCGTATTTTTCTTGGACCGTTACAAGTGCCTTTATTGGCGCTAACCTGGTCTTTAAAGTTTCTAAGACGTGTGTCGGTAAAGGTTGAGTAATTGGTAGCTTTGTATTTTGTACTTGTTTTCTTATAATCTTCGGCTCCATCATTTGTAAATGGCCACGAAGTAATCTGTGGTCAGTGTTTTATTTAAAGTTGTTAAGCACTTCCACGTTTAAGAAAAGCTTTGGTTTGTTTGTGATTATGAAGTCTATTTCATTTCTAACTTTGCCGTTGGGAGATTGCCACGTCCATTTTCTTTTCAGTTTTCTTTTATAAACACTATTCATATGTAATATGTAAGTTATTCTCTAGCGCGTAGTTTATCAACCTTTTACCGGTCGTGTAGGATCCCAGTATTTTGTCTTCATTCTTTTTTCTTTCGCCAATTTGGCTGTTA
The DNA here is from genome assembly GCA_963565295.1 of Epirrhoe alternata. Classification (NCBI taxonomy): domain Eukaryota; kingdom Metazoa; phylum Arthropoda; class Insecta; order Lepidoptera; family Geometridae; genus Epirrhoe; species Epirrhoe alternata. Next base: position 3,883,215 of record OY751403.1, read on the forward strand.
AAATCACCCATCACAATAACGGTGTTGTTTAGAGTCTCCATCGTGTTATTTAGTTGTTCGTTAAAGTTGTCTTTAATTTCTTTTTTTGTTACTTCGGTAGGAGCGTATACCTGAACTATTGAAGTTGGGTGTTTGTAACCAGGCAGTATGATGTTTAGGACGGCTATTCGATCTGAAACTCCTTTGAATTCAATGATATTGTTTTTCAGATACTTCTTAACTAAAAAACCTACGCCGTATAATCCTTGTATTTCATTTTTGTAATACGTGATGTGTTTTTCATGTTCTTAAATTTTTGCATGTGCATTCTTCCTATCCTTACATACGGTTCACAAACTTGGTCACTCACCAATAGCCAAAAGTTCAGCCTCGGGGTATGCCAGCGGGCTATGCAGCGTAGTATCCTGGGAGTCAAACTTACTGACCGCGGGCAGGGCTCCCTAATGATTGATATAACGTATCTTTTTTTTTTTTTTTTCTTATCGTACTAATATTAAATGGTCCTAATGATTACTCGACATAACAATACTACACCTAATTAACAATAGTCATAGTATTAGGTAAACATAACATTAAATAGTCATAAAATCACATCTCCTAACATACGGTAATCCTAAAGTTATAAGCCTTAACAATATGTACTCCTAAAGCTATAAGCCCTAACAATATGTACTCCTAATAATCAAACATAATAACAATTATGAAATGAAAAGTCTTATCAAAATTTTGGATTCCGACGGGATTCGAACCCGCATCGATCAGACGATCCTCCTAAAGCTGGAGTGCCTTACCACTTGGCCACAGAATCCCTTGTTTTGATATGAGCTTATCGAAAATTTGGACACCGGCAACAAGGGATTCTGTGGCCGAGCGGTAAGGCACTCCGGCTTTAGGAGGATCGTCTGATCGATGCGGGTTTGAATCCCGTCGGAATCCAAAATTTTGATAAGACTTTTCATTTCATAATGAAATACCAAGTGTGGATCAGCACTATAAATTTTTTTTACAGAAATTATAATAACAATTGAAATCATAATGGCATTTAATCCTTAAAAAAATACCACACTAAAGATGCCTGAGACAGAAGGTTGTGAATTCCAAAATGTTTTTATGAATAGAAAATACTGGTTTCGGTTCAAGGTATTTTTTTATAACGATTATAAAAGACACAGAATATACAGAAGCGCTCGTGGTCGTGCTTGCTTAGTCGTTCTTGATAGATCGTCGAAGTTAAGCAACGTTCGAAACGGTCTGTAAGTGGATGGGTGACCGCCAGTGGCATTTTCATCTGAGCGCTTCCGTGCTTCGGAGGGCATGTTAAATTGTCGGTCTCGGCTATTTAAGTCGTTCAACCATGACGGGGGCCTTAAGGCGGCCTAAAAACTCCGTCGCCAGAGTTGGCCACTGACTCATGTGAACATACTTTTTTTATAACGATTATGCATGAATTAAATAAACAAATAATAAAAATATTATCGAGTATTATAATTATAGTATTAAATAAAAAATATATTATATAAAACTATACATAATTTTATTATGAACGAATATACCCAAATAGATTCCTAACTATATCAACTTTGTAAGGTTTATAAAATTAACTAACATAACTTCGATTAGGGTGAATGAGTGAATCCACTAAACTTATTCTTGTTGTATTTTTCTCTAAGCTTTTATCTAACCTATGCCAAGTTTCATTTTAATCCGCCCAATGATCATAAATAGTATAAAAGATCATTGAATACATTGAGTTATAATGTACTACGTACTAGAGACGCCATTTCAAACAAAATTAGCGCGCGGACCGATGACAGCGGGGCATGCGCGGGGCAAGCGGGGAGGTGTTATGTTGTCATAGATAACAATCAATACGCGCAGATGCGACATAATTTTATTATTCTGCCTACTTATTATTGATCGTGTGTGTGTAGGTAGGTAGGTACTTACTCAGAGAATAAATAAGAGTATTGAAACTGTAACAATATTTAAATTTCCTTTAAATAATTTAAGTTTAGTTAGTTTATTAATATTTTATAGCCCATAATTATTTAAAACTAGCTGACCCGCGCGACTTCGTCTGCGCATTATTAGGAACAAAATGCAGGCAGTCTTGAGTGAATCGAAAAAATATACAAACTATTAAACTCTTTCGCTTGATACAATAATCATTTTAACGTTAAGCTTTATGAATTGTTTTGAATTTCGATCGAATAAATAACTAATTTTGCGTTATGTTCCTCTCCTCTCAAGAATTTCAAGAGGTAATCTTGCAATGCTTAGAACAAAGCGATAGTAAGTACCTAAGTACGTATGAGTCAGTGGCCAACTCTGGTGACGGAGTTTTTAGGCCGCCTTAAGGCTTCCGTCATGACTTAAATAGCCGGGACCGACCATTTAACGTGCCCTCCGAAGCACGGAAGCGCTCAGATGAAAATGCCACTGGCGGTCATCCATCCACTTACAGACCGTTTCGAACGTTGCTTAACTTCGACGATCTATCAAGAACGACTAAGCAAGCACGACCAAGAGCGCTTCAAAACGATAGTGGCATCAACTGGTGTGAAACTTGTCGAAGCGAGCGGCAATTTTTTTGAAGAAATTGACTCGAAACGTATTTTTTTTTAATAGCAAGTACTGTTTGGTTTTGAATTTCGAAATAAAACGATTAGGTAACTAATATTACCTACCTGCAAATTCGTGAGCAAAAAAACATAAGTAGGTACTTGAAATTTGAAAACAAACAAAAAGATCGGAAACTCTAAGCAAAAATCTCCATTTACTTTTCAAAACTCAAAATGATCGTATCTTAATAGAAACGCCACCTAGGAGCAAAGTATAAATCAGTTTACCCTCGGTGATATAGATGGCGTTCTAACTAAAGCCAAGGAAAAAATATTTTAATATCAAAAAAGCATACCTAACTTCGGAGTTCAGATATATTGATGGGTGGGAACACACATGTTACATGTTTATAATTAATTTTAAAATTATTTATTAAGCAAAATAAAAAAAAAAAAACAAAAAAAATTTAGAGTGCAAAAAGTGGCTCGGGCGGTCCCATCCTCTTTATGACCGCGCCCAGGGTCGCTTAACTTTTTTCCCCATACAAACTTGCAACCCTTATTTTGACGCCCCCTTATGGTTATTGACAAAAAAAAGTAGCCTATGTCCATCCCTGGGGTATACTCTTTATCTATGCCAAATTTCAGCTTAATCTGTTCAGCGGTTTGGGCGTGAAAAGGTAACAAACAGACAGACAGACAGAGTTACTTTCACATTTATAATATTAGTATGGACTAGCTGACCCGCGGCAAACGTTGTTTTGCCATAGTATAAGTATTAATATCGCTATTAAAAAATAAGGGTGGTACTTATGGTAAAAAACAGCCAAAATACTTATTTAAAATTGTACGTCTATAGTGTCTGATCTGTGCATGAAAATTTCTATACTCTTTGACATTCACGTAAACATGGCTGCCGCCGCAGTCACGGTGACGCGTTGCAATTGAAAAAATATAATTAAAATACGCGTAATTATGTTGAACTTACTGGTGAAAAGTCACTCCTTGCCTTTTACTTGTATTTCTCGAGTTGTTTGTGCAGTATCGCAATACACACGAAGGCATATTTCATGGAAAAAAACTTCACACACATCATGACACATGTCTCGCTGCAGCAAGCGCTCGGCACAGACTAAGTGAGTCGGAGTGCGAACACTCTGACTAAGTGTAACAAACAGTCGAGTAGAGGTGACCTCTCTAGTACGTAGTACATTATAACTCAATGATTGAATACGCCTTTATTCAGAGACATTGAGCTAGCTCATTTAAAAAAACAGTGGCACTCCAGAAGTGCCGACCATAGATACTCTAGGTGCAGACCATAGATACTCTAGGTGCCGACCGACACAGAAGTGAAAGCCCGGAGCGGCGGCATTCGATAATCTAAGTGAAAACCCAATAATAATTTATTAAAAATAAACTATAGATTCGTTATGTTCATAGCTATACCTAGGTACTCTGTTCAAAGTTAAAATCAGTCTATCATTGTTCTGTGCTTGTAACGTATCAATATTTTTTGTAACATCATTGCTTTCATCATCAACTAAAGCAAAGGGATCGCTAGATGCGTGAAGTTTTGTTGAAAGAAAGCTGTTGAACAGTTATTATGTTAGAGTACCCAAGTCTAAGGTTAAATTTAAGGTTGTTAGTTCCGACAAACCCAAACTAGATGGCGAAACTAGAACTTGCCGTTTCCTAGATTGCGCTGACGATTTTCATGTATTGTGGTCACGAATCGTTACCACACAATAAATGAATACATACTGCCTGCTGTAATAAATCTAGATGTGATTACTCTGGTGTTTTTTTGTAAACAAAGCCCTTGATCGAACTTGAGAGACTGTAGTGTGCTATTTGGTGTGCAAAGTAATAAGTTATTATGGTTTTTTGTTCTGAGGATGTGATAGCAAGCTGAAGTGGCAGTGGGCTGGCCATATCTGCCGAAGAACCGAGAACCGCTGGGGTAGACGAGTTCTTGAGTGGAGACCACGACACGACTTGGCAAACGTAGTGTAGGACGCCCTCCGGCCAGGTGGAGAGACGATCTACGAAAGGCTGCTGGCAGAAGCTGGATGCGTCGAGCCGAGGATAGGGCGCAACGGCGCTCATTAGGGGAGGCTTATGTCCAGCAGTGGACTGTTATAGGCTGATGATGATGATGATTCTGAGGGTTTGGTTTTTGTTTACTCATGTAATTATTTAGTATCTTTCTAACAAAGAAAATTATACTCTAACGAGCTTTCTAAGTTCCTTACTCTGAGCAAAGAATAAAATTACTCTCACCAGACTGATGGTCTGAGGTTTTTTCGTCCGAAAGAGCGCGCTTTTAAATATGTCATGTTGACAGGTGAAATTCCCAAAAATCAAACCGAAAATAGAAAAAAGGAATTAACACTGGTAGAATGTGACAACTAGTTGCAGTAGCAATTATCGTATCTACTTAATAATTAAGCATTTCTCTGCCGTATTCTGTGCTTAAAGTCACTTATAAGTACAGTACTCAGAGATAAACTTACTATGTGCTATAGACCTAGTACAGTCCAGTGCCACAAACTTAACTGAACCGGTGACAGAAGCGCTTGCTTACGTATGAAATGGCAGAGCAGTAAATCTTCCTAAAATGGCGATTAACAACAACCTCAACCTCCCTGACTTCACATTGAGTAGTAATGTATGTTCCTCTGGCTGGTATGTTCACATTGAATTCATTGCTCACTTCATGGTATATTTTAAGTTAGGACTAATAAGAGTAGTTACAATTACAAGTGCCACAAACTTAACTGGACGGCGTGGCCAAATGAGGAACTAACGATATATACTGTAAAATTGATTTTTCTTTCAACACCAAATGCGTTAACAGAGCGCCTATCTCACCGGATCAGATAAGTTTGTGGCACTATACCTACCTTCTTTTGACATCATCATCATCATCATCATCTCAGCCCTCTAGAGTCCACTGCTGAACATAGGCCTCCCCCATAGATTTCCACAGCGATCGATCTTTTGACATGCATGACATGAATAGAAAAGGAATACCTACATTAAAACTTGACATTGGCAGAATTATACTTTTATTGTGTAGTTGCCATTTAGAAGTACAGTCATCCTAATCTGTGAGTACAGTGCAGAAAGTGAGTGATTCAATTCAGTAGCGAATTTTTATTATTGAAGTATTATTTCGGTTGTAATAGTGTAGAATGTGTATTATTCTTTTTTTACAAGTAGGTAGATTAAATTAAACTCAAGGTATGTCATCCGTGTGCAGAGTGTGCCTAGTGGGTGACGTTAGAATGTATTCCCTCGAAAACCTCATATTGGAAGTCTACGAGAGACTCACGAATACAAAGGTATGTAACATTGAGTTATAATGTACTGACGTACATTTTATCTCAATGGTATGTAATGCCCTAAACTACCTGCCTAAGACCCCCCGGGCGGGGCCTCATCCTCATGTCCAATCGGCGTGTTTCAGCTGAGCGCGCGCGGGCCGCAGGCAGTGTGCTACATCTGCCACTCGCTGCTGCAGAGATGCCACAGGTTCACCGAGATGGCTCTCTGCTCTGAGAAAACACTCAAAGATTTGCTTGACAAAGGCATTGAGGTAAATTTCATAAAATTTTCATTTCAAACTTTCTGCCTGTCTGTTTGTTAGCTTTTTACACCCAAACCACAAAACAGATAATGCTGAAAATTTGATGACATGGATGTGAGGAGTGTATATGGTAGGAGCACAACAGGAACAATTACAATACATGTATAAGGCTAGTGACTGAGCGGGGGCCTCGTGAGGCGGGACAGTACACCAGGCTGGCCACCAGACGGATACTGTCATTATTTTTAACACAAATAAAAATTTACCATGTTTTATTATTATTATTTATGACACACAGGCAGCTCTCAGAGCTGATGCATGTATATCTTAGTCCTTGGCAGTGCGCTTCAAAGATTTTCCAGTCTATTCTTGAAAGAGTTCACTGAGGGGGCACTTATCACTGACTCTGGTAACCTGTTCCAGTTGTGCACGACGCGATTGGACAATATGTGCTATATGTGATTGGTTAATATGGGCTATAATGTGTTGTGTGTGTGTGTGAGTCGGAATAGGTCAGTTGTTTAACCGAGCACAACCAAATACTGCAAGAAACATCAGTTTTGGATCAATTCCATCACTGTGATTGGTTGCAGTCGGTTGAAATGCTGACTGATTCCGCCCTGAATGTGTTTCGCTGAAGTCTGAATCAAGCACCTTGTCTACATTTCTCTTACAGGTCTGCATACCACGAGACCATGTCAATAATGCTTTGTTTATTTTCAGACATCACATGAAAATATCCTCAAGCTCAACCCCACAATACGGAGTAGCCTGTCTACAGCCTGTATGCAGATCATGGCTCTTAATGATATCAAAAATAGTGTTGATTCTCCTCATATCAAGCAAGAATTAGTCACTAGTGAGGAAGGATTTGTTGCAAAAGAAGAATCAGTCACTAGTGAGGAAGAATTTGTTGTATGTGATGATGAAATAAAGGAAGAAGAGCCAGTAGTTACAGCAGTAGACTTCCCAGCTGTGGTCGACCGACCCATGGAGTACTCAACAAAGTCTTCATTGTCTGAGAGCACAGAAGCAATAAACCACAATAAAAACATATTTGTGTGCAACCAGTGTGATAAGAAGTTCTCTCAGAAAAAGAAATTATCAGCCCACATTCAGACTCACAATCAAGCCACATTTGCCTGTGATATATGTAATCAAAAATTCACTAGTAAATGTTTTTTAAAAAGGCACTTGTTATATACCCACAATAAAGAAAGGCACACTGTAGAAAGGTCATATGGCTGTGATGTATGTGATAATAGTTTTTCTTATAGGTCTAAGTTGTCTACACACATGAGAACTCACACTGGAGAAAGGCCATATGCCTGCAGTGTATGTGATAAGAGCTTTTCTCAAAAGGCAGTTTTGTCTACACACATGAAAACTCACACTGGAGAAAGGCCATATGCCTGCAGTGTATGTGATAAGAGCTTTTCTCAAAAGACACATTTGTCTACACACATGAGAACTCACACTGGAGAAAGGCCATATACCTGCAGTGTATGTGATAAGAGCTTTTCTCAAAAGTCAGTTTTGTCTAGACACATCAGAACTCACACTGGAGAAAGGCCATTGTATGCCTGCAGTGTATGTGATAAGAGCTTTTTTCAAAAGATACATTTGTCTAGACACATGAAAACTCACACTGGAGAAGGGCCATATGCCTGCAGTGTATGTGATAAGAGCTTTTATCAAAAGATACATTTGTCTACACACATGAGAACTCACACTGGAGAAAGGCCATATACCTGCAGTGTATGTGATAAGAGCTTTTCTCAAAAGACACATTTGTCTAGACACATGAGAACTCACACTGGAGAAAGGCCATATGCCTGCAGTGTATGTGATAAGAGCTTTTCTCTAAAGGCAGTTTTGTCTACACACATGAAAACTCACACTGGAGAAAGGCCATATGCCTGCAGTGTATGTGATAAGAGCTTTTCTCAAAAGATACATTTGTCTACACACATGAGAACTCACACTGGAGAAAGGCCATATGCCTGCAATGTACCTATGTGACAGAAAGTTCTCTCAGAAGCTTAATTTGACTGTAAACATGGCTTCACGCTCAATGGGAATTCTTGAAATCTTAAAGATATCTATAAGGTCTAACTACAAAAAAGTTAAGCATCTGTAACACCGAAAAACGTTACCTTAGGATCGAACCTCTAGATTATATCCCATAATTATTTAAAATCCCATAATTATTTATAGCCCATAATTATTTAAAATTTTACAGTATCCTTTTTATGACCGCGCCCAGGGTTGCTTAACTTTTTTCCCCATACAAACTTCCAACCCTTATATTCCCGCCCCCTTATGGTAATTGACAAAAAAAAGTAGCCTATGTCCATCCCTGGGGTATACTCTTTATCCATGCCAAATTTCAGCTTAATCGGTTCAGCGGTTTGGGCGTGAAAAGGTAACAAACAGACAGACAGACAGAGTTACTTTCACATTTATAATATTAGTATGGAAGTATGGATAGTATGGATAAACTATAGATACGTTATGTTCATAGCTATACCTACTCTGTTCGAAGTTAAAATCAGTCTATCATTGTTCTGTGCTTGTAACGTATCAATATTTTTTGTAACATCATTGCTTTCATCATCAACTAAAGCAAAGGGATCGTTAGATGCTTGAAGTTTTTTTGAAAGAAAGCTGTTGAACAGTTAATATGTTAAAGTACCCAAGTCTAAGGTTAAATTTAAAGTTGTTAGTTCCGACAAACCCAAACTAGATGGCGAAACTAGAACTTGCCGTTTCCTAGATTGCGCCATTGAGATAAATGAATAGAGACGCCATTTCAAACAAAATTAGCGCGCGGACTGATGACAGCGGGGCATGCGCGGGGCAAGCGGGGAGGTGTTATGTTGTCATAGATAACAATCAATGCGCGCAGATGCGACATAATTTAATTAATCTGCCTACTTAATATTGTTCGTGTGTAGGTAGGTCAGAGAATAAATAAGAGTATTGAAACTGTAACAATTTTTAAATTTCCTTTAAATAATATAAGTTTAGTTTATTTATTAATATTTTATAGCCCATAATTATTTAAAATTTTACAGTAAGCACAACCAATCTTTAGCTCTCTGAAGTTACTAAACGATTGCGCAGATGTGCGCATGTAGTACATTGCGTGTGTAGAGTAAGCGAGATAGGACGATGCAACAACTAAGCGAGTGAGCGAGGCAGCTATACAACGCTGTCTCCGTCTTTTAGGCGTCATCAAAAATGGGTTCTGCGCAGCTACTCCAAAGAGCTAAAGATGCGTTGTGACTACTGTACGTCGATAGTAAGAAAGAAAGAAAGAAAGAAACTTTTATTTTGTGCCACAGACAGAAGAATATACATATAATGCAGGTACATTGTAATATTATTGAATTAAATTAAGTTAGACATAATCTGATTAGTACCTACACTCTTAACTTATACCCTGTTATTAATAAACACGAACTTGGTTGGGATTAGAGCTAATCCAAAGCATAAGGCAGTAGTAGGTCAAATCTGTATTAATAAATAAAGACCAAGGAGGAAATAAGCTAATCCGACGCTGCTCTCGGAGCAAGAGTTACGCCTAGGTGCAACCTAGTATAGAGATGGAGTAAGCATACTCTATCATGAATTTTGACATTTTACTTCATAATATTCATGTCATATCCAAAAAAAGGTTGTGCAAATAGGATGGATATGTTGATGGTTTGAGGAAAAATTTAATGAGGTTGGATGGATACCAATTACGATAAATGGGGCGAGTGAAAATTTACAATATTCGTACAATTTCATTTTATAATCTCGAAGAAACTGAATTTAAAATCCAAGTAAGTATAGATTTTGAGGTAAAAAATCATTTAGCATAAGCAAGAAACAAAAAAACAGTTAAAAATGACTAAACACAGTAAATACTTTTTTTATGACTAAAAACTTTTTGGTCAATATTCACGTGACCAAAAATTTTGAGAAGAATAAAACCTCTAACCTCTTTGAATAAAACAGATTATCAAATACAAATTATTGTCTATCTCTGTCATTCATATAATTAGAGACAGAGACAGACAATATTTTGAATGATAATAATATTCGTTCATTCACTCGTTTTTATTTTAAAACTAGCTGACCCGCGCAACTTCGTCTGCGCATTATTGAACAAAGTAGAGGAGTTTTGAGTGAATCGAGAGTAGGTATATACAAAATATAAAACTCCGTCGCTTGTTTATACCTATTAATAATATTTTTTTTATATTTATGTTTCTCTCAAGAATCCCATAAAAGATAGAGGTAGGGAAAATCTTACCCAGATCTTGCAATGCTAAGAACAAAACGAATACGGTAAATTGGTATAGAATCGCTGAAGCGAGCGGCAATTTTTTTGAAGAACTTGTCTCGAAACGTATTTTTTTTTTTTGAATAGCAATTATTGTATGGTTTTGAATTTCGAAATAAAACGATTAACTAATATTACCTACCAGCGACTTCGTCAGCAATATAAAAATATCGAAATCTCTAAGCAAAAATCTCCATTAACTTTTCAAAACTCAAAATCAAAGAAAATTATACTCGATCGTATCTCGATCTCCGCTATAGTAGAAACGCCACCTAGGAGAAAAGGTATAAAGTAATTTTGACGTCGGTGATATAGATGGCGTTCTAACTATAGCCAAGGAAAAAATATTTTAATATCAAAAAATCATAATTTCGGAGTTCGGATATATTGATGGGTGGGAATACACATGTTACATGTTTATCATTAAAATTAAAATAATTTATTATGCAAAATACAAAAAAAAGTAAAAAAATCTAGAGTGCAAAAAGTGGCTGGCGGCGGTCACCCATCCTTTTTATGACCGCGCCCAGGGTTGCTTAACTTTTTTCCCCATACAAACTTCCAACCCTTATTTTCCCGCCCCCTTATGGTAATTGACAAAAAAAAGTATCCTATGTCCGTCTCCTGGCTCTAAGCTACCTCCCTACCAATTTTCAGCCAATATAGATTTATGGGTTGCCATAACGCACGCGCTAGTCCCGATGCAAGAAATGTATTACTGATTCGAGATAACTTCCGATTTATTAATAACCTTAAACTCATCATGTTACTCCAAGAAGTAACAGTTCTGAGAGCAGTCTCGGATTTAGCTAGAATTAGGGTTTTCTAATTAATAAGGCGGATAGTGTCTAGTCTGTGCATAAATGTTTTACTCTTTGACATTCACGTAAACATGGCCGCCACCACCGCCGCGCGGTGACGCGTTGCAATTGAAAAAATATAATTAAAATAAACGTAATTATGTTGAACTGACTGGTGTAAAGGCACTCCTTGACTTTTACTTATGTTTCTGGAGTTGTTTGTGCAATATCTCAATGCACACGAAGGTATATTCTAAGGAACAAAACTTCACACACATCATCAGACATGTCACGCTGCAGCAAGCGCTTGGCACAGACTAAGCACAGACGTACTAGGGATACTGAGACTAAGTGAGTCGGAGTGCGTAAACTCTAACAAGGTGTTACAAACAGTCGAGTAGAGGTGCCCTCTCTAGTACGTTAGTACATTATAACTCAATGGATTGCGCTGACGATTTTCATGTATTGTGGTCACGAATCGTTACCACACATTAAATGAATACATACTGCCTGCTTATGTAATAAATCTAGATGTGATTACTCTGGTGTTTTTTTTTAAACAAAGCCCTTGATCGAACTTGAGAGACTGTAGTGTGCTATTTGGTGTGCAAAGTAATAAGTTATTATGGTTTTTTGTTCTGAGGATGTGATAGCAAGCTGAAGTGGCAGTAGGTTCTAATGTAACAGTACAGGCTTAAAGGTAGGTATAGGAACAATTTTAGTGAACTTACTAATACCTAAACTAAGATAACTTAATATCTTGTATTATAGGTACTAGTGCCCACCCTCTTATACATAGGTATTAAGTTTTTAAAAAGGTAAACAGATTTAGGTACTTATAATATTTAACAATATGCATGATAAAAAGGTAGGTATTAAATAAACTTAATTTAGTAGCTAAACAATTTCATAATGATCTTAGAATAATGGGGCTAGGAAATAACTTTTATTAGTTCTTCAGTAGAATCATATGTAAGTGACAGAAGCCAGGTATTGACAGCTTGTTTACATCTGTTTTTGCACATGCCAGAAATGATTAATTTTTCATTTAAACAATTATACAGTTTGGGTCCCTGAAACAGGTAAAATCTTTGGGCAAATGAGGTTCGACACAAAACCGTATCAAATAATTTGTTTTCTCTTCTTTGGTTCGATTTGGTAGGTTTGGAAACAGAATAATGTTTTTTAAGGACAGTTTGTAGCACAAAGAGTTGCCTAACATTAAGAACCTTGCATTCCTTATAAAGTTCTATGGTTGAGTAAAGTTTAGGCTTGAAATAGGTGATTTTTAGTAGTGCTCTGTGAGCACGCTCTAAATTTATTAAAGATGTTTTTGTCGAACCTCCCCAGCAAGTTATACAATAAGATAGGATAGATAGACATAGGGATGAATATACTAATTTTATTACTTTAGGATCAGCTGAATAACGAATTTGTTTGAAGATGTATGTAAGTTTTCTTATTCTATTAGAGAGATTATTTATATGATCTTTGAAATTTAGGTTTTTGTCTATATTTACGCCTAAGTATTTTATAGTGTCAGTGGAAGATAATTTACAGCAATTGCAAGATTCAGCTGGGGGACTATTACATTTATGAGCTATAATTTTATAGTCCATAGACTGTGCAAAGGGAGGGTTACGAATGGAGAAGTTTATATATTTTGTTTTGTCAACGTTGAGAGATAGATAATTAAGAGCTAGCCAGTTTGTAGTGGGCTGGCCATATCTGCCGAAGAACCGAGAACCGCTGGGGTAGACGAGTTCTTGAGTGGAGACCACGATACGACTTGGCAAACGTAGTGTAGGACGCCCTCCGGCCAGGTGGAGAGACGATCTGCGAAAGGCTGCTGGCAGAAGCTGGATGCGTCGAGCCGAGGATAGGGCGCAACGGCGCTCATTAGGGGAGGCTTATGTCCAGCAGTGGACTGTTATAGGCTGATGATGATGATGATTCTGAGGGTTTGGTGGAGGGAACATTAGTTTTATGCATGAACATTCTTAAAGTTTTATTTTGACCTAGTATTTTGACATTTATACATACATATTACAATTTTTTCAATATTAAGTATTCTAAAATGTAATTAGATTATTATTATTCTTTGTATAAGTTGGTAAAATTTTGCATGCTGTTATGCTAAACAAGGCTGTGCATATATTTTCCTCAGACATCTGTTCTATTGTTAACCCTTGTTTTGCAAAATAAATAAATTTGAATTTGAAGTTGGTTTTTATTTACTCATGTAATTATTTAGTATCTTTCTAACAAAGAAAATTATACTCTAACGAGCTTTCTAAGTTCCTTACTCTGAGCAAAGAATAAAATTACTCTCACGAGACTGATGGTCTGAGGTTTTTTCGTCCGAAAGAGCGCGCTTTTAAATATGTCATGTTGACAGGTGAAATTCCCAAAAATCAAACCGAAAATAGAAAAAAGGAATTAACACTGGTAGAATGTGACAACTAGTCGCAGTAGCAATTATAGCAATGATCGTATCTACTTAATAATTAAGCATTTCTCTGCCGTATTCTGTGCTTAAAGTCACTTATGAGTAGGTACAGTACTGAGAGATAAACTTACTCTGTGCTATAGACCTAGTAGAGTCCAGTGCCACAAACTTAACTGAACCGGTGACAGAAGCGCTTGCTTACGCATGAAATGGCAGAGCAGTAAATCTTCCTAAAATGGCGATTAACAACAACCTCAACCTCCCTGACTTCACATTGAGTAGTAATGTATGTTCCTCTGGCTGGTATGTTCACATTGAATTCATTGCTCACTTCATGGTATATTTTAAGTTAGGACTAATATGAGTAGTTACAATTACAAGTGCCACAAACTTAACTGGACCGGCGTGGCCAAATGAGGAACTAACGATTTATACTGTAAAATTGATTTTTATTTCAACACCAAATGCGATAACAGAGCACCTATCTCACCGGATCAGATAAGTTTGTGGCACTATACCTACCTTCTTTTGACATCATCATCTCAGTTAATGTTAATTCTGTTAATGTTAATTCTACTTTTCTGCTTCAAAAAAGATGTCTAAGAGCCATATAAAGCCTTCAAAGCACTGATTCTTTGCGTAGTATATTTAAAAGTGAGAAATTCTTGACACTTACATGTATTTATATACTTGAAACATGCTTATTTGTAAAAAACAATCAGTCATATTTTTTTGAAATTAAATCTAAACGCAACCTCCGTAATAAGTACAAATTTAATATTAGTATACCTCAGGTCAACAATAGTATGTTCCACAAAAGCGCTTTCTACTCTTCCATTAGAATATATAATCATCTACCTCTTCCGCTCAAATCGCTTAATGGTGATGCTTTTGGTAACAAACTAAAGAACTGGTTAGTTACCAAAGGCTTCTACAATTTGGAAGAATACTACATGGAGAATGAATGTAAATAGTTTACCTAACATTTGTTTAATTTTAAGTACTAACATACTATTAATATTGTACGTCCGAAAAGGGCAAACTGTTTGTACATTTTATTTGATAACAAACCGACCATCTTTGTTAAATTCAACAGTTTACAATAAAAATTTATTCTATTCTATTCTATTCAGCCCTCTAGAGTCCACTGCTGAACATAGGCCTCCCCCATAGATTTCCACAGCGATCGATCTTTTGACATGCATGACATGAATAGAAAAGGAATACATTAAAACTTGACATTGGCAGAATTATACTGTTATTGTGTAGTTGCCATTTATAAGTACAGTACAGAATTTATCTCTACTTATTCTGTGAGTTGAGTACAGAAAGTGAGTGATTCAATTCAGTAGCGAATTTTTATTAGGGGGTAATATTTCGGTTGTAATAGTGTAGAATGTGTATTATTCTTTTTTTACAAGTAGGTACATAGATTAAATTAAACTCAAGGTATGTCATCCGTGTGCAGAGTGTGCCTAGTGGGTGACGTTAGAATGTATTCCCTCGAAAACCTCATATTGGAAGTCTACGAGAGACTCACGAATACAAAGGTATGTAACATTGAGTTATAATGTACTAACGTACATTTTATCTCAATGGTATGTAATGCCCTAAGTTTAGGGCAGGTAGTTACCTGCCTAAGACCCCCCGGGCGGGGCCTCATGTCCAATCGGCGTGTTTCAGCTGAGCGCGCGCGGGCCGCAGGCAGTGTGCTACATCTGCCACTCGCTGCTGCAGAGATGCCACAGGTTCGCCGAGATGGCTCTCTGCTCTGAGAAAACACTCAAAGATTTGCTTGACAAAGGCATTGAGGTAAATTTCATAAAATTTTCATTTCAAACTTTCTGCCTGTCTGTTTGTTAGCTTTTTACACCCAAACCACAAAACAGATTATGCTGAAAATTTGATGACGTGGATGTGAGGAGTATATATGGTAGGAGCACAACAGGAACAAGTACAATACATGTATAAGGCTAGTGACTGAGCGGGGGCCTCGTGAGGCGGGACAGTACACCAGGCTGGCCACCAGACGGATACTGTCATTATTTTTAACACAAATAAAAATTTACCATGTTTTATTATTATTATTTATGACACACAGGCAGCTCTCAGAGCTGATGCATGTATATCTTAGTCCTTGGCAGTGCGCTTCAAAGATTTGTCCAGTCTATTCTTAAAAGAGTTCACTGAGGGGGCACTTATCACTGACTCTGGTAACCTGTTCCAGTTGTGCACGACGCGATTGGACAATATGTGATTGGTTAATATGGGCTATAATGTGTTGTGTGTGTGTGTGAGTCGGAATAGGTCAGTTGTTTAACCGAGCACAACCAAATACTGCAAGAAACATCAGTTTTGGATCAATTCCATCACTGTGATTGGTCGCAGTCGGTTGAAATGCTGACTGATTCCGCCCTGAATGTGTTTCGCTGAAGTCTGAATCAAGCACCTTGTCTACATTTCTCTTACAGGTCTGCATACCACGAGACCATGTCAATAATGCTTTGTTTATTTTCAGACATCACATGAAAATATCCTCAAGCTCAACCCCACAATACGGAGTAGCCTGTCTACATCCTGTATGCAGATCATGGCTCTTAATGATATCAAAAATAGTGTTGATTCTCCTCATATCAAGGAAGAATTTGTTGTAAAAGAAGAATTAGTCACTAGTGAGGAAGAATTTATTGTATGCGATGATGAAATAAAGGAAGAAGAGCCAGTAGTTACAGCAGTAGACTTCCCAGCATTGGTCGACCGACCCATGGAGTACTCAACAAATTCTTCATTGTCTGAGAGCACAGAAGCAATAAACCGCAATAAAAAAATATTTGTGTGCAACCAGTGTGATAAGAAGTTCTCTCAGAAAAAGAAATTATCAGCCCACATTCAGACTCACAATCAAGCCACATTTGCCTGTGATATATGTAATCAAAAATTCACTTGTAAATGTTTTTTAAAAAAGCACTTGTTATATACCCACAATAAAGAAAGGCACACTGTAGAAAGGTCATATGGCTGTGATGTATGTGATAATACTTTTTCTTCTAGGTCTAATTTGACTGTACACATGAGAACTCACACTGGAGAAAGGCCATATACCTGCAGTGTATGTGATAAGAGCTTTTCTCGAAAGATACATTTGTCTACACACATGAGAACTCACACTGGAGAAAGGCCATATGCCTGCAGTGTATGTGATAAGAGCTTTTCTCAAAAGACACATTTGTCTACACACATGAGAACTCACACTGGAGAAAGGCCATATGCCTGCAGTGTATGTGAAAAGAGCTTTTCTCGAAAGACACATTGGTCTACACACACGAGAACTCACACTGGAGAAAGGCCATATGCCTGCAGTGTATGTGATAAGAGCTTTTCTCAAAAGATACAATTGTCTACACACATGAAAACTCACACTGGAGAAAGGCCATATGCCTGCAGTGTATGTGATAAGAGCTTTTCTCTAAAGGCAGTTTTGTCTACACACATGAAAACTCACACTGGAGAAAGGCCATATGCCTGCAGTGTATGTGATAAGAGTTTTTCTCAAAAGATACATTTGTCTAGACACATGAGAACTCACACTGGAGAAAGGCCATATGCCTGCAGTGTATGTGATAAGAGCTTTTCTCTAAAGGCAGTTTTTTCTACACACATGAAAACTCACACTGGAGAAAGGCCATATGCCTGCAGTGTATGTGATAAGAGCTTTTCTCGAAAGTCAGACTTGACTCCACACATGAGAACTCACACTGGAGAAAAGCCATATGCCTGTGATTTATGTGATAAAAGTTTCTCTTATAGGTCTAAGTTGACAGTACACGTGAGAACTCACACTGGAGAAAGGCCATATGTGTGAGATCTAGGTATGTGGTAAGAGTTTTACTCAAAAGTCGGTTTTGTCCACACACATGAGAACTCACACAGAAAAGCAATATGCCTGCGATGTAACTATGTGACAGAAAGTTCTCTCAGAAGCTTAATTTGACTGTAAACATGGTTTCACGCTCAATGGGAATTCTTGAAATCTTAAAGATATCTAAGAGATATAAGGTCTTACTGCAAAAAAGTTAAGCATGTGTAACACCGAAAAACGTTACCTTAGGATCGAACCCCTAGATTATAGAAATAAAAAAGTTCAGTGAGCTGGTTAAAATAAATAATAATAATAAATAAATAAATAAATAATGCTGGACATTTCACACAGCATCATCTAGCCCCAAACTAAGCAAAGCTTGTACTATGGGAACCAGATAACTGATATACTACTTATATACTTTTTGTTTGTAAATACATACATATTATACATAGAAACACCCAGACCCGAGATAAATATTTGCAGATCATACAAACATTTGAAATGAGCCCTAACACGAATATTTTACTGTTATTTTCCGAGGATTTCCGTTCAACAGATGTGGAACAGGTCCTGACTCCCAGTTCTTACACACCGTCCACTTCCTGAGTGAACTGTGGAAAGTAATTCTGTACTTACTTAATTATTTATTGTAAACAGTAGAAAACATAAAGAAAAATATGTTATAGAGTACATGTAGAAAGGCGAGCTTAACCCTAAAAGAGTTTTTTACAATGGCTCACCCTTGTCCACCTAGATGTTCCTTGGGTAATATTTAGTTATCACTGTCCACCTTGTTATCAGAACTCTTCAGATTTGAAGTGCTTAAAGATTATGAGGTATTTCTATTTCTGGCGCATCGGCGGCCACTGCCCCGGCACGCTCGCTCCGCTTTTCACCTGGCGCATGGTTTTTTCATTAACTTAACCTATTACCTCCGTGTCTATATGTTAGGTTAGTGAAATATCCATGCGCGGTACCTACAGGTACCGTCACCAGTTGCAGTTCGTTTTTTCCGAGAAGTGTGGTGGATGAGCCGTCGTAAAAAGACTTTCCACGGTTCACCCTGTGGTCTTAGGAGGTGGAGGGTGGGTAAGAACTCCTGACTCCATGGTCAGATCAGCTACTTGTCATTAGGTAGGTAGGTACCAATGATCTTAGTAGGTACACATAAATTTCAAATTTACCTACCTAAATTTACAGTTCAAACGTGACATATACCTTAAATAGTTGTATTTTTCTCTAAGCTTTTATCTAACCTATGCCAAGTTTCATTTCAATCCGCCCAATGATCATAAATAGTTTATGTAAAAGATCATTGAATCCGCCTTTATTCAGAGACATTGAGCTAGCTCATTTAAAAAAACAGTGGCACTCCGGAAGTGCCGACCATAGATACTCTAGGTGCCGACCGACACAGAAGTGAAAACCCGGAGCGGCGGCATTCGATAATCTAAGTGCAAACCCAATAATAATTTATTAAAAATAAACTATAGATACGTTATGTTCATAGCTATACCTACTCTGTTCGAAGTTAAAATCAGTCTATCATTGTTCTGTGCTTGTAACGTATCAATATTTTTTGTAACATCATTGCTTTCATCATCAACTAAAGCAAAGGGATCGCTAGATGCTTGAAGTTTTGTTGAAAGAAAGCTGTTGAACAGTTATTATGTTAGAGTACCCAAGTCTAAGGTTAAATTTAAGGTTGTTAGTTCCGACAAACCCAAACTAGATGGCGAAACTAGAACTTGCCGTTTCCTAGATTGCGCTGACGATTTTCATGTATTGTGGTCACGAATCGTTACCACACAATAAATGAATACATACTGCCTGCTTATGTAATAAATCTAGATGTGATTACTCTGGTGTTTTTTTGTAAACAAAGCCCTTGATCGAACTTGAGAGACTGTAGGTTGTGTGCAATTTGGTGTGCAAAGTAATAAGTTATTATGGTTTTTTATTCTGAGGATGTGATAGCAAGCTGAAGTGGCAGTGGGCTGGCCATATCTGCCGAAGAACCGATAACCGCTGGGGTTAACGAGTTTTTGAGTGGAGACCACGACTTGGCAAACGTAGTGTAGGACGCCCTCCGGCCAGGTGGCGGTGGAGAGACGATCTGCGAAAGGCTGCTGGCAGAAGCTGGATGCGTCGAGCCGAGGATAGGGCGCAACTGCGCTCATTAGGGGAGGCTTATGTCCAGCAGTGGACTGTTATAGGCTGATGATGATGATGATTCTGAGGGTTTGGTTTTTATTTACTCATGTAATTATTTAGTATCTTTCTAACAAAGAAAATTATACTCTAACGAGCTTTCTAAGTTGCAAAGAATAAAATTACTCTCACGAGACTGATGGTCTGAGGTTTTTTCGTCCGAAAGAGCGCGCTTTTAAATGTCATGTTGACAGGTGAAATTCCCAAAAATCAAACCGAAAATAGAAAAAAGGAAATTCAAATTCAAAGTATTTATTGCATTCATGTGTGTGTACAATAGGTCTTAAAATAAAGGTGTACTAAGTTACTAACACATGAGTCCTGCCCCCTTACCATGGCGTTTGTCTAGGTACCAGAGAATAGAAAGAAATGACAGTAATGACATTAGAGTGTGGATAAAACGGGTAGAAAAGCAACTTTTTTCCACTTTCTACGCGTTTTATCCACACTATAATGTCATTACTGTCATTTTTATCTATTCTCCGGTACCTAGACAAACGCCATGGTAAGGGGGCTGGAAGGACATCGCAAAAATAATGAGTAACATAAAATTGTGTTTGTTACACAAACATTAAAATTTCTTACGCTATGATGAGATCTTTTATTTAAAATCTTAGGAAGAAAAAAAAACATCACGTATGTTTTTTTTTTTAGAATTAAGTAACCTATAATTAAATGTATCTAATAAATTTTCTTAAACCTAAGTAGTTTTTCTTAGCTATATTAATATTTATTTATTCAGAAAGATATTCTTGCAAAGAGTAAAAGCTATTTTCGATCAAATATTTTTTTAACAGGGATTTAAATTTTGGGAGATTATGGTTTTGAATTTCCTGGGGGATTTTATTGAATATTTTTGTAGACATTGCATACGGAGCGTTGTGAATCATCTGAAGTTTAGAAAAAGGAAAATCTAATCTATTTCTTTGTCGTAAATTTTGGGGACGGGTGTAAATTTTAAAAAGGTCTATATGTTTTTTTACAAATGTTCCTACTTCTAGGATATATAAACTATGTATTGTTAGAATGTTTTTGTTTTTAAAATATGGTCTGCAGCTTTCCATTTTATCTAGATTATATATTATGCGTAGGCATCTTTTTTGTAAAATAAAAAGCTTGTGTACATCTGAGCTGTTGCCCCAAAGAATAATTCCATATTGGAGCCAAGCGTGCGCATAAGCATAGTATGCACAGGTTGCTATTTTTTCATTTGTTAATTTTTTGAGTTCGTATAATGCATAAGTAAATCTTGAGAGTTTAGATGCTATTTTTGTTATGTGTGTTTTCCAGTTTATATTAGAATCTATTTCTATACCTAGAAGAGGATAGGTGTTCACGGTTTCTATTGGGGTGTTTTGAAATGAGTAATTTATATTAAGTGGTTTTTTTTGGTATGGATAGAACTGCATTAATTTGGTTTTTTTGAAATTTAAATGAAGGTTGTGTTCGTCAAGCCAGCTTTTTAAGTCTGTTAAGGTAGTGTCTAATATTTTATTCATTTCTAGGATAGATTTTGTAGGGAAAAGAGTACATGAGTTAATGATATTTTTTGGCAAGTCGTTTATGTATATAAGAAATAGTATACAGCCTAGAACGCCACCCTGGGGAATAGAGTTTGTGATGTCGATTTTGTTTGATTTTATTTTTGTTATATGTCCTGTTATGTTATTAAAGTGTTCTATTTCAACGTATTGACTCCTGTTTTTAAGATATGATTTAAACCATTCGTGAACTAAGCCTCTAACACCTATACCGTGAAGTTTCGTAAGTAATATTTCGTATGTCACTCTATCGTAAGCCTTGCTCATATCCAATAGTATACCAATAGCGTGTTCTTTATTGTTAATTACATTTAATATATCATGCATGTATTTATAAACAGCTAGGGATGTGGATCGTTTTTTTCTAAATCCATTTTGGCTGTCGCTGAATATTTGGAATTTTTCGCAATAAGAGTATAAACGGCTTGACATCGCGCTTTCATATATCTTCGAAAAGGTAGGTAGCAGTGCTATAGGTCGATAGTTATTGCAGTCTGTTTTGTCTTCTTTTTTGTGTAGAGGTTTGACTATTGATATTTTTAATAAATCTGGGACGGTACCTTCTACAAAAGATTGGTTTATTAGATATGTCAAGGGTGCTGCTATTTCTTTAGCACATTTTTTTAAGAGCATTGGAGGAATTTCATCGTATCCACAGCTTCGTTTGTTTTTGAGGTTTTGTATTGATTTTGTGACTTCTTTGACAGTAACAGGTTGTATGTACATTGATTGTTCTGCTGGAGAAATGACTGGTCGACCAATAGGGACTGTAGAGGCTACATGGTTTCCTACTGATGCAAAAAAGTCGTTGAAGGTATTTGCAACTAATACTGGATCTTGTGATATCTTATTATTTAATTTTATATTTTGTTTGCTTTTTAGTGGTAGCTTATTTGTTTGTTTCTTTACTATGTTCCACATTGTTTTAACAATATTATCAGATTTTTGGATTTTTTTGATAGTTTGTAATTTTTTGGAAGTCATAACGGTTTTTCTTAGAGTTTTCTCGTATTGTTTATAATTTTCATTAAGAATGGGGTTATCAAAGTGTGATGCAACGATTTTCAAGGCTCTTTTGTGCTTACAAGACTTCTTTATACCAGTCGTTAACCATGGTTTTTTGTGTTTAGTTTTTATTTTTATTAATGTTCTGGGTATGTGTATATTAAGTAATTGTATGATTGTTTCGCTGAATGAATTATAGTTTGTATTTACGTCGCTATCATTGTTTAATATTTTTGAAAAATCAATGTTTCTTAGTTCAGCTATAAATCCATACTTAATATTATAAATGTGAAAGTAACTCTGTCTGTCTGTCTGTCTGTCTGTTTGTTACCTTTTCACGCCCAAACCGCTGAACCGATTAAGCTGAAATTTGGCATGGATAAAGAGTATACCCCAGGGATGGACATACTTTTTTTTGTCAATTACCATAAGGGGGCGGGAAAATAAGGGTTGGAAGTTTGTATGGGGAAAAAAGTTAAGCAACCCTGGGCGCGGTCATAAAAAGGATGGGTGACCGCCGCCAGCCACTTTTTGCACTCTAGATTTTTTTACTTTTTTTTGTATTTTGCATAATAAATTATTTTAAAATTAATGATAAACATGTAACATGTGTATTCCCACCCATCAATATATCCGAACTCCAAAGTTATGATTTTTTGATATTAAAATATTTTTTCCTTGGCCATAGTTAGAACGCCATCTATCGGTCTAGAGGTCAAAACTACTGTACACTTTTTCTCCTAGGTGGCGTTTCTAGCGGAGATCGAAATACGAAGGAGTATAATTTTCTTTGATTTTGAGTTTTGAAAAGTTAATGGAGATTTTTGCTTAGAGTTTTCGATATTTTTATATTGCTGACGAAGTCGCGGGTAGGTAATATTAGTTAATCGTTTTATTTCGAAATTCAACACCATACAGTACTTGCTAAGTATTCAAAAAAAAAAATGTTTCGAGTCAATTTCTTCAAAAAAATTGCCGCTCGCTTCAGGGATTCTATACCAATTACCGTATTCGTTTTGTTCTTAGCATTGCAACATCTGGGTAAGATTTTCCCTACCTCTGTCTTGGGATTCTTGAGAGAAACATAAATATAAAAAAATATTATTATTATATCAAGCGACGGAGTTTTATATTTTGTATATACCTACTCTCGATTCACTCAAAACTCCTCTACTTTGTTCCTAATAATGCGCAGACGAAGTTGCGCGGGTCAGCTAGTGATTGAATATTTTTATCATTGAATGTTCTTTTTTCTTCGAACCAGTATTCACGTTATGTTGTACCAGGCGCTCAGCTTCCCCTTTAAGTTTTGTTTTAAGATGCTGCATTTTTTGAGATTTAGTTAGAGAAGGGTTGTTATGAATCGTTTGCAGGAAAAGATCCTTAAATGATATCCAGCTCATGTAGTCACCTGAAAACTCGGGGATGTTTAGTTTTGGATCAGTTTGATTTGCATACCTAATATATAATCTTTTTTTGTATCATAATTATTGAAGAGGCATGTGCGTGTAACAGATTTATATGGGAAATATTATAAAAATGTAAATGCTATAAGTGAGAAGTATGTCTAAAATAGCTTTCTGAATTTAGAATACCTATTTGATTGTTATTTTTGGATCAATAGATACTATAATATTAGTCTAAGCTTTGATAAATCTTTATTGTAAAATATAAACTAAGTTTGTAGTTGTTTAATAACATAAATGTGTGGAATATTACTTTTAAATCGGTGATATCATAGAATTGTTCTTAAAATGTAATCGTATATGATAAGTGTGTATCTCTGTGACGATGGTAGCTTGGTAGGGGGAGACGGCTTTGCAGCCTATAAAAACGGCTGAGCGTTTGAGAAGCCCTCTCTTATCGACTAGCCGTTAGCCAAGCTAAGTATTTGCTCCTGTTTATTATTCATAGTAGTTGTGTGATATTACCTACCCTTAAAGTATTATAAATGTATTTTATATTTTATTTGTACATAAATTGTGTTCGAAATCTGGTTGTGTGATAAACTATAAAATAATGGTGTATTGTATAAAAGTATAATTCTTTTAATCTGTGATTCTTTTCTTTATTATCACAGAGTACTTTTTGTTTATTATCCACTATTAGCTACCCTATTAGGATTTAATATTATCTTTATAAAGGAAATAGATCCCCAGGTAGTTAAATTAGGGTTTTCCAGGGATCTTATAACTTCTTCTAATGAATAGAGCCATCCTAGTCTAACACACACTTGCCAATTCAATGTGGCTTGAGCCTTAGAATCATTGAAAGCTAATTTTAATTTTATTGATGCAAGGAACCCTAAAATGAAGACATTAATTAAATATTTTAGTTTAAATTAATTATGTAATTATGCAGTTCATAAAAATAGCGAAAATTTTTGAATGTTACATTATTGATTTTTAATAAGAAAAAATAATATTGTAGAATTTGTAACGAATATTGTAATTATAATTAGTTATTTTGGAAATCATTATTTAGTTTTAGTTGTTTTCTGATAATGTACCTAATATTCCAACGAAAATGCCAAACATTTTCATTTTTTTTTTTTCGAAAGTAAAGTAAAGTTAGTTGACTTTTTAAGCACTAGAGCGTCTTTGGATGTTATGTAATTCATAAATACACAACACACAAACCTGAAATCATTGATTTTGTGGAAATATGTCACGTTTGAATGATGCCAGTGCAAAAAAAAACAACGGAATCACGGAAGTATTTTCGTAAAACTTATCGTTGGAATTCCGTTAAGTTTCTCATAAAGGTATATATTGCTAAAATTGTTACTTAATAATACGCTACGTAAATTCTAAGCACGCATGCAGAATTTCAAGATGTCTATTTTTTACGAAATGCATGAATTGCCATGTTATAAGGTCTGGGTTGCCATTCTATAAGTATTATTTCCCTTTAAATTTATGTAACTTTAAATTATGTACATTACTGTTTTTTGTCTAAATAATTGCTAAAGAAATATAACAATCTTTATTGAATTATGTGGATTATTGTCGCGTAGGATATAGACTGTTGATATTTTGTTGTTTTATCCAGTAAATTATATTATTTTGAAAATTATGATGCCTTTTGCCTAACACTAGCTTCCCCATCCCCATGCAACTGTTCGCCTTACTCTGTGGTTCGCAGCAAACAACCACGTCAAACAACAGTGGCAGCCATTTGTAAACAACTGTCAATTTTAGTTCTTTGCACGCTCGGCGGGGCGCTTCAAATCGGCACATTCGGCACAAAAAAAACAGATTTTTTACGGGATCACCTGTCCAGCGTACTTGTAGAGGCCAGTGACCTACATTCTCTAGCCTTTTGATTATTTAGCCGCCATCGTCACCGGCCTTCGTCCGAGTCACCGGCTAACCAACGCAGGACATTTTGGAACGAATTTCCTTTTTGGACGAAACGGATACATGTCTATGTATGTTTACAGGTCTTTCCTGTAGCGAGAGGTCAAAGCGCTATAATTAATCCGTGGTCAAAGTTTTACCCTGTTATTAATAAACACGAACTTGGTTGGGATTAGAGCTAATCCAAAGCATAAGGCAGTAGTAGGTCAAATCTGTATTAATAAATAAAGACCAAGGAGGAAATAAGCTAATCCGACGCTGCTCTCGGAGCAAGAGTTACGCCTAGGTGCAACCTAGTATAGAGATGGAGTAAGCATACTCTATCATGAATTTTGACATTTTACTTCATAATATTCATGTCATATCCAAAAAAAGGTTGTGCAAATAGGATGGATATGTTGATGGTTTGAGGAAAAATTTAATGAGGTTGGATGGATACCAATTGCGATAAATGGGGCGAGTGAAAATTTACAATATTCGTACAATTTCATTTTATGATCTCGAAGAAACTGAATTTAAAATCCAAGTAAGTATAGATTGTGAGGTAAAAAATCATTTAGCATTAGCAAGAAACAAAAAAACAGTTAAAAATGACTAAACACAGTAAATACTTTTTTATGACTAAAAACTTTTTCACTTGACCAAAAATTTTGAGAAGAATAAAACCTCTGACCTCTTTGAATAAAACAGATTATCAAATACAAATTATTGTCTATCTCTGTCATTCATATAATTAGTGACAGAGACAGACAATATTTTGAATGATAATAATATTCGTTCATTCACTCGTTTTTATTTTAAATTTTATGGGTTGCCATAACGCACGCGCTAGTCCCGATGCAAGAAATGTATTACTGATTCGAGATAACTACCGATTTATTAATAACCTTAAACTCATCATGTTACTCCAAGAAGTAACAGTTCTGAGAGCAGTCTCGGATTTAGCTAGAATTAGGGTTTTCTAATTAATAAGGCGGTTAAAGTGACAAGCCGCCATGTTTTCTTCTATACCAAATTGATGTTTTATTATTATGTCAGTCAGTCAAATAAAACTTGACATTGGCAGAATTATCACCTAGGACCAAGTGTGATTCTTGGTCCGAGATTATCACTGTTAATGTGTATAATTGCCATTTAAAAAAATAAGAAGGAAGGGGTTGTTTTTCGCCATTTAGGAAGAAGCACTGCTCTGCTATTTTATTTTATTTTTCTTGTGTTTTACTAAGTTTTAATAGGTAATTTCGGTGGCATTTAACTAATGAAGCCTTGGATTTAACAGGAGTTATGGAATAGGGGAGTATTGAAGAAAATTTCTCATTTGACGAAAAATTTCCGCTATAGTTTTGAAGAAAACAAGCCGCCGTGTTTTGTTCAAACCATCAACAGGACTTGACTGACTGACATGACTAAAATCTTTATTTAAAACTTGACATTGGCAGAATTACACCTAGTTGTGTAGATTGCCATTAAATCAGCCGGGTCCGCAGCGACGTGTTTTCATGTTTTTGTACAAAATAATAAGACTGTTTTGCACTCCAACAAAACAGTTATTATGTATGTGGAAAAATACATGGCATCCTAATAGTTGAAGAAGCGGTTTGAGAAATTCTTCTGTTTTAATGCAATTTCAATACTTACAGTTTGTTTCTTGAATAAAAACTCTTGTATCTTACACTCAGGCCAGCAGAGCGCAGTAGCGCCATCTATCTTCGATTCATAGCAGTCTTCTAACACACCAGCAAGCACCTTGCATGGATGCCATGTATTTTTCCACATACATAATAACTGTTTTGTTGGAGTGCAAAACAGTCTTATTATATATGTTTCCAAAATACATGGCATCCTAATAGTTGAAGACCTGTTTGTTATCTGCTGGTGAAAGAGCTCAAATGCTATGTGAAATAAACCATCATATTACTTAGGTATCTGAAATGTATTAGTAAGAATAAAATATGTATAATATGGAGTAGGTAGTTAGATCTTGCATAAAATCTACACTTCTTGGAATCAAAAACAAATAGTAGGTATTATTATTATTTTAAATATTCTTGTCTTGTTGCTACCAGTTCCTTTCAATCAGAGTGGTGAAAGAACCTAATTATGTAATATCTTAGAAACACAGCTTCTCTGATAATCTTTAATAAAAAGTGTCAAAAAATAATGCATAACTTCTAACTTTATTTTTATGGTTAGAATAAACAAGTAGCTATAAGAAAGAAAGTATTTTATACTGTTCTAAGTAAAAACTTTCTTTTCAATTTTTGAAAGCTTTGATACACTTGAGAAATCTGATACTGTTCTAACAGCTAATTCTCACTTTTAGACTCTCTTAAGAGTATATTTTTACTGGTCAACCAACAGTAATCCTCTAGGAAAGTCTTGTTGTTTCTTCAATTCCCTCATAGAATTCATTCCTCATCAGAGTTGTTAGGTCTCCTTGAAATTGAGATACTCTTAAAAGCATCTGTGCTGATCTTTTACTCCCCCGAGGAGCTTCTACTTAAGGTTCTCCGAGAACTGCTTTAATTCAACCAGCTATCACATCATATTGCAAATGGCTTGCTTAGGATTACTTATGTGAAAAAGTTATACCCGGTTGGTTGTAACTTTTGATTCTGAAAGATTACTCTGTAAAGCTTTCGTTATTATGGGTGCCTCCCAAGACATTATTATTATTTAATGACAGAGCATTTTATATGTATAGATTGGTTTACCATACAATCTAATTAGTATGATGTTTCAGCCAGCCAGCCATCCAGGCTGTCTTTAATTAACACCCATATTGTTTTAAGGCTGAATCCCAGCCACAACCAAATACAAGCTTACACCATTACTATTCAAGTTATTCATGGTTTAACTGCTTTCAGAACTGTTCAAAAGAGTGAGGTCACGGACCTCGCATGGTCAAAAATAGTACTTAATTTATCTTTTTGGTACATTAAAAAATGTTTATGAAAAATGTTGGCTTGTACAGTACCCATTCTTGACTAGTACTTATATTATCTGGGCTAGTACTTTTCTAAATAAAATACATAATATTATAAGCCGTTGCACAAGAATAAAAACTAAGAAATGTATTCAGTTATTCTGGTGCACAGATATTAAGTACTTCCTTATTTATTTATTGAGGATAAAACATGATGGAGTTATGTACTTAGATGCCTGGTATAATAACATGCAAGTCTATTCTACTAGGTTCCTCATTACTCTGAAGAGTTCTCCCATCTAGTTTGTTAAGATCATTCATACAATAAAATCCAAAATTTAGATTGACCTGCCTCTGTGGTCAATCTGTATTACGAGTATATCAGCTTAAAGTATGTTTTGCCAAAACAAATATGGGCTGCTTGACTGCCACACCACCCAACCTTCACTAATAGAAAATTCCATCTTTTCCACTTGGTGAGGGAAGTTTTGTAACATCTAATTAGACTCTGATGCAGACTATTTTAGGGCCCGTACCCTCAGTTCTGCTAACCACAAAATTTGTAATATAACATACTCTACATGCTTATTACAGTATTGAGCTGGCAGCGCAGCACTAGAAGAATTGGTTTGGGTGGCGGGAATTGGTGAACAGGTTCGAAGTTCGAATTGCCACTCTCGACTGAAGGTGTCATAAAAATCAGAGGACCCATCTCTGGAGTACTTCAGTTAACGGTCCAAGACCTCAGTTTCCTTTTATGCCAAGTCGATTTTTAGCCCCAGCCCCAATTTCTGAATACGGCCTCCGAAGCCGGGGGCAACAAGTGCTATTCCAGCACTGATTTAATGAAAAAACGGTCGGCTATACCGTTTTACCTTTCCGGAAGGTACGCCGCTAAGAGCATGACACGATTAGCCTGTTTGTAAGCTTTGCTGTCAGCTGCAAAAGCAAGTGATAGTGCATAGATTTCTAGTCTTGCTGTCCGACTGGACCAACATATTGTATGCGATAGTGCATAGTTTTCTAGTCTTGTTGTCCGACTGGACCAACATATTGTAAGCGATAGTGCATAGTTTTCTAGTCTTGTTGTCCGACTGGACCAACATATTGTATGCTATACACATTGGATACATAGTGGTAATTTTATTAATGAAAACCCCTTGGGTTAACTTATGGTACTGAATTATTCAATTGTACAACCTGTCATGTCATCTATGACATTATGGCACTGTAAACAGGATACAGCTCCTTTTACATAGTGTGAGCGTTGTGCTTTATATTTTGTCTGCCAAAACATTGTGTACTAACCACTTGCCCTCTAGCTACCTCTAGTTGAGGTGAGCGCCCCAGCTCGCATCCGCTGCGTCTGGTCAAAAGAGAATTGCTTCTCTTGTAGGCAGGGTTATCATACCAGTATAGCTCCTGACTAACCAGAATTTGAACATACATTTTTGTTCTTACTCTGTATAGAATAACATTATTCTAAGGATCTCTGTTTTATTTTATTACAGTATTGTATATAGGTAGGTGTCCAGAGTAGTCAAGTTGATAAACTTGAAGAGCCCGACCAAGCTCGGTATAGAACAGTGGCAATCTTAGAGCAGGGTCTGTATAAAGATTTTGCTAGAATTATGTTCTATTTCTACTATCTTCTTTTGAAGTAGGTGAAACCATAGTCATGCCATAGTCTTGGTGTTCCACTAAAGCTAAATATCTTAGCTGTTGAAAGGATGTTATAGAGTCTTTGTAATTTACATAATTATCGACCCAGACTTTGTAGCCTCTAGGTTTCCGAAACCTGACTATGCTTGCCTTTGTCTTGACTTATCTGCACTAAGTCATTGAAATAGACCAATATCCATAGATTGTCTCTATCCAATTGGATAAATAAAAATAAGTTAAATTAATAGACCAAAGGCTGAAGAAAAAAGGCTGTTGTAATAAACTAGCCGCAATAGATTGTGATCTTGCTATGGAAAAAGTAGATCTGTTGGAGATCATATAGTCATTCTTTGCAGGATTTCTGAAATATCCATGTGAGAAATGCATGGTTGTTATCACACACTGCATACTGGGCATACACATACGACCCCCCCCCCCCCCTTTCTTGATTACCTATTCTATATTATAGGAGAGAGGGTGTGTGAAAAAAAATAAAAATAAACTAAAAGATCCTGTTTGCACTAAGCTCTTACAGTGCATTTTCATTAGTGCTTTAAAACTCCCTGAAGGACTCCCTCATTATAAAGGTTACTATGTATTGCATCATCATTGTTTTAGATACTTACACCTTGTACTCTTCACAAAAAACTTGTGTCTGATCTGAGCAGGCAGACATTGTTTTCATTAAAAAACATTGGTTTCCTTTAAACCAATCTTGTATATTTAAAAAATAAAAACTAATTATTAGAATAACATTTCTCTAGAAAGAATAATTCTATTCTAACCATTTCTATAGAACTCATATCTAAGTTTATCCATGAAGTCAGATTTACTCTTTAGTTAACTAACAAAAACCATCAAATTACTTAACCTTTATTTTATGTTGAAATACCTAGTATAATGATTGATACTGCTTCCTGTCTCGCCAATACTTTTATTGAAACTTAGTTATGTCACAGACCTCTTGAAGGATCTCGTTATGATTCTAAGAATTTAGTGCAAGTCTTGCTATTATTCCACATCTGTTAAACCTGCTAGCCAAATACAATAACAGCTGAGGTGTTCCTTAGCACTGTCAAGATGGCATAGTTCATCATCTAACCATTGTGTATACATGTGAATTTTGTATGCTGTTGGCATTGCCTAGTAAATCATTTACTATTTAGACAAAAGACAGGATGTGTCTTTCCTGCTCAAGCTAGTTTAGCTACTCCACCGACAACTCAGAGTTGCCTGTGAGCTACTCCACTATGTCTGTGGTAATGTAAAGAGAATAAACTTCTCACTGAAGTCAGTACATAAAGTACTGACGGAAACGGAATAGATAGGTTATTTTCATGCCATGAAATGAAATCCTATGTACTCATACACTCAAAAATAAAGTCGGTAGGTAGGTACTTTGTAAATTTTCTTATTGAAACTATTTCAGGTTCCAATAGGAATTGTCTAATATATAATTCAAAAACCAGTAAATTATCTGACTAGAAATAATTCGATTTGTGCGACTCGCAGTGCTAGCTAAGTATTGTTTAAGTACTTACGTGGGCGCCGCTGACGCCTGCGCGGGGCGGCAGGGGACTTGTGGTAGATTGGCGGACCTGGCGGTGTAACAGACATCCATTCTCTCATCCCCCGAGGATGAAAAGAAAGTCACACAAACGAAGTATCTGCTTGATGTGTTACATGGGTAGGTACTTGAGAAAACGCCATCGCTGGTGGTCAAACCAGTAGGCCAGTGGTACAAAGCCAGTAAGCCATTATTATTCGACCGATCAACGGTCTTGTTGATGAGAACCCACGCCGATCTAAATTTGGCAATTCTGTGTCGACAATCGTGCAAATTTTATGCACGTTCACCTGCGAAACACTTTTTCTTGGATCAAATACACTTATTACACTGAAAACTACAGTAAATACTCTATTTTATGTAAAAAATGCAAATACGCGTCAACTTTCGAAGAAAATCTCAAATGCTATGAATCGAAGATAGATGGCGCTACTGCGCTCTGCTGGCCTGAGTGTAAGATACAAGTGTTTTATTCAAGAAACAAACTGTAAGTATTGAAATTGCATTAAAACAGAAGAATTTCTCAAACCGCTTCTTCACAGATGCCATGTATTTTGGAAACATATATAATATAAATATTTAAATTAAAAGTTCTTATACCTATACCTATTCATATTTTTAGATTACTTATATATTCATACTTACTAATACCTACCCTACCAGTATCCATTACCTCTTCTGATCCCGTCCTAGTCCGTGATTATTTTATAAACTTACGGTTTCCCTAATTTTTGAAAAATGGCGCATGCACAAATAGTGCGAAGCCAGGAAAAAAAAAAAAAAAAAATGGTCCGCTGTCAGATGACTCGTACTGAGTTCTGGCAACCGACACCGGTGGAGACGAAGGAGGAGCCGCGGGAGCAGTAGGAGGAGCTGTGGGAACAGAAGATGGAGTTGTGGGAGAAGATGAGTCGACAGGTTCTGATGTGACATTGGAGTGAAGAATGGACTGAGGATGCACTGGTGATTCGTCACATTGGCAACCTTTTGTTCCATCACCATGTCTCTTTCTTTTGTTACAATTTTTGCAAACTTTGTGCATGCGGGTTCTCTTTCTTTTATTGGACGGATTGGTCACAGATGATTCTGTATCCATCGCAGAATCATTGGATAGAAGCTTTTCAAACGAATTACCGGTACTTATAGTAATATTACATGCTACCGCAGGGACTGGGTCCCCCGGATCGGGGGGCTCCTCCATGGGAAACAGTAAATAGAATAAAGTGACTTACCAGATGTGAAGAAATATATATATATCTACAAATAGAAAAGATAAAAAGAGCTCAGCAGCAATACCTCTCCTAAATAGCTATTTAAATTTTAAATTTCACAAATTAGCAAAAAAAACGCGGCTTCCCTGTTCGAGTTTCCCGCCTTTTTCCAAAGCTATACTTACTCCGTGCAAAAAAGTTCTGCTATTCATCGATAGATGGCAAAACTAAAAAATGGTTGTCTGTAAAGTCGGTTTACTGACGATAGTTGAACGTGTTATCGTTTGTGCTTTTTTTTTGACCTTGACTTTGACTTTATTTGATAGAGACGATAGTACAACGTTTGTGCTTCTTTGTCGCTCGTTCCGCGCTCTCGCTTGCACTTCAAGCCTCAGAGCGAGGTAACGACGCATGACGTCATGTTTTTTCGTGCGTGCAGCCGGCTCCATCGAATTATAAGACTTTAACACGTCAAAAAGTACTATAATTGAAATATGGTCCAATTTCTATTTCGCTAAGACTAAGATTGAATTTTTAAATCTTTAACTTCGATCGGGAATTCGGGATACACATTCATTATGTCAAAGTTTAGCTTAACAACACTACTAGCTAAACTATTCATTATTATTATTATTATAAGCCTGAAGTTTCCCCCTGCAGGGCAAAGGCCTCCCTTCCCTCCCTCCACGCCTTCCGGTCCTGGGCCGTATCAGGCCAATCTTTTTTGTAGGAGTCTAGCTCATCCCGCCATCGTCGCTTGGGCCTTCCACGCGGTCGCCGCACCATCGGATTCCATAAAGTGGTTGCTTTAGCCCAGTAGTCTTCGGGCATGCGGCTAACGTGTCCGGCCCCCTCCCACTTTAGGTTTCCAGCTTTCAGATCTACATCGGCTATTTGCGTTTGGGAGCGTAGTATCGTGTTTCTAACGCGGTCAGTAAGTTTGACTCCCAGGATAATACGCTCCATAGCCCGCTAGCATACCCCGAGGCTGAACTTTTGGCTATTGGTGAGTGACCAAGTTTGTGCACCGTATGTAAGGATAGGAAGAATGCACATGTCCATGAGTTTTCTCTTTAAGCAGAGTGGGAGAGATCCTTTCATTGTTCCCTTCATGGACCAAAAGCTTTTTGACCAGGCGTTTTCCGTGCGTCGAGCAACCTCTTTATCTTGTCTCGCCTGGAAAGAGACTATTTGGCCCAGATAGACGTATTCGTGGACATGTGCAATCTCCACATCCCCGATTTCAACTTTTCGTTGGTTGGTCATCACTTTTGTCTTTGCCATGTTCATGTGGAGTCCTACCTCGTGGCTTGCGGTGTTAAGTTGATGAAACATGTCTTGTAACATGTTGCTGATGAGGAAAACAAGACTATGTCGTCCGCAACTATTCATTAACTATTATTAAACTATTCATTACAAAAAAAAACTGCATAAATAAAATAAATAAATAATTATAATTGCATAAAGTTGATAAAAAATGCTATGCAATCTCTACTTATTCTGTGAGTTGAGTACAGAAAGTGAGTGATTCAATTCAGTAGCGAATTTTTATTAGGGGGTAATATTTCGGTTGTAATAGTGTAGAATGTGTATTATTCTTTTTTTACAAGTAGGTACATAGATTAAATTAAACTCAAGGTATGTCATCCGTGTGCAGAGTGTGCCTAGTGGGTGACGTTAGAATGTATTCCCTCGAAAACCTCATATTGGAAGTCTACGAGAGACTCACGAATACAAAGGTATGTAACATTGAGTTATAATGTACTAACGTACATTTTATCTCAATGGTATGTAATGCCCTAAGTTTAGGGCAGGTAGTTACCTGCCTAAGACCCCCCGGGCGGGGCCTCATGTCCAATCGGCGTGTTTCAGCTGAGCGCGCGCGGGCCGCAGGCAGTGTGCTACATCTGCCACTCGCTGCTGCAGAGATGCCACAGGTTCGCCGAGATGGCTCTCTGCTCTGAGAAAACACTCAAAGATTTGCTTGACAAAGGCATTGAGGTAAATTTCATAAAATTTTCATTTCAAACTTTCTGCCTGTCTGTTTGTTAGCTTTTTACACCCAAACCACAAAACAGATTATGCTGAAAATTTGATGACGTGGATGTGAGGAGTATATATGGTAGGAGCACAACAGGAACAAGTACAATACATGTATAAGGCTAGTGACTGAGCGGGGGCCTCGTGAGGCGGGACAGTACACCAGGCTGGCCACCAGACGGATACTGTCATTATTTTTAACACAAATAAAAATTTACCATGTTTTATTATTATTATTTATGACACACAGGCAGCTCTCAGAGCTGATGCATGTATATCTTAGTCCTTGGCAGTGCGCTTCAAAGATTTGTCCAGTCTATTCTTAAAAGAGTTCACTGAGGGGGCACTTATCACTGACTCTGGTAACCTGTTCCAGTTGTGCACGACGCGATTGGACAATATGTGATTGGTTAATATGGGCTATAATGTGTTGTGTGTGTGTGTGAGTCGGAATAGGTCAGTTGTTTAACCGAGCACAACCAAATACTGCAAGAAACATCAGTTTTGGATCAATTCCATCACTGTGATTGGTCGCAGTCGGTTGAAATGCTGACTGATTCCGCCCTGAATGTGTTTCGCTGAAGTCTGAATCAAGCACCTTGTCTACATTTCTCTTACAGGTCTGCATACCACGAGACCATGTCAATAATGCTTTGTTTATTTTCAGACATCACATGAAAATATCCTCAAGCTCAACCCCACAATACGGAGTAGCCTGTCTACATCCTGTATGCAGATCATGGCTCTTAATGATATCAAAAATAGTGTTGATTCTCCTCATATCAAGGAAGAATTTGTTGTAAAAGAAGAATTAGTCACTAGTGAGGAAGAATTTATTGTATGCGATGATGAAATAAAGGAAGAAGAGCCAGTAGTTACAGCAGTAGACTTCCCAGCATTGGTCGACCGACCCATGGAGTACTCAACAAATTCTTCATTGTCTGAGAGCACAGAAGCAATAAACCGCAATAAAAAAATATTTGTGTGCAACCAGTGTGATAAGAAGTTCTCTCAGAAAAAGAAATTATCAGCCCACATTCAGACTCACAATCAAGCCACATTTGCCTGTGATATATGTAATCAAAAATTCACTTGTAAATGTTTTTTAAAAAAGCACTTGTTATATACCCACAATAAAGAAAGGCACACTGTAGAAAGGTCATATGGCTGTGATGTATGTGATAATACTTTTTCTTCTAGGTCTAATTTGACTGTACACATGAGAACTCACACTGGAGAAAGGCCATATACCTGCAGTGTATGTGATAAGAGCTTTTCTCGAAAGATACATTTGTCTACACACATGAGAACTCACACTGGAGAAAGGCCATATGCCTGCAGTGTATGTGATAAGAGCTTTTCTCAAAAGACACATTTGTCTACACACATGAGAACTCACACTGGAGAAAGGCCATATGCCTGCAGTGTATGTGAAAAGAGCTTTTCTCGAAAGACACATTGGTCTACACACACGAGAACTCACACTGGAGAAAGGCCATATGCCTGCAGTGTATGTGATAAGAGCTTTTCTCAAAAGATACAATTGTCTACACACATGAAAACTCACACTGGAGAAAGGCCATATGCCTGCAGTGTATGTGATAAGAGCTTTTCTCTAAAGGCAGTTTTGTCTACACACATGAAAACTCACACTGGAGAAAGGCCATATGCCTGCAGTGTATGTGATAAGAGTTTTTCTCAAAAAATACATTTGTCTAGACACATGAGAACTCACACTGGAGAAAGGCCATATGCCTGCAGTGTATGTGATAAGAGCTTTTCTCTAAAGGCAGTTTTTTCTACACACATGAAAACTCACACTGGAGAAAGGCCATATGCCTGCAGTGTATGTGATAAGAGCTTTTCTCGAAAGTCAGACTTGACTCCACACATGAGAACTCACACTGGAGAAAAGCCATATGCCTGTGATTTATGTGATAAAAGTTTCTCTTATAGGTCTAAGTTGACAGTACACGTGAGAACTCACACTGGAGAAAGGCCATATGTGTGAGATCTAGGTATGTGGTAAGAGTTTTACTCAAAAGTCGGTTTTGTCCACACACATGAGAACTCACACAGAAAAGCAATATGCCTGCGATGTAACTATGTGACAGAAAGTTCTCTCAGAAGCTTAATTTGACTGTAAACATGGTTTCACGCTCAATGGGAATTCTTGAAATCTTAAAGATATCTAAGAGATATAAGGTCTTACTGCAAAAAAGTTAAGCATGTGTAACACCGAAAAACGTTACCTTAGGATCGAACCCCTAGATTATAGAAATAAAAAAGTTCAGTGAGCTGGTTAAAATAAATAATAATAATAAATAAATAAATAAATAATGCTGGACATTTCACACAGCATCATCTAGCCCCAAACTAAGCAAAGCTTGTACTATGGGAACCAGATAACTGATATACTACTTATATACTTTTTGTTTGTAAATACATACATATTATACATAGAAACACCCAGACCCGAGATAAATATTTGCAGATCATACAAACATTTGAAATGAGCCCTAACACGAATATTTTACTGTTATTTTCCGAGGATTTCCGTTCAACAGATGTGGAACAGGTCCTGACTCCCAGTTCTTACACACCGTCCACTTCCTGAGTGAACTGTGGAAAGTAATTCTGTACTTACTTAATTATTTATTGTAAACAGTAGAAAACATAAAGAAAAATATGTTATAGAGTACATGTAGAAAGGCGAGCTTAACCCTAAAAGAGTTTTTTACAATGGCTCACCCTTGTCCACCTAGATGTTCCTTGGGTAATATTTAGTTATCACTGTCCACCTTGTTATCAGAACTCTTCAGATTTGAAGTGCTTAAAGATTATGAGGTATTTCTATTTCTGGCGCATCGGCGGCCACTGCCCCGGCACGCTCGCTCCGCTTTTCACCTGGCGCATGGTTTTTTCATTAACTTAACCTATTACCTCCGTGTCTATATGTTAGGTTAGTGAAATATCCATGCGCGGTACCTACAGGTACCGTCACCAGTTGCAGTTCGTTTTTTCCGAGAAGTGTGGTGGATGAGCCGTCGTAAAAAGACTTTCCACGGTTCACCCTGTGGTCTTAGGAGGTGGAGGGTGGGTAAGAACTCCTGACTCCATGGTCAGATCAGCTACTTGTCATTAGGTAGGTAGGTACCAATGATCTTAGTAGGTACACATAAATTTCAAATTTACCTACCTAAATTTACAGTTCAAACGTGACATATACCTTAAATAGTTGTATTTTTCTCTAAGCTTTTATCTAACCTATGCCAAGTTTCATTTCAATCCGCCCAATGATCATAAATAGTTTATGTAAAAGATCATTGAATCCGCCTTTATTCAGAGACATTGAGCTAGCTCATTTAAAAAAACAGTGGCACTCCGGAAGTGCCGACCATAGATACTCTAGGTGCCGACCGACACAGAAGTGAAAACCCGGAGCGGCGGCATTCGATAATCTAAGTGCAAACCCAATAATAATTTATTAAAAATAAACTATAGATACGTTATGTTCATAGCTATACCTACTCTGTTCGAAGTTAAAATCAGTCTATCATTGTTCTGTGCTTGTAACGTATCAATATTTTTTGTAACATCATTGCTTTCATCATCAACTAAAGCAAAGGGATCGCTAGATGCTTGAAGTTTTGTTGAAAGAAAGCTGTTGAACAGTTATTATGTTAGAGTACCCAAGTCTAAGGTTAAATTTAAGGTTGTTAGTTCCGACAAACCCAAACTAGATGGCGAAACTAGAACTTGCCGTTTCCTAGATTGCGCTGACGATTTTCATGTATTGTGGTCACGAATCGTTACCACACAATAAATGAATACATACTGCCTGCTTATGTAATAAATCTAGATGTGATTACTCTGGTGTTTTTTTGTAAACAAAGCCCTTGATCGAACTTGAGAGACTGTAGGTTGTGTGCAATTTGGTGTGCAAAGTAATAAGTTATTATGGTTTTTTATTCTGAGGATGTGATAGCAAGCTGAAGTGGCAGTGGGCTGGCCATATCTGCCGAAGAACCGATAACCGCTGGGGTTAACGAGTTTTTGAGTGGAGACCACGACTTGGCAAACGTAGTGTAGGACGCCCTCCGGCCAGGTGGCGGTGGAGAGACGATCTGCGAAAGGCTGCTGGCAGAAGCTGGATGCGTCGAGCCGAGGATAGGGCGCAACTGCGCTCATTAGGGGAGGCTTATGTCCAGCAGTGGACTGTTATAGGCTGATGATGATGATGATTCTGAGGGTTTGGTTTTTATTTACTCATGTAATTATTTAGTATCTTTCTAACAAAGAAAATTATACTCTAACGAGCTTTCTAAGTTGCAAAGAATAAAATTACTCTCACGAGACTGATGGTCTGAGGTTTTTTCGTCCGAAAGAGCGCGCTTTTAAATGTCATGTTGACAGGTGAAATTCCCAAAAATCAAACCGAAAATAGAAAAAAGGAAATTCAAATTCAAAGTATTTATTGCATTCATGTGTGTGTACAATAGGTCTTAAAATAAAGGTGTACTAAGTTACTAACACATGAGTCCTGGAAGGACATCGCAAAAATAATGAGTAACATAAAATTGTGTTTGTTACACAAACATTAAAATTTCTTACGCTATGATGAGATCTTTTATTTAAAATCTTAGGAAGAAAAAAAAACATCACGTATGTTTTTTTTTTTAGAATTAAGTAACCTATAATTAAATGTATCTAATAAATTTTCTTAAACCTAAGTAGTTTTTCTTAGCTATATTAATATTTATTTATTCAGAAAGATATTCTTGCAAAGAGTAAAAGCTATTTTCGATCAAATATTTTTTTAACAGGGATTTAAATTTTGGGAGATTATGGTTTTGAATTTCCTGGGGGATTTTATTGAATATTTTTGTAGACATTGCATACGGAGCGTTGTGAATCATCTGAAGTTTAGAAAAAGGAAAATCTAATCTATTTCTTTGTCGTAAATTTTGGGGACGGGTGTAAATTTTAAAAAGGTCTATATGTTTTTTTACAAATGTTCCTACTTCTAGGATATATAAACTATGTATTGTTAGAATGTTTTTGTTTTTAAAATATGGTCTGCAGCTTTCCATTTTATCTAGATTATATATTATGCGTAGGCATCTTTTTTGTAAAATAAAAAGCTTGTGTACATCTGAGCTGTTGCCCCAAAGAATAATTCCATATTGGAGCCAAGCGTGCGCATAAGCATAGTATGCACAGGTTGCTATTTTTTCATTTGTTAATTTTTTGAGTTCGTATAATGCATAAGTAAATCTTGAGAGTTTAGATGCTATTTTTGTTATGTGTGTTTTCCAGTTTATATTAGAATCTATTTCTATACCTAGAAGAGGATAGGTGTTCACGGTTTCTATTGGGGTGTTTTGAAATGAGTAATTTATATTAAGTGGTTTTTTTTGGTATGGATAGAACTGCATTAATTTGGTTTTTTTGAAATTTAAATGAAGGTTGTGTTCGTCAAGCCAGCTTTTTATGTCTGTTAAGGTAGTGTCTAATATTTTATTCATTTCTAGGATAGATTTTGTAGGGAAAAGAGTACATGAGTTAATGATATTTTTTGGCAAGTCGTTTATGTATATAAGAAATAGTATACAGCCTAGAACGCCACCCTGGGGAATAGAGTTTGTGATGTCGATTTTGTTTGATTTTATTTTTGTTATATGTCCTGTTATGTTATTAAAGTGTTCTATTTCAACGTATTGA
Organism: Epirrhoe alternata; assembly: GCA_963565295.1. Taxonomy (NCBI): domain Eukaryota; kingdom Metazoa; phylum Arthropoda; class Insecta; order Lepidoptera; family Geometridae; genus Epirrhoe; species Epirrhoe alternata. Next base: position 3,924,058 of record OY751403.1, read on the forward strand.
CTCCTGTTTTTAAGATATGATTTAAACCATTCGTGAACTAAGCCTCTAACACCTATACCGTGAAGTTTCGTAAGTAATATTTCGTATGTCACTCTATCGTAAGCCTTGCTCATATCCAATAGTATACCAATAGCGTGTTCTTTATTGTTAATTACATTTAATATATCATGCATGTATTTATAAACAGCTAGGGATGTGGATCGTTTTTTTCTAAATCCATTTTGGCTGTCGCTGAATATTTGGAATTTTTCGCAATAAGAGTATAAACGGCTTGACATCGCGCTTTCATATATCTTCGAAAAGGTAGGTAGCAGTGCTATAGGTCGATAGTTATTGCAGTCTGTTTTGTCTTCTTTTTTGTGTAGAGGTTTGACTATTGATATTTTTAATAAATCTGGGACGGTACCTTCTACAAAAGATTGGTTTATTAGATATGTCAAGGGTGCTGCTATTTCTTTAGCACATTTTTTTAAGAGCATTGGAGGAATTTCATCGTATCCACAGCTTCGTTTGTTTTTGAGGTTTTGTATTGATTTTGTGACTTCTTTGACAGTAACAGGTTGTATGTACATTGATTGTTCTGCTGGAGAAATGACTGGTCGACCAATAGGGACTGTAGAGGCTACATGGTTTCCTACTGATGCAAAAAAGTCGTTGAAGGTATTTGCAACTAATACTGGATCTTGTGATATCTTATTATTTAATTTTATATTTTGTTTGCTTTTTAGTGGTAGCTTATTTGTTTGTTTCTTTACTATGTTCCACATTGTTTTAACAATATTATCAGATTTTTGGATTTTTTTGATAGTTTGTAATTTTTTGGAAGTCATAACGGTTTTTCTTAGAGTTTTCTCGTATTGTTTATAATTTTCATTAAGAATGGGGTTATCAAAATGTGATGCAACGATTTTCAAGGCTCTTTTGTGCTTACAAGACTTCTTTATACCAGTCGTTAACCATGGTTTTTTGTGTTTAGTTTTTATTTTTATTAATGTTCTGGGTATGTGTATATTAAGTAATTGTATGATTGTTTCGCTGAATGAATTATAGTTTGTATTTACGTCGCTATCATTGTTTAATATTTTTGAAAAATCAATGTTTCTTAGTTCAGCTATAAATCCATACTTAATATTATAAATGTGAAAGTAACTCTGTCTGTCTGTCTGTCTGTCTGTTTGTTACCTTTTCACGCCCAAACCGCTGAACCGATTAAGCTGAAATTTGGCATGGATAAAGAGTATACCCCAGGGATGGACATACTTTTTTTTGTCAATTACCATAAGGGGGCGGGAAAATAAGGGTTGGAAGTTTGTATGGGGAAAAAAGTTAAGCAACCCTGGGCGCGGTCATAAAAAGGATGGGTGACCGCCGCCAGCCACTTTTTGCACTCTAGATTTTTTTACTTTTTTTTGTATTTTGCATAATAAATTATTTTAAAATTAATGATAAACATGTAACATGTGTATTCCCACCCATCAATATATCCGAACTCCAAAGTTATGATTTTTTGATATTAAAATATTTTTTCCTTGGCCATAGTTAGAACGCCATCTATCGGTCTAGAGGTCAAAACTACTGTACACTTTTTCTCCTAGGTGGCGTTTCTAGCGGAGATCGAAATACGAAGGAGTATAATTTTCTTTGATTTTGAGTTTTGAAAAGTTAATGGAGATTTTTGCTTAGAGTTTTCGATATTTTTATATTGCTGACGAAGTCGCGGGTAGGTAATATTAGTTAATCGTTTTATTTCGAAATTCAACACCATACAGTACTTGCTAAGTATTCAAAAAAAAAAATGTTTCGAGTCAATTTCTTCAAAAAAATTGCCGCTCGCTTCAGGGATTCTATACCAATTACCGTATTCGTTTTGTTCTTAGCATTGCAACATCTGGGTAAGATTTTCCCTACCTCTGTCTTGGGATTCTTGAGAGAAACATAAATATAAAAAAATATTATTATTATATCAAGCGACGGAGTTTTATATTTTGTATATACCTACTCTCGATTCACTCAAAACTCCTCTACTTTGTTCCTAATAATGCGCAGACGAAGTTGCGCGGGTCAGCTAGTGATTGAATATTTTTATCATTGAATGTTCTTTTTTCTTCGAACCAGTATTCACGTTATGTTGTACCAGGCGCTCAGCTTCCCCTTTAAGTTTTGTTTTAAGATGCTGCATTTTTTGAGATTTAGTTAGAGAAGGGTTGTTATGAATCGTTTGCAGGAAAAGATCCTTAAATGATATCCAGCTCATGTAGTCACCTGAAAACTCGGGGATGTTTAGTTTTGGATCAGTTTGATTTGCATACCTAATATATAATCTTTTTTTGTATCATAATTATTGAAGAGGCATGTGCGTGTAACAGATTTATATGGGAAATATTATAAAAATGTAAATGCTATAAGTGAGAAGTATGTCTAAAATAGCTTTCTGAATTTAGAATACCTATTTGATTGTTATTTTTGGATCAATAGATACTATAATATTAGTCTAAGCTTTGATAAATCTTTATTGTAAAATATAAACTAAGTTTGTAGTTGTTTAATAACATAAATGTGTGGAATATTACTTTTAAATCGGTGATATCATAGAATTGTTCTTAAAATGTAATCGTATATGATAAGTGTGTATCTCTGTGACGATGGTAGCTTGGTAGGGGGAGACGGCTTTGCAGCCTATAAAAACGGCTGAGCGTTTGAGAAGCCCTCTCTTATCGACTAGCCGTTAGCCAAGCTAAGTATTTGCTCCTGTTTATTATTCATAGTAGTTGTGTGATATTACCTACCCTTAAAGTATTATAAATGTATTTTATATTTTATTTGTACATAAATTGTGTTCGAAATCTGGTTGTGTGATAAACTATAAAATAATGGTGTATTGTATAAAAGTATAATTCTTTTAATCTGTGATTCTTTTCTTTATTATCACAGAGTACTTTTTGTTTATTATCCACTATTAGCTACCCTATTAGGATTTAATATTATCTTTATAAAGGAAATAGATCCCCAGGTAGTTAAATTAGGGTTTTCCAGGGATCTTATAACTTCTTCTAATGAATAGAGCCATCCTAGTCTAACACACACTTGCCAATTCAATGTGGCTTGAGCCTTAGAATCATTGAAAGCTAATTTTAATTTTATTGATGCAAGGAACCCTAAAATGAAGACATTAATTAAATATTTTAGTTTAAATTAATTATGTAATTATGCAGTTCATAAAAATAGCGAAAATTTTTGAATGTTACATTATTGATTTTTAATAAGAAAAAATAATATTGTAGAATTTGTAACGAATATTGTAATTATAATTAGTTATTTTGGAAATCATTATTTAGTTTTAGTTGTTTTCTGATAATGTACCTAATATTCCAACGAAAATGCCAAACATTTTCATTTTTTTTTTTTCGAAAGTAAAGTAAAGTTAGTTGACTTTTTAAGCACTAGAGCGTCTTTGGATGTTATGTAATTCATAAATACACAACACACAAACCTGAAATCATTGATTTTGTGGAAATATGTCACGTTTGAATGATGCCAGTGCAAAAAAAAACAACGGAATCACGGAAGTATTTTCGTAAAACTTATCGTTGGAATTCCGTTAAGTTTCTCATAAAGGTATATATTGCTAAAATTGTTACTTAATAATACGCTACGTAAATTCTAAGCACGCATGCAGAATTTCAAGATGTCTATTTTTTACGAAATGCATGAATTGCCATGTTATAAGGTCTGGGTTGCCATTCTATAAGTATTATTTCCCTTTAAATTTATGTAACTTTAAATTATGTACATTACTGTTTTTTGTCTAAATAATTGCTAAAGAAATATAACAATCTTTATTGAATTATGTGGATTATTGTCGCGTAGGATATAGACTGTTGATATTTTGTTGTTTTATCCAGTAAATTATATTATTTTGAAAATTATGATGCCTTTTGCCTAACACTAGCTTCCCCATCCCCATGCAACTGTTCGCCTTACTCTGTGGTTCGCAGCAAACAACCACGTCAAACAACAGTGGCAGCCATTTGTAAACAACTGTCAATTTTAGTTCTTTGCACGCTCGGCGGGGCGCTTCAAATCGGCACATTCGGCACAAAAAAAACAGATTTTTTACGGGATCACCTGTCCAGCGTACTTGTAGAGGCCAGTGACCTACATTCTCTAGCCTTTTGATTATTTAGCCGCCATCGTCACCGGCCTTCGTCCGAGTCACCGGCTAACCAACGCAGGACATTTTGGAACGAATTTCCTTTTTGGACGAAACGGATACATGTCTATGTATGTTTACAGGTCTTTCCTGTAGCGAGAGGTCAAAGCGCTATAATTAATCCGTGGTCAAAGTTTTACCCTGTTATTAATAAACACGAACTTGGTTGGGATTAGAGCTAATCCAAAGCATAAGGCAGTAGTAGGTCAAATCTGTATTAATAAATAAAGACCAAGGAGGAAATAAGCTAATCCGACGCTGCTCTCGGAGCAAGAGTTACGCCTAGGTGCAACCTAGTATAGAGATGGAGTAAGCATACTCTATCATGAATTTTGACATTTTACTTCATAATATTCATGTCATATCCAAAAAAAGGTTGTGCAAATAGGATGGATATGTTGATGGTTTGAGGAAAAATTTAATGAGGTTGGATGGATACCAATTGCGATAAATGGGGCGAGTGAAAATTTACAATATTCGTACAATTTCATTTTATGATCTCGAAGAAACTGAATTTAAAATCCAAGTAAGTATAGATTGTGAGGTAAAAAATCATTTAGCATTAGCAAGAAACAAAAAAACAGTTAAAAATGACTAAACACAGTAAATACTTTTTTATGACTAAAAACTTTTTCACTTGACCAAAAATTTTGAGAAGAATAAAACCTCTGACCTCTTTGAATAAAACAGATTATCAAATACAAATTATTGTCTATCTCTGTCATTCATATAATTAGTGACAGAGACAGACAATATTTTGAATGATAATAATATTCGTTCATTCACTCGTTTTTATTTTAAATTTTATGGGTTGCCATAACGCACGCGCTAGTCCCGATGCAAGAAATGTATTACTGATTCGAGATAACTACCGATTTATTAATAACCTTAAACTCATCATGTTACTCCAAGAAGTAACAGTTCTGAGAGCAGTCTCGGATTTAGCTAGAATTAGGGTTTTCTAATTAATAAGGCGGTTAAAGTGACAAGCCGCCATGTTTTCTTCTATACCAAATTGATGTTTTATTATTATGTCAGTCAGTCAAATAAAACTTGACATTGGCAGAATTATCACCTAGGACCAAGTGTGATTCTTGGTCCGAGATTATCACTGTTAATGTGTATAATTGCCATTTAAAAAAATAAGAAGGAAGGGGTTGTTTTTCGCCATTTAGGAAGAAGCACTGCTCTGCTATTTTATTTTATTTTTCTTGTGTTTTACTAAGTTTTAATAGGTAATTTCGGTGGCATTTAACTAATGAAGCCTTGGATTTAACAGGAGTTATGGAATAGGGGAGTATTGAAGAAAATTTCTCATTTGACGAAAAATTTCCGCTATAGTTTTGAAGAAAACAAGCCGCCGTGTTTTGTTCAAACCATCAACAGGACTTGACTGACTGACATGACTAAAATCTTTATTTAAAACTTGACATTGGCAGAATTACACCTAGTTGTGTAGATTGCCATTAAATCAGCCGGGTCCGCAGCGACGTGTTTTCATGTTTTTGTACAAAATAATAAGACTGTTTTGCACTCCAACAAAACAGTTATTATGTATGTGGAAAAATACATGGCATCCTAATAGTTGAAGAAGCGGTTTGAGAAATTCTTCTGTTTTAATGCAATTTCAATACTTACAGTTTGTTTCTTGAATAAAAACTCTTGTATCTTACACTCAGGCCAGCAGAGCGCAGTAGCGCCATCTATCTTCGATTCATAGCAGTCTTCTAACACACCAGCAAGCACCTTGCATGGATGCCATGTATTTTTCCACATACATAATAACTGTTTTGTTGGAGTGCAAAACAGTCTTATTATATATGTTTCCAAAATACATGGCATCCTAATAGTTGAAGACCTGTTTGTTATCTGCTGGTGAAAGAGCTCAAATGCTATGTGAAATAAACCATCATATTACTTAGGTATCTGAAATGTATTAGTAAGAATAAAATATGTATAATATGGAGTAGGTAGTTAGATCTTGCATAAAATCTACACTTCTTGGAATCAAAAACAAATAGTAGGTATTATTATTATTTTAAATATTCTTGTCTTGTTGCTACCAGTTCCTTTCAATCAGAGTGGTGAAAGAACCTAATTATGTAATATCTTAGAAACACAGCTTCTCTGATAATCTTTAATAAAAAGTGTCAAAAAATAATGCATAACTTCTAACTTTATTTTTATGGTTAGAATAAACAAGTAGCTATAAGAAAGAAAGTATTTTATACTGTTCTAAGTAAAAACTTTCTTTTCAATTTTTGAAAGCTTTGATACACTTGAGAAATCTGATACTGTTCTAACAGCTAATTCTCACTTTTAGACTCTCTTAAGAGTATATTTTTACTGGTCAACCAACAGTAATCCTCTAGGAAAGTCTTGTTGTTTCTTCAATTCCCTCATAGAATTCATTCCTCATCAGAGTTGTTAGGTCTCCTTGAAATTGAGATACTCTTAAAAGCATCTGTGCTGATCTTTTACTCCCCCGAGGAGCTTCTACTTAAGGTTCTCCGAGAACTGCTTTAATTCAACCAGCTATCACATCATATTGCAAATGGCTTGCTTAGGATTACTTATGTGAAAAAGTTATACCCGGTTGGTTGTAACTTTTGATTCTGAAAGATTACTCTGTAAAGCTTTCGTTATTATGGGTGCCTCCCAAGACATTATTATTATTTAATGACAGAGCATTTTATATGTATAGATTGGTTTACCATACAATCTAATTAGTATGATGTTTCAGCCAGCCAGCCATCCAGGCTGTCTTTAATTAACACCCATATTGTTTTAAGGCTGAATCCCAGCCACAACCAAATACAAGCTTACACCATTACTATTCAAGTTATTCATGGTTTAACTGCTTTCAGAACTGTTCAAAAGAGTGAGGTCACGGACCTCGCATGGTCAAAAATAGTACTTAATTTATCTTTTTGGTACATTAAAAAATGTTTATGAAAAATGTTGGCTTGTACAGTACCCATTCTTGACTAGTACTTATATTATCTGGGCTAGTACTTTTCTAAATAAAATACATAATATTATAAGCCGTTGCACAAGAATAAAAACTAAGAAATGTATTCAGTTATTCTGGTGCACAGATATTAAGTACTTCCTTATTTATTTATTGAGGATAAAACATGATGGAGTTATGTACTTAGATGCCTGGTATAATAACATGCAAGTCTATTCTACTAGGTTCCTCATTACTCTGAAGAGTTCTCCCATCTAGTTTGTTAAGATCATTCATACAATAAAATCCAAAATTTAGATTGACCTGCCTCTGTGGTCAATCTGTATTACGAGTATATCAGCTTAAAGTATGTTTTGCCAAAACAAATATGGGCTGCTTGACTGCCACACCACCCAACCTTCACTAATAGAAAATTCCATCTTTTCCACTTGGTGAGGGAAGTTTTGTAACATCTAATTAGACTCTGATGCAGACTATTTTAGGGCCCGTACCCTCAGTTCTGCTAACCACAAAATTTGTAATATAACATACTCTACATGCTTATTACAGTATTGAGCTGGCAGCGCAGCACTAGAAGAATTGGTTTGGGTGGCGGGAATTGGTGAACAGGTTCGAAGTTCGAATTGCCACTCTCGACTGAAGGTGTCATAAAAATCAGAGGACCCATCTCTGGAGTACTTCAGTTAACGGTCCAAGACCTCAGTTTCCTTTTATGCCAAGTCGATTTTTAGCCCCAGCCCCAATTTCTGAATACGGCCTCCGAAGCCGGGGGCAACAAGTGCTATTCCAGCACTGATTTAATGAAAAAACGGTCGGCTATACCGTTTTACCTTTCCGGAAGGTACGCCGCTAAGAGCATGACACGATTAGCCTGTTTGTAAGCTTTGCTGTCAGCTGCAAAAGCAAGTGATAGTGCATAGATTTCTAGTCTTGCTGTCCGACTGGACCAACATATTGTATGCGATAGTGCATAGTTTTCTAGTCTTGTTGTCCGACTGGACCAACATATTGTAAGCGATAGTGCATAGTTTTCTAGTCTTGTTGTCCGACTGGACCAACATATTGTATGCTATACACATTGGATACATAGTGGTAATTTTATTAATGAAAACCCCTTGGGTTAACTTATGGTACTGAATTATTCAATTGTACAACCTGTCATGTCATCTATGACATTATGGCACTGTAAACAGGATACAGCTCCTTTTACATAGTGTGAGCGTTGTGCTTTATATTTTGTCTGCCAAAACATTGTGTACTAACCACTTGCCCTCTAGCTACCTCTAGTTGAGGTGAGCGCCCCAGCTCGCATCCGCTGCGTCTGGTCAAAAGAGAATTGCTTCTCTTGTAGGCAGGGTTATCATACCAGTATAGCTCCTGACTAACCAGAATTTGAACATACATTTTTGTTCTTACTCTGTATAGAATAACATTATTCTAAGGATCTCTGTTTTATTTTATTACAGTATTGTATATAGGTAGGTGTCCAGAGTAGTCAAGTTGATAAACTTGAAGAGCCCGACCAAGCTCGGTATAGAACAGTGGCAATCTTAGAGCAGGGTCTGTATAAAGATTTTGCTAGAATTATGTTCTATTTCTACTATCTTCTTTTGAAGTAGGTGAAACCATAGTCATGCCATAGTCTTGGTGTTCCACTAAAGCTAAATATCTTAGCTGTTGAAAGGATGTTATAGAGTCTTTGTAATTTACATAATTATCGACCCAGACTTTGTAGCCTCTAGGTTTCCGAAACCTGACTATGCTTGCCTTTGTCTTGACTTATCTGCACTAAGTCATTGAAATAGACCAATATCCATAGATTGTCTCTATCCAATTGGATAAATAAAAATAAGTTAAATTAATAGACCAAAGGCTGAAGAAAAAAGGCTGTTGTAATAAACTAGCCGCAATAGATTGTGATCTTGCTATGGAAAAAGTAGATCTGTTGGAGATCATATAGTCATTCTTTGCAGGATTTCTGAAATATCCATGTGAGAAATGCATGGTTGTTATCACACACTGCATACTGGGCATACACATACGACCCCCCCCCCCCCCTTTCTTGATTACCTATTCTATATTATAGGAGAGAGGGTGTGTGAAAAAAAATAAAAATAAACTAAAAGATCCTGTTTGCACTAAGCTCTTACAGTGCATTTTCATTAGTGCTTTAAAACTCCCTGAAGGACTCCCTCATTATAAAGGTTACTATGTATTGCATCATCATTGTTTTAGATACTTACACCTTGTACTCTTCACAAAAAACTTGTGTCTGATCTGAGCAGGCAGACATTGTTTTCATTAAAAAACATTGGTTTCCTTTAAACCAATCTTGTATATTTAAAAAATAAAAACTAATTATTAGAATAACATTTCTCTAGAAAGAATAATTCTATTCTAACCATTTCTATAGAACTCATATCTAAGTTTATCCATGAAGTCAGATTTACTCTTTAGTTAACTAACAAAAACCATCAAATTACTTAACCTTTATTTTATGTTGAAATACCTAGTATAATGATTGATACTGCTTCCTGTCTCGCCAATACTTTTATTGAAACTTAGTTATGTCACAGACCTCTTGAAGGATCTCGTTATGATTCTAAGAATTTAGTGCAAGTCTTGCTATTATTCCACATCTGTTAAACCTGCTAGCCAAATACAATAACAGCTGAGGTGTTCCTTAGCACTGTCAAGATGGCATAGTTCATCATCTAACCATTGTGTATACATGTGAATTTTGTATGCTGTTGGCATTGCCTAGTAAATCATTTACTATTTAGACAAAAGACAGGATGTGTCTTTCCTGCTCAAGCTAGTTTAGCTACTCCACCGACAACTCAGAGTTGCCTGTGAGCTACTCCACTATGTCTGTGGTAATGTAAAGAGAATAAACTTCTCACTGAAGTCAGTACATAAAGTACTGACGGAAACGGAATAGATAGGTTATTTTCATGCCATGAAATGAAATCCTATGTACTCATACACTCAAAAATAAAGTCGGTAGGTAGGTACTTTGTAAATTTTCTTATTGAAACTATTTCAGGTTCCAATAGGAATTGTCTAATATATAATTCAAAAACCAGTAAATTATCTGACTAGAAATAATTCGATTTGTGCGACTCGCAGTGCTAGCTAAGTATTGTTTAAGTACTTACGTGGGCGCCGCTGACGCCTGCGCGGGGCGGCAGGGGACTTGTGGTAGATTGGCGGACCTGGCGGTGTAACAGACATCCATTCTCTCATCCCCCGAGGATGAAAAGAAAGTCACACAAACGAAGTATCTGCTTGATGTGTTACATGGGTAGGTACTTGAGAAAACGCCATCGCTGGTGGTCAAACCAGTAGGCCAGTGGTACAAAGCCAGTAAGCCATTATTATTCGACCGATCAACGGTCTTGTTGATGAGAACCCACGCCGATCTAAATTTGGCAATTCTGTGTCGACAATCGTGCAAATTTTATGCACGTTCACCTGCGAAACACTTTTTCTTGGATCAAATACACTTATTACACTGAAAACTACAGTAAATACTCTATTTTATGTAAAAAATGCAAATACGCGTCAACTTTCGAAGAAAATCTCAAATGCTATGAATCGAAGATAGATGGCGCTACTGCGCTCTGCTGGCCTGAGTGTAAGATACAAGTGTTTTATTCAAGAAACAAACTGTAAGTATTGAAATTGCATTAAAACAGAAGAATTTCTCAAACCGCTTCTTCACAGATGCCATGTATTTTGGAAACATATATAATATAAATATTTAAATTAAAAGTTCTTATACCTATACCTATTCATATTTTTAGATTACTTATATATTCATACTTACTAATACCTACCCTACCAGTATCCATTACCTCTTCTGATCCCGTCCTAGTCCGTGATTATTTTATAAACTTACGGTTTCCCTAATTTTTGAAAAATGGCGCATGCACAAATAGTGCGAAGCCAGGAAAAAAAAAAAAAAAAAATGGTCCGCTGTCAGATGACTCGTACTGAGTTCTGGCAACCGACACCGGTGGAGACGAAGGAGGAGCCGCGGGAGCAGTAGGAGGAGCTGTGGGAACAGAAGATGGAGTTGTGGGAGAAGATGAGTCGACAGGTTCTGATGTGACATTGGAGTGAAGAATGGACTGAGGATGCACTGGTGATTCGTCACATTGGCAACCTTTTGTTCCATCACCATGTCTCTTTCTTTTGTTACAATTTTTGCAAACTTTGTGCATGCGGGTTCTCTTTCTTTTATTGGACGGATTGGTCACAGATGATTCTGTATCCATCGCAGAATCATTGGATAGAAGCTTTTCAAACGAATTACCGGTACTTATAGTAATATTACATGCTACCGCAGGGACTGGGTCCCCCGGATCGGGGGGCTCCTCCATGGGAAACAGTAAATAGAATAAAGTGACTTACCAGATGTGAAGAAATATATATATATCTACAAATAGAAAAGATAAAAAGAGCTCAGCAGCAATACCTCTCCTAAATAGCTATTTAAATTTTAAATTTCACAAATTAGCAAAAAAAACGCGGCTTCCCTGTTCGAGTTTCCCGCCTTTTTCCAAAGCTATACTTACTCCGTGCAAAAAAGTTCTGCTATTCATCGATAGATGGCAAAACTAAAAAATGGTTGTCTGTAAAGTCGGTTTACTGACGATAGTTGAACGTGTTATCGTTTGTGCTTTTTTTTTGACCTTGACTTTGACTTTATTTGATAGAGACGATAGTACAACGTTTGTGCTTCTTTGTCGCTCGTTCCGCGCTCTCGCTTGCACTTCAAGCCTCAGAGCGAGGTAACGACGCATGACGTCATGTTTTTTCGTGCGTGCAGCCGGCTCCATCGAATTATAAGACTTTAACACGTCAAAAAGTACTATAATTGAAATATGGTCCAATTTCTATTTCGCTAAGACTAAGATTGAATTTTTAAATCTTTAACTTCGATCGGGAATTCGGGATACACATTCATTATGTCAAAGTTTAGCTTAACAACACTACTAGCTAAACTATTCATTATTATTATTATTATAAGCCTGAAGTTTCCCCCTGCAGGGCAAAGGCCTCCCTTCCCTCCCTCCACGCCTTCCGGTCCTGGGCCGTATCAGGCCAATCTTTTTTGTAGGAGTCTAGCTCATCCCGCCATCGTCGCTTGGGCCTTCCACGCGGTCGCCGCACCATCGGATTCCATAAAGTGGTTGCTTTAGCCCAGTAGTCTTCGGGCATGCGGCTAACGTGTCCGGCCCCCTCCCACTTTAGGTTTCCAGCTTTCAGATCTACATCGGCTATTTGCGTTTGGGAGCGTAGTATCGTGTTTCTAACGCGGTCAGTAAGTTTGACTCCCAGGATAATACGCTCCATAGCCCGCTAGCATACCCCGAGGCTGAACTTTTGGCTATTGGTGAGTGACCAAGTTTGTGCACCGTATGTAAGGATAGGAAGAATGCACATGTCCATGAGTTTTCTCTTTAAGCAGAGTGGGAGAGATCCTTTCATTGTTCCCTTCATGGACCAAAAGCTTTTTGACCAGGCGTTTTCCGTGCGTCGAGCAACCTCTTTATCTTGTCTCGCCTGGAAAGAGACTATTTGGCCCAGATAGACGTATTCGTGGACATGTGCAATCTCCACATCCCCGATTTCAACTTTTCGTTGGTTGGTCATCACTTTTGTCTTTGCCATGTTCATGTGGAGTCCTACCTCGTGGCTTGCGGTGTTAAGTTGATGAAACATGTCTTGTAACATGTTGCTGATGAGGAAAACAAGACTATGTCGTCCGCAACTATTCATTAACTATTATTAAACTATTCATTACAAAAAAAAACTGCATAAATAAAATAAATAAATAATTATAATTGCATAAAGTTGATAAAAAATGCTATGCAATAGCTTTACCGCGGCAGTCCCCGAGTGCCACACGTCTTTTTTTTTTAATAAATTATTATTGGGTTTTTTAAGTCACGTTTGAACTGTAAATTTAGGTAGGTACATTTTAAATTTATGTGTACCTACTAAGATCATTGGTACCTACCTACCTAATGACAAGTACCTGATATGACCATGGAGTCAGGAGTTCTTACCCACCGTCCACCTCCTAAGACCACAGGGTGAACCGTGGAAAGTCTTTACGAGGGCTCATCCACCACACTTCTCGGAAAAAACGAACTGCAACTGGTGACGGTACCTGTAGGTACCGCGCATGGATATTTCACTAACCTAACATATAGACACAGAGGTAATAGGTTAAGTTAATGAAAAAACCATGCGCCAAGTGAAAAGCGGAGCGAGCGTGCCGGGGCAGTGGCCGCCGATGCGCCAGAAATAGAAATACCTCATAATCTTTAAGCACTTCAGTGATAACTAAATATTACCTAAGGAACATCTAGGTGGACAAAGGTGAGCCATTGTAAAAAACTCTTTTAGGGTTAAGCTCGCCTTTCTACATGTACTCTATAACATATTTTTCTTTATGTTTTCTGCTGTGTACAATAAATAATTAAGTACAGGCATATGGCCTTTCTCCAGTGTGAGTTCTCATGTGTGTAGACAAATGTATCTTTCGAGAAAAGCTCTTATCACATACACTGCAGGTATATGGCCTTTCTCCAGTGTGAGTTCTCATGTGTACAGTCAAATTAGACCTAGAAGAAAAACTATTATCACATACATCACAGCCATATGACCTTTCTACAGTGTGCCTTTCTTTATTGTGGGTATATAACAAGTGCCTTTTTAAAAAACATTTACTAGTGAATTTTTGATTACATATATCACAGGCAAATGTGGCTTGATTGTGAGTCTGAATGTGGGCTGATAATTTCTTTTTCTGAGAGAACTTCTTATCACACTGGTTGCACACAAATATTTTTTTATTGTGGTTTATTGCTTCTGTGCTCTCAGACAATGAAGACTTTGTTGAGTACTCCATGGGTCGGTCGACCAATGCTGGGAAGTCTACTGCTGTAACTACTGGCTCTTCTTCCTTTATTTCATCATCACATACAACAAATTCTTCCTCACTAGTGACTAATTCTTCTTTTACAACAAATTCTTCCTTGATATGAGGAGAATCAACACTATTTTTGATATCATTAAGAGCCATGATCTGCATACAGGATGTAGACAGGCTACTCCGTATTGTGGGGTTGAGCTTGAGGATATTTTCATGTGATGTCTGAAAATAAACAATGCATTATTGACAGGGTCTCGTGGTATGCAGACCTGTAAGAGAAATGTAGACAAGGCCCTTGATGCAGACTTCAGCGGAACACATTTGGGTCGGAATCGATCAGCTGTTCAACCGACTGCAACCAATCACAGTGATGGAATTGATCCAAAACTGATGTTTCTTGCAGTATTTGGTTGCGCTCGGTTGAGCAACTGACCTATTCCGACTCTAAAGCATTCCACTGATGTCTAAATCGCTATCAAGGAAACTAATGTTGAAGGGGAGACTGGGTGCAGTCATAACAGGGGTAATAATAATCTCAAGTATAGTTCATTACCACCAGTTATTAGTACCAGAGTCATTGATAAGTGCTCCCTCAGTGAACTCCTTCAAGAACAGACTGGACAAATCTTTGAAGCGCACTGCCAAGGACTAAGATATACATGCATCAGCTCTGAGAGCTGCCTGTGTGTCATAAATAATAATAATAATAAAACATAGTAAATTTTTTTTCACACCCGGTTCTCGAAAACCATATAATTTTTCGTCTCACATTCCTAAGAGAAAGGAAACCATTACTCCCTCCTAAAAAACGAAATGGCCGGCGGGCGGTAAAGTTGTATGGGATTTCATTTCTCCCTCTGAACCTCATGTGAACAGAGAAGTAATGAGATTTGAATTTCGAACTTCAACATTTCTATTAAAATTTTTACTATTGAGTCCTTAGATGATCGAACGCCGCCGCTCCGATTGAGTCCACACCCAATAGTTATACGAAAAAAAAAAGAAAAAATGTGGCAACTAATCTTTTTCTTCCGAATTGATTTTTGATGTTTCTATGAAAATGTTTACCATAGAGACCTGCACCAAGTAGAATTTATTCAAATATAAGGAAAAAGTGTGGCTAATGCCTCCAAACTATAGAGCGATCTAATGTTGTTGCATATTAATGCTAAAATATTTTTTAAGAATAAACGGACGACCTCCGACCTCCTCAATAAAATATTTTTTGAGAATAAAAGAAGTCGAGGTCGTCCGTTTAGGACGACTTCGATAGTGGGTGGTGGGAGCTATCGAAGGAGAGAGATGGTTGGAAAGAATTGGGTGCAGTGGGACAGTATAGGTTGAATAAAAAAAACGAATAGATTATTATTATTAAGGAAAGAACAGGGGGGGTAAAGGAGAGCGAAGTTCTATAAGGACCACCAGTCCTTACAGCACAGAACTTTGCATGTTACCAGTTCCGAGTCACACCTCCGCGTGGTCCCCCCTGGTAACTGTAATGTGAGCTACAATAATGAGTTATTATTGTAACTCCCACTACAGGCCAACGTGACCGGTTAATTAACACTCGCCAAGACGCACTGGCCAGCGTGGCGTTTTAAGGCTAAACCCTCTTTCTATGGTAAGTGCTACAAAACTACGGCCCTCAGTCCCCAGCAGCCCCGCTATTCCTGACTTTGGCAGCGGTCACGGTTCCGGCGGGGCAGAGGGTGCTAAGAATCTCTGGAAGATGCCCAGCTGCCACAACCCAACGACCCTGACCTTGGCGTGTTACAACGCCAAGACGTTGCGAACGGACGAACGTTTATTAGAATTCCAAACTGAATTAGAAAACATTAAGTGGGAAATTATTGGTCTATCGGAAGTTAGAAGAAAGGGTGAAAACCTTTCTAAACTGACAACGGGGGATCTATTCTTCTATCGAGGGCACGAGGATACTTCCTATGGCGGGGTTGGGTTCCTAATAACGAAGCATATTGCACCTTCAATAATTAATATCAAAAGTGTATCTCCTAGAGTTTGTTTTGTTGTTCTACAACTAAGCCAAAGATACTCACTTAAGATAGTGCAAATATACGCTCCAACGTCAGATCATCCAGACGAAGAAGTAGATGAACTTTATGATGATATAACAAAAGCCCTTGAAGAAGCTCCTTGTCACTACAACACTATTATAGGTGACTTCAACGCTAAAATCGGTCAACCTTTGACAAACGAAAACTCTGTTGGCCATTTTGGACTCGGCGTGCGGAACAAGAGAGGCCAATCCCTTGTTAATTTCCTTGAACACAAAAAACTCTATGCAATGAACACCTTTTTTCAAAAACGAAAATCAAGGAAATGGACCTGGGTTGGTCCGGGGGGGACAGTCAAAAATGAGATTGATTATATAATCAGTTCACACAAATATGTAGTTACAGACGTTACGACATTGTCTCGATTTAAAACCGGAAGCGATCACAGATTGGTGAGAGCTACATTTAGGTTTGATTTCAATAGTGAAAGGACTAAAATGATAACATCATCGCAGAGAAGATATGAAAAACAAGAAATCATCACTCTCCCTAATGCTTTCAAGATAGACCTGAATAATAAATTTGAAGGTCTAGAAGAGTTGAACCTAGATGTAGATCACACACACAAACTGTTCTGCGAGGTCATAACTGATACCACTAAAAAATATTTAAAAGTAAATCATAATAAGCGTAAAAAACTGTCATCAGAAACCTTGCAAAGAATGAATGATAGAAGAGATATGTTGTGTCGTAATATTAGTGATAAAAAAGATATAGATAATATTAATAAGGAAATAAACAAATTAATTAGGAAAGATATCAGATCTTACAACACAAAAGTAATTATAGAAACTATTAAAACATATAGAGGTCTTAAGATATTTCGAAGGAAAACTAGTGCCGGTTGCAAACAAATAATGAAGCTCAAAGATAGAAGTGGTAATGTAGTGACGGATAGAAGTCAGCTTTTATCCATCGTCGAACAGTTTTACGAGAATCTCTACGCAACCAGTTCTGTAGAACCTGATTCGCCTGGAAATGATGTTAGAGCTCCACCAACTGAAAGCCACAATACGGAAGTTTTACCACCAATATTGCCGAGTGAAGTGGCAAAAGCTCTTAACAGTATGAAAGCCGAAAAGGCTCCGGGCGAAGATGGAATCACGGTTGAACTACTTCGCGCTGGCGGTGACATAGTCATCGAAGTTTTCGTAAAGCTCTTCAATAAAGTCTTGCATGATGTTCGAACACCGGAACAATGGAAAAACGCTGTAGTCACTATACTACATAAGAAAGGAGACGTTGCCTCACTTAATAACTATCGCCCTATTAGTCTTTTATCGCAAATTTACAAACTTTTTTCAAAAGTCATAACTAATCGCATCACACGCGAACTTGACGAGTGTCAACCCATCGAACAGGCCGGCTTCCGGAGTAGATTTTCAACAATGGACCACATCCATACGGTGAAACAGCTGATTGAGAAGTGTCACGAATATAACCGGCCCCTTGTTATGGCCTTCGTCGACTACGAGAAGGCCTTCGACACTGTCGAACATTGGGCTGTGTTCCACGCTCTCAATCGCTGTAACATCGATTCACGACTTGTGGGCGTCCTCCGGGAGCTGTACTCATCGGCCACTTTACAAGTACGACTGCATAGCCTTAGCCAACCCGTGCCGATCAAGCGAGGAGTGAGACAGGGAGATATCATTTCACCGAAACTCTTCACCGCTGTGTTAGAAGATATAATTAAAACTTTGGACTGGGAAAGTCGTGGAATCAATATCAATGGTGTCTTTCTGTCTCACTTAAGGTTCGCAGACGATATCGTACTTTTCGCCGAAAACTTCGAAGATCTCCAAGATATGTTGCAACAACTATATGATGCTTCTTTTAGTGTAGGCCTCAAGATGAATATGTCCAAGACGAAGATTATGGCGAATATCTCCAGCGTCACAGATCCTAATGTAAAAGTTGGGAATGAGAAGTTGGAGATAGTCGATCGATATGTTTATCTTGGACATATTTTATCTTTTGGCAAAGAACATCAAAATAAGGAGATCACTAGAAGAATTCAGCTAGGATGGGCAGCATTTGGGAAGTTGGACGACGTTCTTAAGTCCGCTAAGATACCACAAAGTCTGAAGACCCGCCTTTACAACCAGTGTGTACTGCCTACCATGACCTACGGTGCCGAGACGTGGACGCTCACACATGAGGCTGTGTACCGAATGCGAGTAGCACAGAGGGCCATGGAGCGTGCCATGCTCGGTATCAGGCTTATAGACCGTGTTCCCAACGTCGAGATCCGAAGTCGAACAAAGGTCAAAGACGTAGGGAATCGTATCGCGGAACTAAAATGGAGTTGGGCAGGACACCTGGCCAGGCGAGGTGACGACAGGTGGAGTCAAGCGATAACTGAATGGCGTCCAAGAACCGGTTATAGAAACGTTGGTCGTCCGGCAGCGAGATGGGCAGACGATTTGGTATCCGTTGCGGGCCGCACCTGGATGAGGTTAGCACGAGACCGTAAAAAGTGGCATATAGAAAGAGAGGCCTATACCCAGCAGTGGGCAAAGTCAGGTTGTGGATGATGAAGGAAAGAACACATAACACGCAAGAGGGACCACATCAATCACAAGTTCAAATCCCTTCTCTGGCTCATGGGTAGGAACGCTGTGCTCTCCGTCGACAACAAGCTACTCATTTATAAGAGTATCCTAAAGCCAATATGGACCTACGGTGCTCAGTTATGGGGCACAGCTAGCAAAAGCAACATACTCCGTATCCAAAGAGTCCAAAACAACATCCTGCGAACGATTGCCAACGCACCCTGGTATGCCAGGATCGATGAAATACACCATTACTTCGGCATGCCAACCGTGGCCACTGAATTGGAAGAACTAAAGGAGCGGTACAAAGAACGCCTGACTCACCACCCGAATAACCTAGCAACACAACTACTGGACACTTCCCGCTCAGTGCGGCGGCTGAAGCGAGGGGA
Source organism: Epirrhoe alternata (assembly GCA_963565295.1). Lineage (NCBI taxonomy): Eukaryota > Metazoa > Arthropoda > Insecta > Lepidoptera > Geometridae > Epirrhoe > Epirrhoe alternata. The sequence continues at coordinate 3,943,210 of OY751403.1, forward strand.
CGTATTATGAGAGAGGAGAAGGGGCTTCACTCCAAATGCCACCGGATATCGCTCAAGCAATCCGCTTATGGTCGGGGGACCGATTGCGGATGAAAAGGAGAAAAAAAAAAAAAAAAAAAAGATTATTATTATTCTACCTATAAAACCTGTTCATTAGACTTGCTTGCTATTTTCTGGGTGTAAGTATTCACTATTTTTCTCGCACCTATGTGTGAAAAGCAGAGTATTCACCTTTAGTCTTGGGCGCTCTTGACTCCCTCGCTGTCTCAGGATTCTAGCCAATGTCAAGTTTTATTGTATTCCTTTTTTAATTCTGCCAATGTCAAGTTTTAATGTATTCCTTTTTTAGTCATGTCATGCATGTCAAAAGAAGGTACCTCTCTATAGTGCCACAAACTTATCTGACCCTGTCAGATAGGCGCTCTGTTATCGCATTTGGTGTTGGCAGAAAAATCAATTTTACATTACAGTTTAAATCGTTAGTTCCTCATTTGGCCACGCCGGTCCAGTTAAGTTTGTGGCACTTGTAATTGTAACTATGTACTCATATTAGTCCTAACTTAAAATAAACCATGAAGTGAGCAATGAATTCAATGTGAACATACCAGCCAGAGGAACATACATTACTACTCAATGTGAAGTCAGGGAGGTTGAGGTTGTTGTTAATCGCCATTTTAGGAAGGTTTACTGCTCTGCCATTTCATGCGTAAGCAAGCGCTTCTGTCACCGGTTCAGTTATGTTTGTGGCACTGGACTCTACTAGGTCTATAGCACAGAGTAAGTTTATCTCTCAGTACTGTACCTACTCGTAGGTGACTTTAAGCACAGAATACGGCAGAGAAATGCTTAAATATTAAGTAGATACGATCATTGCTATAAAGGCTACTGCGACTAGTTGTCACATTCTGCCAGTGTTAATTCCTTTTTTGACCGAAAATTTAAAAATTTGATATACCTACCTACGTTAGTTTACCTACATAAGTTAGTTTATAAGTAACCTACCAAATGTTGCAGTGCCCCAGCGGGGTTCATGTTATGAAACGCCTACCTATATTTAAGACATTGTAACTAACATGAAGCAATAAACAAATTGAATTGAATTGAATTGAATTGACCGAGCGAGCGAAGCGTCTCAGTTTCGAGATTGGCCAAAAATGCTTTTGTCCTTCTGTCCGTCCGTCCGTCCGTCTGTCAGTAATCGCCTACAGGTCGCATTTTTCAACCAATTTTGACGAAAATTGGCACACTGGTTCCTTGACTTATTGAATATGCGATTTTTGATTGGAGCGAAAATGGGGGGGGGGAAAGGGGGGAAGTTTGCTGTAGCGTTATTTATGGACAGATTTGAATTAAATTCATAAGGCAAATTAAGGACTTCATTCTACACAAGTTGTTATGAAAAAAAAACCAAAAGGGGGAGGTGAAAGGTCCCCCCTTTCACCTCCCCCTTTTGGTTTTTTTTTCATGGCTGGATGTTTGTTTTAGCGTTGTATAGGACGTTTTTTCGTAAAATTTATATCTACCTATACCAATCAGACTACGCAGTCCTCTCCGCCTTTACAAGACGAACCCGTTGACACCAGATTCGACCCCCTAGGACCAAAGGAACGCGAATAATCACTAAAACTTATCCCCCTCTTTTGCTTAAAAGTTTACATGGGCATAGGTAAACAGCGTCGGTTAGCCTAGGATAGGCTACCTAAGTAAGCCTATCCTACTAATGTTTGTGAAAGTCTGTGTGTGTGTGTGTGTGTGTGTATGTGCGAATGTTTGTTGCCATGTATTTCTGTGACGACTTAACCGATTGTGATGAAATTTGGAATGTAGATTGATTAAGCGTCGAGCCGAGCGTCGACAGGGCGCAATGGCGCTCATTAGGGAAGGCCTATGTCCAGCAGTGGACTGACATAGGCTGATGATGATGATGATGATTGATTAAACACTGGAATAGCATATAAGCGTATAAGCTTTTCGAAAATCAACCCCTTAGAGTGTTATACTGGGTGTAAAAGTGGTGTTAAAGTTTCTATGTAAAAAAAATATTACTTGGTCTGATTAAATCCAAACTCGGTATGAAAAAAACTTTATAGTAAATTAATGAAGCTCATATTTTTTTTCTTTCAAAACAATCCCTTGGTGTAGTGCAAGGTAGTTTCAAGGTCTTAAGATTCGAAAGTCCGTTGGCGAAATAAGGAATAATAGAGAACAACATAACGCTATATTAGTTAATCATTTTATTTCGAAATTAAAAACCATATTTACAGTACTTGATATTTAAAAAAATTACGAGTCAATTCCTTCAATTTCCGCTCACATTCCGAGCACATAAGTTAGCCTATTGGGAAATACAAAGCACCTAAATTTCAATTTGGGTCGCGAGGTCTATGTTCTCACAGAACCACTAGTTCTATTTTCGGTGTGATTTTTGGGAATTTCGGCCGTATCGTGTTGAGTTTTTCTAAAAAAAATCGTCTCGCTTCGTTTTTTGTTTGGGGGGGGGGGGGGGGGGGGTGCTCAATTGAAAATTACGCCAACCCACCTTACGCCGCCACTGGAGGGCGTCCTACACTACGTTTGCCAAGTCGTGGTCTCCACTCAAAAACTCGTCTACCCCAGCGGTTATCGGTTCTTCGGCAGATACGGCCAGCCCACTGCCACTTCAGCTTGCTATCACATCCTCAGAATAAAAAACCATAATAACTTATTACTTTGCACACCAAATTGCACACAACCTACAGTCTCTCAAGTCCGATCAAGGGCTTTGTTTACAAAAAAACACCAGAGTAATCACACACATCTAGATTTAATACATAAGCAGGCAGTATGTATTCATTTATTGTGTGGTAACGATTCGTGACCACAATACATGAAAATCGTCAGCGCGATCTAGGAAACGGCAAGTTCTAGTTTCGCCATCTAGTTTGGGTTTGTCGGAACTAACAACCTTAAACCTTAGTCTTAGGTACATACCTAACATAATAACTGTTCAACAGCTTTCTTTCAACAAAACTTCAAGCATCTAGCGATCCCTTTGCTTTAGTTGATGATGAAAGCAATGATGTTACAAAAAATATTGATACGTTACAAGCACAGAACAATGATAGACTGATTTTAACTTCGAACAGAGTAGGTATAGCTATGAACATAACGTATCTATAGTTTATTTTTAATAAATTATTATTGGGTTTGCACTTAGATTATCGAATGCCGCCGCTCCGGGTTTTCACTTCTGTGTCGGTCGGCACCTAGAGTATCTATGGTCGGCACTTCCCGAGTGACACTGTTTTTTTAAATGAGCTAGCTCAATGTCTCTGAATAAAGGCGGATTCAATGATCTTTTACATAAACTATTTATGATCATTGGGCGGATTGAAATGAAACTTGGCATAGGTTAGATAAAAGCTTAGAGAAAAATACAACTATTTAAGGTATAAGTCACGTTTGAACTGTAAATTTAGGTAGGTAAATTTGAAATTTATGTGTACCTACTAAGATCATTGGTACCTAGCCTACCTACCTAATGACAAGTAGCTGATCTGACCATGGAGTCAGGAGTTCTTACCCACCCTCCACCTCCTAAGACCACAGGGTGAACCGTGGAAAGTCTTTTTACGACGGCTCATCCACCACACTTCTCGGAAAAAACGAACTGCAACTGGTGACGGTACCTGTAGGTACCGCGCATGGATATTTCACTAACCTAACATATAGACACGGAGGTAATAGGTTAAGTTAATGAAAAAACCATGCGCCAGGTGAAAAGCGGAGCGAGCGTGCCGGGGCAGTGGCCGCCGATGCGCCAGAAATAGAAATACCTCATAATCTTTAAGCACTTCAGTGATAACTAAATATTACCCAAGGAACGGCTCCCTAATGATTCACATAACGTCTCTTATCCTATTTTTAATTCCCATACTGTATTTGGTACTAATATTAAATTGTCCTAATGATTACTCGACATAACAATACTACACCTAATTAACAATAGTCATAGTATTAGGTGAACATAACATTAAATAGTCATAAAATCACATCTCCTAACATACGGTAATCCTAAAGTTATAAGCCCTAACAATATTTACTCCTAAAGTTATAAGCCCTAACAATATTACTCCTAATAATCAAACATAATAACAATTGAAATAATAATAGCATTAAATCCTAAAAAAATACCATATATATACCCAAATAGATAACTTAACCTACTATGTCAACTTTGTAAGGTTTAATAAATTAACTAACATAACTTCGGGTTCGCTATGTTTTCCAATAAACCCACTTTTACTAATTGCGTTTGCTATAACTTCAGCAGCTATAACCGAAAAAACGATTGTATAAATAAAATACTAGACTTTTTTCTACCTATAACAAGTTTAATACACCCCTATTTTTTAATTTAAAAAAAAAATTTAAACATGATCTCGGTGTCTGTTAATGATCACATTTATGTAGTTAAAACTCGAAAAAAGAGAAAATAAAAATTATAACCTCAAAAGGAGACGAGACGAGTCAGACATGGATTTATGTTAGCTACAGCGGTTTTACTGACTGGGGATGATACGAGAACATAGTTCGAATGAGAGTCTGTACACGATTGTTGTCTATAGTACTTATTTGTACAGTTTTCATAAAATTTTGTTCGGGTTTGGTTGACTACAATCCTCGATAACTTTGTGATAGTTAAATAAAAACAAGTTCTGACCATGCCATTATCAATTTCTGCATCTGCTGCAACTGTCCTTTAAATTTTTTTGGTAGTCATAAAATAGCGGTGTATAATAAGGTTTAAGAGAAACAAGTCAGTTCTGGCACTCGCCGGCCGCTACCGCGGCACGCTTCGCTCGGCTCGTGCATGGTTTGGTCACTATTGAAACCATGCTCGTCGCTACGCTCCTCGCAACCTATTCTACAGGTCTGTTAGCCTGTTATGGCAACACGATGAATTTACAGAAAGTTCCTATTTAGAGCAATTATAACTTTATGTCATATTTCAGTTATATTTATAATAATTATATAAACTGCACAATATAGCAATATTAAACTATATTAAATGAAACAATTATAACAAAATAACTCAACTTTATATACTATATAATATAACTTTATATAACTATAAATAGTATTTATTAGGATAAATAAACATTAGGACGATCAAAAATAGGACAAAATAGTTTATGCAACTTAACAATAGTAATAATAACTATTATGATAACATATATTAGGAGTTGAGACGAATATGTAAATATAATGGTATGTCTTTAATATATTAGGACAAAATATATGTATGTCAGTTTAAGTCTATGGAAATTTAACAGTATGACTACAGTATTTTAGGACTAGTATGCTATGTGTATTTATATTAGGACAATTAACATTATGTAAATCGACAGGATCCCCCAAGGAACATCTAGGTGGACAAGGGTGAGCCATTGTAAAAAACTCTTTAAGGGTTAAGCTCGCCTCTGTACATGTACTCTATAACATATTTTTCTTTATGTTTTCTACTGTGTACAATAAATAATTAAGTACAGAATTACTTTCCACAGTTCACTCAGGAGGTCTGGTAACTCAGGACCTGTTCCACATCTGTTGAACGGAAATCCTCGGAAAATAACAGTAAAATATTCGTGTTAGGGCTCATTTTAACCAGCTCACTGAACTTTTTTATTTCTTTAATCTAGGGGTTCGATCCTAAGGTAACGTTTTTCGGTGTTACAGATGCTTAACTTTTTTGTAGTAAGACCTTATAGATATCTTTAAGATTTCAAGAATTCCCATTGAGCGTGAAGCCATGTTTACAGTCAAATTAAGCTTCTGAGAGAACTTTCTGTCACATAGTTACATCGCAGGCATATTGCTTTTCTGTGTGAGTTCTCATGTGTGTGGACAAAACCGACTTTTGAGTAAAACTCTTACCACATACCTACCTAGATCTCACACATATGGCCTTTCTCCAGTGTGAGTTCTCACGTGTACTGTCAACTTAGACCTATAAGAGAAACTTTTATCACATAAATCACAGGCATATGGCTTTTCTCCAGTGTGAGTTCTCATGTGTGGAGTCAACTCTGACTTTCGAGAAAAGCTCTTATCACATACACTGCAGGCATATGGCCTTTCTCCAGTGTGAGTTCTCATGTGTGGAGTCAAGTCTGACTTTCGAGAAAAGCTCTTATCACATACACTGCAGGCATATGGCCTTTCTCCAGTGTGAGTTTTCATGTATGTAGACAAAACTGCCTTTAGAGAAAAGCTCTTATCACATACACTGCAGGCATATGGCCTTTCTCCAGTGTGACTTCTCATGTGTGTAGACAAATAAAAACTTTGAGAAAAGCTCTTATCACATACACTGCAGGCATATGGCCTTTCTCCAGTGTGAGTTCTCATGTGTCTAGACAAATAAAAACTTTGAGAAAAGCTCTTATCACATACACTGCAGGCATATGGCCTTTCTCCAGTGTGAGTTCTCATATGTGTAGACAATTGCATCTTTTGAGAAAAGCTCTTATCACATACACTGCAGGCATATGGCCTTTCTCCAGTGTGAGTTCTCATATGTGTAGACAATTGTATCTTTTGAGAAAAGCTCTTATCACATACACTGCAGGCATATGGCCTTTCTCCAGTGTGAGTTCTCATGTGTGCAGTCAACACTGACTTTCGAGAAAAGCTCTTATCACATACACTGCAGGCATATGGCATAAACAAAACTATAATCTTTTCGGACTCTAAAAGCTGCCTCCAATCAATCCTCTCCAACCCTTTCCGTCATATCTCTCGCTTTCCTTGTATTCTCAAAATTAAAGAATTATTATATGAATGCCACATTTCAGGAATTAATATTGTCCTCGCCTGGATCCCGGGACATTCAGGAATTACTGGAAACGAATCTGCTGATAACTTGGCAAAAACAGCTGCTGAGACAGGCTCCCTAGATTACTCCAACCCCTACTCACATGACTTGTGCCTACTTCCTAGACTAGAACTTTTAAAATCCTGGACGATTAACTGGAATACTTCTAAATCCCTAAAAGGTAGACACTACGCAGACATCCAGCCGGACATCCCCCCACTCCCTGGTTTTTCAAGTTCAGAAAAGCAAACAAAGTTACCACATCCACTGTTTGTAGACTTAGACTTGGTCATGCCTGCACACCTGTTTTTCTCGCCCAAATTAGGATCAAGGACCATTCATTATGCGAATGTGGCCTAGATGAAGGAAACGAGGACCACATATTTTTCAGCTGCCCTAAACTTCGACGATCTCTCTATGATCATAGCTGGGCATTAACTCGTTAATCCGTTAATCGTTAATTAACGAAGTTAACATTTTGATTAACAGATTAACTTTTAAGTTAACTTTTAAAAATGTTAACGGACACATTAACTTCCGTTAATATGCAGAAGTCCGTTAATCGTTAATCCAATGCCTACTATTTACCGCACGGCACCGCGGCGCGGCGCGAAAAACAGGTTCAGACAAGTATGAAATGAATGACAAGTGCCGGGCGGCGCGCGGCAGCGCGTGAAACAAAAACAAAACTAGATATATTTGGCCGGCGCGTGCGAGTGAGAAAACTGCGAAGAATTTTTTTTCGTTTGATCTTTTATTTTATGAATTATACATGTATTTTGTTTTATTCATAACCTGTTAACTTCCAAAACCTAAACCAATAAGGTTTTTAAGTTCACTAACGCAACGATATAAAAATGTAATTTTACACATATTAACGGATTAACGATTAACGTTAACTTGCGTTAATTCTTCCGAAATGTAACGCTTTAGCGTTTAACGAAGCTGACTTTTTTTGTAGCGGATTAACGATTAACGAAGTTAACTATTTGATTAACGGTGCCCAGCTTTGTCTATGATATCCTTTCCCCTGATATTCCTCGTCCTACATCCTTCAAATGTATATTATCCCATACCTTCTCCCCTTTAATTAATTATATTCTATGTAAATTTATAACTATAAATAACATTAAACTGTAAATATGTATAATACTATTAATGTACTATGAATCTAATACCTATTTTGTAGATAGTTTAACTAACAAACTGTGTTGTCCTATATGTTGTGTTGTCTCTTTTGTTTTAGGAAAATCACTCTGGCTTCATTCTCATAAAACTCAATTCTCCTTACACCGGCCAATAGCATTAAATTTTGACCCGCCATCTACAGTTTACGAAAATATCTTGACACGGACACTGGCAGAATTGTGACAACAAGTCGCAGAAGCCATAAACCAAGAAGTGAAGTGAAGTGAACTTTCTGTCACATAGGTACATTGCAGGCATATGGCCTTTCTCCAGTGTGAGTTCTCATGTGTGTAGACAAATGTATCTTTTGAGAAAAGCTCTTATCACATACACTGCAGGCATACAATGGCCTTTCTCCAGTGTGAGTTCTCATGTGTACAGTCAACTTATACCTATAAGAAAAACTATTATCACATAAATCACAGGAATAAGGCTTTTCTCCAGTGTGAGTTCTCATGTGTGCAGTCAAGTCTGACTTTCGAGAAAAGCTCTTATCACATACACTGCAGGCATATGGCCTTTCTCCAGTGTGAGTTCTCATGTGTCTAGACAAAACTGCCTTTAGAGAAAAGCTCTTATCACATACACTGCAGGCATATGGCCTTTCTCCAGTGTGAGTTCTCATGTGTCTAGACAAATGTGTCTTTAGAGAAAAGCTCTTATCACATACACTACAGGTATATGGCCTTTCTCCAGTGTGAGTTCTCATGTGTGTAGACAAATGTATCTTTTGATAAAAGCTCTTATCACATACACTACAGGTATATGGCCTTTCTCCAGTGTGAGTTCTCATGTGTGTAGACAAATGTATCTTTTGATAAAAGCTCTTATCACATACACTGCAGGCATATGGCCCTTCTCCAGTGTGAGTTCTCATATGTGTAGACAATTGTATCTTTTGAGAAAAGCTCTTATCACATACACTGCAGGCATATGGCCTTTCTCCAGTGTGAGTTCTCATGTGTGCAGACAAATGTATCTTTTGAGAAAAGCTCTTATCACATACACTGCAGGCATATGGCCTTTCTCCAGTGTGAGTTCTCATGTGTCTAGACAAATAAAAACTTTGAGAAAAGCTCTTATCACATACACTGCAGGCATATGGCCTTTCTCCAGTGTGAGTTCTCATTTGTGCAGTCAAGTCTGACTTTTGAGAAAAGCTCTTATCAAATACACCACAGGCATATGGCCTTTCTCCAGTGTGAGTTCTCATGTGTGTAGACAAAACTGACTTTTGAGAAAACATCTTTTCACATACACTGCAGGCATATGGCCTTTCTCCGGTGTGAGTTCTCATGTGTACAGTCAAATTAGACCGATCAGAAAAACTATTATCACGTACATCACAGCCATATGGCCTTTCTACAGTGTGCCTTTCTTTATTGTGCGTATATAACAAGTGCCTTTTTAAAAAACATTTACTAGTGAATTTTTGATTACATATATCACAGGCAAATGTGGCTTGATTGTGAGTCTGAATGTGGGCTGATAATTTCTTTTTCTGAGAGAACTTCTTATCACACTGGTTGCACACAAATATGTTTTTATTGTGGTTTATTGCTTCTGTGCTCTCAGACAATGAAGACTTTGTTGAGTACTCCACGGGTCGGTCAACCACAGCTGGGAAGTCTACTGCTGTAACTACTGGCTCTTCTTCCTTTATTTCATCATCACATACAACAAATTCTTCCTCACTAGTGACTGATTCTTCTTTTACAACAAATCCTTCCTCACTAGTGACTAATTCTTGCTTGATACGAGGAGAATCAACACTATTTTTGATATCATTAAGAGCCATGATCTGCATACAGGATGTAGACAGGCTACTCTGTATTGTGGGGTTGAGCTTGAGGATATTTTCATGTGATGTCTGAAAATAAACAAAGCATTATTGACATGGTCTCGTGGTATGCAGACCTGTAAGAGAAATGTAGACCAGGCGCTTGATTCAGACTTCAGCGAAACACATTCAGGGCGGAATCAGTCAGCATTTCAACCGACTGCAACCAATCACAGTGATGGAATTGATCCAAAACTGATGTTTCTTGCAGTATTTGGTTGTGCTCGGTTAAACAACTGACCTATTCCGACTCACACACACACACAACACATTATAGCCCATATTAACCAATCACATATAGCACATATTGTCCAATCGCGTCGTGCACAACTGGAACAGGTTACCAGAGTCAGTGATAAGTGCCCCCTCAGTGAACTCTTTCAAGAATAGACTGGAAAATCTTTGATGCGCACTGCCAAGGACTAAGATATACATATGCATCAGCTCTGAGAGCTGCCTGTGTGTCATAAATAATAATAATAAAACATGGTAAATTTTTATTTGTGTTAAAAATAATGACAGTATCCGTCTGGTGGCCAGCCTGGTGTACTGTCCCGCCTCACGAGGCCCCCGTTCAGTCACTAGCCTTATACATGTATTGTACTTGTTCCTGTTGTGCTCCTACCATATATACTCCTCACATCCACGTCATCAAATTTTCAGCATTATCTGTTTTGTGGTTTGGGTGTAAAAAGCTAACAAACAGACAGGCAGAAAGTTTGAAATGAAAATTTTATGAAATTTACCTCAATGCCTTTGTCAAGCAAATCTTTGAGTGTTTTCTCAGAGCAGAGAGCCATCTCGGTGAACCTGTGGCATCTCTGCAGCATCGAGTGGCAGATGTAGCACACTGCCTGCGGCCCGCGCGCGCTCAGCTGAAACACGCCGATTGGACATGAGGCCCCGCCCGGGGGGTCTTAGGCAGGTAGTTTAGGGCATTACATACCATTGAGATAAAATGTACGTTAGTACATTATACCTCAATGTTACATACCTTTGTATTCGTGAGTCTCTCGTAGACTTCCAATATGAGGTTTTCGAGGGAATACATTCTAACGTCACCCACTAGGCACACTCTGCACACGGATGACATACCTTGAGTTTAATTTAATCTACCTACTTGTAAAAAAAGAGTAATACACATTCTACACTATTACAACCGAAATAATACTTCTTAAAAATTCGCTACTGAATTGATTGAATCACTCACTTTCTGTACTGTACTTCTAAATGGCAACTACACAATAAAAGTATAATTCTGCCAATGTCAAGTTTTAATGTATTCCTTTTCTATTCATGTCATGCATGTCAAAAGATCGATCGCTGTGGAAATCTATGGGGGAGGCCGTAGGACCAAGCCAAAGAACCACGGATGTAAAAGAACAATAATACTCCTGTCGGAGAAGAAGGCCAACTTCATACTTGAAAAGCGGTGTTCACGTCGGTGACACCAGCGCTACGAACGGAACCCTACAAAAACTTTTTGACAGGTCGAGCAAATGGCGGCAAATTCAAATATAGGAAAAGGCGGCATATTCAAAATTATACTCGTAGTCATTTAAATTATTTTTAATTTAATTTGAATGAACCACCAAACGTTCTTATGTATTTCTGACTCTAAATCAGAAATACATAAGAAAGTTTGGTAGTTCACTCCATCTAAGCAAAAAAAAGTAGGTATATACAAATAAATTAATCACACAATGTTTTTTATTTAGTTATTTATTTTAACACACAAAAGTACGCTGGCAATACAGTATTATAAAAGATTTATGAAGTTTACTCTAAAAGAAGTCATTGAACGCAGTCTTTTTAGAATGATCTTCACATAGTATGTTGATCTTAGATTAATACGTTGAATCCCGCATTTTATGACTTCCATATTATAACTTTTGCTTCAGATTAGTATTTGATCAGTTCTCATCAGGTAATAGAATAATTTTCCATGCTTCAACACTGAAATAGGAAAGTTTATTAGTAGGTAACATTACTTTCTTGCACCATTAATTAGGTACCTACCTAAAGGTAGAACTCAGTGATTTCTTAAGAATCCAAAAAAAATGAAAGGTCACACAAGTTACGTGTTTTGAAGTTCCCTAGGAATCACTAGAAAAATTATTTCATCTAAAGTGCCTTGTGCACTTCAAGAATAATTTATGATGTGATACGATTATTAAATTATGGAATGCAAAAACATACCCGTAAAAACGATACAGGCATTGTGAGAATCGAATGCTTTTTCGTAGATTTTCCGCATTTCACACAGCGTCTTAGCACGCTAAGACACGTCTATTATTCTTGAAAATTTTACTTTCGACAAACTTTCTACTGCAAAAGTTTTATCTCGGCACATGATATCTCGTCAGAGTGTAATTATCTTTGCATGATACGTTAGTTAGATGCAAAATAATCACACAACACATAGAGAAAATAACAAACTCGATAAAAAATAACAAATGTAGGTACACCCAACTGATGAACACGAACGAATGATTGACTGACGCTGTCATAGGGAACTGTATTGCCATCAAAAAAATGTAAACTTTCATTTTATAATTATTGTTTCCGTTGACTGGAAACATTAATTATGACCCTGTTTTGCCGCCAATCAACCATAGTGAGTTAACCCCGCCTGGACCAAGCACAGATTATTATAAAGAATCATACTGGACAGAGTGATTTCGTTTTACGCGTGTCCATTTTTTGCTAGTGTGCGGTTGCAGAATTGTATTAGTGTGCGTGACTAGAGATGTGACTTTGTTGTCGAGCCTATCGATAGAATAAAGACGAAATGAAAAAAAAAGCATTTTAATTGGTCTTAATCAAGTCTAAATCTTTATTAAACTTTAATTAAAATTGATATGTACAATAAATATAATATTTTATATTATTAAACAATCTTATAACACCGGAAAACAATTTATCCATCTAACTAAGCTATTTATTGTCTAACTAAGCTATTTATTAACAACATTTTCAGAAATTTTTCTTTTACTTTACTGGAGGTACATCAATGAGAGATTACAACAGTTAGTTTACAATGACTTGACCTTTAGTGACCTTTAAATAATATTAATTTTGTATACATATTTCTGACGCTGCTTTCAGCGACTGCATTCTTCATTACAAATTTCTAGGAGTAATCAATTGAATTCCATCACTGCGCTGAGGTGGTTTTCTTTTCTTCGCTACCTGCAACATTCATTTTGAAAATCTATTAACCTGACTAAAGAATAATCTATCATAGACCCGCAGTAGGGCAGTGTATTAACACAGAGAGTAAATAAATAATAAATAATGCAGGACAATCCATACAGCACCATCTAGCTATGCAGAGCTTGGTTATTAGTACTAGATAACTGATAATACAGGGTGGATTTTTGAGATGGGCCACGGAGGACAGGTACCTTAACCGTTATAGCAACAGGAAAACGCTCTTAGGTGATCTGACTATAATATTTTTTCAACATCTGTGAATGCAGTTCAAAATATCTCAAAAAGTTAGGGAAGGTCTCCTAAGAGCGTTTCCCTGTTATAGTTCCCTGAATGTAGTTTATTTTTACATTTGAAAAACTTACCGGTTGATAGTATACTGGATATCCTTCAAAAATGGTTGGTACTCTTGAGTTTTTTAATTGATAAGCCGTGGATAAAACAGGATTCATCAAGTGTTTTGAACAAAGCTTGGAATGTTTTGCAGGCTCCCAGTTATCACGTCTAACAGCTTTGATCCACTCGGTTCTTATTTCTGGGCATTTTGGGAACCTAAAAGTTAAATTTAACAAACATGAAAGTTAAATACTATCGATAAAACTAGATTTGACTCTACGCGCATCACTAGCACAGAAGCTTAATTTATTTAGGCATTAAATTGGTGGTTTTTACATTATTTTGAATCAAAATCACTTATGAACATAATAACTAGATTGCTACAATAATAGCATTGTACTACTGTTTTTATAGTCATCCATACTAATAATATAAATGTGAAAGTAACTCTGTCTGTCTGTCTGTCTATCTGTCTGTCTGTCTGTTTGTTACCTTTTCACGCCCAAACCACTGAATTGATTAGGCTGAAAATTGGCATGGATAAAGGTTGTATCCCAGGGACGGACATAGGCTACTTTTTATCCCGAAAAAATCCCTAGGGACCGCGGGTTACACCGCGGGAGCGCAGCTAGTGAACTCATATTTTAGCATTTTTATCGAGGGGAAATGTTATGCTACCAAGGTAGTCATAACATAAACTGACACGACTTACACCTACAGTGCTGCGTTGCCAAACGTACACTAGCTATCTCTTTTACTCGGAGCTAAGCTCCGTGAGATAGACAAAGATACATGACTACTAGGTTTGTTACACAGATACAAGAGCGGCAACGGCGCAGGCTCTGTCCAGTGTGATTCTTGGTCCGAGGGGAGGCCTATGTTCAGCAGTGGACTCTAGAGGGCTGAGATGATGATGATGATGTCAAAAGAAGGTAGGTATAGTGCCACAAACTTATCTGATCCGGTGAGATAGGCGCTCTGTTATCGCATTTGGTGTTGAAAGAAAAATCAATTTTACATTACAGTTTAAATCGTTAGTTCCTCATTTGGCCACGCCGGTCCAGTTAAGTTTGTGGCACTTGTAATTGTAACTACTCATATTAGTCCTAACTTAAAATTAACCATGAAGTGAGCAATGAATTCAATGTGAATATACTACTCAATGTGAAGTCAGGGAGGTTGAGGTTGTTGTTAATCGCCATTTTAGGAAGATTTACTGCTCTGCCATTTCATGCGTAAGCAAGCGCTTCTGTCACCGGCTCAGTTAAGTTTGTGGCACTGGACTGTACTAGGTCTCTAGCACATAGTAAGTTTATCTCTGGGTACTGTACTTCATCTCCCTGCCCTTTTCCCACATTATGTGGGGTCGGCACAACATGTGTTCTTCTTCCATTCTCCTCTATCAGCCGTCATGTCAACACTCACCCCTTTCTTACTCATGTCATCCTTCACACAATCCATCCATCTTTTCTTTGGCCTACCTCTACTCGTAAATCCATCAACATTCATACCAAGTACTCTTCTAGTTACATGACATTCTTCCCTTCTCATTACATGCCCATACCATGCTAGCCTGTTGCTCCTCATCTTTTCATTCACTGGCGCCACTTTCACACTTCCTCTTATGTACTCATTCCTTACTCTGTCCATTCGCGTCACTCCACACATCCATCTCAGCATTCGCATCTCAGCCACGTGCACCTTTTGTTCATCCGGGGTGTAGTGGGTATTAGCGTCTAATTCTGCAAGCAAGCCGTAACAGCAGAGTCATAGTTAAAACCGTTGATACCCATAAACTCTCACCAGTGGCTCCAAGCAGCTGTCCTGCATGCAGCGGCCACACCCCGGGAAACCACGTCGGCTCGTGGGCTAAACCTGGTCGAGAGGGGCTTGACTACTCCGGTACTCAAGTCTGGCGGTCGCTCCCCGCATAGTGCACAAAGTCTGCCTCGGCATTTTGCAATCTACCTACGGTGGCGAGGTAGCAAGGCAATGTAGATGGCCTTAAGGGCGGCGATAGGAGCTATTATCGTCGGCTAGACACAACAACAAGGAAGTCCCGAAGAGGGTTGACGTCAGGCAGGCGGTACTGTACTTATAAGTGACTTTAAGCACAGAATACGGCAGAGAAATGCTTAATTATTAAGTAGATACGATCATTGCTATAATTGCTACTGCGACTAGTTGTCACATTCTACCAGTGATAATTCCTTTTTTCTATTTTCGGTTAGATTTTTGGGAATTTCACCTGTCAACATGACATATTTAAAAGCGCGCTCTTTCGGACTGTTTCGGACGAAAATACCCCAGACCATCAGTCTCGTGAGAGTAATTTTATTCTTTGCTCAGAGTAAGGAACTTAGAAAGCTCGTTAGAGTATAATTTTCTTTGCTAGAAAGATACTAAATAATTACATGAGTAAATAAAAACCAAACCCTCAGAATCATCATCATCATCAGCCTATAACAGTCCACTGCTGGACATAAGCCTCCCCTAATGAGCGCCGTTGCGCCCTATCCTCGGCTCGACGCATCCAGCTTCTGCCAGCAGCCTTTCGCAGATCGTCTCTCCACCTGGCCGGAGGGCGTCCTACACTACATTTGCCAAGTCGTGGTCTCCACTCAAGAACTCGTCTACCCCAGCGGTTATCGGTTCTTCGGCAGATATGGCCAACCCACTGCCACTTCAGCTTGCTATCACATCCTCAGAACAAAAAACCATAATAACTTATTACTTTGCACACCAAATTGCACACAACCTACAGTCTCTCAAGTTCGATCAAGGGCTTTGTTTACAAAAAAACACCAGAGTAATCACACACATCTAGATTTAATACATAAGCAGGCAGTATGTATTCATTTATTGTGTGGTAACGATTCGTGACCACAATACATGAAAATCGTCAGCGCGATCTAGGAAACGGCAAGTTCTAGTTTCGCCATCTAGTTTGGGTTTGTCGGAACTAACAACCTTAAATTTAACCTTAAACTTGGGCACTTTAACATAATAACTGTTCAACAGCTTTCTTTCAACAAAACTTCAAGCATCTAGCGATCCCATTGCTTTAGTTGATGATGAAAGCAATGATGTTACAAAAAATATTGATACGTTACAAGTACAGAACAATGATAGACTGATTTTAACTTCGAACAGAGTAGGTATAGCTATGAACATAACGTATCTATAGTTTATTTTTAATAAATTATTATTGGGTTTTCACGTAGATTATCGAATGCCGCCGCTCCGGGTTTTCACTTCTGTGTCGGTCGGCACCTAGAGTATCTATGGTCTGCACCTAGAGTATCTATGGTCGGCACTTCTGGAGTGCCACTGTTTTTTTAAATGAGCTAGCTCAGTGTCTCTGAATAAAGGCGTATTCAATGATCTTTTATACTATTTATGATCATTGGGCGGATTGAAATGAAACTTGGCATAGGTTAGATAAAAGCTTAGAGAAAAATACAACTATTTAAGGTATATGTCACGTTTGAACTGTAAATTTAGGTAGGTAAATTTGAAATTTATGTGTACCTACTAAGATCATTGGTACCTACCTACCTAATGACAAGTAGCTGATCTGACCATGGAGTCAGGAGTTCTTACCCACCCTCCACCTCCTAAGACCACAGGGTGAACCGTGGAAAGTCTTTTTACGACGGCTCATCCACCACACTTCTCGGAAAAAACGAACTGCAACTGGTGACGGTACCTGTAGGTACCGCGCATGGATATTTCACTAACCTAACATATAGACACGGAGGTAATAGGTTAATGAAAAAACCATGCGCCAGGTGAAAAGCGGAGCGATCGTGCCGGGGCAGTGGCCGCCGATGCGCCAGAAATAGAAATACCTCATAATCTTTAAGCACTTCAAATCTGAAGAGTTCTGATAACAAGGTGGACAGTGTTAACTAAATATTACCCAAGGAACATCTAGGTGGACAAGGGTGAGCCATTGTAAAAAACTCTTTTAGGGTTAAGGTCGCCTTTCTACATGTACTCTATAACATATTTTTCTTTATGTTTTCTACTGTGTACAATAAATAATTAAGTACAGAATTACTTTCCACAGTTCACTCAGGAGGTCTGGTAACTCAGGACCTGTTCCACATCTGTTGAACGAAAATCCTCGGAAAATAACAGTAAAATATTCGTGTTAGGGCTCATTTTAACCAGCTCACTGAACTTATTTATTTCTAACGGGTGATTTTTTAAGAGCTTGAGAACTTTTTTAAACAATAAAACGCATAAAATTTCAAAATCTCATCGGTTCTTTATTTTAAACGTTAAATTGGTACATGACATTTACTTTTTGAAGATAATTTCATTTAAATGTTGACCGCGGCTGCGTCTTAGGTGGTCCATTCGGAAAGTCCAATTTTGGGCAACTTTTTCGAGCATTTCGGCCGGAATAGCCCGAATTTCTTCGGAAATGTTGTCTTCCAAAGCTGGAATAGTTACTGGCTTATTTCTGTAGACTTTAGACTTGACGTAGCCCCACAAAAAATAGTCTAAAGGCGTCAAATCGCATGATCTTGGTGGCCAACTTACCGGTCCATTTCTTGAGATGAATTGTTCTCCGAAGTTTTCCCTCAAAATGGCCATAGAATCGCGAGCTGTGTGGCATGTAGCGCCATCTTGTTGAAACCACATGTCAACCAAGTTCAGTTCTTCCATTTTTGGCAACAAAAAGTTTGTTAGCATCGAACGATAGCGATCGCCATTCACTGTAACGTTGCGTCCAACAGCATCTTTGAAAAAATACGGTCCAATGATTCCACCAGCGTACAAACCACACCAAACAGTGCATTTTTCGGGATGCATGGGCAGTTCTTGAACGGCTTCTGGTTGCTCTTCACTCCAAATGCGGCAATTTTGCTTATTTACGTAGCCATTCAACCAGAAATGAGCCTCATCGCTGAACAAAATTTGTCGATAAAAAAGCGGATTTTCTGCCAACTTTTCTAGGGCCCATTCACTGAAAATTCGACGTTGTGGCAGATCGTTCGGCTTCAGTTCTTGAAATGTCAAAGCATACTGAGCAAATAATAATGCATGAAAATCATAACCTCAAAAAATCTGAGCAAATACTAATGCATGAAAATCCTAACCACAAAAAAATCACCCGTTATAATCTAGGGGTTCGATCCTAAGGTAACGTTTTTCGGTGTTACAGATGCTTAACTTTTTTGTAGTAAGACCTTATTAAGACCTATTTAAGATTTCAAGAATTCCCATTGAGCGTGAAGCCATGTTTACAGTCAAATTAAGCTTCTGAGAGAACTTTCTGCCACATAGTTACATCGCAGGCATATTGCTTTTCTGTGTGAGTTCTCATGTGTGTGGACAAAACCGACTTTTGAGTAAAACTCTTACCACATACCTAGATCTCACACATATGGCCTTTCTCCAGTGTGAGTTCTCACGTGTACTGTCAACTTAGACCTATAAGAGAAACTTTTATCACATAAATCACAGGCATATGGCTTTTCTCCAGTGTGAGTTCTCATGTGTGGAGTCAAGTCTGACTTTCGAGAAAAGCTCTTATCACATACACTGCAGGCATATGGCCTTTCTCCAGTGTGAGTTTTCATGTGTGTAGAAAAAACTGCCTTTAGAGAAAAGCTCTTATCACATACACTGCAGGCATATGGCCTTTCTCCAGTGTGAGTTCTCATGTGTCTAGACAAATGTATCTTTTGAGAAAAACTCTTATCACATACACTGCAGGCATATGGCCTTTCTCCAGTGTGAGTTTTCATGTGTGTAGACAAAACTGCCTTTAGAGAAAAGCTCTTATCACATACACTGCAGGCATATGGCCTTTCTCCAGTGTGAGTTTTCATGTGTGTAGACAATTGTATCTTTTGAGAAAAGCTCTTATCACATACACTGCAGGCATATGGCCTTTCTCCAGTGTGAGTTCTCATGTGTGTAGACCAATGTGTCCTTCGAGAAAAGCTCTTTTCACATACACTGCAGGCATATGGCCTTTCTCCAGTGTGAGTTCTCATGTGTGTAGACAAATGTGTCTTTTGAGAAAAGCTCTTATCACATACACTGCAGGCATATGGCCTTTCTCCAGTGTGAGTTCTCATGTGTGTAGACAAATGTATCTTTCGAGAAAAGCTCTTATCACATACACTGCAGGTATATGGCCTTTCTCCAGTGTGAGTTCTCATGTGTACAGTCAAATTAGACCTAGAAGAAAAAGTATTATCACATACATCACAGCCATATGACCTTTCTACAGTGTGCCTTTCTTTATTGTGGGTATATAACAAGTGCTTTTTTAAAAAACATTTACAAGTGAATTTTTGATTACATATATCACAGGCAAATGTGGCTTGATTGTGAGTCTGAATGTGGGCTGATAATTTCTTTTTCTGAGAGAACTTCTTATCACACTGGTTGCACACAAATATTTTTTTATTGTGGTTTATTGCTTCTGTGCTCTCAGACAATGAAGACTTTGTTGAGTACTCCATGGGTCGGTCGACCAATGCTGGGAAGTCTACTGCTGTAACTACTGGCTCTTCTTCCTTTATTTCATCATCGCATACAATAAATTCTTCCTCACTAGTGACTAATTCTTCTTTTACAACAAATTCTTCCTTGATATGAGGAGAATCAACGCTATTTTTGATATCATTAAGAGCCATGATCTGCATACAGGATGTAGACAGGCTACTCCGTATTGTGGGGTTGAGCTTGAGGATATTTTCATGTGATGTCTGAAAATAAACAAAGCATTATTGACATGGTCTCGTGGTATGCAGACCTGTAAGAGAAATGTAGACAAGGCGCTTGATTCAGACTTCAGCGAAACACATTCAGGGCGGAATCGGTCATCACTTCAACCAACTGCAACCAATCACACTGATGGAATTGATCCAAATTAACCAATCACATATTGCCCAATCGCGTCGTGCACAACTGGAACAGGTTACCAGAGTCATTGATAAGTGCCCCCTCAGTGAACTCTTTCAAGAATAGACTGGACAAATCTTTGAAGCGCACTGCCAAGGACTAAGATATACATGCATTAGCTCTGAGAGCTGCCTGTGTGTCATAAATAATAATAATAAAACATGGTAAATTTTTATTTGTGTTAAAAACTAATGACAGTATCCGTCTGGTGGCCAGCCTGGTGTACTGTCCCGCCTCACGAGGCCCCCGTTCAGTCACTAGCCTTATACATGTATAGTACTTGTTCCTGTTGTGCTCCTACCATATATACTCCTCACATCCACGTCATCAAATTTTCAGCATAATCTGTTTTGTGGTTTGGGTGTGAAAAGCTAACAAACAGACAGGCAGAAATTTTCAAATGAAAATTTTATGAAATTTACCTCAATGCCTTTGTCAAGCAAATCTTTGAGTGTTTTCTCAGAGCAGAGAGCCATCTCGGCGAACCTGTGGCATCTCTGCAGCAGCGAGTGGCAGATGTAGCACACTGCCTGCGGCCCGCGCGCGCTCAGCTGAAACACGCCGATTGGACATGAGGCCCCGCCCGGGGGGTCTGGTGGACGGCAACAATATCAGCAGGTAGTTTAAGTCCTTACATACCTTTGTATTCGTGAGTCTCTCGTAGACTTCCAATATGAGGTTTTCGAGGGAATACATTCTAACGTCACCCACTAGGCACACTCTGCACACGGATGACATACCTTGAGTTTAATTTAATCTAATTATCTGTAAAAAATGAACAATACACATTCCACAATAATAATCGCTACCACAGACCATAGGATCCACAGATTAGGTTATGGATAAAGGATCCATATGATCGCTACTGACTCACACAGACTACGTAGAGACCAAGGGTGCCGGTATAGAACTCACCACTTAGCTGTCTTTATTTGGCAAATGTAGTGTTTAGGGCGCTAGAAGGAGAAGAACAATCACAGATTTGTGGGAACGTTCAATTTTACACACACATGCACGTACACTGTACATGAGTTTGGAGCAGTTTGGAGTGCAAAGCTATTGTGGGGTCATATCGATAGTATGATGTCGATAATTACTATGATTAGCGGGCTTGGTTTATAACCAATTGCCGACTTCACTATTACAATTAGAAAATAATAATCATTTCAAACTTTGTCTTAAAAAATTGCTATTAAAAAAAAGCATACTACAATATTAATGAATATTTTATGGACAAATTTGAATAATAGGTACCTAATTTTTTATGAGATTAACGACATAACTACATACTTTACTTAATGATATATATACTTTATGATTTTTTATTGACATTTATTAATAACTAGCTGCGCTCCCGCGGTGTAACCCGCGGACCCTCGGGATTTTTTCGGGATAAAAAGTAGCCTATGTCCTTCCCTGGGATACAACCTTTATCCATGCCAATTTTCAGCTTAATCTGTTCAGTGGTTTGGGCGTGAAAAGGTAACAAACAGACAGACAGACAGATTAACTGTGTGACATTTTGCATGCTTTAAGCCGAGCATGGCTGTACATTATTTCTGTATTAGACCTTAGTTTTACCCATGTATCGCAAAATCAATAGATGAATATGAATAAGTTTATAAGTAGGTATCTTCGCTTTAAATATTTTCTTGTATCTTTGTTTGTATTTTGTAATGTCCATAAGGTGTACAATAAAGTATTTTCTATCTATCTACATAAAAATAATATGTACATTATCAGGTAGTAGGATTTTATTAAAGAGGGTGCTATTTTTAAAATAAAACGATCTACTTGCATTTACATTTATTATGAGTATTTTTTTCCGGGATACAGTCTATACCTGTGTTGAACGACAACCTCCTCTATCTTCCAGTGAAAGCCCCATTAAAATATTCAGCCGTTCCGGAGATTATCCGGACAATGCTGGCGCCACAGGCGAGCTGAAAGAGTTAAGTGTGGTCATTTCACAAATCTTTAAGTGTGCTATTTTAACTGTATTTTTTGTGTTTTGCTACTTTTAACTGATAAATTACTGACTAAATACATCAACCTATCAACAGTCATCGTAATAAAAGATGCCCGCCTCACGAACAACGAACTTTTTAACACAAATTTTGTTGTACAAAAACTTATTGTACAAAAAATATCGATACCTTAGGTACAACACTAGTTGGAAATAACCTATTCAATACAAAATCAAATAAAAACTATCTAAAACGCAAAATTATCATTATGTAGGCGTAGCAGCATGATCAGCGATTGAAAATATTATGATGACGATGTATTTAGTCCACATTTTAATGAAAAATGTAGCAAAACACTGAACTCACCAATGAACGCAAATGATTTCACGAATATTATCCGTTTTTGCTGTTCCTTTGTTTGAAATCACTGCACAAACCATGACAAACATGCTCTGGCTTAATCTACCTTCTTGGCCTTGAGTTTGGAGCGATCGTTTGGGACCCCCACGAAGTCAAGTATACATTGATGATTGAGCGGGTTCAGCGCAAATTCACTAGATATGTGTACAAAAGAATGTACGGCTATTACCCCTACCTGTTTCCCTCTATATTTGTCTCTGGCATGGTCGGGTTAGATACACTCCAACTAAGACGAAAAATACTCCTGCTCATGCACTACTACATGATTCTACGCGGTGGGGTGGATAATCCAGAGACCTTGGAGCGATTGGGATTAAATGTGCCGCGATTGCGCATGGTAGGTGCAGGGGGAGATCAAGGCCCTCGGCGTCGCCCGGCACTATTTGCGCAACCACCTGGTGTACGTACTTGTGCTGGAGCTGCAGCTCCTACACCGCGAGCACTTACTCTGCTTAATGATTTCTTGGGCCAAACGGATGCGGACGTTTTCGTTGACAATGCTGTTAGATTTTATCGCATGCTATATATTTTCTTTAATTTTAACTTCAAATTTGACTTTTAAATTAATTATTTCTTTTGTTTTAATTTTCTTTTATACGTAATTATTATTTTGACATATTTTGAATTTTATTGTAATATTTTAACTCGATTACTATTTATATTATAACATTTGGACGACTTGGATATATCTGTAAGTCCATTTGTGTTTTGTGTAAATAAATAAATAAATAAATAAATAAATCTAGTGTAGCTTATTTGCCTGTATTAATTGAAAATCCTTCCTATATCCTATAAATATTATAAAGGCGAAAGTTTGTAAGTATGGATGTATGGATGTATGGATGTTTGTTACTCTTTCACGCAAAAACGGCTGGACCGATTTGGTTGAAATTTGGTATGTAGATAGGTGATACCCTGGATTAACACATAGGCTACTTTTTATCCCGATATTCCCGCGGGAACGGGACTTACGCGGGTGAAACCGCGGGGCGCAGCTAGTAAATATTATAAAGGCGAAAGTTTGTAAGTATGGATGTATGGATGTATGGATGTTTGTTACTCTTTCACGCAAAAACGGCTGGACCGATTTGGTTGAAATTTGGTATGTAGATAGGTGATACCCTGGATTAACACATAGGCTACTTTTTATCCCGATATTCCCGCGGGAACGGGACTTACGCGGGTGAAACCGCGGGGCGCAGCTAGTAGTTAATATTACATGAATTTGTAATTATCGCACTCTGGCACGACTTTGTTTGGGACCGAAATCGCGAAAACTACCCAAAACATAGAGTATCCTATCAAGTAGGGATGACACTGCGCGATAGAGATAGCAATACAGAGTCAACGCGCTAAAACGAGACATCTATGTATCTTTCAAATTGATTCAAGGCTCACACATGCAAGGAGTGCCACACTTGACAAGCAAATAGATTTCCTCTATAGTTATAGTTACTCTGTGGTAGAGACTCACTGTCTGTACCTGTACTTCTTCTTTTGTTAGATGGCAACTCAACTACACATTATCAGTATAATTCTGCCAATGTCAAGTTTTAGTGTATGTCATGCATGTCAAAAGAAGGTGCCACAAACATAATTGACAAAAAAAGGCGGGAAACTCGAACAGGGAAGCCGCGTTTTTTTTGCTAATTTGTGAAATTTAAAATTTAAATAGATAATTAGGAGAGGTATTGCTGATGAGCTCTTTTTATCTTTTCTATTTGTAGATATATATATATTTCTTCTGATCTGGTAAGTCACTTTATTCTATTTACTGTTTCCCATGGAGGAGCCCCCCGATCCGGGGGACCCAGTCCCTGCGGTAGCATGTAATATTACTATAAGTACCGGTAATTCGTTTGAAAAGCTTCTATCCAATGATTCTGCGATGGATACAGAATCATCTGTGACCAATCCGTCCAATAAAAGAAAGAGAACCCGCATGCACAAAGTTTGCAAAAATTGTAACAAAAGAAAGAGACATGGTGATGGAACAAAAGGTTGCCAATGTGACGAATCACCAGTGCATCCTCAGTCCATTCTTCACTCCAATGTCACATCAGAACCTGTCGACTCATCTTCTCCCACAACTCCATCTTCTGTTCCCACAGCTCCACCTACTGCTCCCACGGCTCCTCCTTCGTCTCCACCGGTGTCGGTTGCCAGAACTCAGTACGAGTCATCTGACAGCGGACCATTTATTGTCCATGTACAAAGAATTACAGATACACCTAATGATAGTACCACACTCCACCCCATAATGTTTGGGAAATTTCTGCAAAGAAATAAATTTTATAATATTGTCAATGGCAGCGTTAAAAAGATAGGTCGTAACAAAGTCTCATTAGCATTTAATAGCCACAGTGATGCCAATGCATTTATCAGTCATGATAGTCTGTCTGTCAACAAATTGAAGGCTTTCATCCCCACCTACAGTGTATCCCGTATGGGTGTTGTTAGAGGAGTGCCTACTGACCTGTCCCCAGAAGAGATGCTTGAATGCACAACGGTTCCACAGGGTTGTGGAAAAATTCTAAAACTACCAACGCCAAGCCAACTCAGACGGTAGTTGTTACATTTGACGGCCAGGTCCTTCCAAGCCGTGTTTATATGTGTTACAATGCATTGATTGTACAATTATACACTTATCCAACTATCCAATGTTACAACTGTTGTCGGTTTGGACATACTAAAATGCAGTGTAGGTCTAAGCCCCGCTGTTTTAAGTGTGGCCAAGAACACACTGGTGATAGCTGTGATGTTGATGAAGAATGCATTTCCTGCTGCTCATGTGGAGGAATACACTTTGCCACTAGTAAAACTTGCCCAGAATATGTCAGACAGCAAAAAATTAAATTTTCAATGGCAGAAAAGTGCATCTCTTACGCAGAAGCATCAAAAATTCATCCACCTATGTCTAGGTCTTATGCTGAAATCCTTGCAACATCCAAAGATCAATCTGTTCCATCTCAAAAACCCTTTAGAAGTCAAAATTCTTCAGTACCCAGTCAGTCATACAGAAAAACTATCTTTTTAAAACCAAAATCTCATCCAAAACAAAACCAAGGCTTTGATAGAAAAGCTCACTTTGACATTGCTGGTCAACCTACCCCAACCCTTCCTAATGGTTGTGCTTTGGTTGAAGGTGAAAAAGATAAACAACTTAATATAAACGATATTATTATTCTTTTAAAAACTTTATTACAGTCTAAAATCATAGAACCGACCAACGCAGCTAAAATTATAGACACAATTAGTATTCTACACAACCACAATGGATCACACCAGATCCGCAGTTCAATGGAACTGCAGGAGTGTAGTAAGTAAAAAACATGAAATTATTAACTTAACTAATTTATTTAACCCATTTCTTATTGCCATTACAGAGTCCTGGCTTAGGCCGGACTCTGTGTTTAAATTGAGCGGCTTCTCCTGCATCAGGGACGATAGGCCTGATGGTTATGGAGGAGCTGCTCTTCTTATTAAAAGTTCTCTTTGTTTTTCTACATTTTCTTTACCATATCATGATACCATTCATTTTAATGCTGTTGCCTGCATTATTAATAAAATATGTTTTGTGTGTATTTATATACCTCATCCTTCATTACTAATTTTTAATGAATTAGAAATCTTGCTCTCTAATATTCCAAAACCATGTGTAGTGATGGGAGACTTTAATGCTCATCACAGAGCTTGGGGTAGCACATTAACCAACTGCTACGGTAGAGATCTCATTGAAATAATAGACAGACAAAATCTTTGCATTTTAAATGACGGATCTCCAACACGCAGATCAAAGCCTTTTGAAAACAATAATGTAGTTGATTTAACAATAACTTCTCCTAGCTTAGCTTCTTCAGTTTCTTGGAAAACTGAACCATTCACCTATGGAAGTGACCATTTCCCTATAGTTTTAAAGTTTTCTAAATTTACAGCTACTGAGGTTCCCAGACCTCCACCTAGAATGGTTCACAAAATAAAAAGTGATAAATGGTCCGACTTTACAATGTATGTTGAAAACAACATTACAGCCCTGTCACAGAGTTTCCAGGATAATATCTCCTGTTGTGCGGATGGTTTAACTAAGAATATAATAGATGCTGCTAATTTAAGTTTCCCTTTAAAAAATAAAGTTTCTGGTAGGTTACCATCCCCGCCATGGTGGGACACTGAATGTAGTATGGCTGTCGCCCAAAGAAAGGAGGCAGAGAGAAATTATAATATGAATATGACTGAACACAATTTTGATATGTTATGTGACATAATAGCGAAAACAAAAAAAACATTGAAAGATAAAAAAATTCAGGGTTGGAGGAAATTTTGTCTAACTATATCACCGAATACAAAATCTTCCGAAGTCTGGAGTAGTATCAGACGTTATAGGATTGGAGTTAGTACTTCAAATGTTTCAGTTATGCCTCCTTCTTTGAGCGACAGCTTCTTAGATCTTTTGGCTCCACCAACTGCACCACCAAGAGAATTATTTACACTGATGAATATCATCCAGCCTCCTTGTCCCTATGGTCTTGATGCTCCCTTTTCTATAGATGAGCTAAAAGGCGTTTTGATTGATAGACTTGATACATCACCAGGAATTGATGGTATTCCTTACTCATTCTATTCACATCTTGGCGATGTGGCCATGCATTATCTCCTCGATCCCCTCGATCTTATAAATTCTGTCATGTTGACAGGTGACATTCCTACAAAATGGAAAACACAGATAGTGTTGCCAATTTTAAAACCAACAAAAAATCCTTCTGACCCTATGTCCTACCGGCCGATAGCATTATCTCCTGTAATTATTAAAATAACGGAACATTTAGTTAAAAATAGAATAGAATGGTTAGTTGAAAGTCAAAATATTTTACCTAATAGTCAATACGGATTTAGAAGGGGCAGAAGTTCTGCAGATAGCTTAGGTGTTTTTATAACGGACATTCGTATTGCCTTTTCTCAAAATAAATATGTTGTAGCAACATTCTTAGATATAAAATCAGCTTATGACAATGTTCTCATTGAAATATTAGTAAGGAAATTAAAAGTTTTAAAAATTCCAGCCATCTTTATCAATTTTATTCAGAATATGCTAGCTGGTCGAGTATTATTATTAAACTCCTCCAACACCACTAGAGTTGCTTGGAAAGGTTTACCTCAGGGATCCGTTTTAAGCCCTCTCCTATATAACATTTATACATATGATCTAGTAGCATCTGTGAATGACTCTGTTAGTATTTTACAATACGCCGACGATCTTCTATTGTATTCTATTGGCTCCTGTATTAGTACTGCAGCATTCAATGTGTCATTTGCTTTAAAGTCTTTAAAATTATGGCTAGATAAACATGGCTTAGAATTATCACCTACTAAAAGCATTATCGTTCCTTTCACGCGGAAAAAGAACATACCACCTTTGAATATATTTTATAATGGAGTATGTATTCCTGTGAAAAGTCATGCAAGATTTCTGGGCGTTTTATTGGACTGTAAACTCACTGGTCGTCCTCACTGTGATTATGTGATGGAAAAATGTGAAAAACATTTAAATTTATTAAGATGTCTTACAGGAGTATGGTGGGGTGCCCATCCTTTTTCTTTAAAACTAGTTTACAATGCTTTAATTAGAAGCACATTAGATTATGGCTCTTATTTGTTGGAGCCTGGTAGAGTGGAGGCTTTCAAGAGATTAGATGCCATACAAGCACGAGCAATGCGTATAATAATGGGAGCTATGAAGTCTAGTCCCATTAACGCTTTACAAGTAGAATGTTGCGATCCACCTCTATTTATGAGACGCCAATATTTGTGCAATCTATTTTTCTTCCGTACTTTACAGTTTTCGAACCATGAGATTCACCCTAAAATTAAAATACTTTCAGAACTCATTACTTCATCACCGTATTGGAATCACAAATCCCCTCCAAATTTAATAAATAGTTATAATATATACAAATCATTGTCAGCCCCTATAGAACAGTCTCAGTTTCTTCCAATTTATCATTGCAACTATAAAGCATTAACTCTACCTCCTAAAGTTTATTTTGATCTAAATATTGATCGTAATGATTCACATGCTAACATTTATTTTAAATCAAAAGTTGATGAACTCTGGAATGGATGGCATCAGATATTTACTGATGCATCAAAACACTTGCAAGGCAGGGTGGGTGTAGGTGTTTATCATAAACAGTTTGACATTGGACAAAAAATCAAATTACCTGCAGAGACGTCTGTTTTTTCTGGTGAATGTTTTGGCATCACGAAGGCATTGGAATATGTTCTGTTAATGAAACTTAAAAAATCTGTCATATTTTCCGATTCTAAAAGTGCATTACAATCGCTTGTTAAATATTCTTTCCGGTCTAAATCATCGTATCCGCTTATAATACAAGCTAGAACTAAGCTGTTACAATGTGAATCAGACGGCTTGACTGTCGTTTTTGCTTGGATTCCCAGTCATTGTGGAATTATAGGTAACACCCGTGCAGACAAATTAGCAAATGAAGCTGTGGATTGTGGTGACATCTTTCCATACAGAATTTATTCTCACGATCTTGGTTCTCTTTCCAGGATATATCTCAAGAGATCTTGGGATAAATCCTGGAATGAGCCAAGTAATATGAAAGGCAGACATTATAGAAAAATTCAGGTAAATATCCCAATAAAGCCATGGTTTTTTAAAATTAAACTCTCTAAACGTGCTACTACTACTCTCATTAGAATGCGCCTGGGGCACTCGTGTACCCCAGCACATCTGGCAAGAATGAAAATAATTCCCGATCCGACCTGCACTTGTGGAGATGAATTTGGTGACCTAAATCATATTTTCTTTGCTTGTCCACAGTATGACCATGCCTCTTTCTTTTGTGATCTCCTATCTTGTAATGTTCCTCTACCAACTAATATTACTATTCTTCTTTCTTCTCTAGATTCTAATATATATAATTGTTTAGCTTCTTTTATTTGTAACAATAATATAAATATTTAAATTAAAAGTACTTATACCTATACCTATTCATATTTTTAGATTACTTAAATATTCATACTTAGGTACTAATACCTACCCTACCAGTATCCATTACCTCTCCTGATCCCGTCCTAGTCCGTGATTATTTTATAAACTTACGGTTTCCCTAATTTTTGAAAAATGGCGCATGCACAAATAGTGCGAAGCCAGGAAAAAAAAAAAAAAAAAAAAAAAAAAAACATAATTGAGCCGGTGAGAGAAGCGCATTTGGTGTTGGCAGAAACAGTACATTGTACCACAAGAGAGCAAAATTCGTTTTTGTTGCGAGTGCTGAGTTTGAATCTCGAACAAGCGAAGGATTCTATGTTAGAATCCTGAGTGTAGTGACAGATTCAAAAGCTTAAGCAACAAAATATTTTTCACCTTACTAGCTCAAAAAGGGCGCTTTTGCCGCGTCAAAACAGTGAGCAAAACTCTACTTTGCTCACACTATGAGGAAAAGTGATTTGAATTTAGAATGCTGCAAGCAACCAATGAGACTCGAATATTACTGGTAGAGATGGTCGTTTTTGTAAAAACGTTTTTGAACAACGATGCCAGAACACGATGCTGGCAACCGATACCGATTTAATAGAAAACGGATGCCCGCAACATCCGATGCAAACCTGTCTCGCGTCTCGCTCGCTCGCACCGCACCGCACTCGGTAGAGAGTGCGGTGCGAGCGAGACAGTTGACCTCGCATCGCATCCGCGGCAAACCGAAGACGACATCGCATCGCTCGCTCGCTCACTCTTGGTACGATCTGTGATTGATTGAATTTGATTGCGTTTGCAAAATCTTTTCTTTATTTATCCTTCTCACTTTTATCCTTATTAACAATTATAATTGAAGGAAATTGGCAATATTTGTTTAGGTACCACGCGAGCGAAGCCGCGGGCGTCTACTAGTTAAAAATATGTACAATAATGAGTAGAAGTCGTTTCGTTAAATAGGCAACAAATGTTATTATGGCATCGTTGCTACCGAGAACCTATCTATACGCAGACTTCAGCCGGCACCTAATTTTGGCAAATTCTATAGTCGAAACGATGCCTAAAATAACGATGCCGGCATCGGATGCGCCTTACATAATAACGATACGCATCGATGTCAAAATTTAACGAAAACGCCCATCTCTAATTACTGGCCGCAGCGTGCGCCCTGGCCAAGTGGCGGCGGCCAGGGGGTCTGGTTGTTGGACTTTAGCCTGCCACTTGAGGGGCATAAAGATAATAATAGCGGGAATTATTGACGTCCTCTGTAGCGCAGTGGGCGAAGGCCCGCCTGCGACGCAAAAGGTTGAGGGTTCGATCCCCGCGGCAGGAACAATGTTTGTATGATCTACAAATATTTGTCTCGGGTCTGGGTGTTTCTATGTATAATATGTATGTATTTACAAACAAAAAGTATATAAGTAGTATATCAGTCATCTTAGTACCCATAACACAGGCTCTGCTTACTTTAGGGCTAGATGATGCTGAGTGAAAAAGTCCAGCATTATATTATTACGAGTACAATTGGTTTCCTTTACATATTGTATTTTTTCGCTAGTAAGGTGAAAAGTTGTATGTATCACACGAGAGCAAAATAATTTGTTGCTTATGCTTTTGAATCTCTCACTACACTCAGGATTCTAACATAGAATCCTTCGTTTGTTCGAGATTCAAACTCAGCACTCGCAACAAAAACGAATTTTGCTCTCTTGTGGTACAATGTACTATTGCTCTCGTGTGATACATAAAATTTTTCACCTTACTAGCGAAAAAATACAAGATGTAAGGAAAACCGATTCCCGCTATTATTATTTTTTTGCCCCTCAAGTGGCAGGCTAAAGACCTGCCATCAGAGCACCTCGGCCGCCGCCGCCTCGCCGGGCGCACGCTGCGGCCTGTAATATTGCAGCCTGTAAGCTTGCAGCATTCTAAATTCAAATCATTTTTCCTCATAGTGTGAGCAAAGTAGAGTTTTGCTTACTGTTTTTACGCGGCAAAAGCGCCCTTTTTGAGCTACTATGGTAAAAAATCAATTTTACAGTAAATATCGTTAGTTCCTCATTTGGCCACACCGGTCCAGATAAGTTTGTGGCACTTGTTGTAACTACTCCATAAAATAAACCATGAAGTGAGCAATGAATTCAATGTGAACATACCAGCCAGAGGAACATACATTACTACTCAATGTGAAGTCAGGGAGGTTGAGGTTGTTGTTATTCGCCATTTTAGGAAGATTTACTGCTCTGCCATTTCATGCGTAAGCGCTTCTCTCACCGGATCAGTTAACTTTGTGGCGCTGGACTGTACTAGGTCTATAGCACAGAGTAAGTTTATTTCTGAGTACTGTACTTTAGTGACTTTAAGCCTTCGATCATTAGGTAATAAGTTCGTCCGAGCTTTAAGCACAGAATACGGCAGAGAAATGCATACTAATACTAATAAAAAAGATCATTGCTTTATTGGCTACTGCGACTAGTTGTTACAATTCTGCCAGTGTTAATTCCTTTTTTTCTATTTTTCGGATTCCCTGTCAACATGACAGATTTGAAAACGCGCTCTCTCGGACGAAAGAACCTCAGACTCTCCTTAAAAAGATACTAAGTTAGGTAAAGAAAAAACCAAATCCTCAGAGCAATCCTCAGAATCATCATCATCAGCCTATACCAGTCCACTGCTGGACATAGGCCTCCCCTAATGAGCGCCGTTGCACCCTATCCTCGGCTCGACGCATCCAGCTTCTGCCAGCAGCCTTTCGCAGATCGTCTCTCCACCTGGCCGGAGGGCGTCCTACACTACGTTTGCCAAGTCGTGGTCTCCACTCAAGAACTAGTCTACCCCAGCGGTTATCGGTTCTTCGGCAGATATGGCCAGCCCACTGCCACTTCAGCTTGCTATCAAATCCTCAGAATAAAAAACCATAATAACTTATTACTTTGCACACCAAATTGCACACAACCTACAGTCTCTCAAGTTCGATCAAGGGCTTTGTTTACAAAAAAACACCAGAGTAATCACACACATCTAGATTTATTACATAAGCAGGCAGTATGTATTCATTTATTGTGTGGTAACGATTCGTGACCACAATACATGAAAATCGTCAGCGCAATCTAGGAAACGGCAAGTTCAAGTTTCGCCATCTAGTTTGGGTTTGTCGGAACTAACAACCTTAAATTTAACCTTAAACTTGGGTACTCTAACATAATAACTGTTCAACAGCTTTCTTTCAACAAAACTTCAAGCATCTAGCGATCCCTTTGCTTTAGTTGATGATGAAAGCAATGATGTTACAAAAAATATTGATACGTTACAAGCACAGAACAATGATAGACTGATTTTAACTTCGAACAGAGTAGGTATAGCTATGAACATAACGTATCTATAGTTTATTTTTAATAAATTATTATTGGGTTTGCACTTATACGAGCCCCAATGCAAAATAGTTCGTCTAGTGTGAAATTTTCTGTGTGAGATTTTTTCTAACTTCATTATTTTGTATATCTATATAAAATATTAACCTGTTCTACTATCACATGTCGCGTTACTTATGCCATTTTTTAATTATGAACCAATAATCTATTTTAGCTTTTTAAATTTATACATATCCTGTTTTAAATTCGAAGAAGTTATAAGCAAAATAGTTCGTCTAATTGTTAATCGATGCAAAAGAATTCGTCTATCGGTGAGTTAAATAAGATTATTCCTTCTTTGTACAATTATGTTGCATAATTTAAATTTGTAAAAGTAATTCTGTGTCATTCGTCAAGTGAGACAGTATAAATCTGAAAATTTCAGCTTTTTTCATTAGTTTTTAAATAACAATGGGTCGTGGCAAACCCGTGTGTGAAAAGCTTCGAAAGTGAATAGTTTGTGGGGTCGATGCTGGCAAATCAAGTTACCAAATATCTAAAGACTTGATACTTCCCAGGTCTACAGTTCAATCTATCATTCAGCACTATAAAAAGAATAGAACGACTTCTTGTTTGAAGAAAACTGGTCGACCACGCATCACAAGTGCAGGAGAAAACAGAATTCTGAAGAAAATTATCAAAAATAATCGTCGTGCTTGAGCTGGAGAACTCACGGTGCAATGGAGGATTCACAAAGACGTCTAAGTTGATACTTGCCAAAGAGTCTTAAAAATAATGGGTTACGGATTTTACACCGCTAAGGAGAAACCACTGTTGACTGCTGTACAAAAGAAAAAGAGGTTGAAGTTTGCTCGTGATCATTTAAATTGGACTTCCGATCAGTGGCGTAGTATCATTTGCAGTGATGAGTCCAAATTTGAAGTGACAGTCGTCGATGAAAGGAAAAAAGGGATTCGGAACAAAAATGAGGCATTTCATACTGATTGTCTCAAACGCAAAGTGAAGTTTCCGGCGTCTCATAAGATATGGGGCTACATGTCTGCACAAGGTGTTGGTGGTATGCAGTTTGTGGATGGTTCTATCAATGCTGCAAGGTATCAAAACCTTTAGGAAGAGAATTGACTGCCCTCTACAACGTCACTTTAGCATCAAGATTCCTTCGTTTATCAACAGGATGGTGCTTCCTGCCATACTGCAAGGACAACAAAGACGTGGCTACTGGCGAAAAGCATCCCTACAATCGAATGGCCATCTAACAGCCCGGACTTGTCGCCGATCAAAACCCTATGGTGGAAAATGAAAAAAGTTCGGCGTAAAAATCCATCAAGATCGAAGAGCGACTTAAAGGCTAAACTCTTGGCTATCTTGGAGTCAATTACGCCTGAGGAGTGTGCAGCGTTGGATGCAACCATGCCTCTTCGCATTAAAGCTGTCATTGAGAGCAAAGGCGACACAACTAAGTAGTAGACGAACTATTTTGCGTGAGTGACAAGGGTAGACGAATACTTTTGCGTTATGTTTTTTAGAATATTTTTGAATTTTTTTTACGTTATTTTAAGTCAAAAAGAATTTCAGTTATGTTAAAATAAACTTTAAAATGTTCCTCAAATTGTGGTTTACTTTTTACTAAACGTTCTTAATTATTTTACCAATATTTACTTTCTATATTTTACGCTTTGCACTGCTTTCCATACTAGACGAAGTATTTTGCATCGGGGCTCGTATTATCGAATGCCGCCGCTCCGGGTTTTCACTTCTGTGTCGGTCGGCACCTAGAGTATCTATGGTCGGCACTTCCGGAGTGCCACTGTTTTTTTAAATGAGCTAGCTCAATGTCTCTGAATAAAGGCGGATTCAATGATCTTTTACATAAACTATTTATGATCATTGGGCGGATTGAAATGAAACTTGGCATAGGTTAGATAAAAGCTTAGAGAAAAATACAACTATTTAAGGTATAAGTCACGTTTGAACTGTAAATTTAGGTAGGTAAATTTGAAATTTATGTGTACCTACTAAGATCATTGGTTAGGTACCAACCTACCTAATGACAATTAGCTGATCTGACCATGGAGTCAGGAGTTCTTACCCACCCTCCACCTCCAAGACCACAGGGTGAACCGTGGAAAGTCTTTTTACGACGGCTCATCCACCACACTTCTCGGAAAAAACGAACTGCAACTGGTGACGGTACCTGTAGGTACCGCGCATGGATATTTCACTAACCTAACATATAGACACGGAGGTAATAGGTTAAGTTAATGAAAAAACCATGCGCCAGGTGAAAAGCGGAGCGAGCGTGCCGGGGCAGTGGCCGCCGATGCGCCAGAAATAGAAATACCTCAATCTTTAAGCACTTCAAATCTGAAGAGTTCTGATAACAAGGTGGACAGTGATAACTAAATATTACCCAAGGAACATCTAGGTGGACAAGGGTGAGCCATTGTAAAAAATTCTTTTAGGGTTAAGCTCGCCTTTCTACATGTACTCTATAACATATTTTTCTTTATGTTTTCTACTGTGTACAATAAATAATTAAGTAAGTACAGAATTACTTTCCACAGTTCACTCAGGAAGTGGACGGTGTGTAAGAACTGGGAGTCAGGACCTGTTCCACATCTGTTGAACGGAAATCCTCGGAAAATAACAGTAAAATATTCGTGTTAGGGCTCATTTTAACCAGCTCACTGAACTTTTTTATTTCTATAATCTAGGGGTTCGATCCTAAGGTAATGTTTTTCGGTGTTACAGATGCTTAACTTTTTTGTAGTAAGACCTTATAGATATCTTTAAGATTTCAAGAATTCCCATTGAGTGTGAAGCCATGTTTACAGTCAAATTAAGCTTCTGAGACTTTTTTTTTCTGAACTTTCTGTCATATAGTTACATCGCAGGCATATTGCTTTTCTGTGTGAGTTCTCATGTGTGTGGACAAAACCGACTTTTGAGTAAAACTCTTATCACATACCTAGATCTCACACATATGGCCTTTTTCCAGTGTGAGTTCTCATGTGTACTGTCAACTTATACCTATAAGAAAAACTATTATCACATAAATCACAGGAATAAGGCTTTTCTCCAGTGTGAGTTCTCATGTGTGCAGTCAAGTCTGACTTTCGAGAAAAGCTCTTATCACATACACTGCAGGCATATGGCCTTTCTCCAGTGTGAGTTCTCATGTGTGCAGTCAAGTCTGACTTTCGAGAAAAGCTCTTATCACATACACTGCAGGCATATGGCCTTTCTCCAGTGTGAGTTCTCATGTGTCTAGACAAATGTGTCTTTTGAGAAAAGCTCTTATCACATACACTGCAGGTATATGGCCTTTCTCCAGTGTGAGTTCTCATGTGTGTAGACAAATGTATCTTTTGATAAAAGCTCTTATCACATACACTGCAGGCATATGGCCTTTCTCCAGTGTGAGTTCTCATGTGTGGAGTCAACTCTGACTTTCGAGAAAAGCTCTTATCACATACACTGCAGGCATATGGCCTTTCTCCAGTGTGAGTTCTCATGTGTCTAGACAAATAAAAACTTTGAGAAAAGCTCTTATCACATACACTGCAGGCATATGGCCTTTCTCCAGTGTGAGTTCTCATATGTGTAGACAATTGTATCTTTTGAGAAAAGCTTTTATCACATACACTGCAGGCATATGGCCTTTCTCCAGTGTGAGTTCTCATGTGTGCAGTCAACTCTGACTTCCGAGAAAAGCTCTTATCACATACACTGCAGGCATATGGCCTTTCTCCAGTGTGAGTTCTCATGTGTCTAGACAAATAAATACTTTGAGAAAAGCTCTTATCACATACACTGCAGGCATATGGCCTTTCTCCAGTGTGAGTTCTCATGTGTCTAGACAAATGTATCTTTTGCGAAAAGCTCTTATTACATACACTGCAGGTATATGGCCTTTGTCCAGTGTGAGTTTTCATGTGTGTAGACAAAACTGACTTTTGAGAATAGCTCTTATCACATACACTGCAGGTATTTGGCCTTTCTCCAGTGTGAGTTCTCATGTGTACAGTCAAATTAGACCTAGAAGAAAAACTATTATCACATACATCACAGCCATATGACCTTTCTACAGTGTGCCTTTCTTTATTGTGGGTATATAAC
This sequence comes from Epirrhoe alternata, assembly GCA_963565295.1. Classification (NCBI taxonomy): domain Eukaryota; kingdom Metazoa; phylum Arthropoda; class Insecta; order Lepidoptera; family Geometridae; genus Epirrhoe; species Epirrhoe alternata. The sequence goes on from OY751403.1 coordinate 3,980,450, forward strand.
AAGTGCCTTTGTAAAAAACATTTACTAGTGAATTTTTGATTACATATATCACAGGCAAATGTGGCTTGATTGTGAGTCTGAATGTGGGCTGATAATTTCTTTTTCTGAGAGAACTTCTTATCACACTGGTTGCACACAAATATGTTTTTATGGTGGTTTATTGCTTCTGTGCTCTCAGACAATGAAGACTTTGTTGAGTACTCCATGGGTCGGTCGACCACAGCTGGGAAGTCTACTGCTGTAACTACTGGCTCTTCTTCCTTTATTTCATCATCACATACAACAAATTCTTCCTCACTAGTGACTGATTCTTCTTGTACAACAAATCCTTCCTCACTAGTGACTAATTCTTGCTTGATATGAGGAGAATCAACACTATTTTTGATATCATTAAGAGCCATGATCTGCATACAGGCTGTAGACAGGCTACTCCGTATTGTGGGGTTGAGCTTGAGGATATTTTCATGTGATGTCTGAAAATAAACAAAGCATTATTGACATGGTCTCGTGGTATGCAGACCTGTAAGAGAAATGTAGACAAGGTGCTTGATTCAGACTTCAGCGAAACACATTCAGGGCGGAATCAGTCAGCATTTCAACCGACTGCGACCAATCACAGTGATGGAATTGATCCAAAACTGATGTTTCTTGCAGTATTTGGTTGTGCTCGGTTAAACAACTGACCTATTCCGACTCACACACACACACAACACATTATAGCCCATATTAACCAATCACATATTGTCCAATCGCGTCGTGCACAACTGGAACAGGTTACCAGAGTCAGTGATAAGTGCCCCCTCAGTGAACTCTTTCAAGAATAGACTGGACAAATCTTTGAAGCGCACTGCCAAGGACTAAGATATACATGCATCAGCTCTGAGAGCTGCCTGTGTGTCATAAATAATAATAATAAAACATGGTAAATTTTTATTTGTGTTAAAAATAATGACAGTATCCGTCTGGTGGCCAGCCTGGTGTACTGTCCCGCCTCACGAGGCCCCCGCTCAGTCACTAGCCTTATACATGTATTGTACTTGTTCCTGTTGTGCTCCTACCATATATACTCCTCACATCCACGTCATCAAATTTTCAGCATAATCTGTTTTGTGGTTTGGGTGTAAAAAGCTAACAAACAGACAGGCAGAAAGTTTGAAATGAAAATTTTATGAAATTTACCTCAATGCCTTTGTCAAGCAAATCTTTGAGTGTTTTCTCAGAGCAGAGAGCCATCTCGGCGAACCTGTGGCATCTCTGCAGCAGCGAGTGGCAGATGTAGCACACTGCCTGCGGCCCGCGCGCGCTCAGCTGAAACACGCCGATTGGACATGAGGCCCCGCCCGGGGGGTCTGGTGGACGGCAACAATATCAGCAGGTAGTTTATGTCCTTACATACCTTTATATTGGTGAGTCTCTCGTAGACTTCCAATATGAGGTTTTCGAGGGAATACATTCTAACGTCACCCACTAGGCACACTCTGCACACGGATGACATACCTTGAGTTTAATTTAATCTACTTACTTGTAAAATAAGAATATTACACATTCCCAAAGAACATTAATACACAGATTAGGTAGAGATAATTATAGATTTATTATAAAATTAATACTCCTGTCGGAGCACATTCCACACTAATTTAATCTAAAGTATTTACTCTATGGTATAATCATCGCTACTGAATCACTCACTGTCTGACACTGTCTGTACTGTACTTCTTTTAATAAATGGCAACTACACATTATCAGTATAATTCTGCCAATGTCAAGTTTTAATTCCTTTTCTATTCATGTCATGCATTGCATGTCAAAAGAAGGTACCTCTCTATAGTGCCACAAACTTATCTGAGCCGGTGAGATAGGCGCTCTGTTATCGCATTTGGTGTTGGCAGAAAAATCAATTTTACATTACAGTTTAAATCGTTAGTTCCTCATTTGGCCACGCCGGTCCAGTTAAGTTTGTGGCACTTGTAATTGTAACTACTCGTATTAGTCCTAACATAAAATAAACCATGAAGTGCTCAATGGATTCAATGTGAACATACCATGCAGAGGAACATACATTACTACTCAATGTGAAGTCAGGGAGGTTAAGGTTGTTGTTAATCGCCATTTTAGGAAGGTTTACTGCTCTGCCATTTCATGCGTAAGCAAGCGCTTCTGTCACCGGTTCAGTTAAGTTTGTGGCACTGGACTCTACTAGGTCTATAGCACAGAGTAAGTTTATCTCTGAGTACTGTACTTATAAGTGACTATAAGCACGGAATACGGCAGAGAAATGCTTAATTATTAAGTAGATACGATCATTGCTTTAATTGCTACTGCAACTAGTTGTCACATTCTACCAGTGTTATTTCCTTTTTTCTATTTTCGGTTTGATTTTTGGGAATTTCACCTGTCAACATGACATATTTAAAAGCGCGCTCTTTCGGACGAAAAAACCTCAGACCATCAGTCTCGTGAGAGTAATTTTATTCTTTGCTCAGATTAAGGAACTTAGAAAGCTCGTTAGAGTATAATTTTCTTTGTTAGAAAGATACTAAATAATTACATGAGTAAATAAAAACCAAACCCTCAGAATCATCATCATCATCAGCCTATAACAGTCCACTGCTGGACATAAGCCTCCCCTAATGAGCGCCGTTGCGCCCTATCCTCGGCTCGACGCATCCAGCTTCTGCCAGCAGCCTTTCGCAGATCGTCTCTCCACCTGGCCGGAGGGCGTCCTACACTACGTTTGCCAAGTCGTGGTCTCCACTCAAGAACTCGTCTACCCCAGCGGTTATCGGTTCTTCGGCAGATATGGCCAGCCCACTGCCACTTCAGCTTGCTATCACATCCTCAGAATAAAAAACCATAATAACTTATTACTTTGCACACCAAATTGCACACAACCTACAGTCTCTCAAGTTCGATCAAGGGCTTTGTTTACAAAAAAACACCAGAGTAATCACATCTAGATTTATTACATAAGCAGGCAGTATGTATTCATTTATTGTGTGGTAACGATTCGTGACCACAATACATGAAAATCGTCAGCGCAATCTAGGAAACGGCAAGTTCTAGTTTCGCCATCTAGTTTGGGTTTGTCGGAACTAACAACCTTAAATTTAACCTTAGACTTGGGTACTCTAACATACAATGTTCAACAGCTTTCTTTCAACAAAACTTCAAGCATCTAGCGATCCCTTTGCTTTAGTTGATGATGAAAGCAATGATGTTACAAAAAATATTGATACGTTACAAGCACAGAACAATGATAGACTGATTTTAACTTCGAACAGAGTAGGTATAGCTATGAACATAACGTATCTATAGTTTATTTTTAATAAATTATTATTGGGTTTTCACGTAGATTATCGAATGCCGCCGCTCCGGGTTTTCACTTCTGTGTTGGTCGGCACCTAGAGTATCTATGGTCGGCACATCCGGAGTGCCACTGTTTTTTTAAATGAGCTAGCTCAATGTCTCTGAATAAAGGCGGATTCAATGATCTTTTACATAAACTATTTATGATCATTGGGCGGATTGAAATGAAACTTGGCATAGGTTAGATAAAAGCTTAGAGAAAAATACAACTATTTAAGGTTTAAGTCACGTTTGAACTGTAAATTTAGGTAGGTAAATTTGAAATTTATGTGTACCTACTAAGATCATTGGTACCTAGCCTACCTACCTAATGACAAGTAGCTGATCTGACCATGGAGTCAGGAGTTCTTACCCACCCTCCACCTCCTAAGACCACAGGGTGAACCGTGGAAAGTCTTTTTACGACGGCTCATCCACCACACTTCTCGGAAAAAACGAACTGCAACTGGTGACGGTACCTGTAGGTACCGCGCATGGATATTTCACTAACCTAACATATAGACACAGAGGTAATAGGTTAAGTTAATGAAAAAACCATGCGCCAAGTGAAAAGCGGAGCGAGCGTGCCGGGGCAGTGGCCGCCGATGCGCCAGAAATAGAAATACTTCATAATCTTTAAGCACTTCAGTGATAACTAAATATTACCCAAGGAACATCTAGGTGGACAAAGGTGAGCCATTGTAAAAAACTCTTTAAGGGTTAAGCTCGCCTCAGTACATGTACTCTATAACATATTTTTCTTTATGTTTTCTACTGTGTACAATAAATAATTAAGTACAGAATTACTTTCCACAGTTCACTCAGGAGGTCTGGTAACTCAGGACCTGTTCCACATCTGTTGAACGGAAATCCTCGGAAAATAACAGTAAAATATTCGTGTTAGGGCTCATTTTAACCAGCTCACTGAACTTATTTATTTCTATAATCTAGGGGTTCGATCCTAAGGTAACGTTTTTCGGTGTTACAGATGCTTAACTTTTTTGTAGTAAGACCTTATTAAGACCTATTTAAGATTTCAAGAATTCCCATTGAGCGTGAAGCCATGTTTACAGTCAAATTAAGCTTCTGAGAGAACTTTCTGTCATATAGTTACATCGCAGGCATATTGCTTTTCTGTGTGAGTTCTCATGTGTGTGGACAAAACCGACTTTTGAGTAAAACTCTTACCACATACCTAGATCTCACACATATGGCCTTTCTCCAGTGTGAGTTCTCACGTGTACTGTCAACTTAGACCTATAAGAGAAACTTTTATCACATAAATCACAGGCATATGGCTTTTCTCCAGTGTGAGTTCTCATGTGTGGAGTCAAGTCTGACTTTCGAGAAAAGCTCTTATCACATACACTGCAGGCATATGGCCTTTCTCCAGTGTGAGTTCTCATGTGTCTAGACAAATGTATCTTTTGAGAAAAGCTCTTATTACATACACTGCAGGTATATGGCCTTTCTCCAGTGTGAGTTTTCATGTGTGTAGACAAAACTGACTTTTGAGAATAGCTCTTATCACATACACTGCAGGCATATGGCCTTTCTCCAGTGTGACTTCTCATGTGTGTAGACAAATAAAAACCTTGAGAAAAGCTCTTATCACATACACTGCAGGCATATGGCCTTTCTCCAGTGTGAGTTCTCATGTGTGTAGACAAATGTGTCTTTTGAGAAAAGCTCTTATCACATACACTGCAGGCATATGGCCTTTCTCCAGTGTGAGTTCTCATGTGTGTAGACAAATGTATCTTTCGAGAAAAGCTCTTATCACATACACTGCAGGTATATGGCCTTTCTCCAGTGTGAGTTCTCATGTGTACAGTCAAATTAGACCTAGAAGAAAAACTATTATCACATACATCACAGCCATATGACCTTTCTACAGTGTGCCTTTCTTTATTGTGGGTATATAACAAGTGCCTTTTTAAAAAACATTTACTAGTGAATTTTTGATTACATATATCACAGGCAAATGTGGCTTGATTGTGAGTCTGAATGTGGGCTGATAATTTATTTTTCTGAGAGAACTTCTTATCACACTGGTTGCACACAAATATTTTTTTATTGTGGTTTATTGCTTCTGTGCTCTCAGACAATGAAGACTTTGTTGAGTACTCCACGGGTCGGTCGACCACAGCTGGGAAGTCTACTGCTGTAACTACTGGCTCTTCTTCCTTTATTTCATCATCACATACAATAAATTCTTCCTCACTAGTGACTAATTCTTCTTTTACAACAAATTCTTCCTTGATATGAGGAGAATCAACACTATTTTTGATATCATTAAGAGCCATGATCTGCATACAGGATGTAGACAGGCTACTCCGTATTGTGGGGTTGAGCTTGAGGATATTTTCATGTGATGTCTGAAAATAAACAAAGCATTATTGACATGGTCTCGTGGTATGCAGACCTGTAAGAGAAATGTAGACAAGGCGCTTGATTCAGACTTCAGCGAAACACATTCAGGGCGGAATCGGTCATCACTTCAACCAACTGCAACCAATCACATTGATGGAATTGATCCAAATTAACCAATCACTTATTGCCCAATCGCGTCGTGCACAACTGGAACAGGTTACCAGAGTCAGTGATAAGTGCCCCCTCAGTGAACTCTTTCAAGAATAGACTGGACAAATCTTTGAAGCGCACTGCCAAGGACTAAGATATACATGCATCAGCTCTGAGAGCTGCCTGTGTGTCATAAATAATAATAATAAAACATGGTAAATTTTTATTTGTGTTAAAAATAATGACAGTATCCGTCTGGTGGCCAGCCTGGTGTACTGTCCCGCCTCACGAGGCCCCCGCTCAGTCACTAGCCTTATACATGTATTGTACTTGTTCCTGTTGTGCTCCTACCATATATACTCCTCACATCCACGTCATCAAATTTTCAGGGTCGGGGTGTACAAAAGAATACAAAAGAAAAAAATACTGAAATTTTTTTTAAGTCCCTGCCCCTGTGCATTTTGAAGGCAAAGACTTAGAAAAATTTTCAACATACCTATTAATCAATAAACATACTTTTTTGTCGTAATTTTTTTAAGTCCCAGCTGCCTACTAATCACTGCACACCCTTTTGTACACCCCGACCGAAAATTTTATGAAATTTACCTCCATGCCTTTGTCAAGCAAATCTTTGAGTGTTTTCTCAGAGCAGAGAGCCATCTCGGCGAACCTGTGGCATCTCTGCAGCAGCGAGTGGCAGATGTAGCACACTGCCTGCGGCCCGCGCGCGCTCAGCTGAAACACGCCGATTGGACATGAGGCCCCGCCCGGGGGGTCTGGTGGACGGCAGCAATATCAGCAGGTAGTTTATGTCCTTACATACCTTTGTATTCGTGAGTCTCTCGTAGACTTCCAATATGAGGTTTTCGAGGGAATACATTCTAACGTCACCCACTAGGCACACTCTGCACACAGATGACATACCTTGAGTTTAATTTAATCTACTTATTTGTAAAAAGAGAATAATACACATTCCACACGAATAATCGCTACTGAATCACTCTCACCACAGTCTGTACCAAAGAACAATAATATGACTGTTTTGCACTCCAACAAAACAGTTATTATTGTGTTCGAAGCATAAATAATACTCCTGTCGCTACTGACTCTGTGCTCCTCTCATTAATCTCTACCTAATCTGTGCTCCTCTCTTCGATATAATTCGTCCGAGGCTCCTCTCACAGATTAGGTAGAGATGCTCCCACAGACGTACTAGGGATACTGCCACAGACGTACTAGGGATACTGCGTATCAGACGGAAAACTCAGGAACAAATCTACTCGCCGTAATTTAATCTGTGGGCCACATCTCATAGATTTTGACAAATGAAACCACAGAGTATTGAAGAAAGCATCGTGCTACCACCGTAGATAATAAATGACTTCTTTCCTCATTCATTCCAATCACTCATTCTATTTCTATTCTTTCCTATTTTTTCCTATTCATGAGCCGAAGGCCCAATGTACTTAGGTAATTTTGAGGTGTTGTGAAAGGCAAGAAATAATTTAACATATTGATCATTTATTAATTTTTTTATTTTTTAACTTAGTTTTATATTTATTATAAGCTTTTGCCTGCATGGCAGGTAATGTCTTGTTGGCTAATCTGACAACATCCGTACCTTTTAAAATTCGGTTTATTATATTGCACCAGTTAAATACTGCTAAACGTAACGTGAATCCCAGAAATAGATCTTTTACAAGATTTTTGTGTAATTCGCAATGGAGAAAGTCAAGCGAATATTTAGCTTCTATATTATTTTTGATGCTTTTAATTATTTCTTTACTATGTGGTTGCTTTTCTAAATATTCGTTGGCTTCCTCAGTAATAATACCAAAGAACCTCACGGCATTTTCTGAAGGGTAGGTTAATTTTTTTTCTTTTACGGATTTGTATTCTTTAAAAGATATCCAATTATGGATGGAGCCTGTTTCAAAATTCAAATTTGTAGCGGTTAACTCATCCTCACACTGCCGACATTTAATTTTTCCTAATATTTTTCTTATAACCCACCCTGCAGTATATGCACGTGAGTGTACATGTAGTCTTTCTTGCCTACTTGTAATAGATGTAGGAAATATTTCTGGTCCTACTTCAGAGGATTCAGGGACATTATCATTATTTTCAATTTCATTTTCCTTGGTGGTGCCAAACAAAGCCTGCAATTTTAACAATTGGACCCCTGAATCCTCTTCACAATTATAATTTTTTGAGTGAAACTGTATAAATCTAGTGATTAGCAGTGATTTAAATGTGCTTATAAAGGTGTGGCAATCTGGGTCATTATTTCTGAAATTATACGACCGCACTTGACCGAAAAAGTTTTCAATTGGGTCCGAGTTAAAATATCGCGGACGCATAATTTTAATTTCTTTTTTTTCCAACTGTTGCCACACCCTTTCGTAACTTTTTAATGTTACAATCCAATTTTTCAAAGAAGGTACAGATGTTTCTTTTCCTTTTTCATCAACATATCTTATTTCTGATAGTTTTTTTATAGCATCTCGCCAAAACGTGTGGTGCATTGAGTTTTTTGTAACTGCATGTCTTAGCGGTTTGCCTTTTGATTTTTTTGAGTATAAACTCGCTCCATTCACTGAGTCGAACAAATCGTCAAAAAATGATACCACTTCTGCGGTATTTTTTAATGTAGGGCTCACTGGACTGCCATCTGCATATTGCGCTGCAACAAAAAAAATGAAGATATTAATATGCGAAAACGAAGCTTCGCTCTACATGATGATGATCATGGCTATTATGAGGGTCGGATAGTAGTTTCCTGATTTACTATGAAACTAGGTACTTAAAGGAAATTTAAGCTTACGTACTAAATTGGTTCTTATCTATACTAATATTATAAAGAGGAAAGATTTGTTTGTATGTTTGAAATGAATAGGCTCCGAAACTACTGGACCGATTTGAAAAATTCTTTCACCAATAGAATCCTACATTATCCCCAATGAACATAGGCTATATTTTATTCCGGGGAAGTGAAATTTTCCCGAGGGATCGCGGGTAACACCGCGGCGGACAGCTAGTCCATACTAATATTATAAATGTGAAAGTAACTCTGTCTGTCTATCTGTCTGTCTGTCTGTTTGTTACCTTTTCACGCCAAAAGCACTGAACAGATTGGGCTGAAAATTGGCATGGATAAAGGTTGTATCCCAGGGAAGGACATAGGCTACTTTTTATCCCGGAAAAATCCCGAGGGACCGCGGGTTACACCGCGGGAGCGCAGCTAGTATTATATGTATAAAATGCTTACCAAACTGAGCGGTGTAAGACAAAGTGGCTGCAACCGTTTTACTAAAAACTCTAGTACAGTTTTTTACCTGAAACATAAATATAGTTGAATAAGCTTACCGCTGAAACTAAAAGCAAGAAATTTTTAAATATAATTACAATCAAAATTCAAAAGAGAGAAATTACTAACCTTCATCTTTTTAATTTTTTCTGGAATGACATGTTCATCATTTAACTTGTGCAGTAGTCGCATCTGTGCATGGTTGCAATCTGTTTTGTATACTTCAACAATATCAGACCATTTTGATATCTTGCCTTGGTATATTATGTTTTTTGTAAGAAAGTTGTTTCGGAGCCCTTTAATTAGGTGTGGTGGATCATAAATCACACTCAAGACATGTCCGTTGATTTCAATAACTTCATCTGCAATATGACTTGATATAAGATTCACATTATATTGAACAATAAATCCTACTAATATTATAAACTAGTTACTAGTTTTCCATTCTTTTTGTAGGTTTTCAAGTAGGTACCTACTTATGTTATTTAAGTCGCGGGTACCAGCTATAGTATGTATAACATGGTTCAAAATTAAGAAAAAATTTTTAGCTCAAACACTTACCAACAATTTTATCAGCACGTATCTGTTCTCTTTTTGTATCCTCCAGGAGACTTTTAATCATGCTCTGGAATGCTGTCCCTTGATCACAGACTATTGCCAGAGGTTGTAGACCAGCATTTATTATGGCTGTTACCATATTTTTAATAATAATTTTTAACTGAACCCCCGAGGTTGCTCCTTTGCAAAAGTAAAATGCAATAGGCTGCTGCCATTTGCAGAGAGCGCCCCTTAGCATGAAAACAAGGGCATGGTCTGCGAAATCCCTTGACTTTTCGTTGAGTTCAACAAAACCATTAATTTTATCTTTGTTTTTGTCATATGAAACAGCTGGCTCCAGGGCTACCTCATCAAACAGAATAGAACAATATTTTTTGTTTTCATCCCAATTTGAGACCTGCAACAAATGTAATAAGATGTAATTATGGCTAGTAAAGTAATAATTAATTAATTTAATCATTAAAAATCTTAAGTTACAGTTCGCCCAGCAGATCTAGGCATTCGTGAAGTTAGCCGTTTGTCTGCGCAGTGAACGCTTCTTCACACAAAATTGTGTTCAGCGCAGAAAACGTAAAATCTTATTTATTCTGAAATTAAATATATTGGCCTCAGTTCGGTGAAATATTACCTCTTGCTTTACAGCTTCAAATATTTTTTTATTGATTCCAGGTTCTATGTTCAACTCTGAGATCATTTTGTTCAGCGTCTGCTTCGAAGGCAAAATAAATATTCGATGCAGAAATTTATAGCATTTTGGGCTCTGCTTCATAATAGATAGGGCTATCAATTTTTCTTCATTTGTGAATCTTCTGGCATTGATATGTTTGGTGCACTGTTTAATTTGCATCCACATTATTTTCTTTGTAAGTGGATTCATGTTGTCGGTCAATTTTTCGAAAGATTCGTCTTTTGTGAATTCCATGGCTCTTCTGGCTCTACGGCTGAAGTCCAATTGTTTTTTTGACTTCACAAATGCACTGTAAAGTCTTCTACAATTAGGAGTAAGACTTTTCTTCTTATTAATTATTTTTTTCCTCATCAGTCGTTTAGGAGTATGATGTGCAGGTACTTCTGCAAATGTATTAATAGATTCAATAATTTAAGGTTCAACACAGAAAAACATTCTATGAAAACTTGAATGATAAAGTTTATTCCAACTTTTAAAAACACTTCATGTTAACTTTAATGCAAAATACATACTGTGTACTATATTTTCTCTTACCGTTAGAAGCTGGGTTTTCAACAGCTTCATGCACAAATTTTACAGGTAAAGAAGTGGAGGTGATACCCAGTACATCTGAAATTGAAATACTGGTAAAATATTTATTTCTGGACTTTTCACACAGCATCATCTAGCCCCAAAGTAAGCAGAGCTTGTGTTATGGGTACTACATGACTGAAACTACTTATATACATTTTGTTTGTAAATAGATACATAATTATAAATAGAAAACAGACCCGAGACAAATATATGTAGATCATACAAAAATTTGTCCCGCAGCGGGGTCATACTCTAAAAAAATGGTAAGATTTTATCCATGCTATTACATAATTTATTACCTTTAGAAGCTGGGTTTTCAACAGCTTCATGCACAAATTTTACAGGTAAAGAAGTGGAGGTGATACCCAGTACATCTGAAATTGAAATACTGGTAAAATATTTATTTCTGGACTTTTCACACAGCATCATCTAGCCCCAAAGTAAGCAGAGCTTGTGTTATGGGTACTACATGACTGAAACTACTTATATACATTTTGTTTGTAAATAGATACATAATTATAAATAGAAAACAGACCCGAGACAAATATATGTAGATCATACAAAAATTTGTCCCGCAGCGGGGTCATACTCTAAAAAAATGGTAAGATTTTATCCATGCTATTACATAATTTATTACCTTTAGAAGCTGGGTTTTCAACAGCTTCATGCACAAATTGCACAGGTACAGAACTGGAAGTCATACCCGTTACATCTGAAATGGAAATATTGGTAAAATAAATATTTAAAATGGTAAGATTTTAGTAAGTAAGTTCGTATAATAGATTTTAGTTATATTATCTAATCATGCTAATTATTATATTCAACCAATCATTATGAAACTTTGCATAAACATTTCAGGGGTATTGAAATGGAGAAACTTCCCGGAAGCCATAATTCCATAATCCTGCTGTTTCTAACAGATGTTTAACACTATTTATTATTGCTTACTCTTCTAAATCAATGCCTAGGCAGTAATGAGTCTAGTTTTTTTTTACCAACCAGAAGTAAGTAGTCTTCATCCAATGGATCTAGGCATTTGTGAAGTTAGCCGTTTGTCTGCCCAGAACACAATTTTGTATGAAAAAGCGCTCACTGCGCAGACAAACGGCTAACTTCACGAATGCCTAGATCCGTTGGGCGAAGTGTACGTCTACCTATCCTGGTTTCTATTGAATATTTTTTAGATATTTAAATTAAATGCTCACCATTATCAGTCCGCAAACGTTTTTCTTTCGGCATGGTTTTACAATAGGAATGATCAATATGAATTCTCTTTCGAGAATAGTCATGATCTGAGATCTTCATCGTATAACCTGTAAATAACATTACTAACATTATTAGTCTTTCGAGATGTAAGTATTTTAAAATAATGGGCCGGGGTGTACAAAAGGGTAAGCAGCTGTACTCACCAGTGTCCTTAGAAGATGCTTCAGGAGTTCCACTTGCTATCTCGTTGTCCGTGAACAACGTCGGATAGGCATCATAGCGAAGACGGCATTTCAAGCGAGATGCTGTACGAAACCGCTTCTCAAAATGTTTCGAACACACGTAATGCCTTCGAAGCCGGTCGAAGCTAAGGCTTCGTAAACTATCACTATTGATAAACTCCAACCACTTCTTGAGTCCTATCTCAGTTTTGGGAAACTTATAAAGAGTGACGTCCTTTCGCCTACTATCACAATTTACAACACAGCACCTTGTGTACATCTTTGAGTATTATGAGAGGATAAGTTGCGGAAATTAATCAACACAAAACTTCACTCGATCACAATACAAACAAAATGCAACAAAATGGCTGACGGAAGCGGTTAGCGGACATATGCGTTTGCGCGGCACCACGGCTCCGGAAACGGAAAGTTTACTAAAAGACATTCGTTCCGTTCACAGAAGTTCACAGACGAGGTTGTTTCATCTGTGGTTCCGTTCAAATTCATTCCGATTCTATTAGAGGTCCCATAGACAAAATTCCCAATTTGTTTGTATGGAGTCAACCTGCCGTGGATACTGCGGATGCTCCTCTCCTCCTCGCTTCTTCTTCTTCTTTTATTTATAGTTACTCTGTGGTTCGATCATCTAAGATTTATTGGCAATCTACACAACTAGGTGTAATTCTGCCAATGTCAAGTTTTAAATAAAGATTTTAGTCATGTCAGTCAGTCAAGTCCTGTTGATGGTTTGAACAAAACACGGCGGCTTGTTTTCTTCAAAACTATAGCGGAAATTTTTCGTCAAATGAGAAATTTTCTTCAATACTCCCCTATTCCATAACTCCTGTTTAAAATCCAAGGCTTCATTAGTTAAATGCCACCGAAATTACCTAATAAAACTTAGTAAAACACAAGAAAAAGAAAATAAAATAGCAGAGCAGTGCTTCTTCCTAAATGGCGAAAAACAACCCCTTCCTTCTTATTTTTTTAAATGGCAATTCTACACAGTATCAGTGATAATTCTGCCAATGTCAAGTTTTATTATGTCAGTCAGTCAGTCCCGTCAATTTGGTTTAGAAGAAAACATGGCGGCTTGTCACTTCAAGACGCTTTGACCTCTCGCTACAGGAAAGACTAAACATACATAGGACAGTATCCGTTTCGTCCGAAAAGGAAATTCGTTCCAAAATGTCCTGCGTTGGTTAGCCGGTGACACGGACGAAGGCCGGTGACGATGGCGGCTAAATAATCAAAAGGCTAGAGAATGTAGGTCACTCACTGGCCTCGAAGTACGAGATCCCGTAAAAAATCTGTTTTTTTTGTGCCGATTTGAAGCGCCCCATCGAGCGTGCAAAGAACTAAAATTGACACTTGTTTACAAATGGCTGCCACTGTTGTTTGCCGTGGTTGTTTGGTGCGAACCACAGAGTAAGGCGAACAGTTGTATGGGGAAGCTAGTGTTAGGCAAAAGGCATCATAATTTTCAAAATAATATAATTTACTGGATAAAACAACAAAATATCAACAGTCTATATCCTACGCGACAATAATCCACATAATTCAATAAAGATTGTTATATTTCTTTAGCAATTATTTAGACAAAAAACAGTAATGTACATAATTTAAAGTTACATAAATTTAAAGGGAAATAATACTTATAGAATGGCAACCCAGACCTTATAACATTGGCAATTCATGCATTTCGTAAAAAATAGACATCTTGAAATTCTGCATGCGTGCTTAGAATTTAGTAACAATTTTAGCAATATATTAACATATATGAAAAACTTAACGGAATTCCAACGATAAGTTTTACGAAAATACTTCCGTGATTCCGTTGTTTTTTTTTGCACTGGCATCATTCAAACGTGACATATTTCCACAAAATCAATGATTTCAGGTTTGTGTGTTGTGTATTTATGAATTACTTAACATCCAAAGACGCTCTAGTGCTTAAAAAGTCAAGTAACTTTACTTTCGAAAAAAAAAAAAAATGAAAATGTTTGGCATTTTCGTTGGAATATTAGGTACATTAACAGAAAACAACTAAAACTAAATAATGATTTCCAAAATAACTAATTATAATTACAATATTCGTTACAAATTCTACAATATTATTTTTTCTTATTAAAAATCAATAATGTAACATACAAAAATTTTCGCTATTTTTATGAACTGCATAATTACATAATTAATTTAAACTAAAATATTTAATTAATGTCTTCATTATAGGGTTCCTTGCATCAATAAAATTAAAATTAGCTTTCAATGATTCTAAGGCTCAAGCCACATTGAATTGGCAAGCGTGCGTCAATTAGTTTTATAGCAAGCCATTATAAACCTTATGAACAATGGTACAAGATATAGAAACGCTTGTAGAATGAACCGATCGCGCCGGCGCGTCCCGCTAGATGGCTTTTCAAGCACTCGTTATTTCTACAAGCGTTTCTATATCTTGTACCATTGTTCATAAGGTTTATAATGGCTTGCTATAAAACTAATTGACGCACGCTTGCCAATTCAATATGGCTTGAGCCTTAGTTACTTTTTTCATACAAACATATTTGTCGGGTTTCCTACCTCACGACTGCATCTCCGAGGCACGGTAGACATTACTTTTAAGGAATTTAAGGTCCTGTGAGTGGGCAATCAAAGAAACTGCTGCCGAATTTTTTTACGCAATGAATACCAATCATGAATGATCGCGATTTTAAGACACATGAATTTGTTCGCTTCAAAAATTATTTACAATAGATTAATTTATTATTAAAAGATTAATTCAAATATTATAATATAATCAAGCATCGTATAGCATTCAACATATAACTCAATATGAAACTGAACATCCATTTAAAGACACGAATAAGCGTATTTTTAAAAATATCATTATTTTTAGCTTATAAGTTTTTTTGGTGACAGTTTCACAAGGAGCGTGTTTTTATCGTTAAATTAATAACAGTATCGTGTACAACTATTAATAATAATAGATTTTATTCAAAGACGCATTCAATTGCAATTCAGCGTGGCAATGCCGCCAGTATTTTGGGCACGCTTCCGACTGGCAGTGACCTGGATCAGTTGAGCTATCTATAGATCGTTTTTGCGACGATCCTTAGATAGCTTGACTGATTCTATTGTATTTTGTAATTTTTTGTACATATTGTAGTAGCTTAGTTTCTGTAAATATAAGTACTTCTAAAAGAAAAGACGCATGCGATAAGCCGTTTTTCTGTTATATCTTTTCCAGTCCATACAAAGGTTGTCTGGAAGAGATCGCTTTTAAGCGATAATGCCGCCTTGTTATTTTGTTATTGTACCTACTTGTTATTTTGTATTTCTTTTGTGTACAATAAAATGTTTATCTATCTATACAGAGTCACGTATGTCCCCTAGGCGCGGTAGACATTGCAATTTGACGGCATGCATCAATATGTATTTGGACATGACTCTGTAGACATCTTGAGAAGATCTTGGAATACTTAAGTTCTGAATATCTACCGCGCATAGGGGATCCTGTTTATTTTTCGATCTTTTGTCAAGATGCAAAAATCGAACTAGCACCGGTTATCATTCGCATTCGTAAGTTTTTTGTACTTTATGAGCATCTAAACTTACTCTGACGAGGTTCAATTTTGTTTGACCGGCTCCCCACTGGAGCTTGACTTTTAGTTTTAAGATGGATCACCTAAAAGAGTGATAGGCCCCAAACCGTGTTTGTTGCCCTGATTCTTCACGGTATTGGTCGCGCAAGAACAGGAATAAAATTAGTTCTAAGACTATTCTAAGTGATCCCAGCGGTCCTACTGAATAAATGCTTTTTGACTTTGATTCGTTTTATAGTACATAACGATATTAGTGCGTAAAGATGGTTATAACATGCGAGGCGGAATTTCAGCCCGAGCCGCAGGCGAGGGCGTAATTGAGCCGAGCATGTTATAACCAATACGCACGTATATCGTACGACGTTTTTTAACACATTTGCGAGGAAACAGAAAAAAAAACATTTAAATAAACTCAATCTGTGAATGCACACTGTTGCTTTCCCGCCATTTGAACAGACTGCCTACTGACAGGCGCCGCGCGGCGATTAGTTCTCCTTTGAATAGCAACAGCGCGCTGCTCACTAGCTGGAGGCACGACTCCAGCTCGGCGGCGATCAGTTCCATATTTGAAATGGCAAATAATGCTGTTATGGAATTTGTATGGACTATAACATAACTATTTGCTTTGATAACACACGCGTTTGTTATGACCCGCTTTACATATCTAAAACCGGTGGAATTACATCAGCTTTACGAGCAAGGGTGTTAAAAAATATATTTTTATCTATTATTTACATAGTTATACACAGTACTGTTACATTAATCGGTCGCAGTTTAATATCGTTTGAAAATAAATATCAATTTGCAATAATTAATTTTATATGCAATTATATTCCCCCATTCACATAAACCAACAAGTTGTATAAGTACCTTGCAAATTAAAAAAAAACATTTTACATAGGTACCTACTTTTTTCAAACAACCAAATACAGGGCTATTTGTAAAACACCGGTAACCTCTCAGGACTGTATACTATCATCATAAACAACAACTTATGTTCTATGACTTTTTACAAAACATAATACATTTACCACAAACATACATTTAAGATTTCGTTGTCCTATCTAACACATTTCGGCTCCCACCGCCTTTACACCGCTCCCCTCGCTATTGTACTATCACTTTCTTTCGCTTCGCATAGACTGCGTAACGTTTGCAGCGTTCGATTTAAATATTTTTATTTTTGTATAAAAATCTGATGAACTTTAAAAGTCATAGAAAAAGTTGTTGTTTAATGATGATAGTAATACAGTCCTGAGAGGTTACCGGTGTTTTACAAATAACCCTGTATATTTGTCAAGTTTTTTTGCAAGAAATAAAACCTATATCCAAAATTCTTAGCCAAGCTTAGATACTTGCTTTAGGTGTAAACAATTAAAGAAAAATGCATAATACATGTATCATACATGTTTTGACGCTTGTTGTAAACAAAGGACCATACATAGGCCATAGGCCTATATGATTATTTAATAAATATTTTTTATTACAATTATAATTGATTATATATATATATATATAATTGATTTTTATTCCAAACGATTTCGCATTGCAGACCGCGCTTAAGAAATAGTCATAAGAACATTTTAAATATCAGAATTATATAAAGATTTATAGTTTTAAGACGATTTTTGGTAAGACACTAAGATAATTTAAATATTAGCTACTGCGGCTTCGCCCGCGTGGTACCAACATTTTGAATAGTCTATATTCCAGGTCACTATCTACGCCTATACTAAGTTTCATCCAAATCGGTTCACTGGTTTAGGCGTGATTGAAACAAACATCTAAACAAACTCGTAAACTTTCAGCTTTATTATCTTAGTGGAATTTGTCCGATTATGTTTGACATAACAAATATACACTATTCATTAACATTTAAAAAAAACACTATTAACTATCCAAAAATCGCCCTTAAATTGTTGCATCTAAAGTTTTATTTTCAATAGCACAGGTGACTTAACGTCTATTTTCTAATTTATTTTTTAATAACCAAATCGGTTTAGCCATTTCAAAACTGAACTCTAGATGTCGATTAACATGATGTCTTACTACAAAAAGTTAGGCATCTGTTGAACCATCGAGTTAGGATACTATAGTCACAATTTCTAACTGACAACACTAAAAAAATGTCCGAGCACCGTTCTATGAGGACATTTGCTCGAATGTAGACGTTATCTCACTTGTATAAGTGTTCAATGTCGCTTGAACGCAAAAACCAAAACTCGGCGCACTGTGCAGCGTGCGCCGAGTTTTGGCGCGGACATTTTATTTGTCAGATTGTAACTCTATAGTATCCTAGGTTGAACATCATGTTGACATGTCAAAACAATACTGTTACCGCAAAAAAGCGTTCTATGTACGAGTATATAGAGATCGTTTTTCTAGATATAGATAGGCTCAATGCACATTGAATTGGCAAGCGACGCGTCAATTAGTTTTATAGCAAGCCATTATAAACCTTATGAACAATGGTACAAGATATAGAAACGCTTGTAGAATTACCGAGGTCTGGCGAAGCCATCTAGCGGGCCGCGCTGGCTCGAGTACTTTCGTGCGGTTCATTCTACAAGCGTTTCTATATCTCGTACCATTGTTCATAAGGTTTATGATGTCTTGTCACGTCTCGTCACTGCCAATTCAGTCTACATTGAGCCTAAGTCTCAGTCAGTAACTTTACAATGCATTCGGTTCGGAATAGATCAGCTGTTCAATCGACCGCAACCAATCACAGCGCAGGAATTGATCCAATACTGACGTTTCTTGCACTGTGATTGGTTGCGGTCGGTTAAACAGCTGATCCGAATGCATTCCACTGAAGACTGAATCGCTACCCTTTTGAAGATGTCTAAGGTAGTCAGAGGCATGTCCAAAAACATTTGACACATGCCCACATCTCGCAGAACTAATTGTAAATTGTATTTTTCGTCTTGCACGCTGATACTTTCATTGTTTCATTTCACGCACCTTTTATTCAACAGAGAAAAATAGGCATGATGACAATTTTTCAAAATCTGTTCTATGTTGTTCAGAATTATTTGATAGGTGAAAAAAATATCATATTTTAGTAGAAAATAAAGGTTTCAAACATATTCACGCCAAAACGCTCGTCGGTGTCATGGCGGCTGTTTTGACGTCACAGCTCACCACTGCAACAGCAAAAACTACGTGCATAGACACTAATGACTAAAGCTTAAAGGAAACAAAAGGCGCAGTTTTGGTCTAGTATATTGAGTAATGACGTCACGCGCTCTGATTGGTGTACAGCTATCATGGCGGATTGTTGTATTTTGTAGATTTATTTTATTAAATACTTAAAAAAAAAAAAAAAAAAAAAAAATAGATACCGTTGGACCTTCCTTTCATATACAAAAAGGTGTCAAACAAGGAGATCCTTTATCTCCAAAACTTTTCACGTCTACCCTCCAAGAAGTGTTCAAGAAGCTCTCATTAAGCTGGAGAGAGAAGGGCATTTTGGTCGGCGAAAGGAGGTTAACAAACCTTCGTTTTGCCGATGACATTGTACTTTTTTCTTCTTCAGCTTCAGAACTTGAAACGATGCTGAACGACTTGAATACGGCAAGCCTCGAAGTTGGACTTAGTATGAACAGATCAAAGACCAAGCTGATGACAAACAGCACACAGCACAAGCTACGGTTAGAGGGTGGGGAGGTAGAATACGTCGATGACTACTTGTACCTCGGTCAACTAGTATCCTTCCAAAGCAGGCAAGATCTCGAAATTGCAAGACGCGTAGAGAATGCTTGGAAGGCATACTGGGCCATGAAACAGTTAATGAAAGGTACGCTTCCACTTTCACTAAAAAGGAAGCTCATGGACGTATGTATTCTCCCCGTCCTAACCTATGGCGCACAAACCTGGTCTCTGACTGATCAACAAAAGTCCAAACTCGGGGTTTGCCAGCGGGCGATGGAGCGCAGTATTTTAGGAGTCAAACTTACAGACCGCGTTCGTAATAGTATACTGCGCTCCAAAACGCAAATCGCAGATGTCGGACAGCAAGCGGGTAGACTGAAATGGGATTGGGCAGGTCACGTCAGCCGCATGTCGGATGCGTTGTGGGCGAAAACCACCACAGAGTGGACGCCTCTGAACGGGAAACGACCTCGCGGCAGACCACGCCGTAGATGGAGGGACGAATTGGATGCCCACTTAAAGGACTGGTCCACGATAGCCCAAAATAGAGATGAATGGAGAGAGGGAAGGGAGGCCTTTGCCCTGCAGTGGGACACTACAGGCTCCTAATAATAATAATAATAATAATAATCTCGACATTATTAGGACAATAAATGCATTTTTCTCAATGCTGGAATCCTATTTTATTAGACCAGTTAAATATTTTGGCGAAACTTGATTACTGTCATCATGCCCATTGTTTTTTTAAAACTTAGTTGGATAATTATTCATTGTGATAGATTTTTTGTAGAATTTTGCCATACACAAACTTTAAATCGCATTTGTCAGCACCCATGCTTTGGAATAGACTATAAGGCGTGATTTTATGTATACAGGGTGTCCTACAAGTCTATGTCACGGAAACCGGTAATAGATACATTAGGTATATAATAGGTAGAAAAAAAAGTTATGTATTTAAAAATTATAGGAATTCAAAATCAAGAAAATCTTTCTTCAGAGCAGTTGAGAATGCATGATAAAAAAAGATTTGCAATAGCGCGAGTAACATCACAGTAGATTTTTTCTTTTTTAAATGCCGTCTCCCCCAATATTTCCACTCGCCTCTATCTATAATTTAATAGCCTATAGTCCATATAGCATATAGCCTATAGGTACTGTGTACCTACCTATTGTTTCCTGTTTTGTACTGAGTAATAAAAAATTTTTCATTTTCATTTTCTATTACTTTTTAACCGACTTCAAAAAAGGATGTTCTCTGCTCGGCTGTATGTATGTTTTTTAAATACACAACTTTTTTTTTTTTAATTTTGGCTAAACTCAAAGGACATCGCGACCGCGGACGGCGAAAAATTAACGTTAATTGTTAAGTCAGTCTTTATGATAGAAAAGCCAGTTTAAGAGCGCTTGTAGAACGATAGCTAGTACAAAGCCGCCGAATAGGTCCCAGGAGTGGGTAGTAGCGGGCACCCGTCCAATGTTCTGTGGGCGGATCGTGCGTCCATCGCTTAGAGACTCGACGTGCTTGTTTAATCTCTCGATTGCTTGCGTTTGATCGCGTAGTGCTGTTTCAATTGATAGAAGTGTTTGTTTCAGTGTCCGTCTGAAATATAGAAAAGAAGATAGATAGATAGAAAATACTTTATTGCACACCACATAATAAAAATAAAAAAAAATGGAAAACTAAACAAAAAACACAATGACATACAATCGGCGGTCTTATCGAAGATATTTATTATAAAACAGATTTCGCTTAAATAATATGTGTAGCAATGGGCGACCTTATCGCTAAAAATGATCTCTGACTGATGAGGACGGGGGCGTACATAAAAAGCAATGAATATTTTAAAATGAATGAGTAGGCTAAACTTAAATTTAATATATGATATAAAAACTATAATATATAATAAACGTACTTACATATACTTAATAATGACATAAACACATATATAGACAATAAAATACGTATACAGTTTTATTGTATTGTAAGCAGGGATTGGATAACCCATTCATAACTCTGTGGCGACCTCTGTAGCGTAGTGGGTGAAAGCCCGCTTGGGACGCAAAAGGTTGCGGGTTCGATCCCCGCCGCGGGATAAATGTTTGTATGATCTGCAAATATTTATCTCGGGTCTGGGTGTTTCTATGTATAATATGTATGTATTTACAAACAAAAAGTATATAAGTAATATATCAGTTATCTGGTTCCCATAGTACAAGCTTTGCTTAGTTTGGGGCTAGATGATGCTGTGTGAAATGTCCAGCATTATTTATTTACTTGCTGCGCTCCCGCGGTGTAACCCGCGGTCCCTCGGGACTTTTTCGGGATAAAAAGTAGCCTGTCCTTCCCTGGGATACAACCTTTATCCATGCCAATTTTCAGCCTTATTTGTTGTTTGGGCGTGAAAAAGGTAACAAACAGACAGACAGAGTTACTTTCACTATTATAATATTAGTATGATCGATGACACTAGACTCTCTTATATTATGTTTACTCACGTGGACACTTTGGCCCTTGGCGCCAGTTCATCATGAGTATCCGAGTCGGAGGCGCGTCGCAGCGAGTCCCGCAGACGAGTCTCGGACGCGGCGCGGACGCCCGGGGTCGATGACACTAGACTCTCTTATATTATGTTTACTCACGTGGACACTTTGGCCCTTGGCGCCAGTTCATCATGAGTATCCGAGTCGGAGGCGCGTCGCAGCGAGTCCCGCAGACGAGTCTCGGACGCGGCGCGGACGCCCGGGGTCGATGACACTAGACTCTCTTATATTATGTTTACTCACGTGGACACTTTGGCCCTTGGCGCCAGTTCATCATGAGTATCCGAGTCGGAGGCGCGTCGCAGCGAGTCCCGCAGACGAGTCTCGGACGCGGCGCGGACGCCCGGGGTCGATGACACTAGACTCTCTTATATTATGTTTACTCACGTGGACACTTTGGCCCTTGGCGCCAGTTCATCATGAGTATCCGAGTCGGAGGCGCGTCGCAGCGAGTCTCGCAGACGAGTCTCGGACGCGGCGCGGACGCCCGGGGTCGATGACACTAGACTCTCTTATATTATGTTTACTCACGTGGACACTTTGGCCCTTGGCGCCAGTTCATCATGAGTATCCGAGTCGGAGGCGCGTCGCAGCGAGTCCCGCAGACGAGTCTCGGACGCGGCGCGGACGCCCGGGGTCGATGACACTAGACTCTCTTATATTATGTTTACTCACGTGGACACTTTGGCCCTTGGCGCCAGTTCATCATGAGTATCCGAGTCGGAGGCGCGTCGCAGCGAGTCTCGCAGACGAGTCTCGGACGCGGCGCGGACGCCCGGGGTCGATGACACTAGACTCTCTTATATTATGTTTACTCACGTGGACACTTTGGCCCTTGGCGCCAGTTCATCATGAGTATCCGAGTCGGAGGCGCGTCGCAGCGAGTCCCGCAGACGAGTCTCGGACGCGGCGCGGACGCCCGGGGTCGATGACACTAGACTCTCTTATATTATGTTTACTCACGTGGACACTTTGGCCCTTGGCGCCAGTTCATCATGAGTATCCGAGTCGGAGGCGCGTCGCAGCGAGTCCCGCAGACGAGTCTCGGACGCGGCGCGGACGCCCGGGGTCGATGACACTAGACTCTCTTATATTATGTTTACTCACGTGGACACTTTGGCCCTTGGCGCCAGTTCATCATGAGTATCCGAGTCGGAGGCGCGTCGCAGCGAGTCCCGCAGACGAGTCTCGGACGCGGCGCGGACGCCCGGGGTCGATGACACTAGACTCTCTTATATTATGTTTACTCACGTGGACACTTTGGCCCTTGGCGCCAGTTCATCATGAGTATCCGAGTCGGAGGCGCGTCGCAGCGAGTCCCGCAGACGAGTCTCGGACGCGGCGCGGACGCCCGGGGTCGATGACACTAGACTCTCTTATATTATGTTTACTCACGTGGACACTTTGGCCCTTGGCGCCAGTTCATTTTGAGTATCCGAGTCGGAGGCGCGTCGCAGCGAGTCCCGCAGACGAGTCTCGGACGCGGCGCGGACGCCCGGGGTCGATGACACTAGACTCTGCACTACGAAGTCCTCTTCGTATTCTATTACCTCTTCTGGGGTCCAAGGACTGGAATGTTAGATAATGATATTTCAATATGAGCAATGAATGGTGTGCAAATGTGTATGTAATGGCAACACACTTCTGTATATTCGGTGAAGTGTGGAGTGTTCATTCGTCTAAACGTAAACAGGGTCACGACTGTATCCCCGAGGCGCGGTAGACATTCTCTCAGATCTTTATATTCCAGATCCTTTGAAGATGTCTAAGGTAGTCAGAGGCATGTCCAAATACATATTTGATACATGCCCACATCTTGCAGAAGTATTCCATACGTGACAGGTTGCAAGCCCATCGCCGCCTATAATACTAACTGGTTTCCTCGCGATGTTTTCCTTCACCGTTCAGAGCTTGTGTTAAAGCGCATATAAATTTTACGAAACGCAAAATCCATTGATGCAGGCCGGGATTCGATCCCACGACCTTCGGATTGAAAGTCGAGGAGGTACAACCCCATTCGGCCAACACGGCTCATTCGTCTCATATAGTATACAAGTAATGTGTGGGGTAACGTTCAATGATAAATAGTGTGATAAGGGAACAGTGTGGAGTGAAAGAAGATGTAGTGTCGAGGATCGAAAAAGGTATGTTAAGATGGTTTGGGCATGTAGAGAGGATGGATGACAGTCGTTTGACAAAGCAAGTGTATGAGGCGAGTGTGTATGGGACAGCTGGAAGGGGAAGACCTAGGCGAACCTTCTTGGATCAAATTGGCGTCATTTTGGAGAAGGGCCAGGTCAAAAGTACCCTAAACCGACGAGCATGTATGAAGAATGTAATGAGAGTGAATGAGGCAGTTGTGTGTCAGGATCGTAGCGAGTGGTCCGTGGTCTCTGCCTACCCCTTTGGGAAAGAGGCGTGATAATGTATGTATGTATGTATATAAGTAATTTCTTACCTTGTATTCGTGTGGTTGTACTTCCAACCTTGATCGATTACTCCTGAAACAGAAATCACTATCACTACATAGTACAAAACAAAGTTGCTTCCCGCCGTCTGTCCCTATGTATGCTTAGATCTTTAAAACTACGCAACGGATTTTGATGCGGTTTAATAGATAGAGTGATTCAAGAGGAAGGTTTATATGTAAATACATGCATAATATAGTAGAGAAACACCCAGACCCGAGATATATTTGCAGATCATACAAACATTTATCCCGCGGCGGGGATCGAACCCGCAACCTTCTGCGTCACAAGCGGGCTTTTCCCCACTGCGCCACAGAGGTCGTCAAGTTAACACACCTATAATCATATATTTTAAGTTAACATATATCTATACAGGGTTATTTGTAAAACACCGGTAACCTCTCAGAACTGTATTACTATCATCATAAACAACAACTTATGTTTTATGACTTTTTACAAAACATTATACATTTACCAAAAACTAACATTTAAGATTTCGTCCCCCGCCACCCTAACCCTTCTCCCCTCGCTTTGTACTATCGCTTTCTTTTGTTTCGCATAGACTTCGTAACATTTAGAGCGTTCAATTTAAATATTTTTATTTTTGTACTAGCAAACCCAGCGAACTCCGTTTCGCCACCAGATGCCACCAGATTTTTCCTGAATTTTCTGTGCTATAAACCTCACGGAGCCCGAGACCTTTCCAACGAATGCAAAACCGTGGAAATCGGTTCGTGCGTTCTGGAGTTATAGCGTCAGGAAGGAAAACCCGACTTATTTTTATATAGTAGATGACAATATTAGAAAACAAGTAATGATGAATTTTTAAAAGTCATAGAACAAAAGTTGTTGTTTATGATGATAGTAATACAGTCCTGAGAGGTTACCGGTGTTTTACAAATAACCCTGTACCTGTAACTCAATACAGTTTACATACCTTCAGGTGAAGTGACATTGGAATCTTTGTGGAATAACTTCGGCACCCAACTATCGATTAGATTTCTAGCTCTTGTTCTCTGTGCTTCTTCTACTATTGTCTTTTGTTCTGTCGCGGCGAGCTGAAACATGTATTAAGTCAGTGGTCAACTGGTCACGGAGTTTTGGCTCAATGCACATTGAATAGGCATGATGACTATTTTTCTCTATCTGATCTATTTTTTATCTATTTTTTTCTTTTTTGGTAGAGATCGCTATTTAGCGATAAGACCGCTGATTGTATGTCATTGTGTTTTTTGTTTAGTTTTCCATTTTTGTTTACTTTTATTATGTGGTGTGCAATAAAGTATTTTCTTTCTATCTATTTTTCAAAATCTGTTCTATGTTATTCAAAATGATTTGTTATGTGAAAAAAATATAATATTTCAGTAGAAAATAAAGGTTTTCAAACATAAAAATCAAATTTAAAATTTGAAATTCACGCCAAAACGCTCGTCGGTGTCATGGCGGCTGTTTTGACGTCACAGCTCACCACTGCAACAGCAAAAACTACGTGCATAGACACTAATGACTAAAGCTTAAAGGAAACAAAAGGCGCAGTTTTGGTCTAATATAATGAGTATTGACGTCACGCGCTCTGATTGGTGTACAGCTATCATGGCGGATTGTTGTATTTATAGTCGGTCCATTTTAATAAGCCACATTTGACATTTCATCAAAATTTAACAACGTAACTTTGTACCGGCGGGCATAAAATACTACTATTTTATCGAAGTTATTACTCCACAATTGCTTAACTTTTTTTCAATTGCGGTTAAATAAGTTATTGTATTAACGACAAAAGAAGGTAATTTTATGATTTATTTCCTTATTACACCATCCAAACATATTACGTTTCACAACAATTTCTGTTTTAGAGAGAATTGAACGTTGTTACAATGTTGCGTCAGTAAACCCTTGTTCTCTTTTGACACTAGGTATGTTACCCAAAATAATCGAAATTTGAGAGTTAGAATCGAATGAAATGATTTCTCGTAAGGGAATATTTCACCTTTAATGATGATGAATGATGGCGCATTAAATACTTATTGTATTTTTAAATAAACTTGTTTATCCCGAAAAACGTTACTAAATACCAAAAAGTACTTATGTAAAAGGACAACGGGAATATCGCATAAAAACTTTTTTTCTCTGTTTGACATGACAACCATAAACTTTTGACTTTTCAAAATGAAGATTTGAACAATTTTTATCAAAATAAATAATTAATGGGATTTTGACGCAGTCTTGATCGTTGTGCAAAGTGACTTTGCGTTCTTGGTGTGCTATTTTTTTTAGACCCGGTTTTTTTTTAACTGATCTTACCTACTCTTAGTTAACGGTTTACCTGGCGATAAATTTAATTCATGTGAATGAATCGATACGGACTTCGAACATAATCGAAGTTTTTAAGAAGGTCACCTCACTAGAAAGCTCAAACTGACAAACGTCAAATGTGGCCTATTAAGTTGGACCGACTATAGTAGATTTATTTTATTAAATAATTTAATAATCTTGCCATTAGGTATTAGGACAATACATGCATTTTTCTCAATCCTTGAATCCTATTTAATTAGACCAGTTAAATATTTTGGCGAAACTTGATTACTGTCATCATGCCTATTTAATTACTTACCCAGGACAGAAAATTTTATGCAAGAACACGGAAGTTGATAATGCCACTTACTGACCTAACGAGTTCGATGGTTTTTTGTCATCTCAAAAATGCCCAAGATAAAGATAATTTATTTGCTCAAAACATTGTGTAGATTACATTTGCATGCAAGATCAATTTTAGAATTTGTCACAACATGCTTTACCGTAAATTATCGGTGTGCAAATTAATTTAACAGAGGCGCGTCAAAATTAAAATTTGTCATCTAAAAATTCATTCAGCTCTGAACGGTGAAGGAAAACATCGTGAGGAAACCAGTTAGTATTCTTATATGCGGCGATGGGCTTGCAACCTGCCACGTATGGAATACTAACTTCTGCAAGATGTGGGCATGTATCAAATATGTATTTGTACATGCCTCTGACTACCTTAGACATCTTCAAAGGATCTGGAATATAAAAGATAGAGAATGTCTACCGCGCCTTGGGGATATACAGGCGTGACACTGTTTTTTTTTTTTTTTTTAATTCATTAATATCATAGTAACATTTGTCAATTAACATTTCAAGAAGTTTTTACTTCAAATAGTACCTGGTATATTAGAGGAAGTTTGAAAGTTGCGCCAGTGACGGATAAGTTGAGGCGTAATAGGTTGTCGTGGTATGGGCATGTTATGAGGAGGGAAGAGAGTCATGTAACGAGAAGAATGTTAGTTAGGTTTGAATGTGGAGGGATGTAGCAGAAGAGGCAGACCAAAGAAAAGATGGATGGACTGTGTGAAGGATGATATGGGTAAGAAAGGAGTGCACGTTGAGATGACGGCTGATAGAGCGGATTGGAAGAGGAAAACCTGTTGTGCCGACCCCACATGAAAGTGGGATAAGGGCAGGGAAATTATGAGTACCTGATCGTCATTGGCTATCGCCTGTGAGACCTTATCCCAGAGGCGTTGGGACTCGAACGGGTTCTGTTTCTCTAGTTTGATGAGATACCGCGGTAGTCTCTGCTCTTTTAGTATCGCCACGTCTAATAGATTTGTCTCCTCCTGCAAAACAAATAATCATCAATACTTATACAGCGTGTAAAAAGACGTCTACCGAAGCCGAAAGGGGTAGGTACAGCATCCCAACACACAACCAAATCCAAAAAGATTTTCCGAAAAAAATTGATGTCTAGCATTATTTATTTATTTATGAGAAGCATAATAATGACTTAATTTTTTTTGTAATTTTTATAGTGTTAATCCACACCACACTTGGTATTTCATTAAGAAATGAAAAGTCATATCATAATGATCGATTCCGACGGGATTCGAACCCGCGACTATTGTAGAGTTAGCTAAAGCGACATCTCTTCGTCATTTGATTCTGAATGTAACTTACTACTAACATTTATCCCGCGGCGGGGATCGAACCCGCATCCCAAGCGGGCTTTCACCCACTGCGCCACAGATGTCGTCACATATTGATGTTTGTTTATTTGTTTGAAATGAATAGGCTCCGAAACTACAGGACCGATTTGAAAAAATCTTTCACCATTAGAATCCTACATTATCCCCGATGAACATAGGCTATATTTTATCCCGGGGAAGTGAAGATTTCCCGAGCGATCGCGGGTAGCACCGCGGCGGCCAGCTAGTACATAATAATTGTGAACCTTACGTGTACTGAAATAAGGTTCAATAACAGATGTTCCCGGCGGACAGCTAGTAGTAGATATTAATATATACATACCAAAGTCTTTTTATCCTTGATATCAATCTTGCCGTCCCAGTATCCATCGACAGTCGCTATAGTGTCCTTGCCTTTCTTAATTCGCCCAGAGATGGCGTTAGTTTGGTCTGCACTGCTTAAGAACGAACGCAGTTTGAACTCGATATCGGCGTGGTATCCAGTAGACTCGCACATTACATGTACCTGTGAAAATAACAAAAAAATATATATTTCGTTGTCATATCTAAAACATTGTCCTATCGAACACATTTTGGCCCCCGCCACCCTAACCCCGCTCCCCTCGCTTTCTTTTGTTCGAATAGACTTCGTAACATTTAGAGCGTTCAATTTAAATATTGTTATTTTTGTATGAAAATCTGATGAAATGAATAATGAATTTCTAAAATAGAACAAAAGTTGTTGTTTATGATGATAGTAATACAGTCCTGAGAGGTTACCGGTGTTTTACAAATAACCCTGTATATTATAATTAGCTAGATGGGTTGACGACATAATACGAACAGCAGGTCGTACATGGGTCAGACTAGCGCAGGATAGGGAGGGTTGGGGCACCAGGTCAGACAACCTTCTCGTGCGCCCAAAGCTGCTTGTCCCTTACGGATCCGGGGAGGACCCGGGGGGAACGGCAGTTGAAGGGCCGGTGTGCCCTGTTAAGTCCGACAATAAACCGGAATCTATTGTCGGATAACCAATGGTCTGACGGGAGGTAGGTTCTCCGCGCGTCCCTCTGACTCGCAGATGGCGCAGTGGATGAAGCTAGGGCGAGCTGGTAGGCTCGCAGGCGGCGGAACACCGAAGAGGTGGTAGGCGGTGGTACCTCCAAGATAGAGAGCGCGTGGTACGCGATATCACCGCCTTCGCTACTCTTGCCCCGCATCGAGGGATGTGGGTGCCTTGGCGACTCGGTCGGATATACACTGACTGACTTGCCTTGGCACCTGTCCCTTGTATGGCCTGAATGAGGAGGCCGCGGAGTGGGTTCGGAGCGAAGCCAAACCCACTCGGGATGGAAGGCGGGAACGCACCGCCTGCCCCGCGAGGGGGCGAGTGGTATCCCCTGCCCAACAGGGGACTTTTCGGGTCTGCGGGCGGTCGGAGTGACGGCTCTTGCTGGTCATCATGCAGATCCCGGGAGGGCGGCGACACTGTTAGGCAGGTGTCGTGAGCTCCACCCACGTGGTTTAACAGCCGCGTGTGTGGGTGCCGGGCGTGGCTGTGGGTGCCATTACCGGGATTGTGCTCAAGGCAAAATGCGAGAAGGGCACCGCGTGCGTTCCGTAGGAGATCCCGGAGCCCTTCGTTATGCATAGAGGCCGGCCATCGGGTAGTTTTTAGTGGGTCATCGAGTGCTCGACAACCCCACACACCCCAATTACGTTCCCTCGACGTAATTGGATGTCTGTGAGCAGATTTTCTATCCGCAATAAAAAAAAAGGAACCCTCCCTGGGTTGGCAAGAGCGAAGAGAGGCCTATGCCCAGCAGTGGGATGAAAGAGGCTGCGGGTGATGATGTGTGTGATTATAATTTAATGAATGAATGAATGAAATGAACTTAGTTAATAGACTTACCTTCCCTCCAAGTTCCATACTAAGCGTGCCTATAACGATTCCCTTGCAGTGAGCATAAGGGGCTGTAGTTACATAAGTTTCTCCCCAATGTAACAAATGAACTCTTGCGCACCCTTCCAAAATGGCCGACGTAGAATTACCTGTGTTATTCAATATTATAAATAAATAAATGATGCTGGACATTTCACACAGCATTATACTTATAGCGTCTTACCATAAAACGTGACATAAAGTTATTCCGGAGTGTAAACTGTCAAAATGTATGGTTATTCTTGATTTATTCGGTGGAATAACTTTATGTCATGTTTTATGGTAAGACGCTTAGGGTATTTCTATTGTTATTGTTTTTTCTATATTACACTTTTTGTACATCGCCGTTATTCTGCCGTACTTTTTCAGTCCATCCAGGTTGTCTGGAAGAGATCGCTCTTAGCGATAAGGCCGCCCATTGTACCTACTTGTCTTTGTGTATTTCTTATTATGTGTTTCTTTTGTGTACAATAAAGTGTTTTTTTATTCTATTCTATTCTATCATCTAGCCCCAAAGTAAGCAGAGCTTGTGTTATGGGTACTACATGGCTGCTATACTACTTATATACTTTTTTGTTCGTAAATACATACAGAACATAGAAGAGCCGTGTTGGCCGAATGGGGTTGTACCTCGACTTGCAATCAGAAGGTCGTGGGATCGAATCCCGGCCGTGCATCAATGGATTTTGCGTTTCGTAAAATGTATATGCGCTTTAACTCGAGCTCTGAACGGTGAAGGAAAAGATCGTGAGGAAACCAGTTAGTATTCTTATAGGCGATGGGCTTGCAACCTGTCACGTATGGAATACTAAATTCTGCAAGATGTGGGCATGTTTCAAATATGTATTTGTACATGCCTCTGACTACCTTAGACATCTTCAAAGGATCTGGAATATAAAAGATCTGAGAGAATGTCTACCGCGCCTCGGGGATACAGTCGTGACCCTGTTTACTTTTATACATACATATTATACAGAAAAACGACTACTATATCGATATTATACAAACATTTGTCCCGCGGCGGGGATCGAACCCGCAACCTACTGCGTCACAAGCGGGTTTTCACCCACTGCGCTATAGAGGTCGTTTATAAGTAATGAAATTTCTCAACTCACCATAGAATTTAGATCTCGCCAAAAGACTTCCTTCAATAATGTATCCATCTTTTCTATTTGACACATAGAAGGCAGATACCGGTGGGTGGTGGGAAACCTGTAATATATGAGCTTGTGAACAATATGCCATGTAAGACCATCATGGCTTAACGACTTTCATTGTTTCGTTTCACGCACCTTTTATTCGACAGAGAAAAATGTAAATAGTTTTTATAAATTTTCTCGATTTTCATAACAAAAGAAAATCATTACATAAATATTTTTAAATTTAATTGTTGGAACCAATAGAGGGTTATTTGTAAAACACCGGTAACCTCTCAGGACTGTACTATAATCATAAACGACAGCTTTTGTTCTATGACTTTTAACAAAACATAATATTACATACATAAACAAACCTTCAAGATTTTGTTGTCCTATCTAACACATTTCAACTCTGTATTAAATAGATCAAGTTCAAGCGCCCCCGCCGCCCTAACCCCGCTCCCCTCGCTATTGTACTATCGCTTTCTTATGCTTCGCATAGACTTTGTAACATTTAGAGCGTTCAATTTAAATATTTTAATTTCTGTATGAAAATCTGATGAACAAAACATGTTATAGTACATTACGATATTAGTGCGTAAAGATGGTTATAACATGCGAGGCGGAATTTCAGCCCGAGCCGCAGGCGAGGGCGTAATTGAGCCGAGCATGTTATAACCAATACGCACGTATATCGTACGACGTTTTTTAACACATTTGCGAGGAAACAGAAAAAAAAAACATTTAAATAAACTCAATCTGTGAATGCACACTGTTGCTTTCCCGCCATTTTAACAGCGCGCTAGCGCTGCCTACTGGCGCCGCGCGGCGATTAGTTCGAAATTTGAATAGCAACAGCGCGCTGCTCACTAGCTGGAGGCACGACTCCAGCTCGGCGGCGATCAGTTCTATATTTGAAATGGCAAATAATGCTGTTATGGAATTTGTATGGACTATAACATAACTATTTGCTTTGATAACACACGCGTTTGTTATGACCCGCTTTACATATTTGAAACCGGTGGAATAACATCAGCTTTACGAGCAAGGGTGTTAAAAAATCTTTAAAAGTCATAGAACAAAAGTTGTTGTATAAGATGATATAGTCCCTTTCACGTAGGAACGGTTCCGTGATAAGGCGCATTTATGTTAATATCTGAAATAATTAAAAATGAAATAGACAAAATCTTTTTTATTGACGTTGTATCGTATCGTATAGTATTATCACTAGATTTCATTTATTTCAAAATTTTTCATTGTTGTACAGCGTAAAACGTAAAAGTTATATGTGTCAGGGATACGTTCCCACGTGAAAAATACTATAGTAATACAGTCCTGGGAGGTTACCGGTGTTTTACAAATAACTCTGTATAAGTCATCATAAATCTTACCTGTTCAGCAATATAGTAGGTATATGTTTCTGGGCTGTTGTGTTTCCAACAGCATCTGAAGGTTTCTCCTAAAACTGGGTTATATGGCTTCTTGAGGCCTTTGGGCTTCCTGTACAGTCCAGATAGATACCATCGTAGCACGCACTTGAATCTCTGATAGGGATCTTCTAGATTTTGGGCCCTGAAAAAGAGTATTCCTTTACAGTTGTTCTGACGGAGGAGCGCTGGTCTTAGTGTTGAATGAATGAACACTGTATTGTACACCAATCCATACTAATATTATAAATGTGGAAGTAACTCTGTCTGTCTATCTGTCTGTCTGTCTGTCTGTCTGTCTGTTTGTTACCTTTTCACGCCCAAACCGCTGAACAGATTTCGCTGAAAATTGGCATGGATAAAGGTTGTATCCCAGGGAAGGACATAGGCTACTTTTTATCCAGAACGCGGGTTACACCGCGGGAGCGCAGCTAGTTAATGATAAAACCCAACATAAATATAACAAGTTTGCGGTTTGAATTAGCACAATGGGAAGTGTTTATTTTTAAGTGTGGTTAAAGTAACATATTTTTTGAATGGATCCCTAAAATCACACCCATGCAGGACATGAACCCACGACCTTCAGCGATCCGTGCTGCTAATGGGTCTGTGTGTTTTTTCACGCCGAAACTGCTGGACAGTTTAGGCTGAAATTAGGCATGGATAAAGGTTGTATCCCAGGTAAGGACATATCCCGAAAAATGAAATAATCCTGAAAGACTGCAGGTTAAAGTAGTTATGTTCTGTAATTCTTTATTGTACACAAGAGAACACATTATCTTCTAGTAGTAATATCGTCAACAATCCTGTAGGCCCTGCTACGAAAAAACCCCCGCCACTTATAGAAAAATTAGACATAAGGAAGTTAGCCAGATCCCCTCATCAACTATTAAAGAGCTGATGATCTTCAAACGGCTGATTAGGTCATGGTTACCTTACCATATACTTTCAATATCATTGAATTAACACGGTACCACATTTCGAATCGATCGGACATAAGGAAGTTAGCCAGATCCCCTCATCAACTATTAAAGAGCTGATGATCTTCAAACGGCTGATTAGGTCATGGTTACCTTACCATATACTTTCAATATCATTGAATTAACACGGTACCACATTTCGAATCGATCGGACATAAGGAAGTTAGTCAAATCCCCTCATCAACTGGAAAAGAGCTGATTGTCTTCAAACGGCTGAACAGATTTACATGAAACATAGCTAACAAAACTCGGGATAAAATTATCTATGACATAAAAAAAAACTAAACGAAAATCGGTTCATCCGTTTGGGAGCTACCATACCACAGACAGATACACAGACACGTTAAACTTATAACACCCCTCTTTTTACGTTGGGGGTTAAAAAAGTAAAGAACTTACTGTGACAAGATATCAGCATGATAGTAACTGTCAGCCAGCTTGTCGAGGAAGGACCTCGGCTCCAGAATGAAGGTCGGAAGCACCACTTTGCTCAGGTCCATACCAGGCCGCACTTGCTTCAGCAGGAACCATAGTAATGATTTGTTCTCTTCCCCCACCTCTTCTACTAATTCACCCGCCTAAGAAACATTCAATACAATTACGTTTAAAAAGCCAACCGTGCAAGAAAACACTAGTAAAGCTATTGAAAATTTAACCCTATACTGGTAGAATAAGATTAGTAATTTTTGTAATTTTATAGTGCTAATCCACACTTGGTATTTCATTAAGAAATGAAAAGTCTTATCAAAATTTTGGATTCCGACGGGATTCGAACCCGCATCGATCAGACGTAGTGAACGTGTAGATGGCGCTAATCGGTGCTTAACCGAAAAATAAGAGCTTATCGAAAATGTAGACACCGGCAAGTAGGATTTCGTAGCCGAGCGATAAGGCACTCCGGCTTTAGGAGGATCGTCTGATCGATGCGGGTTCGAATCCCGTCGGAATCCAAAATTTTGATAAGACTTTTCATTTCTTAATGAAATACCAAGTGTGGATTAGCACTATAAAATTACAAAAATTATAGATTTAGCAGAAGCGACATCTCTTAGTCATTTGATTCTGAATGTAATTTCAGACAATGAGCATGAGTTCACTAGTGAACGTGTAGATGGCGCTAATCGGTGCTTAACCGAAAAATAAGAGCTTATCGAAAATTTGGACACCGGCAAGTAGGATTTCGTGGCCGAGCGGTAAGGCACTCCGGCTTTAGGAGGATCGTCTGATCGATGCGGGTTCGAATCCCGTCGGAATCCAAAATTTTGATAAGACTTTTCATTTCTTAATGAGAATAAGATTAGTTTTTGATGAGTTAAAGTTTGCATAATAAGTAAGTATAAGTCAGTGGCCAATTCTAGTGACGTAGTTTTTAAGCCGCCTGAAGGCCTCTTTCTTGGGTTTAGGCCGTCCACATGCACGCTGAAAAATCACTGAAATTTAGATTATTCATTCAGGAAGCCCGGAATTCTAATTTATTCAGATTATGAATGTATGAACAATCTGAATTTCAGATTCTGATTTCAGCAAGACATTCAGGATTATCAAGATGTATGTGGCCGTCCTTATAAGTTAAGGTGATAACTAAATAACTTACCGCGCCGACATCCCTGTCCGGATCTTCAACATAGTTAGCTTCAATCCTCGCCAGTACATCAAGTTTGGCGGGCGCCCGGCAAGGAGTCATCCCGCCACGCGACGCCTCGCTATCCGAATCCGAGGCCGCGCCAGCCAGCTCTGTGTGCATTGCGCTATTAGCCTAAACTAGCTCTACTACTATTTTGAATAATATGGGACCCAAGTTTGGTCCTTGAGCGACACCACATTACGAAACAAATAGGCCCCAAATTTGGGCCTTGGATGACACCGGCTGGCGATATATCGCTGTTAGAACAGAGGCCGCGCCAGCCAGCACTGTGTGCATTGCGTTTTTAGCCTTAACTAGCTCTACTACAACTATATTGAATAACAAGGAACCCAAGTTAGGTCCTTGAGTGACACCAGAATACCTAGCTGTACTTTCTACTAAATCGATTAAATAATATAGGCCAGTAACACACGCAATTGAATTCAATAATCCAGGCCCCAAATTTGGTCCTTTGTTGACACCGGCAATGCTACGGATAATCTTGGAGGCCACAGCTAGCCTAACAACAAAAATTAGGTCCCGGTTCTTAGATGACAATATGTTGCCAGAACGATTCCGAAGTTTTAAGACTATATTACCAACATTTTATATATTAGCAAGCACACACGATAATACGTTCAAACAATAGCTCATTTTAATCTTCGTAAATATTTACTGATGACAGTGCAGCGATATGAGTCGAGAACGAGATGTGATGACAATGAAACGTGGTGAATTTGATATGATTTCGTTTAACATTAAAATTGATTTTCGTCAAATCGAATCGAATTACAAACTTAGGCCATTACATCTTAATAGAAACACCTATTAAGCCTGGAATATGCTTTGCTTACGCCACAAAGCCTATGAAAGACATTGTCTTAACAACTGTTTTAATTGATAACTTGTTTTTCAGAAGTGCCATTCTATAAAAGGATTATTTGTTTTATTCAGTTACTATTGGTTTTCAATGTGTTGATAATTAAGCAAATATTTATAGTGTTATACACACCAGCGACTCAGATACACTGAAAAACATCAAAGACCAAATTCATATTACAGTCGGACTGAACTAAGGAATACTTAGATCAAGACCTCTTCCTCTTATTCCTCGTCGATTTTCTACCGGAGATGTGCTAGGCTACGTTGCGAATTTGCGATGCGTTTGACTACCAATCATATTCATTGGTCCACATAACATAACATTGGTGAACACGGGTACTATGCTAAATTTATGTGGATAGATGATTGCTATGGATTCATAACTTCATAAGACATCTAACTAGTTTCCACATAGCATCAGTGGAAACGGTCACATAGTTTCTTAGCTTAGCTTTCGCATCTTCGCATATAGCTGCATATCACATCTCTAGTGGAAAAGTACCCTATAGTAGTCCAAATTAGTGGTGACACATTTGCCTTTAATGTTTAGAAGAGATGTAATATGGCAAAAATCTATCAGAATTAGTACCTATCCAACTATGTTTTAATAGGCTATTTTACACCATGTAAGAAAACACATAAAAATGCATGTACGAGCCCCAATGCAAAAGAGTTCGTCTGGTACCAAATATTACAAGTGCCTAAAAGTAAAAGTAAAATTTTGATTATTAAATTTAACTTTATTAGTTAAAAAAATATACAGTGGTTTTGAACACTTAATGCAGTTTATTTATAATTAAAAAAAGTAACAAAATATTTTTCTATTTAAATAAAATATAATTCATTCTTCGGGAACCATCTACGCATTAAACTTCGTCCATCACATTCAACGGCGCAAAATAGTTCGTCTACCACTTAGTGGTGTCACCTTTAGCATCGATCACGGCCTTAATTCTTCGTGGCATCGTTGCTACCAATTCTTCACATTCTTGAGGAGTTATTGAGTGCAAGGCAGATTTAATTTTCTCTTTCAGATCACTTTTAGACCTTGCTGGATACTTACGCAGCATTTTCTTCATTTTCCACCACAAGGTCTCAATCGGTGACAAATCTGGACTACTGGACGGCCACTCCATTGTAGGGATCTGATTCCGGTTAAACCAAGCCTTCGTTGTCCTCGCAGTGTGACAGGATGCACCATCTTGTTGAAAGGTGTAGGCATTACGATGTTTCAACGATAGAATCGAGGGCATGAGACTTGTTTCCAGAATGTTTTGGTACTTTACTGCATTAACAGTGCCTTCTACAAAATGTAGATGACCCAGACCTTGTGCTGACATGCAGCCCCATATCATCACCGATCCAGGAAACTTCACTTTTCTTTTGATACAATCGGTATGGAATGCTTCATCTTTATTTCTGATAACTTTTTTTCGTACATCAACGATCGTCACCTCAAATTTGGATTCATCACTCCATATTATTTCACGCCACTGGTCTGCCGTCCAATTTTTATGATCTTGAGAGAATTTCAGCCTTTTCTTTTTCTGGAGACGCGTGAGTAAAGGTTTTTCTTTAGCAGTATAAAATCCATAGCCCAATTGTTTTACGACCCTCTTGCAGGTATCGACAGATACATCTTTGTGAATCCATGTCTCTCCACTTCAAGGTCAGTCCTCCTGCGCGGGCACGACGATTATTTTTAATGATTTTCTTTAAAACTCGATTTTCAGTTTCACTTGTGATTCGCGGCCGACCAGATTTTTTCAAACATTGAACCGTGCCATTTTTCCTGTAATGTTCGATAATGGTCTGAACTGTCGATCTTGGTAGGGTTATGTCCTTGGCTATTTAGTAAGCAGATTTGCCATTATATGTTTTAAAATGACAGTGACGCATCATGTGTCGGATGATTTCTATTTTCAATTCAAATTTAACTTAATTTTCAATTAAAACACACAGTATTGAGACATAGACGAACAATTTTGCATCGATTAAGAACTAGACGAACTATTTTGAGTTAGACGAAGCAAATCAAAGTGCCCTAAATACATAGTTTAGGTAAAAGATTTTTTTATTTAGAATTGCCTGATTAACAACAATAGGATGGAGAACTTCACCCCATACAATTTTTTTTCATATGCCTTTTTTATATAAATATAGTGAAGTTGAAAACAGACAACTTTTGCAATTATATGACTAGACGAACTCTTTTGCATTGGGGCTCGTATACCATAGCTTTCGTTACAAGTAAACGATAAACGCCGATATTTATTCATAAAAATGCAATAAACATTTTTTTTAACACCCTTGCTCGTAAAGCTGATATAATTCCACCGGTTTTAAATATGTAAAGCGGGTCATAACAAACGCGTGTGTTATCAAAGCAAATAGTTATGTTATAGTCCATACAAATTCCATAACAGCATTATTTGCCATTTCAAATATGGAACTGATCGCCGCCGAGCTGGAGTCGTGCCTCCAGCTAGTGAGCAGCGCGCTGTTGCTGTTCAAAGGAGAACTAATCGCCGCGCGGCGCCAGTAGGCAGCGCTAGCGCGCTGTTAAAATGGCGGGAAAGCAACAGTGTGCATTCACAGATTGAGTATAATTAAAATGTTTTTTTTTTCTGTTTCCTCGCAAATGTGTTAAAAAACGTCGTACGATATACGTGCGTATTGGTTATAACATGCTCGGCTCAATTACGCCCTCGCCTGCGGCTCGGGCTGAAATTCCGCCTCGCATGTTATAACCATCTTTACGCACTAATATCGTAATGTACTATTTTAACACCCTTGCTCGTAAAGCTGATGTAATTCCACCGGTTTTAAATATGTAAAGCGGGTCATAACAAACGCGTGTGTTATCAAAGCAAATAGTTATGTTATAGTCCATACAAATTCCATAACAGCATTATTTGCCATTTCAAATATGGAACTGATCGCCGCCGAGCTGGAGTCGTGCCTCCAGCTAGTGAGCAGCGCGCTGTTGCTATTCAAAGGAGAACTAATCGCCGCGCGGCGCCAGTAGCCAGTCTGTTCAAATGGCGGGAAAGCAACAGTGTGCATTCACAGATTGAGTATAATTAAAGTGTTTTTTTTTTCTGTTTCCTCGCAAATGTGTTAAAAAACGTCGTACGATATACGTGCGTATTGGTTATAACATGCTCGGCTCAATTACGCCCTCGCCTGCGGCTCGGGCTGAAATTCCGCCTCGCATGTTATAACCAACTTTACGCACTAATATCGTAATGTACTATTAATTCAATTTTAAAACCCGTAATTTTTCTTCTATCTTCAAGCCACCAAAAACGCCTTCTGCCATTTTGTGACGTCACTGTGTTCAGTTAGGAACAAAAAGTTTATCTTTTAGGGTCGATTCATATCTAACGGAAGATCCGTCGCGTATTATCGGTCGCGGAACGCCAGAACTGACAAATGTATAGAAAAACACTCGACCGTTCACACTTGACGGACTAACGTATCATCGGTTAAGTGTGAACGGTCGAGTGTTTTTCTATACATTTGTCAGTTCTGGCGTTCCGCGACCGATAATCCGCGACGGATCTTCGGTCAGATGTGAATCGACCCTAACAGTCGTATTGTTCACAAATCAACCCTTATGACGTCACAACATGGCGGCTCGCGTTTTCGGGAGACAACTAAAAATCATAAATTAAAATGCATTTTTAAGGCATTTTACGGTTTTTTAAAAAAAAAAAAAAAAAATCTACTGGTTTATTATGACCTCAGGATTGATTTATAACAGTTTAAAAAAAAGTGTAATATAGCCTATTGTAAAATAATTGATTTTCTCTGTCCAATAATAGGTGCGTAAACGAAACAGTGATAGTGTCAGTTTTATCACGAGACACCAGAATTATTCAAATGTTTTAAGTAACTATTCAATACTGACCTGCGTCACTACAAAATTCTTGGCTCTTACAGCAGCTATCTAAAATCACTTTATATGTATTCTCAACTTTAGTGAAGTCCGATAAAATCGCAGAGTCCACAGAGAACTTTCTATCGAGAGAGAGAGTTGAGAATGCGGCGGGTTCAGAAAACTGTCTTGTCAATTTCTTCTGTCTTCTCAGTAGCGAGAAAATACTCGAACGGCGTCTCTCCGGTTTCTCTTTCATTTTTGTCGCGAACATAATATGTGAGTCTTGTTCCATTTTAGTCATCCATTTTCTTTGTTCGTTCAAACATTTCTGCTCTTAGAACTTTTCGAAGATCATACTTGTCTTGTTATTCTTTTTGTTTTCAATAAGGTTCATTACCATCGAATAGATTTGTTGTCACTTATGCTCTTTTCTTTCCGAATCATTCACACTTTTCAATATTTTTCCATCAACACTATTTATCATATTAAAGTTCGCTTTATTCTTCTTTCATAATGCCTGTAGTTTCATTTTAATATTTATATCCTAGTTTTCAATACATTTGTTTAATATTGACTTGGGACGATAAGATTTCTTTTTTAAGATTTCAGAAATCTCTTTCCATTAAGTACTGATGTTCTCTAAGTTCTGTAAAGAGTACTTTCCAGTTGTTCCATCTCACGGCGGGTTGGTCTTGATTGTGTGTAGATGAGCGTTGTTTCTGTGTGCGTAAGCTCGTGAACGAATGAGAGCTCAGTATCGCTTACGCACACAAAGGAAACTACACACACAATTAACAACAACTCTTCGTGAGATACAATAACTGCACCTACATGTTTAAGCTTGTTATAGATACTATTACGCGTTTAATTATGTGTATTAAGAGTATCACGTTTAAGCTGTGCGAATTTATTGTCGTTTATATTACCCGTTTGGACTTTGTAAAGATATGTAAAGATTAATTTGTTTTCGGCGCTTAAA
The DNA here is from genome assembly GCA_963565295.1 of Epirrhoe alternata. Taxonomy (NCBI): domain Eukaryota; kingdom Metazoa; phylum Arthropoda; class Insecta; order Lepidoptera; family Geometridae; genus Epirrhoe; species Epirrhoe alternata. Next base: position 4,021,972 of record OY751403.1, read on the forward strand.
GAATTAAACCTTTCGGAACATTGAGTTCTTAAATCTCAAAGTAATCATAGCTTTATCTTGCCTTGAATTTTATATGTATTTTGTACTAGCTGCGCCCCCGACTTCGTTCGCGATCTCGTGGGATGACGGGATAAAATATGCTATATGTTCCCCTACAACATCCTCTATCTTCCAGTGAAAGTCCCATTAAATTGGTTCAGCCGTTCCCCGGACAAACTGACAAAAATAAAAAAACAGCGGCACTCCAGGAGTGCCGGCAGAAGTGAAAACTTGAACGGTTCTAAACTTGACAAATAACCCGGTGTCGGTGAGCAGTCACGCGACTCTCACGTGACCTTTTCGAGGCGAATCCAAGAATTTTTTCTCATCTCAAACCTGCCTAACGCCTAATGAAGTTTTCACTTCAAAAACTTATTTTTGTATTTTAGTGATGTAGAAAAGTAGGAATAAATATTAGGCTGTACGTAATTGTACTTCTCAAATGACATGTCTATTATCTCTACTAGTAGTATCTATTACGTCAACCGCTCAGTGTGTCTGACAGTTGTGTTTACCTGTATTTACCGAACCGTGATGTGGCTGTCAGTATAAGGTCGACTGTGAGGAAAATGAGGATAATATTTTAAATATCTAATATTATGAAGCAGCTGTGCTAACTTCGTTCGTTCGTGTGGGCGGTACTCTTAAGTTTTTCCCGATTTTTGTTGTAAATCTTTATTTAGTTTTTTTTTATTTTAACCGTTATTATATCCTTAACAAGTTAACTTATACAAAATATATTACATTCATTTACTTAAATAATAATAGATTGGAAGCAAAAAATTTCAGCATATGAAATAAATAAATAATGCTGGACATTTCACAAGGCATCATCTGGCCCCAAACTAAGCAAAACTTGTACTATGGGAACCAGATAACTGATATACTACTTATATACTTTTTGTTTGTAAATACATACATATTATACAAAGAAACACCCAGATCCGAGATAAATATTTCGCTACAAACATACAAACATTTATCCCGCGGCGGGGATCGAACCCGCAACCTTCTGCGTCCCAAGCGGGCTTTCACCCACTGCGCCACAGAGGTCGTCACAGAGGTGGAGGCAATAGTCTTAAAACTAAAACGAACTAAACATGTACATATTTAGTTATTTACATGATACTAAAACACAAACAAGCTTTATTTTAAGTTTATAGAATAGAATAGTCATTTTATCTCTGTCTGTCCGGGCTCTCTGGAATGGCTGAACCGATTTTAAAGGGATTTTCATTGGAAGATAGAGGAGGTTGTAGAGCAAGATAGCATTTTTCTTTTTATCCCGGAATTCCCACGGGATTGAGACGCAGAAAAAACCGGGAAAACTAATAAGCGCACGCAAATGAAGTCGCTTCTAAGGAATAATATAACTTAATTGAAAATTGTCTTTAATATTATTGTAAAGAACTATAATTTTGTATTGTCAAGAAAATAAAGGCTAAATAAATAAATGAAGTCGCAGGCAAAAGCTTATAAATAATGGTCTAAGGTTAAGACCTAGCCTTTAAACGACATTATTCATCAAGTTATTATATTGTCATGTGAAGTGGGTCAATTTAGAGCTGTGTAGGCCGAATGGTAATGACTCTACTTTCAATCCGAAGGTTCGAATCCCGGATGTGCAAAATTGGCGGGCATAATGTCATTATTTTTGAAGTCTATACTAATATCCTTCACCTGCCTCGTTATTTTCTTTTTTTGTAGTAGGTTTTTTTTGTTTGTTTTGTAGTTGTAGATATATTTATATATTCTTTTTTTTGTATTGTGTGTAGTAGGTACTTACCTAGATCTAATACATTTTGTTTTCTTTTTTGCTGTGTCAGTTGTACCTAGTTATGTTCGACTGTGTGTGTGTTTTCCCAAATATTTTTTTTATCTATCTATCTAATATTGTATAGAGGAAAGATTTGTTTGTTTGTTTATTTGAATTGAATAAGCTCTAACTACTGGACCGATTTGAAAAGTTCTTTCACCATTAGAATCCTACATTATCGCTGATGCACATCAGCATATTTTATCCCCGGAAAGTAACGTTTTCTCGAGGGAACGCGGGTAACACCGCGACGGACAGCTAGTATGCAATAAAGTATTTATTTTTATTTTTTTGGCAAAAATATGAGCGTTCGAAGGTTAGAATTCGAACCCAAAATTATTGTAGACTAACTCAAAAAGCATTTATTCAGTAAGACGGCTGGGATCACTTAGACTAAGTCTTAAAACTAATTTTACTCCTGTTCTTGCGCGACCAATACCTTGAAGAATCAGGGCAACAAACACGGTTTGGGGCCTAACATTCTTTTAGGTGATCCATCTTAAAACTAAAAAGTCAAGCTCCAGTGGGGAGCCACTCAAACAAAATTGAGGCTCGTTAAATAAGTTTAGATGCTCAAAGTACAAATAACTAACGCCTGGGAACTATCTGGGTAATGTCATTTTATGTCATCTCTTTCTTACATGAGAAAACTATAGTTCACTATCTCGCTCAGAATTCACCTAAATGACCTCCTAAAAGATCTGTGTTTAATATTCATGTTGAGAGCGCGTGCTAATTACCCCTCGTTCACAGTGTTCACACCAAGCGACAAAACAAGTATTCTACATGTATTATTTTTCGATCTGTTTACAAAAAGCAAGTCATCATCATTTCCCTGCCCTTATCCCACTTTTATGTAGGTCGGCACAACAGGTTTTCCTCTTCCACTCCGCTCTATCAGCCGTCATCTCAACATGCACTCCTTTCTTACCCATATCACCCTTCACACAGTCCATCCATCTTTTCTTTGGTCTGCCTCTTCTGCTACACTACATCCCTCCACATTCAAACCTAACATTCTTTTCGTTACATGACTCTCTTCCCTCCTCATAACACGCCCATACGACAACTTATTACTCCTCAACTCCGTCACTGGCGTAACTTTCAAACTTCCCCTAATATACTCATTCCTGATTTTGTCCATTCTTGTAACTCCACACATCCATCTCAACATTCGCATTTCCGCAACATGCACTCTTCTTTCATCCGTCTCTTTGGTTGCCCAACACTCTGATCCACAAAAACAAAAAGCAAGTATCTCAAGTTCTAAATCAAGGATTGTTTATGTAGATGCACAATACACCGCTATTTTATGACTACCAAAAAAATTTAAGGACAGTTGCAGCAGATGCAGAAAATGATAATGGAATGATCAGAACTTTTTTTTATTTAACTATCGCAAAGTTGTCGAGGATTGTAGTCAACCAAAACCGAACAAAATTTTATGAAAACTGTTCATATAAGTACTGCAGACAACAATCGCGTATAGACTCTCATTGCAACTATGCTCTCGCATCATCCCCAGTCAGTAAAACCGCAGTAGCTATCATAAATCCATGTTCGACTTGTCTCGTCTCCTTTTGAGGTTATAATTTTTTTTTCTCTTTTTTTTGAGTTTTAACTACGGGAATGTGATCAGTAACAGACACCGAGACCATGTTAAACATTTTTTTGGTAATTAATAAATAGGGGTGTATATGCAACTTGTGTCTGTGTGCGTCATCAGACTCGGTCCACAGAAACAAATCTACCGGCTTCTTGTGATGGAACAAACTGTATTTTCTAGAGCCAAGGTGAATTGTTTGTTGTGAACGTTGGGTTATGAGCTGACCTCATCTCGCGAGGCTAAGAAAGTCAGCTTAGTGGTCATATAAGGATTGTAGACGTTTTAAAATAATACTGCGCTTACAAGTTACCAGCATAGCGATTTAGGTATACTTTAGCCGTACGCATCCGCAACGAAACCCGTTCCGTGGAATTGATCCAAAACTGACGTTTATGATGGATGTCGATGGTGTTCACAGGATGTCGACTATGTAAAATTTGGGATATTGGTTGCCATGACTAAATTTCACTGTAAACAAAGCAAGTTCTGTTCAAGAAGCGCTCGTGGTCGTGCTTGCTTAGTCGTTCTTGATAGATCGTCGAAGTTAAGCAACGTTCGAAACGGTCTGTAAGTGGATGGGTGGCCGCCAGTGGCATTTTCATCTGAACGGATCCCTAAAGTAAGTAAGTTCGTATGAGTCAGTGGCCAACTCTGTTGACAGAGTTTTTAGGCCGCCTTAAGGCCTCCGTCATGGCTTAACGACTTAAATAGCCGGGACTGACAATTTAACGTGCCCTCCGAAGCACGGAAGCGCTCAGATGAAAATGCCACTGGCGGTCACCCATCCACTTACAGACCGTTTCGAACGTTGCTTAACTTCGACGATCTATCAAGAACGACTAAGCAAGCACGACCACGAGCGCTTCATGCATGCTTTCAACTCACAGCAGAAAGCATGCATTGAAAAAGCATTTTTTTATAACTAGTTGACTTTTTTACACCTACACTGGTAGACTTTTATATCTACTCAACTTTGTCTGCGACATCACACAAACATGTGTTCATTGTTTGTGAATGATTAAGTAATGTGTGACGTCATTTGACACGAAATTATTTTTCAAGTTCATTTTACCTACTCGTAGAAGGATGCAAAATAAGAGAATATTAGCATTGATTTAGGATCTCGTAGAGAAATCTGGTCCGCGGTATCGTTTGCGTGGGTTCGTTGTTTCGTAAATCCTGATCCCGCGGGAATTGCGGGATAAAAAGTAGCCTACCTACAATCTATTTAATTTTCCAGTGGAAGTGTTTATAGTGTGTAGATGCATATGCACGTTGTGTCTGTGTGCGTTCTTTTATTATGCGTACTGCAAAAATTTGGAATCAGGTTCTAGGGTCTTTCATTTAAACTAGCTTTATTCAGGAATTGGTTCAACAAATAAATAAAAAATAAATCAATAATATATTAATATTGAAGTAAAAACTTATAACGGCTTAGGAATTAAATTGATACGGTCAAGCGTCTATTTACAACCCAAAAATGAAGCCCTGTCAGTTTGTGTAGTTTAAAATGGAAGACCCTGTATATTTCCGCTGAGCTACGACCCTGTTGTTTTTAAGAAGAGAGTTAATAGGCACCTTCTGGGTAGGCTCGCTCCATCGACCTCATTCTTGCCTGTGTAAGATTCGAGGTCAAGAGCCGACCCATTCTTCATTAAAAGCGTAAGCTCGTGAACGCTCCATGAAATAAGCTCTCATTATCGCAAACAACTACATACACGACCACCTGCCTTCGTGTGTACGAGCCAACCTATTGAAGAGCTAGATTAAGCTCAGATTAAACTACAGATAAGACAATGTTTGCAGTACGTTAAGTACGTTTTAGCTAATCCGCATTATCTTTTGTAAATAAACGAACAGATTAAGGTTTTAATGACGACCACTGTGGCGCAGTGGGCGATGTTCCTGTGATGCCAGGTTGCGGGTTTGATTCCTGCTGTATATTACAGTTGTATAATTACAACACGGTTGGCAGAATGTCTACCTTCTGGCCACGGTCTGCAGTGGCTGACTTGGAAGTCGCTCAATAGACTCCGTACCCAAGTTGGTCGCTGCAGAAGTAGCCTGGCCAAGTGGGGTATAATCGACGAAAACAAAGCCCAGTGCCAGTGCGGGGCCCCCACACAGACAATGTCACACTTGCTCTGCTGCCCACAGTGCCCCTCTACCTGCACCCGGGAACAGCTCAACCAAGCAACAAAAGAGGCCGTAGAGGTGGCTGAATACTGGTCTAAATATATATGAGTACCATTGACTCGATATGAATCAATGAACACGGTTGGCTTTCTATATATTTATTTTATTTATTTTATTTTAAGAGTTTTAGGAGAACTTACAGCTAGGTACATTTATGGGTTACTGTTTAAAAATACATGCAAAGCATATATTGTGTGCTGATGGCCAATTACAAGTTCCCACAGATAGGCAACTGTTTGTTTATGTGAAAATAAGTACATTAGACGACGGAAATAACACAATAAGAAAGAAAACAAAATAATAAAACCAAATAGGTACCTACTTGACACAAGCCAAAAGAATAATCCCACTCATATAATAAAGCTGAAAGTGTGCGAGTTTGTTTAGATGTTTGTGTTTCAATCGACGACCTCTGTGGCGCAGTGGGTGAAAGCCCGCTTGAGACGCAGAAGGTTGCGGGTTCGATCCCCGCCGCGGGATAGATGTTTGTATGATCTGCAAATATTTATCTCGGGTCTGGGTGTTTCTATGTATAATATGTATGTATTTACAAACAAAAAAGTATATAAGTATGTATCAGTTATCTGGTTCCCATAGTACAAGCTATGCTTAGTTTGGGGCTAGATGATGCTGTGTGAAATTGTCCAGCATTATTTTTTTAATTTATTTAATCACGCCTAAACCAGTGAATCGATTTGGACGAAACATGGAATAGGCGTAGATAGTGACCTGGAATAGCGTATAGGCTATTCAAAGTGTTGGTACCACGCGGGCGAAGCTTCACACAGAAGCTAGATCTATTGTGTCATTCCAACATTCGACAGGGAATTCTTATTTATCGTCAACTTTATCCTCGTATTTTTCCTGATACTTCCATCAAGAAGTACCTATCAATTCAAAACTGTATATAGGTACTGTACTGGTTCACTGGAGCTTGACTATTTAGTTTCAAGATCATCATCATTGGCCTGCCCTTATCCCGCTTATGCGAGGTCGGCACAACATGCTCTCTTTCTCCACTCTCTATCACTCGTCATCTCCATATCCACTCCTTTCTTACCCATATCTTCTTTCACACAATCCATCCATCTTTTCTTAGGTCTACCTCTCACATATCCATCCACATTCATTTCCATCACCCCTTTAGTTACATGAGTTTCATCCCTCCGCATTACGTGCCCGTACCATATTTAGTTTCAAGATGAATCTAGGGACCCGCGATCAATACCGTGAACCAACAAACACGGTTTGTGTTTGTTGATTCACGGTATTGGTCGCGAAGAAACATAACTTATAGGTGCCCTACCTATAAGGCTAACTGATCCCAGCGGTCCTACAGAATAAATGATTTTTGACCTTGACTTTGACTTATAAACATACGAAATATATAACTTATTCATTCGTCACCCAATGGGTACTTGCAGATGGTCGAAGAGGCCGGGGCAGGCCACGCAAACGTTGGCGTATGGCGTGACGACATAGAAGCCTATAATACGGACTGGTGGGACGCCGCATGTGAGCGAAAGTCGTTGAAATATATGGGGGAGTCCTTTGCCCAGCTTCAATGTTCGAGACAAGGTTGTTTTAAGGGGGAAAAACTTTAAAAACTCTTAATACACAATTCCGATTATTTCGATCAATTTTGCAACGTTTTTTGATCAAACTTTTGGAACAGAATTTACAATCAAAACAAATATTATTTTCAACATAATAGAATGATAAAGTTTTTCGACCTCTGTGGCGCAGTGGGTGAAAGCCCGCTTGGACGCAAAAGTTTGTGGGTTCGATCGATCCCCGCCGCGGGATAAATGTTTGTATGATCTGCAAATATTTATCTCAGGTCTGGATGTTTCGATGTATAATATTATTATTATTTTTAATACACAGGCAGCTCTCAGAGCTGATGCGTGTATATCTTAGTCCTTGTCAGTGCGCTTTAAATATTTGTCCAGTCTATTCTTGAAAGAGTTCACTGAGGGGGTACTTATCACTGACTCTGATATGTATGTATTTACAAAAAAAAAAAAATATCAGTTATCTGGTTCCCATAAGTACAAGCTTTGCTTAGTTTGGGGCTAGATGATGCTGTGTGAAAATGTCCAGCATTATTATATTATTAATGTACAAACACGCAATGAATAAATTAATATGAACATTCAAAATCAGTACCTATTACTTTGAATAGTACCTATAAAACTAGTTTAGAATGTCATTTTACAAAAAAAAAATACTTATCAAAACTTATTTTAAATTACTATCGATTTATTTTTAAAAACATGTTAGTATTGAAACTAGTTTTTCGTCGTTTTTGTAAAAAAAAATCACTGACACAAAACATAGGTTTTTGAATAACCTAAATCACTTTTATCACAAAACCCACTTATTTTAATCGATTGATACGCGTAATTTCACAACACATAATAAACATTTTTATCAACATAATGTGTCTAGTTTCGAACGCGACCGATTCTAAACTAAACATAAGGATAATGTACAAGCACAATTATTATACAATACGTTCAACGGATCTAACGCTCATGGTCGTACATTTAGTCGTTCTTGACAGATCGTCGAAAGCGCTTCTAATTTATAATAAAAAAAAAAAACTCAAGCAATCGCAGCAGAGGACGGCCCCCCACGAGATGGAAAGACGATCTTGTAACTGTAGGTAAGTGTTGCTGGGAGCCGTTGGGTGCAGGCTGCACAAGATCGCTGTGGAAATCTATGGGGCAGGCCTATGTTCAGCAGTGGACGCTGGACGACTGAGATGATGATGATGATGATGATGAACAATCTTTACTTAGTAGTGTAGAACTACCGCCAGGTCAAGAACTACCCTGGTCAGTTTGGAAGACCTTGAATAGGCTCAGAACACAGGTTGGGCGCTGTAGGGGTAACTTAAGCAGATGGGGCATGATAAGCCCCAACGACACACGCACGATGCCCGTGTGGCGCCCACTACACGTGCTCGTGTGTCCATTATGCCCCAAAACCTGCACTTTGGGAGATCTCATGACTTGCTCGAGCAACGCTGTGGATAGCCTCCTACTGGTCCAAATGGCTCTGAATAGCGTGATACATCGACTCGAAATAAGAAGAAGAAGTGTTTCTAAGCCTATATTAGGTTTCTCTAAACACTACGTTCTCGTTTACAAGTTTGAGTTTGATTCCTTACAAAGACATCGAATACAATAATTGTATGGTTGTCTGGAAGAGATCGCAACACGAGTGATGAGTGTGAATGTGGATAGATACGGTAGGGGTAGGCCTAAGAAAAGATGGACTGTGTGAATACGGATATGTTAGTGAAAGGAGTGAGTTCTGATATGAGTGATAGAGGGAAATGGAAGAAATAAACATGTTGTGTAGTCCCCACTTAGTGGGGTAAGGGCAGAAAGAAGAAGAGTCTGGAAGAGATCGCATTTCGCACCCTTTGTACCTACTTGTTATTATGTATTTCTGTTATGTGTTTCTTTTGTGTAAGTACAATATAGTGTTATTCTATTCTAACTTGAGCTTTGATAGCTATTTACGACAATTATTTTAATTGAATAGGTATTTAATACTTATTTTACATCGTTGATATTTCATGTTCAACACAACCCTAATGTTATCATTTCCTTAGCGATAAGATAGCGTATGCTAGCTAAATTGCTATAACTTCGTGGAACACAGCCTTTACTAATTCACAAAATAAGCTTTAAAACAATAGCATCAAAGTCTAATTTCAAACGTGCAATGTTGTGTTGTATATTTGCTATGTCATCATAATACAATTTGTACTTTATTTTCATGGAAATTAAGTTGTTATTCATTTTGACTATTTTTTTGGTAACTATTTATTTTGAGACGAAGTATTTTAGCTAACTTTGTGGTATTTATACGCCGCGTATGTTTTGTCAAGTCTCGTTAAATAATGTATTAACTTATCAGAGGTGAGCGGCATGGTGACATTTAAATTTACTTTTTTTTATATAAATTACTAGCTGTCCGCCGCGGTGTTACTCGAGGGATAGCCCGAGGGATAGTGTTGAAGTTTTCCCGAGGGATCTCGCCTCGGGAAAACTTCACTTCCCCGGGATAAAATATAGCCTATGTTCATCGGGGATAATGTGGGATTCTATTGGTGAAAGAATTTTTCAAATCGGTCCAGTAGTTTCGGAGCCTATTCATTTCAAACATACAAACAAACAAATCTTTCCTCTTTATAATATTAGTATAGAAAAAGAAAACAGACTTCAATTTTAATACAAACAAAACTAAGTTGGATAGATTTTTTGTCAATCGATTTTTGCTATACTACATCTGTAGAAACTACACATGTCAAATGTGTCATTTTGTCAATCGATTTTTGCTATACTACATCTGTGGAAACCACAAATGTCAAATGTGTAATTTTGTCAATCGATTTTGGCTAGACTACATCTGTAGAAACTACACATGTCAAATGTATCATTTTGTCAATCGATTTTTGCTATACTACATCTGTAGAAACTACAAATATCAAATGTGTCCTTTATCGATTTTTGCTATACTACTTCTGTAGAAACTGTGTCAAATGTGTCATAGTGTCAATCGATTTTTGCTATACTACATCTGTAGAAACTACAAATGTCTAATGTGCCATTTTGTCAATCGATTTTTGCGATACTACATCTGTAGAAACTACACATGTCAAATGTGTCATTTATAGATTTTTGCTATACTACTGTAGAAACTACAAAATATGTCAAATGTGTCATTTATCGATTTTTGCTATACTACTTCTGTAGAAACTACAAATGTCAAATGTGTCAATATGTCAATCGATTTTTGCGATACTACATCTGTAGAATAGAAACTACACATTTCAAATGTGTCATTTTGTCAATCGATTTTTGCGATACTACATCTGTAGAAACTACACAGGTCAAATGTTTTAGCACCCATGCTATTTGGATGCTATAAATATAGATGTAAAGGCCTAAGAGAGTTGTGAATAGCATGGCATAGCGTTTTCAATACATCCTCACCGCTTTGTACAATCTTTCCTGCCACATATACATTCTGTAGGCTGACTCTGTCATCCCTCCTCTCTATCTTATCCGCCTCGAAAGACAGAGAGGGAAGTTTACCATAGTCTATCAATGAATACTTTTCTGGCATTGGAGATTGTAGTTGTGGTAATGTTGGCGATTTTCTAGAATTGTGGAATTAATGTTTAAATAAAATGCTAATGATTTAAAACTGAAAACAAAATTTACATCAATGTTTGACTCAGGGCTGATTTAGAACTTTGAGATATTTAGAATTGTGAAACATAAAATGGTAATCGCCTTTATTTGATGACTTTACTCTGTAAGATAAGATACACACAAGTTGTAATTCAAGTTTTGTTCTGTAAAATTTTTCAAAGTAAAAAATAAATAAATTCCGAATTACGACTGTGCAACCGCACAGTCCAGTCGAGCCGAACGCGCCAATTCAATTGAGAAAATACTGCTGACGTCAGAAGCGAGCCGCATTTTCTGACGTCATCAGCATTTTTTGTATAGAAAAAAGACTACGGCGCGTACAAGTGTGCGATAAGGTATATTCACCATCTAGATGGAATATTGGGAACAAAAAAGTTGCTTTAAAACACTACCTGTAATCCATATCAAAATCGTCTGAAGACGAGCTGTATCTCCGAAAACGCTCCAGAGATGGCGCTGTTTCGGTAATAATAATATTATCTGGCGTACTACAAATCACTTTAGATTTCGGCTTACGAACAAATACATCATCATTTTCCGAATCTGTCTTCACCCCCGACTCGCGTAATTCCCTTATACGTTTCTGCGTTAGTACAGTTGGAGTTGAACTTCTCCTTTTGGGAAATGATGAATGAATAAATCGAATGAAATTATCTTCAAATGTAGGTGATTTAGTTTTCTTTTCACTTGCAGATTTCGGTAGCTCGAAGCACCGCGTGAGATGTGTTTTCTTCGCGACGTCTAGTCTCGGACTGGACGCTAAACTCTTGCTTGTAGGTTTTATATCAACTACCCTCATAGTTGACATTTTTTCGATACAATCTTTCCGCCAGAATGTATCTAGGAATCCTTTTCTTTCGGTTTCCGATTGAGAATCAGATGAATGATCTCTAGAGATCTCGATTGATTCGACGAATTTATCCCATTTTGATGTTTTTTTTATATATTTTGGAGTGTAGTCTCTTATGGATATGAGTGGTGAGCTGTGCAATGATTCTTTGGACGCTAATAATGATTAAGCATTTTGTTTGTTAGCATACGGTGTAAAAAAAAAAAAACATATTAGTTTTTTTGTAAAACTTTTTTTTCTGTTAATCAACACTTGGTATTCAAGAATTTCGAATCAGACGTATGTGGTTCTGTGGCCGAGCGGTCGAAGGCACTCCGGCTTTAGGAGGATCGTCTGATCATCGCGGGTTCGAATCCCGTCAGAATCGAAAATTTTGATACGACTTTTCATTTCTTAATATATTAGTTGTTTGTATGTGGGTAGGTGAGTAGGTACCCACTTTGTCATTAATAGGTTACGTAGGCTATGAACCTACCTACTTTCATCTTGTACTGTATATTTTTAGGTAAGTACCTACTTTTTCTTTTCATACTTTTCTGTCTTTGTTTGTAGTAGATATACTATACAGGGTTGTTTGTAAAACACCGGTAACCTCTTACATATAATGATGTAAATAATGATGAAGTTTTAAAAGTCATAGAACAAAAATTGTTGTTTATGATGATAGTAATACAGTCCTGAGAGGTTACCGGTGTTTTACAAATAACCCTGTATAAACATACTAATTTTTAGTTTATGCATGACATAGCTTTATGTCAAGTTTATTAGTAAGGCCGTTAGAAATCATTTTTAACCACAATCCATTGACATCATCTCTTTCCTAATACTAAGTTATTTGTTGTAGATTTTGATATGTGCTATTATTCGAAAAAAAAAGATCTTTTAGGGGTTCCGTTCTTTCCTTTTGAGGTACGGAACCCTAAAAACGAAAGAAAATTTAAAGAGCACTCAATATTCCACATTTGGCCTTTTTTTCCTCTATTCTTAGGTACCACCTAAACAACTAGGTGGCGCTTAACGGTGCTTAACCAATAAATCAAAAGCTGGGTACTCACTTGCAGTGTAGCACGTATCGTATCAGATACGGTATCAACCTGCAAGTGGGTACGGCTCGTCCACGGTCCTAGCTACGAGCTACGAGCTGCCGGATCCGCAGTGCTCGCAACGACGTCACGCCGCGTTCATATTCAGTTCGTTTGAAGCTCGCGCGTACGTACTCACCACACAAGCGGTCGTGACGCCGTCCACGAGCACACTGCGAGCCGCCTTTGTGTTCGCAGTGAAACCGCCACTCGGCGGGTCACCGCGAGCTTACAGCGCTCCACGCGCGAGCGGCTCGCAGCGGGCTCGTGCCTACGTACTCACTTGATACCGTATCTGATACGTTACGTGCTACACTGCTAAGTGAGTACTCGGCTAAAGATTTGGATTGCGACGATTAAGGTTCCGTGGCCGAGCGGCAAGGCACTCCGGCTTTAGGAGGATCGTCTGATCGTTGCGGGTTCGAACATTTTGATCAGATTTTCATTTAGATTCTAGTATATCGACTATTTTGCAAAATACCTTATTATAACACTTACCGTGCTCATTAAAATGCTTCTCCAATTCCTCGTGGGATATATTCGTTTGTGTGATCGGCGCTTCCGCGGCGACCATCTGCTTTGGCCGCGACCGGGAACATCTGTTATTGAACCTTATTTCAATACAAGTAAGGTTCACAATTATTATGTACTAGCTGGCCGCCGCGGTGCTACCCGCGATCCCTCGGGAAAACTTATGTTCATTGGGGATATTGTAGGATTCTATTGGTGAAAGAATTTTTCAAAACGGTCCAGTAGTTTCGTAGCCTATTCATTTCAAACAAACAAACAAACAAATCTTTCCTCTTTATAATATTAGTATAGATGTAGTGAAGCGCTCGTGGTCGTGCTTGCTTAGTCGTTCTTGATAGATCGTCGAAGTTAAGCAACGTTCTAAACGGTCTGTAAGTGGATGGGTGACCGTCAGTGGCATTATCATCTGAGCGCTTCCGTGCTTCGGAGGGCACGTTAAATTGTCGGTCCCGGCTATTTAAGTCGTTAAGCCATGACGGAGGCCATAAGGCGGCCTAAAAACTCCGTCACCAGAGTTGGCCACTGACTCACACGAACTAACTTACACACCGTCCCCCTTCCCCTCTCCCCTCCCTCTAAAGCGACACTGAAAAACAGCGCCTGTTCCCTGGATCTAGGCAAGTTGCTGAGTGGTTGCCTTTTCAACAGTCATTTTTCATTTGTGTTAATTTTATAATTGTTTTATTTTCTTACCTATTTATAGTCTTTTTCACGCCGGAACGTATGCGTGACACTTCGAGATAATGTCAAAGTCCATCAAATAGTAATGTCCTACAGTTTAATCGAGACTAGCAAAATCGATTTTTATTTCACTACGATCAATTCATCTCAATCGATTATAAGGTTCATTCATAGATAAAATGACTAAACCAATGATTATTTTTTTACTTATCGATTGATCGATTGTTTCGATTTTCATTTTCCCACTCTCTAATAGGTTACGTTCCATTTTACTCAGTACTGTTATTTGACGGATTTTTTAAGAAAATGTTTATTGTTTATTTATTTATGTTTTATGGCTCGTTTACGATAATTTATTAAATCATTAAACAGGAATTAGACAAAAAGACTTTTTTTGTATGTTTTATCGTTTCATTTTGGTACTTGATTTTTTTGTTTCAAAATTGTCGTGAGCTACACAACGTGAAACGAAACATGTTCTATGTGTCAGGCATACGTTCCGCCTTGAAAAAGATTAAGTTGATTTGTTGAATAAATGTATTTTCTTTCATTCTTTCTATCAAACATCTAAACAAACTCACAAACTTTCAGCTTTATTATACGAGTGGGATAAATAACTGAATACGTCACCTGAGCATAGCATTGCTGCATGTTAGAGCTAGTTCGAGTCCGTCGAGCCAACAATGTCCGGCCGCCTGTGACGGCGCACGGAATATAAGATGGGCTGTCGGTAGTGGCTGCACTACTGCCCCTGTTGAAAGAATGAAAATTTTCCTTCTAAAATCCTATGGATGACAGTCGTTTGACAAAGCAAGTGTATGAGGCGAGTGTGCATGGGTCGGCTGGAAGGGGAAGGCCTAGGCGAACCTTCTTGGATCAAATTGGCGATATTTTGGAGAAGGGCCAGGTAAAAAGTACCCTAAACCGACGAGCATGTATGAAGAATGTAATGAGAGTGAATGAGGCGAAAGTTGTGTGTCAGGATCGTAGCGAGTGGAGATCCGTGGTCTCTGCCTACCCCTTTGGGAAAGAGGCGTGATTGTATGTATGTATGTATGTAAAATCCTATTAAGAAGAGAGTTAATAGGCACTTTTTGGGTAGGCTCGCTCCATCGACCTCATTCTTGCCTGTGTAAGATTCGAGGTCAAGAGCCGACATCATAAAAAAAAAGTTAATAACCTTGTAAAAACGTACCGATAGATTCGTTGTGAGGCCCTCGCGGTGCCCAAATGCTCTGCTCCAATGGATGGTAGATCTTGAAGCAGAAGCCGTCCTTCTTCGACGGTCGCTCTATCACTTGGCAAGATGTCAGGAGTACTGTGCCCACCCAGTGGCTACTCTGTTGATATAAAAAAACAATATTAAAGCACAATATTAAACGTGGTCTCTGCCTACCCCTTTGGGAAAGAGGCGTGACTTTATGTGTGTATTAAAACACAAAAAAGAAGTTTATTACTACTAGCTGTCCGTCGTGGTGTTACCCGCGGTCCCTCGGGAAAACTTTACTTCCCCGGGATAAAATATAGCCTATGTTCAGCAGGGATAATGTGGGATTCTAATGGTGAAAGAATTTTTCAAATCGGTCCAGTAGTTTCGGATCCTATTCAATTCAGACATATTTTATCCCGGGAGATCCGTGGTCTCTGCCTACCCCTTTGGGAAAGAGGCGTGACTTTATGTATGTATGTATGTATGTATGTTTATCCCGGGAAAGTGATGTTTTCCCGAGAGACCGCGGGTAACACCGCGACGGACAGCTGGTCTAAAATATTTTCTCCAAGGCCGTCTGCGGTTTCAAGTCCGGGGTGCAATTTATGGAATGCATCTTAAATTCGTACAAACCTTTGCTTTAGGTGTTTTGTACAACAACAGCAGACCTGGTTTGAGAACGCACCACAGTTTCGTCCATGACTTCAGGGAACCCCGAACCTGGAACGAAGGTAATAAAATTGAATTAAACATAGAGATTATTAGAGATCCGTACTATAAAGCTGAAAGTTTGTATGTTTGTGTTTCAATCACGCCTAAACCAGTGAACCGATTTGGATGAAACTTGGCATAGGCGTAGACAGTGATAGGAACAGTTATGGATGGTCTTCTAGGAAGGTTTTCCTGTAACTAGAACGGTTAAGCTACTGCCCTCACGACCCCTCAAAACTCAAGCCCGTATATCTCAAAACTGCCGGGACAGATTTTGATGCACCTTTGCACAAGGATGTAGTTGAGGTATCTCCTACTGAAATACCATTACAGTATTGCTATTGGTTCAAAGACCGCTTTTGGTCACCATTTTTTTTTCGCTGACTGTACACTTTTTCCAAAATCTGTGGATGCAGTTTAGAATATCTCAAAAAATTATGGATGGTCTCCTAGGAACGTTTTCGTGTAACTAGAACGGTTAAGGTACCGCCCTTACTACCCCGCCTCAAAAATCCACCCTCTATATCTCAAAACTGGCCAGTCAGATTTTGATGCCCCTTTGCACAAGGATGTAGATGAGGCATCTCTATTGAAATACCAAGACAGTATCGCTCTAGCTTCATAGACCGCTTTTGAACAGTCTCCTTTATATGATGGTCCCATATAAATTTGATCCTGAATCTCGCAAGCAACATTATTCTAGGAAATAACGGAACTATCCGACAGTAACTGTCATCCGCAAGGCCCCAAGGTAAATGGACCAGATAATGTCGACCTTGGTGAGGTTAGTACTACCTAGCCTTAGATTGGGGGAATTCCACTTACCCCCCTATAAGACAACTAAAAAAGACATATAACACATTTCGAAAGCTCCTATCTTGAGCCAGTCGTGTAACACCATCAAAGCATCATCATGATTGTTTTCAAAAAAAAGTTTATATAATTTTTGTTGCTTTTATGGGTATATTTTATTTGTTTAAATTTTAATTTCTCTAAATACACAACTGTATCTTTAGCTTACTTAGTTTAAACGCATGTAATCGCAGCGTCTGTCGCGCGCTCGCATCTGGTGCCACTAATACCAGCGCTTGTGCAGGGGAGGTATCCTTCTCTGCACTTGCACGATGCTGAGTGGTAACCTTTTTTGCTAGTAACATGAATGTAACTTGGACCTTGTAATTTGTACCTACCACAAATTTAGCAAAACCTTTACTTTACTTTTAAAGCTATAATGATCAAGAGTGATAGAAAGGTCATATAAGACAGAAAGCTCTTACCTTGAGCCAGTCGTGTAACACAACCACAGAAGGATCTTCTATAGAGTGCAGGAGCGCGGTGGCGGCTCGTTTCTTCTCGCGGCTGTAGTGCTGTCTCTGCGCTTTGTAACTCTCTTTTCTTGATAAAGCGGTGCTTTGTGGCCTGGAGATGTTGCCCACCGCTGTCTCTGATGACTGGAGATAGAAACTACCTTGAGGATCTTAAGTTGGACATGTCTTACAGAAGAGGTGGAGGTGAGGACATATTTTGAGATTAATGGCTTGTAGCACCTAAACCTCGCAGCTTAACAACCGTGTTCATATAAACAACGTCATTACGTGTGGAGCTGACTGCTATCTTAGCTGGTTTCCTTACGATGTTTTCCTTCACCGTTAACGCGCTCTTTTTTCTTTTCATCGTTTCTTTTTGAGAATGTATCGTTTGTACCTACATCCCACTCATATAATAAAGCTGAAAGTTTGTGTTTGTTTAGATGTTTGTATGTTTGTTTCAATCACGCCTAAACCAGTGAACCGATTTGGATGAAACTTGGAATAGGCGTAGATAGTGACCTGGAATAGCATATCCTCCACCTCAATCGTCGCCCCACAGTTGAGGATCGTGATTCCGAGCAAGAATCAGTTTATTTATGGTTTTCCTCCATCTGCCACGGTCATCGGCTTGATGGAGAGCGAAACTAACTGACATATTCAGACGTTCTGAAATCTGATCGGACCAGGCGTAGATAGTGACCTGGAATAGCATACAGGGTGTAAAAAGACGTCTACCGAAAGGGGTAGGTACAGCATCCCAACACACAACCAAATCCAAAAGGATTTTCCGAAAAAGTCATTAAATCCGGAGAAAACAGCGTTTGAAGAGTACTGTTTGAGTATGTTCTGGGCGCGTTTTTTTACGTAGATTGCTGGGTTTGGAGTTTTAATTGTTTTTTTCTTTTTAAAATGAAATTATTAGGTAGGTATGGTCATATTATGTCGTACTAGTAGTAAATAAATGAAAAAAACATAGCATGACGAAGTTAAGTGAAATTTTTTTTACGCTTTTTTTTTTCGCTAAATATGTTTAGAGCCATAGTCTGATTGCAACCCGTCAGTTTTCGGTAGTTGTCTTTTTACACCCTGCATAGGCTATTCAAAATGTTGGTACCACGTGGGCGCGCGCAGTAACTATTTGCTCACTTAATATATCAAATTGTATATCGTCGTTGCAAATTCAAGAGCTCTTATGTGACATTTTTTGCCAAAATGACTTTTTCACATTTTTGGGTAGCCCTATTCAAAAGCCATCGTTTGCAAAGACTCTCAAGTGAATATCTTATTATTTGAGTGAGTTGTTCAATCAATTTAATTAATCTCATGTGTCGGCTTACATTTTACTGTAAATCAAAATCTCCCATGTGCCTGGTAAACACATGGGAGATTTTGGTAACGGCATTGTTCGAAATAATTTGTAAACAAATACTCTTATGTGCGAAATATTCCCTAGTTTTTGGGCTATTCTGCACCTAAATATTAATTAGAAAAAGTGCTATTTAAATAAAAATAAAGAGAAAATACCTAGGAGTGAGATGTCAATAGTACCTACCTATAATATTTTTAAATGTTTTCTTTATTAAAAGGGAAATAGGTCCCATGCCAGTTAAAAGTTTGATGAAAGGTCCACTAAAAAGAGGCAATGTTCGATGATTATTGAGGTACTCCTTCAGGAGCATAACCATGTCCTACTATTGATGATGATGGACCCTGGGTTCATCATTATCCATCATCACTGATGATGGACACAAGGAGTAGGACATGGTTATGATAGGTTATGAATAGGCATGGTCTGAAAGTTGCAGATGGGTTGAGGTTGCAAGTTATGGGGAGAGATGAGAGTCGTTGCTGGCGGATGAGTGATGAGTATGAATGTGGATGGATTTAGGTACCTAGGAACGTACATGTAGAAGTGGTTCTGCAAATAAATGAATGAGATGTGTAAGTACGAATGTGTGTACGATGGGAATGCGTTTTGAGATAACGAAGGGTGCCAGGATTACATTAAATCTCATCATAGAACGGATGATTGTCCTTGTGAGACTTTCAACTTCTTGGGGGTCTTTGAAGTTACTGTCTATGATTTTCGAGGGTGCAAAAGTGGGTGCTGTCGCAGCAATCTTTTACCAAGCATGGCCAATCCTACCACAGCAAAGTGTTCTTTGCTGTGGTAGGATTGGCCATGCATTGTTGTGTAGCAACTTGAACCATCTGGCAAATAACTGCCATCACTGAGTCTCCTCTATTCTTTCCTGGATCATTAACACTAAGGAACTAATAAAACATCATTCATAGTGGATGGGGTCACATCATTAATATTTCCTAGGCAAGCCTGCTGCATTTGGAATAAATAGTCTCTAGGTACCTACTTGCGTAAATGGGAATTACATCTAAGTGGTGCACATCACCCTGTACTGCAGACAATAGGTATCTACACAACATTCCTCACAAAGACAGTTAAAATAAGAAGAGACCCACGCATCCAGTGACAGTGTAGGTATCTTGAATGCAGGCTTGCCCAGGAAATCTTGATGGTGTAATGTAAAGTCTATCCAATATGATTTCTTTGATAGCAATGCGGTACTGTCATCCAACTTTGAGTCTTTGGGACTTAGCTAGAACGGAGGAGATTCGGTCGTGGTAGTAATTGGAGGGCTGGAATGGAACGTTTGCCGCATGCTGTAGGTGCAAGTAGTGATACAAAGATAGACTCGATCTACCACAGCAAACCACAGCTGCTCCTGGTGGAGGATTGGTGCCCCAGCTCTTATTTTTGTATCCCCACGAATAGAGACAGTAACTTTAAATACCTACCTCTGTTGGATGTTGTCATTGACAAGGACTGCCATCCCTTTTGTGATGCTATTTCATTTAATCCATGCACCCAGAAGTGCATGGTTGACATTTTTAGATGATTACCTTTAAGTAGCCTTTGTGTTTCTTTGAACTATACCTACTGTTTTCTTGAGGTGACATACCAATCATTATCTTTCTCCCTCTCTCGTTTATTTTCCTCTACCACCCGTTTTATCAGAGCTACCCGTTATAACTTGCTTTAATAAAATCCCATTCTTCTTTCTTTAGGCCTACCCTATCGATCCACATTCACACTCGCTTCTCGTCATGTGGCATGCATGACTCTCATACCTCCTCATGACTTGCCCATACCCTTGTGCTTCTCAGTTTATCCATAGCGTTTAAACATCCCCTGATGTGATACTCTTATTTTATTTTATTCATTCCCATTATACGAGACTTACCACAGACCCATCTCAACATCCTAATCTACGTCGCATCTTCTTTTTGCTCAACATTCTGATAAAATACGACAGACCTAATGATAAATTTATAAATTTGTGTGAACCATTTAACTACGTATAGTAGCTGTTTCTCCTCCAAATCCCATCAATAACTCTTATGTGGAAAAAATATTTGCAATTAAAATATCTTATGTGTAGAAAAAAGCAAAAAATGCCTTATAACTTGAAAACTGTTATTGTAATTAAAATAATTTATTTACTATACGTTTTTAATTATTTTTTAACAACATAATTGCGACAGAAAAGCATAAGTTGTCTTTGAAAATTTTTCAGGAGGTAGTTTTTATTGATTTTCTCGGAAAGTTACTTTTTGCACATGAGAGATATTAAATTTGCAACGACGATATGCTCACTTTATCAGAGGAAGTCCCGTCAGGTGGGTGTGAGCGCGCGTCGCCAGAGGCCGGAGTTACAGCGGCGCCGGGAGAACGAGGCGGAGGGGTTATGGCAGCCTCGTCTGGGGACAAATATGCTTCGTACACCCCGAAATCTTTTATCCCATTGACAGATAGGCTCAATGCACATTGAATTGGCAGCGACGCGACGAGAACAAGACCTTATGAACAATGTTACTAGATATAGAAACGCTTGATAGCTCGCGACCGCGCGAGCTCGAGCCGGCGGCGCGAGGCTTCGTCACGCCTCTTTCATTCTATATCTGTTATATTGTTCTTAAAGATAAAGATAAAGATAATTTATTTGCTTAAAACATTGTGTAGTTTACATTTACATGCAAGATCAAAAGTTTTAGAAGTCACAACATGCTTTACCGAAACTTATCGGTGTGCAAATTAATTTAACAGAGGCGCGTATTAAAATTAAAATTTGTCATCTAAAAAATAAAATAATAACTAAGTATAAAAAATAAAATAAAATAAAATGTCACAATTTGTCCACCAAAAAATCATCAATGTCATAGTAGCATTTAGTAACTAATAATAATTTTAACTTAGATTTAAATTGATTATTATTTAGCTTTTTGTATGGCGTAGGAACTTTATTATATATATTAGATGCCATGCAGACTATACTTTTTTGCAACAGCGTTGTTTTGCAACTCGGTGTTATTATTCTATTGTCATTTCGTCTGTTGCGTACTACAATGTCAGATATGCGTGGAAAAAGGTGAGGATTGTGTCTTACAAACAATGCTGTTTCAAATATGTAGAGTGACGGAAGTGTAAGAATTTTATACTTTAAGAACCACGGCTGGCAGCTATCAGTCATTTGCAGTTTGAACATAGAACGAATACAGCTCTTTTGCATTTTAAAAATGAAATTCTTGTCTGTTGCATTACCCCAAAAAATTATGCCATATCTTAATAGTGATTCGACTATTCCGTAGTAGGCGGTAATTAAAGTATCTGTGTTCACTGTAGAGGACAGCTTGTACAGCGCATAGGATGAGCTACAAATTTTTTTGCTTAGTAGGTTGATGTGGTTTTTCCAATTTAGTTTTCTGTCAATCTCTAAAAAGTCTCTGTTAAAGTTTATAATGTCTTGTTGATGACAGGCGAATACAGGCGATGAGGCCCTCTACACGTTCGTGAACGTCGGCATTTGTCTAACATCGGTGAATATGTAAAGGGCCCATTACGCAAATCAATCAGTCAAAAAGTGACATCTCTCTGGCCACTTTACTCACTTGAGTTGTAGTTAGGGGGAGTGGCGGGGGCGGTTGCTGGTAGGACAACGTTGAGCGGTTGCGTCTGCTTCTGAAAAAAAGACCTTAAGTACACGTATCTAGAGAAGAAGATTGTATGTTGCAATGAGAATTTGAGATGTATGCGATGGATGATCATTTCATTACATATATTGAAGTGTCTCTGTGATTTCGAAATATTTGTGTTTTCAGAATAGTTATTTACACGATACTAAGACCCCTCGCAGACTACAGACTTTCTATCGGCCGATATTTGAGACGGGCTATACTTCTTCACTCATTACGAGCCGAAGTATATTCCATCTCAACTGTCGGCCGATAGAAAGTCTGTAGTCTGCGAGGGGTCTTAACTCAAAAGAAAATTTAACTGTCTTACTGTTTGTCCGGGCTAATCTTTGAACTGATTTACTTAACGGGTCTTTCAATAGAAGATAGCTGCAGAACAATATGCTTCTTTTTATCGGTCCACCATTGACGGAGAAATCTGTCAACACACCTAAAAAACATACAGCCTCCATTGAACCTCCTTTTTACAATAAAAAAAACTCACCCGTCCAATATAGTTAGGCGTGGATGTGTGGAACTGGACGCAGTCAACACGCAGCGCCGGCGACGACGGGGTTGTGGATGGGGAAGTCGGTTCCAAGGCTGGAGAGGAACTCATATTCGCATCATCACCAATCGGTGGAAACGGAAAGCAGGTCGGAGATGACAGCTTGACAGCTGACTGACAGCTGCTGTCACACGCCTGTCTATGACTTCGAATTCTTAATTGAAATTCGAATTGTCTAAATTCGTGTTTTAAGAACCAATTTTATTGAAAAACAATCGAATTCTATTAATTCAATTGATTTAAATGGTACTTTATATCATATAATTTATTAAATATCTATTATTGCTCCGTTTATCATAGACACGTCAAGGCTTTGTAGGAAAAATATGTTATTTAATGGAATGTAAATATATATAGCTATTTATCATATAACAACTTTATATACATAACATTAGGTATAGTGGAATGGTGCTGGAAGTATAGTGGCATAAGGAAAGGAATTCGGTAAATTTTCTGAAAAAAAAAAACAATAATATTATAAACAGGAAAAACTATTTTAAATTCGCAATGACAATAAAACAAACATACATTTTGTAAATAGGTCAAACTACACTCAGGGCCATATTTAGAGGAACGTATTAATTTATATTAATTACTTATTATACCAGCGCTTGTGCAGGGGAGGTATCCTTCTCTGCACTTGCACGATGCTGAGTGGTAACCTTTTTTGCTAATAACATGAATGTAACTTGTACCTTGTAACTTGTACCTACCACAAATTTAGCAAAATAAACTTTTACTTTACTTTACTAACTTTTACTTTATTGTGTTTTTGTTTTTTGTGAGATCCAAACATCTAAACCGCCAAACATCTAAGCAAACTCACAAACTTTCAGCTTTATTATATGAGTGGGATTAGATAACGCGCGTCAGTCATAGAAATTCTGGTTAAAATACAGTGATAAACTTGAGATAGCAACTATCAACATTTCATGATAAGCGAACTAGCGTGCGGTAGTGGATTACTCTCATTTCAACATTATCACGACTAAAGAATAAAGTTATATAAACAATAAGTTATAAGTTATATAGTTTAGAAATAGTTTATTCAGAACAGACAGAGGAACAAATGATATAAAAGTACGATGAAACTGCAGAAGTTATTTAACTGTGTAGCAGCTATGTCGTATTGTATGGATCAGAGTGTTGGGCAACCAAAGTGACGGATGAAAGAAGAGTGCATGCGACAGAGATGAGAATGCTGAGATGGATGTGCGGAGTAACTAGAATGGACAAGATAAGGAATGAGTACATCAGGGGAAGTTTGAAAGTAGCGCCAGTGACTGACAAATTGAGAAGTGGAAGGTTGGCGTGGTATGGGCATGTCATGAGGAGGGATGAAAGTCATATAACACGACGAGTGATGAGTATGAATGTGGATGGATATACCGGTAGGGGTAGGCCTAAGAAAAGATGGATGGACTGTGTGAATGCGGATATGTTAGTGAAAGGAGTGAGTTCTGATATGACGAGTGATAGAGGGAAATGGAAGAAAGAAACATGTTGTGCCGACCCCACTTAGTGGGATAAGGGCAGGAAGAAGAAGAAGAAACAGCACACTTGGGGATGAGTAAAAATATTATAAAATTTTATTTAATTTGATTTTATTTTAAGAATTTTAGAACTTACAGCTAGGTACATTTATGGGTTACTGTTTAAAAATACATGCAAAGCATATATATGCTGATGGCCAATTACAAGTTCCCATAGATAGGAAACTGTTTGTTTATGTGAAAATAAGTACATTAGACGACGGAAATAACACAATAAGAAAGAAAACCAAATAGGTACCTACTTGACACAAGCCAAAAGAAAAACTAGATTAGAATAGGCACCTACATTATTATCTAAAATGAAATAAGAAGATAGTCTTAAATGTATCCTAAATAGCATCCAGCATCATCGTTGATAAGGTCCCACATGGTTGATTCTTGTGATCTCCACACCCCTATTTTATAACTACCAAAAAAAAACATTAAAAGGCAGTTGCAGCAGATGCAGAAAATGATAATGGCATGGACAGTTTTTTTAATATTGAACAATCACAAAGTTATCGAGGATTGTTGTCAACAAAAACCTAACAAAACTTTATGAAAACTACAGACAACAATCGCGTACGCACTCTCATTGCAACTATGCTCTCGTATCATCCCCAGTCAGTAAAAGCGCAGTATAGCTTTTTTTTATTATTTCTTAGGAAAACAAACAGTCGTTAGATGTACGTAACTAAAACTATAACTATTGACCATTAACATGTTCTGACATTTTAAATTTTATAACTCGCGCTTAACCGCGCAGGTATAACATTTGTTTATTTACCTCGACGTTCGTATGTCTTCAAGTCGCGAAAGTTTAAAATGTGTGTATGTTCTGACATGTTCTTATCATAATCTATATGTATCATAATCCATCTGACTTGTCTCGTCACCTTTTTAGGTTTTTTTTTCTGTTTTTGGGTTTTAACTACAGTAACAGACACCGAGACCATGTTTTAATTTTTTTTTGTAATTAAAAATAGGGGTGTCTCAAATAGACTCTAAATAAGTCAATGTATCATGAAACGTGACGGTAAATTGTACGTACACCATTTAAATCCCGTAAATAATTTAAAACCGATCGCCAACCCGCCTGCCAAGCGTGGCGATTATGGCAATTCCTCCCAAATGTTTGGGAGAGGCCCTTGCCCAGCAGTGGGATCCCTACGGGCTACTAAAAAAAAAAAAAAAAAAATAATAATTTAAAAAATATGTTTACAAGTCGCGAACGTTTAAAATTTCAATGGCAATTCGGTGTTACCCGCGGTAATACTTACCTAGGGAATACTTCACTTTTTCGCTAACATAGTTAGAACCTAAGGCAGGTCGCTAACAGCAACGGGTCGGGGCGGTGTCGAGGCGGGGTAGGGGCGCGGGCGAAATTGACGTGTGCTAAGCGTCGAGGCGGCGGCGTTTACGTCTTGTTTCATTCGAAAAAATGTGTAGAGACAGGTGATTAGGGGGCGCGCGCCTCGCCCGCGCCTCGAAGTTTGTTCTGTGCACAGGTACACTAGAAACAAAGAGATTCGCAGCCGCGCCGCGCCCCCGTCTGGACTTTCGTTTCTGTTAGCTACACGCCTTATCACACTGGCGGTTGACGAGCGGATTCAAAGCTGAACGGGCGCGCGACGTTTTCGCGGCACAATACGCTCAGTGACAGAAGGAATATTATAGTGTCCATATTATAGTGCATGCTGTGGCGTCCTATAACTGGGAAAACACTAGATTTAAGTAGCTTAGTTAAGAAATTGTTAATACTTTTGTGATTTTTCCGTTGGATGTCCATAAATAAATAAATAAAGGAACCGCGGCATGTTCGCTGCGCGCCCGCTCCGCTTTGAATCCGCTCGTCAACCGCCAGTGTGGATAAGGCTCCGACTCTATGCTATGTAGGTACTACCAGTAAATATATCTCTGTGCCAAACAACCAATTTCATTCTGTAGCTTTTGAGTTATAAACATCCATACATGTTCACAAACTTTTGCATTTACGAGCACCTAGGTGTACTATTAGTATATGCTTTGATGATTACAGTGATTTCAATCAATTTTATCAATGAGCCATACCTAGTATTTGTTTTATTATTTATTTATTATTATCTTAGATGATTCATCAACGAAACGCTACACAGATAATGTTATCTTAACAGTAATTTGTGTTTGTTAAATTAATGATACTGTAATGACGACCTCTGTGGCGCAGTGGGTGAAAGCCCGCTTGGGACGCAGAAGGTTGCGGGATCGTTCCCCGCCGCGGGATAAATGTTTGTATGATCTGCAAATATTTATCTCGAGTCTGGGTGTATCTATGTATAACATGTATGTATTTACAAACAAAAAGTATATAAAATAGTGTATCAGTTATCTGGTTCCCATAGTACAAGCTTTGCTTAGTTTGGGGCTAGATGATGTTGTGTGAAATGTCCAGCATTATTATTAAAGTGTTATCATTCAGCTAAAAAGCGACATCTCTTCGTCATTTATTCTATATCTTATTACATTGTTCATAAGGTTTATAATGTCTTGTTACGTCGTGTCGCTGCCAATTCAGTCTGCATTGAGTCTAATACTCTCATAGGTAAAAGTAACCCCTTGTATTTGCCCACATCGACCTAAATACAACACTGTAGGTAGAGTGAACACGAAATCGGACATTTCAGTAACCTTGACCTAGTCTATCGCGGTATAATTGTATTTGGGTAAAATGTCGAGACAAAAAGAATAAACTTGGTATTTCAAATGAAATGCCTCTTATCTACAACAGCCTAATCTTACTTTGACAAGCCTCACTGTTTGACGGCGCCCCACTAGAGCTTAATATAGTTTTAGGATGGATCACCTATGGCGCAAGCCACAAAACTGGCGTCTGGTCTCTTCCTTTTCTATTCAAATACCATACTAAATGCATGGAAATAAAGCACAAATCGGATTGATATGTGTCCTAATTATCCATACTAATATTAATAAATGTGAGAGTAACTCTGTCTGTCTGTTTGTTACCTTTTCAAATTTAAACCACTGAACAAATTAGGCTGAAAATTGGCATGGATAAAGGTTGTATCCCAGGAAAGGACATGGGTTACTTTTTATCCCAAAAAAATACCGAGATACCGCGGGAGCACAGTATAATAATAATTTGTGCCTTATTTCCATGCATTTAGTATGACATTTGAATGGAATAGGACGTCAGACGCGATTAAGATGTGGCCTGCGCCTAGTGCGCTACGCCTCAAACCAGGTTTGTTGGTTTTAAGACTTTTCTAAGTGATCTCAGCGGTCCTACTAGATAAGTACCTACTATAGTAAGTAAGTTAACTGACTAAGTTGTGCCTGCTGAGGAGCTCCCAGCGGGCCACCAACTACCATGGCCCACCTGGAAGTCTCTAAACCGTCTACGAAGCCAGGTGAGCCGCTGCAGGTATAACTTGGTCAAATGGGGATATTCTGACGTAGTTCAGTTCGACTGTGGAGTACCACAGACCATGCAACATCTGCTGTGCTGTCCGCAGTGCCCCAACACCTGCACCTTGCGCGACCCGAATGACGCCACGGATGTTGCAGTGAGTGTAGCCAACTTCTGGGCCCGAAAAATTTGATGGAACCATCGACACGACGAAGAAGAAGAAGTACCTACTATAAAATAAAGGATCTTGACAGACGGTCAACAAAGAGATCCTATAGGGGTTCCATTTTCTTTTTAAGGTGCAGGGGGCTTAGCATGAGCTTATAAAAAACCTGTCAGGTTTCAGGCCGTTGATTGGCAATTGAACTGTATTGCACTGGCTAATTGTCCATGCCCGGCATTCACGCTACTTTGGCAAAATTTTAGTCAGATCTAGCCAAATCCAATATTTTATGCCAGATCTAGCCAAATCCAATTTATCTCTGTTCCTTCTTCGTTCAAAAACTTGTTTGTACATAATAAAGAAAATAATAAGTAGGTATTAGTTAATTTTAAGTAATAGATCTCACCTAGATTATCGCATTAGACTAAAAAACTGTCTGTTATGATAATTTATAGTAAACAAATAACTGAATAACTGAAAAACGCCAAAAATATTTTCCGGAAACTAAGCGGGTTCTTTTCATGGTTTGATTTGTGAAATATCTTGAAAATATGTATTTTTATTTAACATAATTATATATATATATAATAAAATATATATTATATATATAAAATAGCAGCTAAAGACACGAATAATCTTACAATTACCGTTTACTAAATAGTATTTACATAAAAGTTTTTTGAAATTCAACTTTATGTTACGAACGGTACTGAATTTCCGGACGAAAATTTCAGAATGACAAAAATGCTTGAAACATCGAAACAAAAGTATCGATACTCATGAATAGTATCGCAGCAAAGGTAATCGATCCCGTATCGTACTCGCATCAAATGTATACTCAGTATCGAGTCTACTTTTTTTTTAATAGAAAACGGTAATAATATTTGGTGTCATTTTAAACGGTAGGTTATGAACTATAAAGAATAATATAATTACTTCCAGTATTTTCGATTTGTTTTTCCTAGATTTATTATTTATTATGTACTAGCTGACCCGCGCAACTTCGTCTGCGCATTATTAGGAACAAAGTGGAGGAGTTTTGAGTGAATCGAGAGTACAAAATATAAAACTCCGTCCCATAATATAATATTTTTTTTATATATGTTTCTCTCAAGAATTATTTAATAAAGGTAGGAAAAATCTTACCCAGATCTTACAATGCTAAGAACAAAACGAATACGGTAATAGGTACAGAATCACTGAAGCGAGCGCAGCGAGTTTCGAACGATGGGCCCGATGGGCTCGCAAGTTTTTTGAAGAAATTGACTCGAAACGTATTTTTTTATAGCAAGAACTGTTTGGTTTTAAATTTCGAAATAAAATTATTAACTAATATTGCGTTATGTTTCTCTCAAGAATCCCATAATAGATAGAGGTAGGGAAAATCTTACCCAGATCTTGCAATGTTAAGAACAACACGATAGCGGCAACTGGTGTCAGATTTGCCGAAGCGAGCGGCAATACCTACCCGCGACTTCGTCAGCAATATAAAATATCGAAAACTCTAAACAAAAATCTCCATTAACTTTTCGGAACTCAAAATGATCGATCTCCGCTGTGCCTCCGCTATAGTAGAAACGCCACCTAGGAGAAAAAGTATAAAGTAGTTTGACCTCGACGATGTAGATGGCGTTCTAACTATAGCCAAGGAAAAATATTTTAATAGCAAAAAATCATAACTTCGGAGCTCGGATATATTGATGGGTGGGAACACACATGTTACATGTTTATCATTAATTTTAAAATAATTTACTATACAAAATACAAAAAAAAAAACGAAAAAATTTAGAGTGCAAAAAGTGGCTCCGGCGCGGTCACCCATCCTTATTATGACCGCGCCCAAGGTTGCTTAACTTTTTTCGCCATACAAACTTCCAACCCTTATTTTCCCGCCCCCTTATGGAAATTGACAAAAAAAAGTAGCCTATGTCCGTCTCCTGGCTCTAAGCTACCTCCCTACCAATTTTCAACCAAATCTGTTCTGCCGTTCTTGAGTTATAAGTGGTGTAACTAACACGACTTTCTTTTATATATATAGATTTTCATGTTTTCTTACTAGCCTGAGCAAAGCAATTAACTTTTAGCCCAACTGAAAAGTATCGATTCTTACTCAGTATCGTATTTCTACGTAAAGTTCAAGTAAGAATCTTCAGTAAAGAATCGACTCCTAAATTACTTGGTACTCAGACAAAAATCGTAACCAACGCGTCGAGTATACTCAGAGGTATCGAATCGATATCGATACTTTTTTAGGATCCCTCCCTAGAAAAGCTTTGTTTGTTGTCATTTTTTAGTCAAACAAAACAAACTGCATTTTAGCCGGCAAAATGTTTATTTACAATTTGCTCTTGTTTCACAAATATTACTTTGATAATTTAAGTACCGCGACTAGATTCGTTCGTCTGTTGCAATTATTCATCCTATTATCACGGCGAGCTGAAACAAAACCTTGGAAAATCTTATAAAAACGAAGAAATGCCTAGAAAATGTGGCAAATGTAAAACCGGGATCGTAGTGTGATGTGAAGTGACTGCCTAGCTAGACTATGTAAACTCGGATGAGGCAAACTCTTCTGTGGTACGCTATATGGATCAAGCATCCAGAATATGTATACCATGAAGAAAAGCAATGTAGTAAAATGCAAGTGTACCATCTAAAACTTCTAAAGACTCATGGGGACGCTCCCCACTAACCGAAATGTTGTCTTCACATAATTTTGGTACCTACTACCTCCTATAGGAAACAGAGGAGATGCTAGCAAATAAAGAATGCAAGTTGAACAATGTTGCAGGAAGTGATGTGTAAACTCCCTCAATGGTTGTGTGTAATTTCATCCTAATAAATACCTAATTTAGAAATTTGTTTATATTTTTTTAACATCTACTTACTATCATTTATCAAATGTGTTATTATGGGTAAGTGCTCAGCGCTACTACAGTAATTGTTCTTGTTCTTCTATTATAATCAATTCTACTAGGTAATAGTTGTGTTGAGATAACGGCTGATACAGGAGAATGGAAGAAGAACAAATGTTGTGCTGACCCCACATAATGTGGGGCAAAACCAGGAAGATGGTGACAGCTGCAGCTAGCTAGGTAAATAAATACAATGTCCCAGGCACCACAACATTTTTTTTTATGACAATGGGCATCCCGTTGAGTGTAACCCACAGGCAGGTGTAGGCATAGGCTGCCTCCTGGCGCTGTATGAATCATCTAGTATAGATGTAAAGGCAGAGTTTTAGATAAATAAAGTTTTGTTGTTGAACATTGTAATAAATTAAAAGTTATACTTATACAACCTATGCACACCATCACCGATGGTTATCTGAAGCTTTATGCACCTCAAGAGTAAGTAAGTAGACTACCTATGTAGGTGTTTCCTATGTATAATATGTATGTATTCACAAACAAAAAAGTATATAAGTAGTATATCAGTTACCTAGTTCCCATAGCTTTGCTTAGTTTGGGGCTAGATAATGCTATGTGAAATGTCCAGCATTATTTATTTGTACTATGGGAACCAGATAACTGATACACTACTTATATACTTTTTTGTTTGTAAATACATATTATACCTACATAGAAACACCCAGACCCTGAGATAAATAGTTGCAGATCATACAAAAATGTATCCCACGGCGGGATCGAACCCGCAACCTTCTGCATCCCAAGAGGGCTTTCACTCACTGGGCCACAGAGGTTGTCATTGTAAATGTACCTAAACCGGCTCCTCTCTGATCTTCTTCAAGCCACAAGTAAAAATACTTAACTACTTCTGGAAAATGCTGCTAGGAAAAATAATCATGTCATAGATTAGGATATAATCAAAAACTGAGGAATCAGCTGTGTGTGTGTGTCATGTTTTACATTGTTATTATTATATTTTGTGGGTACAACAGACACAGGTGATGCCCAGTTTCTTTTGCCCACTTGCTTGTGAAGGTTTTGTGTAATTTGCTCATTAATACATTAAACATGAGTTGAATATTGTTGTCTGTGGTTTACAAAGGTACGTACTTACCAAAGATTGTTTATGATGATTTGGTAATTTGAATCGACTAATTATTCAATGGCAGAATCCAGTACTATAGCATGAATGTTTGTTTTCATATCAAATAATAGGCAATATTAATTTTGTTTATGCACCTACCTACATATTTCCTTACTTTGAATAATTGATAATAATCATTGAGTAATAATGTACAATTACATTTTATCTCAATGATAATAATTTGGTTATGAAGATGGAATAAAAATTAGTGGGGAATTAGTAAGATGGATGTGTGGGTGGAGTAAAATCCAGGGCTACCTATGTAAGTTGAGGAAGGCCAAAGTAGAAGTGGCTGGATTATGTGTGAGATAAAATTACGAGCATGTGAGAGGAGTGTTGAGTTCACAGTTGATAAAGATAGTTTCATAGAAGCTGGAGGTAGAGGAAAAAGAGCATGGTGCCGCGCCACTTACCTAGCGTGGGCTAATATAGAAATAAATAGAAGAGGGATTATTGCCGTCATCGGAAGTTCTAATCGCTTCAGATTCTCATAGAAATATGTAGGAAAATCCGTCACCAGATTGGGCCACTATCGAACTTACTTTTACCTACCTACATAATAGTAAAAAGGTGCCTAACACACTGTATGGTACCTATTAGCTTTTATCTACATCCAAAGCCATAGATCTATAAGTAAACTTCAGTTCTATGTCCAAAGCAAAGGAATCGCTAGCTACGAGTATTTTTGTTGAACGAAAGCCACTTTCTATAAAAGGAACTCGAACTATCCGAAATCATCACACATCGTTAATTATTGTAAATCACAGACACTGTCATTATTAAATTCTTAAAAATGTTCAAATAAACACAAAAAATTCCAAAACAATTCAATAAAAGTTACTATCTGCGCGCCATGTTTGAATTGTAGGTGAATGGCTTATTTTGACAGCTAGGGCGTGCTAAAAGAATGGCTAAACAAAGTTCATGCTACCGAAAACGGTAGTCTCAAGGCATTCAAACCGTTGACTGGATGGATTATAGCGTTCATGCTACGAAATTGCAATGCAATTCAAAAACCACATTGAAATAAGAGCTCATGCTCAGCCCCCAGAACCCTAAAAACAAAAATGAGTAGCATTATCATCTAAGCAAACTATGCTACCATTGGGCAACATACAGGTCACAGGGTCAAGGAATTTAGATGAGTAAATAGTGATAACTGAGTTTAAAAGTGCTAATTTCTGATAACTGAGTACTGATGTAACTTCCCAGTTTTATTCCATCGATGCTAAAGACAAAAAAAGGTATGAATGTTGATGGATTCACGAGTAGAGGTAGGCCAAAGAAAAGATGGATGGATTGTGTGAAGGTTGATATGAGTTAGGAAGTGAGTGTTGAGATGACGGCTGATAGAGGAGAATGGAAGAACACATGTTGTGCCGACCCCACATATGTACATAATGTGGTAAAAAGGGCAGGGAGATGATGATGCTAAAGAGGAAAAAACTACATGAGCTCTGACATAAGCTCTATGAAACTCAAAGATCAATAGCTGTTTGCTAGACTTTAAGCAAAAAATCTAGACCATCTTAATTGCCTAATAAAGTTGATAGCATCAAAGAATGTTTGTACAACAGTTTTCGTCATGTTTACAAAATCAAAATCGTTAACTGTATGTTACTTCAATGGATTGGATAAATATTATGATACTTATACCTAAATAACTTGAAAAACTACAAAAAAAATACAATATACATATATTAGTACATAAGCTGTTAGCGTTCCTCACTATCACTACATGGTAAAATAAAATTGCTTCCCGCTGTCTGTCCCTATGTATGCTTAGATCTTTAAAAGTACGCAACGGATTTTGATGCGGTTCTTTAATAGATCGAGTGATTCAAGAGGAAGGTATCTAATCTACACTTTGCACTAATATTATAAAGAGGAAATATTTGTTTGTTTGAATTGAATAGGCTCCGAAACTACTGGACCGATTTGAAAAATTCTTTCACCATTAGAATCCTACATAATCCCTGATGAACATAGGCTTTATTTTATCCCGGGAAAGTGAAATTTTCCCGAGGGACCGTGGGTAACACCTCGACGGACAGCTAGTGTATAATATATCACTACATAGTATAAAACCTACGGCATACAGCTTTGGGGGTCGGCCTGCAAATCCAATGTGGCTATAATACAGAGAGCGCAAAATGCCATCCTGAGAAATCTGTCGAACGCTCCATGGTTCCTGAAGATCGACGAGCTGCACAGCGAACTAGATACCAACACTGTCAAGGAGGAGATACACCTGTATGCAGCCAAATACAAGAATCGTCTCAGGAACCACCCAAACCACTTGGCATCTCAGTTGACCACCATAAACTACCCGAAAAGGCTGAAGAGGCCACATATCATGGACCTGGACTTGTCGTGACACAAGTCCATAATAAAGAACAAAAGAGGAACAGCTCACTGGAGCTCCTCCTCTCAAAACACAACCACCTACACCACATCTGCTGAAAGTCTGGGGACTGATCGCAGATCCAAACGGAACAAAAAAAAAAAAAAAAAAAAACATAGTATAAAACAAAGTTGCTTTCTCTGTCCCTATATCCCTATGTATGCTTAAATCTTTAAAACTACGCAACGGATTTTGATGCGGTTTTTTTCCATAGATATAGTGATTCAAGAGAAAGGTTTAAATGTAAAATACATGCATAATATAGTAGAGGAACACTGATAATTTTAAAGGTTTCTAATGTGATGTTGTAAATAAACATTTTTTTTGCGCTTACGTTGCAAACGCTAGCTGAACCCTAATATTTAGTATCAGCATTGCACCCGTCACTAGTTATAATATAAATGTGAAACCAGAGTAGAAATTTGTAAACATGACTATACAGAACATGATTACGTTTTAAAACTAAAAGAAAAACCGACTTCAATGTTCGACTCTACACACGGCGTGACTCAGGGAATCAATAAGCCATCCATAAAAATCGAAATAAGAAAAAGTTTTTAGGCTTAGGCTCCACCGGCGTCTAAGGGCATTAATTACCAAAACTGCATACATTTTATGTCAAATTTTGCGGCACGCGAGTTCCTGGCATTGGTCAATTTGACATAATGCATAAAGAGTCACATATCTGTCGATTCGATTTACAATGGATAGGAGGGAAGGTTATTAGAGTTTTACGGGAAAACTATCAAACCCTCAGGAATAAAATTTATATGGGACCACCTCTGGAGCATTCCCTTTCAAACAAAAAAATAATTTAGAAAATCGGTCCACAATTGGCGGAGTAATCGCGTAACAAGATACAAATAAAAAAATAAGAAAAAAAACATACAGGCGAATTGAGAACCTCCTCCTTTTTTTGAAGTCGGTTAAAAATGATAGAACTACATGTTTAGTGTTCTAAGAATGACAGGAAAGTGTTACCTACATCTTAGCTAATTGAATTATCTTCAAGTCCAGCATTGGCTTATGTGTTAGCATTTGTAGTTATGCTTCTGTATTCTTATAGCCTTACCATGAAACGTGACATAAAATTATCGGAATAAACCAAGAATAACCATACATTTTGACAGTACACTCAGGAATAACTTTGTACCAGGTTTATAAGTATATGTGATTTATATTAAAATATTCTATCACTTCAGGTGTTAAAGACTGTTTTACCGCTCAACTAGATGTGCATTTTAACTAAATAAATAAATAATGCTGGACATTTCATACAGCAGCATCTAGCCCCAAACTAAGCAAAGCTTGTACTATGGGAACCAGATAACTGATATACTACTTCTACACTTTTTGTTTGTAAGTACATACATATTATATTATACATAGAAACACCCAGACCTGAGATAAATATTTGCAGATCATACAAACATTTATCCCACTGGGATCGAACCCGCAACCTTCAGCGTCTCAAGCGGGCTTTCACTCACTGCGCCACAGAGGTCGTCAAACTAATAAATAATTCTAATAGGAATCTGCTTGAAAAAACAATACTTACAGTTTTGGTCACTGTTTTCGCTCATGAAAATTATCTTCGATTATTGTTGTCGCTAAAGTTGGCTACCATCACACCGCTCTGGAGGCCATTGTATTGTGAACAATACAGAGTAAAATCCGGCGCCCGTAGTGAAAACAACGCTGCAGAATACGCACACTGCTAATTAAAAATCCACTGCCGAAATTATCTGCCGCAACAAAGTCATAACCAAATTATGTTGGTGATAACCACACTCGCACCGAAAAGTAGAGTAAAGAACGCGCAGAGTTTATTGCCCTAATTGGTGAAGTAATTCGGTTTGTATGTGGGTTTTGAAACAATGTTATAATTGAAATTGAATGCTTCAAGGCACAAAAATTGTCCTTTTCCTGATTCTGCTGACTGACGTGACGTGTAGTGATGGGCTAGGCAAACATTGAGTTTTGTTCATTGGTTGGTTGGTCTGTTTGATTTTTAAATTGAATTGATGTAGTGAGTATGGTTTTCACTCGATTTTAATGATCGATTGTTTGGTGCGCTCATATGCTTAGATTGTCTCAGCTTTTAAGTCATGTAATAATTAATAAGTCAACATGTACCTTGTAACTTGTACATACCACAAATTTAGCAAAATAAACTTTTACTTTACTTTACTTTACTTTATGTATTTATTTAGGAAATAGCTTACGTAGGTACTAATATTTGTAATTTTTTCTAAGATATGTATTTACTTTAAATATAATTACAAAATACAATAGTTAAATAATAAGATGAACCTAAATTGTTTGGTCCGTAACTCGTAACCAAGACGTAAATCTACGCTGTTTATTCATTCATAAGTACATGGATTAAAACTATTGGTATTTGAAGTGCTATTGTTAATGTTTATTGTAGGGAGGTAAGCTGTTAACAAGTCTTACCATGATAATAAATATCTTAAAATCGATTAGAATCTACTTATTCACATTATTTCATCGTTCATTACATCACTACTTAATCCATAGACAAGTAACGAGATCAAATCCTACGACACATGTCATTTTTTCTGAAATGTTAGTGTCAATGTTCTAATACTTCCATCTAAAAATAAATTCCCCAAATTAAACGAAGCTTTGAAGCCTAAGGAGCGACGCGGACGAGACGAATCAAGACATTCTATACACATTTTACAAGATAAAGAAACGCTTGATGGAATGAAAGACGCGCGTCAGCTAGCGACCGCGCGAGACTGCTCGAGCCGCCGCCAGCGCGCCAGTGCGCCTTCGCCATTCATCGTTCCTATAACATTGTTTTGTTCCTAGGGTTAATAATGTTTTTTACGTCTGGTCGTGTCACATCGCTGCCAATTCATTCTGCATTGAGTCTAACTGCGAAACTTTTTGCCATCATCGCATCGATCGGTCCGATCATAGTTCCATCCAATATTGTAGCTAATAAACGTAAAAATTTAAGATGATCTATATTTAATAATAATAATAAAATAATAAATAATGCTGGACTTTTCACACAGCATCATCTAGCCCCAAAGTAAGCAGAGCTTGCTATTTAAACCTAATATTAGATTTTTCTGTGTTTTAAACGCCAAGGATATGAAAATTACAAAACCTTGGCAGACCCAAATTTTCATAAAAAGCTTGGTACTTTTAAATAGGATATGGAAACACAGTAACCAGAATGATTTTGAAGGATTGCTATTCCATCTGTCATTCAGTTGTTTTGTTTGGGACTTTTGGACATTGGGACTGACTGGGAAGTTTAATTCTAAGATTTTCAATGAAATTATTGTTTCTTATTCGAGTAAAATACGCGTAAAATGTCTTCGTTCTTATGTTTTGTCTGCCACAGCACAGTTAATGCTGATACGAATGAGGATACGCGTGATAAATACCGCGAAGTTATCGGAATGAACGTAAGTTTGATTTCTTTATTTCTCAAGAAAAATACTCAAAGTTATCTTAAATTTATAACAAAAACAACATATTTGATTCCATCTGATGATTATAAAAATCAAACTAGTTAGAGAAACAGGCTGAGAAGAACAAAAACGACTTTAAACTAAGCCTGTTTTTTATGAACGGTATGTCTATTTTAGTGTGTACTACATGTAATAATGATTATTAGAGTGATGTACATTTATTGGGTAACTAGCTGGCCGCCGCGGTGTTACCCGCGATCCCTCGGGGAAACTTCACTTCCCCGGGATAAAATATAGCCTATGTTCATTGGGGATAATGTAGGATTCTATTGGTGAAAGAATTTTTCAAATCGGTCCAGTAGTTTCGGAGCCTTTTCATTTCAAACAAACAAACAAACAAATCTTTCCTCTTTATAATATTATAAATAGTATAGTATCCAGACCAAAACGGAGATGGCGGGACGAGCTGGATCAGTTTTTGGCGGAATGGAGGGATGTTGCTGGTGACCGGGATGTCTGGAGGGAGTGGGGGGAGGCCTTTGCCCAGCAGTGGGACACTGATGGCTGAAATAATAATAGTATAGAAGTAAGTTCGTATGAGTCAGTGGCCAACGGTGATATAGTTTTTAGCAACCCACCTGTGAAGACTTTCAATCAAAAATGTATTTACTTTTTAAACACACAAATTAAACTCATTGTTGTTTTAATAACGGGACGAGATCTATGCGATCTCGACCCAATTTCAGTAAAGTCAGTTCCCTTGTGACCATGATGGGTGCAACCTAATTGAAACGTCGAGGTAAGGTAATAGTTCGAATATTATCCAAAACCTTTACGCCGTCTCATCCCGTTATAAAAACAACATCTTCAAGTAATTAGGCAACATACATACAAAAAACAAAATAGATCCCAAAGAATTCTATCTATCTAATCAGCCTACATCTACCCACTGCTGAGAATAGGCCTCCTCATTTTCACGCCACTCTTTCCGATCCTGCGCCAGTCGAATCCATTGCCTTCCCGCTACCGCGACAATATCATCACACCATCTGGCTGGTGGTCTGCCTGGTGTTCTATGACCCTCGCGTGGCCACTTAAGAATCTCCAATTTTTTTAGGCTTTATAGAGAAATGCTTGTCATGATTTCAGTTATGCCCTGACTCTCATCTCTGCTTCATCTGCTGTCATTTCCTGAACAAAATGTGGCTCTTTAAGTCTATTTGCTTAAAACGGAGCTTGGAATACCCTGTACTCTTCAGGTAAGCATCTTGAAGCACTTTTAATATTGACTACCTCTGTGGCATAGTGGGTGAAAGCCTGCTTGTGACACCGAAGGTTGCAGGTTCGATCCCCTCTGCGGGATAAATGATTGTATGATCTGCTAAATATTTATCTCAGGTCTGGGTGTTTCTATGTATAAAATGTATGTATTTATAATCAAAAAGTATATAAGTAGTATATCAGTTATCTGGTTATAGTACAAGCTTTGCTTAGTTTGGGGCTAGATGATGCTGTGTGAATAATAAAATGTCCAGCATTATTTCTTTATTTAAGTTATGTTTGCAAGCCGCAAATGTTTAAAGTGTGTAACTTAGCTTCCACTGGCTCCTGACTGTTTTTAACTAGTTCGAGAGCCTATGGATTCAAAACAATATGTAACAAGTATGTTTTATGTCAATAAACCACTATTTTACTTTTTACTTAGCTTCACCACAGGTGCTTCAAAGGTTGTATATCAAAGATTTATGTTTTATTTTTCAGTGAAAAGGGTACAATCAACCTTCAGATAAGTGATACTCAGGTCGGCATTCTCTGTGCAGAAGACATCTGCTTACAACATCGGAACTCAAAGTATCATTTCTACAACGTCGACGAAAACTCATCCCCCGAGTTTGAAGAGAACAAATACGTCCAACTTCACGAAGAAATGAACTTCAGTCTCCTCCCCAACAATGTTGAAGTCCAAACAGACGATATATTTGATCATTTCAATGATAATTTTCTGAAATCTGATGATGTTAATTTTAATAATGAATTTTTAGTCGGTATTAGTAAAGAAAATAATGAAGTTAATACAAAGAAAGATATAGACGAGTTTATTTTCGGCAATGATAGTATAGAATCTCCGTTAGAGAACATCAATAAGATAGAATTAGCTAATCTGGATGATATGACAGAAGTGAATATCACTTTAACAGATTTGAATGTTAGAAACTTTGAAAAACTACATGACAATGATAGAAATTGTATAGAGAAAACATTGAGGAATGATTTTGTTGAAAAATCACAAGTTTGTGCTATAAGAGATGATAATTTTGTAGATAAATCTAATGAAATAAAGAATATTGATGATAAATCAGATTACTATGAAAAAAACAATGAATTTGTCTACAAAACAGACGGACAACCAAACTACGCGATAGATAAGTCTCCAGAGCTAGTCATAAATACAGATTTTGTTGAAACCAAAGAAGTTGACATAAACAATGATTTAATTGATAAACCTAATGATTCTGATCAGGAATCAACTGATCAAATAAAAAATGAATCAACGGATTTTGATGATGATAATGATTCTGATATAATCAGAATTGAACATACAGATTTAAATGACAAAATTAAACAAATCAAAATAAATAAGAAAAGTATTAAGAAATTCAAAGATAATCTGTATATCAAAACAAAACTCACTCTAGAAGATCAAAAAATGTGTTTAGAAGCAAGCAGACGAGAGAAGAAGTACACAGAAGCAGTTTTTAAGTGCTACAGTTGTGCTATGGGTTTTCTTTTTAAAGATTCATACCAAGCTCACATGATGCGACATGAGGAGGTAAATATAAGTAAGTACTAAGGCTTAGAAGAGTAAGCAAGATAGCACGATGCAACAAACTAAGCGAGTGAGCGAGGCAGCTATACAATGCTGTTTTCGTCTTTTAGGCGCCATCAAAAATGTGATTAATGCTGCTTTCAGAGAGCTAAATATAGGTTATGCATATTGTACTACTAGCGACCCGCCCCGGCTTTGCTCGGGCGTAATGCTGATGCTAAATATTAGGGTTTAGCCAGCGTTTGCAATGTAAGCGCAAAAAATGTATTAGTAATTCACGACATCACATTAGATACCTCTAAAATTATCAGTGTTCCTCTACTATATTATGCATGTATTATACATATAAACCTTCCTCTTGAATCACTCTATCTATGGAAAAAAACCGTATCAAAATCCGTTGCGTAGTTTTAAAGATTTAAGCATACATAGGGACAGAGAAAGCGACTTTTTTTATACTACTTTAAAAAAAAAACAATTAAACAAGGTGATGTTTTTCTTAAGTTCAAAGGAAAAGTATCATCCGCCAGAAATACAATTTGTATGGGACCATCTCGAGAGTATATTTGGTGGAATTATCACGTAACTAGCTTCTGCGCGCGGCTTCGTCCGCGTGGTACCAACATTTTCTTCATCTACGCCTGTTCCAAGTTTCATCCAAATCGGTTCACTGGTTTAGGCGTGATTGATACACAAACATACAAACATCGAAACAAACTCACAAACTTTCAACTTTATTATATGAGTGGGATATTTATTATAGTAGGAAGTAGAATGGTTAAATATTTATTTATAAATAAACATAAAGAATAATAATAATTGAATTTGTAATTTTATAGTGCTAATCCACACTTGGTATTTAATTAAGAAATGAAAAGTCTTATCAAAATTTTGGATTCCGTCGGGATTCGAACCCGCATCGATCAGACGATCCTCCTAAAGCCGGCTTTACCGCTCGACCACAGAATCCTACTTGCCGGTGTCCAAATTTTCGATAAGCTCATATTTTGATAAGACTTTTCATTTCTTAATAATTGAATTGTCTGTTTCAGTCAAATGGTGAACACAGATGCTCGGTGTGTACGTTACGCTTCGCTAACGTCGCGGTGCTTCGGTCGCATCGAGCGAACCACGCTCTAAGGTAAAATAACGTAAAAAAGGTAAAAAGTTTTTCGATTTTTTTTTTGATTTTTTTCGATTTTTTCTGCTGCTAAGCTGCGGATTGCCTCACGATGTTTTCCTTCACCGATAGGAGCTCGTGTTAAAGTTCATATAAATTTTTCGAAACGAAAAATCCATTGATGCACGGCCGGGATTCGAGCCCACGTCCTTCGAACCCACACGACTGTATAATATTTGTATTATGTATATGTACAGGTATCAATGCACACTTTGCGCGCAAACTGTGAATCGTCGGCATAGATACACTCACGATTGTCGCAAGGTGAAAAACACAAGAGTTGCATGCCATATATGCGCCGGCGTTTTCAAGTAAGTTATTAAGTGTCCCACTCATATAAATAAATAGATAATGCTGGACAATTTCACACAGCATCATCTAGCCCCAAACTAAGCATAGCTTACTATGGGAACCAGATAACTGATATACTACTTATATAATTTTTGTTTGTAAATACATACATATTATACATAGAAACTTAGAAACACCCAGACCCGAGATAAATATTTGCAGATCATACAAACATTTATCCCGCGGCGGGGATCGAACCCGCAACCTTCTGCGTCCCAAGCGGGCTTTTAAGCACTGCGCCACAGAGGTCGTCTAAATCGTGGTGGGAATCATCCGAATATTCATCAAAGGATTCTTAAAACTGAAATAATGGCGTCGATTCTGTTGTTCACTGACTAAACTTAATTAAAACTAAAACTGGCACGTTCTTATTTTGTTCTCACTAAAGACGAAAATGGCATGTTGTTGAAAGTGACATAACTAAAAGTATTAAAAAAAAAAAATGTTTATTTTAGAATACTTTCCATACCAATTCGGTACAATTATACTAGTAGGTTATAGCTACAGACCTAACAAAAATATAATATATAATACAAGCTACATTATGTAGAAGTCACTTTTTGTTCTCGCTGTGGTGCACTAATGTCCAGTGACGATAAAAATCATTATCTGGACATTCAGCGATTGTCTTTAAGATAGTGTTGTTAGATGCCCGTAGACGCGCCCAAAAGGACACGATTCGAGCACGGAGGATAGCATAGAAGTCAGGAAGGCCTGCCACAGCGAACATGCTCGACGCGCTACAATATCTTGGTTTTCGCATGAGTATACGAAACGCGTTATTATACTGAATTCTAAGGGTACTATATGATTTATGAAAGTAATTAGTCCAAAGTTGACATGTGAAATGGCGCCTCTGAGCTACTTTAGCAGCTGTTTTACACGGCAAGCAAAATGGTCTTGACTAATTAAAGTATATAAGTAGTAAATCTACCCACAAATACTTCATTTTTACTAAAATTAAGAAATTTTAAGAATGCGACTGTAATAGTCATTCCATTTTGAACTTTATCGTTAACGAAATAAGAACGAAGCATTTTAGTTTAGTTAACTTTAGTCAGTGAACAACAGAATCGGGGTCAATGCTGCAGAATTGAAAATCCGTTCTGTTTCAGGAGTTCCAAACATTTCCAGCAGCATTTGAAACGCTCTCATAACGACAGCAGTCGATCATACTTGTGCAATGTATGTGGGAAGAGTTGCAATAGCCAAGCTGCAGTCAGGACACATATGCTGTGAGTTTTTTCACCCCTTTTCACCCCATTTCACCCCTTTTTACCCCATTTCACCCCTATAAAAGAGAGCAACCTGGTTTGGAAGTAGAAGCTTTCCCAGAGGACGAAATC
The DNA here is from genome assembly GCA_963565295.1 of Epirrhoe alternata. NCBI lineage: Eukaryota > Metazoa > Arthropoda > Insecta > Lepidoptera > Geometridae > Epirrhoe > Epirrhoe alternata. The sequence goes on from OY751403.1 coordinate 4,065,548, forward strand.
TGTTTTAGTTATTAAGTACTAGCCTGGAAGAGATCGCTTCTCAGCGATAAGGCCGCCCATTGTGCATTGTATTATGGTTCTCTTTTCCACTGTATTTTGTAGTTATAGTGCATTGTACAATAAAGTATTTTCATTCATTCATTTCATTCATACTAACCCTTATTGTTTAAGATTTTACTGACATTGTGTGGACTCTGTTGTCTCGAATACAGACTTTCGAACCTTACGACTTTGAAACTACCTCACACCACCCCTGATGCCGGCCACCCACGATCCAGTCTACCGTCCAGTTGGCAGCGCTGCAAACTTGATCAAGTCGGCAGAACGAAGTTCTTTTTCGCTTGTCATGCACACCCATACCAATACACCGTCAAGTTTACTGGACGCCGCATCCAGTCCGCTGCAAACTGGACGGTAAACTTGATCCTGGGTGGCCGGCATAAGAGGTGTATAAGTTTATTTTTACCGAGTTTGGAGTAATTCGGACCAAGGAATGTTTTTTTACATACAAACTTTACACCCTGTATAACACCCCTAACGGTTGATTTTCGAAAATGTTATACGCCTTTATTATTCCAGTATGTAAGCAATCTACATTCCAAATTTCATCACAATCGGTTAAGTCGTCGTGGAGATACGTGAAGACAAACATTCGCACACACAGCATATCGCATTTATAATACACTGGAGAGTAATGAATTCGGGTCTCCGGGAATCCGGTAAAGAAACCGGTAATTTAAGTAGTATTAATTTGTCTATTGAACACAATTTACTTCATTAAGCTAGCATTCTTAGTTTTCGAGATTTATAGGTTTCTTTACCGGATTCCCGGTGACCCGAATTCATTGCTCTCCAGTGTATTAGTAGGATTTATTCCTTATCGCTTGGCGAAACTGGGGAAATTTGCATACATATTTTTTTACATGTAACTAACAATTTTAACTGGCTTTTGAATACATGAATTTGATTAATATATATCTTTTCAGAACACACATAAACAGAAAGTTCACATGTGATGTATGTTCGTCCACATACAGCAGTCCATACACATTGAATCAACACAAGAAAAAGCATGAAGTTATTAAGACTGCGCAACATTATTGCATATCTTGTAATGTAGGGTACAATAGTAGAAAGAGTTTGTTGGCACATCAAAGGAACGCTTTGGCGCATAAAGAACGAGTGTAAGTATGACCTTGAGTGACCTTGACCCTGACCTGACCTTGATACATTTTGTAATGAATATTTAGATTACAAATCTTAATTTTGACGCGGCTCAATATTAATTTTCACACCGATATATGTTTTGGTAAAGCATAAAAAACAAAACGTAAGCAGGGTCACGACTGTATCCCCAAGGCGCGGTAGACACTCTCTCAGATCTTTTATATTCCAGATCCTTTGAAGATGTCTAAGGTAGTCAGAGGCATGTACAAATACATATTTGATACATGCCCACATCTTGCAGAAGTTAGTATTCTATACGTGGCAGGTTGCAAGCCCATCGCCGCCTATAAGAATGCTAGCTGGTTTCCTTACGATGTTTTCCTTCACCGTTCAGAGCTCGTGTTAGAGCGCATATAAATTTTACGAAACGCAAAATCCTTTGATGCACGGCCGGGATTTGATCCCACGACCTTCGGATTAAAGGTCGAGGTACAACCCCATTCGGCCAACACGGCTTTTGGTAAAGCATGTTGTTACAAATTCTAAAACTTTTGATCTTGCATGCAAATGTAACCTACACAATGTTTTGAAATGATAAATTTATCTTTATCTTTGATTCTTTGTACTTTATGAGCATCTAAACTTATTTAACGAGCCTCAATTTTGTTTGACTGGCTCCCCACTGGAGCTTGACTTTTAGTTTTAAGATGGATCACCTAAAAGAATGATAGGCCCCAAACCGTGTTTGTTGCCCTGATTCTTCACGGTATTGTACATTATCGCGGTGTGTACAGTATAGACATTTTTTTGAATATAATTTAACTTGAATTTTCAGATACAAATGTCCAGTGTGTAATAAAACATGTCCCTCGCTTCGCTCGCTCCAGAACCACACAAACGCTGTTCACGCGAGAACTAAAGATCTTTTCTGTGCAATATGTCCAGCGAGATATTCTACTAAAAAGGTAATTTATCTAGATGACCTCTGTGGCGCAGTGGGTGAAAGCCCGCTTGGGACGCAGAAGGTTGCGGGTTCGATTCGCGGGATAAATGTTTGTATGATCTGCAAATATTTATCTCGGGTCTGGGTGTTTCTATGTATAATAATGTATTTGCAAACAAAAAGTATATAAGTAGTATATCAGTTATCTGGTTCCCATAGTACAAGCTTTGCTTAGTTTGGGGCTAGATGATGCTGTGTGAAATGTCCAGCATTATTTTTATAATGTTCTACTTATTTTTTAGGGCTTGATGCGGCATATACGGAGTCACAACAATGAAGAAATGAGACCATTGCTTTGTCATGCGTGTGGAACAATCTTCAAGGTAATTTTAAGTTTTTTTAGAAAAACCATCATCATCTCCCTCCCCTTTTCCCACATTATGTGGGGTCGGCACAACATGTGTTCTTCCATTCTCCTCTATCAGCCGTCATCTCAACACTCACTCCTTACTCCTTACCACAGGAAAGAAGTTGTCTTCCAGTGAATGTCCCATCAAAACCTATTCAGCCGTTCCACAGATTAGACAAAAAGACTTACAAAATAAATTTTGTTATTTTTTCAGAGCACGAGTATTTTGAAGAGGCATTTGAAAAATGTCTGTGAGAAGGACAAAGTAGGGGAAGAATTGTCAAGTTATTACGAACAATGAAATATTTATACAAATACTAGCGACCCGCCCCGGCTTCGCACGGGTGCAATGCTGTGTATAAAATATATACTCATAAAAATGTGTTTATTTACGACATCACATTAGATACTTCTAAAATTATCAGTGTTCCTCTACTATATTATGCATGTATCCATACTAATATTATAAATGTGAAAGTAACTCTGTCTGTCTGTCTGTCTGTCTGTCTGTCTGTCTGTCTGTCTGTCTGTCTGTTTGTTACCTTTTCACGCCCAAACCGCTGAACCGATTAAGCTGAAATTCGGTATGGATAAAGAGTATACCCCAGGGATGGACATAGGCTACTTTTTTTTGTCAATTACCATAAGGGGGCGGGAAAATAAGGGTTGGAAGTTTGTATGGGGAAAAAAGTTAAGCAACCCTGGGCGCGGTCATAATAAGGATGGGTGACCGCCCGAAGCCAATTTTTGCACTCTAAATTTTTTCGTTTTTTTTTGTATTTTGCATAATAAATTATTTTAAAATTAATGATAAACATGTAACATGTGTGTTCCCACCCATCAATATATCCGAACTCCGAAGTTATGATTTTTTGATAATAAAATATTTTTCCTTGGCTATAGTTAGAACGCCATCTATCGGTCTAGAGGTCAAAACTACTTTACGAGAGATCGAGTATAATTTTCTTTGATTTTGAGTTTTGAAAAGTTAATGGAGATTTTTGCTAAGAGTTTTCGATATTTTTATATTGCTGACGAAGTCGCGGGTAGGTAGGTATTGCCGTTCGCTTCGGCAAATCTGACACCAGTTGCCGCTATCGTGTTGTTCTTAACATTGCAAGATCTGGGTAAGATTTTCCCTATCTCTATCTACTAAGAGATTCTTGAGAGAAACATAACGCAATATTAGTTAATAATTTTATTTCGAAATTTTAAACCACACAGTTCTTGCTATAAAAAAATACGTTTCGAGTCAATTTCTTCAAAAACTCTCTCTCTCTCTTCAAAAACTCGCTGCGCTCGCTTCAGCGATTCTGTACCAATTACCGTATTCGTTTTGTTCTTAGCATTGCAAGATCTGGGTAAGATTTTTCCTACCTTTATCTATTAAATGATTCTTGAGAGAAACATATATAAAAAAAAAATATTATATCATGCGACGGAGTTTTATATTTCGTACTCTCGATTCACTCAAAACTCCTCCACTTTGTTCCTAATAATGCGCAGACGAAGTTGCGCGGGTCAGCTAGTTATACATATAAACCTTCCTCTTGAATCACTCTATCTATTAAAAAAACGGCATCAAAATCCATACACATTTTAAACTTTCGCGACTCGAAGACATTTTAAATTTTATTACGGGACTTAATCGCGTAGGTATAACATTTGTTTATTTACCTCGACGTTTCAGTAGCGTTACAGCTACCGTGGTCACGAGAAGACTGCCCGCCGGTACTCGTTCGCCTCTCCGACCGATGAGAACCTACCCTCATTCGGTCAACACAAAATAACATTAGGGTCGCGACACACTACACTGACAACATCCAAGTTAGTACTAGACGTTCTTACACGACCCGAACACTTTTACGCTACTGAAACGTCGAGGTAAATAAACAAATGTTATACCTACGCGATTAAGTCCCGTTATAAAATTTAAAATATCAAAATCCATTGCGTAAATTGAAAGGTTCGATCCCCGCCGCGGAACACAAATGTATGATCTGCAAATATTTATCTCTGGTCTGAGTGTTTCTATGTATAATATGTATGTATTTACAAACAAAAAGTATATAAGTAGTATATCAGTTATCTAGTTCCCATAGTACAGTCAGCAAAATAAGTGGTTTACCACCCTACGGTTGAGATTCATATGAACGTCATGAATCAACAAGGTTGATTTTCCCTTGCAATACTATTTACGTCAGCAAAGAATTAAAAACTATGTATGACAGTTATCATTGCCCTGTTTATAATTTAATCTATATCTATAAAAAAGCTTAACCTGACTGACTCATCATCGCGGAGCCGAAACTGCTGAAGCTAAACTGAAAGAAGGGGTAGCTTTCTTTTATAACATAACCCACTACCCATTATGGCGGTTTCGGAAATCTTTCCCAAAAGGGTTGAAAACGTTTTTTATAAAACTTTTTAATGCGTTTATCGATTTGCTTGAACAGTGTTTCAGGGTTTTTCAAAACATTCCTTAAAATGGGGTTAAAAGGGGTTTTAAAGTTTGTATAGGAACATTTTGACTGGAAACTATTGGCTTGAAACTCGGTTTAGATACATCTATATATCATACTTACACTTATACTATACTATATACTATATATACTATACTATATTTTCCACTTTTGGCAACTATCGCCACTATCGGCAACTATCGCCACTTTCGGCAACTATCGCCACTTTCGGCAACTATCGCCACTATCGGCAACTATCGCAACTATCGCCACTATCGGCAACTATCGCCACTTTCGGCAACTATCGCCACTATCGGCAACTATCGCCACTTTCGGCAACTATCGCCACTTTCGGCAACTATCGCCACTATCGGCAACTATCGCCACTATCGGCAACTATCGCCACTATCGGCAACTATCGCCACTATCGGCAACTATCGCCACTATCGGCAACTATCGCAACTATCGGCAACTATCGCCACTATCGGCAACTATCGCCACTTTCGGCAACTATCGCCACTATCGGCAACTATCGCCACTTTCGGCAACTATCGCCACTATCGGCAACTATCGCCACTATCGGCAACTATCGCCACTATCGGCAACTATCGCCAGTATCGGCAACTATCGCCACTTTTGGCAACTATCGCCACTATCGGCAACTATCGCCACTTTCGGCAACTATCGCCACTTTCGGCAACTATCGCCACTTTCGGCAACTATCGCCACTATCGGCAACTATCGCCACTATCGGCAACTATCGCCACTATCGGCAACTATCGCCACTATCGGCAACTATCGCCAGTATCGGCAACTATCGCCACTATCGGCAACTATCGCCACTTTCGGCAACTATAGCCACTATCGGCAACTGTCGCCACTATCGGCAACTATCGCCACTATCGGCAACTATCGCCAGTATCGGCAACTATCGCCACTATAATTTTATTTCGAAATTTAAAACCATACAGTTCTTGCTATAAAAAAAAATATGTTTCGAGTCAATTTCTTAAAAAAAATTGCCGCTCGCTTCAGCGACTTCAGCGTATATACGCCCGAATTTACACTTCAATAGTCAAGTGGGGTAATTGCGACTAAAATTTTTCCTTCGCGCTACTAATGTCCAAAATCAAATGTTAAACTAGAACTAATGACCAACACGAATTTTGTCCAATATGAATTTTGTCCAATATCGATTTCATCTAACACGAATATTGTCCAATATGAATTTCGTCCAACACAAATTTTGTCAAATCTGAATTTGTCCATCTATGAAAATTATCAAACTTAAAATTAAGTTTAGTATCTACGTTTCAAATTAGTTACAATTACCATGGAGTTCTAACTTCATCGCTTTTTAATTCTCTATTTTTACAAGCTGCATCTAGTTTTATATTGCCGTCTTAGGTAAATGTCTTAAGCTGTAAAGTGTGTAAAGAATAAAAGTATACAATATAATATGTAGTATTATTTTGCACAAAATGCTTTTAACAGTGGGACGGGTAATTGAAACTATTTACCTACAAATAGTGGCACGTTATCGCGATTTTATAAACTTGACAAGTAAATTAATACTACTTTTCGAGTCTTTAAATTTTTACTAATTTTAGTAAATAAGAGATCAATTTATTTATACACCGCTATTTTATGACTACCAAAAAAAATTTAAGGACAGTTGCAGCAGATGCAGAAAATGATAATGGCATGGTCAGAACTTTTTTATATTCAACTATCACAAAGTTATCGAGGATTATAGTCAACCAAAACGGAACAAAATTTTATGAAAACTATACAAATAAGTACTACAGAAAACAATCGCGTACAGACTCTCATTCGAACTATGCTCTCGTATCATCCCCAGTCAGTAAAACCACAGTAGCTATCATAAATCCATGTCTGACTCGTCTCGTCTCCTTTTGAGGTTATAATTATTTTTTCTCTTTTTTTGAGTTTTAACTACAGAAATATGATCAGTAACAGACACCGAGACCATGTTTAAAATTTTTTTGGTAATTAAAAAATAGGGGTGTATACAGGGCGTCCCAAACTTATGGGACATGAAGGGGAAGTACCTTAAATATCGTAGATAGTGTATTTTGCTTAAAGAAGACTTTATGTTATTTTTAAAACTTAGTAATTCCGCATTCATAGATTTTCTAAAAATTACTTGCTTCGTCTGGGAATCGAACCGACTCAAATGTCAAAAAAAAATCACCCTACTTTTATGATGCCAATCGAAAGAATAGCTAAAAAATAATAACTCTGCTTAGGTAACATTGTATTTTAAAAGAAAGGAACAACGTAAAATGAGTTTTGAATGAGTCAAATTTCAAGAAAGTTATTTATTGCCGTCGACGACGTTCAAACTGAATTGTGCCATATCACATCGAGTGTTCACCATAAAATGATAAGAAAATCAACAGGTAGCGGACTCATTAAAAGATTGGCGATTTGCGTAAGACAAGAGGGATCACATTTTGAGCATTTAATTAATTAATTTACAAAAAAATACCCACTTAATTGACTACGGCAGTTACATGTATGTTTTTATGTTGATTAAAATGATTAATTTTACGTTGTTCCTTTCTTTTAAAATACAAATGTTACCTAAGCAGAGTTATTATTTTTTAGCTATTCTTTCGATTGGCATCATAAAAGTAGGGTGATTTTTTTTTGACATTTGAGTCGGTTCGATTCCCAGACGAAGCAAGTAATTTTTAGAAAATCTATGAATGCGGAATTACTAAGTTTTAAAAATAACATAAAGTCTTCTTTAAGCAAAATACACTATCTACGATATTTAAGGTACTTCCCCTTCATGTCCCATAAGTTTGGGACGCCCTGTATATCAAGCCTGTTGAAAATTGTGATATTAGTTGAAATTATCCGATAGTTGCCATAACCCCACTTTACCTTAAATATTTATTACGTTGACAGTAATACAGTGACACTTGTCAGAGATATTTTCTTTTTCAGATGTAAAAAGTTTTTCTCAAAAAAGATCGAACTTGTGTTAATTGAATGAAGATTTTATTTATTATTGCAAAAAAAAACAAGCTATTGCGTTGATAATAGAGCTCAAAATAACCAAATAATCCAGTGACTTCAAAAATGTCAAGCATAAGAGTTAGCGGATATTACGTCATAATTGTGCATCTCTTCTCCGTTAGAAAAGTAAACCGTAGCGCTAGTTAGATTTCACAGAAACTTTTGTCCAAAGTGGTAAACCACTTTCTTTGCTGACTGTACAAGCTTTGCTTATGCACCCATAACACAAGCTCTACTTACTTTGGGGTTAGATGATGTTGTGTAGAAAGTCCAGCATTATTTCTATATTTAAGGGGGTAGTTATGGCTATTTAAGTCGTTAAGCCATGATGGAGGCCTTAAGGCGGCCTAAAAACTCCGTCACCAGAGTTGGCCACTGACTCATACGAACTTACTTTTTTAGGGGGTAGTCGAAATTTTTATTGACGTAAAAATATTGATTTAAAATACCAGCAAAGTACATCTGGAATTTTCTCAAATTTAAAAACTTCATACAATCTAATGTAATATAAAAAAATAATAAAAAACTGTTTTTTCTTATTTATTTAAAAGAGTTTTGATACCTCCGAGCAACAAATACATTTACAGTGCCACTAAGTCATCTGAACCGGTGAGAGAGGCGCTGTTATCGCATTTTGTGTTGGCAGAAAAATAATACATTAATAGTAGATTGTTACACAAGGGACGTAAGTAAGCTATTACAGAACAAGATCCAATTTGGCGCCAGTGCGAGTGCAGCTCGCATAGGGCGCTAATGGATCGCGTGCACCCGAGATATTTAGTCACACGAGCGAGCGCAGCGAGCGAGGGTGAATATAGTTCGAGGGTGTAATAGCTACTTGCAACCGAGGTAAGCATTCTACTTTATATCATTCTTGCGAGGTAAATAAAACATTGGTAATGCAAAATGAAATTTTAATTAGAATAATTAGCAAATTTAGAGAAATCACTTTACGAACAAACTTCACAAACTTTCAGATCAAATGAAATGCCGCCATTTCCATTTTTTTTTCGTAAATAGTTTTCCATTTTTTTTTACGGCTCTGAGTTCCAAGGAGTTTTGCATAGTATGAAATGTATGGAAATTAAATGCCGCCATGTTCAGTGTTTTTTTTTTCAGTAAAAATTTTTCTTACCATTTTATAAGAAAAGAGATTGTTTACCAAGGAGTTTTGCATAGCTTGAACTGTAATGTGAACATTACAATTCAAGCATAGTGCGACGTAATGTTGCCTTGAATTGCAAACACCAATTTACAAGGAGACTTTCCACCATAGTAATCCCTAGTTACTGAGGTATGATATAAAATTCGTTAGTTCCTCTTTTGACCACCGGTCCAGATAAGTTTGTGTCACTATAGGTATTTTATTAAACTTATTCAAATTATTTATTTTATTGCATTAAATTAAAACAGTTAAGCGCAGAATACGCTATCAAACTGTATCCATCCATGAAATTAATAATAATTTGATTCAATAACGCACTACACTCTTTTAGGACACATTTAGTTTCACAACTACCCTCATTCCTTTCAATTTTTTTATCAATCCACTTTTTTCTCCAAATTTCTGTGATATCCTTTTTTCTTAAAACTCTTTCGTCTTGAGAGGTCTGTGAGTTTTTACTGCCAATACTGTATTTTGGTATCAAAATTTGCAAAATTTCAAATATGTAGCACATATTTTCAGTTTTATTTATGTCTTGTGTTTCAATTGTTGTGTCGGCTGATTCTTCTAGCAACTTTTGCAGATGCTTATTGATTTTATCTATAGTGAATTTCTGTACGTGAACTGATTTGTTTAGTAAAAGTAGTCTCTGCAATTGTTCATCCTTTTTGAAAAGCTGAAAAATTATTAACAATGACTATAACAAATGGAAAAACAACAAAAAGGTTTTTTTAAATACATCCCATTATAATTTTTTTATAGTGTTAATCCACACTTAGTATTTCATTAAGAAATAAAGTCTTATAATTTTCTATTCTGACGGGATTCGAACCGATAAACATGAGCTATCAAGAATTTCGAATCTGATGTTAGTGGTTCTGTGGCCGAGCGGTCGAAGGCACTCCGGCTTTAGGAGGTTCATCCAAAAAATCTAAATTGCTTAATTTGAAACAAATTTTATGAATACTTCATACTGACGACCTCTGTAGCGCTGTGGGCGAAGGTCCGCCTGCGACGCAGAAGGTTGCGGGTTCGATCCCCGCCGCGGGATAAATATTTGTATGATCTGCAAATATTTATCTCGGGTCTGGGTGTTTCTATGTATAATATGTATTTACAAACAAAAAGTATATAAGTAGTATATCAGTTATCTAGTACTCAAAACAAAAGCTGTGCTTACTTTGGGGCTAGATGATGCTGTGTGGAAAAGTTCAGCATTTTTTTTTATTATAGTCGAATTGAGAACCTCATTTTTTTTAAGTCGGTTAAAACATATAAAATATCTCTTACCACGTCAAAAACGTAGCTTTCGTCTTCATAAAGCGATATTAATGTATTTTCTATAGTCGTTAGTACGTCTTCCAAAAACGTTGGATAAATTTCTTCATCGTGAAGTTTATCTATCAACTTTCCTAGGACCTACAATAAAAATGAATTTTGTTATTTTCTAAATTAATATTTTGTCCCTTTTAGAATTTGATCTCTTTAATTAATGTTAAATAATTAATCTACATTTTAACAATTTAACATAATTCTTCTTGGATCAAATTGGCGACATTTTGGAGAAGGGCCAGGTCAAAAGTACCCTAAACCGACGAGCATGTATGAAGAATGTAATGAGAGTGAATGAGGCGAAAGTTGTGTGTCAGGATCGTAGCGACTGGAGATCCGTGGTCTCTGCCTAACCCTTTGGGAAAGAGGCGTGATTTTATGTATGTATGTATGTATGTAATTAATGTTAGTATTATTTTACTATTCATTCACATTTTATATTAGCTGTAAGTATGTTGAGATTTTTTTTGCATGCTGTGGTGTCATTTAATTGAAGAAACAAATTGTTCTAAGATACATATTACCTTATGCTCAATGCATATTGAATTGGCAAGCGACGCGTCAATTAGTTTTCTAGCAATGAACAAGATGTAGAAACGCTTGATAGCTGGCGACTTCAGCTTTTATTGAAAATATTTCAATAAAATGTGCATTGAGCCTAAGTGACAAGTACCTCAGATATCTGCTGGTTAAGGTGTTGAGTACTGGCTATTAAAGCGCAGTTATTAAGATAGTTGAACACATTGCTAGCTGATTGGCCAATCCATTGATTATTGGGTGTACCTTTAACAAATGATTGGGTGATTATTAGTTTAACTACTGCGTGCGGCTCGCGTGGTGCCAACATGAACAGCTTTCTGCAATCGATTGACACGCAGTCGATCGATTCACAGCGGCGCCGGGGTGACACTAGCAACCCCATCCCTAGCGGCGTGGCGCTAGCGTCGCCCTCTCTCTTCCGATACGGCGACGGACGAACGTGTCCGCTCCTAGACATCTTACTTTTCGAGTCGTCTCTATCTAATTTTATTCATGTTACTTTAAGAATACTGATTATTTATATTATTTAAGTATTAACAGAAGCAAAGCTCGTATTATTCAGACCATCCTCAACAGCTTATATGCTATTCCAGGTCACTATCTACGCCTATTCCAAGTTTAATTCGAATCGGTTACTGGTTTAAGCGAGAGAAACACAAACATACTCACAAACTTTCAGCTATATTATAATTTTGGGGTAGGTAGCATTCCCCCAATCTATGGCAAAGAGGGAGATCTCGCCTCACTAAGGTTGACCCATCTGGTCCACTTACCTTAGGGCCTTTCGGCCGACAGTTGATGTCGGATAGTTTTATATAGACAAATTGCCGAGAATAATGTTACTAGAGAGTTCTAGGATTCAGTACAAATCGCGTCTAATGTATGGGATTAAGAAACTGTGATCCCAGCGCCATCTAGTGATTACCTATAATTTTGGCATGCAACCTACTTTGCAGTGAAAGTCCAATTAAAATCGGTTCAAGAGAGCGCGGACAAACACAAAGACGACATGTTTTTAGAACTTAGTGCTAATAACTTACCTCCAAAAGCAGATTGTTTTTGTGAACTACAACTTCTAAAGCCACTAGAAGTATCTGTCTCATTTCTTCTTAAATAAATTTTAATTCTATTAATTTCTTCTATTATTTTAAATGGTATCTTTTCTTTGCCACCTTTCAAACCCAAGCTATCCAAGCTGGTTTTATCAGAAACTGTACAGTCCCTTTCAGTTAACAATGTAGTATCTGTGTTTGCTGTTTTATCGAAAACGGCGCAGTTGTTTTGTGCAAGTTCATTATTAATTTTTGCTTTATCATTCTCTATATTTCTTTCTTTAAAAGTTGCATCTTTTTCTATAAAGTTTGTATAACTTTCATTGTTTGTATTTTGGTTCTGCTTTTCCAAATTTTTCCTGTTTTCTTTGTTTTGTTCTAAAAACGTTTGTTTTTCTTCTGGATTTTGTGAATTTATTTCTATATGGCTGACATTTTTGTTAGTTATATCTATATTTATATTGCCATATATAAATTGTTTGTCAACCGTAACATCGTTCATCTGACTTTGACTGTAATGCGTGTTTGTTTGTGTGTCTGTATATATAATTGTTTCTTGTGTACCCATATCTATAAAAATGGGATTTAATTGACTTTGAACCTTATGTCTCATAGCTTTAAGATTCTTATTGCTGGATTTGTTTGCTGATTTAGTGTCATCTATATTAATTTCTGTTGAATCAGGTTTTAAAACAACTTCTTCATTATTGTTTACCATATTTGTTATATGATTATTTTGGATGTCGCTAAAATCGTAAACAGTTTCATCATATTCGGTTTCTTTCGTTATAATTATGTCTTTAGTATTTTTTTCAGTGATGTGAATATTTTTAGTTATTTTTGATTCTCGACCACACAGTGCGTTATCATTTAATCTTTTTCTTAAATCTTTGACAATTTCTTTTTCAAATGTATTACTTGTGTTTGCACAATCTTTATTATTTGGTTGATATCCTTGACTTTCAAGTTGGTTTTGTCTGTTTTGTTCAGAATCATTATCGAAGTTATTCAATACATCAAGGTTGTCAATTTCAGTTTCATAACATTGAGTTATATCAATATCCATAGGATCAAATGTTTTATTAGAATCTTCAATTCTTTGGCTATCTTTAACCTGAAAGAAAAACTTGAGTTTATAAAGATACATCTTAAATTTAAACAATAAAAGTAGATTAAATGTTACCTTGTCAGTCGCTACAACGTCATCTCCTTTCAAAACCTTTATAAGTTCTCGGAACTTTTCTTTCCTTTGTTTATTTACGTCGGTAACTTTAAAAATGATATTGCTCGCTTCTTTATGTTCACTGTCTCGTGTTGTATTATCGATACCTTTAAAATAAGTATATTTGTGTCATGACCGTCAAAGTTTCCTTCAAAGCCATCTTTTCATTGATATTTGAGTGACCAAGCCAAAACATAAGTTTGCTAAGACAAGAAGAGTGACAGAGATGGGTAACCAGAGGTATCAAATCAAGTGAGCCTTCCGTGCTTCGGGGGACACTTTAAACTGTCGGCTATTTAAGTCGTTAGGCCATGACGGAGACCTTAATGCGGCCTAAAAACTCCGTCCCCAGAGTTGGCCACTGACTCATACGAACTTACCTATAAAACAAATTTTTGGTCATACAATATTACGAAGGCATTCTCTGCATTTTCAAAAGATCATTTGATATCAAAAATTTAACTAATATGATTTCTAACAACTTTACCTTTATCAGTTTGAGTTGATTCACTACCTCCTTTACTTTTCGTGCCAGTATTAACTTGAGATTCATTGACTACTTGTGCATAATTGTGTTCACTAATCGAGTTATTGGATAGCCTATTTTGATTCATATAATTGTCTATGTCAGACTGTTCATTGTCATGTGATGCTTTCTGATTCTGATCAAGATTGATCTCATCAGAATCAATATTAAAGTCATCGCTACAAGCGCTGATGTCTAAGTCATCAACTAATTCGTTTCTTTCATTAATAGTTGTTTTTATTTGATTTAGAAACTCATCAATACTCAAATCTGCTGGTTTTATGTTTAGTATTGCTATTGAAATAGCTAGACGATATTTTTGGGCTATATGCCGAGCTGGAATAGGAAAACTTCTATTTATAAGTAAAACTAAAAAAAAGCCGTGTTGGCCGAATGGGGTTGTACCTCGTCTTTCAATCAGAAGGTCGTGGGATCGAATCCCGGCCGTGCATCAATGGATTTAGCGTTTCGTAAAATTTATATGCGCTTTAACACGAGCTCTGAACCGTGAAGGAAAACATTGTGAGGAAACCAGTTAGTATTCTTATGCGGCGATGGGCTTGCAACCTGTCACGTATGGAATACTAACTTCTGCAAGATATGGGCATGTATCAAATATGTATTTGTACATGCCTCTGACTACCTTAGACATCTTCAAAGGATCTGGAATATAAAGATCTGAGAGAATGTCTAACGCGCCTTGGGGATACAGTCGTGACCCTGTTTACGTTTAACTAAAAAAAATCCTGGTTTTAGATGAAAGTCATTCAAGGTCTTTTGAAGTTGTTAATGTCTAAGGGGGTAGTAACTACGCAAGTCCAAAAACATAATGACATTTCTGCAAGAAGTGCTCGTGGTCGTGCTTGTTAAGTCGTTCTTGAACTCTTGATAGATCGTCGAAGTTAAGCAACATTCTAAACGGTCCATAGGAGGATGGGTGACCGCCAGTGGCATTTTCATCTGAGCGCTTCCGTACAGGCACGTTAAATTGTCGGTCCCGGATATTAAGTCGTTAAGCCATGACGGAGGCCTTAAAGCGGCCTAAAAACTCCGTCACCAGATTTGGCCACTGACTCATACGAACTTACTTGGGGGGTGTCTGAAATGTTTGTATGATCTGCAAATATTTGGGTTTTTCTATGTATAATATGTATGTCATCATCATTGGCCTGATGATAAATCAATACTTATGTATTGACAAACAAGAAGTACTGTAGTATAACAGTTATCTGGTTCCCCTAGTACAGCTTTGCTTAGTTTGGGGTGCTGTGTGAAATGTTCAGCATTACCTATTTATTTAATTAACTATCTGCCAACTATCCCCTGTAACCGCGTGGCGTGGGTATTGGATTAAACAAAAGTAGATTTTCTTTTGTTTTCTCTAGATAAGTACCTACTTAATTAAAGAAAATATTATTTTCTCACAAAACTTACCATAATCGTCAAAACTCATCTTCAAAACACTGATAGATTGTTAGCTTATAAGTTTTACGTCTTACATAAAATTCTTCATAGCAGCATTATTAAATGGTACGAAAATTAAATACTTAATGCAAAAGCAAAGATCAAGAATGTGAAAATTTTCACTGAAAATGAAAAACAATAAAAAAATATTTCGCGCTATAATTTGTAAAAAGGTTAATAACCTCATAACATAACCTGCACAGAATGCGAACCTCCTTGATTATTCTTTTTTGACTTCGACATTAATGGCAATGGCGTGAAATGCCATTCTACCATTATTGTTTACATTTTAGACAATATTTTCATTTGAATTTTCTTCATGAAATATTTTTAACATGTTCATCAATCAATCTGTCTGTTTAAATGGCATTGTACACAATACTTTTCGGCCTAAGCATATTCATGATTGCTTTAGTAATGGCAATTATAAAGAAAATGTTTTTCCACTGGAAAGAAGAGCATAAGATAGAAAGAATGAGTGAGGCTATTGTCGAACGACCTAGTAAGTTTGTACCTATTACTTTCTACTAGGTACTTATACATCCTTAGCGGTCTCCCATCCATTTTATCCTAAACCATCGAGCTTGTAGTTGTATGATGGGTGTGTGGACCTACGTTTACCAAGGATGTAGGCCTTACCAACCAAGGCCTAATGAATGAGCCTTTATGTAATTTTGTTGTTATTTTTCAGCAGTCAGCGTAATGATATACACTGAAAAGTGCGTCTTTAGAAAACGGGTTTACTCAGAAGATATTAGCGTCTATGACATAATAAGTAAGAGTGATATTAGCTTGACGAAGAACTATGAAGCTGTGTTCGATTGATTGACTGGATGTTGAGCGATTCAGACTTTAGCGGAATTCATTCGGTCCGAATAGGTCAGCTGTTCAACCGACCGCAACCAATCAAAGCGCAAGAAACGTCAGTTTTGTATCAATTCCTGCTCTGTGATTGGTTGCGGTTGTTGCCGATTCCGACGCGAATGTAGTCTGAATCACTAGGCTGGGCAGAATAGTGGTCGCACCAATTATGGCAGAGGAAGCTCCCTGTTAATGCTGTATGCTGCTGCCTACTGTTCTGCCCTTGTGCACAGGCACCTTAAGTTAGATAACTACCTATTCAAAAAATAAAATAATATTGAACTTGATGAATCTAACCATTTATTTAATTTTTATTCTAATTAATTGGCCGTAGTCTCAGGCCATAGTGCATATTATAAAAATATGTATTATTTATGTAGGTGGTAAGGTACCTACCTACGGTACCTTACCTACGTAAAAAGTTAGGCATAGGTAAGTAAATTAATCTAGCTAAGGAATTTTATTTTCTTCCTGGCTTAGCATTCAAACATTAGGGAAACGAAGTCACTGTATTCTGTGACAAAGAGGTGAGTACGTAGACCCTACAGTAATACGTTAAAACTTGACCCAAGCATGTTAAACAAACGTAGATTTAAAATAGTAAAACCAGTGACTAGAACAGTATTTGCATCAAAACAGTTTTCTGACCAATCAATTCAAATATACAACGATATTAACAAAAAATTAAAAATCTATACTAAAACCTACCTTCAATGTAAAACGACAGTGGCTAGTTGGCTTAAATCTCTAACATATGAACAAACCGAAGATTTTCTAAAACCAGTACTATGAAGTCAATATAAATAAAATTATACTTATATAACTTTAACATATAGCATAATAATAAAAAAAAAAAAAAAAAAAAAAAAAAAAATTAGTACCTACTTAATTTAACCAGATTATTTTAATCCTATTGTCAGAAAGTGTTTAAAAAAAAAAATATTTTTCTATCTTACCTAGCAATAAACCTACATTGATGTATCTATATATAATTTATAAAGTATATATGTATATAAATATATATATATATGAGAAATATACATTATTATTTATTATACTTATCTTTCATGTATCTTTTAATACTTTAGTGTATTTATTATTTTGTGTTATTAATTACTCTAATACCTACCTATCTATTCTATACCTACCTAGATACCCAACCCTCTCACAAGTGTTTTTAAATGACCTTAAGAAAGAGGGGACTTTTCTAACACAAGTTATCTTAACTTAAATGAAAAGTTCCCAACCCTAGTATAAGCAAATCACTTGTAAAAACAATAAATACATTTTTACTTTTACTTTTAAAAGTAATAGATCTAGGATGGACGTCTAAGGGTCGGTTCATATCTAACGGAATATCGGTCGCGGATTATCGGTCGCGGATTATCGGTCGCGGAACGCCAGAACTGACAAATGTATAGAAAAACACTCGACCGTTCACACTCAACCGATGATACGTTAGTCCGTCGAGTGTGAACGGTCGAGTGTTTTTCTATACATTTGTCAGTTCTGGCGTTCCGCGACCGATAATACGCGACGGATCTTCCGTTAGATATGAACCGACCCTAAGGAGAAAAAAAAAAGTTTTTTTTTAATATTTTTTATTTCAAAGCTATAGTAACTTCTCTATTATGCTCTCCACGTTTAGATTTTTTAAATGTTTTCTTTGATGGTTCAGTGTCATTTGTATTTGGCTTAGACCTCAGTGAGTCTGACTTGAGGCATTTGTTGCCATACACACTGTTTATCTTCACAATGTCGATGTCGGACAGTAGTTTCGAGTTCTGTCCCATTGATTTCATCACTGATCCATCAGGATCCTGAAAAAAAAATCAAGACGGATTTGAAGAAAAAATCTTTAGCTCTCTGAAGTTTGCATGCACTAAGCGATTGCGCAGGTTTGGTAGAGTAGGATAGCACGATGCAACAAACTAAGCGAGTGAGCGAGGCAGCTATACAACGCTGTCTTCGTCTTTTAGTCTTCATCAAAAATTGATTCTGCGCTACCTCAGAAAGCTAAAGATCGGTTGTGCGTGCGTACTGTAAGTAGATACCTGTCTTTTATTTAAAAAAAAACGTTAGCAGAATCACGACTGTTTTCCGAGGCGAGGTAAACATTCTCTCAGATCCTCTAAGTATTCCAAAACCTTTGAAGATGTCTATGGGGGTAGTCAAAGGCATGTCCAAATACATATTTCATGCATGCCCACATTTTGCAGAAGTTAGCATGTACTTAGTATTCCATACGTTGCAAGCCCATCACCGCCAAGAATACTAACTGGTTTCCTCACGATGTTTTCCTTCACCTTCATTTGAATAAAGGCTTGCAAAACAAAACGAAAAGGACTCTAAATTCCCGCCAAAATCAACTTTATCATCTGTGGAACTGACAGAGTCACAGATAATAAAGTTTTTTTTCTGACCTGTTGCTTGTATGTGGCTACGGTGGAGATGCCGGTTCTGCCAAGCTGTCTCCAGTACTGCCAGGCGGGCTGTGTGGCGCTCGCGTAATCGTAAGGCAGCGGTAGAGTTGCGTCTTTTCGGATCTTTTCGAAGTGATGGAGCTTGTCTGGACAGATTTATTTATTGAGAGCATAGAAAATACCTATACTTAGGAGGTCGTAGGAAATGTTTGGACGCGAGGCGCGAGATAGAGGAGACTGGCATACAAGGAGGTCTGTACCCAGCAGTGGGTGATATCAGGCTGAGATGATGATGATAGAAAATATGATGTCTCGAAAACTAACAGCATCTGCAGTACGAATCAAGTAGTTAAACCACGACGGCCTAACCCCCCGTTCACACTAGTCGTAAGTCGCATAAGACTAAAAGTCGAATGCTCTGGTCACCATACACTTTATATGGAGCTGTTCACATTGGATGAGACACGATTTGTATGGTGACCAGAGCATTCGACTTTTAGTCGTAAGGACTTACGTACGACTAGTGTGAACAGGCTGTAAAAACTCCGTCACCAGAGTTAGCCATAAACGAACTTATCAAGACTTTTTTAATGCAGACTACATACCCATAATTACATATTTTTTAATACCTAATCAGGCTTAGGTAATGTACTTAAATGTTAAATATTTAATTTAAAACCATCCTTCTGAACCTAATAGGTAGAGGCTATCATCTACTGCAGCGGGATATACCTAGGTAAAACTCACACTGGGCAAATTCCTTGTTGTTTGACCTTCTACTCCTTGAAAAATTACTCTGTTCCTTAATTTGTTTTATGTGAAAGCTACGTACCTGGTCTAACATGCCGTAAATGCACTCGCACGTATTTGTCTCTGTCATGGCGTGACACCTCGAAATAGAAGCCGAGCATAGCCATCACCATCATAGCAGTATGCTGTCGATGCTGGTCGCCACGGAATAGTTCGATGCTGCCGAAATTCTAAAAAAAAGAAAAAAGTACTACAAGGTTGTTCTAAAGAAATTTCCAAACAAGAAAAAGGTTTTTCTAATCTTGAAACTAAATATTGATTGTGCTGTGCGTACTGTACTACCTACCTGGATCACGATCCATAAAAAACAGGTTGCAATGGGCTTGAATTCTGTGATGAAATGCTGAATGCTGTAAAATGCGGCATGCGCCTAATATTATGAACTACTTATTTGGACCTCGATTTTGTTGGGGGAAGTGGTTTGATTGTATACGTAGGTACATTAATTAAAATAAAACAAACAACACTGGTTTTTATTATTTATTGAGTAAAATAAAAACACATAAGTAGATGCCGATTTACAGTCATCTAATATTTAAACGAATAAAATGCTTACAATAAATTCTAAATTCTAGCGTAAAAAATTGGTTGTCTGTAAAGTCGGTTTACTGACGATAGTTGAACGTGACAACGTTTGTGCTTCTTTGTCGCTCGTTCCGCGCTCTCGCTTGCACTTCAAGCCTTACATGGAACGCCTCAGAGCGAGGTAACGCTGCATTTTTTCGTGCGTGCAGCCGGCTCTATCGAATTAAAAGACGTTGTCACGTCAAAAATTAAAAATAAACTGAATACGTTCATTGGTGATAATAATACAAAAACTTGTTAAATCGTAGCAATTAATAAAATAAACAAGAGAAGTAACTTGAATTTCTTACTCAAGAAAAAAGTCGCGCTTAGAACCAACTAAAAACTTCAACAAAAACGCCATAATCGAAGCCTCGTGAACAATATTGTCGATTGTGTTAAATGATAAGTAAAAGTAAGTTCGTATGAGTCAGTGGCCAACTCTGGCGACGGAGTTTTTAGGCCGCCTTAAGGCCTCCGTCATGGCATAACGACTTAAATAGCCGGGACCGACAATTTAACGTGCCCTCCGAAGCACGGAAGCGCTCAGATGAAAATCACCCATCCACAGACCGTTTCGAACGTTGCTTAACTTCGACGATCTATCAAGAACGACTAAGCAAGCACGAACACGAGCGCTTCTATCGTAAACGATGAAATTCATTCATTCACAAAACCCATTGGGCTCCGATATAAACGTAAATACGTACGTAATGAAGAGGCTCATTGGTGAAGACTGTCTTGCCGAGGCAAAACTCGACAGTCTGAGCCATCGTCGTGAGGTAGCGAGTTTGTCGGTCTTCTACAGATACTAGGTACGGTGAGTGTGCCCAGGCGCTACACGACCTTGTTCCGCCTTCACCGTTCTTTTACAGGGACTTCAGACGCACAGCTCACTATCATCCACACCTGGTTGATATTCCACTTATTAGAACTAAGCGCTTTCAAAGTTCTTTTATTATGCGCACTGCAAAAATGTGGAATCAGCTTCCCGCGTCTGTATTTCCGCTGAGCTACGACCCTGATGTCTTTAAGAAGAGAGTTAATAGGCCACCTTCTGGGTAGGCTCGCTCCATCGTAGACCTCATTCTTGCCTATGTAAGTTTCGAGGTCAAGAGTCGACCCATTCATCATAAAAAAAAAAGTAATGTAATGACGTATCATGACAAAGACGTCGATTTCGTATTGTGATTGGTTGGAATGGGAAATGGGAATGGATTTCAAATTAGACAATAGGCCCCAGGGTCACGATATCCCCAAGGCGCGGTAGGCATTCTCTCAGATCTTTTATATTCCAGATCCTTTGAAGATATCTAAGGGGATAGTCAGAGGCATGTACAAATACATAATTGATACATGCCCACATCTTGCAGAAGTTAGTATTCCATACGTGACAGGTTGCAAGCCCATCGCCGCCTATAAGAATACTAACTGGTTTCCTCACGATGTTTTCCTTCACCTTTGAGAGCTCGAAGTATAAATTTTACGAAACGCAAAATCCATTGATGCACGGCCGGGATTCCCACGTTTTTCCGATTGAAAGTCGAGGTACAACCCCATTCGGCCAACACGGCTTTAAGCAGCACACAACTCTATTAAACCTATAAAGCTCAATGACAAAACCCTGATACTCTACCCTCCATACCAACCAACTATCCCACAACAACATCAGTAAAATTGCCAACGTTGTCAGCCCCAACTAAGTATAAAGATTGATCAAACCAAGATGGATGCTTCAATCAGCTAAGAAACTCCTTCACCAGAGTTGACCACACAAGACGTAGTATCTTACTCTAATGGATGATGGCGGTTTTTTTATTTGAGATGTTCTCTTCTCTAGAAATAATACTTTACTTACTGTTGTTTCGGATTCATTTGGTCGTGATGATCAATCAAAAATATCATTAGTGAAAATGTCGTTAATTGCGTCTTGATCCAATTCCTGGCTCTCAGTCCTTCTCTTCTTCGCTTGATGCATCCAACCGCTGTCTATCTTCTCCAAAATCTCTGACCAATGATGCTTCAGTTCCGTTGTTTTCCTCTCAAATTCATCTCGAAGTCTATCAGTATTGACGTTCAGCCAATCCATCGATAGTGCGCATTGTTCTATTAAGTAACTCTTCTCTTTATTGCTGAGAACATATCCTTTGAGATTGACAATGTGCTTGACGCTGTAGATATAAGTTTCCAATTCATTCCTAGCTTTTAAGCGCAATTTGTTTTCCTTATCTTCATTTCTGAATACTTCTGCATCGTTTAACATTCTTCCAATATCGCTTTGTTTTAATCTATGCTCATTTCTGATGGTTAGACTCTCGGAGTTTCCTGTAATTCTGTCTCTCGCTGTTACACTTAAAATCCCGTCGAGATCTATCTCAAATGTAACATCGACTTTGACGACTCCTCTAGGCGCTGGTGGTATCCCGTTTAGATCAAAAGCTCCAAGAAGGTTGTTGTCTTTGGTCATACTACGTTCACCTTCAAATATTTCAATGGTCATGCTGCTTTGGTTGTCCTCTAGAGTTGTCAAATCTTTGGTAGCAGAACACGGTATGATAGTGTTTCTTTCAACTACTTTGAACATCATTCCTCTAGCTGTTTCTACGCCTAGGGATAGTGGAACTACGTCTATGAGAAGAAGATTATTAATGTTTCTATTCTGCTCTCCACTTAAAGCTGCTGCTTGAATTGCAGCACCACAAGCAACGGCTTCTTCGGGATTGATAGAAGCTGCCAACGGAACACCTTTGAAGAATTCTTTAATAAGACTCCGAACTTTAGGTATTCTGGTGCTACCTCCAACCAAAATCACGGAGCTGATGTCTGATGTGTGTAAACGAGCATCTAAAAGCACCTTTTGTATCGGCTTCAGCGTATCATTAAATAGATCAGAACATAGTTCTTCGAATAGGTTTCTACAGAGTCTTCCAGAATAGTCTATTTTGTTGAATAACGACTCTACATTCACTGCAACCTCATTTGCTGATGTAAGTGACCGTTTAGCCTTTTCAGCTGCTACTTTCAAGCGCTTTATAGATCTAGCGTTTCCAGTGATGTCATGGCTAAAGCGCTTGCGGAAGTCTTCAGCGAAATATGCCACTATTCTATTGTCGAAATCATCTCCTCCCAATCGCGTGTTTCCAGATGAAGCTTTGACTTGGTAGATCGAGTTCCTGATGTGTAGTATTGCTACATCAAAGGTACCGCCTCCTAAATCGTAGACCAACACGTTTTTGTCTTTTAAATTTCTGTTGAACCCGTAAGCCAGAGCGGCGGCTGTCGGCTCGTTCGTAACTTTCAGAATTTTGAGACCAGCGATGGTTCCTGCGGCCCTGGTAGCTTGCCGCTGAGAATCGTTGAAATAATACGGCACTGTTATGACTGCCTGGTCCACAGACATACCCAAATACGCCTCAGCTATCTCCTTCATCCTGAAAATGACCATGCTGCTTATTTCCTCTGGCGCAAATGACCTTTTTTCTCCTTTGTAGTCAACAAAAATCATTGGCTTACCATTTTGATTCACCACTCTGAAAGGCCAATGGCATAAATCTCTTTGGAGGCCGACATCGTCAAACGCTCGGCCGAGAAGTCTTTTAATGCCGAAAATCGTATTTCGCGGGTTTATAGTGCTTTGTTTTCGCGCGGATTCACCAATAAGACACTCGGTTTCCGTAAAAGCGATATAAGAAGACGTAGTTCGATTACCTTGTTCGTTTAAAATCACTTCTACATTACCATTTCTCCAGACAGCCACACAACAGTACGTAGTCCCCAAATCGATGCCAATAGCCGCCATTTCGCAATTTTACACAAACTCACAATAACTTTTCCATCCCGCTTCGAAATTCAAACTGAACTTCGTTCCCGCGCGCGCCCATTTTATACCGGCGACCAATCGATGCCCAGAACTTTCGAGAGTGTAGAAAGTTCCATCCAATCAGGAGCCAGTAAATAGTGACGTTTCTAGAAAATGGGTTACCCGCTCCAAGAAAAAAAATACTTTTAAATTTTAGGGTAATTAAATTGAAGATGTTTTAGAATTGTATTAAGTATATACTAGGTAAATAAATAAAAATTAATAAACTCTTTAGGTAATTTGTTTTTAAAGGTAGGGTAAATGCTAAATTTTGAATGTATGAGTTAAGTAGGTACCTAAAACATTAGGTACTTTAACTAATACATTCTAAATCATTAGTTTGGTAGGTATTTACTTACTTTATTATTTTAATGAATCACAATTAAAAGAGAGATCAAAGAAGGATCGGAAGGGGCAGATCATTTTACTTATAAGTAGGTACCTACTTATCTAAATGACCATGAAGAAATTGAGTACGGTAGGTACCAACGTTGATAATGTTACATATTAATCTTCATTACTATCTGCAGGTGCATGTTTTGATGAGCTCGATAAGTAGGTGGTAGGTAATGGATAACTTATTTTTGTATTAATAACGGGACCAGATTGCGTATAGGTTTTGGATAATATTATCTTACCTCGACGTTTCGATCGGGTTGCACCGATCGTGGTCACGAGGGAACCCCTCGTGATTAAGATCGAATATAATCCGAATATAACGAATATTATCCAAAACCTATACGCGATCTCGTTCCGTTATTAAAACAAAAATTCGTTTAAATTGTGTGCGTTTAAAAAGTGAATGGATAACTTGATAATTGAGTATGTTTATAAAATATCTTTATAAAATGATTGAGAGTTAGTATAATATTATGTTAATACATTCTGATCTGTCGTAAATAGATTACACCTTTTTTATAATTGCCTAATGTTTAATATGAACTTCAATATTAATTGGTTTTAATAACATTGTTTTTAATAACGAGACGAGATCGCGTTCATTAATAAATAAATACTCAATAATCTCAATTCCAAATTATTATTATTATAAGCCTGAAGTTTCCCACTGCAGGGCAAAGGCCTCCCTTCCCTCCCTCCACGCCTTCCAGTCCTGGGCCATAACAGGCCAGTCTTTTTTGTTTTGTGTGTGTTCAATTCCCAAAACTAACCAAAATCTCGGCATATTTTAAAAGCCGGCAACCCAGAAACCGCAGTGCAATGAACTACCATTCATTGAGTAGTCACGTGGTATTTTCCATCCTTCTCGCGCTTATCAACTACCTAGAGTTTAGCTGTCTCGCTCACTCATGGGCTTAGTAGACTCACAGGTAGAGTAGAGTTCAATGCTATTTTCTGACGTAAAAACTTGTTTACGGTTCGCTTGCCGATACCTTTTGCGATTGTTAATTTAAATCTCTTCCCTCTGTTGATATTTTGGGCAAAATATTAAAAAAAACCTAATACCTACATGACATAGTTTGAGTATAAGTTAGATCGTCCGTAAACAAGTTGAGGTAGCTAGGTACTCAGCCACACATTTATTTTTATTAAGTATTAAGTAGGTACCTACCTACCTACTTATTTGCTACGAAGTACGAAGTGAGTGATCTATTTCATCCTCGGACGAACCTTAATGATCGAAGATTTCATCCCACTCATTTAATAACCCTGAAAGTTTGTGAGTTTGTTTAAATGTTTGTGTTTCAATCACGCCTAAACCAGTGAACCGATTTGGATGAAACTTAGAATATGCGTAGATAGTGACCTGGAATAGCATATAGGCATTTAAAATGTTGGTACCTACCACGCGGCCGAAGCTAGTAATAAATAATGCTAGGCATTTTACACAGCGCCATCTAGCCACAAACTAAGCAATGCTTGTATTCTGGGAAACAGATATCTGATAGATTATCTTTAGTTTTTAGTAAATAATTTCGTGTTATAGGTAGGTAGGGTACGTACATAGACATTGATTTAATTAGTAGGTATAGATTATACAAACATTTTTCTCGAGGCGAGGATCGAACCCGCAATCTGCGTCACAGGCTAGGCGGCGGCGGGTCTTCGCCCACAAAGTTAAAAGATAGATAGCTCATAGATATACCTGTCTCCCTCCCACACGGCCAGTGACGTAATCTGGACTGTTGTCTAACACCACATAGTCGTCGATATGCTGTGCCTGACTCTCTGATAACTCCTTCAGACGGACGCAGGTCTTCTTCTTGAGAATGCTGTTTACTTCTGCAAGTCGGCGGCGAAGGTCATTTGTGTCGTCTGGAGAAAATAAATTAATATTTTATAGCCACAGCTAGTAACATCGTCAAAATATCTGGCATACAAAAGGATCTGTAGAACTCCCCTCACCAGGTCGGCCCATCTGGCGCATTTACCTGACTGGCCTTACGGCCAACGGTTGAAGCTGGATAGTGGCCAACGGTTAGTTGTGCTTGAAAACTTCGTAATCGCGATTAAGGATTCAGTACAAATTTTGTCATTTGTATGGGAAATTGCTTATCCGTGATCTCAGCGCCATCTAGTGATACTGACACTGAAGTTAGGACTCTTTTAGCTAGGTGGTATAGCTAGTTTAATGTGGCGATATCGGATAGACGCTACAGATCTGAAAGTCTACCTACCGCGCCTTGGTAGGTTTCCAAGCCAAGGTGCGGTACTTACCTACCAGTGGTATTTTTTGGAGTGAAAACTTCTTTAGGCGCGTTGGGCAGTTTTGAGATCAGAATAAATTCTTGGATTCGCCTCGAAAAGGTCACTTGCGAGTCACGTGACTGCTCACCGAACCTACCAGTAGCGCCATCTAGTTCTGTACTCGGTAAATTTTTACGACAATTTTTCATTTCTAAAAGCTCATTTTATAACTAAACGGGTGAAGTCAACTTTAGATATTTTTCCATTTCCTTCATTCAAAAAATTCACTAGGCACTTAGCCCCTGTTCGCACGACGACGTAATTTTTACGCGACGTAATTTTATCGCGCAGTGCTCTATTCTCAACTCTCAACTCTATGCCCAACGCTCAACGCTGAGAATAGAGCACTGCGCGATAAAATTACGTCGCGTAACAATTATGTCGTCGTGCGAACAGGTACATGAATTTCATTTGTTCTATTTGGACGTAAATTTTACGCCCGATAAAATTACGCTCGTGCGAACGAGGGCTTAATTGTTCAAGTTTTCACTTCTCTCGGCACTAGGAAAAAAAAAGCTTTAAAAAAGAAAAAAAATAAAAATACATTTCTAATACTTTTTTTAAAGCTTAAAAAACATTGTCCTTAGGGAAATCTTTACTCTTTCGGGGTAAAACTATGTTGTTCTAGTCTAGCAAGACTTCTGTGTCATATCAAGATCTGTTGTGGCGCAATTACACTACTAATAGTAGGTAATTCAGTGGCGTAGCTAGGTACCGGAGGGCTAGGCGGTGCCCAAAGCTCAAGGGGCCCTCGAGCCCCAGACTCCAGCCCCCTTACCATGGCGTTTGTCTAGGTACCAGAGAATAGAAATAAATGACAGTAATGACATTTGAGTCTGGACAAAACGGGTAGAAAAGTAACTTTTTTCCACTTTCTACGCGTTTTATCCACACTATAATGTCATTACTGTCATTTCTTTCTATTCTCTGGTACCTAGACAAACGCCATGGTAAGGGGGCAGTCCGAAAAACGTTTTTTGATTTTTTTACAAAAAAAGTTATTTGACATGGTCACTTTGGGAAAAGTGTTCCTGGTGGGGAAAAGCGTCGATTGAGACCAACTTGTTTTTTTTTTACAAATAATTTTCTGCGAGATTTTTTTTCATTTTTAATTTTTTGTCAAAAATCCCAAAATGCTTGAGTTGCCCTCAATGCTGTAAAATTTTGCCACACCCTGCATATTTTGACTTGATAAAACCTAACCGTTCAGTTAGGGCCCCAGTTTTTTGCACCAGGGCCCTTGGCTACCTAGCTACGCCACTGTAGACGTACTGACATTATAGTATACAACATCATTGGGTTTTACTGATTATAATTAAAATGTTTTTTTTTTTTTTTTTTTGGAGGTTGTTTTTTGCCATTTTAGGAAGAAGCACTGCTCTGCTATTTTATTTTCTTTTTCTTGTGTTTTACTAAGTTTTATTATGTAATTTCGGTGGCATTTTACTAATGAAGCCTTGGATTTGAAGCAGGAGATCTGGAAAATGGAATGGGAGAGTATTGAAGCAGATTTCTCATTTGACGAAAAATTTCCGTTAGGTTTGAAGAAAACAAGCCGCCATGTTTTGTTCAATCCATCGACATGACTTGACTGACTGACATGACTTTATATCAATATTTAAAACTTGACATTGGCAGAATTATACCTAGTTGTGTAGATTGCCACTAAATAAAAAAGAAGAAGAAGAAACTTTGATGGATGAAGTTTGTGGCACTCTCGCCATGAAGAGAGTGCCACAAACTTATCTGGACCGGTGAAAGAGGCGCTGTTAGCATTTGTTGGCAGAAAATTAAATTTTCATATTAAATTCGTTAGTTCCTCTTTTGGCCACCGGTCCAGATAAGTTTGTAGCAATGTTATAAAGCTGTGTACGGACTGCCCGTACATTGGTACGCGTAGTCGGTTACTGATTATAATTAAAATGTTTTTTGAATTTGACTTTGATTTTGACTGTCACAAAGTGTGGTCGATTACTAAACTTTGATGGATGAAGTTTGTGGCACTCTCGCCATGAAGAGAGTGCCACAAACTTATCTGGACCGCTGAGAGAGGCGCTGTTAGCATTTGTTGGCAGAAAATTAAATTTTCATATTAAATTCGTTAGTTCCTCTTTTGGCCACCGGTCCAGATAAGTTTGTAGCAATGTTATAAAGCTGTGTACGGACTGCCCGTACATTGGTACGCGTAGTCGGTTACGCGTGTCCTGGAACGCCATGTCCGTACTAGAAGCTACGCGTACACTCAGGGGGAACGCGTGCCGCGCGAGCTCGGCTCGCAGCGAGCCGCTATCAGTCGGTATTTGGCCGCGCGTCAAAGCGGACGCGCACTCGCAGGGACGCTGTATTTGGACGGCAAAATGGACAAGTTGCGGTGGTGCACGCAACCGCTTTATTTCTGTTCATGGCGATGACTGGCTCGCAGCAGTCGCAGCTCTGGATCGATGAACCTCGCGTTCAGGTTCGCGGCGGTCCGTACAGGAGCTGTACGCGTATCCAATGTACTCGTGGACTGCGTACCCAGACTACGCGTAACACAGGAACGCACTGTCCGTACGCAGCTTAAGAAAGCTAGCGCCCTACCGCGTTTTTTTCCCATTTGTTGCTCCGTTGACTTTTAAAAAGCAAGATGCTAGAATCTTTATGATGAATGGGTCGGCTCTTGACCTCGAAACTTACATAGGCATGAATGAAGTCTACAAAGGAGCGAGCCTACCCATAAGGTTCCTAATGCCTATTAACTCTCTTGAAAACAACAGGGCAGAATAAATGGCGAAATATAATCGTGTAAATGGCATTTTACATACAAGTGGTATCCTCCTTGATGATGTACCGGACGACGCCTCCTGGCCACTTCCTGTCGTTGTAGAAATCGCGATTCGCTTTAGATAGCGTCACAATATCAGGAATTGTATCGTCTCTTTCTGTCTTATGCCTTTGAACAAAAGAAACATACATACATAGAATCACGCCTCTTTCCCAAAGGGGTAGGCAGAGACCACGGGTTTCCACTCGCTACGATCCTAGAACCCGACTTTCGCCTCATTCACTCTCATTACATTCTTCATACATGCTCGTTGGTTTAGGGTACTTTTGACCTGGCCCTTCTCCAAAATGTCGCCAATTTGATCCAAGAAGGTTCGCCTAGGCCTTCCCCTTCCAGCAGCAACAAAAGAAACACAATAATAAATTAAATTTTTCTTGGAAAGGATTTAGATTTTTCTTCGCTATAAGAGGCTCTTTTCGTGCATTGGACATATTTGTATACCTAAGTTTTAGTAGGCATAGGTTATTTCCTGACGCTTTATAAATCATCTAGTATAGATGTAAATGCATAAGTTTTAAGAGACACTAAAGGTTATACCTTATCACATAGTATTAACTTACTGATATCTTTCGGTCGCTTTTTCTATTTCCCTATATTCTCTCTCCTCTTCCCTCTTCTTTGGTCGCTTTTTCCATCTCACTTCTGCCTTCGTCGTATATTTCGTCGTCCTAACTTCATTTGAAGAATCTCTTTCTTTCTCTTCTACTTCTCTTTTGCTTTCGTCTGATTGACTTGGCCTCTCATCTCCCATAGATTGTCTATGTTCTGATTCTTGTTCTTCTATCGACTGGTCATGACGTTTCTTTGTTTTGACAGATTGTCTATGGTATTTCTGTGATTCTTCGGGTTCTCTTTTTTTCTGTGGTCTCTCAGTTTCAGTAGACAGACTAGAACGGTCGAAGTCTTCTTCGTTTACTGCATATTTGACCCTGAAAATTGGTCTCAGGAAAGAATTACTAGTCATGTCATTTTTGCAGATTTATAACGTAACTGAATGACGGTGGACCATCTCAGATCAAAGACGTATAGCTTTTCGATCTGGTTGGCCCTAATTTCGTATATGAATATTACTATACATGATTATTTGTAAAACACCGGTAGCCTCTCCGTAACCGGCTACATTACTATCATCATAAACAACAACTTTTGTTCTATGACTTTTAAAAATTCATAATTATTTTAGTTCATCAGATTTTCATACAAAAATAAAAATATTTAAATGGAACGTCTTAAATTCTTAACACTACGAAGTCTATGCGAAGCAAAAGAAAACGATAGTACAATAGCGAGGGGAGTGGGGTTAGGGCGGTGGGGGCCAAAATGTGTAGATAGGACAATGTGTTAGATATTTGACAACGAAATCTTGAAGGTTTGTTTTTGGTAAATGTATTAACTTTTTTGTAAAAAGTCATAGAACAAAAATTGTAGTTTATAATACAGTGCTGAGAGGTTACCGCTGTTTTACAAGTAACCCTGTATATATAATTATGTAGATTTGTTTCTGTGTGCGTACGCGATATTGACCGCTCATTCCATGTAGCGTTCCCGAACGCACACAGAAACAATGTGCATGTGCATGCATACATACAAAGACCGACCTGCCTTCGTGAAATAGAACACTGAACAATTAGATGACAACGTTATGCAAGCCGCCCCTAGAATACTTACTGATTGAAATTGTTTAACTTCACAGTTGCAGACTTGGTTAGTTACCTAGGTTTTTTTATTATTTATTTGCATTTTTATTCTGATCATTATTTTGGTTACTTCCAAGAAGCGTCAATATAACGAGCCTCAATTTTGGTTTGACTCGCTACTGGACTTTTTAGTTTTAAGATGGATCACCTGAAAGAATGCTAGGCCCCCGAACCGTGTTTGTTGCCCTGGTTCTTCACGGTATTAGTCGCGCAAGAACAGGAGTAAAATTAGTTTTAAGACTATTCTAAGTGATCCTAGCGGTCCTACTGATTTTATGCTTTTTGACTTTGACTTTAACTTGAAGGATACTTTCATTTTAGGGCCTTAATTAGGTACCTACTTTGTTTTCCTAATATTACTTTGTCTTTCTTTTTAGGATTCGGTAAAGGCATGAGTCAGATTTACTTCAAATTCGGCAAAAAAACCGTTTACTTCTTATAAAGATTATTTATATTTCTACCTACTGCAGAGCAAATGTCTTCATTTCCTCTATCCATTAAAGTCCTAATCTTAGTTCAAAGGGGTTAGGACCCCACAAGTTCAAAAACAGTTTATTAGCTGGAAAAGGAACACTAGATTTTTCAAATAATTTTAAGGTAAAATAAATTGATAGAAGAGGAAGAATTATCGGACATGACATTGAAGGAAAAGTTGAAGAAAGACGAGGAAGACCAAGAATAAGATTGGTCAGATTAAAGAAAAGGTCGCAGTCACGATTATTATAATTGTTAGTGAATAAATGAACTTTAACTTGTCATTTATAAGGCACTAAAAGAGACTGCATTGGAAATAGTAAAATGGAGAGAGAAGGAGTGAGTTCCATCGATTAAAATAAATGACATAGCTTCAAATGGTGAGTTTTATTTCATTATTCTTACCTACTCCTCGATCGCCTTCTTACTGCTTCATACCGATGAGACTTGAGGATTGGGACACCCGTGCCGGCTCGCAGAGCTTTTGCATCTTCCTCTTTTTTATCATCTTCTTTCTTTACTTCTATATCTTTCTCTTTTTCTTCTTCTTTATCTTCTTTATCGAGTTCTTTCTTGTCTTTCTGATCAGTATCTACATGTTCATGCTTGACTTGTTCGTCTTTACGACCTTGTGTTTCTAGACTGGGGTTATCTTTCTTTTCTTCTTCTTCAACATCTCTTTTCCTTCTTAATGCTTCAGTTGTCGTTTCCTCACTGTCATTCGAAGCTCTAAAGCGTCCATATATATTCTTCCCCTCCTTGATTCCTCTAATATTAGTAGATTGTATATAAACAGGCCTATGTTGAGTTGAGTATCTGACGTTTCCTGATTTGGTTGATTTGTAATATGATTGTCTGCATCTATCTCCTCCTTCGTAGAAGCTGCATCTGGCTCTCTGATACACTTCAATCGTTTCAGATTCCTCACAGAACTTAGTTAAATTCGCAACTGCATGTTCTACCATACCCTGAGCGTAGTGGGCTATAAGCTCAATGATCCCTAGTATATCCGTATTCTTTTGACTGTCTTTGTCATCTATAGTTCTTAAATCTGGTTTGGTATTGTTGCAATACTTTTGTCTTGCGTTATTTAACGCCAGTGCTGAGACTTTGTAGACTTGTTCAACTACTTCTTGTACAGCGTCATCTATGCCTAGTTCAGTCAGCGTTTGTTTGATTGCGTCTGGTGGAGGAGTTATCTCAGGGTTGACGCGGAGGCTTTTAGTAACGATCTCTATGTCTCTTTTCTTCCTAACCATCTCAGGGTATTGAGAAGTGATTTCCAAATCTAATACTGATTCTACGTCTCTTTTCTTTCTATCGATTTCAGGTCTTTTAGAGACGTCTAGATTACCTCCTTGTGTTTCTACTTCTCTCTTCTTTCTGGCTACTCCTGGGTAGGATTGGCAGAGTTGAATCTTCTCTTCTCGGTCTCTAGCTCTGCATTGTGGACCGTACACAACTTCTATTTTCCTAAGGTCTAGTTTGGTGAGTCCTAGGCGAAACTGCTGCGTATTGTGGTCCTAAAGAAATCATGAAAACTACAAAATACTATTTTTGCCTGTTGCCACAGAAAATAGCTCAAGCTCTCAACTCAGAGTACCTGCTCTCAAGTACAGCTAGGTGAGGAGCTGATCTTGAATACTGAGATTTGTGATTTATGTGTCTATTAATTAGCCATAATCTTGAAGCGCTCGTGGTCGTGCCTGCTTAGTCGTTCTAGATAGATCGTCGAAGTTAAGCAACGTTCTAAACGGTCTGTAAGTGGATGGGTGACCGCCAGTGGCATTTTCATCTGAGTGCTTCCGTGCTTTGGAGGGCACGTTAAATTGTCGGTCCCGGCTATTTAAGTCGTTAAGCCATGACGGAGGCCTTAAGGCGGCCTAAAAACTCCGTCACCAGAGTTGGCCACTGACTCATACGAACTTACTTACTTTTTAGCCATAATCTTGAGATGCTGATGACGTCATAATGGCGTATCAAC
Source organism: Epirrhoe alternata (assembly GCA_963565295.1). NCBI lineage: Eukaryota > Metazoa > Arthropoda > Insecta > Lepidoptera > Geometridae > Epirrhoe > Epirrhoe alternata. The sequence goes on from OY751403.1 coordinate 4,099,080, forward strand.
TGATATCGCACATGAGTACGTGATTGAGAAACGATTATTAATACGGGCCTTAGACCGCTCGCAGACTACAGACTTTCTATCGGCCGATAGTTGAGACGGCTATACTTCTCCATACTCATTACGAGCCGAAGTATATTCCGTCTCAACTATCGGCCGATAGAAAGTCTGTAGTCTGCGAGGGGTCTTATGCGTAAAACCACCAACGCGAACGACGCTGCGGGCACAGTATCTATAGGATAAAATATAATTGGTTACTCTACAGGGTGTAAAAAGACGTCTACCGAAGCCGAGAAGGGTAGGTACAGCAACCCAACACACAAAAATCCAAAAGGATTTTTCGAAAAAACCGTTATATCCGGAGAAAACAGCGTTTGAAGATTACTGTTTGCGTATGTTTTGGACGCGTTTTTTACGTAGATTGCTGGATTTTGAGTGTTAACTGGTTTTTTCTTTTATAAATGAAATTATTAAGTAAGTCTTATTATGTTGTAATAGTAGTAAATAACATAAAATTACTAAGCTAAGTAAAAAAAAAAAATATACTCGTATGTTTAGAATCATGGTCTGATTGCAACCCCTCAGTTTTCGGTAGTTGTCTTTTTACACCCTGTATACAAATAAGCAATTATTAATGTCTTGAAGCAACGTCCATAGTTACCTTGAACATGATCGTCCGATGGCCGTTCTTGCTGAAGTCCCTCACTCCAAAATGCATTACGCTGTTTACGTCATAAGGGATAGCTCGCAGTTCGATCGGCTGTGCCGTCTCCTTCGTGAAGAGGTCGATAAAACCTGGTAAAAGTAAGTAAGTTCGTATAAGTCAGTGGCCAACTCTGGTGACGGAGTTTTTAGGCCGCCTTATGGCCTCCGTCATGGCTTAACGACTTAAATAGCCGGGACCGACAATTAAACGTGCCCTCCGAAGCACGGAAGCGCTCAGATGAAAATGCCACTGGGGCGGTCACCCATCCACTTACAGACCGTTTCGAACTTTGCTTAACTTCGACGATCTATCAAGAACGACTAAGCAAGCACGACCACGAGCGCTTCAGGTACCTGGTAAGAAATAAATGTATTCACTGAAAAACATGTTTCAGATACATAGTTTCTGACACACAGATGTTTACAGAAACAAAATGTTTCGGGGACTTGACCGTCCACACCTCAGTTGTTTCACAGCGATCGCGAGTTACGCAATCCCTTATGAAGGCTTCTTTTTTTTTAATAATGTTGAAATTCCAAATATAATATCGTTGCCTAAGATATGGTTGTATAAAATCGTTGACTAGGGGTAAACCATAGAGTTCTGAAACTTGGACATTACTTCAAAATAATGTAGGGCGCACTAGAAGATGAATTTTGGAAATTCCCTGGGTGTGAATTTCCAAAATTGTCGCTAGTTTTACATAATCACCGTGACTATTTTTTCATTGGGCTCAACGAAATTGCTAATCAGATTTTGGGTATGCTTCTGATTGGCAGTGGTCTGGTCGAGCTATCTATAGATCGTTTTAAAATACTCTATTTTATTAGGAATCTGGGATTCCTACCTACTTAGATGGCTCAACAGATTTTGATGTAATTTGGTTTTAGCAAAAAAATCATTAAAATTATTAGGTAGATGAATATGCATTTGTAATAGGTAAATCAATAGACAAAAGAAGTAGGTAAAACAAGTAGACAATATTTCATTTATCAGAAGATAGTCTGTCAGTAACAAGAACAATGACATATTATTAAATATTTATCGAGTAATTAATTCCAAGATAAGAATATAACAATAAGATAAGTTTAACCTACCTAAGTACAAATTACACACCACTTGACAACTGTTCTGTTCAAGAAAATTATATGGATCGTGTCGTGAGCCCTGTTGCTTTCTCAGACTCTACAGAGCAAAAGAATAGGCATGAATGGTATGCCAGAAAGAATGGTAGGTATAGTGTATGGCGTTTAAACACTAGCTGCTTTATTAATTAGAAAACCCTAATTAACCCTAACAGCTAAATTCAGTTCCTTCGAGATCGTCCAATGAATTCTTAAGAACTTAATTCACTCGCCCAACGTAATTAACGTAATTGGTATCCATCCAACCTCATAAAATTTTTCCACAAATTATCAATATATCCATCCTATTTTTATAACCTTTACACATGTTGTCTGGTAGAGATCGCTTTTTAGCGATAAGACCGCCGATTGTATATCATAGTTAAGTTTTTTGTTGTATTTATATTTTTGTTTAACTTTTTATGTGGTATGCAATAAAGCATTTTCTATCTACCTTTTTTTGTTGATGATATTAATATATGACGTAAAATGTCGAAATTCATGATAGAGTATGCTTACTCCATCTCTAAACTAGATTGCACCTAGGCGTAACTTTAACTCCGAGAGCAGAGTCGGAGTAGCCTATTTCCTGCTTAGTCTTTAATTATTAATACTGAATTGACCTTCTTAATAAATCTTCGAATTAGCTCTGATCCCACCTTGGTTCATGTTTATTCATAACGCTGTCGATGATTGATTAGGTGTACCTACAGCGTCAGGTAGCAACCTAACACACTCAACTCAAGTACCTACCTATAGGTAATATAGATCTACTTAATATAACTCTTAAACAAATCTGATTTATTGATGCTGCAGTTGTCTGTGGGCGGTGGCAATCACTTACCATCAGGTGTGCCACTTGCTCGTTTGCCCCCTCTTCCATAAAAAAAAACTAAATAGCGAAAGTTTGTGAATATTGTTTGTCAGTAAAAGACTTTTGATTTGAATTTAGATTTACATTTTTAATATCCCAATAAAAAAAAACACTTTTCCAACACAATTTACAGTATAACCTTATGCAAATGTGTCAATGTTAAAATCGGCGCTGCAGTCGGCTCATCAGGTGGACTTCCCGCCTCCCCTGCGATGTCCAAATGCGTATACTTCACATTCTTATCCTCCAAACCTCCAACTTTGATCAGAAAACCTGCAGCGAGCTGATGGTTCCTCCCCTTCGCACCTGTATCATACTGCACAAGATCATCACCTTTCGATTTCCCATTATTTATGGTCAAATCTTCGGGTCTGATGGTGGAAATTTCAATTCCTTCTGACATTCTACTCGCACTGAATTGAAGTCTGCTCGAGTGGTTAGTAGCTTTTGCGTTGTGGTTATCCATAGCTGCTGTGTAGTTGCCATAACAAGCTCTTGCGTGACCTGTTAATGTCGCGATGGTGTAGATATGTGGGTTAAGTTCTTTCAGAGCCAATTCAGATGCTTTAAACAGCGCATCAGCCATTGCTAATCTCCCTTCAGCATCAGTGTTGGTAACACGTACAGTTTTTCCACTTCTGGACAGCAAAAGCTCATCAGCTACATAGGAGTTGGAGCCGATTGAGTTTCTGCATAGGCATAGAACGCCAATGACTTTCAAGTGTGGTGGTTTGAGTATGGAGCATGCTTTGAGGAAGCCAGCGACTGCTGCGGCTCCGCATTTGTCTCTAGCCATTCCCGCCATTTTACCTGATATCTTAATATCGGCTCCGCCGGTATCATAAGTCACACCCTTGCCTACCAGTAGAAGAGTTTCAGTAACTCTTGCTGTATCAGACGGCTTATACTCTATTTCGACTACTCTTGGTTTATGGCGGTCTACATGAGTAGATGCTCTTGAAACAGCAGCTAAAAGAGGATATTCTGTAGCGATTACTTCATCGTTCTCAATAACATTGATGGTAATGTTACAATCATCTTTGAATGAATCGTTCACGTACTCAACAATTCTTCCCGGAGCCATTCTTTCTGGATCGCCTCCTGCTATATCTCTAGCAAAAACCCTCGCCCTTTCAAGTCCTATCGCCGTTCTGACCACCTTCTCAAATTGCTCTGTTCTCTTTTCTTCGGAGAAGAATCCAATGGTCAGGAAGTTCTTTGGATTTTTAATTTCCTTCATCTGTAACGGGATGTACAGAGCTTCAAACGCTCCAAGGATACATACTAACTGTCCGTCAGGGAATGGTACCGCGCTCTGTACGACCAGCAAAGGTTTTTTTGACCCAGACTCGAGTGCCCTCATCATTCCTTTGTAAGCTGCTTCTTTCACCACTCTAGCATCATGATATGGGGTGATGTTTCCTGTCGGCGACAGAATTATCTTACCCCCTGATAAGTAGTCGCAGTTCCAAACAGTAGTTGTTTTGTAGATATGTTTGTCTAGTTTCGCAGCTTTCTCTATGAAGTTTCCAATGTCTCTAGGTAAAGTCACGTTGAGCTCTTCAGGGTAGACGATGAGAATGACACAATCGTATTCATTTGAACGTAAGTTGGTTTCAATGAAGATATTATCGTACAGTTTGAAGTCCGCCATCTTTGTTTCTTTATTCTTCGACACTATTAATTTTTAGTATTTTATTATCATTTGTAAGTTTAATTTGTATTGTAACTTCACGATTTTATTTATAAATCGACATTTCTAGCCGGTGTTTTGAACAGGACTAAGTCTGTTGTGTAGAAACACGCAATCTTTCAAGCAATTTATCAGTATTAAGCGTTATCTAATAATTTATAGATTATTGTTTGCACCGTGTCTTCACTCGCAAAGAAAATAATGTATTATTATGTCTATCAATATGTTCCAGGCTATAGCGCCTCGCTCCACGCATGATAAATAGGTACCTAGGTAGGTATTTGGTAAGAGCCTGGCCCCATGTCCACGGCACTGTGTAAAACGGCGTGGTATAGATACGTATTTCGGTGAAATGTGTAAAAATAAGGAACACTAACTTCTAAATCACTTCTAATATAAAAATTACAGATAGATAGAAGATATAAAATACTTTATTGCACACCACATAATAAAAATAAACAAAAATGGAAAACTAAACAAAAAACACAATGACATACAATCGGCGGTCTTATCGCTAAATAGCAATCTCTACCAGACAACCATTATATTAGAATATTTTTACCTAAATAATATGGAAAATGAAGATAATCATTAAATATATTCAAGTCGAAAATAAAATACCTACTTAGAATAAAAAAAATATATGATCACTATTATAACCGTCCCTAAACAAACATACTACGCAGACTAAGTACGCGTTCCAGACTCACGCAGGCTCGCGCGAGTCGTCAAAATCGTATACCTACATTTTGTCATTTTTTGACTTTTGACTTTTTGACTTTGACTTGAGCGCGTGGAATGGACGTGTGCATCCTATTAGTTTGTGGCGAAGTCCGTACGCAGCTTTATACTTATAGATTTAAGGGATATGAGATACCTACATTATCTAAGATTATTAATTTTATCAGTGTAATTTGTTGACAACTCGATGTTTACCTACTGACTGAGGACTAAAGTAATCACACCAAAACAATGCATGTAAAATTGGTGACTAAGACTCTACATTTCACTGTAAGAAATGAGATTATGGGAAAAAAAAATTGTGCCAAATTGTGGAACTCATTGTCGGGCTCTGTATTTCCCGAAAAGTACAATTTAGGGGTCTTCAAATCAAGAGTAAATAGGTTCCTTCTAGGTAAGCATGCTCCATCTTAGACCTCACTACTGCTTAACATCAGGCAGAGTGGGTCAAATGCTGACCTATTTAATTAAAAAATAATAATAATAAGATCTTACTTGTAGAGCCAAGCCCAGCTAAGCTCCAGTTTGTGCTACGTGAAAGCGGCTATTACACAAGGAGAGTTTCTCGCATGTGAGCGGCGATTTCTTCTGGGCAATAATTTACTCTCTCGCCTGTCACACGCATTCGAGAATCGCTTGAATAATACGAGTTTCGTCATGTAAACAACCGAAGGCAAGACTCGAATGTCGAGTTTTGCCGAGGGATAATCGCATACGATTTTGGACGCGAGCGAGCGAGAAATTCTTCTCGTGTAACAGCCGCATGCCATCTACGCGAAATTGAAATATAAACGCCATTTCATCATCATCATTTCAGCCATCTAGCGTCCACTGCTGAACATAAACCTCCCCGATCGATTTCCACAGCGATCGATCTTGTGCAGCCTGCACCCGCTACCAGCAACCTTTACCAGTTCGTCTTTCCATCTAGTGGTCGGCCGTCCTCTACTGCGATTTCCGGTGCATGTCATTTACAGAATACCATTATACAAACAACGTCATTTACACAATACCATTCTTGTATACCTTCTTGCCTCTCACCACAGACTCTTGCTCTATTGACTTCGAGAGAGCAAGAGTTAAGAATAGTATTGTATAAATGGCATTTTATTTGACTATCGTCACGTACTTGGTTCAACGTTTTCCTCCAGTATATTGACGTATACGTCCCGGTTCATACGATTGTGCTCGAAGGGGAAGCCGAGAGTCCTCATGATGATCATGTCGATCTGGGGGCTTCGCAGACAGTCGTAGCCAATCACCACACGCTGAAAAAATACGTTTGAAACACTGAGGAAATGGCAGTTGGGCAGCTGGGCAAAGATGGGCACAGGAGCAAATGTGCATAGGCAGCTGGGTACTGGCAAAATGAGCACAGGGGCAACTGGACCTAAGCAGCTGGCGTTGGGGAAAGCCGACAATTGGCAGGAAACTGCGTTGGGCAGGAACAAGTGGCGAGTTCTCGTATCGGAAGCCAAGACTCACTTTGGGTCACTGCGCCAAAGGAGTAAGTAAGTTGTGGAAGATGAGTACTGGGGTCAGTACCTAGTGGAGCAATTGGGTATCTGGGCAACTCAACTCTCGGGCAACTGGGCATCAAGGAATTGGGACTTTTTGGGTCTTGACTTTGCCCAAGAAACATTTTTATCTAACTTTTTTTTTATCATAATAAACCTAAAAATATTCTACAATTTTCAACACATTTATTGATTATATTTATTTACAGAAACTAAGCTACTACAATATGTACATAAAATTACAAAATACAATAGAATCAGTCAAGCTATATAAGGATCGTCGTAAAAATGATCTATAGATAGCTGAACTGATCCATTTCACTGCCAGTCGGAAGCGTGCCCAAAATACTGGCGGCATTGCCACGCTGAATTGCAATGCTGATTCTCTGTGCCAAAAAATCGCCAGCTCTCGAATCACGCGACGCTTCGACCCCGAAATATTTTTGGAGACACGATGGGCCCCGGACATTTATCGTACTTAGATCGTGTGGCAAAATACTTACATGAGGTTCGAATACGGAATGCCCGAGAGTATCGAACACACAGCGTCGGATCCCGGCCGGGTTTTCTAGCACTAACACATGCTCATTGGAAGCTGGTTTAGCCATCACGGGTGCGAATTTCAGGCAAGTCCGGAAGGCAAACATTGAGAGGGATTGGAGAATAGCCAGGGACTGTTCATGATCTGTAAGTAAAACAGGCCTTTTTCAAGCTATGCCTACAGACAGACGCTAGAGTCTGGGACATTCATTGAGATGGAATAGGCTTGTAGCACCTAAACCATCCTTGGCCTTGGCCTTGTCCACAGGAAAGATAACGTCAATACGTGTGGAGCACATAATGCCAGGAACTCACCTGCCGCGATGTTTGTCATATAATGTACTTACCTATAACAGTACAATACACAGACACAATATACATACATGTAACACGGTCAGTATGAAAAGACATACGAAAATCTGTTCTTAGAAGCCATGTCATCGATTTTAGTAAAAAGGAAAACTGCATTTAAAAAAATTGGTTGTCTGTAAAGTCGGTTTACTGACGATAGTTGAACGTGACAACGTTTGTGCTTCTTTGTCGCTCGTTCCGCGCTCTCGCTTGCACTTCAAGCCTTACATGGAACGCCTCAGAGCGAGGTAACGCCGCATTTATTCGTGCGTGCAGCCGGCTCTATCGAATTATAAGACGTTGTCACGTCTAAAAAACTTGTACTTATCTCGGGAATCGAACCCGGACGTTTTGAAAAATGAAACTAACACTATTTCTATTTAGTTACCTAACGATGTTACTATGAAAAATGATGTCTAAAATTAATAAAATCATGTTTTAATATCCTTAAAGACAATTTTACGAACCTAAACGAGTTGTATTGCAAAAAAAAGTAGTCATTTCGAAATGAATTATGAATTATAGGAAATTACAATGTAAAAAACAATTATTTATCGACTTTATAGTTATGTTCTCATCAATCTTAGACCTCACTACTGCTTAACATCAGGCAGAGTGAGGCCAAATGCTGACCTATTTAATTAAAAAAAAAAGTAATTTTTGAACTTACCAAAATTATCCGGATTTACGTAGAATGGAACAGTTGCGTTCGGCCAGAAGACATAATTTGCAGTGGTTAGTACCGCTAAAAAAACAAGTTTGTACTGAGTTATTGTGGTACCAACGTCGGTCAGTTATTTTGGTGAGGCGTTGGTACACATGTTGGTCCCAACGGTGGTAACTTTGGTCGATTGTTTTGGTGAGGTGAACACACGTTGGTCCGAACGTGTCGGTCGGTAAAGTAAGTAAGTTCGTATGAGTCAGTGGCCAACTCTGGTGATGGAGTTTTTAGGCCGCCTTAAGGCCTCCGTCATGGCTTAACGACTTAAATAGCCGGGACCGACAATTTAACGTGCCCTCCGAAGCACAAGGTCGGTTATTTTGGTGAGGCGTAGGTACACATGTTGGTCCCAACGGTGGTAACTTAAGTCGATTGTTTTGGTGAGGCGAACACACGTTGGTCCAAACGTTGATTATTTTGGTGAGTAACTTCGTGTGAGTTAAGCCTTGTACACTGTACATACTAGGCATGTACGCGTACACAGAAACCCGCAGCAACTGCAACAGCAAACTGCAACAGCAACTGCCGAGCTCCCTCAACACGAGGAGGGATGTGAATGATGTGATGTAATATATATGATGTGGTATACTAATAAATAAATAAATGGCCCGTTTTAAGGGCGGGGATCGCCGGAGGAGGACTGGAAGAAAAGGCTCTGCCGGTATCCCAGACCCCTCCATTCCAGGCGATGTTGGAATGCCGCTGGGTCGTTTAGTGGGGAAGCTAGAAAAATATTATCGGATGCGGCTTACGGACGCGGCTGACAGCCGCGATCTGGATAATGCTTTTTCACTGAGCTGTGCAAACTATCAGACGTAAGTCACGGACGTGTCCTTGAGCTTTCGGACGTCCGACAACGATCTGGCGCGCTGGATGTTTTTGTACTGTGCATACATATCAGTTGCGGCTGTCAGCCGCGTCCGATAATATGTTTCTAGCTTAATCCTGTATGTGATACTTGACTTACGTTTTTTAAAAGCGACTTCAATAAGATTGTCTGGTCTTTTTTGGCAGAGGATCTCAGAAAAGAAGATCGTTACAAAAATATATTTAAAAAAGTATTTCCACATTTTCTTTGCTTGAAAATGTGTGAAGAAGTAGGTAAGCAATAAATTTTTACAACTTATTTATGTTTATGTGTTATTTATTATAATTGGACCGTGACTATAAATATTTATCGAATGTTTCAAATGTAGGTACAGGGTGAATAAGTTTACTCTCGAAAACTATGCCTAAACTGCCCCCCTAGCCATGTTACAAATAGAAATGCAATAGAAATCGAATCGACAGATAACGCTGAGACTATACCTGCGCCTAAAAAAACTGCCTACATTTTATGTCAAGTGTCGCGGCACATGAGTTCTCGGCATAATGCCAAACTGACGATTTACATAGAGCCAGGAACTCACGTGCCGCCATAACTTTTATAAAATATATGCAGTTTTGGCAATTAAATGCCGTAAGACGCAGGAGGAGTCTCAGCGATTCGATTTCTATTCTATTGCGATTTGCAACATGGCTAGGGGGGCTGAGACCTCGGTTGCATAGGAGCAAGGAGCTACATGGAAGAATTTCAACCGATACCCCTACGATAACGTATCGCACTCGACCGCTACAATATGGCATTAATTTAGCAAAGTGAGCCAATAAATGCTCTTGAGTCGAAGAGTTGAGTTCAAATCTCGCAGCGGGGAAATTTTTCTGCGTCCCATTACACATATATCCCACTATAATCTCACTAATTATACCTGATCGCACACTATCCGCGCCGTAGTCATCTACTACGCTATAAGAACGCACGAACCGATTTCCACGGTTTTGCATTCGTTGGAAAGGTCTCGGGCTCCGTGAGGTTTATAGCAAAGAAAATTCAGGAAAAATCTGGTGGCGAAACGGAGTTCGCTGGGTTTGCTAATTTTTCTATACAAAAAATGCTGATGACGTCAGTAAATGCGGCTCGCTTCTGACGTCAGCAGCATTTTCTCTATTGAATTGACAGCTAGGCGCGTAGGGCTCGGCTGGACTGTGCGACCGACCACATTAGCTGAAAGTTTGTGTTTGTATGTTTGTGTTTCAATCACGCCTAAACCAGTGAACCGATTTGGATGAAACTTGGAATAAGCGTAGATGATAACCTCCCCCCCTAGCCATGACACAAATCGCAATAGAATAGAAATCGAATCGACAGATAACGCTGAGACTCCACCTGCGTCAAATGGCATTAATTGTCAAAACTGCATGCATTTTATGTCGAGTATCGCGGCACGTGAGTTTCTAGCATTATGTCAAACTGACGATTTACATAGAGCCAGGTACTCATGCCACGATACTTGACATAAAATGTATGAATTTTTGGAAATGAATGCCGCAAGACGCAGGTGGAGTCTCAGCGTTATCTGTCGATTCGATTTATATTCTATTGCGATTTGTGACATGGCTAGAGGGGCTGGAAAGGCATATGCTATTCAAAATGTTGGTACCACGCGGGCGAAGCCGCGCGCAGTAGCTAGTTAGGTAATGTTTGTATGTAGGTGCCACTCAGTCCGGTACTAATTGTATAATTTGAAAACGCCTTGCTCTTGTTCAACTGGTGGTGCACAAATGAGGTTTTTAGTTAAAAAAGTTTCAAAAGCAAGTTAGGTGACCAGCTCTAATGACGGAGTTTTTAGACCGCCACTGAACGGGGACCGACAATTTAATATTCCCTTATAATTATGTTCCACTGTTCAACCCACTGAAAACCAGTGGTGCCACTGAAAACCAGCGCTCCAACACTCTCGAGCTGTTGGAGCAAATGCTGAGGGGTAGCCGTATTTTCGCCCGCATAAGATTAATATGTAGATTATGATTAATATGTATATTTGTGTAATGTGCGGAGAAAATAAAACTTTTTCTATACTATTTTATTCTATTCAACCATTTGAACAAGCACGTTGTTTGCCTCTAGCGATCACGTGACGACAGAACGCTTTTCTTCGACGATCTATCAAGCTACACCACGACCGCCTCAAAAATACGACAAAACACTCCGAGAAATTGGGCTCGGACCTTGTTATTGCAATTAATTTCCTTTTTACATAAATAAAACAATTAATATCTCAGATTTATGACTTTAAAACCAATTAAATTTCCGTATCTAAACAGAAATCCCATTACGTGCAACATGGTGTGGTGTGGCGTAATAAATTTACTTTATTTCTAATTTTATCACAATGTGTTTCTGAGCGCAGATGAAAATGTATTCTTTGGTTTATTGTTTTGCTGTTCTATTAATTAGTAAGCATTTTATTATTATTATTTATTATAATACACAGGCAGCTCTCAGAGCTGATGCGTGTATATTTTAGTTCTAGTCAGTGCGCTTTAAATATTTGTCCAGTCTATTCTTGAAAGAGTTCACTGAGGGGGCACTTATCACTGACTCTGGTAACCAGTTCCAGTTGTGCACGACACGACTGGGCAATATGTGCTCTCTTTGATTGCTGGTACTTGACTCACGATGCAGCTTTAGTGAGTGTCCTCTCAACCTTTCATTCAATATACTTACCCCACTTACAGGGGCAGGTTTTTTCGTACAAACAATAATTTGTTATGCTTTCTGCAAGATATCTAATACATACATACATACATATATAAAGTCACACCTCTTTCCCAAAGAGGTAGGCAGAGACCACGGATCTCCAGTCGCTACGATGATATCTAGTATTCCCTAAAAATTTTAGATACGCAAGCGTATAAGTAGGGCTACCTACATGATTAAGATGTAGGTAAACAAAGAAAAAAGTGTCACCTATTTACATGTTTAGGTACCTACACGATTTAATGAGCCGGAAATACTTTTTACTTAATTATTTTTTCTTTGCCGTTACAGTACAGAACTCCTCAAGTACCAAAGCAAAAGTTTACGTCATAGACTTAGCGGACACAAACCCGAACGAAGACAAAGTCGAGCTAAGCAAGCTACTTAAAATCCTAACCAAATCAAGAGAAACCCCATTTAAAGAAGCGAAACTTGATGGATATGTATCTAATGAAAATGACTGTCTCATGGATCTAGCCACTACAAAACTCGAGAAAATAAAATGTCTTAATAAAATACAGAGGAATAAATTAGGTGTAAATTCTTGGAAGCCGGAATTTAGCCAGTTCTACGCTCAAAGGCCTAAAAGAAAAATCTATTCTCTCTATAACTACTACGGAGGTATGTTGAAACCTGAACCTGTCACTGACTATACGCGCCAAGAATTCTCGCAGGACTACTTAGATCTCGGAGATTTGAGTAGACTAGAGAAATGCACTCATCATAGCTGCAGACATTCTGATCATAGGAGATTAAAAGATGTTTATGATGTTTCACCAGATTCAAGACGAAGAATTGTCAAGGATAGCGAAGAGCGCAGCTCATCTGAATCAGACAAAAGCTCAGAGTCAAGCGAAGAGAAAAGTGATAGAAAAATACTTCGGAAACCAAACAGATTTCAAGTTGTTTTCAATGAAGATTCCTCTGTAGAATCTGAGGAAGCAAAACCAAAGAAACCGAAGAAATCCTACTCATCATCTGAAGAAAAGCGTTGGAGCTCTGAGGAAGAAAAACCAAAGAAACCAAAGAAATCCTACTCATCATCTGAAGAAAAGCGTTGGAGTTCTGAGGAAAAAAAGCCGAAGAAATCTCGCGATAAGTTCGCTTATCTTCAAGGAAACAAAATTTATGATGTCCGGAGAAGGTTACAGCATTTTTTACCAAAAAGGTTTCATTGGGATGAAGATGATATGTACCATAATTTAGGGTACTATTGGTTTGATGCACCTAAAAATAAATATACATAAAATTAAGTCTAAATGTAATATGAAATCTTTTACACTTGTGTCTATTCTATCTACAAGAAAACCTCCACGAGAATGTCTGTATTAAGAATACATCTTTTCATGATTTGTTTTATTGTCTACATTTATAATATTAGTGAAGGAAAACATCGTGAGTAAACCCCTGAGGGTAACCCGCAGCTTAGTCAGCTCCACACGTATTGACGACGTGACGTTGTCTTTCCTGTGGACAAGCACATAAGCTGAGGGGATGGTTTAGGTGTTACAAGCCTATTCCATCTCAAGTCCCAGGCACTACTCAGTGTGCCCCATAAATGGGGTAACCTAATTAGAGATGGTAAAAATAAAACAAATACATACATTCGGAAAATTTATTACAAAAGCTGATACAAAAATTGTACATACAGTAGTACTTACATTACTTGCACCACTAACATTCGCTAAAGATGATATTATTTGGTGATTATTAGAAAGACGCAGTAATTCCATTAACAGTAACGTCCATTGTACGTTTTTATATGGTTTTTCTTTTGTTTTTGTTTGTTTTAGCCCCCTCGCAGACTGCAGACTTTCTATCGGCCGATAGTTGAGACGGAATAAACTTCGGCTCGTAATTAGTATGGAGAAGTATAGCCCGTCTCAACTATCGGCCGATAGAAAGTCTGCAGTTTGCAAGGGGGCTTAATTTTATTAACGGAGTGTAATAAAGAATTTTCATTCATTCACTCATTCAATACGTTTTAAAAACGAATAAAAAGAAAACCGATTTCAATGTTTGACTCAGGCCTCAGAATCTTACCGCTCAGGCGATGACTCATGTCGAAAATTACATGAGGTTTTTTTGAGTAATGCCTCAGTTTTTGAAGTAGATTATAGCTGATCGCTATGTCCGCGCCGTCATTTTTCTACAGAAAAATACTGATGACGTCAGAAAATGTGACTCACTTCTGACGTCTCAGCATTTCCTCTTGAATTGACAGTTCAGTGCGTTTGGCGCGGATGGGTCGTGCGACCACCTTATAAACAGATTCAGCATTAGATTATTCGAAAAGTGACGTTCCTTCATTGTTCAAACGTCACTATTCGAAGGAGTGCATCGAATCGTTACGTGTCTTATGCCCGGTTTCTATATTCAACGGACATTCGTAGGTAAGAGCTACGACTCGTTTCCACATACAAAGTTTGACAGCTAACTTACCGCCGGTTTCCAGCTGTCAAACTTTTGTATGTGGAAACGAGTCGTAGCTCTTACCTACGACTGTCCGTTGAATATAGAAACCGGGGGTAAGCTGATGTTGTGACTTGTGAAAGTCACTATCCAATTTTTTTATGGAGTAAAAATATTTTACTTTTACCCAGACAATATCAAAATTAGCCAAAACAGGCGAAGGTGTATTAAAGACATCTAAAATGGTCTATTGAAAGAAATAGAAGACTGGGTACCGTTTATATGAGCGATATGAGACTAGCATTTAAAATTTTTAATGAATGAGATTATAAATTTACCCCATTTTTGGGGTAGTCACATAAATTGTGACACTGGCAATACACAACCGCTATTTTCTCCTACTGGTCGGATCAATTTTGTAATGTTTCTAGAGTAGAAAAAGTTATTTAAAAATGTTACAATTTCTACAAAAATATACCAAAATTTTTGTTTGTTTTTGGTCTAATGTTAGAGACGGCATCATATTTGATACTTTTACAAATTTAAAGTACACAATTTTATACAAAGATATTCTGACTAGAAAGAGTGAAGATTTTTCCTATTTTATCAAAAGGACTATTTACTATACATATATACTCTAGAGCGCTTGTATAATAACTACATTTAATAGATTATACTGCGAACATTTACATTACCATAACTAATACATATTTTTTTTAAACTTACCTACATTTATAGGTTCTTATAAAACTGTACTCAAGCTATAGACTTTAACACCCTTAATCTTTAGTCGATAACTCGATCTCGACTCAAACCAAACCTCTACTCAACTGTCATTCGTGTCGTGACATGACGACCTACAGTGCCACAAACTTATTTGGTTTGATTTGATTTGATAATACGTTTCACGGTATAAACGGTGAAACTTAAAAAAAACATTTTGAATACCTTCTCCATACAAAGTTAAGTTTTCTGAAGACAGAAAAATGTGTAGCTCTTACATGTTTTGTCGCTTGGAAAACTTGGTCTTATTCTAACTTACATTAATGGAACGTTTTATAGACTTGATTATGATATAAATAAATAATGCTGGATTATTCACACAGCATCATCTAGCCCCAAAGTAAGCAGAGCTTGTGTTATGGGTACTACATGACTGATAATAATAATAACCAACAGTGCTAACATTTTTAAAAAATACAGCCCCCCTAGCCATGACACAAATCGCAAAGGAATAGAAATCGAATCGACAGATAACGCTGATACTCCACCTGCTCAAATTACATCAATTGTCAAAACTGTCGAGTATCGCGGCACGTGAGTTCCTGGCATTATGTCAAACTGACGATTTACATAGAGCCAGGTACTCATGCCGCGATACTTGACATAAAATGTATGAATTTTCAGAAATTAATGCCGCAAGACGCAGGTGGAGTCTCAGCGTTATCTGTCGATTCGATTTCTATTCTACTAGCTGCGCTCCCGCGGTGTGACCCGCGGTCCCTCGGGATTTTTCAGGATAAAAAGTAGCTCATGTCCGTCCCTGGGATACAACCTTTATCCATGCCAATTTTCAGCCTAATCTGTTCAGTGGTTTGGGCGTGAAAAGGTAACAAACAGACAGACAGACAGAGTTACTTTCACATTTATAATATTATAGTATGGAGTATGGATAGTATGGATTGAGATTTGTGACATGACTAGGGGGGCTAAGTTTACAACTGACCCCCCGTAATCTCTCAAGCAGGAATTAATTTGAGTTTAAGAATTTGAGATATTATATTCCCTTATAATAGAATACAAAAAAGATTTGGAAGAATGTCTACCGCGCATTGGGGACAAGTTGTGATGTTATTTTTTTGTTAGCTTGAGTAAACAATATCTAACACGAGCTCAAGTGCCTCAAATAAGTAAAATAAATTAATACGAATTAATTAACTAGATTTAAATTAAAAATATTACCAATAAAAATTACGAAAATAAGTATTCATATATTTTTCAACATACCTCACAAAAAAAAAGAAAAATATATAAGAAAGGGGGGGGCAGGACCCACACAGAAAAAATAATCACACGAATTTAACTGAGGTGAGTTATCTTCTATTGATTCTATTGACCATTCATTTGAAAATCTTTAACCTTTATGTACCAAGGTACGTACGAGACATTTTACAGACAGATATAGGTACTTTTACATAATATAGGACTGTTAGGCAAGACCCCTCGCAGACTGCAGACTTTCTATCGGCCGATAGTTGAGACGGAACATACTTCGGCTTACTTCTCCATACTCATTACGAGCCGAAGTATGTTCCGTCTCAACTATCGGCCGATTGAAAGTCTGCGAGGAGGCTAAAGTATACAAAATTATAAAAAAACAAATCCTTAATTATTACAGAAACAGCTGAAATACTTACATTTCTTAAGCAATAATAAATAGTTTTCTGTGCGCAAAATAACTGTGAATTTATTATTACTTATTACTTAGTGGTAGGTAATACTATATTATCATTCATTTGACATCAAAGTCATACACCCATACAGGCAATATAGGTAGGTAGTAAGGTATATACAGGGTCTTTCATTTTAAACTACACAAACTGACAGGGCTTCATTTTTGGGTTGTAAATAGACGTTTGACCGTATCAATTTAATTTCTAAACCGATTTAAGTTTTCACTTCAAAATTTATATTTTATTGATTTTTAGGACATGTTGCATAATATTTTCAAGGAGAATAGACGTTTTACCAGTCGCAACGCAGCTACATCACGTCACATGCTCGAATGGACTAAGTTATACAAGAGGCAGCAATCAATTTTAAAATGAAAGACCCTTTAATATGACGAAAATATCATCAATCGTTTTGTTTGAATTGAGATTAGGACGCTTCCATATTTTATGTACTTACTTTTAGGTAGGTACTGGTATAGTACTTAGGTAAAGCTAGTAACGAGATCAGAAAAAAAACGTATGCTACTTAATATCTACGTTTAAGCTAGAAACATTTGTCGGACGCTGACAGCCGCGATCTGGATAATGATTGTACACGCTCGCTGTGCAAACTATCGGACGTAAGTCGCGGATGTGTCCTTGAGCTTTCGGACGTCCGACAACGATCTGCCGCGCTGGATGTTTTTGTACTGTGCATACTTAGTAGTTGCGGCTGTCAACCGCGTCCGATAGTATGTTTCTAACTTTAGTACGTTCACACCAAACAAGTTGTAATTGGTACTTCAAAACATCTTAAGATACTTGGTTATACAGGGTGTAAAAAGACTGCTACCGAAAACTGAGGGGTTGCAATCAGACCATGATTCTAAACATATTTAGCGAAAAAAAACGCATTTTTTTTTTGACTTAGCTTTGTCATGCTATGTTATTTTCGGTTATTTACTACTAGTACGACATAATAAGACCATACCTACCTAATAATTTCATTTAAAAAAGAAAAAACAATTAAAACTCTAAATCCAGCAATCTACGTAAAAAAACGCGCCCAGAACATACGCAAATAGCGCTTCAAGCGCTGTTTTCTCCGGATATAATGATTTTTTCCGAAAATCCTTTTGGATTTGGTTGTGTGTTGGGATGCTGTACCTACCCCTTTCGGCTTCGGTAGACGTCTTTTTACACCCTGTATATAAACAAGGCAAAATTTTAGTGAATTTTCCACGAGATTAGTATAAAATCTATTCTTTACCTACTTGCTTTAGAAAGAAAGAAAACTTAAGATACGTGGTTTTAAACAAGTCAGTTTGACACTTTCTGCAAGATTTCGTATATTTTTAAATTGTTCACTGTTTATCAATGGCGGCAAAATATCTTATGAGATCAGCATCAGCCTTCGGCACCCAAGCCGAGTTCAAAGCGATCGTGTCGAGAGCAGCCGAAGATCCCCGAACTCCCCCGAACAACTCTTTGAACTGCGGATAAATTATTATCTAATTACTACTTAAATTTTCTTAGTTAATATGATCTCTTAATTAAAAATTCACATATCGACTGTCATAATATGTGTCTTGTGTCGCATATCGACTGCTATGTGTGTTGTGTCGCTTATCGACTGCCATGTGTGTTGTGTTGCATATAGACTGATATGTGTGTTGTGTTGCATATAGACTGATATGTAATGAATGACTTTTATATTAAAATGTTTGTATGCTAATCAGCAGGATCTAGAGATTCCTAGTTTTAAGCATTACCATCAGCTACTCTGTAACCTAGGTCCACAAGCAATAAATAAATGAAATGAAATGATGTGTCTTGTGTTGTATATCGACTGTCATTTGACTTGTGTCGCAAATAGACTGTCATGTGTCTTGTGTCGCATATCGACTGACATGTGTGTTGTGTCGCATATCGACTGACATGTGTCTTGTGTCGCATATCGACTGACATGTGTGTTGTGATGCATATCGACTGACATATGTTTTTTGTCGCATATCGACTGCCATGTGTGTTGTGTCGCATATCAACTGGCATGTGTGTTGTGTCGCATATCGACTGCCATGTGTGTTATGTCGCTCATTGACTGACATGTGTGTTGTGTCGCATATAGACTGTCATGTGTCTTGTGTGTGTCGCATATCGACTGCCTTGACTGTCGATGATGTCGATGTGAGATAGAACTGTAAAAAACTTACAGTATAGTAGTCTTGGGGTTGGTGCAGACATTTAGCGGCGGCTAATAGAGCTGAAGGCGGTAGTATTGGCTTCGGTCGCAGTATTCGCCAAACACCTGCCGCGCCGCGCCATCTAGCGTAAAAATAAAACTCAGTTCAAAGAAACTAATCTAAGATGGCGGCGATAATGTTCTCTCGCTTGCACAATAATGACGGCACTGATGTGCAAGCGAGAGAACATGATAAACAACTTACTTGCAAGCGCTAGCGCAAAGTGTTGTAACCCATAATTTCCATTCTCTATTCCTCTGAGCTTCGACCGACAAAGTTGTAAATGCGAATCTGGAAAACAACAAAACTTTAACTTCTTTACTTTAACTTTAAGAAAACAAAAAAAAAATGCCATATACATGATAGCATAGGGGAGCGTGGGGTAATGAGAGCCAACGGGTAATGGGAGCGATGGTGATTGTATCGAACGTATGCACATTTGCGCGATCGTTAGCACTCTGCTGCCTTCGTCAACCATCGTGCAACTTCGCCTGACGCGCACGAGTCCTTAGTGCCATGCGTTGAGTGACGGGGGATGGTTATGTGTTTTCACTCCATGCTTCTAAGAAACTGCCGATTGCCAACGCCTAAATAATATTATGTTATACTTTTATTTCAGTATGTTTGAGGATGTAAAAAACAGTGCCACTTCCGGGCGTGCCGACAGAAGTGAAATCTTGAAACTGTTAATTTACTCAAAGCAAAAATTGAGGTTAAAAACCTGGATGATATTCCACTTAATAATAAATAATAATAATAAATAATGCTGGACTTTTCACACAGCATCATCTAGCCCCAAAGTAAGCAGAGCTTGTGTTATGGGTACAAAGATGACTGGTATACTACTTATATACTTTTTGTTTGTAAATATGTACATACACACTATACATAGAAACACCCAGACCCGAGACAAATATTTGTAGATCATACAAACATTGGTCCCGCCGCGGGGATCGAACCCGCAACCTTTTGCGTCGCAGGCGGGCCTTCGCCCACTGCGCTACAGAGGTCGACTTATTAGAACTAAGCGCTTTCAAAGTTCTTTTATTATGCGCACATCGGTGATAGTCACGTGACTGAGTTCAATGATTTTTCTCTATCTCAAAAATTCCCAACGCGCCTAATGAAGTTTTCACTTCAAAAAAGTGCAAGACTTCTGTCCTACTGGGACGTGAACTCGCGGTTGTCTCATTCAGAAGCAGAGCTGTATACCCTCACGGCCATCCTGACGAAACTAAGAACAAGTCAAGAGTAAATAGGTTCCTTCTAGGTAAGCATGCTCCATCTTAGACCTCACTACTGCTTAACATCAGGCAGAGTGAGGTCAAATCCTGACATATTCAATTAAAAAAAAAAAAGTTTGTCGATCTTTGGCAAAGAGAGCTGTCAGAGAAGGTAACGAGTTCGATGGTTTTCCCCCATCTCAAAAATGCCCAACACACCTAAACAAGTTTTTACTTTCATAATTAAACGGTTAATTAAAACGGTCGCCTTGCATGTGTTACCTATAAAATGTAAATCCATAATTGGCTGTATGGAATAGAAATAAGTTTAAGCATAGATAGGCCTAAGAGCTGTGGATTTTGTTATTAAAAAAATAAAAAAAAATAGTAAATACTAGCAAACCCAGCGAACTCCGTTTCGCCACCAGATGCCACCAGATTTTTCCTGAATTTTCTTTTCTATAAACCTCACGGAACCCGAGACCTTTCCAACGAATGCAAAACCGTGGAAATCGGTTCGTGCGTTCTGGAGTTATAGCGTCAGGAAGGAAAACCCGACTTATTTTTATATAGTAGATTAGAATACGAAAACAACTGTAAAGATTAAATTAAAGTTTTTTACATACTTGTAAAACAACCAGTCGTCTGAAGGCGCGGCGAGGGCGGAGAGTAGGGCGCGGTGCGAGTGCGTGGGGCGCGGCGCGGCGGCGGACGCGCTCAGCGCCTGCCAGCAGACGCGCCACGCCTTTTGCCCCCGCGCCCTTACTCCCGCTGTAAACGCTGCCTGTAATCGAAATTTAGATAGATTAGATTTTTATTATGTTTTTAATTATGTTGGTATTTTTATAAGAAGGAATTTTATAAAATTAAACTTTGAGTTAGTTAGGTTAGGTGCATTTATATTTATATTATTTTAGCGATGTATAACTTTCAGACACAATTGTAAAATTGTTATTGAATTGCATTGAAATCATATTCGCTCTTAAACATCTGTTGAAACACCATGTAGATGACACACATGTTAAAACAAAACTGTTACGTGATAGAAAGTCTGCAGTCTGCGAGAAGGCTAAAACAATTGATAAGCACGTGTTAAGCTAAACGCCGTGTTAGACCAGGGATTCGACTTTTGTTTTAAAAAAAACGTAAAAAAAACGTAAACAGGGTCACGACTGTATCCCCAAGGCGCGGTAGACATTCTCTCAGATCTTTATATTCCAGATCCTTTGAAGATGTCTAAGGGGGTAGTCAGAGGCATGTACAAATACATATTTGATACATGCCCACATCTTGCAGAAGTTAGTATTCCATACGTGACAGGTTGCAAGCCCATCGCCGCCTATAAGAATACTAACTGGTTTCCTCACGATGTTTTCCTTCACCGTTCAGAGCTCGTGTTAAAGCGCATATAAATTTTACGACACGCAAAATCCATTGATGCACGGCCGGGATTCGATCCCACGACCTTCAGATTGAAAGTCGAGGTACAACCCCATTCGACCAACATGGCTCTTTTGTTTTACCTCTTGATAAATCTCCGGAATTGTTTCATTTTTCTCGTACCACGCGTCGAAAAGCGCCAAAGCTTGTTTGGTGACATCTTTGTTCTCCCATTCCACGCCCGCTGTCAATAGCGCCCCACTCAACCATCTAAAACATAATTACAATATAAATGTACTTTAAACGACCGACGACGAGACGACGAACGAGACGACCTCTGTGGCGCAGTGGGTGAAAGCCCGCTTGAGACGCAGCAGGTTGCGGGTTCGATCCCCGCCGCGGGATAAATGTTTGTATGATCTGCAAATATTTATCTCGGGTCTGGGTGTTACTATGTATAATATGTATGTATTTACAAACAAAAAAGAATATAAGTAGTGTATCAGTTATCTGGTTCCCATAGTACAAGCTATGCTTAGTTTGGGGCTAGATGATGCTGTGTGAAATTGTCCAGCATTATTATTATTATATTATTAATTACAATAACAATAAATTAAATTACAATAAAATATTCAAATGTACCTAACCTACCTACAGGTGTAATAAAATTTAACCGCAATGGGGGCAAATACCTACATTTTCTTATGTATTTAGATGTTTTTAATCCTAGAAAACTATAGTCAGGTAGGTAAGTACTTGAATTAAGGACTGCATTTTTAATGTTTCTGTAAAAAATACCGTCAGCCTTATAATTAAATTAATATTAATAATATTCATATTTAATTTTACAATTAAATGAAATTTTTTCAAAATAAAATTGGTCAAGTGGATGGATCGATTTCGCCAATTCTTTTTTTATTGTGTTGAATTTATGAATGAATGAACGAACTATTGAACGAACGAATGAATGGATGAATGAGTCAAAGTCAAAAAGCATTTATTCAGTAGGTCTTAGAACTAATTTTACTCCTGTTCTTTCGCGAACAATACTGTGAAGAATCAGGGCAACAAACACGGTTTGGGGCCTATCATTCTTTTAGGTGATCCATCTTTTATCTATAAGTCAAGCTCCAGTGGGGAGCCAGAGTGAGTTAGTGAGTGAAGCAGTGAATGAGTGAAAGTATACAAGCTTGCAATAAGAACTCACAGTTGATCAGGCGGTAAGGTAGGCCCAGTATTAGTTGGATGCAACGTAGACAGTAACGAGTTTAGTCGAGGCCCGGACGCGCTCAGAGCAAGAAGTTGTTTCCACCACGACAGTTGGGACACGACTACCTTCCACGGCGCCCAATGCCGCTCTGTGCTTAGACGAGCTGGGAATAAACAAATATAATGTTTTCTCGCTTGCAAACTAGTGAAAATACAAGTGCGCAAGCGAAAGGACATGATAAGCGTCGGTGTTATTGCAATATTTGGACCAGAAAAGTGAATGTGAGAGCAATTTAGTAATGCTATCATGTTTTCTTGCCAGCACACTAGTAACAACATGGTGTGTGTAGTACACCTTGTGTTGTGTAGCATAGCATAGCGTAGCACCGCGTAGCACAGCGTAGCAAAGCGTAGCACAGTGTAGCATAACAAAGCATAGCGTAGCACAGCGTAGCAAAGCACAGCGTAGCGTAGTGTAGTGTAATGTAATGTAATGTAATGTCGTGTCGTGTAGTATATTAACTCACTGGCGGCGGCAACAGCGCGGCTCGCGGGCAATCTACCCGCACGGCTCAGAACGAACGCGTCGTCCAACATGAGCGCACGTTCCGCTGGCGCTCCGCTGTCGTACATATCCGCTGCACGTGCCGCTATCGACTCCGCTGTCTAAGAAGTTACAGATAAATTGTATAAATTAAAAAGTTGGCCACTGACTCATGAATACGAACTAAATAATTAAAACATAGTTAAGGGTAGGTACTCATATAGGGTCTTTCATTTTAAACTAACTTAATTGAGGAATAGGGTTCAACAAATGAATTAAAAAATATGTATAAAATGTTTTTTTTTTGTTTTCAATTCAACTCAATTTATTCATATAAACTAGCAAACCCAGCGAACTCCGTTTCGCCACCAGATGCCACCAGATTTTTCCTGAATTTTCTTTGCTATAAACCTCACGGAGCCCGAGACCTTTCCAACGAATGCAAAACCGTGGAAATCGGTTCGTGCGTTCTGGAGTTATAGCGTCAGGAAGGAAAACCCGACTTATTTTTATATAGTAGATTGATTATTTGAATATTTTTATAAAAAATAATTTGGATGTTTGTATGTTTGTGTAACAATCACGCCTAAACCAGTGAACCGATTTGGATGAAACTTGGAATAGGCGTAGATAGTGACCTGGAATAGCTATTCAAAATGTTGGTTTTTCAAACGCAGGCGAAGCCGCACGCAGAAGCTAGTAAATAATAGTTTGATATGAAAATCCCGAGAAAATCGATAATGACTATCCTTTCAATTCATTGTTGCTTCCTGTATAACTTAGTCCATTCGAGCGTGCATGTGCGCGCTCGGATGTAGCCGGGCTGTGATTGGTGGAATGTCTGTTATCCTTGAAAATCATTATGCAACATGTCCTAAAAAATCAATAAAAGTTAAATTTTGAAGTGAAAACTTATATCGGCTTAGGAATTAAATTGATACGTCTATTTACAACCCAAAAATTAAGCCCTGTCAGTTTGTGTAGTTTAAAATGAAAGACCCTGTATTTTTATAATAAAATACTTACATCTGGAGATGTGATGTCCTGTGGAGCTACTCGGTACAGTCCCCTAGCACCGACATTGTACCGTACCCATTTATGCTTGCCTAGATCTGGTATTGTCACTGAAAATTAAAGTAGGTATTAGGCGCGGTCCGAGGGGGGTGGTCACAGGGGACTTGACCCCCCCCCCCCCCCAAAATCGTACACGTCAAATAGTAAAATCTTTTGTATTGTTTTGTATTTTGTATAATATTAGTGTAGTGACCCCCCCCCCCCCCCAAATTTCATGACCACCCCGGCACCCCCCCAAATTTCGGGGTGCGACCGCGCCTGAAACTATAAGGCTCAATGCACACTGAATTGGCAGCGACGCGACGCGACGTAACAAGACATTATAAACCTTATGAAAAATGTTACAAGATATAGAAACGCTTGATAGAATGAACATGGCGCGTCAGCTCGCGACCGTGGGAGACTGCTCGAGCCGGCGCGACACCTCGTCAAATTATGATTGTGGTCCAAACCAAACGCTCCTAACCCGTTCATTCTATACACACGAAGAGAACTTTAACTTTAAATATTACAAAAATTATAGATTTAGCTCACACATCTCTTCGTCAATTAATTCTGAATATAACTTCGTACAATGAGCATGAGTTCACTGAGTGAAACGTGTAGACCGGTGCTTTAACCGATAAATATGAACTTATCAAACATTTCAGTAGTATATCAGTCATCTTAGTACCCATATCACAAGCTCTGCTTACTTTGGGGCTAGATGATGCTGTGTGAAAAAGTCCAGCATTATTTATTTATTTATTATTTTATTTATTTATTTCGATTGTGACGTCAGTGATTCCGTGGCTGAGCGGTAAGGCACTCGGCTTTAGGAGGATCGTTTGATTGTCACGGGTTCAAATCCCTAATCGAAAATTTTGATAAGACTTTTCATTTCTCAATGAATTACTTGAGTGGTTTAATACTTTAAAAATTAAAACAATATCTGTGTAAAGAGTAAGTACTTACTTTGTGTATCATTCACCCATATGAGATGGGTGACATTTTCCGCCCAACGCGAAACTTTAGCTATTTTTGTGTCGTTAACTACGTCATACCTGAAAAAAATATTATTAAAGTAAGTAAGTTCGTATGAGTCAGTGGCCAACTCTGGTGACGAGTTTTTAGGCCGCCTTAAGGCCTCCGTCATGGCTTAATGATTTAAATAGCCGGGACCGACAATTTAACGTGCCCTCCGAAGCACGGAAGCGCTCAGATGAAAATGCCACTGGCGGTCACCCATCCACTTACAGACCGTTTAGAACGTTGCTTAACTTCGACGATCTATCAAGAACGACTAAGCAAGCACGACCACGAGCGCTTCAGATATACAGAATATTATTATTAACGCACTACAAAAAATTGTCTAAGCACTGGTCTAACTCGTGTTGCTTAATTAACTACAGAAAAGTTAAGCAATTGTTGAGACGCTGTGTTGACTGACACACGTCAATAACTGTAACCAGAAAAAAGCGTTTTAGGCTCAAATTGGCTCAATGCACATTGAATGGCAATTAGTTTTATAGCAAGCCATCATAAACCTTATAAACTAAGCCACAAGATATAAAAAGGCTCGTAGTAGAATGAACCGCACGAAAGTGTTCGAGCCAGCGCGGCCCGCTAGATGGCTTCGCCAGACCTCGTTCATTCTACAAGCGTTTCTATATCTTGTACTGTTCATAAGGTTTATAATCGCTTGCTATAAAACTAATTGTCGCGTCGCTTGCCAATTCAATGTGCATTGAGCCTTAGGTAAAAGTATTTAGCGATCGTTTTCACAGATATAGTTGTTTAGTTAGTGCTTAGCTAAACACATTTTAATCTATAATTTTAAGACTTATGACTGACTGATGGTGACAGCGAGCTGATCTGATGATGGAGAACGGAACTCCTCAGAAAATTGGTTGATTGAGTTAAATTGAAACTCACTACATCGGTCAAGTTTCATCTACTATTGAAATACTACAGCAAGCTGATCTGATGATGGAGAACGGAACTCCTCAGAAAATTGGTTGATTGAAATGAAATTTTGTACTTACATCGGTGAGTTCAATCAGCTCACGGTAACCTATTAAAAACTTGTACTTGTTGAAATTTTTTCAAAAAAACTTATTTTTTGTAGTAATATGGACAGTATTCTCACCATGTCCCATTATGAAAGTTTTCAGTGTTATTTTTCCAAATTCGAGTGATATTTTCTTCTTCATCAATAGGCCCTACCACGAACGTTACAGGTATTATCCATTTTGCTATAGATTGTTTCTGCTTCGTTGTAGTACGACGGGTTGTTGTAGTAGGGGCAATGGTGGTTGCATTCAGGTCTTCTTCGATTATTTCGGTAAAATTTTCTGAAAAAGATAAGATATAGATATACATATAGATCAATATGTAGGTATAGTCGCCATTTTTGGGACACATTTAAAAAAAACGACTTCTGCAAGATGTGGGCATGTATCAAATATGTATTTGTACATGCCTCTGACTACCCCCTTAGACATCTTCAAAGGATCTGGAATTAAAGATCTGAGAGAATGTCTACCGCACCTTGGGGATACAGTCGTGACCCTGTTTTTATGAATAGTATGTGGTTGTAATGTGTTGTTGTGTGTGAAATAAATAAATAAATTAAATAAAATATTCATGGTTTGAACACACAACCTTCACCGATCCGTGGTGTAGGTATGTGTTATGAGTTTAGTATGCGTGTATGTATGAGTGTGTGTATGAGTTTATATGCGTGTGAGTATGTGTGTTTGTGTATGTGTTTGTATGAGTGTATGATTATACCTGGTTCATAGAAGAGTTCATCCAAATCTGCTCTCAAATCCATAGTGAGTAGATTGTTGACAATCGGCGGGTCCGGATCGGGCGGGTCAGCTGACATCACGAATCTGACATGAAAGGGACAGTTAAGCCTGACACTGAAAGGGACATCATTATAGTAGCCTACAGTTTTACCTCACGAGGCGGGTTAGTCATTGTGTGTGTAAAGCACATGCACAATATGTCTGTGTGCTGTGAATGCTCCTTGAAATGAGCGAGGTATCGCTCCCCCCCTCCTCGAGTCGTATTCCTCAGTGCTGAAGGTCGTGACCGGCTTTAGGTATCACTTTCTCCCTAATAAATAAATAAATAAAAAAAAAATCATTTATTTCGAGAAAACACTCACAGGTACACAATCTAAATAGACAATGTTATAGTCCATACAATAGTACATTACGATATTAGTGCGTAAAGATGGTTATAACATGCGAGGCGGAATTTCAGCCCGAGCCGCAGGCGAGGGCGTAATTGAGCCGAGCATGTTATAACCAATACGCACGTATATCGTACGACGTTTTTTAACACATTTGCGAGGAAACAGAAAAAAAAAACATTTAAATAAACTCAATCTGTGAATGCACACTGTTGCTTTCCCGCCATTTGAACAGACTGCCTACTGAGTGGCGCCGCGCGGCGATTAGTTCTCCTTTGAATAGCAACAGCGCGCTGCTCACTAGCTGGAGGCACGACTCCAGCTCGGCGGCGATCAGTTCCATATTTGAAATGGCAAATAATGCTGTTATGGAATTTGTATGGACTATAACATAACTATTTGCTTTGATAACACACGCGTTTGTTATGACCCGCTTTACATATCTAAAACCGGTGGAATTACATCAGCTTTACGAGCAAGGGTGTTAAAAATTCCATAACAGCATTATTTGCCATTTCAAATATGGAACTGATCGCCGCCGAGCTGGAGTCGTGCCTCCAGCTAGTGAGCAGCGCGCTGTTGCTATTCAAATTTCAAACTAATCGCCGCGCGGCGCCAGTAGGCGGCGCTAGCGCGCTGTTAAAATGGCGGGAAAGCAACAGTGTGCATTCACAGATTGAGTATAATTAAAATAAAAAAAATATCTAAAAATGTCAACTTTCAATAATGAAGATGAGCAATATATTACTTCAACTCCACCGGATATACTAACAGAAGCGCGAACCGCATGCGACAGCTTGCTGGAGTTTTTGACACACAGACAGAAGACAAATGACCTCTGTGGCAGTGGGTGATAGCCCGCTTGAGACGCAGAAGGTTGCGGATTCGATCCCCGCCGCGGGATAAATGTTTGTATATTCTGCAAATATTTATCTCGGGTCTGGGTGTTTCTATGTATAATATGTATGTATGTACAAACAAAAAGTATATAAGTAGTATAATCAGTTATCTGGTTCCCATAGTACAAGCTATGCTTAGTTTGGGGCTAGATGATGCTGTGTGAAAATGTCCATCATTATTTTATTTATTTATTAAATACACACAAAGCTTAAAAACTAACAGGGTTCATAGTTAGGTGTCGCTCACAGCAATGTCTCATGTAGGGACAGTCCACCCTGGCAGCTATCATTGCCAGGACGGAATTATGTTTCTCCATCTTCCTCTGTCCCCGGCAGTATGAGCACTGTGGATCGTGGTGTCGAGAGTAATACGAATTTGGTCAGACCAGCGCATCGGACTTCGCTCACGAGGTTCTCCTTCTATTTTCGCGGTCACTATAGGCTTCTCTAGGTTGTCCCCATCTTTCCTTGCAATAGTTAGTAATTAAGTTCGTATGAGTCAGTGGCCAACTCTGGTGACGGAGTTGTTAGGCCGCCTTGAAGCCTCCGTCATGGCTTAACGACTTAAATAGCCGGGACTGACAATTTAACGTGCCCTCCGAAGCACGGAAGCAATGTGACCGAATACTCGAGTATTCGGTCACATTGCTTCCGTGCTTCGGACTATAAGCAGGGCTATAAGCAGACACGCAGATAATAAGTGTCAGTGATAGTCTTTTGATAATCTTGAGCTCCCGCAGTATGGATACCGATGTTGGTCCGATGTGCTGTCCAATGTCCGATGTGCAATATCGCTTCTATCTATCTATCTATCTATTCAGCCCGGTTGCAACCACTGCTGAGTATAGGCCTCCTCTCTATATCACTCTTCTCGGTCCTGTGCAGTCCTTTCCCACGCATTCCCAGCTACATTAACGATATCATCCGACCATCGGGCGGGTGGTCTCCCTCGTGGTCTTTGTGCATCTCTGGGCCACCATTTCGTAATTGCTGTTGTCCATCTTCCGTCTTTCCGTCTAGCCAGGTGTCCCGCCCATCTCCACTTGAGACTTGCGATGCGCATACCTACGTCTACGACCTTGGTTCGACGTCGTATTACTACGTTGGGTATGTGATCGAGGAGTATCGCTTACACAGAAATAAATCTGACCTATTTAATTAAAAAAAAAACGAAACAAACAAAGAGCAACCCTTCGTGAAATAGAATAAAATGTACCTTTCCTGCTTTAAAACAACATCTGAGCCCACAACGGTAGCATATAGTAGAGGGTATCCAGGCTTCTCGCACCAACCATCCCAAGCGTGGGCGTGAGATGGATCCATACCCACGCCATCTCGCTCCAACGCCCTCCAGAGGTCTCTAAAAATCAAATAGTATGTAGATGTACCAAGGGGATAAAGTATTATGTCACGAGCGCCATATTTAATCCCAAGCGCATTGAAGGATTCTTGAGTCAACGCCGGAGCGATAGCGAGGGTTTATTCGGGAGTTAATGCCAAGAATCATGAGATAGCGAGGGATTCGGTTTAAAACTGGCCCTTGATTCAGCGGAATGCATTCGGTTCGGAATAGGTCAGCTGTTCAACCGACCGCAACCAATCACAGTGCAAGAAACGTCAGTTTTGAATCAATTCCTGCACTGTGATTGGTTGCGGTCGGTTGAACAGCTAACCTATTCCGACCCGAATGCATTTCGCTGAAGTCTGAATCACTAGGCTGAAGTGAATACTCTTATGTGACTCAAAGCAAACCTTAACTAGTATAAAATAAGAGTCATATTCACCTGGCATCAGCACTCGCTGATCGATGATCTCGCAACAGTCTTGCCAAAGCAGCCCTTCCCGCAGCTTCACCAGCTGCTTCTATTGCCATACTAACTATCGCCGCACCCTGCACGAACAAACGAAGTAGGTAAAAAAATAAATAATAAATAATGCTGGACATTTCACACAGCATCATCTAGCCCCAAACTAAGCAAAGCTTGTACTATGGGAACCAGATAACTGATATACGAGTACTACTTATATACTTTTTGTTTGTAAATACATACATATTATACATAGAAACACCCAGACCCGAGATAAATATTTGTAGATCATACAAACATTTATCCCGCCGCGGGGATCGAACCCGCAACCTTCTGCGTCCCAAGCGGGCTTTCACCCACTGCGCCACACAGGAGGTATTAGATAAGTTCGTAGGAGTGAGCTGAGGTAGCCTGGGCCGTATTCGCGTTCCTTTTTTCGTTCGTTTGATGAATACCTATTCGGATGCTTCCCACCATGATTTTTGACTTCAAAGGCCAATTTTTCAAACGTTGAAACACGGTATTTTTCAAACTTAGGTCATTGGGCCGGAGTTTTTAAAAGCTGCTTGAACTCCGTCATGGCTTAGGTAATTACTAATAGCCGTGATCGACAATTTAACATGCCCACATTTTGCTGAAGTTAGTACCATACGTGTGTGGTTGTAAGCCCACAGTTAATGTCGGATAGTAGAGTCTTTCATTTTAAACTACACAAACTGACAGGGCTTCATTTTTGTGTTGTAAATAGACGTTTGACCGTATCAATTTAATTCCTAAGCCGATGTTAGTTTTCACTTCAAAAAGTATCTTTTATTGATTTTTAGGACATGTTGCATAACATTTTCAGGGAGAACAGACGTTGACCAATCGCAGCTCAGCAACATCACATCGCACGCTCGAATGGACTAAGTTATACAAGAAGCAACAATCAATTAAAAGGATAGTCTTTATCGATTTTATCGAGATTTTCATAACAAAAAAATAAAAACATTACATAAATATTTTTTAATTTATTTGTTGAACCCAATTCCTGAATATAGTTAGTTTAAAATGAAAGACCCCATATAGCTTAGATATTCTTGTAAACATGGTAAGCGCAATCTAGGATTCAAATCGGTGAAGTTTGAAGCGGTGAAGCTCTGAAGTAGCTAGGTTGTAATTGGCAACTTTATTACGATGCTCTTGTAGTTCAGGCGATCGTAGTTAGAGGTCGCCACAAAGCTAAATGAGCTATCTAAACTAACCTTATGTAGAGAAAGTTCGTCCGTCGCTGACTCTATATCAGCTCGCTCCAATCTAGGCGAGGCCACCGCCCGAACAGAGTTACTTGAATCCAGCCTGGAATCAAACCCGCAGCCTTAATACCAACAAGAGCAAAACAGCACAATAAGCCAGTCGCATCAGTCACACACATCATTTCAGTCGCTATAACATCAGTCATCAGTCACATCAGGCACTATTATGAGCATATAAACTTATTTAACGAGTCTCAATTTTGTTTGACTAGCTCCCCACTGGAGCTTGACTTTTTAGTTTTTAGATGGATCACCTTAAAGAATGCTAGGCCCCAAACCGTGTTTGTTGCCCTGATTCTTCACAGTATTGGTCGCGCAAGAACAGGAGTAAACTTAGCTTTAAGACTTCTAAGTGATCCCAGCGGTCCTACTGAATAAATACTTTTTGAATTTGACTAAGACATCAGTCATATTAGTCACATCACATCAGTTCATCAGTCAAATCAACAGTCTCATCAGTCATTAGTCACATCAGTCATCATTCACATCAGTCACACATATCACTTACCTCAACGCAGGCAGCACGTGGTCAAGCAGCAAAGCATCCTCCTGTCTTTCAGTTGGGTCGAACAGAGGCGCGCGTTCCGCCAAAACTGACGTCAGTGCTTCAAGCAGCCATTGAGAGGACCACCAACGTGGTGAAACCAGGCCGGAGAACCACTGTGCATAAAAACTTCCTCAACATACTCTCAAAAGGCAATCTATGCGTACCTACACACGGACGCTAGTGCCTGGGACATTTTTTGAGCTGGAATAGGCTTCTAGCTAATCTAGCTTAATCGGCCTTGTCCACAGATACTTAGATACTTACTTTGTTCTAAAACTGTCATTTTTTTGTATTAATTTTTTTAAGTCTTGTTTTTGTTATTTTATTGCTGTGTCTCATCTAGTATGTGACGTCCTCGTGGTTCCAACGGAAGATCAGCGTCGTAATAGTCTATGGCTATTATGACAAATGCTGAGTTGGACGCCAATTCGTAGTTTTAAGGTTATTTAATGTGTAGATTAGATTTAAACTTAGTATCTCATTTTTTGTGCTAACCTACAATATTTACTGTATTATTATTATTATTTTTTAAACTACGAATAAAGACTTTCTTATTCTTATTCTTATTATTCTTATTCACAGGAAAGACATAATCCCACCAAAAACATTTCTTAGAAAACAGGTTGCCAAGAATCTACATTTCATTGTGTAAAAGTCATGAGATCTCTACTCGTAGGTAGCTGAGCTAAATTTTGTGCTGCGTGTCCTAGCCCTTGAAGAAGCCCAAAGATGACATTAACGGCCTTATTAATAAACTTTGTGTACAGTTACGACAAGTTTAAACGCATTGTGCCTACATACAAGTTACAAACTTAGTTAGGGCGAGGTCGGCGTCGATTCTGCTGTTCACTGACTAAACTTAATTAAACTAAAACTTGAACGTCCTTATTTCGTTCTCGCTAAAGACGAAAATGGCACGTCATTGAAAGTGACATTACTAAAAGTATAATCAAAATGGTGTTTCTGAGCTTCTGTAGCAGCTGTTTTATACAGCAAGTAAAATGGTCGTGACTAATTCTACCCACAAATACTGCATTTTTACTAAAAATAAGTAATTTTAAGAATGCCAGTGTGATAGTCATTCTATTTTGGACCTTATCGTAAAGGTAATAAGGACGTAGCATTTTAGTTTAGTTAACTTTAGTCAGTGAACAACAGAATCGACGCCAATGTCTCGATAGTGCAAGGTTTACTTCAATAATTATCTTTTCTCCATCACTTAATACCCTATACCTTACTCTAGTTTAGTTTAGTTAAGATAAACTAATGTAAACCTTTATTTGAAATAAAATCTTATCTTATCTTATCTATCTTATCATTGTATGATTACTCCTCAGTTACACCCGTCGTAACTGTACCCATTGATGCCTTTTTGGTCCAAAAGTTTAAGTCAGTGACCAGACGTTTCATATTAGATCTATAGCAGAATATCATTATTTACCTACATCTCTTTTTGCCCACTTGGTCCACTAACCTGCTGCGCTAAGAGTCTTGCAATGGTCTTCGTATCGGAGAGGGTGGATGGAGATAACGTTATCAGGCCCCAGCCTTCAGAGTAAGCATTTCCGCTCTCCACCACGACAATATCTGTTGGACAACATTAGTATTACGTTGGAAACACTACTTTTCATTAGATACAAGTTAAAAGAAAGATAAGAAAACAACCTAACTAACCGCAACCAATCGCAGTGCAGGAATTGATCCAAAACTGACGTTTCTTGCACTGTGATTGGTTGCGGTCGGTTGAACAGCTGACCTATTCCGAACCGAATGCATTGCGCTGAACTCTTAAACAAGGGTCTGCATATTTTTTTTAATTATTATGCTAGTCTTGAAAAAGCTAGATGCTACACCTTTTGCGAACAATACAGGGTGTAAAAAGACAACTACCGAAAACTGAGGGGTTGCAATCAGACCATGATTCTAAACATATTAAGCGAAAAAAAACGCAAAAAAATATTTTGACTTAGCTTAGTCATTTTATGTTATTTTTGGTTATTTACTACTATTACAACATAATAACACCATACCTACCTAATAATTTCATTTATAAAAGAAAAAAACATTTAAAACTCAAAATCCAGCAATCTACGTAAAAAACGCGCCCAGAACATACGCAAACAGTACTCTTCAAACGCTGTTTTCTCCGGATTTAGTGCATATTTCGGAAAATCCTTTTGGATTTGGTTGTCTGTTGGGATGCTGTACCTACCCCTTTCGGCTTCGGTAGACGTCTTTTTACACGCTGTATAAAATCATAGAGCTCACCGAATTTAGGCAGAGGGTAGGATGTGTTGAGTTCAAATGAAAACATCTGTATTGTCCTCTGCACCCACTCTAGCAGGGGCCTGGAATGAATAACAATTTATTATATTACTATCTTATCTATCCTACTATCCCACTTCCTACAATCATACTTCCTACTATTCTACTTCCTACTATCCTACTTCCTACTATCACACTATAATATAATAAAGCTGAAAGTTGTTGAGTTTGTTTGGATGATTGTATGTTTGTTTCAATCACGCCTAAACCAGTGAACTGATTTGGATGAAACTTGGAATAGGCGTTGATACTGATTTGGAATAGCATAGGTAGGTATAAACTATACAAAATGTTGGTATCACGCGAGCGTTTAATAATTTACGAGTATGTATTAAGAATAGCCGGAAAACTAAAAAAAATCGTAGAGCTACATGTCGCACCTCACAACTAATATAGTCGTAACTCAAAATTTTGCACTTTTGAGTTAAGTATGCCACCAAGAAGAAGAATTCTTTCTCTACAGACTGGTGAGACCCTTACATTTCTACCTATTTTTATCGCAAATCGGTAGTACTATAAAACTTTATTGACTGTCAATCTCGTTCATTCTTTCGACAAGTAACACCGTCACAACTTAGTCCAGACGTGTTTAACCTGTCTCATGTTAATATAAGACATAGTGATTGTCAGCTTTTATACAAAAACAACACAAGTGAGTAGTCAATATAGTCTTATTATCTAGTTGTGACACTTTTGCCTGTCAATAAAATATAAATATGAGCGTTACATCACAAGTTGAGACTTTATTGCTTGTCAATAATTTCCTTTCGTGGATTATTACGAAAAATATTTCGACTTAGGACTATATTGCCACTGTTTTGTTTGAGTTACTACTGTATGACCTGTTAAAATCATCGCGAAAGTTATTCGATATTTTGGGTTAACTATAAATATGACGGTTCCGCCTGTTCAGTTTTGCTAAATATCTATTTATTTACAGAAAGAGTCCACAGTCGATTCGACATAACTGAGAGTAGTGACTTCTAATTACGGTTTTTTTCTTTCTTATTAAGTATGTTGAAAACCATTAGTAAGTGGATGCAGCCTTGCCTTACTCCTTAACTTAAATGGTTGATAAAAAGTCTTATCGACCCTTATACTACCCCCCGACTCATGGCATCTGATGAGGGAGATAAGTTGTTGTGGTACTCCAAAATCAGTCAAAAAAGGGATCAGTTAACGCAGTCGAACGCCTTGCTGTAGTTGATAAAGCAAAATTACTCCAGGAGTGTCGAATATTCATAGTATTTCTCGATAATCTGCTTTATATTCAGAATGTATCCATTCACAAATCCCGGTTGTTTCGGAGATATCTGCCAGTACAATAAAAACCACAACCTGCTGTTAATTATAATCAGTAGTTTTCGCTTGCGTGAATAACATAACAGAGAGGGATAAGTTTCAAACTTCTTAGTATAACCCTTTCGGTGCATCGATATTAGTAGAATCCGACCAGTCCTGAGGCCATACACCCGTCCGAAAGACAGTATTACAGATTCCGTGTAACACGTCCACCGCAGCGTCACCTAGAGCTTTCAAGACTTCAGCCATAACCATATCAGGTCCTGATGCTTTGTTTAAGCTTCTTAATCTCAGCATACACTTCCCTTTTGAGACTTATTATCCTGTTTATTCGTGGTCATGTGAATTGGCTAAAATATGTGAGGTAAGCTGACAATTGACGTGTCTTTGTAGAGGTCTTCGCAGTTTTCACACCATCTATATGCTATCGGTTCTAGTCTTAAGATAGTGCTTACCTTGTGCATCGTATAAAGCATAGGACTTTGGTTTGATTTGAACTTTCTTCAAAGGAGTCTTTTTTAACAGGTCTGCTGTTTGTAGTCTGTGAGCGTGCTTTGTGGAGAGGAGTGAGTTGTCCCTACCCTAAGATTAATATCCACGGCTTGGCTGCTGACTGATAGATAGCTCTGTTTGTTGATTTTTTTGGAACCTGTAATAGTGCATTCCACTGTTGCCTTCAGACGCATGGAGAACCACGTTACGCTACGAATAATGTGTGGTCTATACCGCAATCTTTTCATGGGAAAGGTTTTGCATTGGTGGTGGAGATCTCCAGCGGGTATTGATCATGATGTAGGAAAGTAGTCAATTTGGTTGGGGTATCTGTCGCCTAGAGATATCCAGGTGAACAATCTTCTTAAATCTTCTTATAATATAAGTAGATTGTACCTACAACTCGATATTATAATTTAAGTCTCATACATATTCATTTAAATAAAACGCCCGTCAAAACGCATTTTTGTTAGTCTTTGAACAGGCCTTACAGTCGTAATTCAAAATTGATTTTTTATTGATAGGCAATATAGTCTTAACTCAAAGTACTAGTAAAATAAAATTTATTTCTCAGAATGTATTAGCTGTATATAATCAAAAATATAAAATTATTAAAGCCAGATAATATATCTACAATCGTGCATTTAAGAAAAAGCATAATATTTAATATTCTGGGCGGTATGATTTTTCAAAACTTCAAAACGCTGTATCTCAAAATCGCCTTTTTTGAGTTACGACTATATTAGTTGTGGGGTGCGATGTGGTATTTTTAGGGGTATGATTTTTGTCTCTTGACGTCACTGTTTGGACCAACCTGTATAGTATGTCATAATAACCTAGCAGAATAGACTTATAGGCTCAATGCACAATGAATTGGCCGCTGCCAATTCACAGTGCATTGATTGCTACGCGACGATCAGTTTCAATAACAAGACATTATAAACCTTATGAACAATGTGACAAGATACAGAAACGCTTGATAGCTCGCGACCGCGCAAGGCTTCGCCACACCACATTCATTCTATATCTTGTTTCATTGCTCTTAAGGTTTATAATGTCTTGTCGCGGCCAATTCAGTCTGCATTAAGCCATATTGTACAATTCCATCTCACGGTAGATTTGTTTGTGCATAAGCGATACTGCCTCATTGGTCTATGGAGCGTTCTTGAACTTACGCACACAGAAACACGTGCATTTGCAGAATTATGAGTGCGCAGGAGCCGCCATTTTGTAAGCGGGAGGAAAGTGTGATTGATTTGTTCGGCGTGTGAGGAGTACAGAGCTAAAACACTTTTCAGCTAATTACAAGTTAATTAGACAACCAATCGAAAAATTAAAAGACACAATTAAAGAAATACTTGTAGGTTTCTTGACAAAACAAAAACCCACCAAAAAAAGTGTGCTGTTTCTGAGATAAATAGCAAAGTGTGTGCAAAACATGTATTTTTCAAAAAAAAATATCTAGAAAACTTTCACCAATCGTGTTTTTAAAACACGTTTCTATGTATAATATGTATGTATTTACAAACAAACAGTATACCTAAGTAGTATATCAGTTAACTGGTTCTCATAGTACAAGCTTTGCTTAGTTTGGGGCTAGATGATGCTGTGTGAAATGTCCAGCATTATTTATTTATTTATAATCCAAGATAAAACAATGAAGTATCATTTACCTAAATAAGAAGGTTGTAGCTTTCATATATTCTGAGATAAATAACGATTTCGAACTACAAAATTCCTTTAATCGCTCCTGCACACTCATAGACTAAACCGCGGTAAACCGCCTTGTATAACTATAGCACAGGAAAACCGCCTTCGATAACTATAGCACAGAATACAGAGGGGAACTATAGGTACTTACTCTGACTCTTCAAGTATAACTTGATTGTCGCTATACAGGCTGATCTCCGGTGGAGGTAATACATCCTCGCTGTCAGTGTCAACGTCAGTGACAGTGACAGTGACGTTGACATCCACAGGCGCCGCGCGCCGTTGCAAACGGCAAACGGCGACTGACATCATATGGGGCGACATGGGGGGAGAAGTCGCGAATTCATCTTGTAGCTAAAAATGATGACGAAAGTATAAAAGTAAGTTCGTATAAGTCAGTGGCCAACTCTGGTGACGGAGTTGTTAGGCCTCCGTCATGGCTTAACGACTTGATAGCCGGGACCAACAATTTAACGTGCCCTCCGAAGCACGGAAACGCTCAGATGAAAATGCCACTGGAGCCATCCACTTACAGATCGTTTATAACGTTGCTTAGCTTCGACGATCTATCAAGAACGACTAAGCAAGCACGACCACGAGCGCATAATGAATACAAATTAAAACTATTGGAGATTTTTTATGAGACAAGTTTAGCGTCCGACTCTAGTGACGGGGTTTTAAGCCGCCCTACGGCCTCCGTCATGGCTTAACACATAGGCTACGCGTTCGGTTTTCTATGGACAAAAAGTGAACAACTACCTTGTTACCTACCTACCTACTTGTGCCTAACTAAATGTTGCACACATCGGAAATGGATAGACTGTAGAAACTTGTACCTATTTAAAATAAGGCCTTGTTTTGTACAACAGTTCTGCAATAAAATTGTTCTGATTCTAATTTTTAGTTTATTTTGTATTCGTTTGTATTCGTCTGATCAGTGTTGAAACTCACCAGTCGATGACCCAAATAGAAGCCAGCCTCTTCCGTAGCTACTATAGGCATATTAGTCAGGGATACGTGAAACCTGAAAAAAAAAACAATATAAGTACGATGTGGGTTATCCAACGATACTTTTATACATACCTACCTGGAAGGGGCAGTAAGGCTCAATGCAGCCAAGTCAAGTCAGATACAGGGTCTTTCATTTTAAAATACACAAACTGACAGGGCTTCATTTTTGAGTTGTATGTAGGTACTCGTAAATAGACAGACTTCGTTCATTCTACAAGCGTTTCTATATCTTGTACCATTGTTCATTGCTTGAGACGCAGCAGGTTGCGGGTTCGATCCCCGCGGCGGGACCAATGTTTGTATGATCTACAAATATTTGTCTCGGGTCTGGGTGTTTCTATGTATAATATGTATGTATTTACGAACAAAAAGTATATAAGTAATATATCAGTCATCTTAGTACCCATAACACAAGCTCTGCTTACTTTGGGGCTAGATGATGCTGTGTGAATAGTCCAGCATTATTTATTTATTTTATTTATTGTTCATAAGGTTTATATTGGCTTGCTATAAAACTAATTGACGCGTGGCTTGCCAATTCAATGTGCATTGAGCCAAAAACTTTTCCTAATGCCGGCCACACACGATCCAGTCTACCGTCCAGTTTGCAGCGCTGCAAATTTGATCAAGTCGGCAGAAAGAAAGAATAAGATTAAAAAAACACAAATGAAAAATGATGCAGAACGAAGTTCTTTTTCGCTTGTCATGCACGCCCATACCAATACACCGTCAAGTTTACTGGACGCCGCATCCAGTCCGCGGCAGACTGGACGGTAAACTTGATCGTGGGTGGCCGGCATAAATTGTCCGACCCCATTGACTGGAGCAGTGGGGTCGTTGGGCATATAACATATTGTATTGAGTCGATGAAGAATCTAGTTTTTTTTTTGTTCCCATTGTTCCTAAACTGTGATTAAAATACTCGGCCAACTGAAGTTAGAGAT
This sequence comes from Epirrhoe alternata, assembly GCA_963565295.1. Lineage (NCBI taxonomy): Eukaryota > Metazoa > Arthropoda > Insecta > Lepidoptera > Geometridae > Epirrhoe > Epirrhoe alternata. The sequence continues at coordinate 4,138,955 of OY751403.1, forward strand.
ACGTTTGGGCTGGGTTTGGCTTACCTGTCTCTAACTACTGTAAGCTTGAAGGAGGCTCTGAAGTGAGGTTCGTCGAGACAGGGAAACGCAGAACGCGCATGCGTCAACCAAAACCTTGATACTGCACAGCGTCTGAAAGAAAAAATGTTGTCTATACCCTAATTATACAGGGTCTTTCATTTTACTACACAAACTGACAGGGCTTTATTTTTGGGTTGTAAATAGACGTTTGACCGTATCAATTGAAGTACTAAGCTGGTTTAAGTTTTCACTTCATTTATCTTTTATTGATTTTTTAGGACATGTTGCATATTGATTTTCAAGGAGAACAAGCATTCCACCAATCGCAGCCCGGCTACATCCAAGCGCACACACATGCACACTCGAATGGACTAAGTTAAACAGGAAGCAACAATGAATTGAAAGGACAGTCATTGTCGATTTTCTCGGGATTTTCATAACAAAACAAAAAAAAAATATTACATACTTAAATATTTTTTAATTAATTTGTTGAACCCAATTCCTGAATAAAGTTAGTTTAAAATGAAAGACTCGAAATAAAATGAAGAACTCTAAAATGAAACTAATTGTAGCGTCGCTTGCCAATTCAATGTGCATTGAGCCTAAAGCGGTCTAAAACTCCGTCACCCGAATGGCTGCACTCATACAAACTTACGATTATCTTTAAACTTACTGTCTATGTGTCCCTGTGAGGAAGAATCCGCGCTGCTTATCGCTCCGCTCAAGTCTAGTGATAAATCTTAGACTGAGGGTATAGTTGTATTTTCGGCGCAATTTCTCCTAAAAAATACAAAAAATAATTACAAAAAACGTACTTACTAATTTTCAATTTGATTCAAATTCAAAGTCAAAAATGATTTATTCAGAAGGACCGGGATAATTTATGTTAATTCGCGACCAATACCGTGAAAAAAGTGCAACAAACATTGAATTTGACATTTTGATTGAACATAGGTACGAACAATTGAACTAATCTCCTCAGTGAATCGCGTTTTACGCGAGCCCTAATCATCAATAACCTTTGTGTGGCCAAAGATGTTGACATATTCGTTATTAAAGTGACGAAATTCACAAATATTGTATTTAAAACAAATGTAGTTTATTAAACTTTTTAAACTTTCGTGATTTTGTGACATAATTATTATTTTTAAAACCGGGTATTCATCACGTACCTATTTTTATTATTTCTTTCGAATTGAGGGTAGACGCAATCTACTCTCAATAATAGAAGCTAACTCGCCGTGCCTCAGTTCATCCGTGACCACGGGCGCTGCAATGCGTCCGAAACGTCGGAAAAAAGAAATAATAAAAATAGGTACGTGTTACCCCAGATTTACATTCAGCCCTGTTGGGCAGGGAAGTGAGCAGGAAAGTGGGCAGCGCGAGAATGTAAATAGGTTACTCGCGCTGTCACTGCCACTCGCACTGCCCGGCGCTAAATGTTCATGAAGGCTGAGTGTGAACACACCACTCGCGTCGGGGGAAATATTTCCGGCAGCGCGAGGAGCAGTGGCAGTAGCTGAATCTAAATCTGGCATTAAATAGCCGGTTTTAAAAATAATAATTATGTCAAATGTAGTTTATTATGCCTTTCATTGTCGCTTTGGTTATGACAATTTGCTACTGCAAATTGTTTGCTGTTATGACAATGTAAATTTATAAATAAATAAACATTTTACAGTCACTCACCTTGAACTCGATATAAGTTTGTTCAGAAAGAGGGTAGTCCAAAACGCGCGCTACTTTAGGTCCCACTGCTCCTCCAGATTTGAACAATGCCCTCTCAGTGACGTTCATATCTCTCACGTTCAACACAACGAACGTGGTATCTCTGTCCACCTTCAAGTCTATTGAGACTTCACCTGAAAAAAAATAAGTGTGTAGCTATTTCACAAAGGCAAGTTGGTCATAATTGTGTGTAGTGTTGTTTCTGTGTATGTGTAACCCTGCGTCTTACGCGAATGCGAAGCGGCCATGGATTTAGCATTGAACCTTTTTTGGAAGCGGCTCTATTGAAGTGCCGTACGTGACGGGTGCGCAGCGGCGCGGCCGGCGCGGATTGAATCGAACGCGATCAGAATTTTTGTGAATTTTGACACTATGAATGATTTGACGTAAACAATATAGAACGATTCGCACGCACGTAGAACAGACTCGCCGCGCCGCGCCGCGCTGCATATCGCATCGCTTCGCTTCGCAATCGCGTTTGGTTCGCGTCAAGACGCCCACGTATGACGCAGGGTAAGCGATAAGCGCTCATTCGTCCATGGAATGTTGACATCACACAGAAAGAACGTGCCTGAGTAGAACTAGAAAAATAGTCCTACGATTGGACATTTTTATGAATGGACATTTTTATACCGGTTGTCATCTACACTAATATTATAAAGAGGAAAGATTTGTTTATTTATTTGTGTTTGTTTGTTTGAATTGAATCGGATGCTTCCCATCACGATTTCTGACTTCAAGGGCCAATTTTTCAAACTTTAAAAGACGGTCCTAACCTAGGACCAAATATTCAAAAACGAAAAATTTACCCTTGAAGCAAATTCAATCAAAAACCAAGCGGGCGAAGCCGCGCGGAAAAGCTAGTAATTCTATAAAAACGGCAAAAAAATTACGTTTGTTGTATAAAGATAGCGGCAACAGAAACACATCGTCTGTGTTTTAACTATCACGGTTCATATACCTAGGTAGAGTGCGTTTCATCAAATAGTTCCTATGCCGTCATGTTGGCAGTGGAATGTTTTAGGCATAATTTCCTCAAGAAATTCAAATAAAACCTTGAAAAACCTAGAGATACGTCTACAAAGACGTCTACAAAGACGTATCTCTAGGTTTTTCAAGGTTTTATTGGAATTTCTTGAGGAAATTATGCCTAAAACATTCTACTGCCAACATGACGGCATAGGAACTATTTGATGAAACGCACTCTAACAGCCTGGCGACAGACAGACAGAAGGACGGACATCGGAAGCCTAAAAACTATACATAAAAATGTGACAGTGACAGGATTACCTCTCAACTCTCCAGTGGTCAAGTTGGGATGTAGCCACAAGCTGTAATGTTTTGGCACCACGAATGTGGGCAGTCTAGCGCCACGCCAAGGAAATACTGCACCATTTGTAGCTATACGCTCCCTGGAACAATCACAATGTAGATTTAAAAAAAACTAAGTTCGTACGAGACAGTGGCTATCTCTGGTAACTGAGTTTTTAAGCCGCCAGCCTCTATCATGACTTAACAACTCAATAGTCGGGGCAGTATGTATGGGACAGCTGGAAGGGGAAGGCCGAGGTGAACCTTCTTGGATCAAATTGGCGACATTTTGGAGAAGGGCCAGGTCAAAAGTACCCTAAATCGACGAGCATGTATGAAGAATGTAATGAGAGTAAATGAGGCGAAAGTTGTGTGTCAGGATCGTAGCGAGTGGAGATTCGTGGTCTCTGCCTACCCCTTTGGGAAAGAGGCGTGTGTTTATGTATGTAGTCGGGTCAATCACCGAAGCGCTCAGTTGAAAATGTCGCTAGTGGCCACCCATCCACTTACGTTTAGAACATTGCTTGACTTGACGATCTATCAAGAACGTCTAAGCTTTAACGCGCTTCGTTTGCGCTTTAAACTGATCGCACATATGTCCGCGCTGTGCGCGCTGCAGTCATTTTTCTATAGAAAAAATACTGATGACGTCAGAAAATGCTGCTCGCTTCTGACGTATCATGTCCTCTATTGAATGGACAGTTCAGCGCGATCGGCGATGGGTCGCGCGACCAACTTACTTGTTTGCGGCAGCATCGCTTGAAATGGGGTCGGTAGGAGCTTGTCCTGGGATAAGGGTGGCTTCTGACGCACATGGACAGTCTGAAACATAGAACATACAGGGTGTGGCCTTAAACCGCAATCAGAAATGTGAATAAAAGTAATAAATAAATAAACCATTTCATCATCATCATCACCCTATAGCAGTCCACGGCTGGACATAGGCCTTTCCTAATGAGCGCCATTGCGCCCTGTCCTCAGCTCGACGCATCCAGCTTCTGCCAGCAGCCTTTCGCAGATCGTCTCTCCACCTGGCTGCAGGGCGTCCTACACTACGTTTGCAGAGTCGCGGTCTCCACTCAAGAACTCGTTTACCCCAGCGGTTATCGGTTCTTCGGCAGATATGGCCAGCCCACTGCCACTTCAGCTTGCTAATTCTCTGAGCTATGTCGACAACTTTGGTTCTATGTCGATGTAAATAATTTATTTCATTTTTTAATCATTTATTTTAATGTGCGAGCTGGTTTAAGGTGGCAGCACGACCTATCGGTGCCGAACACGACAAACTGTCAATGCTGTCAAATGCTGTGACATGAAGCGAGCCGCATTTTCTGACGTCTTCAGTATTTTAACTATAGAAAAATGACTGCAGCGGGTACGGCGCGGCTAAGTGCAAGCAGGTTTAATAAATGATTTTGACATTGACATAATCGAGTTGTACTCACAAGGTTGCGGAGTAGCGTACACAACGAGTAAAGCACTCGCGAATATAGCTGAAAAGACGAGCGCAGCGAGACACAACGCACGTCTTTGTGAGCAAACAGCCACCGGCGTCTCTCGTAGATCGTTCGCTTCTCTCGCCTTATCTGAATCTACGAAGTAAAACATGCAAACATAAATAAACATGCAGTAAAATACTACAATAGGCGCGAAACCTCTGTGTATGCGTGCTTTTTAGATCTAAGTCGAGCTTTCGACCTAGTAAACTATGATTTACTTTGGAGGAAACTCGACGAAACGAACGTTAACGGCAGTATCGTGGGTCTGCTGCGGTACTGGTACGAAAATCAAATAAATAACGTAAATTGGGCTGACACGTTGTCTAACGATTATAGGTTAGACTGCGGGGTGCGGCAGGGGGGGATCACCTCTCCGGACCTCTTTAACCTATATATAAATGGATTGATAGCTGAGCTAAGGGGGGCCAGGATCGGCTGTCATATTGGAAATACATGTTTCAATAATTTAAGTTACGCAGATGATATGGTCCTCCTTAGCCCATCTATCAAGGGAATCAGAACGCTTCTTCACATATGTGAAAAATATGCGAAGTCCCATGGCTTAAAATATAATGTCAACAAAACTGAAATGGTCATATTTAAATGGAAGTGTGGTCCGGAGAGGGTACCCCCAGTGTTTTTGAACGGGTCACCAGTGCGGGTTGTAAGTAGATTTAAGTATCTTGGACACATTCTAACTGACAACTTAAAGGATGACGAGGACCTGGAACGTGAGCGGCGAGCCCTGGCTGTTCGGTGTAACATGCTCGCACGCAGGTTTTCCAAGTGTAACGATCAAGTTAAGCTCACTCTTTTCACAACCTATTGTCAAAATTTCTACACCTGCCATCTTTGGACTTCATATAATAAAAAATCATACAGTACACTTAGAATTCAATACAATAATGCATTCCGTATCCTGCTGAAAAAGCCCCGTTTTTGTAGTGCGTCGAGTATGTTCGCTGAAGCCAGAGTTCCCGATTTCTTTGCCATCTTACGAAATCGCATCCAGTCCTTCTGGTCACGCTTGCGTGCTACCAACAATACAATATTGAAGACGATTGTAGAATGCCCCGATAACTGTTTCTTTCGCCATTGGTTGTCTGTGTACCACAGTGGTAATATTAAATAGGTTAAGTTTTGACGTTGGAGGTTCTATCCCTTATCTAAAATTGTATTATTATTATAGTATATTTTACTTTAAAGTGGGTAGTGTATTCACTGTACCTAAAATATGGACTTGTTTCTGAAATAAAACACTATTTATTTATAAATAATAACTATATAAAGGGTGTAAAAAGACGTCTACCGAAGCCGAAAGGGGTACAGCATCCCAACACACAACCAAATCCAAAAGGATTTTCCGAAAAAAACATTATTCCGGAGATAACAGCGTTTGAAGATTAATATTTGCGTATGTTCTGGGCGCGTAGTTTTACGTAGATTGCTGGATATTGAGTTTTAACTGTTTTTTTCTTTTATAAATGAAATTATTAGGTAGGTATGGTCTTATTATGTTGTTATAGTAGCAAATAACCGAAAATAACATAAAATGACTAAGCTAAGTCAAGAGCGTTTTTTCCACTAAATATGTTTAGAATCATGGTCTGATTGCAACCCCTTAGTTTTCGGTAGTTATCTTTTTACACCCTGTATGATGTATCTCATATAATGTATATCAATATATCTTGTTTCATTGTTCATAAAGTTTATCAAATCAAATTTATTTCAGGCAACATTATTCAAGTAAAAGAAGTTAAATACTTAAAACTACGGCCCATAATAAAACATAAATACCTTAATCTAACATAGGTATATAAAATAAACTTATTTACTAGCACCTGACTAGCACGTAGTTACGTTGCCTACATCAACCACTCATACTGTATTTGTAGCTGATCAGATCATGCACTTTAAGGCTGCACATGAAGCGCCCACGCGAGTCTCGCTCGCGTCCTGTTGATTCAGGTAACGTGTGACTAAATTCATTCTGTTTCAAACAACTGATTGAAAAACACCTTTAAAATCTTAGGGTCCGTTCACATCTGACGGAAGATACGTCCAGCGTACTCAACGGTCTTCGTTTATCATAATCGCGTATCATCGGTTAAGTGTGAAAGGTTGAATGTTTTCTCATATAATTGTCTGTTCTGGCGTTACGCGACCGATAATACGCGACGCATCTTCCGTCAGATGTGAACCGACCCTTAACAATAAATAATTCAAGTTTCAATATTTTATTGTTTCTTAAAAAGACACGCTTTCCCCGTACTACGTAGTGTCGGTAACGTGTGACACACGATATTATGTGCTGCGACCAGTTATAATGTCTTGTTACGTCGCGTCACTGACAATTTAGTCTACATTGAGCCTTAAGGTCTCAGTCTATTAAATAAATTATAATAAGTTTAGTTCTATAAATCGTAAACGAATTACATTTCAAAAATCAAATTTATTCCGCCTTATTCCGCCTTCGCCGTTCTTTTACAGGGACTTCAGACGCACAGCTCACTATCATCCACACCTGGTTGATATTCCACTTATTAGAACTAAGCGCTTTCAAAGTTCTTTTATTATGCGCACTGCAAAAATGTGGAATCAGCCACCCGCGTCTGTATTTCCGCTGAGCTACGACCCTGTTGTTTTTAAGAAGAGAGTTAATAGGCACCTTCTGGGTAGGCTCGCTCCATCGTAGACCTCATTCTTGCCTATGTAAGTTTCGACGTCAAGAGCCGACCCATACAGCATAAAAAAAAACTTCAAATCAATTTTTACAGCTCTGCAATGACAAGATACTTACTTTTACTTTTTATACTTGATAACATTTAAATTATAATAATATTCAGTGTTAAGCTACTAATACTCTATTAATTAATTTTTACTAAAATTTGCACGCTTTAACGACGAGGCAGAGTGTATAGGATCCAACTACCTATTTTATTTTTTTAAACTTTCGTGATTTGGTGACATAATTATTATTTTACAACCGGGTATTTATCACGTACCTATTTTTTATAAACGTCGAAACAAAGAAATAATAAAAATAGGTACGTGATAAATACCCGGTTTTAAAATAATAATTCCATCTACCTAATTATTTAGCAACACATATTGTACCTACATTCCTGCGAATAAATGATTATGATTATGATAAGAAGTTGATACAAAAAACTACACACATAAATACAAAAAACACTTCTTAGACAATTTATAGCGAAATATGAAAATGACCGCTGGTCACCCTATACCCGTAAATCTATATGCAAGTAGGTGATTATTTTTACCTGTCCGTCTAATCGTAAGGCGGGTAGGTTTGAATAACCACCTACATCGTAAGTTGCATTAATGGCAAACTGTACTTAATATATATTATATTTTCCTACTTACTAATAATATGTACCTATAACTTTATGCGAAATGTGTGGCAGCACGCTGCAACTGTCGGCACAAGACAAACCTTGTATGGTTTAATGTGTCGTATTATGTAAGACTATAAATAAGTTTTTGATAAATAAAGAAAATACAAAATACAAAATACAAACAAAGTAGGTACGTGGTAGCCTGTTCAGAGGTCGTCGATACATTTTTTATTTAATAGGTCGGCATTTGACCTCACTCTGCCTGATGTTCTATAGAAGAAACCTATTTTTCTACTCTCGATTTGAATACCCTTTTTTTATTATTTCTTTATCATTTTATTTTCTAGTTCGGAGTTGGTGGTAAATTATTTATAATAATTGTAATATTTATGTAAGGTTTATGAATAAATTGAATTGAATTTCTTCTCACCTGCGAGGAAGGCGACATCGTCCAAATCCTGGTCCACCATATTTCGCCAAGCGGCTGCTGAAATCAAAGTGATTGTCAAGTTCAGTCCTTTGAAAACCCGTGGCGCTCCCAGGAGTGCCGAGAGAAGTAAAAACTTGAACAATTAGGTGCCTAGTGTATTTATTGAATCGTCAGGAAATCGAAAAAAAAAAATCATAAAAATTGCACCAACCTATTAGCTACATGTTAGCAAAAGATCTAATATTCCATTAATAAAACCACCATATTTTAGATGAAAAACTGAATTTATTGCAATTTCTACGACCTCTGTGGCGCAGTGGGTGAAAGCCCGCTTGGGACGCAGAAGGATGCGGGTTCGATCCCCGCGGGCTAAATGTTTATATGATCTGCAAATATTTAATAAATAAAAAAATAATAAATAATGCTGGACATTTCACACAGCATCATCTAGCCCCAAACTAAGCAAAGCTTGTACTATGGGAACCAGATAACTGATATACTACTTATATACTTTTTGTTTGTAAATACATACATATTATACATAGACACCCAGACCCGAGATAAATATTTGCAGATCATACAAACATTTATCCCGCGGCATTATTTATATATATTTTTTTTTTATATTTGTCTCGGGTCTGCGTGTTTCTAAGTATATTAAGTATGTATTTACAAACAAAAAGTATATAAGTAGTAGGTATATCAGTTATTTCGTTCTCATAGTACAAGCTTTGCTTAGTTTGGGGCTAGATGATGCTGTGTGAAATGTCCAGCATTATCTATAATTTTTTTATTTATTAAATATTTGCAGAAATGTCCAGCATTATTTATTATTTATTTCTATGCCAGGGACACGAACGGAGTACTTTGAGAGTTGATTCACATGGTACTTTCGTAATGTCTCACCCTTAGCTGATCCGTTTCTGTCGGCCTTGTATTTTCCGATCGGTTCCATTTGTATGCCGTCCATCACTCTTCATGCCTCATGCCGAAAGACCTGCAAATCATAGAGTATAATAATGCTGGACTTTTTCACACAGCATCATCTAGCCCCAAAGTAAGCAGAGCTTGTGTTATGGGTACTAAGATGACTGATATACTACATACATATATACTTTTTGTTTGTAAATACATACATATTATACTTAGAAACACGCAGACCCGAGACAAATATTTGTGGATCCTACAAACATTGGTCCCGCCGCGGGGATCGAACCCGCAGCCTTTTGCGTCGCAGGCGGGCCTTCGCCCACTGCGCTACAGAGGTCGTCAAATTATGAGTGTGCAGGAGCGATTTAAGCAATTTTGTAGTTCGAAATCGTTATTACCTTATAATGTTTTGCACGCATTTTACTATTTATCTCAGGAACAGCACACTTTTTTTGGTGGGTATTTGTTTTGTCAAGAAACCTCATCATCATCATCTTCATCATCAGCCTATAACAGTCCACTGCTGGACATAGGCCTCCCCTAATGAGCGCCATTGCGCTCGACGCATCCAGCTTCTGCCAGCAGCCTTTCGCAGATCGTCCCTCCACCTGGCCGGAGGGCGTCCTACACTACGTTTGCCGAGTCGCGGTCTCCACTCAAGAACTCGTTTACCCCAGCGGTTATCGGTTCTTCGGCAGATATGGCCAGCCCACTGCCACTTCAGCTTGCTAATTGTCTGAGCTATGTCAACAACTTTGGTTCTATGTCGGATAGTCTCATTGCGGATTCTATCCTTCAGAGAAACTCCGAGCATAGCTCGTTCCATAGCTCGCTGAGCGACTTTAAACTGGTAGACTAGCCGATAGTGGCAAGAAACCTATAAGTATTTATTTAGTTGTGGGATTCGATCCCATACAACTATACGTAAAAATCAGAAGAATATTTCATTTCTATAAATATTCAATCCCCTGAGAATATCCATTGGAGGAATGTTGGTGAAACTGCAAGTAATAATTAAAAATGTTTGAATTTCCTGTTTGTCTGTAGCAGAACAATACATTGAGGCAGGATGCGTCATTAAGGGTTCAAAAGCGCGGGAAAAGGGTGAACCGCAATGTTTGTGCATTATGTTAGGGCTGCCATCTTTAAAAAAAACACATATTTTGATAAATAAATATAGCTACTTTCTCACTTTAAAAAAAACTAACCTAATTTTTTTTTTTAAATAATCACCGAAGAACTTTTTCACATTGCCGTCTTTTAAGCTTTTCACAATAAAAACTGCTGACTTTAAGAAATGAAGTGTGGATTAGCACTATAAAAAATTACAAAAAAAAATTTATAAAACTGTGTTTAGTTAATTTTATATTATTTTCCTTAACGTCGTTCTACGAAATTCTTCTGTCAGCTGTTCTACGGGCTACGTTACTCACTCTACGGAAGTCTACGAAGTAAGCTACGCGTCTACGGGCTACGTCGGCATCTACGGAAGCCTACGCGAAGTCTGCTACGAATGTTCTACGGGCTACGTTACTCACTCTACGGACGCCTACAAAGTCTGCTATGACTGTTCTACGTGCTACGTAGCTCACTCTAAGGAAGTCTACGAAGTCTGGTACGAGTGTTCTCTATGAATAAATCAGCTACGCATGTTCTACGGGCTACGTTACTCACTCTACGGAAGCCTACGCGTCCAATAAGTTTCTACGATTGTATACAGAGTAAGTTTAGCAACGTTCGGCAAACGGTCTGTAAGTGGATGGATGACCACCAGTGGTATTTTCATCTCAGCGCTTCCGTGCTTCGGAGAGCACGTCAAATTGTCGGTCTCGGCTATTTTAAGTCGTTAAGCCAGGAGGCCGTAGGGCGTAAAAACTACGTCACCAGAGTTGGCCACTGACTTAAACGAATTTAATTAAAAAAACATATTTGTCAGCACAGCCCTGTTTCCACTCATGCGTTTGGTTTTAGCACGCTTCCCTTATGCCCTATTAACTGGGAGAGTCTACCCTTTTAGCTTTGTTTAAGAAACTACTTTTTAATCGACCTCAAAAGGTAGTTAGTTTTGTTTAGTTTTTATATATTAATTAATGCATTTTCGACCGATTTAAATAAAAAACAGTGGCACTCCAGGAGTGCCGAAGTGATAACTTGAACGAGGTGTCGTCGGTAATAATATTCTGTTTTATACAGGGTGTAAAAAGACAACTACCGAATACTGAGGGGTTGCAATCAGACCATACTTCTAAACATATTTATCGAAAAACTTAGCTATACGTTATTTTATGTTATTTTCGGTCATTTAATACTATTACAACATAATTAGATCATACATACCTAAAAAAAACGCACTTAGTGATACGCAAATAGTAATCTTCAAACGCTGTTTTCTCCGGATATAATGATTATTTCGGTAAATCCTTTTGGATTTGGTTGTGTGTTGGGATGCTGTACGTACCCCTTTCAGCTTTGGTTGACGTAATTTTACACCCTGTATTATTTTCCTTAACGTCGCTCTACGAAAGTTTTAAGTAAGCTGTTCTACAGCCTACGTAACTCACTCTACGGAAGCCTACGAAGTCTGCTACGAGTGTTCTATGTGCTACGCTACTCACTCTACGGAAGCCTACGAAGTCTGCTACGAGTGTTCTACGTGCTACGCTACTCACTCTACGGAAGCCTACGAAGTCTGCTACGAGTGTTCTACGTGCTACGCTACTCACTCTTCAGAAGCCTACGAAGTCTGCTACGAGTGTTCTACGTGCTACGCTACTCACTCTACGGAAGCCTACGCGTCGACTAAGCATTATATCTACTTTCTATCTGTAATTTGTAATTGCTAGGGGACAGATTTGCCGGCGCAAGTAATTTCCTGTCTGGCTCGGAAATTGGCAATTTTTTACCCGACTGCGTCAGGAGGTTAATGATTTTGGAGCGTATGTATGTGACGACCTCCGTGGCGCAGTGGGTGAAAGCCCGCTTGGGACGCAGAAGTTTGCGGGTTCGATCCCCGCCGCGGGATAAATGTTTGTATGATCTGCAAATATTTATTTCGGGTCTGTGTGTTTCTATGTGTAATATGTATGTATTTACAAACTACGACTGGTGGGACGTGACAGAGGACCGTGACAGATAGAAGCAATTGGGGGAGACCTTTGCCCAGCAGTGAGAAAGTATAGGTTAGATAAAAAATAATTACAAACAAAAAGTATATAGTAGTACTTATATCAGTTATCTGGTTCCCATAGCTTTGCTTTGTTTGGTGCTAGATGATGCTGTATGAAATGTCCAGAATAATTTATTATTTATTTTATTTATGTCCATTTCGCCGAGCCGAGGACAGGGCGCAATGGCGCTCGTTAGGGGAGGCCTATGTCCAGCAGTGGACTGATATAGGCTGATGATGATGATGATGTCCATTTCCTTATCCACCCAGAAAATGGCTTAAGTCGGATGATGAAATCGCTCCTAATCATTATAGTGCATACTTACTTTAGTGTAGGACCGGTTCTGAGTTTCGGTCGATTTGCCGCCGAAATAATAAAACCGAAATTCGGTCGTAGTATACGTACTAGGTAGGTACTTAGTGCATAGGTTGCTCTCCCCCGCAAGTAAAAATCACTATCGACTAAACAATTTAAAGAAATCAAGGAACTCTATGTGCCCATTTTTGCCAAATTCGGTAAAAAAAATTGGACATTCAGACGGGTAGACAAACACATTTTTTGACCAATCTCGAAACTTCTGTCAGACCAATTAAGGTTGTGGGCATGCCCACAGTGCCCATAACGGTGGATCCGCGCCTGGCCACAGATGCGTTGTAGTTGTACATAGATCTACATCCTAAAGCATATAAACATAAAAGTAGGTATATATACCTACATATTATCCTAAATTAGTGATCTTAGGGATCTCCATGTGTAATGAAATTCACGGTACTTTTATGTAAGTAAATAAATAAAACAAATAAATAGAAAAATAATAAATATCTACATCTTTTTTTTTAAATATAGCAACAGTTCGCAATATTATTATTCTAAAAAGTGACTTCCGATTGCCTCCTTTATACGACCAAGGGTTAAGTTTGACTGACACAGTATGAAATGATTAGGAGTAGGAGCCAGCACATTTAAAATCTTTACTACTATTACTAGTACAGAAACTAATAAGATATTAGGCAGGTATAGTATTTTCAATAAATATACTAGAAATGTAACAGATTAGCTTATTGAACCTATTTACCAAGGAGGCACGAACTGCAAACAAAAACTCCTTGTTGAGTACAAAATAATGCGACCACTTTCAAATAAACAACAGTGATTCAAATATCGAACTGTGATTTAAATAAAGAACGCTACTTACTGCGTACGAAAATCCAAAGCACTCAAAATGGCACAGAGAGTTCACTAAACCACATGGGATCAACAGGGAGGTCGGGAAACACAAGAGTAGCGTCGATTGCGTCGAAGAACCACAGGCGCAATGTTGGCAAATCGATCCCAAACCGTGCGAGCGAGACAGTAATACATAAACACAAGGTAGGAGGGAAAGGGTGGGATGCTACGAGTTGGGGTGCTCTAAGGGTGAACCTGTGGGGTTAGTTTGCGCCGCTACGTACGGCTTCTACTATTGGTTTGTATTTTTTTTTTTTTTGGCAAATGTTATTCACGTTTCATTATCAAAAATTTCTGAAGTAAAACCAATTACTTACCTACAATTCAATTCAATACAAACGTTGCTTCATCGTAAAAATATATTTATTAGTGTTTCATAACATGAACCCCGCTGGGGCACTGCAACATTTGGTACATACACCTATATAATCTATTAATCATTACCTATATAAATTATTGTGCCACAAACTTATCTGAGCCGATGGCTAAAAGGCTCAAGCCACATTGAATTGGCAAGCTTCGCGTCAATTATTTTAGTGCAAGCCATTATAAACCTTATGAACAATGGTACAAGATATAGAAACGCTTGTAGAATGAGCCGCTCGAGCCAGCGCGGCCCGCTAGATGGCTTCGCCAGACCTCGTTAATTCTACAAGCGTTTCTATATCATGTTCATAAAGTTTATAATGGCTTGCTATAAAACTAATGAGTTCAGCCGTTTGAAAATTATCAGTTTTTTTTGTTATTTTCGTAGAATCTACTTTCTTAAAGTTTTCGAATCGAATGTTGTTGAATAAGTATAGTGTCCACAGCTACGAAGAATCGAATCTCACTCGAATTCTTCTCCCTTAGTACCTACCTAGGTAGGTACGTAACTAGTGTTATGAAGTGCATTCTAAAGCAAGACTAAGCAATTGGAGCAGTAGGGAGCGCAGTGTAGGTACACTATGTGTAAGTAGGTAGAGGTAGGTACCTAACCTAAACAGCCTTACTACCTACTTTAAGGCTCAATGCACACTGAATTGCCAGTGACGCGACGACGTAACAAGACAGTATTTATTTATTTATTAGTATACCATATCATATATATATATTTTTTTAATCAACCTGTTTCGTCCCACTGCTGGGCAAAGGTCTCCCCCAAATCCCTCCAACCATCTCTCTCTTTCGAGATCTCCCACCATTCTCTCTCGAAGGAGTCGAGATCGTCCCGCCAACGCTTCCTCGGCCGACCGCGACCCCGTGTCCCGTCGGGCTGCCAAGATGTTATGGCTTTCGCCCACTTATCAGGGTTAATTCGGCTGACGTGACCCGCCCAGTCCCACTTGAGTCGTGCTGCTTTTCTGCCGACGTCTGCAATGCCTGTGACTGAACGCAGTATGCTGTTTCCTTCGATGCTGTTTCGCACTCGGTCGGTGCGTTTGACCACATATTATCATATACCTATATTAAAACACTTCCAAATATAATTATAGTTTATAAACATTTCTGATTTAAAGGGTCTTTCGTTTTAAACTAACCTAATTCAGGAATTGGGTTCAACAAATAAATTAAAAAATATTTATGTAATTATATTTTTTTTGTTTTGTTATGAAAATCCCGAGAAGACGATAGACTATCCTTTTAATTGATTGCTGCTTCTTGTATAACATAGTCCATTCGAGCGTGTGACGTGATTAGCTGCGTTGTGATTGGTGAAATGTCTGTTCTCCTTGAAAATATTATGCAACGTGTCCTTTAATAGTACATTACGATATTAGTGCGTAAAGATGGTTATAACATGCGAGGCGGAATTTCAGCCCGAGCCGCAGGCGAGGGCGTAATTGAGCCGAGCATGTTATAACCAATACGCACGTATATCGTACGACGTTTTTTAACACATTTGCGAGGAAACAGAAAAAAAACATTTTAATTACACTCAATCTGTGAATGCACACTGTTGCTTTCCCGCCATTTTAACAGCGCGCTAGCGCTGCCTGCTGGGGCGCCGCGCGGCGATTAGTTCTCCTTTGAATAGCAACAGCGCGCTGCTCACTAGCTGGAGGCACGACTCCAGCTCGGCGGCGATCAGTTCCATATTTGAAATGGCAAATAATGCTGTTATGGAATTTGTATGGCCTATAACATAACTATTTGCTTTGATAACACACGCGTTTGTTATGACCCGCTTTACATATTTAAAACCGGTGGAATTACATCAGCTTTACGAGCAAGGGTGTTAAAAAATCAATAAAAGATACATTTCGAAATGAAAAACAGAAACGCTTGATAGAAGAGAATGAGAGAATATGTAATGAGAGATAGAAGAGACGACGCGCGTCAGCTCGCGACCGCGCGAGACTGCTCAAGCCGGCGCGCGGCGCTAGGCGTCGCCACACCTAGTTCATGCTATAAGTTGTAACATTGTTCATAAGGTTTATAATACCTATCTTGCGTCACGTCGCGTCGCGTCGCCAACTCAGTCTGCACTGAGCCTAATACTTACATATGGTACTACTTACTGTGGTTTTTTGGTTTACTGAATGCTATTTCCACAAATTCTTTATGTAAACATTTTATTATGATATAAAAAATAGTAAGAAGGGAGGTACTTAATTAACATTTTACTAGTTATTTAAGTAGTTTGTCAGTCAATAGTAGGTAGGTACTTTTTTACATTACTAAGTAGACAGTCACGCAGATGACTGGCACAGTTTGGCTCAAGGTGTTGAGAAAGGGAACGGAGGTCTGACTGGCCTGACTAAAAATAAAATAAATAAAAGACTTGGTCACTAACTCAACTTCAGAAGTCCAAAATCAAGGTTTGCCAACGTGCGATGGAGCGTAGCATTCTAGGTGTCAAGCTCACGGATCGAATCCGCAACACGACGCTACGCTCACAGACTCAAATCGCTGATGTAGCTCTTAAGTCCGCCAAACTGAAGTGGGACTGGGCTGGTCACGTTTGTCGCATGCCAAATGAGCTGTGGGCGAAGGTAGCCACCGAGTGGCGCCCCGACCCAGCGAGAAGGCGACGCGGCAGACCGAGACGGCGATGGCGGGATGAGCTCGACCAATTCTTGCCGGAGTGGATGGATTCTGCTCAAGATCGTGATGTGTGGAGGGAATGGGGAGAGGTCTTTGCCCAGCAGTGGGACACAAATGACTAAAAATAAATAATAAAATAAGTGGAGTTTTTTTATTGTTCTTTCGATTATGTAGTATAGTAACTACTATTGGCAAGAGTGCCTTGACGTTTTGTCAGTATGAGTTCTGTTCACGAGTTGAATGTTTGAATTTCATGTGTACAGCCAAATACTTCTTATCACGAAATTTCTTATCACATAAAACACACACAACTTTTTTTTTCCTTGTATGACTCCTTTTGACATGAACAGTCAAAGTACTTTTATTAGTGAATTTCCACGCACATAAGTCACAAGAGTATGGCTTTTCTCCAGTGTGAGTTCTCATGTGTGCAGGCAAACTAGATTTTTGAAAGAATTTCTTGTCACATAAATCACAGGAGTACAGCTTTTCTCCAGTGTGAGTTCTCATGTGTGCAGGCAAACTAGATTTCTGTTTGAACTTCCTATCACATATAACACAGACAAAAGGTTTCTCTCCAGTATGAATTCTCTTATGAACAGTCATAGTTACTTTCTTAGAGAATTTTTGATTACATATATCGCAGGCAAAAGGTTTTTCTCCAGTGTGAGTTCTCATGTGAGCAATTAAAGATGTTTTTACAGTGAATTTTCTATCACATATATTACAGTTATAGGGCCTTTCTCTAGTGTGAGTTCTTATATGAACTGTCAAATGATGTTTCTTAACAAATCTCTTTTCACATATATCACAGTTATAGGGTCTTTCTCCAGTGTGAGTTCTTATGTGAACTGTCAAACTATTTTTTGTAGCAAATTTTTTATCACATATATCACAGTTATAGGGCCTTTCTCCAGTGTGAGTTCTTCTGTGAGCAGTCAAACTTAAGTTCCGAGTGAATTTTTTATCACATAAATCACAGGCAACATGCTCTCTTATTTTATATTTTGTGTGTGCTTTCACCTTGGACAATGGAGATGTTGCACCATAGTACTCAGGTTGAACCAAGGAGTCTACTGGTGTAACTACTGTCTCCTCCTCAGTAAATTCTTCTTTTACGATCACATATTCGTCTTCATTATCAAGCTCTTCCTCACTTGTTAAATGTTCTTTTTCACTAGTAATTTCTTGCTTTGTAACAGGTTCATCTGTGACATTTTCCTTAACTGGATGGGTGCTATTTTCCATTTACGCTATGGTCCAGGTTGATTTTGATCATGTAGGTATTCAAACTCTGAACTTCACTCACTTCATTGTCGGTTACTTTGAAATAAATCCGTTAATGGCTGTAGGCTTCATAACTTTACGTTTATTTCAAATAAATAATTATATCACAGAGCACCAAATGCGAAAACAGAAAAACAGATTGGTGGTTAACAATTTTCTTCTTTCTTTCAACTTCTGCCAATGTCAAATAGGATTAGTCAGTCAGTCCTGTCAATTTCTTTCGTCAAATGAGAAATTCCCAATACTCCCCAATTCCATAAGCTATAAATCTCCTGCCAAGTATCTAAGGCTTCATTAGTAAAATGCCACCAAAAATAATAAAACCTAGTAAAACAGAAGAAAAAGAAAAGAAAATAGCAGAGCAGTGCTTCTTCCTAAAATGGTGAAA
The DNA here is from genome assembly GCA_963565295.1 of Epirrhoe alternata. Taxonomy (NCBI): domain Eukaryota; kingdom Metazoa; phylum Arthropoda; class Insecta; order Lepidoptera; family Geometridae; genus Epirrhoe; species Epirrhoe alternata. Next base: position 4,157,329 of record OY751403.1, read on the forward strand.
TGAAAAACAACCACCTCTTTGTTTTTCTTCGTAAATATTAAATTGGCACTGGCAGCTATAGTTACTCTGAGCCTCTGAGGTCATATCCAGAGAAGTGCTTTAACTAGGTTATGTCGCGTCCACGGAGTAGAGTAAATACTAATACAGCGTCGCGTCATTAGTCTTTTTCACACGGCGGACGGAACCGAACCTTACTCTGTCTGTGAACTCAAGACTTGAGAATTTGAAATTAAATAAACCTCTAGTAGCTTTAAACCTCACTCACTATCTAATCTATAGGTAAATACTCCTCAGAGTAACCTCATTACTCATTGTTACACAGTTACAGGCACACACAGTTGATTTGTTTGTTCCTCCCAAAACAAGTTGAATTGAAAGCCCACGGCGGCGGCGGCCACACCCTTCCCTGGCACTGAACAGTGGATATACCTGTCATAGTATGTCATCTGTGTGCAGGGTGTGCCTAGTGGGCGACGTGAAAATGTATTCCCTCGAAAACCACATCTTGGAAATCTATGAGAAACTCACGAACATTATGGTATGTACCTATACCTAACAACCTGTCGACATTCTTCGAACCAAATGCCTCAAGTTCAGCCTTACCGAGCTGTCCAATCGGTGTGTTTCAGCTGAGCGCGCGCGGGCCGCAGGCAGTGTGCTACATCTGCCACTCGCTGCTGCAGAGATGCCACAGGTTCATCGAGATGGCTCTCTGCTCTGAGAACATACTCCAAGATCTGTATGTCAGAGGCATTGAGGTGAAATTCATAAAATATTCATTATAATAATAGCAGGACAAATGTATGATCTACAAGTATTTGTCTTGGGTCTGGGTGTTTTCTATGTATATTATGTATGTATTTACAAACAAAAATGTCATGTAACTAGAAGAGTACTTGGTATGAATGTTGATGGATTTACGAGTAGAGTTAGGCCAAAGAAAAGATGGATGGATTGTGTGAAGGATGACATGAGTAAGAAAGGAGTGTGTTGAGATAACGGCTGATAGAGGAGAATGGAAGAAGAACACATGTTGTGCCGACCCCACATAATGTGGGAAAAGGGCAGGGAGATGATGATTTACAAACAAAAATTATTTAAGTAGTATATCAGTCATGTACCCATAACACACGCTCCGGTTACTTTGGAACTAGATGATGCTGTGGAAAAACTCCAGCATCATTTAATTAAATCTGGTATAATGAAGCATTAAATACTGTGCATGTAGGAGTATAAATGGTAGGAATACAACAGGAATATAGTATAAAAGGTTATTGAATGAGCAGCTGACTGCCTTACAGATCTGAATACTGCAAGACTATGATACGACCACTGCAAGTCAATCATGCTAATGTTTATTTTCAGACATCACATGAAAATATCCTCAAGCTCAACCCCACAATACGGAGTAGCCTGTTTACATCCTGTATGCAGATCATGGCTTTTAATGATATCAAAAATAGTGTTGATTCTCCTCATATCAAGGAAGAACTAGTCCCTAGTGAGGAAGAATTTGTTGTACATTTTGAATTAAAGGAAGAAGAGCCAGTAGTTACAGCAGTAGACTTCCCCGCTGTGGGCGACCGACCCATAGAGTACTTGATGGAGTCCTCTTTGTCTGAGAGCACAGAAGCAATCAACCATAATGTAAACATATTTGTGTGCAACCTATGTGGTAAAAAGTTCTCTCTGAAAAAGAAATTGTCAGCCCACATTCAGACTCACAATCAAGCCACATTTCCCTGTGATGTATGTAATGAAAAATTCACTAGTAAAAGTTTTTTAAAAAAGCACTTATTTTATACTCACAAAAAAGAAAAGCCTCATATGGTTAAACAGATGAGAACTCACACTGGAGAAAGGCCATATGCCTGCGATGTATGTGGTAAAAGTTTTTCTCAAAATTCACATTTGACTACACATATGAAGACTCACACAGGAGAAAAGTTATATGCCTGCGATGTATGTGATAAGAGATTTTCTGACAAATCAAATTTGACTACACATATGAGAACTCACATTGGAGAAAAGTCATATGTCTGCGATGTATGTGATAAGGGATTTTATCGAAAGTCACATTTGACTACACATATGAGAACTCACACTGGAGAAAAGCCATATGTCTGCGATGTATGTGATAAGAGATTTTCTGACAAATCAAATTTGACTAAACATATGAGAACTCACACAGGAGAAAGGCCACAGGCCTGCGATGTATGTGATATGAGTTATTCTAAAAAGGATCATTTGACTACACATAGGAGAACTCACACTGGAGAAAAGTTATATGCCTGCGATGTATGTGATAATCGTTTTTCTCAAAAGTCACATTTGACTTCACATATGAGAACTCACACTGGAGAAAGGCCATATGCCTGCGATGTATGTGGTAAAAGTTTTTCTCAAAAGTCACATTTGACTACACATATGAGGACTCACACAGGAGAAAGGCCATGTGTATGTGATAAGGGATTTTCTCTAACGTCACATTTGACTACACATATGAGAACTCCTGAAAAAGGCCTGAAAACTGACCAACTGGGACAGAGTGGTACACCTCAAACTATCTACCTCAATGAACATCTGACCTTGAGAAACAAAGCTCTCTTTCGAGAAATAAGAGAAGCTGCAAAGAAATACAACTATAAATACGTTTGGGTTAAGCACGCCACGATACTCGTCCGTAAGTCTGAAAATTCGCCAGTTCAGGCCATACGCTCCTACAAGGACATTGAAAAAATGGCTGCCCCTACGACAGATGGGCCAACCCCCGCGACCTTCGGACCTGACTCGACCGCTTTCAACTCAGCACGCTAGCGGCGGCGGCGTTGGCGCCGGACCCAGAGCGCGCGCGCCGACGTCGCGGCCCCTTAATGATCCAGCGCATGACCCTGAACCTTCCAGAACTGGCTGAATTTCAAGCTCAGCATCCCAACAACTCTTTTTTGATTTACTTAAACATTAGGCAGTCATATTATTGTTGGTGTGTTTAACTGTAACTGTAATTTAGTACCTACATAATATCTTTAAATATCTTAAGTTTGAAAAAACATTGCATTTATTCCTTGGCACATCTACCGGCATTGCTATTATAATATTATTTTGGCACATTTTTAAATATTTTCATGCTTTCTGGTTACACTCTTCTCCCAAAACTCAAGTATGCACTTGCTGTGGGCAGCTAATTATCATACCTCAACCACTTGTTAGTAATATGTATTTAATTGTAATAAATATAGGTATATCTAATTGTTTTTATTTTTTAACATTTTAATAAAAGATCTCATAATGTTAAGGAATGTTTGTTACACAAACACAATTTTTATATTTATTTACCTACTCGTATAATTTTGTGATGTCCTTGCAGGACTCATGTGTTAGCTATTAAGTACACCTATGCCTAAGACCTTGTACACACACATGTAAGCAATAAATACTTTGACTTTAGATAGATACCGTCACAATGATGTCGAATATTAGTATATATTATCAGAACTGTAGAGGTATACGAACAAAGTTAGCTATACTTTATATGAATATTTTGTCTCATTGTTATGACATCATTGTGCTTATGGAGACCTGGCTTGTTGAGGAGATTGCTGATAGCGAGTTTATTGATCAACGGTATGTTGTTTATCGCTGTGACCGTAATCGCTTGGCCACTGGTAAAAAGGATGGAGGTCCCCACCTCCATCCTTATCTAATTGCAGTGCTTCGGAATCTCAGGTCATCTATTATAACATTTCCATCGGCATACACTCTAAGCACAATCGAGCATAATAATGGTGGAACCCAGCAGCGCAGGTCAAGACAAGAGACATTATTAGTGCAGCTTATATTCCTACTACCCCAAATGATACAGTACCCATTTTAATTTTCTACAAGAGACCTTAGGTGACTCCAGTGTAGATAATTTTTATATGTATACTTGGTGATTATAATGTAACTGATGCTGATTGGGTACCGGATGCTGGAGGCCTCTGTATGATTTTTGCACGTAATTCTGTTATCTGTTCTTTTCTGCGATGTTTTATGTCCACAATTAATGCGAAACAGTACAATCGCTTTTATAACTGTAATAATAAAAGTCTAGATCTAATTATCACGAATTCTAATTGCACGAAACGGCCCTAGCACTGATATTTTAAAGCGAGACCCCCTTCACCCGCCCTTTATGGTATATACTTTTTTATCTACTGATTCTATAATGAGGCGCAAACAGATCGCAAAATACAATAATTAATAAATGGCAAATTATCAATCAATTAGTGAAGATATAAAAAAATCCAACTGGTCGTCCCTGCTGGATGACGCCTCTGCAGAGCAATCTCTTGACTCGTTTTATGAAACAACTAGCTGACCCGCGCGACTTCGTCTGCGCATTATTAGCAATTTAGGAACAAAGTGCAGGAGTTTTGAGTAAATCGAATTATCCACTATGTAAGATATTATTTGACATCGTAAAAAAACATACACCTCTATCTCTATCTATGGCTAAGTGATATAAAAGCCACGCTATCATCAATAATCTATGGCTAAATCCACAGAGTAGGTTAATAGCTCGGACGAACTAGAAGGGGGGACATCTGATTGGAGGAAGTCCTCATACAAAATTTTCTGCCAATTTTTGCGGGGGACGAGGTAGCACACTAACGCATTTTACACACATACGCATTTCGTTTTTGTATCGCTACACAAGCACACTACATAAAAATTACAACACACTCATTTTTACACACACTATTAAGTAAGTTCGTATGAGTCGGTGGCCAACTCTGGTGACGGAGTTTTTAGGCCGCCTTAAGGCCTCCGTCAGGGCTTAACGACTTAAATAGCCGGGACCGACAATTTAACGTGCCCTCCGAAGCACGGAAGCGCTCAGATGAAATGCCACTGGCGGTCACCCATCCACTTACAGACCATTTCGAACGTTGCTTAACTTCGACGATCTATCAAGAACGACTAAGCAAGCACGACCACGAGCGCTTCAACACTATTGCAAATTTCGTATATATAATGTATACATAATAATGTAGCGACGTAAACAGAAAGAAGCACACATCAAGAAAATTAGGGAAGAGAACGTCAATAATATTATCGTTATCGATTATATGCGTGAATGAGTGAATGATGACAAATTATTTCTTCCATTTCTCAGTTTCTATTAATCGTATATTTTGCATTGTGAATAAAATTAACTTAACAATGCTTTGCAATGTAGTAGATAAGTTAATAACAAGTAAAAATCGGTTAGACCGTAAAGTTTAATTGTACAGTGCCATCAAAATATCGAATTTCGAAACTATTAATGTGTGTAAGTTATCGGTCTATTGATGTCGTCCCACTAGTTCTTTCGAACCAGTGTGGCGAAAGGATTTCAAGTGCGCCTCAAAGAGGCGTCTTTATACGTTGACGATGACGAGTTTACATAGGTAGGAACTTATATTTTCTGAATACTTAGGTACTGTAAAACTAGTTTATTTAAATCTAATAGCCTTGAACCTTCATTACAATTATAGCTACTTCAGGATGTCATAGGAACGACAGTCAAGCGGAAGTCCAGTGATGCAGGACCACTGTTGCTGCAATGTCACAAAAACATGAATAACTTCTAAACTACAAAAAATCGTTGAACATACATGGGGGTGATTTGGGTAGCCCTTGGGGTGTTGCATCACTAGACTTTAGCTTGACAGTCGTTTCTGTAGGGATGTTTGTTGCTTTTGTAGTACTTAAACCTCAAATGGTCCCATAGGCTTTTTCGATCCCTACATGAAACTGAATCGATTTTAGTACAAAATGTATGGGAAAAGTTTTTGACAATTTCTGAATTTTCTAGAACTCAAACGACCCCATAAAGTCATTTGATGTTTACCTGAAACTGAATAGATTGGCATCATTTTTTTTTCCTTTTGCCATTTTTGTCGCTGTCTGTACATTTTTTCAAAATCTGCGAACACAGTTTAAAATATCTCAAAAAGATAGGGAGGGTCTTCTAAGAGAATTTTCTTGTAGCTACAATGGTTAAGGTACCTGCCCTCCATGGCCCATCTCAAAAATCCACCCTGTATAGTCCGAGTAGGCGTCCAGGATGGATGTCTATTGCATGCTTGTTTCCATTTTTCTTTAATAATCTCTTGGGAACATAAAATCAACAAGCAAAGAAAAGTAGGTACATACAAAACTTTTAAAAATGTTCATCTTCCGTTCATTCATTTAAATCATCGATATCAATACCACTGCACTATAGAACATTTCAACTAGTCAAGTTAGGGTTGTCATCAATTTGAAATAATTATTACTATGTTTTAAAATAAATTACCCATAATTATTTTGCGTGGTTTCATTTTATTTTTAATTCACAATATATTCATAGTTAATAAGTCGGATTGGGGGAGGGGGGATCAAAGTTCCCACTTTTGGGCTTTTCGCTTATATTCCGATAGCGGTGCGTCGTATGACAAAAAGTTTGTAAATTAAATGAAAGATCATATAATGCTCTACGACTTTTGTAATATACTATTCCGAATTTTCATCAGGTTTTGCGGTTTTGAGCCACACGCTCCGGAAAAAGGTAAGCTACACGCTCCGGAAGAATAAAAGGAAGCTACCTTCCTTTTCAGCTTTGTAACTTCAGAACCAGTCATGGTAAGCTACAAAGGTTAAAAAAACCTAACTTAAAGATAAAAAAGAACATTTTTACGGAGCTTGAAAACGGTCGGAAATTCTGGAAAAGGGTATGGAATAAAAGTTGAAGAAAATTTTATGATCTTTTATTTAGCATATGTAAATTAATTTGGCATAATAATTGCATTGCAACGCACCGTTTTTGATATAATAGTCAACTCCCTCCCCTCCCCACTCCGGCTCACCTCGTAGACATCAGTACTTTTAGTATGTTCACTTCCTAAGCACCCAGAACAAGTTTCTTAAGGAACCGCTTACCTTTAGACCAGCTCACGCATTCTACAACTCTCTTTTATTAACACTTCATTAAATTTTAAAAATTATGGAACACATTATAGAAACGCAATTATAATGTAACTAAATTAAAATAAACGTGTTTTGATTTTGAAAAAACTTAGTGACATCCCTGACTCGCTACATAGTATTGTAGTCACGTGAATAGACTTATTCATTCATTCTTAAGGCGGAAAAATCAAATTACTCAAATATAAATATCATAAATTCATAAGGAAATTAATAGTTATGTTACAGTTATTATTATTCAGTTATTTATTTACTATAAATTATCATTACAGACAGTTTTTTAGTCTAATGCGATAATCTAGGTGAGATCTATTACTTAAAATTAAGTAATACCTACTTATTATTTTCTCTATTTTGTACAAACAAAAAACAAAATGTAGTCCTACTCACTATTTCTAAAAATAAAATAATTGAACACACTTCAGTAAAACAAAAATAAAAACAAAAACAAAAGTAAACAACATCTTGTTTGGGTACCTAGTAGTAAAACGGGTAAAACTAAATAATAATCTTAAACATTTAAATATTGCATAGGTACCTAACATACCAGGGACTACAAATAACTTAAACTATGGTAGGTACTATACTTACTTAACAACTTATAAATATCTATTTAGGTACTTTGATAACTAAAAAACTACCAAGGCACAAGGAGACTAGGCTTTTCACAGTATGTTAAGCAAGCTCTCAATAGGGCTGGCCATGTGTCCGAGAACACATCATACTCTACGTTCAAGAGCAGTAGCGCATTGAGATGGCGTTGTGCGCGGCATACAGGGGACTGTTGATGAGCTACAGTGCGTGCAGTTCTAGGCGCAAACAACGGCACACGCCCAGGGCGGAACCTAACGCGATTCTCTGGCACGTACAATCGGCTTACCAAAATACAGCACAAATAGGTATTTTATGGCAGCTCTGTTCTCGCTCAGGTTCAGAAGTATTGTGTCAAAATGGCTACCGAAGTAGTTTTTATAAACTGACACGACTCGGAGTCGTGTACATATGACAGAGGGGAAATACAAGTTATGGCGCATCCCTACCTTAATGATCGAAGGATAATAGATATAAAAAATTGGCACTGGCAGTTACTCAGAGGTCCTAACCAGAGAAGTGCTCTAGGGTAGCCAATGATGTTAGGTATATACTATAAGTAACAGAAATACAGAATTTATTCATAACACCATGGTTACATGTCATAAATTTTTTATATGCTATTTAGTAATTATTAAAGTATATCAAATTTATTATTTTAGTATATTAGAGGAAGCTCGAGAAAGTCGCTTACATCATAGAACACCGCCTCGACAAGCCATTTCTTAAGTCTACTTTTAAATAAAGGCGTGGAAACCGCGTCTCGGATCCTCTCCGGTAGCCTGTTGTATACCTCGGGCCCCATTACGTATACCAACCTTTCTGATTTTTTTAATTTGCATGTAACGGACGCTAGGCGGTAGTGGTACCTATTCCTCCGTAGGGCACGGGCTGTATTTATTCCACACTGCCGGAACAGATCCAGATTTGTGTGGGTGAACAGGGCTACTTGATATATTAGTTCACCTGGAAGTGTCGTAATATTTAGGTCCCTAAACAGTTCCCTGCAGGATGTGTCGTTCGGCGCACCCACTATAGCGCCCACTGCCCGCTTTTGCATAATGAAGGCGCGCTGGGAGTCGGCAGCTTGCGCCCAGAGCTCCACACCGTAAGTGAGGGCACTGTGGACGGTTGCAAAGTAGCAGGCTCTGACCACGTCCCGTGACGCCGTGCTCGCGAGTCTTTTTAGTGCGAAGCAGGCGCCTCCCAGCTTAGAACAGAGTTTATCTATGTGGGTGTCCCACCTGAGGGAGCTGTCCAAGTGAAATCCTAGTAATTTGGATGTTTTGACCTGTTCCAGCACTGTGCCACCAGCAGTGACCTTAAGTGAAGGGCCTCTGCCATCAAGGCTGAAGGCCAACAGACAGGTTTTATTTTTATTTAATGCGAGACCATTGGACCTAAACCACATTTCTAGCTGTCGGATCACCTTGTCCAGTCTGCTTTCCAACTCGCTATCAGTCGGTGCCGTTACTATTGCGGCAACGTCATCCGCGTACATATAAATTTCCGCGTTTTCAATATTACCTGGGAGGTCGTTGAGTAGCAGACTGAACAGAGTGTTCGACAAGCACGACCCCTGGGGTACCCCCATTAAGAGTGCGCAGGAAACGCCGAACGAGACGGATTCGTGCCCCACTTCACCTCACCCTTCTGCCTAAATACGCAACACCGCCAACGCGGCAGAGTGCGAGAGTTCGAGTCGCGCATTGCCAATGTATTTTGGCCGGCTTATTTACGCACGGTACGGTAGGTAGTAGCAAATCAGCGAAAACATGAATATTATTTACTAGCTTCTGCGCGCGGCTTCGCCCGCGTGGTACCAACATTTTGAATATCCTATATGCTATTGGTAGGTAAGTACCTACTCGATTGTTTTAGATTTTTTAGCTGGTAGGATAGGCCTACTAGAATGTCAGCATGAAATAAAATAAAATAATAGGTAATTATTAGGAAGAAGGACATAGCTTCCTACACTAAAGGTACAACTTTACCTATTTTATGAAAAACGATGGGCGATTCCGAGAAAAAGTGACCGTAACGTAATGGATTTCCACCCGGAAAAAAAAATGTAAAATGTATCGAATCTTATCTTATTTGATGTACAATATATCCATCTTTAAAAAAATACTAAAGTTCCAAAGAAAATGTTTTGAATAAGTAAGAAATTTATGTTTGAATGAAATATGGGCCATCAAAAATTCCGTTACGTCACAAAGTTTAGATATGATTTACATAAAATGCAGTGGGAATTCAAGTTAACCATTTATTTAAGTACCTTCGAAACCCATCAGCCTTCAATTAATACGTCATTCACGTAGGAAATAACATAAAACAAACATAATATGTAACAAAACAATTCCTAAACGCTACTTTATGGTAAGTTTAATTGCACATTTTTTGTCTTAACTTTGGTATTATGTATGATAATTATGTCATTTTAAATTTAAACGAAACTTTAGTTATTACTCTACTTATTTGTCTTAAATTTGAGCGTCCTAATTTGCAAATGAATAAAATTAAGTTAAATCTAATATCACAATAATATTTGACAAGTGACGTTAGTGGAAAAGACATCACGTTTAGGAATTATAGGGCAGGGCTTACATGAACAAAGGGTCAGTAAACATAATAATGTGTCAGATAGCCTTAAAGACCAATTATAATAATTATGCCCATGATTTTGAATCAATCAAGAGAGATTTGCACATGAAAAAATGTTATAAAATATTTTACCAGCAAGATATATCAGCCACTCAAACAAATTTAATAAAAATTTACAATTGTAATTTTAATTATTAGGTATTTAGGTACCGAAATAGTAGTAGCCGAAAAATATTGTTTAGCTATACATGATGAGTTTTTGAGACCGCACTCTGGTATTTTTCTGGTATTTTTTTGATGACTAGATATCCGTCGCGGTGTTACCCGCGGTCCCTTGGGAAAACTTCACTTTCCCGTGATAAAATATAGCCTATAATCATTAGAGATAATTGTAGGATTCTAATGGTGAAAGAATTTTTCAAATCAGTCCAGTAGTTTCGGAGCCTATTTAATTCAAACAAACAAACAAATCTTTCCTCTTTATAATATTAGTATATACTATATATTGTTTGTTATCATTATAGAGCATCCAAAAATTCGAAAAAAGAAAAAAATATACTGGGTGTAAAAAGACGTCTACCGAAGCCAAAAGGGTAGGTACAGCATCCCAACCCAACACTCAACGAAATCCAAAATCGCCCAGCTGGATGAGCGCTATTAGGCGCGTTGTTTTACATAGATTGCTGTAATTTGTATATTATGTTGTTCTCGTAGTAAATAAGTGGAAAATAACAAAATGACGTAGCTAAGTAAATTTACGTTTAAATTACCTTTCACTGAAAGTCCCATTCAAATCAGTTCAGCCACTCCAGTGATTAGCCCGGCACACCAGACAGATAGACAAAAAAATTAATAATGTTTGTGTGTGTTTCGTGTCGATAACTACACAGACTGAGAAAACAGTTATTTTGAAATCACAGGGAGTTCTTTTGGTGATTACTATCTTCATACAAACAAACTTTTACCAGCATTATTTTATTCTATTCGAAATGCATTATAAGCATCAATAAGTTGGATAATAATATAATAGTAAGTGATATTATTGCAGGCACAATGTAAACCATGCTTAATAGTTCCATTACGTCACATTTTGCTTTCCGCTTATACATCACGTCGCGTTGCGGACGTAACGTAATGATGCCGGTCAATAAACAAACTCAAATAACGTAGTTGTTTATTACATTTCTACTGAATATTGCATTAAATCAAAATCTAGATAGATAAGTCATAGACATAGATAATCAAAGTCTTTAAAAGTTGTATGTCTAACGAATACTACTTATCAAGAAAATCCAAGTTCGTGGTGGAAATCAAAAACAGAACATCGTGACGCACGATCTTTCTAATCCATGTCACAGGCGCTACTGCGCCTAAAAATCTAATAAGATGTTTATCTATGGTCTAAAATATTGCCATAATCCTAAAACAACTATTAAAAATCGATATTATTCTCTAAATATCGATTTATGATCGTAGCGTAAGCGGAATTTTCCACCGGTACCGATTTTAGTCTCAAGACAAAATTTAGTACTCAAGTATTTTTTTAGTATTTTGAACTGTTGTATTCAGGGTATAAAATTGCATTTCGTGCATAAGATCTTTCTAAAAAGCATAAAATTGACATGCAAAAAGCAGGCTAGCTATAAAATTTTGCCTTCGGAAATTTCAAAAGTTGGGAGTGACACTCGAAAAAACAGCCTCCCGAGATCTTATTTTGCCAATATTTTTGCGAAAAAAACGTATTTATGAGCTTTTTGTTACTTATTATTTTTTTATTTATATTGTACGATGTTGTTAAAAAAACCCTTGTTTAATTATCAATAGCCTGCAGAATATGAGTCGAAAGTTGTGTGACAGGCCATTTTTGAGTGGGTCATTTTTTCTCGGAATCGCCCCGATACCTAGGTAGGTAAATAGAAAAAAAATTGTTTATATTCAAAGTGTGACGCAGACAAGCACAGGTCCGTCGCTCGCAATGCCGTAGCCAACTCCGTGAGCCAACTGACTACAGAGCGTCGAGCGGAATGGCAAGATATGCTTTTCTCGTGAGTGAGTAGTACAGAGCGATAGCCGCGCACCGTATTTTATAACGACGTAAGCGCCAAAATAGTTTTTATATAATTAAAAGTTAATTAAACAACCTATCGAAAAATGAGAACACAAAATTAAAGAATTACTTCAAGGTTTCTTGACAAATCGAAAACCCCAAAGAAAAATTGTCTTGTTCCTGAGATAAATAGCAAATTCTGTGCAAAACATGTATTTTTCAAAAAAATATATTATCGAGAAAATTTTAACCAATCGTGTTTCTAAAAAGAAGTTATCCGAGATAAAAGTTCGAAGTATCATTTCCCTAAATATGAAGGTGGTAGCTTTTACAGATTCTGAGATAAATAACGATTTAGAAGTACGAAATCGTTTCTAGCACACTCTTAAGTTCTCTAATTCAGATGATTTCACGTTGCCTCCGTCTCCCACTACGATTTGGGTCCTTTTGGACATAAATGAGGTTAGAAGCGATACAGGAGGGCCTCGGATTCCGTGAAACTGGAGTTTTTGCTCGATAAGGGAGTGGTTGGCGGTGTCGAACGCGCGCGAGAGGTCGCAGCATAGCAATGCCACACGCTGGCCCGCTTCGCGCGCGCCCAGCACGCGCCACACCACTTCGCGCACTAGGTCCGTTATTGCGCGTCCCGCCCTTGCGTACTGTCGATTCGATAGGATGTTGCGGCTAGCCATGAAGTGTAGCAGTCGGTTGTTTAATCCGACTTCGAATATTTTACTAACTGCAGGTACTATGGATATGGGACGGTATGACGTAGCGTCGGACTTTTTGCCTTTCCCTTTATATAATGGGCTTATTTTTACCCTTTTCAGACCGGTAGTATATAATTACTTAAGCATAAGTACTTAAGTTCCTACTTATATACATTTCAAATATGTTCAACTGCAAGACACTTAGGTTTAGCGTTAGGTATTGCCAATGGCTCTGCACCTTATTTTCAAAGGAAATCCTAACAGTTTTTTTAGTTTAACCTACCTTAGATTAAAAATAAATAAGTACAGTAAATTTAGAATCATACTTGTCATAGCTTAACTAGGTAGCTGACTGTACGAAATGATTAATTATTTCTATAAATATCCTACTTCGTTCATAAATTATGGTCGCCCTTTAGATAGTGACACAAGGTTTTTATTTTTTGTCCCTTTCGGACCGCGTTTTGAAATAAGTAGGTTTTCTAGTTACTTTAGTATCCCATTTCTCTGAGGGTAGCAGCCAAAGAAAATTATACTCTAACGAGCAGCTCGTAGCAGCTCGTAATTTAGAGTATAATTTTCTTTGGGTAGAGTCTTTTTAACACGGCGGAACCAGTGTTGCCGTTTTAGCCACTTTGTGGCTAGATCTAGCGGATTTTCAACGGTTTTAGCCAAAAAATATTCAATTTTAGCCACCAAAAAGAATCTAGCTACTTCTAGCTACTTTTGGTATTTTTTAAATAATTACTGTTAGAGGTCTTCCCGAGTAGGTAATTTTAAAGAAATCTGTGGTTATTGCCTTCTTTTATGTAGTAACACTACCGCGGTCCGCTATCCGCGCCCCTGTTAAAATTCCGGGGTTTTCTGATATGTAATTGATACTGTTTTAATTATACCCACTTATCCATATCCATGTTTAATAACAATATAATATCAATAGTAATCAAATAATAAAGTAGGCAAAGAATATTATGATATTCAGCCACTTCTAGCCACATTAAGAAAGCAATTTTTGTACAAAACTGGCCATTTTTTTATGTTATGTAGCCACAAACAAGACTGTCATAGCGGCAACGCTGGGCCATTAAGTTCTCAATGCGCTGGGCGGAACGGAACCTTACTCTGTGATTCCACACATTGTATGATTGTATTTAGGTATTATACTTGAGAATTTGAAATTAAATAAACCCATATTTTTTATTTATTTATTTATTTTATTTATTTATTAAATCTTACAACTATCTTTACAGGTTTAACCTAATACAATAGTGCAGTACATATTACACAAAATTAAAAAACAATACAATCCAATTTAAAATAAGTTATTAGCTTTAAACCTCACTCACTATCTAATCTAAAGGTCCCTCACTCCTCACTACTCATTACTCATTGTTACACAGTTACAGGCACACACAGCATTGAGTTATAATGTACTACGTACTAGAGAGGTCACCTCTACTCGACTGTTTGTTACACTTAGTCAGAGTGTTCGCACTCCGACTCACTTAAGGCCTTATTTGACTTTACTAAATTCAGTCGTCTAAATGATTCAGTTACTAAATTCAGACAAATGCAATCGCATTTAGGAAGGTAGGTTTCTAAATTTAGGAAAAAGTACGGCTACTTATTCACTAAATCATTTAGAAACCTAATTAGAATCGAATTTAGGAAGGTGCGATCGCGATTAGTCACTTCAGTGGGTGTGCAGCGCTTTCCGCGTGTGGATGTGTCGCTTGTGTTGTGAGAAAGTGCGAGTGTTCGAGAATGGCGACGAAAGAAAAAGAAGTTTTAGGCCATATAAACGAACTTTATAAAGACATGCCATATCTATGGAACAAAAACGATAAAAATTACATGAATAAAAATATTAGAAGTGAAGGTTTCGAAGTGCTTCTCAGCATATACAAAAATATCGATAAGAATGCTACAGTAAAAACGTTAAAGAAGAAAATAGATAATTTAAAAACAAATTATTTGAAAGAATTGAAGAAGGTAAGTTTTAACGTTGCTTTTATATTATTACTAGCTGCGCCCCGCGGTTTCACCCGCGTAAGTCCCGTTCCCGCGGGAATATCGGGATAAAAAGTAGCCTATGTGCTAATCCAGGGTATCACCTATCTACATACCAAATTTCAACCAAATCGGTCCAGCCGTTTTTGCGTGAAAGAATAACAAACATACAGACATACATTCTCACAAACTTTCACATTTATAGTATTAGTAGGATTTCAAATTAAATGGGAGATAATAGGACCTACATAGTAACTACCTAATTTGTATAATGTACCTATAACTTATTTTAAAGGTCAAGGCTTCAAAACACACTGATGCAGGGAGTGAAGATGTATATGTACCAACGATATGGTATTATGACAGCTTCAGTTTTCTGGAAACTACCACAGAATCATGCCGTTCAATCAGGGACACAATAGAAGACGAGGTATATTTTATTTTATTTAGATATTTATTAAATAGTAGGTACAGCATTAATCATTTTATCTTGAAACGCAACTCTGCCAACTGAGTTGAAATAATTCATGAATGTGTTTCGAACTTGGTTTCCTTCTTCATTACGCTGACTTTTACTTGTGTTCTTTAACGAAGTCAATCCATCAGTATGTTTTCGCCAATCCCCTTGACGTATTGAGCCTTGTGAAGTATTTTCATGATCTAACCATTTTCTGGTTATATATCCTGGCTCCCGTTTTCTCAAATAATTGTGTAAAGCACAACATGCCATTACCACTGCATCTACGTTGGAGAGATCTAGACTGAGGGGTCTCCGTAGTACTCTAAAACGCGAAGCCAATATGCCGAAGGCATTCTCCACCACTCTACAGGCTCTACTTAAGCGATAGTTAAATATTCTTCTTTCATGGCTAATACCCTTAAACGGAAATGGTTTCATGAAATGTTTGTTAATGGAAAAAGCACTATCCCCGATCAGAACATATGGAGCATGTGTTTCTGTGTCTGATAGTGGAGAAAATGGTGGCAAATTCAAACAACCATTAACTAATTTTTGATGGAACTTTGTAGATTCAAATACGGCTGCATCATTAACGGAGCCATTGGTACCAGTTTGGACATACATGAATTCATAATTAGCATTGACAACAGCAAACAATATTACGCTGAAAAATCCTTTATAGTTGTAAAATAGAGAACCACTTCCGGGCGGTTTTTCGATGCCAATATGTTTACCATCGCAAGCTCCAATACAGTGATTGAAATTCCATTTATCTTCGAATTCAGCTGCTACTTGTATCCATTCTGATTCTGTTTGCGGCAACTGAAAAATAATTATATAATTTATTTATTTTCAGGATTCATCATTATCTTGCACAGAAGATACTCAGATGACAAATTCTACCAATAATACTTCCAATCAAAATATGTTTAAGAAAAAAAAAGAAAGAAGCTCCTTTAAAACAACAACAGGACATTCTTGATAAAGCTAGCGGATTAATGAACACGAAGGAAGAAGACTGGGAAATCCTTGGAAGATCCATTGGAATGCAACTGAGAGATTTGAATCAACGGCAACATATTATAGCCCGTAAATTAATATCAGATGTGATATTTTATGCTACTTTAGACAAGTTGTCTGAAGAATCATTTGTAGGTTTAACCACAAATAACTATCAATCTAAGGCTTCATACCCATGGTTCACACCTTTACGATCATCGTCTTCCCAGAGTGAATTTCATCGTCCTGTTAGAACATCATCACCATACCAGTCCCCGTATCCATCACCATCTACACAGTACCGTATCCAATCGCCAAATTCTCCCCTTTGTAACTTACCACCCCAACAACAAATGCAGTCCTCACATCCTTCAGCATCCACGCAGTACCACAGCCAATCTTCAAATTCTCCTCATTACTTACCACCTCAGCAAAAAATACAGTCCTCGCATTCTTCACCACCACCCACACAACACCACAGCCAACCTTCAAATTCTCGTCGTAACTTACCACTTCAGAAACAAATACAGTCCTCTCACCTTTCACAATCACCAGAGTACCACAGCCAATCTTCAAATTCTCTTCATTACTTTCCACCTCAGCAACAAATACAATCTTCTCCTACTGTGGAATATACAATTCAAGCCCCACACCCCTCAGATCCTTTACCATCTGTACAACTTCATATCCCATCCCCTCCACATTCAACTACGTTGGAGGAGACAAATGATGGATCTCTGCTGATTGAAGGCAATGGGGATATAATGAAAAACTTTTTAATTTTTGGTAAAACGAACAAAAATATCTAAAAAAATTGTGCACATTAAAAAACCTTTTATAACAAAAATTACTTTTATTTACTTACCTTTATATAATTTTCCAAACATGTTTAAATAGCCGAACAGGTTTCAGGGATAATTATTGACAGCATGGGTTGAGATATTAGAGAACTGTATTTCAAATCTTGGTATGAATTCCCTGTTGCAAGAAATCGTAATGTTACTACCAATCTTTGTTTTGCACTAATGCTGTCTCTTAAAATAGTATTTTGTTTTTGTATATATGGTGTCACAAGATTTAGTAAAATATCGAACGATCTTGAATCCATTCGAAGATAATTTCTGAAGTCTGCCGGTTCTAAAACACTCATTATATTCATGTTTGATAACCTGTCGCGCAGTAATAAATATTCCTTGACCCACGTCTTTCTTTTTTTTTCTGTATGTTGATGGACCCAACGGCCACAGCCACGGCGAGGCCAATTTTTTTGATTTTTGGACAGCACTGGAGCCATTTTGTTTATAGTAGTGTACGGTTTCACCATACATTGGCAATTTGCGCATGCGGCACTTATTTCAGTCGCGTGCGCTGCACTTTTATTTTACCTAATATTTTATATTATTTTACATTTTTTAACCGACAGTACGTGACCTACTCGCGCACAAGACACTAGTCAAGGGAGAGATTAGCCTACTTAATCCTTCACTTGTAACTTAACTACCTAAATAAACTTTTATTAGTGAATCTTGTGTTTTACCGTTACGTGCTCAGTAACATAGTGTGAACAACATCTACATACTACCTGTAAGGCCCTAGAACACATTGGCTCTTACATTTTGGTCCTTCGAAGCCCTCCCTCATCAAGGATACAAGTTTGGTCCTTCGAGGAAACAAGGTATTTACGCTTTTTTGTATTTTTTTGGCGATAGCGAATCGGCTGCATTGGCCTCCCACCAGCGGGAATCACCAGTGTAATTGAGAAGGCGCACATATTGTCATTTAAGTATAGGAAGCTGAATATCGTGAACCAACACTGCTCTCCTCTGCCACCGTCAACTACGTGTCGGAGTTAGAAGCTAACAGAACTTGGCTCAGTCACCGTCAACTACGTGTCGGAGCTAAAAACTAACTAACACTAACATAACTTTGCTCACGCACCGTCAACTACGTGCTGGAGCTTTAACACTAAACTTTCACTACGCGAAGAGGGTTTTTTTTCAACATGGAAGTACTGAAATTACAAGAAGAGTGCTTCAACAACATCAAGACTCTTTGTTCCAACTACTCTAAAGATAGTAAGTCGCGGAAAACGGAAGATTATCTTCGTCTTCGTCTAGAATCCCTTGAAAACCAATGGAGGGATTTTGAGAAGCGTCATGTGACTCTCCTCGAAACTATTGAAGAGAAATCGCATAATTACTTCACGGATGATATCTTCAACAAGACTCAAGAGCTCTATCTTAAAACTAAGAGTGATATGAGTGACTTACTGTTTCGGGTACAACAACAGAAAACAGTAAAATTTGATCTTAGCGATACCATGGCGGAAACTTCGGATGATAATCAAAAAACCTTACTTACACGGCAAGAGTGTAACTTTAAGGCCCTTGACCGTGCTATGTCTAAAGTAGACTTGAAAACTATGACGGAGAAATGGGAGTTAGAAGATCACCTCTCCATTTTAAAGTCCAAGTGGGACATCATCGACAAACTTCATTGGGAGTTGGAGGCTGTACTAAAGGGCTCTGACATCACCCACTACTACAACATCTTTGTATCGGTAGAAGATAAGTACGATGAACTAAAAAGAAAATTAAACGCTAAGATTTGGTCAACTGTGCATTACGAAAAATCAGCACCAAAGATTGAGATTCCAGAATTTTCAGGCAATTATTCAAAGTGGATTTCTTTCAAAGACCTCTTTTTAGAAACCATTCATAACAATCCCATGATAAACAAGGCACAAAAAATGCAACACCTGAAGACAAAGCTGCGCGGGGAGGCGGAACGATTGGTACAGCATCTCAACATCAGTGCTGATAACTACAGCTCGTGCTGGGATATACTGTCTCAACGCTACGACAATCACCGTCTCCAGTTCACCTCTTTTGTCAACACTATGCTCAATTCGCCTGTTATCAGTCATCCTGATAGCCTGGCATTGAAGAACCTGCATGATGTCATCATGGAATGTATGAACGGATTGACTAACATCGGATTGAACACTTCTACTTGGGACCCACTCGTCGTCCACCTAATGTCGCAGAAACTAGACGCCACTACATACACGGATTACATGAAAGAATTGCACGATCATCGAGAACTTCCACATTTAGATCAATTTCTTTTCTTTCTAGAAAGCAAATTTATGGCCTACGAGGGCATAAAAACTGCAAAGAAAGAATTGCCCAACCTAACATCTGCTCCACAAAGATCTGCCACAAACCAACATTCCTCCGCTAAGAAAACTAACTACGAGTTCAAGAAATATACAAAAACTTTACACACTTCCTTCGGACAATGCCCTAATTGCGAGGGAAGACACGTGCTAATGCAATGTCCAAAGTTCATGGATATGGACACAGCACAACGCAACAACATTGTTTCGAAATTGCATTTGTGCAAAAATTGTCTATACAGCCACGGTGACGCGGAATGTTCGTCGACAAAAACTTGCAAAGAATGCAAAAAGAAACATCATACTATGCTACACAACAATAGGGTTACGCCTTCAACATCAACTTCAGCGCAAGCGCAACAAAGCTCTAATCATCTCGCTACTAATGATTTGGAGATACTTTTAACGACCGTTCAACTTAAGATAAAATCTGCAAGTGGAACTTACGTCACACTACGTGCTC
Organism: Epirrhoe alternata; assembly: GCA_963565295.1. Classification (NCBI taxonomy): domain Eukaryota; kingdom Metazoa; phylum Arthropoda; class Insecta; order Lepidoptera; family Geometridae; genus Epirrhoe; species Epirrhoe alternata. The sequence continues at coordinate 4,177,381 of OY751403.1, forward strand.
TCCTGGATCAAGGTTCACAAGTGAACTTGATCACTGAAAAAGCTGCTCAACTACTTCGGCTGCCTAGAATACGGACGAACGCAACCATTTCTGGAGTCGGGGCGCTATCAGGAGAATGCAAAGGACAACTAAAACTAAACTGCAAGTCTATACATTCAGACTACGCATTTGAAACTTCAGTACTTATTCTGAAAAAACTTACCAACAACTTGCCGAACTCATCCTTCGATGTGCCAAACTGGCCACACTTGGAAAACTTAAAGCTCGCTGACCCTGACTTTAACACATCTCGCCCTGTGGATCTTCTACTTGGAGCTGACATATACTCCGATGTTATCCTTGAAGGAGTCCTGAAAGGAAATAAGCGTGCTCCTATTGCCCAACAAACACACCTAGGCTGGATCCTGTGTGGCAAAATGCAAACTTCTAATTGCCACACCGTTCTAGTTAACTTTAAAAGCATCAGCAAGTTCGAGGAGCACGAGGACATTACTCAAGACAACAAGGATGACCACTCTAAGGACGATCAGTGCGAAGTTTACTGTTCAAATACAGTACAGCGAGCTTCAGACGGGCACAAATATCCAGCTGCCGCAGAAACGCTACAAACCGAGTTCTACGTTGATTATTTAATTAGCGGCCATAACACTATCTCAGAAGCTCAACAGCGACAGTCATCGCTCATCGACTTACCACAAGGCGCCGGCATGAACCTACGAAAATCTGAGAACTCAAAACTATATAACCCGCTTGAATGGTTGGCACCAATAACTGTGGCCGCCAAACTACCATTTCAGAGTGTCTGGAAAAATAAACTTACTTGGGATGAAACTTTACCTACCGAGTTACACCAAGAATGGTTAAAACTTAAAAAGGACGAAAAAATAAAACTTTGGCTGGGATGGACACAAGGGCACATTGAACTACTTTGCTTTTGCGACGCAAGCAAAAAGGTATATTCGTGCGTCATCTACAGTCGTGTAACTAACGAAGGCATGCCTACAACTCTATTAGCTGCCAAAACTAGGGTTGCCCCACTCGCGCAGAAAATTACTTTGCTTCGGTTGGAACTCTGCGGCGCACTGTTACTGTCACATCTTACAGAAAAAGCTATTGGTGCTTTCAAAGGACAGGCCATAACTATACCAGCTTGGAGCGACTCCCAAGTTGCAATCGCCTGGCTTCAGGATGACATATCTAGATGGGAAAGATACGTCGCCAACAGAGTAAGCAACATCAAACTGGTCATCCCGGCTAAAAACTGGAACTACATAAAATCGGAACTCAACCCCACTGACTCTACGTCACGAGGAATGTCCCCAAGTAAACAACCTAACTTCAATCTTAACTTTACAACTAACACAGGACTCAAGCCAACGGTGACAGCCCTAGCGAAAAAGCAAGACACACATTTTACCGCTGAACTTATAAACAGACACAGCTCATTCACTCGCATAACTCGTATTGAATTCGAGCAAGAAAATAGAAAACTTTTGGAAAAGGAAACTGTGTTTATCAAAAGTCCTCGATACAAACTTAATCCGTACCTATACCTAGACAAAGAGGACATCATCTTGAAAAAGCAGTATAACATGCCTCCTGGAAAGTGGGCGAGAGTGGTGCGAGACATACAGATTCATCCTGGGTCCGAGGGCCGTGTCCGAGTGACAACTATTAAAACTCATTCAGGCACACTTAAGCGTCCCGTAGTGAAACTTTCACCACTCCCTCTGGAAACAGAAACAGAGATGCCAAAACAACAGAGAGATGAAAATGTTAAGATGTCGTCGACTGAACAAGATCAAAGCGCACCGATTATCACAACAAACTCTCGCAGAACAAAAAGAACAGTTAATAAAAACATTTACAACGTTACTGATAACATTGTTTACATTAGTAACAGGAGTACATAGCGCCGGCAGTGGCACGCGCCCGAGCGCTCACATTGCAAGCTTTGAGCCAGACCGGCCGGTTTATTATGATGCGCTCGGCAAAACGCAAACACTACATGAAGAGTGGATACTGCTTATGTACTATAACTTAACTTACTATTGGAATGGTATACAATATGTAGAAACCTATATTCATAACTTCACCACCCTTTGCTACAAAACTGACCTAAAATATGACGTCACAAAAACGTCATGCAGTGACGCATGGGGTGAGCTACACTCAACCAACACCTGGCTGGCAAATTTTTGCGGAGCTTGCACTTTGCGCACCGTATGCGACAACGACGTCAGCTCATATGTAAAACAAAACTCTAAGAGCAAACAAGAGCACTCGACAGAATTACGCAATAAAGACATAGAACTTCAACTACGCCCCAATCAAGAGAGGGTCACACCGAAAAACACAAAGCCACGCAGCATCTCCACCAGCGAAGCCACCCACACACAGAGGGCACGGGGAGAGCTCCAACCATCGCCTACCAACGGACACATCGCGTTTACTTTCGATGAATAATCATTCTTTGCTTTGTAATGGCTTATCTTCTCTTGATAGTTATTTCATTTAGTTTTTCTTCTTTCTTATGGGGTTGCCAACATGTACGGTTTCACCATACATTGGCAATTTGCGCATGCGGCACTTATTTCAGTCGCGTGCGCTGCACTTTTATTTTACCTAATATTTTATATTATTTTACATTTTTTAACCGACAGTACGTGACCTACTCGCGCACAAGACACTAGTCAAGGGAGAGATTAGCCTACTTAATCCTTCACTTGTAACTTAACTACCTAAATAAACTTTTATTAGTGAATCTTGTGTTTTACCGTTACGTGCTCAGTAACATAGTGTGAACAACATCTACATACTACCTGTAAGGCCCTAGAACACATTGGCTCTTACAAGTAGTAAAACGGTAAAACGTCCGCCTTTGTTGTGTTTCAGCAGGCAACTGATTTAGTAACTATATTTAGAACAGTGTGATTAGAAGCTTCTAATTTCGTTCCTTTTCTGAAACCTGATTTAGGTTACTAAATTTAGTAAAGTCTAATAAGCCTTTTAGTCTGTCTGTGCCGAGTGCTTGCTGCAGCGAGACATGTGTCATGATGTGTGTGAAGTTTTTTTCCATGAAATATGCCTTCGTGTGTATTGCGATACTGCACAAACAACTCGAGAAATACAAGTAAAAGGCAAGGAGTGACTTTTCACCAGTAAGTTCAACATAATTACGCGTATTTTAATTATATTTTTTCAATTGCAACGCGTCACCGTGACTGCGGCGGCAGCCATGTTTACGTGAATGTCAAAGAGTATAGAAATTTTCATGCACAGATCAGACACTATCGACGTACAATTTTAAATAAGTATTTTGGCTGTTTTTTACCATAAGTACTAATTTGAACCGATTTGGATAATTTTGGTCTTGACATATTCATGAAAGTCCAGGGAAGGTTTAAACGGTGAGAAACATAAATAATAAGGAAGAGAAAATACTAAAAACGACAATTTAGTTTTCCAATACAAAATGTTTGTAGCTGTGAAATGAGGTTTGATAACTTTGGTTTGTTCCTTCCTAGCTCTGAAATGCTCTTTGGTTTGTTTTGTCTCAGAAATAAAAAAAATCACTCTTCTACCACCCTTATTTTTTAATAGCGATATTAATACTTATACTATGGCAAAACAACGTTTGCCGCGGGTCAGCTAGTTTTAAATAATTATGGGCTATAAAATATTAATAAACTAACTAAACTTAAATTATTTAAAGGAAATTTAAATATTGTTACAGTTTCAATACTCTTATTTATTCTCTGAGTAAGTACCTACCTACCTACACACACACGATCAATATTAAGTAGGCAGAATAATAAAATTATGTCGCATCTGCGCGTATTGATTGTTATCTATGACAACATAACACCTCCCCGCTTGCCCCGCGCATGCCCCGCTGTCATCAGTCCGCGCGCTAATTTGTTTGAAATGGCGTCTCTAGTACATTACATTATAACTCAATGGTTCCTCCCAAACCAAGTTGAATTGAAAGCCCACGGCGGCGGCGGCCACACCTTTCCCTGGCACTGAACAGTGGATATACCTGTCATAGTATGTCATCTGTGTGCAGGGTGTGCCTAGTGGGCGACGTGAAAATGTATTCCCTCGAAAACCACATCTTGGAAATCTATGAGAAACTCACGAACATTATGGTATGTACCTATACCTAACAACCTGTCGACATTCTTCGAACCAAATGCCTCAAGTTCAGCCTTACCGAGCTGTCCAATCGGCGTGTTTCAGCTGAGCGCGCGCGGGCCGCAGGCAGTGTGCTACATCTGCCACTCGCTGCTGCAGAGATGCCACAGGTTCATCGAGATGGCTCTCTGCTCTGAGAACATACTCCAAGATCTGTATGTCAGAGGCATTGAGGTGAATTTCATAAAATATTCATAACAATAATAGCAGGACAAATGTTTGTATGATCTACAAGTATTTGTCTTGGGTCTGGGTGTTTTCTATGTATATTATGTATGTATTTACAAACAAAAAGTATTTAATTAGTATATCAGTCATGTAGTACTCATAACACATGCTCTGGTTACTTTGGAACTAGATGATGCTGTGGGAAAACTCCAGCATCATTTAATTAAATCTGCTATAATGAAGCAATACTGTGCATGTAGGAGTATAAATGGTAGGAATACAACAGGAATATAGTATAAAAGGTTATTGAATGAGCAGCTGACTGCCTTACAGATCTGAATACTGCAAGACTATGATACGACCACTGCAAGTCAATCATGCTAATGTTTATTTTCAGACATCACATGAAAATATCCTCAAGCTCAACCCCACAATACGGAGTAGCCTGTTTACATCCTGTATGCAGATCATGGCTTTTAATGATATCAAAAATAGTGTTGATTCTCCTCATATCAAGGAAGAACTAGTCCCTAGTGAGGAAGAATTTGTTGTATGTGATGATGAAATAAAGGAAGAAGAGCCAGTAGTTACAGCAGTAGACTTCCCAGCAGTGGTTGACCGACCCATAGAGTTCTTGATGGAGTCCTCATTGTCTGAGAGCACAGAAGCAATCAACCATAATGTAAACATATTTGTGTGCAACCAATGTGGTAAAAAATTCTCTCTGAAAAAGAAACTGTCAGCCCACATTCAGAATCACAATCAAGCCACATTTGCCTGTGATGTATGTAACGAAAAATTCACACGTAAAAGTTTTTTAAAAAAGCACTTATTTTATACTCACAATAAAGAAAAGCCTCATATGGTTAAACAGATGAGAACTCACACTGGAGAAAGGCCATATGCCTGCGATGTATGTGGTAAAAGTTTTTCTCAAAAGTCACATTTGACTACACATATGAAGACTCACACAGGAGAAAAGTTATATGCCTGCGATGTATGTGATAAGAGATTTTCTAAAAAGTCAAATTTGACTACACATATGAGAACTCACACTGGAGAAAAGCCATATGTCTGCGATGTATGTGATAAGAGATCTTCTGAAAAATCAAGTTTGACTACACATATGAGGACTCACACTGGAGAAAAGCCATATGCCTGCGATGTATGTGATAAGGGATTTTCTCTAAAGTCACAGTTGACTACACATAAGAGGACTCACACTGGAGAAAAGCCATATGCCTGCGATGTATGTGATAAGAGATTTTCTGACAAATCAAATTTGACTACACATATGAGGACTCACACAGGAGAAAGGCCATATGTCTGCGATGTATGTGATAAGAGATTTTCTGACAAATCAAATTTGACTACACATATGAGGACTCACACAGGAGAAAGGCCATATGTCTGCAATGTATGTGATAAGGGATTTTCTCTAAAGTCACAGTTGACTCCACATATGAGAACTCACACTGGAGAAAAGTCATATGTCTGCGATGTATGTGATAAGGGATTTTATCGAAAGTCACATTTGACTACACATATGAGAACTCACACTGGAGAAAAGCCATATGTCTGCGATGTATGTGATAAGAGATTTTCTGACAAATCAAATTTGACTACACATATGATGACTCACACAGGAGAAAGGCCATATGTCTGCGATGTATGTGATAAAGGATTTTGTCGAAAGCAAAGTTTGACTAAACATATGAGAACTCACACAGGAGAAAGGCCACAGGCCTGCGATGTATGTGATATGAGTTATTCTAAAAAGGATCATTTGACTACACATAGGAGAACTCACACTGGAGAAAAGTTATATGCCTGCAATGTATGTGATAATCGTTTTTCTCAAAAGTCACATTTGACTTCACATATGAGAACTCACACTGGAGAAAGGCCATATGCCTGCGATGTATGTGGTAAAAGTTTTTCTCAAAAGTCACATTTGACTACACATATGAGGACTCACACAGGAGAAAGGCCATATGTATGTGATAAGGGATTTTCTCTAACGTCACATTTGACTACACATATGAGAACTCCTGAAAAAGGCCTGAAAACTGACCAACGGGGACAGAATGGTACGCCTCAAACTATCTACCTCAATGAACATCTGACCTTGAGAAACAAAGCTCTCTTTCGAGAAATAAGAGAAGCTGCAAAGAAATACAACTATAAATACGTTTGGGTTAAGCACGCTACGATACTCGTCCGTAAGTCTGAAAATTCGCCAGTACAGGCCATACGCTCCTACAAGGACATTGAAAAAATGGCTGCCCCTACGACAGATGGGCCAACCCCCGCGACCTTCGGACCTGACTCGACCGCTTTCAACTCAGCACGCTAGCGGCGGCGGCGTTGGCGCCGGACGCAGAGCGCGCGCGCCGACGTCGCGGCCCCTTAATGATCCAGCGCACGCCCCTGCTGCCCAACACCACGCGCCCAGCCCTGGACCTTCCAGAACTGGCTGAATTTCAAGCTCAGCATCCCAACAACCCTTTTTGTAAAGGCAGTCATATTATTGTTGGTGTGTCTGTAACTGTAATTCAGTACATAATATCTTTAAATATCTTAAGTTTGGAAAAACATTGCATTTATTCCTTGGCACATCTACCGGCATTGCTATTATAATATTATTTTGGCACATTTTTTAATATTTTCACGCTTTCGGTTACACTCTTCTCCCAAAACTCAAGTATGCACTTGCTGTGGGCAGCTAATTATCATACCTCAACCACTTGTTAGTAATATGTATTTAATTGTAATAAATGTAGGTATATCTAATTGTTTTTATTTTTTAACATTTTAATAAAAGATCTCATAATGTTAAGGAATGTTTGTTACACAAACACAATTTTTATATTTATTTACCTACTCATATAATTTTGTGATGTCCTTGCAGGACTCATGTGTTAGCTATTAAGTACACCTATGCCTAAGACCTTGTACACACATGTAAGCAATAAATACTTTGACTTTAGATAGATACCGTCACAATGATGTCGAATATTAGTATATATTATCAGAACTGTAGAGGTATACGAACAAAGTTAGCTATACTTTATATGAATATTTTGTCTAATTGTTATGACATCATTGTGCTTACGGAGACCTGGCTTGTTGAGGAGATTGCTGATAGTGAGTTTATTGATCAACGGTATGTTGTTTATCGCTGTGACCGTAATCGCTTGGCCACTGGTAAAAAGGATGGAGGTCCCCACCTCCATCCTTATCTAATTGCAGTGCTTCGGAATCTCAGGTCATCTATTATAACATTTCCATCTGCATACACTCTAAGCACAATTGAGCATAATAATGGTGGAACCCAGCAGCGCAGGTCAAGACAAGAGACATTATTAGTGCAGCTTATATTCCTACTACCCCAAATGATACAGTACCCATTTTAATTTTCTACAAGAGACCTTAGGTGACTCCAGTGTAGATAATTTTTATATGTATATACTTGGTGATTATAATGTAACTGATGCTGATTGGGTACCGGATGCTGGAGGCCTCTGTATGATTTTTGCACGTAATTCTGTTATCTGTTCTTTTCTGCGATGTTTTATGTCCACAATTAATGCGAAACAGTACAATCGCTTTTATAACTGTATTAATAAAAGTCTAGATCTAATTATCACGAATTCCAATTGCACGAAACGGTGCCCTAGCACTGATATTTTAAAGCGAGACCCCCTTCACCCGCCCTTTATGGTATATACTTTTTTATCTACTGATTCTATAATGAGGCGCAAACAGATCGCAAAATACAATAATTATTATATGGCAAATTATCAATCAATTAGTGAATATGTAAAAAATCCAACTGGTCGTCCCTGCTGGATGACGCCTCTGCAGAGCAATCTCTTGACTCGTTTTATGAAACAACTAGCTGACCCGCGCGACTTCGTCTGCGCATTATTAGGAATTTAGGAACAAAGTGCAGGAGTTTTGAGTAAATCGAATTATCCACTATGTAAGATATTATTTGACATCGTAAAAAAACATACACCTCTATCTCTATCTATGGCTACATCCACAGAGTAGGTTAATAGCTCGGACGAACTAGAAGGGGACATCTGATTGGAGGAAGTCCTCATACAAAATTTTCTGCCAATTTTTGCGGGGGACGAGGTAGCACACTAACGCATTTTACACACATACGCATTTCGTTTTTGTATCGCTACACAAGCACACTACATAAAAATTACAACACACTCTCATTTTTACACACACTATTGCAAATTTCGTATACATAATAATGTAGCGACGTAAACAGAAAGAAGCACACATCAAGAAAATTAGGGAAGAGAACGTCAAAAATATTATCGTTATCGATTATATGCGTGAATGAGTGAATGATGACAAATTATTTCTTCCATTTCTCAGTTTCTATTAATCGTATATTTTGCATTGTGAATAAAATTAACTTAACAATGCTTTGCAATGTAGTAGATAAGTTAATAACAAGTAAAAATCGGTTAGACCGTAAAGTTTAATTGTACAGTGCCATCAAAATATCGAATTTCGAAACTGTTAATGTGTGTAAGTTATCTGTCTATTGATGTCGTCCCACTAGTTCTTTCGAACCAGTGTGGCGAAAGGATTTCAAGTGCGCCTCAAAGAGGCGTCTTTATACGTTGACGATGACGAGTTTACATAGGTAGGAACTTATATTTTCTGAATACTTAGGTACTGTAAAACTAGTTTATTTAAATCTAATAGCCTTGAACCTTCATTACAATTATAGCTACTTCAGGATGTCATAGGAACGACAGTCAAGCGGAAGTCCAGTGATGCAGGACCACTGTTGCTGCAATGTCACAAAAACATGAATAACTTCTAAACTACAAAAAATCGTTGAACATACATGGGGGTGATTTGGGTAGCCCTTGGGGTGTTGCATCACTAGACTTTAGCTTGACAGTCGTTTCTGTAGGGATGTTTGTTGCTTTTGTAGTAGGTACTTAAACCTCAAATGGTCCCATAGGCTTTTTCGATCCCTACATGAAACTGAATCGATTTTAGTACAAAATGTATGGGAAAAGTTTTTGACAATTTCTGAATTTTCTAGAACTCAAACGACCCCTTATAGTCTTTTGATGTTTACCTGAAACTGAATAGATTGGCATCATTTTTTTTTCCTTTTGCCATTTTTGTCGCTGTCTGTACATTTTTTCAAAATCTGCGAACACAGTTTAAAATATCTCAAAAAGATAGGGAGGGTCTTCTAAGAGAATTTTCTTGTAGCTACAATGGTTAAGGTACCTGCCCTCCATGGCCCATCTCAAAAATCCACCCTGTATAGTCCGAGTAGGCGTCCAGGATGGATGTCTATTGCATGCTTGTTTCCATTTTTCTTTAATAATCTCTTGGGAACATAAAATCAACAAGCAAAGAAAAGTAGGTACATACAAAACTTTTAAAAATGTTCATCTTCCGTTCATTCATTTAAATCATCGATATCAATACCACTGCACTATAGAACATTTCAACTAGTCAAGTTAGGGTTGTCATCAATTTGAAATAATTATTACTATGTTTTAAAATAAATTACCCATAATTATTTTGCGTGGTTTCATTTTATTTTTAATTCACAATATATTCATAGTTAATAAGTCGGATTGGGGGAGGGGGGATCAAAGTTCCCACTTTTGGGCTTTTCGCTTATATTCCGATAGCGGTGCGTCGTATGACAAAAAGTTTGTAAATTAAATGAAAGATCATATAATGCTCTACGACTTTTGTAATATACTATTCCGAATTTTCATCAGGTTTTGCGGTTTTGAGGCACACGCTCCGGAAAAAGGTAAGCTACACGCTCCGGAAGAATAAAAGGAAGCTACCTTCCTTTTCAGCTTTGTAACTTCAGAACCAGTCATGTTAAGCTACAAAGGTTAAAAAAACCTAACTTAAAGATAAAAAAGAACATTTTTACGGAGCTTGAAAACGGTCGGAAATTCTGGAAAAGGGTATGGAATAAAAGTTGAAGAAAATTTTATGATCTTTTATTTAGCATATGTAAATTAATTTGGCATAATAATTGCATTGCAACGCACCGTTTTTGATATAATAGTCAACTCCCTCCCCTCCCCACTCCGGCTCACCTCCTAGACATCAGTACTTTTAGTATGTTCACTTCCTAAGCACCCAGAACAAGTTTCTTAAGGAACCGCTTACCTTTAGACCAGCTCACGCATTCTACAACTCTCTTTTATTAACTGAACTGTTGGCAGTTCATTAAATTTTAAAAATTATGGAACACTTTATAGAAACGCAATTAAAATGTAACTAAATTAAAATAAACGTGTTTTGATTTTGAAAAAACTTAGTGACATCCCTGACTCGCTACATAGAATACTACATAGTATTGTAGTCACGTGAATAGACTTATTCATTCATTCTTAAGGCGGAAAAATCAAATTACTCAAATATAAATATCATAAATTCATAAGGAAATTAATAGTTATGTTACAGTTATTATTATTCAGTTATTTATTTACTATAAATTATCATTACAGACAGTTTTTTAGTCTAATGCGATAATCTAGGTGAGATCTATTACTTAAAATTAAGTAATACCTACTTATTATTTTCTTTATTTTGTACAAACAAAAAACAAAATGTAGTCCTACTCACTATTTCTAAAAATAAAATAATTGAACACACTTCAGTAAAACAAAAATAAAAACAAAAGTAAACAACATCTTGTTTGGGTACCTAGTAGTAAAACGGGTAAAACTAAATAATAATCTTAAACATTTAAATATTGCATAGGTACCTAACATACCAGGGACTACAAATAACTTAAACTATGGTAGGTACTATACTTACTTAACAACTTATAAATATCTATTTAGGTACTTTGATAACTAAAAAACTACCAAGGCACAAGGAGACTAGGCTTTTCACAGTATGTTAAGCAAGCTCTCAATAGGGCTGGCCATGTGTCCGAGAACACATCACACTCTACGTTCAAGAGCAGTAGCGCATTGAGATGGCGTTGTGCGCGGCATACAGGGGACTGTTGATGAGCTACAGTGCGTGCAGTTCTAGGCGCAAACAACGGCACACGCCCAGGGCGGAACCTAACGCGATTCTCTGGCACGTACAATCGGCTTACCAAAATACAGCACAAATAGGTATTTTATGGCAGCTCTGTTCTCGCTCAGGTTCAGAAGTATTGTGTCAAAATGGCTACCGAAGTAGTTTTTATAAACTGACACGACTCGGAGTCGTGTACATTTGACAGAGGGGAAATACAAGTTATGGCGCATCCCTACCTTAATGATCGAAGGTTAATAGATATAAAAAATTGGCACTGGCAGTTACTCAGAGGTCCTAACCAGAGAAGTGCTCTAGGGTAGCCAATGATGTTATATACTATAAGTAACAGAAATACAGAATTTATTCATAACACCATGGTTACATGTCATAAATTTTTTATATGCTATTTAGTAATTATTAAAGTATATCAAATTTATAATTATATTATATTAGAGGAAGCTCGAGAAAGTCGCTTACATCATAGAACACCGCCTCGACAAGCCATTTCTTAAGTCTACTTTTAAATAAAGGCGTGGAAACCGCGTCTCGGATCCTCTCCGGTAGCCTGTTGTATACCTCGGGCCCCATTACGTATACCAACCTTTCTGATTTTTTTAATTTGCATGTAACGGACGCTAGGCGGTAGTGGTACCTATTCCTCCGTAGGGCACGGGCTGTATTTATTCCACACTGCCGGAACAGATCCAGATTTGTGTGGGTGAACAGGGCTACTTGATATATTAGTTCACCTGGAAGTGTCGTAATATTTAGGTCCCTAAACAGTTCCCTGCAGGATGTGTCGTTCGGCGCACCCACTATAGCGCCCACTGCCCGCTTTTGCATAATGAAGGCGCGCTGGGAGTCGGCAGCTTGCGCCCAGAGCTCCACACCGTAAGTGAGGGCACTGTGGACGGTTGCAAAGTAGCAGGCTCTGACCACGTCCCGTGACGCCGTGCTCGCGAGTCTTTTTAGTGCGAAGCAGGCGCCTCCCAGCTTAGAACAGAGTTTATCTATGTGGGTGTCCCACCTGAGGGAGCTGTCCAAGTGAAATCCTAGTAATTTGGATGTTTTGACCTGTTCCAGCACTGTGCCACCAGCAGTGACCTTAAGTGAAGGGCCTCTGCCATCAAGGCTGAAGGCCAACAGACAGGTTTTATTTTTATTTAATGCGAGACCATTGGACCTAAACCACATTTCTAGCTGTCGGATCACCTTGTCCAGTCTGCTTTCCAACTCGCTATCAGTCGGTGCCGTTACTATTGCGGCAACGTCATCCGCGTACATATAAATTTCCGCGTTTTCAATATTACCTGGGAGGTCGTTGAGTAGCAGACTGAACAGAGTGTTCGACAAGCACGACCCCTGGGGTACCCCCATTAAGTTCTCTAATTCAGATGATTTCACGTTGCCTCCGTCTCCCACTACGATTTGGGTCCTTTTGGACATAAATGAGGTTAGAAGCGATACAGGAGGGCCTCGGATTCCGTGAAACTGGAGTTTTTGCTCGATAAGGGAGTGGTTGGCGGTGTCGAACGCGCGCGAGAGGTCGCAGCATAGCAATGCCACACGCTGGCCCGCTTCGCGCGCGCCCAGCACGCGCCACACCACTTCGCGCACTAGGTCCGTTGTTGCGCGTCCCGCCCTATTTATGCGTACTGTCGATTCGATAGGATGTTGCGGCTAGCCATGAAGTGTAGCAGTCGGTTGTTTAATCCGACTTCGAATATTATACCTCGCGTCTGTTCCGAATAGATTATAAGAGTATTATGTATATAAACTACTTGTAGTCTCGCGATTAGTGAGCCAAATCAACACTGAAGTTAGGAAAGAGCTTTGCTATGGATGTCATTGTCATCCTTTTAAAAATTGTTAGGGTATCTGTGAATCTGTAGGCCAATGTCATTCGTTTTTTAGTGCTCAACTCAACACTTTACTTTGTTGTGTTTCTTTCTTCGCAGTGTGCTGGAATCCGTGAAAACATTGCAAAATAGTCTTATTGGAAAGGTTTTGCAGTGCAAAGTATGTGAATGTGAAAAAAGTGTCGATAATTTCTTGAAGTGTGCTGGACGTATCCAACGTCACCTCAACCCGGCTGGACCGACTCTAACCTCTAATGCATTAGGCATATGAAATTATAAAACATGATGTTAAACAGATAATAAGGTTCACTATCGAGTGATTGAATAGCCTCTGTGTCTTGAAGCACCCTACTTCAAAATGTTCGTATTTAAGAGTACGTTTTATTGAGAGACTTGAAGGTGGGTTTAATATTTATTTACATGTATCGATGAGGATTCTACAAAGGCGTGTTGACGTATGGAAAATCGTGTCCAGGTATTTACCTACACACATTTTATGCATGTCTTGATGCAATAAAACAGGTTTGCGTTCCTACCATTGGGGTCTGTAACCTAACCTTTCATACCATCATTCTATTTAGAATGCTATGTGAATATTCCGCGTAGGTATTTACCTACAATTTTAATTGCAACCTGAGCTGCCACTGGGGCTGTCTCGAAGCACCGAAGTTACGGTTGGCGTCTTTTTCATTGGGAACTATGACCTAACCTTTTCAAGTTAACATTATTAGGTACTTCTTGTACCTTATTAGGTAGGTGCATAAGCGGCAAATTCGCTAGCCGACTAAACCTACATACCTACCTACGACCATTACATCGTTACAGAAGAGCCAATGAATTAGGCGAGTTTTGTACTTCTTTTAAAATACCTACCTTCGAAATTTAACCTTTGTAGGTATTATTAATGATTAAACGAACTTACCTGTGAGTGAAGTTCTATCATAATTATGCGAACGTCTGGTCTGAATAGATTATAAGAGTATTATGTATATAAACTACTTGTAGTCTCGCGATTAGTGAGCCAAATCAACACTGAAGTTAGGAAAATGCTTTGCTATGGATGTCATTGTCATCCTTTTAAAAAAATTTAGGGTATCTGTGTATCTGTAGGCCAATGTCATTTAGTTAGTAGTAAAATACGCAAACAGATCCTGGACCTCATTGATGTAGTATAGTATTACCGTAATGTTACCTATATTGGGAGTGTTGCAACCACGATGGGTGGGCGGGATACTAATCTATTCAGACCAGACGTTCGCATAATTATGATAGAACTTCACTCACAGGTAAGTTCGTTTAATCATTAATTATGCTTCACGTCTGCTCTGAATAGATTATAAGAGTATTATGTATATAAACTACTTGTAGACCTTGAGAGTTTTTACGGGAATAACATCAATGAGGAATTCAACCCATGCCAGTCTTGCGAAATAACAATGTTTATATTTCGACCATTTATAAGTTATGTAGATACCTACCTACCAGGCTTGGAATAAGGATATACCTTAACTTACTTCGTCATCTAATATGTGTATTTAATTTAATGAGTTTCTATTGTCAAGATTGACCACAATTATAAATTATTACCAATAATTCAAACCTTTATAACAATTTTCAGTTAATAAAAATTATTAATAGATACTACTTATAATAGTTTTCAATGATACTATTATAGGAGGAAAACGTGTTGTAGATACGCAGAGTATATAATAAACTTGGTAAATTGATTATGAATCAACTTTGGATACCTATATATACCTACTTATGTAAGTATGTAGGATTATTAGTAAGTAAATACATTAACATTATTAGCTATTAAACTATGAATAATAGATAAAGGTCTATGATACGGGCGAGCAAAGGTGGAGATGCAATCGATCCAGCTTTCAGTAAATGTCTATTGGTGGATGGTACCCACGGATTTAGGTACCTATCGACCAACAGTGATGCCGAGTGAGAGCGCGTGCAACTCGTGACGCGCGCGACCACGGCTGTTGTATGTAATAACACAGCCGAAATGTCAGAAAAAAATAAATAAATAATGGTAAAAACGCTATAAAAATATGTACTTATAAATAAAAATGTACTTATAACTTTACTTTACTAGGTAAAGTTATTTATTTTAACTGAACTGCCACGATACAGGCCAAGCCCCGTGCGGGGCTCGCGGTGAATTATTTACAATATTTAATCGTAATAAATTGAATTGAAGTCCTATAGGTTGTTTTTTTTTTTTTTTTTTTTTTTAACATATTACGGATATTTATATATTTCGGATCTTATTTAAAAATAAATAAGTCTGAACGTATTGTTTGGACTAATAACCCTTGCGAGTACAGTACTCGTAGTAGTAGCATTTAGGTTCGTCGTTCTGTCAAGACTTTCTTAGGAAATTTAATTTTAGATAGAATACCTGCCACAAAGGCTAAAGCTCCAAGACAGGATTTTAATATAATATCAAGGTATCTTAGAGAGTGAGTACTTATACAAAATCGTAATTTCCAATGTTGCATTTTTGACGAAACACACTTTAATTTTTTATGAAAAATATAAGTCATTAGGTAAATACCTAAATATTTAATATTGGCCCTAAGACAGAACTCTAAGGTTATAAGGATGCGAGATTGACTCGAATTTGAGGTACTTAGTTGGTTACCTAAGCTATTAAAATAAGTCCTTAAAAAGTATCTTAGAGCTTGTTCACATTGAATACGGAATCGTGTTTTTTTTTTTTTTTTTTTTTTACGATTCGTGTCGATCTATTTTGTTTGTCATAATCATAAAACATTCACGATGACTTTTGACGAATCGTCAAGGGCGTATCCCGTGTGAATGCACCTTAATTGTAGGACACAATTAAATGACTTTCATTTAAGTAGGTAAGTACCCATTAAAAAAAAATGATAATAATAAGACTTTCACAAAATAACCTCACCACTTTAATATGTAAATAATAACATATTGTTTCATTAAACTGGCTGATAGTGGTGTCAATAAAATATTATTCAAAGAGAATTGGGATGCTTAATCTTGATAGTTTTGTTGGCCATAGGGCGCGCCGCCCCGGCAAAGCAACCGAGATTCCTCGAGCTTCATCTGCGATTATATTTCCTAAATGATTTATCATTCAAAATACTTAGTGGCAAAAAATAGGGAGATAATAGAAAAAATAGATAGATCTATGACAATCTATGACCCTGAATGGATCTATGGCAAACGCCTCTGGAAGTCATCATATAAATGAATTAATAGGTGTCCATGCACATCATATTTACGCGACTGGTAAATTGGATCCTAGCTGATTGAAATATAATTTAAATAAGTATGTTGAAAAAAAATATTACACGAATGGATATTAAACTTAAATACCTATAATAGAAAAGCCACAAAAGGGTCGTTTCGTAATAGGTACTTGGGTAAGGTATTGAATAACACCTAGTACTTCTACCACCTGCATAAGTACCTAGGTATAATAAATATATTTGATACCAATCATTCTATTCGTGTAGAAAAAAATTCCAAGGAGCTGTCAATAGATGCGAATGCCTTAAAGTTTTAAAGAACCTTAAGATTATGCACTGACCGCTACCCATACACATGATTACACCCGTGATTACACCCCATAGTTGAGCGTCAGCAAAATTTTAATGATGCTGTTTGTTAAAATTATCCATAAACTCATAATAAAGGCATTATAATATGAATCAGGTAAATTGCTGTATCGGTTAATTATTATAATTACGAGCTCTCTCGAACATCATGACTTTTGAGGGTAGGTACCCTCGTTTACACCATTTTACTAAAATGGAAAGATTCGTATATCTTATTATAAACATTTAAATATTTTTTCCACCTATGAATAATAACCTCAACCTTGGCTGTATTCTGTGACCTAGGTAGGTATGTAAACAAGATGAGATGATAGTTTCAATAAATTACGAGAAAACGACGCATGACGAATTGACGATCGGATGTCGAAGTCAAGGCATGTACATACTTATTTAAGTTGTATACAACTTAAAATTATCAATCACTTATAATTAAAAATTATAAGGGTTTAAGGAAGAAGCACGTTTCTCCATAATGTCGTAAGCAAACTTTATCTGTATCTGAATAAGACTGATTATCGGGTGTAGAGTGTTAATACACCGGTTATAAAGAAATGTAGGTAATTTTACATATTTCTTATTCAAAAAAGAATGTACTGTCTCCCGTAATAAGAAGCGCTCGTGTAGCTTGCTTAACTCGTTTAGTGCCGGCCCGCCGAACGGCGGGATGAAGTTTTTGACTCGCATGTATGGCGGCAGTAATACCAATGTATGGCGGCGGCATGGGGGGGGGGGACGTTACTTTCTAGAGTGGCGATCAATGAGTTAATCGAAATTAAGCAACGTTCCGGCCCGTCAGCATTTGGATGGGTGACCGCCATTGGCACTTTCATTTATGAAATGAGATTGTCAGCTGAGCGCTTTCGCGCTTCGGGGAGCCCGTCAAAACGTCAGTCCCGGCCCTCCAAACCGTCAAACCATGACGGAGGCTACAAAGGCGGCCCAAAAAACACCGTCACCAGAGCCGGGCACAAACTATAGGTTCGATGCAGTACATACTACATAAATCATAATACTGACATTGATCAAAATATGGAGGCAAATATCTGTACTCATCTGGAGGTGCTAGTAGCGAGGAAGACGTCCTGTGGGCTCGACGAGAATAGTGGCGGAAGTACGTGCGCGCGTTTCGTCCTTCGCGCGGGGCGCGTAGGGCGTCGGGTTGCTTCGCGTTCCTTGGCGCGGCGGCGGCGTGGTGGCGGCGCGGCGCGGTAAGACGGCGCCGTGGCTATTGCGCCGACCGGCCTTGTCATAATCAGCCATTTATTGGCCGAATTTGCCATTTTGATCAATTCCTCCAAGTATAGTTGACGGTTCAATTTATTTCATTACAGCAGTCTCCTACAGCAGGGTATACTGTTATCAGACATAATAGGTACCTACAAAGGTTAAATTTCGAAGGTGGGTATTTTGAAAGTACAAAACTCGCCTAATTCATTGGCTCTTCTGTAACGATGTAACGGTCGTAGGTAGGTATGTAGGTTTAGTCGGCTAGCGAATTTGCCTTTTATGCACCTACTTAATAAGGTACAAGAAGAACCTAATAATGTTAACTTGAAAAGGTTAGGTCATAGTTCCCAACGAAAAAGACGCCAACCGTAACTTCGGTGCTTCGAGACAGCCCCAGTGGCAGCTCAGATTGCAATTAAAAATTGTAGGTAAATACCTACGCGGAATATTCACATAGTATTCTAAATAGAATGTTGGTATGAAAGGTATGGTTACAAACCCCAATGGTAGGAACGCAAACCTGTTTTATTGCATCAAGACATGCATAAATGTATGTAGGTAAATACCTGGACACGATTTTCCATACGTCAACACGTCTTTGTAGAAACCTCATCAATACATGTCGATACATGATACATACTCATAAATACTCGTATTAAACCCACCTTCCAGTCTCTCAATAAAATGTAGTCTTAAATACGAACATTTTGAAGTAGGGTGCTTCAAGACACAGAGGCTATTCAATCACTCGATAGTGAACCTTATTATCTGATTAACATCATGTTTTATAATTTCATATGCCTAATGCATTAATAGGCTTCAGAGTCGGTCCAGCCGGGTTGAGGTGACGTTGGATACGTCCAGCACACTTCAAGAAATTATCGACACTTTTTTCACATTCACATACTTTGCACTGCAAAACATTTACACTAAGACTATTTTGGAATGTTTTCACGCATTCCAGCACACTGCGAAGAAAGAAACACAAGAAAGTAAAGTGTTGAGTTGAGCACTAAAAAACGAATGACATTGGCCTACAGATACACAGATACCCTAAATTTTTTTAAAAGGATGACAATGACATCCATAGCAAAGCATTTTCCTAACTTCAGTGTTGATTTGGCTCACTAATCGCGAGACTACAAGTAGTTTATATACATAATACTCTTATAATCTATTCAGAGCAGACGTGAAGCATAATTTATGATAACAGCATACCCTACTGTAGGAGACTGCTGTAATGAAATAAATTGAACCGTCAACTATACTTGGAGGAATTGATCAAAAGGGCAAATTCGGCCAATAAATGGCTGATCAACAAGGCCGGTCGGCGCAAAAGCCGCGGCGCCGGCTCACCGCGCCGCGCCGCCACCACGCCGCCGCCGCGCCAAGGAACGCGAAGCAACCCGACGCCCTACGCGCCCCGCGCGAAGGACGAAGCGCGCGCACGTACTTCCGCCACTATTCTCGTCGAGCCCACAGGACGTCTTCCTCGCTACTAGCACCTCCAGATGAGTACAGATATTTGCCTCCATATTTTGATCAATGTCAGTATTATGATTTATGTAGTATGTACTGCATCGAACCTATAGTTTGTGCCCGGCTCTGGCGATGTTTTTTGGGCCACCTTTCTAGCCTCCGTCATGGCTTGACGTTTTTGAGGGCCGGGACCGACGTTTTGACGGGCCCCACGAAGCGCGGAAGCGCTCAGCTAACAATCTCATTTCATAAATGGAAGTGCCAATGGCGGTCACCCATCCAAATGCTGACGGGCCGGAACGTTGCTTAATTTTGATTAAGCAAGCTACACGAGCGCTTCTTATTACGGGAGACAGTACCTAGTACGCTTGTTCCTGCCTACATTCTTTTTTGAATAAGAAAGATATAAAATTACGTACATTTCTTTATAACCGGTGTATTAACACTCTACCACCCGATAATCAGTCTTATTCAGATACAGATAAAGTTTGTTTACGATAATAGGGAGAAACGTGCTTCTTCCCTAAACCCTTATAATATTTAATTATAAGTGATTGATAATTTTAAGTTGTATACAACTTAAATAAGTATCTACATGCCTTAACTTCGACATTCGATCGTTAATTCGTCATGCGTCGTTTTCTCGTAATTTATTTAAACTATCATCTCATCTCGTTTACATACCTACCTAGGTCACAGAATACAGCCTAGGTTGGGGTTATTGTACATAGGTGGAAAAAATATTTAAATGTTCATAATATGATATACAAATCTTTCCATTTTAGTAAAATGGTGTGAAACGAGGGTACCTACCCTCAAAAATCACGATGTTCGAGAGCTCGTATTTATAATAATTAACCGATACAGCAATTTACCTGATTCATATAATGCCTTTGTTATGAGTTTATGGATAATTTTAACATACAGCATCATTAAAATTTTGCTGACGCTCAACTATGGGGTGTAATCATGTGTATGGGTAGCGGTCAGTGGTCAATCCTTTACAACATTAGAAATCCTAACATAATTTTAAGGTTCTTTAAAACTTTCAGGCATTCGCATCTATTGACAGCTCCTCGGATTTTTTTCTACACCAATAAAATTATTGGTATCAAATATATTTATTATACCTAGGTACATATAAGCAGGTGGTAGAAGTACTAGGTGTTATTCAATACCTTACCCAAGTACCTATTATGAAACGACCCTTTTGTGGCTTTTCTATTATAGGTATTTAAGTTTATTATCCATTCGTGTAATATTTTTTCAACATATTTATTTACATTATATTTCAATCAGCTAGGACCCAATTTACCAGTCGCGTATATATGATTTGGACACCTATTAGGTCATTTATATAATGACTTCCGATGATGATGAGGCGTTTGCCATAGATCCATTCAGGGTCATAGATTGCCATAGATCTATTTTTTGATCTATCTATTTTTCTATTACCAACCTTTTTTTTTTTTTTTTTTTTTGCCACTAAGTATTTTGAATGATAAATCATTAAGGAAATATAATCGCAGATTAAGCTCGAGGAATCTCGGTTGGTTTGCCGGGGCGGCGCGCCCTATGGCCAACAAAACTATCAAGATTAAGCATCCTAATTCTCTTTGAATAATATTTTATTGACACCACTATCAGCCAGTTCAATGAAACAATATGTTATTATTTATATATTAAAGTGGTGGGTTTATTTTGTGAAAGTCTTATTATTATTATTTTTGAAGTAGGTACTTACCTACTTAAATAAAAGTCATATAATTGTGTCCTACAATTAAGGTGCATTCACACGGGATACGCCCTTGACGATTCGTCAAAAGTCATCGTGAATGTTTTATGATTATGACAAATAAAATAGATCGACACGAATCGTAAAAACACGATTCCGTATTCAATGTGAACAAGCTCTAAGATACTTTAAATGGACGTATTTTAATAGCTTAGGTAGCCAACTACCTCAAATTCGAGTCAATCTCGCATCCTTATAACATTAGAGTTCTGTCTTAGGGCCAATATTAAATATTTAGGTATTTACCTAATGGCTAATATTTTCATATAAAATTAAAGTGTGTTTCGTCAAAAATGCAACATTCGAAATATATACGATTTTGTATAAGTACTCACTCTCTAAGATACCTTGATATTATATTATAATCCTGTCTTGCAGCTTTAGCCTTTGTAGGTATTCTATCTAAAATTAAATTTCCTAAGAAAGTCTTGCTTGACAGAACGACGAACCTTAATGCTACTACTACTCGCAGTTTTTAGTCCAAACAATACGTTCAGATTTATTTATTTTAAAATAAGATCCGAAATAAATGTTAAAAAATTAAGCTTTTTATTCAAGAACCAAGCTTTACTCAAACCTTGATTATTAAATCTTGATTATAACTACGTCAAAAGAACCAACCTATAGGACTTTAATTCAATTTATTACGATTAAATATTATAAATAATTCACCGCGAGCCCTGCACGGGGCTGGGCCTGTATCGAGGCAGTTCAGTTAAAATTAATAACTTTACCTAATAAAGTAAAGTTACCTATTCATTTTTAGTTATAAGTACAGAATTTTTATGGCGTTTTTACCAATTTTTTTTCTCCGACATTTCGGCTGTGTTAGCACATAGAACAGCTGTGGTCGCGCGCGTCACGAGTTGCACGCGCACTCACTCGGCATCACTGTCAGTCGATAGGTACCTAAATCCGTGGGTACCTTACCTACCATCCACCAATAGACATTTACTGAAGGCTGGATCGACTGCTTCTCCACCTTTGCTCGCCCGTATCATAGTCCTTTATCTATTACTCATTGGGACGTGTTAGTTTAATGGCTAATAATGTTATTTATTTACTTACTAATAATCCTACATACCTACATAGTAGGTACATATAGGTATCTAAATTTGATTCATAATCAATTTACCAAGTTTATTAAATACTCTGCGTATCTACGACACGTTATCCTCCTTTAATAGTATCATTGAAAACTATTATAAGTAGTATCTATTAATAATTTTTATTAGCTGAAAATTATTACAAACGTTTGAATTATTGATAATAATTTGTTATTGTGGTCAATCTTGACAATAGAAACTCATTAAATTAAATACACATATAAGATGACGAAGTATGTATATAGTTAAGGTATATCCTTATTCCAAACCTGGTAGGTAGGTATCTACATAACTTATAAATGGTCGAAATATAAACATTGTTATTTCGCAAGGCTGCATGGGTTGAATTCCTCATTGATGTTATTCCCGTAAAAACTCTCAAGGTCTACAAGTAGTTTATATACATAATACTCTTATAATCTATTCGGAACAGACGCGAGGTATAATTAATGATTAAACGAACTTACCTGTGAGTGAAGTTCTATCATAATTATACGAGCGTCTGGTCCGAATAGATTAGTATCCCGCCCACCCATCGTGGATGCAACACTCCCAATATAGGTAACATTACGGTAATACTATACTACATCAATGAGGTCCAGGATCTGTTTGCGTATTTTACTAATAACTAAATGACATTGGCCTACAGATTCACAGATACCCTAACAATTTTTAAAAGGATGACAATGACATCCATAGCAAAGCTCTTTCCTAACTTCAGTGTTGATTTGGCTCACTAATCGCGAGACTACAAGTAGTTTATATACATAATACTCTTATAATCTATTCGGACCAGACGCTCGTATAATTATGATAGAACTTCACTCACAGGTAAGTTCGTTTAACCCTTAATCAAACAAAAGTCATATATGTACCACTTAGTTTGATAACAAAAAAAACTATTTTCTATTGTTTGGCAGGACTTGAATTTGAAAGTATTGTAATCTCTGATATTTTTGCTATCTATTATGCTGGCAACTTTATCCTTGTCACTTTTGCCTGTCAGTGAAAAATGATGTCAATTTTGTTTTTGCGCCAAATTTGACATTTAGTTCGTATTTTTGCGTGTCACTTTCAAACTTTTGGAATTTTTGTTCGGCGAAGAATTCGTTAAGTGCTCTTGGAGTTCAAATAGGTAAACTCTATTATATTTAAGAGGTCCTACATGCATAATAATAAGAATATTATCAAGGTTTGCATAGTTTTTGATCACTCAAAGTAGAGACTGTAAGTGGTATCTATTTTACCATTGTCCGTATAGGTAAAGTTCTTAATCGAATTGTATACATAAAAATGTGTGTAAGTATAGTGTGACTTTTGAAAGTAAATTGTTTGTTGCAGTAAATTACCATGTTTAAAAAACCTAAAAGAATCATTTTTCAAGGAAACAACATCTTCCAAACCACAGCAGGGCTCTAAATGGCATCTCAGACCCAAAGTTAACAAGTTTAATATAAAATTAGACTAGATGAGAACAAAAACTAAAATAACAATCATAAATAAATGGGAAATTGTGGAAAAAACCTTTTACGTAGGTAAAATCCTATTTATTTTCATATTCTCAGGCTAATTATTTTTTACAACTGTAGTCACGGGAAACAACTAGTCTAAAGTTATGAACAGACCGTAACGGACAATGGTAATATACGTACCACCAACGAAAAAAATTTCAAGTCCTACATGGACAATGGTAATATACATACCACCAAAAAATCACCCCCTTCCACCCCCTTTTTTTGATTTTTTCCAAAAGAAATGGAATCAGAGACCCCTAATTACCCAGAAACCACATCTTTTTTTATAATATCTTGGCCAGGGGCTCGCGTTTGTTTAAGGGTTAAGCTAGGCGTCCATTGTCGACGGGCCGGGCCGGGCCGCATCGGCGAGCATTTTTGCGTACTGCGTCCATTATAGGAGACGGGCCGGGCCGCATCGGCGGATTTTTACAGCCATTCCTACGTAAGACAAGCTAGCAAGCGGACGATGGATATCATGGATAGTTCTGACGAGGAGTTATTTTTATTTATGATGTTGGATGAGGAGGATGAGGAGCAAAAGAAGAAACGCAAACATACAGTGTGGGTTCACGATATTTGCAAGAAAAGAAGATGTTGTGGAGAATTTCACCACTTATTCTATGATCTAAAGAATAGTCCGGTGAAATTTTTTGAGTTTCTTTCATAACACTGCCTATTTCAGCCCATATATTACTCCTCCGTAATTCGTCATGATACCTTCTATCACCAGTATCGTACAATTCCGAATACTGCTGTACCATCGATATCAGTAGTTCCTCGTTCATTTTTACTCTATGCGTCCGCTCGCAGCAATGATCTCCAAAAAATGCGGCGCGCATTGCGTCCACTAGAGGCGGGGCGGGGCGGACCGGGCCGCATCGGCGGAAAAATACGCTCGCCGAGCAATCTGCCGACGGATTTCGATGCGGCCCGGCCCGATCCGCCTGTAGTGGACGCAGTTTCATACAAAATGTATAGCAGGCGGATTTTTCTCCGATGCGGCCCGGCCCGTCCGTCCGCCTAATGGACGCGATGCTTACTCTGTGATTTAGTTACTCTGTGTTCCACACATTGTTTAATTAGGTATTATTACTTGAGAATTTGAAATTAAATAAACCCATATTAACTTTAAACCTCACTCACTATCTAATCTTAAGGTCCCTCACTCCTCACTACTCATTGGTTACTCCTCAGAGTAACCTCATTACTCATTGTTACACAGTTACAGGCACACACAGTTCATTTGTTTGTTCCTCCCAAACCAAGTTGAATTGAAAGCCCACGGCGGCGGCGGCCACACCTTTCCCTGGCACTGAACAGTGGATATTCCTGTCATAGTATGTCATCTGTGTGCAGGGTGTGCCTAGTGGGCGACGTGAAAATGTATTCCCTCGAAAACCACATCTTGGAAATCTATGAGAAACTCACGAACATTATGGTATGTACCTATACCTAACAACCTGTCGACATTCTTCGAACCAAATGCCTCAAGTTCAGCCTTACCGAGCTGTCCAATCGGTGTGTTTCAGCTGAGCGCGCGCGGGCCGCAGGCAGTGTGCTACATCTGCCACTCGCTGCTGCAGAGATGCCACAGGTTCATCGAGATGGCTCTCTGCTCTGAGAACATACTCCAAGATCTGTATGTCAGAGGCATTGAGGTGAATTTCATAAAATATTCATTATAATAATAGCAGGACAAATGTATGATCTACAAGTATTTGTCTTGGGTCTGGGTGTTTTCTATGTATATTATGTATGTATTTACAAACAAAAATGTCATGTAACTAGAAGAGTACTTGGTATGAATGTTGATGGATTTACGAGTAGAGGTAGGCCAAAGAAAAGATGGATGGATTGTGTGAAGGATGACATGAGTAAGAAAGGAGTGTGTTGAGATAACGGCTGATAGAGGAGAATGGAAGAAGAACACATATTGTGCCGACCCCACATAATGTGGGAAAAGGGCAGGGAGATGATGATTTACAAACAAAAATTATTTAAGTAGTATATCAGTCATGTACCCATAACACACGCTCCGGTTACTTTGGAACTAGATGATGCTGTGGAAAAACTCCAGCATCATT
Organism: Epirrhoe alternata; assembly: GCA_963565295.1. Taxonomy (NCBI): domain Eukaryota; kingdom Metazoa; phylum Arthropoda; class Insecta; order Lepidoptera; family Geometridae; genus Epirrhoe; species Epirrhoe alternata. The sequence continues at coordinate 4,203,480 of OY751403.1, forward strand.
TAATTAAATCTGGTATAATGAAGCATTAAATACTGTGCATGTAGGAGTATAAATGGTAGGAATACAACAGGAATATAGTATAAAAGGTTATTGAATGAGCAGCTGACTGCCTTACAGATCTGAATACTGCAAGACTATGATACGACCACTGCAAGTCAATCATGCTAATGTTTATTTTCAGACATCACATGAAAATATCCTCAAGCTCAACCCCACAATACGGAGTAGCCTGTTTACATCCTGTATGCAGATCATGGCTTTTAATGATATCAAAAATAGTGTTGATTCTCCTCATATCAAGGAAGAACTAGTCCCTAGTGAGGAAGAATTTGTTGTACATTTTGAATTAAAGGAAGAAGAGCCAGTAGTTACAGCAGTAGACTTCCCCGCTGTGGGCGACCGACCCATAGAGTACTTGATGGAGTCCTCTTTGTCTGAGAGCACAGAAGCAATCAACCATAATGTAAACATATTTGTGTGCAACCTATGTGGTAAAAAGTTCTCTCTGAAAAAGAAATTGTCAGCCCACATTCAGACTCACAATCAAGCCACATTTCCCTGTGATGTATGTAATGAAAAATTCACTAGTAAAAGTTTTTTAAAAAAGCACTTATTTTATACTCACAAAAAAGAAAAGCCTCATATGGTTAAACAGATGAGAACTCACACTGGAGAAAGGCCATATGCCTGCGATGTATGTGGTAAAAGTTTTTCTCAAAATTCACATTTGACTACACATATGAAGACTCACACAGGAGAAAAGTTATATGCCTGCCATGTATGTGATAAGAGATTTTCTGACAAATCAAATTTGACTACACATATGAGAACTCACATTGGAGAAAAGTCATATGTCTGCGATGTATGTGATAAGGGATTTTATCGAAAGTCACATTTGACTACACATATGAGAACTCACACTGGAGAAAAGCCATATGTCTGCGATGTATGTGATAAGAGATTTTCTGACAAATCAAATTTGACTAAACATATGAGAACTCACACAGGAGAAAGGCCACAGGCCTGCGATGTATGTGATATGAGTTATTCTAAAAAGGATCATTTGACTACACATAGGAGAACTCACACTGGAGAAAAGTTATATGCCTGCGATGTATGTGATAATCGTTTTTCTCAAAAGTCACATTTGACTTCACATATGAGAACTCACACTGGAGAAAGGCCATATGCCTGCGATGTATGTGGTAAAAGTTTTTCTCAAAAGTCACATTTGACTACACATATGAGGACTCACACAGGAGAAAGGCCATGTGTATGTGATAAGGGATTTTCTCTAACGTCACATTTGACTACACATATGAGAACTCCTGAAAAAGGCCTGAAAACTGACCAACGGGGACAGAATGGTACGCCTCAAACTATCTACCTCAATGAACATCTGACCTTGAGAAACAAAGCTCTCTTTCGAGAAATAAGAGAAGCTGCAAAGAAATACAACTATAAATACGTTTGGGTTAAGCACGCCACGATACTCGTCCGTAAGTCTGAAAATTCGCCAGTTCAGGCCATACGCTCCTACAAGGACATTGAAAAAATGGCTGCCCCTACGACAGATGGGCCAACCCCCGCGACCTTCGGACCTGACTCGACCGCTTTCAACTCAGCACGCTAGCGGCGGCGGCGTTGGCGCCGGACCCAGAGCGCGCGCGCCGACGTCGCGGCCCCTTAATGATCCAGCGCACGCCCCTGCTGCCCAACACCACGCGCCCAGCCCTGGACCTTCCAGAACTGGCTGAATTTCAAGCTCAGCATCCCAACAACCCTTTTTGTAAAGGCAGTCATATTATTGTTGGTGTGTCTGTAACTGTAATTCAGTACATAATATCTTTAAATATCTTAAGTTTGGAAAAACATTGCATTTATTCCTTGGCACATCTACCGGCATTGCTATTATAATCTTATTTTGGCACATTTTTAAATATTTTCACGCTTTCGGTTACACTCTTCTCCCAAAACGCAAGTATGCACTTGCTGTGGGCAGCTAATTATCATACCTCAACCACTTGTTAGTAATATGTATTTAATTGTAATAAATATAGGTATATCTAATTGTTTTTATTTTTTAAGATTTTAATAAAAGATCTCATAATGTTAAGGAATGTTTGTTAAACAAACACAATTTTTATATTTATTTACCTACTCGTATAATTTTGTGATGTCCTTGCAGGACTCATGTGTTAGCTATTAAGTACACCTATGCCTAAGACCTTGTACACACACATGTAAGCAATAAATACTTTGACTTTAGATAGATACCGTCACAATGATGTCGAATATTAGTATATATTATCAGAACTGTAGAGGTATACAAACAAAGTTAGCTATACTTTATATGAATATTTTGTCTCATTGTTATGACATCATTGTGCTTATGGAGACCTGGCTTGTTGAGGAGATTGCTGATAGCGAGTTTATTGATCAACGGTATGTTGTTTATCGCTGTGACCGTAATCGCTTGGCCACTGGTAAAAAGGATGGAGGTCCCCACCTCCATCCTTATCTAATTGCAGTGCTTCGGAATCTCAGGTCATCTATTATAACATTTCCATCGGCATACACTCTAAGCACAATTGAGCTTAATAATGGTGGAACCCAGCAGCGCAGGTCAAGACAAGAGACATTATTAGTGCAGCTTATATTCCTACTACCCCAAATGATACAGTACCCATTTTAATTTTCTACAAGAGACCTTAGGTGACTCCAGTGTAGATAATTTTTATATGTATACTTGGTGATTATAATGTAACTGATGCTGATTGGGTACCGGATGCTGGAGGCCTCTGTATGATTTTTGCACGTAATTCTGTTATCTGTTCTTTTCTGCGATGTTTTATGTCCACAATTAATGCGAAACAGTACAATCGCTTTTATAACTGTAATAATAAAAGTCTAGATCTAATTATCACGAATTCTAATTGCACGAAACGGTGCCCTAGCACTGATATTTTAAAGCGAGACCCCCTTCACCCGCCCTTTCTTTATGGTATATATATACTTTTTTATCTACTGATTCTATAATGAGGCGCAAACAGATCGCAAAATACAATAATTATGGCAAATTATCAATCAATTAGTGAAGATATAAAAAAATCCAACTGGTCGTCCCTGCTGGATTACGCCCATAGAGTATTATAATCTGCAGAGCAATCTCTTGACTGACTCGTTTTATGAAACAACAACTAGCTGACCCGCGCGACTTCGTCTGCGCATTATTAGCAATTTAGGAACAAAGTGCAGGAGTTTTGAGTAAGTCGAAATAACCACTATGTAAGATATTATTTGACATCGTAAAAAAACATACACCTCTATCTCTATCTATGGCTAAATCCACAGAGTAGGTTAATAGCTCGGACGAACTAGAAGGGGGGACATCTGATTGGAGGAAGTCCTCATACAAAATTTTCTGACAATTTTTGCGGGGGACGAGGTAGCACACTAACGCATTTTACACACACATACTCATTTTGTTTTTGTATCGCTACACAAGCACACTACATAAAAATTACAACACACTCTCATTTTTACACACACTATTGCAAATTTCGTATAAAAATAATGTAGCGACGTAAACAGAAAGAAGCACACATCAAGAAAATTAGGGAAGAGAACGTCGATAATATTATCGTTATCGATTATACGCGTGAATGAGTGAATGATGACAAATTTCTTCCATTTCTCAGTTTCTATTAATCGTATATTTTGCATTGTGAATAAAATTAACTTAACAATGCTTTGCAATGTAGTAGATAAGTTAATAACAAGTAAAAATCGGTTAGAGCGTAAAGTTTAATTGTACAGTGCCACCAAAATATCGAATTTCGAAACTATTAATGTGTGTAAGCTATCGGTCTATTGATGTCGTCCCACTAGTTCTTTCGAACCAGTGTGGCGAAAGGATTTCAAGTGCGCCTCAAAGAGGCGTCTTTATACGTTGACGATGACGAGTTTACATAGGTAGGAACTTATATTTTCTGAATACTTAGGTACTGTAAAACTAGTTTATTTAAATCTAATAGCCTTGAACCTTCATTACAATTATAGCTACTTCTGCCATATGTAAGTATATACAGGATGTCATAGGAACGACAGTCAAGCGGAAGTCCAGTGATGCAGGACCACTGTTGCTGCAATGTCACAAAAACATGAATAACTTCTAAACTACAAAAAATCGTTGAACATACATGGGGGTGATTTGGGTAGCCCTTGGGATGTTGCATCACTAGACTTTTGCTTGACAGTCGTTTCTGTAGGGATGTTTGTTGCTTTTGTAGTACTTAAACCTCAAATGGTCCCATAGGCTTTTTCGATCCTTACATGAAACTGAATCGATTTTAGTACAAAAGTATAGGAAAAGTTTTTGACAATTTCTGAATTTTCTAGTACTCAAACGACCCCATAAAGTCTTTTGATGTTTACCTGAAACTGAATAGATTGGAATCAATTTTTTTTTCCTTTTGCCATTTTTGTCGCTGTCTGTACATTTTTTCAAAATCTGCGAATGCAGTTTAAAATATCTCAAAAAGATAGGGAAGGTCTTCTAAGAGCGTTTTCTTGTAGCTACAATGGTTAAGGTACCTGCCCTCCATGGCCCATCTCAAAAATCCACCTGTATAGTCCGAGTAGGCGTCCAGGATGGATGTCTATTGCATGCTTGTTTCCATTTTTCTTTAATAATCTCTTGGGAACATAAAATCAACAAGCAAAGAAAAGTAGGTACATACAAAACTTTTAAAAATGTTCATCTTCCGTTCATTCATTTAAATCATCGATATCAATACCACTGCACTATAGAACATTTCAACTAGTCAAGTTAGGGTTGTCATCAATTTGAAATAATTATTACTATGTTTTAAAATAAATTACCTATAATTATTTTGCGTGGTTTCATTTTATTTTTAATTCACAATATATGCATAGTTATTATGTCGGATTGGGGGAGGGGGGATCAAAGTTCCCACTTTTGGGCTTTTCGCTTATATTCCGATAGCGGTGCGTCGTATGACAAAAAGTTTGTAAATTAAATGAAAGATCATATAATTCTCTACGACTTTTGTAATATACTATTCCGAATTTTCATCAGGTTTTGCGGTTTTGAGACACACGCTCCGGAAAAAGGCAAGCTACACGCTCCGGAAGAATAAAAGGAAGCTACATTCCTTTTCAGCTTTATAACTTCAGAACCAGTCATGTTAAGCTACAAAGGTTAAAAAAACCTAACTTAAAGATAAAAAAGAAAATTTTTACGGAGCTTGAAAACGGTTGGAAATTCTGGAAAAGGGTATGGAGTTGAAGAAAATTTTATGATCTTTCATTTAGCATAAGTAAATTAATTTGGCATAATAATTGCATTGAAACGCACCGTTTTTGATAAATTAGTCAACTCCCTCCCACTCCGGCTCACCTCCTAGACATCAGTAGGTACTTTTAGTATGTTCACTTCCTAAGCACCCAGAACAAGTTTCTTAAGGAACCGCATATATACCAGCTCACGCATTCTACAACTCTCTTTTAATAACTGAACTGTTGGCAGTTTATTAAATGTTAAAAATTATGGAACACATTATAGAAACGCAATTAAAATGTAACTAGATTAAAATAAACGTGTTTTGATTTTGAAAAAACTTAGTGACATCCCTGACTCGCTACATAGATTATTACATAGTATTGTAGTCACGTGAATAGACTTATTCATTCATTCTTATGGCGGAAAATTCAAATTACTCAAATATAAATATCATAAATTCATAAGGAAATTAATAATTATGTTACAAATTAAATACTCACAAATGAAAAGAGATGCCGTCACTTTTGAAATTTGATGTTGCCGACTTGTTTCGATAACAAAATACAGCACAAATAGGCATTTTATGGCAGCTCTGTTCTCGCTCAGGTTCAGAAGTATTGTGTCAAAATGGCTACCGAAGTAGTTTTTATAAACTGAAACGACTCGGAGTCGTGTACATTTGACAGAGGGGAAATACAAGTTATGGCGCATCCCTACCTTAATGATCGAAGAGGGTAGCCAATGATGTTAGGTATTTAATATAAGTAACAGAAATACAGAATTTATTCATAACACCATGGTTACATGTCATAAATTTTTTATATGCTATTTAGTAATTATTAAAGTATATCAAATTTATTATTTTAGTATATTAGAGGAAGCTCGAGAAAGTCGCTTACATCATAGAACACCGCCTCGACAAGCCATTTCTTAAGTCTACTTTCAAATTCAAATTCAAATTCAAAGTGTTTATTTGCATTCATGTTGTGTTTGTACATAATTGTAGGTCTTATAATTTATTGTACATTGTGGTTATAACATGAGTCCTGGAAGGACATCGCAAAAAATAAAACAAAAAATCTGGGTTGTTATTGTTATGCCCAGTATTTTGTTATAAATTTTAAAGAAAAAAGTCTTAAAACTATGAGATCTTCAAAGGTAGGTAAAATCTTAAAATAAAAACAATCATAAAATTCGAAACGATAAAATTAAAAAATCGAGTTGGGTACCTAACCTACTAAATAATAATATTGGTAAATATTAATAAGTACCTAATTATACGCTAATAAATTATTATACTTTTTTTACCTACTTATCTAAGTACTCTTGCAAGGAATAGAAGCTGTTTCTAATTAAGTATTTTTTAAACTGGGTTTTAAATCTTAAGAGGTTATTTATGTTTTTAATATCTGGAGGGATTTGGTTAAATATTTTGACAGACATTGCATACGGAGCTGTGTGAATTAGTTGAAGTTTTGAGAAAGGAAGGTCTAATTTACTTTTTTGTCGTAAGTTTTGGGGGCGGGTGTAAATTTTAAAAAGGTCTATATGTTTTTTGACAAATGTTCCTACTTCTAGAATATATAAGTTATGAATTGTTAAAATGTTTTTCTCTATAAAGTATGGTTTGCAGCTTTCCATGAGATCTAGATTATAAATAATTCGTAGGCATCTTTTTTGCAAAACAAAAAGCTTGTGAACATCCGAACTATTTCCCCAAAGGATAATTCCATATTGGAGCCAAGAGTGTGCATACGCATAGTATGCACTGGTTGCTGTTTTTTCGTCTGTCAATTTTTTGAGTTCGTACAGGGCATATGTAAATCTTGAGAGTTTAGATGCTATTTTATTGATGTGTGTTTTCCAATTTATATTAGAGTCTATTTCTATTCCTAAAAGGGGATAAGTGTTTACGGTTTCTAGTGGCGTGTTTTGGAATGAATAGTTTATATTTAATGGTTTTCTCTGGTATGGATAGAACTGCATTAGTTTAGTTTTTTTGAAGTTTAGTTGGAGGTTGTGTTCGTCGAGCCAATTTTTTATGTCTATCAAAGTAGTGTCCAATATTTTATTTAAGTCTGATGCTGATTTTGTAGGGATGACGACTGATATATCATCTGCAAAAAGAGTGCATGAGCTTATGATATTTTTAGGCAAATCATTTATTAAATAAAGGCGTGGAAACCGCGTCTCGGATCCTCTCCGGTAGCCTGTTGTATACCTCGGGCCCCATTACGTATACCAACCTTTCTGATTTTTTTAATTTGCATGTAACGGACGCTAGGCGGTAGTGGTACCTATTCCTCCGTAGGGCACGGGCTGTATTTATTCCACACTGCCGGAACAGATCCAGATTTGTGTGGGTGAACAGGGCTACTTGATATATTAGTTCACCTGGAAGTGTCATAATATTTAGGTCCCTAAACAGTTCCCTGCAGGATGTGTCGTTCGGCGCACCCACTATAGCGCCCACTGCCCGCTTTTGCATAATGAAGGCGCGCTGGGAGTCGGCAGCTTGCGCCCAGAGCTCCACGCCGTAAGTGAGGGCACTGTGGACGGTTGCAAAGTAGCAGGCTCTGACCACGTCCCGTGACGCCGTGCTCGCGAGTCTTTTTAGTGCGAAGCAGGTGCCTCCCAGCTTAGAACAGAGTTTATCTATGTGGGTGTCCCACCTGAGGGAGCTGTCCAAGTGAAATCCTAGTAATTTGGATGTTTTGACCTGTTCCAGCACTGTGCCACCAGCAGTGACCTTAAGTGAAGGGCCTCTGCCATCAAGGCTGAAGGCCAACAGACAGGTTTTATTTTTATTTAATGCGAGACCATTGGACCTAAACCATATTTCTAGCTGTCGGATCACCTTGTCCAGTCTGCTTTCCAACTCGCTATCAGTCGGTGCCGTTACTATTGCGGCAACGTCATCCGCGTACATATAAATTTCCGCGTTTTCATTATTACCTGGGAGGTCGTTGAGTAGCAGACTGAACAGAGTGTTCGACAAGCACGACCCCTGGGGTACCCCCATTAAGTTCTCTAATTCAGATGATTTCACGTTGCCTCCGTCTCCCACTACGATTTGGGTCCTTTTGGACATAAATGAGGTTAGAAGCGATACAGGAGGGCCTCGGATTCCGTGAAACTGGAGTTTTTGCTCGATAAGGGAGTGGTTGGCGGTGTCGAACGCGCGCGAGAGGTCGCAGCATAGCAATGCCACACGCTGGCCCGCTTCGCGCGCGCCCAGCACGCGCCACACTACTTCGCGCACTAGGTCCGTTGTTGCGCGTCCCGCCCTATATGCGTACTGTCGATTCGATAGGATGTTGCGGCTAGCCATGAAGTGTAGCAGTCGGTTGTTTAATCCGACTTCGAATATTTTACTAACTGCAGGTACTATGGATATGGGACGGTATGACGTAGCGTCGGACTTTTTGCCTTTCCCTTTATATAATGGGCTTATTTTTACCCTTTTCAGACCGGTAGTATATAATTACTTAAGCATAAGTACTTAAGTTCCTACTTATATACATTTCAAATATGTTCAACTGCAAGACACTTAGGTTTAGCGTTAGGTATTGCCAATGGCTCTGCACCTTATTTTCAAAGGAAATCCTAACAGTTTTTTTAGTTTAACCTACCTTAGATTAAAAATAAATAAGTACAGTAAATTTAGAATCATACTTGTCATAGCTTAACTAGGTAGCTGACTGTACCAAATGATTAATTATTTCTATAAAATATCCTACTTCGTTCATAAATTATGGTCGCCCTTTAGATAGTGACACAAGGTTTTTATTTTTTGTCCCTTTCGGACCGCGTTTTGAAATAAGTAGGTTTTCTAGTTACTTTAGTATCCCATTTCTCTGAGGGTAGCAGCCAAAGAAAATTATACTCTAACGAGCAGCTCGTAGCAGCTCGTAATTTAGAGTATAATTTTCTTTGGGTAGAGTCTTTTTCACACGGCGGAACCAGTGTTGCCGTTTTAGCCACTTTGTGGCTAGATCTAGCGGATTTTCAACGGTTTTAGCCAAAAAATATTCAATTTTAGCCACCAAAAAGAATCTAGCTACTTCTAGCTACTTTTGGTATTTTTTAAATAATTACTGTTAGAGGTCTTCCCGAGTAGGTAATTTTAAAGAATTCTGTGGTTATTGCCTTCTTTTATGTAGTAACACTACCGCGGTCCGCTATCCGCGCCCCTGTTAAAATTCCGGTGTTTTCTGATATGTAATTGATACTGTTTTAATTATACCCACTTATCCATATCCATGTTTAATAACAATATAATATCAATAGTAATCAAATATTAGAGTAGGCAAAGAATATTATGATATTCAGCCACTTCTAGCCACATTGCGAAAGCAATTTTTGTACAAAACTGGCCATTTTTTTATGTTATGATGTAGCCACAAACAAGACTGTCATAGCGGCAAGACTTCCGGTTTGGCGGGAAACTGGAAAGCGCGAATTTTTAAAAGAAAAAAATATAATTTCAAATTATTAACAAAAAGTTAGCTTTTTTGTTAGAGAAAAGAGTGGGATGGAATCCGAGAGCGACGGGGAAGGTTTTAGGCCGGTGGGACCGAGCAAAACCAAGAAAAAACGAAAAATGGAGGAGGCGCAGGCGGCCCAAGGTGGTAATGAACCGAATGACCAAGATAAGTATGGTAACTTTATAAAACCAGGCTACAAAAGAAGCTACCCTGATAGTAGCTCTGGGACAGAGTTCCCAGTATTTGTTGAGGCAATAAATAAAACAGAACGACTAGGAAATAAAAATCCACTGGCAATATCCAAAATATTCGAAAAAGTTAAGGGGATTCAAGAGCAAAGAAGAGTAAATGCCAACAAAATAATGTTAGTCTTCAAACAATCTGCTGCAGCTAACGATTTCCTAAGTAACAAATGCTTGGAAGAAAATGAAATTAGAGCTTATATACCTGCATCGTCAGTAGAAAGAGTAGGTGTAGTGCGGTTCATCCCAAAAGAAGCTAGCAATGAAGAACTTTATAACAAACTTTCTTCGGAGCAAGAAATAGTAGGAATTAGACGATTCAAGAAAAAAGTTGGTGATGAGGTAGCAATTTTAAACACCATCAGTGTGACATTTGTAGGAACGATCCTACCACAGTATATATACTTAGACAATTGGAGATACAGAGTGTTTCAGTATGTTCCACCAGTAATGCAGTGTTTCCGCTGCATGAAATTTAATCATGCAGCAGCTATTTGCAGAAATGAACAGGTGTGCTCGCGCTGCGCGGGCGACCACAACTACAAGGATTGTACAGAGGAGTTGTTGAAATGTGTAAACTGTGGAGGCGCCCATTTGGCGATTTCAAGGGACTGTCCCTTTAAACAAATGAAAATTGAAAATAATAAGAGAACGTATGCAAGCGTTGCCAATCTTGATAAGAGACACTTTCCAGCTCTGGCTACACCGGCTTCGGTGGTTTCGCCGGCGCCATCAATGATGGCCAAGCCGGTGTCTGCCGCCAAACAATCTCCTGCTCCTGTAGCGGTGGCTCGCCCGCCCAGAGTGAGCACTCCTGTTGTAAAACCTACTTCAGTAAGCATGTCGAGAATTGGTGAGTTGATCAATGACGATAAGTTCATTGATATAATTGTAAAAACATTAGTTAATCTAGGAAACTCCAACACGGCTACAACAGTCTCTCATATAAGAGAGGCTTTTTTAAAGAACTGCAAAATATAATGCGTTTACGCATTGCGGTACATAATATTCAAAGTATTAACAATAAAAAACCTCTTTTAAAAACCTTCATGTTTAATAATAATATTGACATTTGTTTACTAAATGAAACGTGGCTTAAAGATGCCTCTTCAGTTCTAAAAATTCCAGGATACAATTATGTAGGAAAAACTGCTGACAATGATCATGGGGGGGTGGGGATTTTGATAAAGAATGATATTAAATTTAAAACAATAAAAACTAGTTTTTATCAGGATATTCAAAATGTTGCTATATCCGTTGAAACTGAAGTAGGTTTATTGACAATACTTTGTGTTTATTGTCCACCTGCAAATGAAAACAGAGGAAATAGAATTAAAATAAATAAGTTAAAAAATATTATAAGGAAATTGCCGCTTCCATGTTTAATTTCAGGAGATTTTAATGCTCATCACATTGGTTTTGGTTGTCAAGAAACAAAAGCTAGGGGAAAAGATTTGTTTGATCTGTTTGATGAACTGAATTTCTGTCTTCTTAATGATGGAAGTTCGACAAAGGTACAGAATCCTAATCAAAATGCATCAGCTATTGACATCACCTATGTTAGTCCAGTAATAGCTCCACTTTGTGAATGGAAGGTGGTACATGACCCGTTGGGCAGTGATCATTATCCAATTTTCATAGATATTACAACGTCAGCTTTAACATATAATATTAATACCAATGTCCATAAGTTTGCATACAGTAAAGCTGATTGGGCAGGTTTCTGTATTGAATCTGAAAGTAAATTTAAAGAATTTTTAGTAAATTCCTATGAATCTAACAACCCTTTAGGTACATATGATAAATTTTTTGAAATAATTAATGAGCTTAAAAACAACTTTGTTCCTAAAAAGAAAGTAACTAGAACATTTATTAAACCTCCAGCTCCTTGGTGGAATGAAGAGTGTAATGATGCAGTTCAAAAGTCAAGAGAAGCTTTAGTCAGATACAGAGCTGAATTTACTATAGAAGCCTATATTCAATATAAGAAAGTTGATGCGCAGAAAAAACTAATTTTAAAAGAATGTAGAAAAAATAGCTGGCAAAATCTTTGTAGTACCTTAAATAGATATACACCTATTTCAAAGATCTGGAATCACATTAGAATGTTCAAACGAATACATGTTGGAAATCCGGAAAAAACTGATGTATTTATTCCTGGATTTTTAAGTAAGCTCTCTCAGTCAGTTGATAATTATTTGAATTTAGAAGGTATTTTTGAGTCAAAAAATGAAACAGAGTTTGCAAATTTCATGATGAAGCCTTTTGTTTGGAGTGAGTTTTGTTTCTCTTTGAATGATAGGAAGAACACTGCACCAGGATTAGATGATTTTCCATACATGGTATTAAAGAGGATTCATATTTCAGGTCAAAAGATCTTGTTGAATATATTAAATGACCTATGGTTGCAACAGTTGATTCCAGAATCATGGAAAATGCAATGTGTAATACCTATTTTAAAAGCCAATAAACCTGTAGAGGATCCTAATTCTTATAGACCTATATCTTTAGCTTCATGTATCGGAAAGTTATTAGAGCAAATGGTTAAAGTTAGATTAGACTTTTATGTTGAAAGAAATAGTATATTACCTTCAATTCAATTTGGATTTCGTAAGGGCAAAAGTTCTTCAGAGAGTTTTGTGTCTTTAGTTGCCGACTTAAAGAAATATCAATTGTCCAAAAGTACTACCGCATGTGTCTTCCTGGATGTTCAAGGGGCATATGACAATGTTGATCTTCATATGCTATCACTGGTTTTGGCAAAGTTGGAGTTTCCTGGAAAATTTATTAAATGGATTATTAACTATTATTTTGAACGTCAACTTTATATCAAATACAATAACATAACACATGGACCAGTTGTGGTTAAAAGGGGTTTGATGCAGGGTTCATCCCTCTCGCCAATTCTCTACAATTTATATACATCTGAAATTCTAAGCTATGTTAAGTCTGATGTCAAAGTATTACAATTTGCAGATGATGTCTTATTTTATTACAGCAATAGAAACATTACTCTCCTCAATAACAAATTAAATGATGCTCTGAATCAACTTCTCAATTACTACTCAAATACTTTAAAGTTAAATATTAATAGTGAAAAAAGTTCTTGTCTTGTTATTGGCAATAACAAACAACTTGTAAATGTGTACTATAATAATGAAGTAATACCAAAGGTTAAGGAAAAGAAGTTTTTAGGAGTTATACTAGATGATAAGTTAAACTTCCATAGTCACATTAATTACATAAGCAAAAATGCTCTCAGAGGTATTAATATTTTAAGATCATTAGCAGGTACTTTTTGGGGATCTGACCCAAAAATATTAGCCATGTTGTATAAAAGTATTGTTCGCAGTCATTTTGATTATAGTTGTTTGGCCTATTTAAATGCCAGCCCCAATTTATTAAAAAAATTAGACACCATACAAAATATAGGGTTAAGAATTATAACAGGTGCAATGAAAACTACTCCTATAAATGTAATGGAAGCAGAGTCATGTATTGAACCTCTTGCTATACGAAGGCTTATTACAGCTCAAAGATTTTCTTTAAAAATTCTGCCACAAAATAATTCCTTTTTGATTAACCAATTGTGTTTACCGGATGTATTAAGCAGTTCGATACAAGATCTATCTGTCAAACCATCAGATATAATGGCCAATAGACTCCCAGTTATGAATACAATAATAACCAAAATTAAAGAAAATTCTATAGATATGTATAAATCTAATTTGTGGCCAGTCTATGAATGTGCTTTTGATGCTCTTATGTTCTACAATTTAAGAATTGACATACGTAAAATAGAGGATAAGTTTATGTACTATGAACAAATAGAAGAAATGGGAAATATATATAAGGTATATACAGATGGATCAAAATCTCTTATGCAAGTTACAAGTGCTTATTATGATCCTCATTTAGGTATTACTAGAACATATCAAATTAGTTCAAACTGTAGTATTTTTACTGCTGAAGCTTATGCTATTTATTTAGCACTAATTCACATTAACAGTATTAATTCAAACCATAAATTTGTAATTCTATCTGATAGCCTTAGTGTTTTGTTAAGTTTAAAAGAACCAAACCTTTCTTATAAGCAGAATTATTTAATAATTAAGGTGAGGTCATTATTATTACTGATTAGTTCCACTAAGAGTATAGAATTTAAATGGGTTCCATCACATGAAGGCATTCAGGGCAATGAGATAGTCGACAAAGCAGCTAATTCAAAACCAGATGAAGACCACACAGATATAATGAGAGTACCTTTCACTGACTATCGGGTTATCTACTCTGACCATGGAAGAGAATTGTGGAAGAATTATTGGATAGAAACCAGTAAACACAAAGGACAATGGTATTATACAATCCAAAAGGAATTGCCCGTTAAGCCTTGGTACAACAAACACAGAGATATTTCGGAAAGAAAGTTTATCACCATAATCAATAGAATGCGTTTTGGCCACTGCCTCACTCCTGCTCATCTACAAAGAATGAATATAATAAGAACTAAACAATGCCAACATTGTGGTTGTGAAAATGCAGACTTACACCATTTAGTTTTGGAGTGCAAATCCTTCTCTTTGCAGAGACTAATATTGGTAGCAAAATTAGTCGAAATATTTCCTGAAGTACCTACCCCGCCGCCTACAAGACATATTAGCTAACTCTAACAGTTTTGGTCCGCTCTTTGATTACGTTGTAAATACTGTTCAGACTCTGTAAAGGAATATTAAGTGATGTGTGTGAATCTCTGAGGTAAAACTATTTCAATTTAACGAACAACAAAGTGAAAACAAACATTGATGAAAGAAACTATAAGTGCTGAGACAATGACATAAAGTGACAATGTGAACAGTGACAATGAGTGATAACAATCAATTCAATGAACAAAATGAGTTGTAATTGTCTGGCTAAAAGGACTTGGTATCCAAAGCCATTAATAAAAAAAAAAAAAAAAAAAAAAAAAAAAATCATAGCGGCAACCATTAATTTGTTTGTTCCTCCCAAACCAAGTTGAATTTAGCCATGGGTAACTCAGATAAAAATCGTGAACTGCAGGTTTCAGGTATTTTTCAAACCTGAAGTAGAGTAGAATCGCAGCTCAAACAGCTCAACTATACCTACATACAAAAAAAAAAAAAAAAGTTCAACGGAATCCTACTTAATTAAAAATAAAAATTCTTTTTAACAGACATTTTTGTGTTTATTATCTATAACGCCATCTATGATTTTACGTAAGTACTAAGTATAGGATGAAAAGTTCCATCAACAGTATCGGAGTTTGCTTAATGGTTTAACAATTTATGTCACTAGATGGCACTTTTTTGCAATTTTCAGAAAAATACCTGTAAATATTGTAGCTTGTAGATAAAGCTTGTAGATATTTATTATTCCAAAATTTTTCTAGGTAATTTCATTCTGCTATTAAAATTATGGTAATTCCCAAAACTTAAATATCCGACAAAAAAAAAACCCGAAGACAGGATCTCGAGACTATGGAGTAGACAGGTCAAGTCAAGCTTTGGTCTTATTTTAATAAACACTAAATTACATTGGCCTGTTTATACATTACATTAATTTATATTAATACTATCATTTAATAAAAGAAATAAACTAATGTTATTTTATTTAACGCTCATACATTACGCTTTACAATAAAATAAATAAAACGGAAGTTGTATCAGCCGTTTGTCCCGGAAGCTACACACAGCGCCACGCAGTACGATAGATGGACGCGGCAGCGGTCGTAAACTCAAAATCGGTGGAGCTGTTTGCATGACCTGATTTTCAATAATAGACCTTATTCCTATGTAGTTAAAATCCAAATTACTAGTTGATATTAGTCAGGCTATCAGTCAAACAAGTACGTCGTACATCAGATCAATCAGTCTAGCTCTGCTTTTCGAATAATGACCTTAACTGTATTGAAATAAAACACATTTTAATATTGCATGATCTTGAGTTTCGTTAGACTTTAATGACTTTTTGGTTCTGAGCATCGATCAATTCAGCTCCTGACGGATTTGATCTGTTTACGTCAGCTTTTCGAATAAAGACTTTAGAACCAACGAAATAGAACACAAAATAATATTGCTTAATCTTGAATTTTCCTATGCTTGTATGACTTTTTGGTTCGGAGCATCGACTAATTCAGCTCCTGACGGATTTGATCTGTTTACGTCAGCTTTTCGAATAAAGACTTTAGCACCAACGAAATAGAACACAAAATAATATTGCTCAATCTTGAATTTTCCTATGCTTGTATGACTTTTTGGTTCGGAGCATCGATCGACATGATGGAGACTGACGGACTTGATGTAAAGTATGTATTTGTCACATCTTCGCTTTTCAAATAAAGACTTTAGGGTTATTGTAATAAAGTACAATACAATATTGATTGGTCTCGGATTGGGACGGAAAACGAGCTGTTAGGAAGTGTTTGAGCTGTTGTATTCTGTCAATACCTGAAAGACGTATATTGATTTGGATTGAGCTGCAGGTTTTCCGTACATATCCATCCTTCTACCCACGACGGCTAGTTGAATTGAAAGCCCACGGCGGCGGCGGCCACACCTTTCCCTGGCACTGAACAGTGGATATTCCTGTCATAGTATGTCATCTGTGTGCAGGGTGTGCCTAGTGGGCGACGTGAAAATGTATTCCCTCGAAAACCACATCTTGGAAATCTATGAGAAACTCACGAACATTATGGTATGTACCTATACCTAACAACCTGTCGACATTCTTCGAACCAAATGCCTCAAGTTCAGCCTTACCGAGCTGTCCAATCGGTGTGTTTCAGCTGAGCGCGCGCGGGCCGCAGGCAGTGTGCTACATCTGCCACTCGCTGCTGCAGAGATGCCACAGGTTCATCGAGATGGCTCTCTGCTCTGAGAACATACTCCAAGATCTGTATGTCAGAGGCATTGAGGTGAATTTCATAAAATATTCATTATAATAATAGCAGGACAAATGTATGATCTACAAGTATTTGTCTTGGGTCTGGGTGTTTTCTATGTATATTATGTATGTATTTACAAACAAAAAGTATTTAATTAGTATATCAGTCATGTAGTAGGTACTCATAACACACGCTCCGGTTACTTTGGAACTAGATGATACTGTGGGAAAACTCCAGCATCATTTAATTAAATCTGGTATAATGAAGCAATACTGTGCATGTAGGAGTATAAATGGTAGGAATACAACAGGAATATAGTATAAAAGATTATTGAATGAGCAGCTGACTGCCTTACAGATCTGAATACTGCAAGACTATGATACGACCACTGCAAGTCAATCATGCTAATGTTTATTTTCAGACATCACATGAAAATATCCTCAAGCTCAACCCCACAATACGGAGTAGCCTGTTTACATCCTGTATGCAGATCATGTCTTTTAATGATATCAAAAATAGTGTTGATTCTCCTCATATCAAGGAAGAACTAGTCCCTAGTGAGGAAGAATTTGTTGTATGTGATGATGAAATAAAGGAAGAAGAGCCAGTAGTTACAGCAGTAGACTTCCCAGCAGTGGTTGACCGACCCATAGAGTTCTTGATGGAGTCCTCGTTGTCTGAGAGCACAGAAGCAATCAACCTTAATGTAACCATATTTGTGTGCAACCAATGTGGTAAAAAATTCTCTCTGAAAAAGAAACTGTCAGCCCACATTCAGAATCACAATCAAGTCGCATTTGCCTGTGATATATGTAACGAAAAATTCACACATAAAAGTTTTGTAAAAAAGCACTTATTTTATACTCACAAAAAAGAAAAGCCTCATATGGTTAAAAAGATGAGAACTCACACTGGAGAAAGGCCATATGCCTGCGATGTATGTGGTAAAAGTTTTTCTCGAAAGTCACATTTGTCTACACATAAGAGGACTCACACAGGAGAAAGGCCATATGTCTGCGATGTATGTGATAAGAGATTTTCTGAAAAGTCAAAGTTGACTACACATATGAGGACTCACACAGGAGAAAGGCCATATGTCTGCGATGTATGTGATAAGAGATTTTCTGAAAAATCAAATTTGACTACACATATGAGGACTCACACAGGAGAAAGGCCATATGTCTGCGATGTATGTGATAAGAGATTTTCTGAAAAATCAAATTTGACTACACATATGAGAACTCACACAGGAGAAAGGCCATATGTCTGCGATGTATGTGATAAGAGATTTTCTAAAAAGTCAAATTTGACTACACATATGAGAACTCACACTGGAGAAAAGCCATATGTCTGCAATGTATTTGATAAGAGATTTTCTGAAAAGTCAAATTTGACTACACATATGAGGACTCACACAGGAGAAAAGCCATATGTCTGCAATGTATGTGTTATGGGATTTTCTCTAAAGTCACAGTTGACTAAACATATGAGAACTCACACAGGAGAAAGGCCATATGCCTGTAATGTATGTGTTAAAACTTTTTCTCGAAAGTCACATTTGACTACACATAAGAGGACTCACACAGGAGAAAGGCCATATGTCTGCGATGTATGTGATAAGAGATTTTCTGAAAAATCAAGTTTGACTACACATATGAGGACTCACACAGGAGAAAGGCCATATGTCTGCGATGTATGTGATAAGGGATTTTGTCAAAATCAAAATTTGACTACACATATGAGGACTCACACAGGAGAAAGGCCATATGTCTGCGATGTATGTGATAAGAGATTTTCTGACAAATCAAATTTGACTACACATATGAGGACTCACACAGGAGAAAGGCCATATGTCTGCAATGTATGTGATAAGGGATTTTCTCTAAAGTCACAGTTGACTCCACATATGAGAACTCACACAGGAGAAAGGCCATATGTCTGCGATGTATGTGATAAGAGATTTTCTCTTAAGTCACAGTTGACTCCACATATGAGAACTCACACAGGAGAAAGGCCATATGTCTGCGATGTATGTGATAAGGGATTTTATCTAAAGTTACAGTTGACTACACATATGAGAACTCACACTGGAGAAACGCCATAAGCCTGCGATGTATGAAGAGTTTTTTTAAAATATTATTTAACTTTATACATGAGATATATATGCCTCTGACTGCCCCCTTAGACATCTTCAAAGGATCTGGAATATACTTACAGTTACTTTAATATAAAACATCATTGCCGCTGACTCGGACTGTCTTCCAGCTGAACTTTACAAGCTAAAATAAAAAGGTACCATGCTAAATCTATGTACTTACAAGTATGGAGGCCCTGAAGTTCAAATAGCACTGTTTGACAGAGATCTGGCAAATGGAATGGGGGAAGAAGATTTCTCATTAACGAATTTCCGTTGGAGTTTTGAACACCAAGCCGCCCCGTGTTTGACTGACATGAAAATCTATTATTTAAAACTTGACATTGGCAGGTTGCTAGGTTGACTTTTAAAAATTCATCATTAATTTTTTTTCATCAGATTGTCATACAAAAATAAAAAATATTAAATTTAACGCTCTAGGGTCGATTCACATCTGACGGAAGATCCGTCGCGGATTATCGGTCGCGGAACGCCAGAACTGACAAATGTATAGAAAAACACTCGACCGTTCACACTCGACGGACTAACGTATCATCCGTCGGAGTGTTTTTTTTTTTTTTTTTTTTTTTCCTGGCTTCGCACTATTTGTGCATGCGCCATTTTTCAAAAATTAGGGAAACCGTAAGTTTATAAAATAATCACGGACTAGGACGGGATCAGGAGAGGTAATGGATACTGGTAGGGTAGATAATAGTAAGTATGAATATATAAGTAATCTAAAAATATGAATAGGTATAGGTATAAGAACTTTTAATTTAAATATTTATATTATTGTTACAAATAAAAGAAGCTAAACAATTATATATATTAGAATCTAGAGAAGAAAGAAGAATAGTAATATTAGTTGGTAGAGGAACATTACAAGATAGGAGATCACAAAAGAAAGAGGCATGGTAAGTGTTTTTCTATACATTTGTCAGTTCTGGCGTTCCGCGACCGATAATCCGCGACGGATCTTCCGTCAGATGTGAATCGACCCTAAATGTTACGAAGTCTGCGAAACAAAAGAAAGCGATATTACAAAGCAAAGGGAGCGGGGTTAGGACGGCTGGGGCCGAAATGTGTTCGATAGGACAATATTTTAGATAGGAAAACGAAATCTTGAATGTTTGTTTTTGGTAAATGTATTATGTTTTGTAAAGTCATAGAACAAAAGTTGTTGTTTGTGATGATAGTAATACAGTCCTGAGAGGTTACCGGTGTTTTACATTTAACCCTGTATATTGTGTAGGTATTTAATTTGTAAATTCGTTAGTAGATAGATATATAATTATTATTTCTTTTCTATTGGTAGGTATGTACACAGCGCATCCACATTTGTTTATGGCTTCTCCCTAGGCCCAAAGGTTTGCTGGTAGATAACTCTTACAGGCTTACCATAGAACGTGTCATAAAGTTATTCCACCGAATAAATCAAGAATAACCATACATTTTGACAATTTACACTCCGGAATAACCTTATGTCACGTTCTATGGTAAGCCTGTGTGGGTTTAGCTCGCCTTTGTACATCATGTACTTTTAAACATTGTTTTTGTCACTATTCTCTTGTGTATGTGACGACCTCTAACCGCGATCGCCTGAACTACAAGGGCATCGTAACAGAGCTTCACCGCATTATCACTAGATGGCGTTCGGATCAAATATTACAAAAAGTGTACCGAGTTCTAGAACGCGCAAGTGACATCTTGGCAAATGAACATAGAAATATCCGACATTAACTGTTGGCTGAAAGGCCCTAAGATAAGTGGACCAGTTGGCGTCAATCTTAGTAAAGGTAAAACACCTACCCTCAAAATGGGTGATCATCATCATCACCCATATGTACAATAATGAATTAAGGGTCGATTCACATCTGACGGAAGATCCGTCGCGGATTATCGGTCGCGGAACGCCAGAACTGACAAATGTATAGAAAAACACTCGACCGTTCACACTCGACGGACTAACGTATCATCCGTCGAGTGTGAACGGTCGAGTGTTTTTCTATACATTTGTCAGTTCTGGCGTTCCGCGACCGATAATCAGCGACGGATCTTCCGTCAGATGTGAATCGACCCTAAAGAAACTGTTTTTTTCTCAATTATTTAAGTTAGAGCAAACGTTCCGTCGAGCGAGAATATACTCCGCTCTATCAGCCGCCTTCTCAACCCTCACTCCTGTCTTACCCATGCTCACACAGTCCATCCATCTTTTCTTTGATCTGCTTCTTCCAACATTCCCCAACATAGGACTAACATTTTCATAAGTAAAATAACAAAAATTTAAGTATTTTTTTATTTTATAAACTTATTCTACCTACAATAATCGGACAAAACAAAAAAGATCTCTTAATCAAATTAAAGCATGTTCTTTTAAAAGCAAATCACTAAGAGATAATTAAACATAAGGGGTTAACTTTCTGGTGTCCTAGAACATACGACGCTTGTGTGTTAATGCAAATTAATATTGTTTTCAATTTATGTTCTCATTGCTGTACTTCCATCAGTTGCGGTGCGTCTGTCAACAAATAAATAAGCTCATATTATCGGTTAAGCACCGGTAAGCGCCATCTACACGTTTCACTAGTGAACTCATGCCCATTGTCCGAAGTTACTTTCAGAATCAAATGACTAATAAGAGCTTATCAAGAATTTGAATTCTGACGAGTAGGGTTCTGTGGCTGAATGGTCAGGCACTCCGGCTTTAGGAGGATCGTCTGATCGATGCGGGTTCGAATTCCGTCGGAATCCAAAATTTTGATAAGACTTTTTCTTTTGAAATTCATTTCTTAATGAAATACCAAGTGTGGATTAATACTAAAATTACAAAAATTTACAAATAAATACAATTTATAATCTATAGATCAACAACATAATATATTATTGTACATACATACATAAAGTCACGCCTCTTTTCCAAAGGGGTAGGCAGAGACCACGGATCTCCACTCGCTACGATCCTGACACACAACTTTCGCCTCATTCACTCTCATTACATTCTTCATACAGGCTCGTCGGTTTAGGGTACTTTTGACCTGGCCCTTCTCCAAAATGTCGCCAATTTGATCCAAGAAGGTTCGCCTAGGCCTTCCCCTTCCAGCCGACCCATGCACACTCGCCTCATACACTTGCTTTGTCAAACGACTGTCACCCATCCTCTCTACATGCCCAAACCATCTTAACATACCTTTTTCGATCCTCAACACTACATCTTCTTTCACTCTATATATTATTTATTATGAACGTTAGAATAAGCACATAACATAATATTGTTATTTACCTCCAGAGCCATCATTGAACATGAACTCATCTTGATACTCCTTCAGAAACTGTTCGGATCTATGTTCGTCGAGAAACAGGGAATACACCTTCTTGACGTCTTCCATGCTAACCTGTTACAAAATATATTAATCAGTAAATCTGTTAGAACACCGCTATTTTGTAACCACCAGAAAAAAATTAAGGACAATTGCAACGTCAGACAAACTAGAATGGACGAGTTATTGACAGTATTGGAGGACCTCAGTAGCGCAGTGAGCGAAGGTCCGCTTGCGACGCAGAAGGTTGCGGGTTCGATCTCCGCCGCGGGACAAATATTTGTATTTGTCTCGGGTCTGGGTGTGTTCTATGTATAATATGTATGTATTTACTAACAAAAAAGTATATAAGTAGTATATCAGTCATGTAGTACCCATAACACAACACAAGCTCTGCTTACTTTGGGGCTAGATGATGCTGTGTGGAAAGTCCAGCACTATTATTATTATTATAGTATTCCTCTCTCAACATTTTCTGCCGGTTTTGCGGGGGACGAGGTAGCACACGAACGCATTTTAGTCACGCTTAAACGCAGATTTACATTGAGTCAGTAACTGACTTCAGTCCACTGCCGAGTCAGTGCTGACCTGGCACTGCCATAGTGTAAACTGATTTTAAGTCAGCACAGTACTGTCGCGTCAGTACTGACTTATTCAGTCAATATTCGCGCTTCATATTTTTTGGCGTCAGTCCGCTTCCTCTCCACCCGCGCCAGCGCAACTGACGCCGTGTAATAAGACGCACATGATTTGGAATCGTGTACATTTTGGCAGAGGGGAAATTACAAGGTAAGGCGCATCCCGTCTTTATGATCTTAGGATGCAATGCAACAGATGTAGAAAATGATAATGGAATAGTCGTGATATTTTTTGAAAGTGAAGTTTTCCCGAGGTACACCGCGACGGACAGCTAGTTATAATTACCTCGTTAGCCTTCCTGCGCTTAGCGACGAGCGACGCGGTAGTGATCAGCTGAATGGCGTAACGAAGCGACGTCTCTGTAGCGACGCGAGTTAAAACTGTTAGAGCATCGCCGGCCATCTGACAATCTTCTTCCTCGCATCTGTAATATTAAATAAATACAGGGTGTAAAAGAGACAGCCACCGAAAACAGAGGGGTATTCTAAACATATTTAGCAAAAAAAATTTGACTTAGCTTTGTCATTTTGTATTATTTTCAGATATTTACTACAGGATGATGATGATGACAGCATAATAAGACCATGGCCCCGATTCTGTTGTTCACTGACTAAAGTTAACTAAACTAAAATGCTTCGTTCTTATTTCGTTAACGATAAAGTCCAAAATGGAATGACTATTACAGTGGCATTCTTAAAATTTCTTTATTTTAGTAAAAATGAAGTATTTGTGGGTAGATTTAGTCAAGACCATTTTGCTTGCCGTGTAAAACAGCTGCTAAAGAAGCTCAGAGGCGCCATTTTGATTATACTTTTAGTTATGTCACTTTCAACAACATGCCATTTTCGTCTTTAGTGAGAACAAAATAAGAACGTGCCAGAAGGTAGTTTTTCGCCATTTTAGGAAGAAGCACTGCTCTGCTATTTTATTTTCTTTTTCTTGTGTTTTAAGTTTTATTATGTAATTTCGGTGGCATTTTACTAATGAAGCCTTGGATTTGAAACAGGAGATCTGGAAAATGGAATGGGGGAGTATTGAAGCAGATTTCCATTTGACGAAAAATTTCCGTTAGTTTTGAAGAAAACAAGCCGCCATGTTTTGTTCAAACCATCGACATGACTTGACTGACTGTCATGACTGTAAATCCATACTAATATTATCCATACTAATATTATAAATGTGAAAGTAACTCTGTCTGTCTGTCTGTCTGTCTGTCTGTCTGTTTGTTACCTTTTCACGCCCAAACCGCTGAACCGATTAAGCTGAAATTTGGCATGGATAAAGAGTATACCCCAGGGATGGACATAGGCTACTTTTTTTTGTCAATTACCATAAGGGGGCGGGAAAATAAGGGTTGGAAGTTTGTATGGGGAAAAAAGTTAAGCAACCCTGGGCGCGGTCATAATAAGGATGGGTGACCGCGCCGGAGCCACTTTTTGCACTCTAAATTTTTTCGTTTTTTTTTTGTATTTTGCATAATAAATTATTTTAAAATTAATGATAAACATGTAACATGTGTATTCCCACCCATCAATATATCCGAACTCCGAAGTTATGATTTTTTGATATTAAAATATTTTTTCCTTGGCCATAGTTAGAACGCCATCTATCGGTCTAGAGGTCAAAACTACTTTACACCTTTTCTCCTAGGTGGCGTTTCTAGCGGAGATCGAAATACGAAGGAGTATAATTTTCTTTGATTTTGAGTTTTGAAAAGTTAATGGAAATTTTTGCTTAGAGTTTTTGATATTTTTATATTGCTGACGAAGTCGCGGGTAGGTAATATTAGTTAATCGTTTTATTTCGAAATTCAACACCATACAGTACTTGCTAAGTATTAAAAAAAAATATGTTTCGAGTCAATTTCTTCAAAAAAATTGCCGCTCGCTTCAGGGATTCTATACCAATTACCGTATTCGTTTTGTTCTTAGCATTGCAACATCTGGGTAAGATTTTCCCTACCTCTATCTTGGGATTCTTGAGAGAAACATAAATATAAAAAAAATATTATTATTATATCAAGCGACGGAGTTTTATATTTTGTATATACCTACTCTCGATTCACTCAAAACTCCTCTACTTTGTTCCTAATAATGCGCAGACGAAGTTGCGCGGGTCAGCTAGTCTATTTATAAAACTTGACATTGGCAGAATTATACTTAATTGTGTAGAAAGCCATTAAATAAAAGAAGAAGAAGAAGAACGTGCCAGTTTTAGTTTTGATTAAGTTTAGTCAGTGAACAACAGAATCGACGCCCATAACTACCTAATAATTTCATTTATAAAAGAACTAAACAATTAAAACTCTGTGGCGCAGTGGGTGAAAGCCCGCTTGAGACGCAGGTTGCGGGTTCGATCCCCGCCGCGGGATAAATGTTTGTATGATCTGCAAATATTTATCTCTGGTCTGGGTGTTTCTATGTATAAAATGTATGTACATATTTACAAACAAAAAGTATAAATAAGTTAATTGCACCGCCAAATTGTGGAACTCATTGCCGGGCTCTTTATTTCCCGAAAAGTACAATTTAGGGGTCTTCAAATCAAGAGTAAATAGGTTCCTTCTAGGTAAGCATGCTCCATCTTAGACCTCACTACTGCTTAACATCAGGTAGAGTGAGGTCAAATGCTGACCTATTTCATAAAAAAAAAATTAAAACTACGTACCTCATTTTTTGTGCTAACCTACATTTACTGTACCTATTACTTAAACTACGTAATCATTCCCATAGTACAAGCTATGCTTAGTTTGGGGCTAGATGATGCTGTGTGAAATTGACCAGCATTATTCATTTTTTCGGTAAATCCTTTTGTACTCACCTAATATTAAGTATCTCTTTCAATTCTTGATGAGAATAAGGTGCAGTTGGCACGATAATCATTCGATCCAACAGATCCAGCGGGATGCCGTGAGGGCTGCGGTAATTGGTCCCCCGTATGCGAGTGATGCCGCGGTTCGTTGCCATCATAACGACTGGCGCAGTTTCCGATTCTAGCGCTCGGTTTAGGAATGAGAAGCACTCGATATCTAGCATGTGTGCCTGTGAAGAATCAAATCAAATCAATTTATTTGCAGGAACATATGTGCTTAGGAATTAGGTCTTAGTGGTAATAATATTACAGTACAATGTATGTCCTACCAACTTTAGGCATGCAAATATTTTACATAGGCTAGAGATTGGGAATTAATCAGTCATTTTAAGGAAATTAGCCAAAGTCAATATTTGACGACCTCTGTGGCGCAGTAAGACCATAATTTCATTCATTATAATAATAATTTCATTTATAAAAGAAAGTAACTGTTAAAACTCAAAATCCAGCAATCTACGTAAAACAACGCGCCCAGAACATACGCAAACAGATCAAACGCTGTTTTCTCCGGATATAATGTTTTTTTCGGAAAATCCTTTTGGATTTGGTTGTGTTAGGATGCTGTATCTACCCCTTGCAGCTTCGGTAGACGTCTTTTTACACCCTATATACTTTTTGTTTGTATACATATTATACATAGAAACACCCAGACCCGAGATAAACATTTGCAGATCATACAAACATTTATCCCGCGGCGGGGATCGAACCCGCAACCTGCGTCCCAAGCGGGCTTTCACGCGCTGCGCCACAGAGGTGGTCATGTGATGAAATGTGAGTTAATACTCACATCGATTTCATAATCGAATTTCGTTTAAACGAAATTGTTGTTTGTTGTTTTCAAGAAGAGAGTTAATAGGCACCTTCTGGGTAGGCTCGCTCCATCGTACCTCATTCTTGCCTGTGTTAGTTTCGAGATCAAGAGCCGACCCATTCATCATAAAAAAAGTGGTTTTTTTTAACACTTGTCAAGTATTGCAGTAGGACTTACCTCGTCTATGAACAGAACTCCCGGTATCATCTCAGCCTTTCCCTCCTCTCTCCATTCCGCCACTTTACCGTTGATTTGTTCGCGAATTTCAGATTTTATCTCACCCGTGTCACCTGAAAACGATTCTTTATTAACTACCCAAAGATATAAAAATGTATGGTACAGTATTTATTCATTTTAAATTTTATAACGGGTAAATTTTATCGCGTAGGTATAACTTGGATGTTGTCAGTGCAGTGTGTCGCGACCCCAATGTTATTTTGTGTTGACCGAATGAGGGTAGTTTCTCATCGGTCGAGAGAACGAGTACCGGCGGGCAGTCTTCTCGTGACCACGGTAGTAACGCTACTGAAACGTCGAGGTAAATAAACAAATGTTAAAAAATTAAGTCCCGTTATAAAATTTAAAATGTCTTCAAGTCGCGAAAGTTTAAAATGTGTAGTATTTATTCAGTAGGACCGCAGGACATAGTTTTAAGACTATTCTACTTAAAGTCTTAAAACTATGTGAATTTACTCCTGCTCTCCTTTCCTGCACAAACTCAGTTTTTTTTTAATAACCTACTTACATACATACATAAAGTCACGCCTCTTTCCCAAAGGGGTAGGCAGAGACCACGGATCTCCAGTCGCTACGATCCTGACACACAACTTTCGCCTCATTCACTCTCATTACATTCTCCATACATGCTCGTCGGTTTAGGGTACTTTTGACCTGGCCCTTCTCCAAAATGTCGCCAATTTGATCCAAGAAGGTTCGCCTAGGCCTTCCCCTTCCAGCTGTCCCATACACACTCGCCTCATACACTTGCTTTGTCAAACGACTGTCATCCATCCTCTCTACATGCCCAAACCATCTTAACATACCTTTCTCAATCCTCAACACTACATCTTCTTTCACTCCACACTGTTCCCTTATCACACTATTTCTCACTCTATCATTCAACGTTACCCCACACATACTACGCAACGCTCTCATTTCAACAGCATTCACTCTCTTAGCATAACCTACTTAGCTAAGTTATTTTATGTTTTCCGAGACTTTCTGTATCATCATACGCTACTGTACTTCCTAGATATACCTACAACATACTTAGATCCTTTGCTCTTTCAATTTGTTATCTACTTAATTTGTGGATAACGGGGCTGGTTACATTCATAGAAACTAAGTACTAGCTATACAATCCATAGTTAATATGCGAATGTAATTGTTTGTTATCGTTAGAGTCTGTGCAAATGAGGGCGCGCGTGTGCTAAATAACTAATTTTGTTGCGTTGGCAACATTGCTCTGTATGTTTTGTCAATTGGACTAAAAGTGTTTGATACTTGCTCACAGAGCTGCGTAACGTATTTCCTCTTTTCGACATAATGAATCCAATAAACACAATAACAAGATAAACAATAATTTATCGAGTCGGAAATGACACTTGACAGCTGGCTTGGGTTTCCAGCTAAAAATCTTAATGTAAGTTCACCATAGCACCACGACTGTTCTCTTTTTGAACAGAGTCTAGCAAGCTTACCATAGAACGTGACATAAAGTTATTCCACCGAATAAATCAAGAATAACCATACATTTTGACAGTTTACACTCCGGAATAACTTTATGTCACGTTCTATGGTAAGCCTGTAGAGGTTTAACCATGGTACAGACCTATCATGAAACTGCAAATACACCAATATTGTTTTTAGTGAACCGCTATACCTGTTTCTGTCACAATAAACTTGATCTTATCTTATCCTCAATAAATAAATAAAGTATTTTGTTTACCTGAAAAGAGCGCCAAGAAGCCGTGACTGCGAGAATTGATGACATCCACTTCATGCAAAGTCACCGTGTGGACAACCTCTTTACGTTTCTGCAATTCGCCTTCAGGACATTGGACGAAACGAGCTTGCTGACCTGGCGGATATAAATAGAATTGAATGGTCTTATTACAAACAAGCTGTCCGTCGCGGTCGTACTTGTTGGGTATCGCAGGAAGTTGAAATGGAAACGCATTGAATTTGCAATGATGGTTATAATGACTGACTTAGGTAGACTTAGGTAGGTAGACAACGTTTTAAAGAAATAAATATTCTAACCGTTTTTTCCCAGTACATCTATGAAAACATTTTGTATACTCATAAAAATATAAATAACTTTAGGAAAAAAAGTGATGTGCATAGCATTAACACAAGAAATAAGAATAAACTTTATTTGCCTAAATTTAGATTAGAAAAAGTAAAAGGTTCTTTTATGGGAAATACGATACTTTTTTATAATAAATTTCCTGAAAACGCGACTAAACTGCCTATTCGAAGATTTAAAACTTACATAAAAAATACTCTTATAAAAAAAAGCTTATTATTCACTTAAGGATTATATTAATGATAAATTCGCGTGGCCTGATGTCGCTCTGCCCCTCGACGGCTGATGTGTCCTCAATGTCTGCTATCTTGTATTATATAATTTAAGCAATTGGTAGGTACCACCTAAGTTATCATAAGTTTAGATTTAAGATGGATCACCTAAAAGAAAGCTAGGCCCCCAAACCGTGTTTGTTGCCCTGATTCTTCACGGTATTGGTCGCGAAGGAACAGGAGTAAAATCACCTTGTTTTAAGACGTTTCAAAGTGATCCCAGCGGTCCTACTGAATAAATGCTTTTTGACTTTGACTTACAATACATAGGTCCAATGTTACAAGACGATTTGATTAGCATAATGATCAGGTTCCGTCAACATAAGTTTGTTGTCACATCAGATGTTGAAAAACAATTCAAGTTTCCATTTCAACTTCCTGCGATACCCAACAAGCATGTTACCCGCGGTCTGTCGGGAAAACTTCACTTTGCCGGGATAAAATATAGCCTATAATACATATATAAATATAGAATCAGGGATAATGCAAGATTCTAATGGTGAGTAGTTTCGGAACCTATTCAATTCAAACAAACAAACATACAAACAAACAAATCTTTCCTCTTTATAATATTAGTGTAGGTAGATATTAAGAAATGAAAAGTCTTATCAAAATTTTGGATTCCGACGGGATTCGAACCCGCATCGATCAGACGATCCTCCTAAATATATATAGATTATAGATGTAGATATGTTAAGCATCTGTTGAACATCATCATGTCAAAACAAAACGGCCCACAATATTAAAAACTGACTTCAATGCTTGACTTATAGGGCGCAGCGTTTCTGAGGAAAAGGGTTTTTTGAGTTTTACGGGAAAACTATCAATCCCTCAGGAATAATATTTATACGGGACGTACATTTGTTTTTTTAATGACGACCTCTGTGGCGCAGTGGGTGAAAGCCCGCTTGGGACGCAGAATGTTGCGGGTTCGATCCCCGCCGCGGGATAAAAGTTTGTATGATCTGCAAATATTTATCTCGGGGTCTGGGTGTTTCTATGTATATTATGTATGTATTTAGTTTTAGTAGGTGTGTATTTACAAACAAAAAGTATATCAGTTATCTGGTTCCCATAATAAATAAATAAAATAAAATTTATTTATGTTCAACATTATTTATTTACATGACGCCCTTAGGGTCGATTCACATCTGACCGTTCACACTCGACGGATGCTACGTTAGTCCGTCGAGTGTGAACGGTCGAGTGTTTTTCTATACATTTGTCAGTTCTGGCGTTCCGCGACCGATAATACGCGACGGATCTTCCGTTAGATATGAACCGACCCTTATGCCCTGTAACCTTGAAAACTCCGCCACCAGAGTTGGCCACTGACTCATACCAACCTGTAGCATCGTAGTCTCTTGCGCGGGAAAAGCTCCGTCCTAACTTGTTAATCTTTCCTGTAGCTTTGTCTATTGTTATGACGTCACCAGCTTGAACCTGGCAAAATTGCAAAAGATTTTACACCGCGAAAGGGTAACAAGCAATGTTACATAAATATATAGCGCTACAAAGGTGGACCGGTGGCCAAAAGAGGAACTAACGACACCATTTTGAAATGTCAATATGTCTGCCATTCGTTTCCAGTTGCCATAACCGCCATTGCTTGTTTGCTCTGTGTTTTTTATTCGTTTGGTGCTTTCTGGGTGCTTTGTTCCCTCGCTTACCCTTTTTACTGTGAAATGTTTTTTTTGGCAACACCAAAGGCCGGTGGCCGGTTAGCTCACTGACAGTTGACATCGTAGAAAATTAAACGTCCAAAAGTATTGAAAAGTTCGCGCCGTAACCATAGACATAACAATGAAGTTTGAAGGAAATATTCCCTAACCGCGTTATTTAACCAGCTGCTAGATTGACTTTGGTGAAACCAGCCCTAAATTTGAAGTCCAAACCGCTAGTGTACTATAAAATTACCTTTTCTTTGAGTAAGGCATCGGCCATTTTTGCCCCCATATCGTAGTTGGTTTCCATGTCGCTCGTCTTGAGCGTCAGTCGGCCGACTCTTGCGCCGCCGCCGCCGACTCTTTCTATCACCACTTCTACTACCTCTCCCTCTATTATTTCCGATTCCTCTCTAAAATAAGATAAGATAATTTATACATTGTTTTAATTAAATTAATTATTCACCAACTCAGATCACAACTATTCTTTCTGAGTGTCTCTACACTTACAGGCAATCATATAATTATCATGATATTTTTTTGTGACGTCAGTGGGCACTGCGGCTTTAGGAGAATCGTCTGATTATCGTGTGTTCGAATCTCGTCGGAATTAAAAATTTTGATAAGACTTTTCAATTATCATAATATAAGTTATCTTAATAAAATAAATAGTCATTTTATCTCTCTGTCTGTTTATTGTGTACAGTTGTCACATCCGGCCGCCATGTTATTTATTCGTTTGAAGCCAGTTGTCAAGCTAGTTAAGAATAAAAATAAGGTTAAACTCACTTGATTCTTATGCCAATAGATTTTCTTATAGCCTGTGTAAGAGCCTCAGTTTTACTCATCTCTAGCGAGTAGATTTCGGAACCTAAAAATGAAATCAAGTTTAAATTAATTTATATCAATGTTATTCAAAACAAGCTGTCCGTCGTGGTGTTATCCGCTTTCCCTCGGGAAAACTTCACTTTCCCGGGATAAAATATAGCCTATGTTCATCAGGGATAATTCAGGATTCTAATGGTGCAAGAATTTTTCAAATCGGTCCAGTAGTTTCAGAGCCAATTCATTTCAAATAAACAAACAAATCTTTCCTCTTTATAATATTAAGTATAGATATATACATAAGTATCATATGTTACTAGAGAGTGAAGCGTATGAATGAATTTAAGCAGCGCTTCTGTGCTTTGTTGGTCATTTACCAAAACAACTCTGTATCAAAGGAGCCCTC
The DNA here is from genome assembly GCA_963565295.1 of Epirrhoe alternata. Lineage (NCBI taxonomy): Eukaryota > Metazoa > Arthropoda > Insecta > Lepidoptera > Geometridae > Epirrhoe > Epirrhoe alternata. The sequence continues at coordinate 4,235,662 of OY751403.1, forward strand.
ACCGGCCATGCTTGTGAAGGGTGTGTCCGGACCAAGAGCTTGAGCCAGTCCCATGGCAATAGCTGTTTTGCCTGTTCCCGGCTGTCCTGCCAACAGCACTGCTCGACCGGCTATTTTACCTGAATAACAATATAAAATATTTATTTCAGGTAGTTAATAGTTTTAGGCCCTTGATTCGGACTTCAGCGGAATGTATTAGGGACAGAATCTGTCAGCTGTTCAACCGACTGCAACCAATCACAGTGCAGGAATGGATCCAAAACCGACGTTTCCTTCCAGCGGGCTTGCGGTTGGGCCCGCTCTGGATGCGTCTGAGGCGGGTGCAGAGGACGGAGTAATTTCTGTCTCCCGCAGTCAGGAGGGGTCGCGGGAGAAGAGGCGTGTCGGTGTGTCGTTGCCGTTCGCCCTATCTTCCGCGACCAAACGGTGGCGCACCGTTGTTGCGTTGGCGGTGGGGCCGCAGTGGAAGAGGAGTGTCGGTGTTACGTTGCCGCTCTCCCTGTCCTCTGCGGCCGTCTGGAGGCTTCTCCACGCGCAGCTCTTTAATTAGAGCGCGCAGTGGACGAAGGGAGCGGAGAGCTCTAGTGGTGAGTAGCGAACGCTAGGTGCGGGGGCATTTTCGTCCGCCTTGCACTGCTCACCACGACGCGGGGCCCGCCGTAAGGGCGGGGATCGTCGGAGGGGGACTGGATGTAGAGGCTCTGCCGGTTGCCCGGGCCCCCTCCATTCTAGGCGACGCCGGAAAGGCGCTGGGATGTTTAGTGGGTATACCGGGAGTCCCCGGGAGTCCCACATACCCCTCTCGCCCCCCGGCGGCGGAGGGGATGCGTAACGCATTTTGCTCAGCGACAAAAAAAAAAAAAAAAGCTGGTCGATTCCGAATGCGTTCCCCTGAAGTCAGAATCACTAGGCAGTTCCATGTTCCACAAGCTCTTTGCCAAACCTTCTTTTATCATCTGCAGTATAACCCCAGCGGCTTTTCTGGCCATCTTCTGGCCCACCATGCCCTGGGACACCGCTCGGGGCTCCAGCGAGTCATCGAGCCCTAGGCCTCGGATGTGGGAGTGCGCGCCGATTCTCTCGATGCGAGTTATCGACCGCACCTCTTGAACTTGAGCCGCTGCTATTGACTGTGACAAAGAAAATGGGTATCAAATAGCTGCATTACAGCCAGGGGTATCAGAAAAGTAAGGTTATAATTTATTCGCCGACAATATGACAATTTATAAATGATGTAGGTACAAATAATTGTAGGAAATATACGTACAGCCATTGTAAATTCTGTAGAGAACCTCTAGTTTCACAAGATATTAGGAAAACCGGGAAAAATCGAAGCGTGTTTATCCGTCGCTTCGCAACACAACAAAATAATTATTTGATTGATTGATCGTGTTTTATTTATTTTGACATGACAATGACAAAATTGACAACCGCACTGGACAAAATTTGCAGTGTTGCCAATTGGTGGGGAATAACCCAAAACGAGGGCAATTTCATTCAAACCAATTGGGGATTTTGTGGGGAATGCCTTGATGTGGGGAAAATGCGGGGAATTTGGAATATTGTAGTTTATTGCAAAAATATCTATGTAGTATTGGAATATGAAATGAAAAAGAGCTTGTATCCTCTTCGAATAGCCCTACAATAAATAAATTTATCCCTGTCTACTGTCATCATTTTATTTCTAGCCGCAAAAATAATATTATTTTAAATGTTTTGTTCGTTGTTCATTATGAGGTTGTTCACATCAAGGAAGTTGTAAGTCTACTCATAACACTTCGTTTCGTCCAACGGATCTAATCTAGGCATTCGTGAAGTTAGCCGTCTGTCTACGCAGAACACAATTTTGTATGAAAAAGCGGTCACTGCGCAGACAAAATTAGGAATCAGCTAAATATAAAGGAGCAATTGGAGCTGAGGAGGAGAAAAAAAACCGACTAAACGATCAATTTTTTTATTATTTCAAAGATTTGTTTTGTTGTGGTGAATTTGTGGGGAAATCAGGTTTTCGTCTCGATTTTAGCCGCAGTTGGTAGGTAGTTTTTCATATGAGCATTGGCAACACTAAATTTAAAACTATTGATTTATTTAATTGAAGTGAAGACAAGACATTCAAGTTCAAGCAAGACAAGACAGCAAGGATTACAAGGATAGGATTCAGTCAGATTTCCCACTGAAATTGTAAATTATTCAAGATGCTGGCTATTAAGAACCTTCTCAAAGTAAACCATCAAATCCTCAAGAATGTTGCTCAGCAGAGGAACATGAGTGTTATAGCTACTCCGGCCAGGAACAAGGTCTCCAAGGGAGTAAGTAGACTTGCAGTTTTCCATCAAATCTTACTCTTCCCTAGCCTGTGTTCGTAAAAAAGCTAATAATATTGACTCTCGCTATACAATATTACAAAGAAATATCACCATGATCGCGTATAGGTTTAAAAACAAATAATATCATTACGTAATTTTTCACAAAAGTTAGGTTACCTGCCTTGAAAGATAAATCCAACTTGAACAAAATAAATGTTTGACTACATTGTACACACATTATGGAACTTATTTCGCATCATGCACACAACATTTTGACGACCTCTAATAGCGCAGTGGGCGAAGGCCTACCTGCGACGCAAAAGGTTGCGGGTTCGATCCCCGCGGCGGGACCAATGTTTGTATGATCTACAAATATTTGTCTCGGGTCTGGGTGTTTTTATGTATAATATGTTATGTATTTACAAACAAAAAGTATAAAAGTAGTGTATCAGTCATCATAGTACCCATAACACAAGCTCTGCTTACTTTGGGGCTAGATGATGCTGTGTGGTAAGTCCAGCATTATTTATTTTATTATTTTTATTCGTTATGTGAACCATGTTCTTTAAGAAACCTTTTTAACCACATTTTTTTTTTATTTCAGGAGCAGGTTGTCCTTGCTACTCTCATGGTGATTGGCTGGTCAGCTGTCCCCGCCTGGGTCCTCGTCAACATTAAGAACTACCGCCACGATGAATAAACTAGTTTACGATCATGTAGTGATTTATTTAAGATAAAAGTGTTAATTTAATACAGTAAAGTTTTTTATTAATACTCTGAATAGTTGAGTATCCAATTCTACATACTACCTATCTTTTTTTTTTTTTTTTTTCCTATATCATCTGCCATCAACTGTATAGCAATAATCAGATCCCTTCTCTGGAATGGTTGTTTTGTGGCGCCCCTCCAGTGAGTGGCTCCACACTGACTATTAGTTGAGTCAGCTTCGCTTGTCCAGGTCCAAGACCTGCCATCTCTTCAGACGATCCACGCTCTCTCTGTTACTCAGGCATTGACAACTGAGTGCTGATGTTGGCCGTTGTAGTCTTGAATTTCGGTCGGGAGGTTGTGGGTTCGAACTACGAATCTACGTCGTGCATCAAACGATTCTAAGAATTCATATACCCCTATTTTTTAAGAGGTTCTGGGCTAGTGTGTTAGTGTGTGTTCTTAGTCTCTCCTTGTACTTTATGGCATATTTACAGACTTCTTTGACGGTTGGCATTTCCAGGTATTCGTGTATTTCAGTGTTTCTGACAAACCAGTGTGCTTTGGAGATGGTGGACTACCTATCTACCAATTATTAATACATTATGTACTGGGGAAAAGTCACAGACAAATAGCCCCTTGTCTGTGGGAAAAGTATATGAAGAGTACATTATGACGACCTCTGTGGCGCAGTGAGTAAAAGCCCGCTTGGGAGGCGGAAGGTTGCGGGTTCGATCCTCCTAAGGATAAAAATAAACAACCATTTATGAAATACCTTAGAAATACATATTAAAAACGCATTTTCTACGAATAAATGGTTTTTTTGAGCAATCTGGAAAAAATTCGCCAACCGTGAATTCAAATATGCATAAATTAATTAGGGGAGGCCTATGTCCAGCAGTGGACTCTATAGGCTGATGATGATGAATTATTAATTGCAAGATAATAAAGAAATATATATTTTTTGTATGTTTTAGTTTATTTCATGAGTTGTACCTATATTTTTTTACATCATACTGACAGTGACAGCGCTTATAACCGCTAAAATTGGTGACAGAGTAAACAAAATGGCGGCGCTACGTGAAATTGGCGCGCATTCGGCCTCTAGCCACTTGTATTCATCCAAGTAGCCGCGTTCCTGCAGAATTGGCCCGATGGTACGTAGCACACGAGCGTGGTAGTCATTGATGTATTTTATCTGAAAAAAAAATTGTTTAGGTAGGTAGGTAAATGGTTTTTTTTTGTAACAATTTATAGCAACTACGGGCGCCACTGCAACCACCTCCACCAGATTTGAGCTGCTGTAGCAAATGCTGAAGGGTAGCCTTATTTTATGTACTACCTACTTCTGTAGGTAGGTACCTGTAGGAGAAAATAACATGTATTCTAACGTAAGTATTTTCTCGATATAATACCAACCTCGAAGTCTGTTAGGAGTGCCACATCTAAGCACGCTGTCTGATGTGGAGCCAAAGAGATTGTGTAGAATCCAACCGCGCCACGCCCTTCAAAGTCGGCCACCATTCCTTCAGCCTGCAGACAAATTTTAATTCAATATTTTTTTATAGAACTGCTATGGGTTTACCCTTGTATGCCCCATAATAAGGGAAAAATCTACAAGACGGTCATTGGGACCTGTCGTGCTGTATGGATCTGAGTGCTCGGCTAAGGCTCAATGCACATTGAATTGGCAAGCGACGCGTCAAATAGTTTTATAGCAAGCCATTATAAACCTTATGAATTATGGTACAAGATATAGAAACGCTTGTACACTATAAATACGGCCTTAACTTATGAAAATATTCTCAACTGAAAAATTGCTCCTTGAAGTCAGAAATCGTAGTAAGAAACATTAGAATATTCATCAAACGAACGAAAAAAAGAACGGGAATATGGCCCATTTCAGAGACTACTCCCAGTTAGCCGTTTCGATGTGCAGAATCAGTTTTGAATGGAAAATTGGTCATTGCGCAGACAATCTGCTAACCTAAGGGGTCATTCCGTTGAACGTATTCACGATCTGATTGTGTCGCCATTTTGTTTTTATTTTTTGAACATACCAGTTGATGATTAGCGTCCCTTGTGACAGTTATCGTCTCCACAACGTCTTCGTGCCGAATCCCGTATTCACCAACCTCATAGTAACCGGGCTCTGAAAAGATAAATCTAGCACCAAACTACGCAAAGCTTGTAGGTCACAACCGATCTTTATCTCTGTGAAGTTAGGCGCAAGGATTACGCATGTTTGGTAAAGTAGGCGAGATAGAACGATGCAACAAACTAAGCGAGTGAGCGAGGCAGCTATAGGTACAATGTTGTCTTCGTCTTTTAGGCGTCATCAAAAATGGGTTCTGCGCAGCTACAGAGAACTAAAGATTGGTTGTGCGTACCTACTGTTCCCTACCAAGAAGGGTACCACCACCAGTAAGGAAGCACCCAGTACGAGTTTTCATACTCGGTCGCATTAGCGTAAACCCCAGTAGTTATTCTCAGGCTCAATGCACATTGCATTGGCAAGCGACGCGTCAATTAGTTTTATAGCAAGCCATTATAAACCTTATGAACAATGGTACAAGATATAGAAACGCTTGTAGAATGGCCGCGCTGGCTCGAGCTATATCTTGTAACATTGTTCATAATGGCTTGCTATAAAACTAATTGACGCGTCGCTTGCCAATTCAATGAGCATTGAGCCATAAAGAGTAGACCTAAGGTCTTTATTTTAGATATAAAACCAATTAAACGCGTAAACGCTAATATGTATTAGTTTACATTAGTTATGAACGAGTACCAAAAGATGGCGCTGCTTTTTTCCAATACAAAACTGGTAAGTAAAAAAAACTCGTAGGCACACAGCAAGTGGTGACAGACATTTTTGAACTAACTTTCTCACCGTTTGAGTATACCATATTGGGTCGTATTCCGGGATCATTAAGGGCGACATTGCTAAGAATCCACGCGGGCCCTTCGTGGACATTTAGGAAGTGGCCTAGGCCATGCCCTGTTCCGTGCCCGTAGTTAAGCCCTACGTCCCATAAAGCTTTACGTGCGAGCACCTCTATTATGTGACCCTGCAAAAACATTATGACTTTATCCCCGACAGTATCCTACTAATTTAGTAAAGCTGTGACGCTTATTGCAAGTTTCATCCAAATCGGTTCACTGGTTTAGTTTCGTCAAAACATTTTTCGACGACCTCTGTGGCGCAGTGAGTGAAAGCCCGCTTCAGACGCAGAAGGTTGCGGGTTCGATTCCGTCACGCGATAAATGTTTGTATGATTTTTATTTTATTTTTCAAATTTTGGGAAAACTAACAGCTAGGTATAAACAATAGAATATAAATTATAAATAGTATGCAGCAGGAGGCTACATATTATAAGGAAGGCCAATTACAAGATTCCGCGGATAGATCTGCAAACATTTATCTTAGGGCTGGGTGTTTCTATGTATAATATGTATGTAATTACGTCATTATGAATAGTGATCGCGAAAGTTTAAGAAAGACTAATATGTATGTATTTACAAACAAAAAGCATATAAGTAGTAGGTATATCCGTTATCTGGTTCCCATAGTACAAGCTTTGCTTAGTTTGGAGCTAGATGATGCTGTGTGAAATGTCCAGCATTATTTATTTATCTAAGCACCCAAACATCTAAACAAACTCACAAACTTTCAGCGTTATTATATGAGTGGGATGTGAAAGTAATCGGTCTGTTACCTTTTCATTCCCAAAATACTGAACAGATTAGGCTGAAAATTGGCATGGATTAAGTTTGTATCCCAGGGAAGGACACAGGTTACTTTTTATCCCGAAAAAATTAGATATTAAGGCGTAAGTTTAACCTGCGTGCCAGCGGGGAACACGGCGGTTGCAAGGCTGATCTGTCCTTTCAGAACACGCGTGAAAGCGCGACGCTGCGCTTCAGTGGGCGCGCCGCTCATGTGACGAGTGCGTGTTATGTCTGTCGTACCGTCCCTGAATAAAAAAAAACAAGGATCACGACGTTTCCCCAAGGCGCGGTAGACATTCTCTCAGATCGGTATGTTTTCCAGATCCCTTGAAGATATCTAAGGGAGACAGAGGTAGGTATGTCCAAATACATATTTGATACAAGCCCATCGCCGCCTATAACAATACTAACTGGTTTTCTCACGATGTTTTCCTTCTCCGTTCTATATCTCAGAAGTGGGATAACCTTCAATTAATCCGTAAGTACACGTCCCACTTATCAAAATGTTTTCTAAAGTATTTTTCCATGTTTGGGAAATAACTCTCAAAACTCATAGATCGCTGAAGGTTTCATAGAAGTATTTAACTAAAAACAGTGATGGTAGACACGGGTAGATAGATTGGGTTGCTGGATAAGATTGTAAATTGATGATTATGTTGTATTTATGAAATTAATAAGTATTGTCATATTGGAATACTGTGTTTGGCCATTTCTGAGATATCCTTTATTGGGTAGGTTAGGTTAGGTTACAAGTCAACCCCCCCGTGGATTCCGATCTTGTCGCGATGGGGGGGCTCATTAGCCGTGGTTTGAACGCCCACGGTGAAGCTAACAGGAATCCCAAGCGGGGACGATCCGAGTGGGCTTGCGGTTGGGCCCGCTCTGGATGCGTCTGAGGCGGGTGCGGAGGACGGAGTAATTTCTGTCCCCCGCAGTCAGGAGGGGTCGCGGGAGAAGAGGCGTGTCGGTGTTTCGTTGCCGTTCGCCCTATCTTCCGCGACCAAACGGTGGCGCACCGTTGTTGCGTTGGCGGTGGGGCCGCAGTGGAAGAGGAGTGTCGGTGTTACGTTGCCGCTCTCCCTGTCCTCTGCGGCCGTTTGGAGGCTTCTCCACGCGCAGCTCTCAAATTAGAGCGCGCAGTGGACGAAGGGAGCGGAGAGCTCTAGTGGTGAGTAGCGGACGCTAGGTGCGGGGGCACCTTCGTCCGCCTTGCACTGCTCACCACGACGCGGGGCCCGCCGTAAGGGCGGGGATCGCCGGAGGGGGACTGGATGTAGAGGCTCTGCCGGTTGCCCGGGCCCCCTCCATTCCAGGCGACGCCGGAAAGGCGCTGGGATGTTTAGTGGGTATACCGGGAGTCCCCGGGGAGTCCCACATACCCCTTTCGCCCCCCGGTAGAGGGGATGCGTATCGCATTTTACCCAGCGACAAAAAAAAAAAAAAAAAAAAAAAAAAAAGGTTACAAGTCAAAAAGCATTTATTTCCTTGACCGTTAGGCTATTCATTCCTTAGATGATCAAACGCGGCCGCTCCGCTAGAAAAGATAGAATGTTTTCAAGTAGTAAGGTTTTTTTATCGTACTTTCCTTCTTGCTCATAAGTTCATAGCAATAAGTTAAAGAGAGTCAAGTATATTACTATCAAGGCAGTTTTGTCCTTTCCGTACACACTAATTTGTTCCATAGAGAATTATAGATTTTAATAGAGATGTGAACATAAGTGTCATCGAAAATATTGTTTGTCGATAAAATTTTCTAAAATTACTGGTTCGGAAGAACTAGTGACACGACAAGAAGAAGTAAGTTAAAAGTTGATTATAGCTATTACCCAGATACCTATTATTTAAAATACAGGACTCAGTGACGTCAATAGGAAAAATAATAAGTTTCTCACATCCATCCAATCCAGGGCTATCCAGAAATACCCCATGTACCTATGTTCTACGATTTTTTTTAGTTTTCGAGTTATACGCATTTAAAGCTTTATAATGAGAATGTCCGATTGGAACGAATTAGTTATCAAAAAAAAGGGAGAATTTTCAAATTTATTTTCTTGTTAAAAAATTAACTTGAATTGTACTTTCATACATACAAAACTCAGCTGTCTAGCATTAGTGCAAGTTAAAAAAGTTTAGATCCAAAGTTACGATATTGTGTTTAAGATAGTCAACGTTTAATTTTAAACATAAAATTAGGAATCCAAAAATTTCAGTATTTTCTAAAACTTCCAGGGACTGTAAGCTTCCGTAATACCATGAAAAAAGTGCTACTTAGGGGGCTATTTTTTGTTGAAATCAATGAGGACAAAGTCAAAAAGTATTTATTTTGTAACCATATTTTTAAAGTAGGTACCAATCCTAATCTACTGATTGAATATTCACCGATGGGTATGGAGTAGGTATGTTGTGTTCAGGAATATCATTAACACCCGATTAGTAGGTACTACGGGACCTGTGGTGGACCACGGGCAGGGACTGGCTATTACTTACCTGTATGTATGTGCCTATATTTCAGTCGTTTAATTGAATTTTCTTTAAAGTATAACTCAGTTTGCCTACCTACTATTAGGTTTAAGCCACATTGAATTGGCAAGCGACGCGTCAATTATTTTATTGCAAGCCATTATAAACCTTATGAACAATGGTACAAGATATAGAAACGCTTGTAGAATGAACCACTTGGGCCAGCGCGGCCCGCTAGATGGCTTCGCCAGATCTCGTTGATTCTACAAGCGATTTATAGAATCGCTTGTAGAATCAAATCTTGTTCCATTGGTCATAAGGTTTATAATGGCTTGCTATAAAACTAATTGACGCGTCGCTTCCCAATTCAATGTGCATTGAGCCTTACATAATGCTATTAACTTAGGTTTAGAATCATTTAAAGCTAGATGAATTTAAGCGCCTTATTCCTGGATCAATCTAAGAAGGACCATCAAGAAACTTGCAGTTTGATTCCTTCCATTCCAACCATTAGTTTAAATTATAATTTTTGCATTTCCTTCTTACAAAGCGCTTCTTGCGGTTTGGAGCTCCATTCGTCTATATTATTATTACGGTTTCCTGAAACAGTTTTAGATTTACGTTAGCGTTAACCAAACATGAATGATTCTAATAATAAAGTTCTACCTACTAGGTAGGTAGGTATAACTTTTTCATCAATCACTAAACAAACAAACGTTTATTCATTCATTCATTCATTCATTCAAACATACATACAAATCTAATCCGAAAGGGGGCGCTGGGAACCGGGACACAGAAAATCTAGTCCGGCTCTTAGCGCACATCATTATTGTTTACGCAAGCATAAATAGGTAAAATCACATACCTAAGTTATACTATTATTATTATGACTAAATTTAATTGTTTGTTACATTACTTTAAGCTTGTATAATACTTATCTCTACATAAACATTATCTTATCTTAAAACGTACTAGAATGTTTGCAGCCTTCTAGCCATTTAATTAGGTATTTACAAAGCTGGGCACCGTTAATCAAATAGTTAACTTCGTTAATCGTTAATCCGCTACAAAAAAAGTCAACTTCGTTAAACGCTAAAGCGTTACATTTCGGAAGAATTAACGCAAGTTAACGTTAATCGTTAATCCGTTAATATGTGTAAAATTACATATTTATATCGTTGCGTTAGTGAACTTAAAAAACTTATTGGTTTAGGTTCTGGAAGTTAACAGGTTATGAATAAAACAAAATACATGTATAATTCAAATGTGTAATTTAATCGTCGGACTTAGGGTGCACCAAAGACAAAATCCAAAGACACTTTTACCCCATAACTATAACTAACTAGCAAACCCAGCGAACTCCGTTTCGCCACCAGATGCCACCAGATTTTTCCTGAATTTTCTTTGCTATAAACCTCACGGAGCCCGAGACCTTTCCATTACACTCACAAACAAAACACTCGTCACTGTAAGCACCGGCGCTAAGTAAGTAATAAAATGATCAAACGAAAAAAAATTCTTCGCAGTTTTCTCACTCGCACGCGCCGGCCAAATATATCTAGTTTTGTTTTTGTTTCACGCGCTGCCGCGCGCCGCCCGGCACTTGTCATTCATTTCATACTTGTCTGAACCTGTTTTTCGCGCCGCGCCGCGGTGCCGTGCGGTAAATAGTAGGCATTGGATTAACGATTAACGGACTTCTGCATATTAACGGAAGTTAATGTGTCCGTTAACATTTTTAAAAGTTAACTTAAAAGTTAATCTGTTAATCAAAATGTTAACTTCGTTAATTAACGATTAACGGATTAACGAGTTAATGCCCAGCTATGGGTATTTATTATTTGTACAAAATTCCATAAATCTGGAAAAAAAAATTAAAATAAGTTCAGCCTCATCAACCACCAACATAAAACTATCGATGTCGATAGAATCGAGTACAACACTATGATAACAAATATGATTTGTATATTTTGCCTATAGCATTCGATTAATCCTTATTAAACAAGATTCCATGATAGTATTTTGTATGAAATTATCCCCCGAATGCATTAAAATTAAGACTTTGATACTACAATACCAAAAAACACTTACCGTTGGTAGCGTAAGATTTCATCATTATTTTGGCGTCTTGATGAATGAAACCTACAGCATGGCACTGCACAAGACATAGTTTAGATCATTAATTTTACTTGTTTCCAATTTTTTCTCAAAAACTTTCAGTAATTGTAACAAAATTTTATTTTATTTGATTTCATCAAAATGACGTTTCCATGTAAACAATCCATGGATACGGAAGAATGTCACTCAACAAGAAGGTAAACTTTCAGTGTCTCTGACCTCTTTAATTTGGTTTCTTTTGGTTTCTTTATGTAACCCACATGTAACCAGAAACCCTGTACGGAAAGGACAAAACTGCCTGGGTAGTAATATACTTGACTCTCTTTAACATAATGCTATAAACATAAGAGTAATAAGCAAAGTACGATAAAAATCACTTGCTACGTCAACAAATTTTTAACTTCCACCCTTGATTCATTCTCTTCTTGTCAATGCAATGCACATTGAATTGACAAGCGTTTCTATATCTTGTACCAATGTTCATAAGGTTTATAATGGCTTGTTATAAAACGAATTGACGCGTCGCTTGCCAATTCAATGTGCATTGAGCCTTAAGAGCTCGTGTTAAAGTGCATATTTGTATCAACCAAGGCTACTCACTTATATTGTCCACCGGAATCTACCAGAAGCATATCATCTTTCTGAATAATCGTTTGAGCTCCGTCCTCGCTTGGTTTGTAATGGATAATAGCGCCATTAGCCCCTGTACCTGCGATAGTAGCAAACGAAGGACCCATGGCGTCTTGTTCTTCTCTAAAAAAATTCATTAGTTAGGAGGGAGTATCGATAGATGGCGCTGTTCTTTTCTCATAAAAATAATTAATATACTTGTTGGAATCTTTAAATAAAACACTCGTATCCCGGTATAATACAAGCCCATTCAAAAAATACGCCACCTTCTCGACCTTTAGAAATAGCACTATTTTACTAGCGCCATCTAGTTTGCTTTCACGTAAAAAGATATTACAACTTTGCTATTAGGGCCATCATTTCGATAGAACAGTACTGTCATAGACAAACAAAACACAATAGGCTTTAAGCTAATGTAGAACAGAATTTAGAGACTCAAAAAAGGTAATTAAGGCACGCTGGCAAAAAGCTGTTGGTACTCATACATGCATTTGATTGTGACAAAAGCCCAAAATTTTGTTCTAAAAGCAGTATAATTTGTTTTGTTTCTATGGACAGGTACCTACAATACGCACAACCAATCTTTACCTCTCTGAAGTTGCGCAGAACCTTTTTTGATGACGCCTAAAAGACGAAGGCAGCGTTATAGTATATATAGCTACCTCACTCACTCGCTTAGTTTGTGGCATCGTTCTATCTCGCCTACTCTACATACGCACTACATGCGCAAACCTGCGCAATCGTTTAGTGCCTAACTTCAGAGTGCTAAAGATCGGTTGTGCCTACGTAACATAAATTCGTCTGTGGTACGTAACGGTCCTACTTGGTTTCTAATGTAGCGAACTCTATCCGATATCGCCACATAAACTAGCTTCCACCTAGCTAAAAGAGTACTTACTTCAGTATCAATATCACTAGATGGCGCTGAGATCACAGATAAGCGAATTACCATACAAATGTCGCTAAATGTATAGAAATCCTGAATCTCGCTTACGAAGTTTTCAAGCACAACTAACCTTTCCAACTTCAACCGTTGGCCGTAAGGCCAGGCAGGTAAGTGGGAAAGATGGACCGACCTGGTGAGGGGAGCTCTCCAAACTTTCCAACTTCAACCGTTGGCCGTAAGGCCAGGCAGGTAAGTGGGAAAGATGGACCGACCTGGTGAGGGGAGCTCTCAACCTCTTTGGAGTTCCAATTACCCCCAAACTAATATACGATCTGGGTCACTCACGATCTAAATTCACTCATTTTGTTAGACAGCTGAACTTCGGTGACGTTGGATCCTGAGTCCACTTCTCTATGGAGCCAGTACAAGGAACGTACCACCGCCACACCGTCTTTTTTATGAGCGTTACGGAAACCCTGAAAATATCACAACAAATACAATAATCATAAAATAAGTTTTTAAATGACATACATACATAAAATCACGCCTCTTTCCCTGTGGGGTAGGCAGAGAGCACGGATCTCCACTCGCTGCGATCCTGACACACAACTTTTGCCTCATTATACACATTTTTTCGCCTCATTCACTCTCATTACATTCTTCATATATGCTCATCGGTTTAGGGTACTTTATAGTTTTTTAATTACCTATTTTTTAATAGGTTACACAACAAGCTTTTATTACGATTCCGCGTGAATTGATTCATAATATTATGAGCCTGAACTGAACAGTCACCAATATTTTTCTGTTACCTACTACTGAGTTTTCTCAAGTGCAAAATTACCTGCAACTCCACTTCATTCTTGACAACCTTCAAGAGTGCTACTGGGGACACAGTGGACAGTATATTGAGACCAGTATTTCTGCCTGAACTATCCTGAAAACAGATAAGTATAACACAATATAAAATAGTGACTAAACCAAGGGTATAAAGCAGTGTATGTGTCGCAGCCACGGCCGCAACCAACTGGTATAATCGTCCGTTCAATTAAGCGCCTAGCCATTTGATTAAACGGCACCGTTCAACTAGGATAAGTTTGTGGCACTGTACTTTTCGTTCCACAGATCTCGGCATTCGTGAAGTTAGATGTCTGGATTTTGAATGACAAAACGGTCATTGCGCAGACAAACGGCTAACTTCACGACACGAATACCTTTGACGACCTCTGTGGCGCAGTGGGTGAAAGCCCGCTTGGGGCGCAGAAGGTTGCGTGTTCGATCCCCGACGCGGGACAAATGTTTGTATGATCTGCAAATATTTAACTCGGGTCTGGGTGTTTCTATGTATAAAAAGTATATAAGTAGTACCTTTATCAGTTATCTGGTTCCCATAGTACAAGCTTTGCTTAGTTTGGGGCTAGATGATGCTGTGTGAAATGTCCAGCATTTATTACCTAGATCCGTTGAACGGTTGAACGAAGTGGGAGTAAACGGAACGAAGTGTACCCAAGTTAAGAGTTTGAGTAACTAATTAGCGAATAAAATAAAATAAATAACGTGGTACATTACATTTTCAACTGACAGATAGATGGCGTGACTACCGTCCTCTGATAACCAGACGGTGCTGCCCGTTGAAAGCCCCAACTGCAGTCAAATGAATCAAATCAAAATGGTGTCCTATTGTTTGTTCATATATCCATGGTATACCATACAGGGTGGATTTTTGATTTGGGCCACGGACGGAGGGATGCCGATCGATTCAGTTTCATGTAGGGATCAAAACATTTTCCTGTAGCTACAACTGTTAGGCTCAAGCCACATTGAATTGGCAAGCACGCGTCAATTACCACCATTATAAACCTTATGAACAATGGTACAATATATAGAAACGCTTGTAGAATGAACCGATCGCGCCGGCACGTCCCGCTAGATGGCTTTTCAAGAACTCGTTAATTCTACAAGCGTTTCCATATCTTGTATCATGGTTTATAAGGCTTGCTTTAAAAACTAAAAGTCGCTTCGTTTGCCAATTCAATGTGGCTTGAGCCTTAAGGTACCTCCGCGCCCAATCTCAAAAATCCACCCGGCCATACGATAGCGTGAGCAAAGTAGAGTTTTTCTCTTTTTTTTACGCGGCAAAAGCGCCCTTTTTGAGTTAGTAAGGTGAAAAAGAAAAAGATTATTAATAAACTCACGGTTCTCAAGTATTGGAATATCTCATCATACGGCCTAGGTTCAATCTGAACTCCTTCTGATAACAAATGCTGGACAACATCTGTTGACAGTTGCCCATCGTTCCAAAATAAGGTTATATTGTTTGAACCGCTCTGAAAGTTAAATTCATTTATATTTTTTTTAATTTTCTTAGGTATTTCATTGACATTTCTGACGTCAGTGGGTTCCTTGGCCGAGTGGTTGAAGGCACTCCGGCTTTAGGAAGATCGTCTGATCGTCGCGGGTTCGAATCACGTCGGAATCGAAACTTTTGATAGGGCTTTTCATTTCTCAAAATTCATATAAAATTGCAGTCTGCACTTGAGAAAGCACAGTTATTTTGAAATCCTAAAGACTGCAAAACATGGATTTATAAAATGGAATCTCCATTTTATAAATCCGTGCTGCAAAATAACTGTGTTTTGTCTACATACATACAGTACGGCCGGCGGATCTAGACCGGTCTGAAGTTGCGCTGTGCGCAGGTTACCCCGCGTCTCACCTATTCGACCCTAAAAGTGACTACTGCGCAGCGTTGCGATGAACTTAACGCCGGTCTAGATCCGCCGGCCATACTGTACCGTATCAGTTAAAAAACACATTCATGCTTTTATAAAATATTTGTCTGTCTGTATGTTTGTCCATGCTAATCTCTAGAACGAGTAACGACTGAACGTGGACGAACACCTCCTACATACCAATACTCCAGTGACCTAAAACTGAACTAGATGGCGCCACATGCAAAGTTAAAACCACAGAACGCGCTGAGTATAATTTTCTTTGGAACGTGCTATCGAAGTGTTTTGGCTCCTAGGGAATACCGGGACCAAGATTACCCAGGTATGTACCAAACCCACACGAACAACCCATGGGTTGTTAATTAAAATAAAAATTGATATATAATACATACCTCATCGCTTCTAATCACAAGGTAGGCGAAAAACACGGGATTAAATGGGATGTCGGACCCTCGAAGGTTCAATGTATCTGAAAGTCAAAAGGCATTTAGGTATTCAGTAGGACTGCTGGGATCGTAGGTAACTTCAAACTGTAGGTATAGATGATTCTACTTTACTTCCTTTGCGACCAAATCGAACATTTAAAGTAGATAGGTATATGCAATATTGTGAGCATCGAAAGAAAATACTCGTATACTATCGGACGCGTCTGACAGCCGTGATCTGGATAATGATTGTACACGCTCGCTGTGCAAACTATCGGACGTAAGTCGCGGATGTGTCCTTGAGCTTTCGGACGTCCGACAACGATCTGCCGCGCTGGATGTTTTTGTACTGTGCTTACGTACGGTGCATACCTATCAGTTGCGGCTGTCAGCCGCGTTCGATAGTATGTTTCTAGCACGGAGTAAGGATAGCGTTTCTAGCAATGATGTTATATACCTACTACGAGTATAGGTGTAAGTACGAGTAGTATCCCATTTTCCGCTTGCGTCATCGGCGACGAAAATTAAGTACCTAGTTTTACTATTTTATTTATTTTAAAACAACATAATATTTATAATAGCAATAGTCCTAAACATTTTAATGTTGTATATTTATTTTTATTATAAAAAATTCACATAGACGCCCACGACACAGGCTTTGCCTAGTGTGGGGTCCATTGTAATTTGTTCCTATAATTATACTTATCCTAGTTTATGAAATAAATTATCTTATCTTATCTTATTTCTCTGGTTTCTAGCTTTAAGTAGGAAAAAAGTATAAGTAAAACTTACACGCCACATCGTCCAAAGCTGTCAAAATAAGCGCAGACGCACCGCGCGTTCGCATCTGTCTTACGAGCTCCGAAATCTTCTCACTAGATTCTCTGCCTAAAACCAGAAACATATTATACTCGTTAAAGACGACCTCTGTGGCGCAGTGGGTGAAAGCCCGCTTGGGGGGTTTTCACCCACTGCGCCACAGAGGTCGTCAAAATGTTATATCCCGCTATTTTGTTCTATAGCATGATTATGCTTAAGTATCGCAGACAAATCGTCAAACGAACGTTAAGGCGGGTGTAGTAAGGCAGATCGTGCGCTGTCTTCGTCTTTTAGGCGTCATGAAAAATGGGTTCTGCGCTACAGAGAGCTAAAAATTATTTGTGACTACTGTAAGGTTTAAGAAGTTTACCTGTGTATTGTATGGGGAGTGGCAATAGCGAGTTGCTGGGTCGACTCGGGGGGCCGTCGTGAAGGTTAGTCCGAGCCACGTCCACTAGATTCTGAGACGTCGCTAGTAGAGTTATGTTGGCAGCAGTAAGTGCGGTCTTTAATCATGTAAAAGTAAAAGTTTCGAAGTTAGTAAGCCATGTGTTCACTGAGAAACATGTTTCAGATACAAAGTTTCTGACACACGTAGATGTTTACAGAAACAAATGTTTCGGGGACTTGGTCCACACCTCAGTTGTTTCACAGCGATCGCGAGTTGCGCAATCCCTGATAACGACTTCCTTTTTTAAATAACTCTATAGTTTTAATAAAAAATAATGCTGGACATTTCACACAGCATCATCTAGCCCCAAACTAAGCAAAGCTTGTACTATGGGAACCAGATAGGTAACTGATATACTACTTATATACTTTTTGTTTGTAAATAAATACATATTATACATAGAAACACCCAGACCCGAGATATATACTGGGTGTAAAAAGACTGCTACCGAAAACTGAGGGGTTGTAATCAGACCATGATTCTAAACATATTTAGCGAAAAAAAAACGCAAAAATTTTTTTTGACTTAGCTTCGTCATGCTAAGTTATTTTCGGCTATTTACTACTATTACAACATAATAAGACCATACCTACCTAATAATTTCATTTATAAAAGAAAAAAACATTTAAAACTCAAAATCCAGCAATCTACGTAAAAAAACGCTCCCAAAACATACGCAAACAGTAGGTACTCTTCAAACGCTGTTTTCTCCGGATTTAGTGCATATTTCGGAAAATCCTTTTGGATTTGGTTGTCTATTGGGATGCTGTACCTACCCCTTTCGGCTTCGGTAGACGTCTTTTTACACCCTGTATTTGCAGATCATACAAACATTTATCCCGCCGCAGGGATCGAACCCGCAATCTTCTGCGTCCCAAGCGGGCTTTCACCCACTGCGCCACAGAGGTCGTCATGTTTAAATATGATGTTGACATTCCAAATTACCGCCATGTTGTTTAAAAAACAACTTAAACACACGTCCACACTTGTATACAGCTGCTGCAAAACAGATTTGTTTCGGTGCTCTCCACTTCCATCGGGGAACAGAAACATTCTAGAAACACGTAGGCACCTACCTAGTGTTTACCACAACTATTTAAAGTGTTTGAAACAATTTAACTTGTTTGTGTGTAAGTTTAAAAACAAATGTTTCTTAGTTCTTTAGCCTATATTTTGTTTGCTGGTGTGAACGTAGAGCAAGAAAAAAATGATGTTCAATCTCAGAAGGCGGGTTGATCTAAATTGTGTGCAGATGCAAATGTAGCTACTCGTTGTTTCTGTGTGCTGTGTACGCTCCATGGAATGAGAGCTCAGTACCGCCCACAGAGTAAGTATATCGTACCGCCACACAGAAACAATACACACACAAAGACCAAGCCGGCTTCGTGAGACCAACTCGTACCTCTAAAGCGATCCAACTACTTCTAGTATAGGTAGTAGGGTCGACTCCAACGACTGATCCATTTGGCATGTTCTCTGCCAACCACTCACTCAGTGATGGATCAGTCCCTGAAATAAAATAAACAGGATTACGAGTAATCACGACTGTATCGTCATGGCGTAGACATTCCAGCTACAACCAGGGAAAGCCTAAGACCCCTCGCAGACTGCAGACTTTCTATCGGCCGATAGTTGAGACTGAACATAGGTACTTCGGCTTACTTCTCCATACTCATTATGAGCGACTATCGGTCGATAGAAAGTCTGCAGTCTGCGAGGAGGCTAAAAGGTATGTGGACGAGAGGGGCCGATGTCGGATCAAGCAGCCACCCTCGTGCATGGCTTGAAGCTGTTGGAGCAGAACAGAGAGACACACTTCAAGTCATACGTTACATACCTAAGTGCTCCGAGTGACTGCCACAAGATAGATAGATATAAGTTTTATTCGACACAACAATACACAAATGTGAATCTTACCACTCTCTCTTACTAAATGTATGAAACCGATACCATCAGGTATCATGTCGGGGTCACCAATTGTGTAAAGTATAAAGTAGTCCCTACTTTATATGATGATAGAGGTAGAGTGCACATGATAACTTTCATATTCAGTATTCGATTTATATTTTCCACGATTAAACGACAACATGACTGGACCTAGCGAGAGGGGAGTACCGACTGGCGACGCGCTTTACAAAAGCAACGCGTCAGCTCATTTGGTACAGGCTTCGCTCACCTTGTCTCATCAGCTCCCAATAATCAGTGTCCACTTGCAAGAAGAACTGTGTAAAATAACGCGCGTCTGTCCACAGTAGGGCTTCGGTGGCGGTCACCAGAGCTGTTCCAGAGGAGCCCTGGAGCCCTGAGATCCACTCTCGACGAGCGTCAGCCGGGGATATGTACTGCGACTGGTAAAGTAAGTTCGTATGAGTCAGTGGCCAACTCTGGTGACGGAGTTTTTAGGCCGATAGTCGGAAGAAAAGCGTTCGGCTGATAATGCAACTGGTGATCGTACACTTACTGAACGGAAGCATCCTAAAGTAGGTACCTAGGTAAGGTAAGTATAAGTAAAAATCTCGAAACTGAGACGCTTCGCTCGCTTCGCTCGCTCGGTCAATAACACATAGGAGGTACTTGTAGCGACCTCTATCCGATATCGCCACAAAAACTAGCTACCACCTAGCTAAAAGAGTACCTACTTCAGAGCTTGTACCACTAGATGGCACTGGGGCCATGGATTAGCAATTTCCCATACAAATGACAAGATTTGTACTGAATCCTAGATCGCGCTTACAATGGTTTCAAGCACATGTAACCTATAACTCACATCAACTGTAGGCCAAAAGGCCCCAAGGTAAGTGGACCAGGTGGGTCGACCTTGGATGAGGCGAGTACCTACTCCCTTTACTCTTTCCAGTAATTGGGGGAATTCCACCTACCCCCAAATACTTAAAACGGATCTAGGCTAGGCATTCGTGTAGTTAGCCGTTCGTCTGCGCAGTGGCGCTTTTTCATACAAAATTGTGTACCTAACTGCGCATCGAAACGGCTAACTACACGAATGCCTAGATCAGTTGAACGTGCTGTAATTGACTCACGTTATGTGCGTCAGCTGTTGGTACAATGTAAGCGTCAACATTTCTGTCAGCAATGACTCGCCGCACCTCTGTCAGTCGCTCCAACGCGGCTTGACGACTGATGGTGACTGACCGCTCCGGCACTGAACAAAATCTAAAGCATTGGTTTCCTGACAACTAATCATTCAGTCACTCACGCATTCCTGACTCAATCATTCACTCGTTCCTAACTCACTAACTCAATCATTCACTCATTCCTCACTCACTCAGTAAAATCATTCACACATTCTTCCCTCATTAACTGAAAGTACAAACATTCCTCCCTCATTAACTCACTGATTCCTTACTCAATAACTATTCATCATTTTCATTAACATCAATATAGCAAACTTGCCAAGAATAGGAGAAATTGGCTCGGCGGAGTTGAAATATCGCATGGGGACACTTCCCATCGCGACATTTACTGCAAGTCTGAAAAAAAATATATTTTCAGTAGGTACCTAGGTACTTACGTTAAAATGGCGTTTAGTTGTTTTTTAACTGTTTGTACATTTTATTTGATAACAAACCGACCATCTTTGTTAAATTCAACAGTTTACAATAAAAAATTATTCTATTCTATTCTAGTTATTCTAGAGTAGGTACCTAGGTACACTAGCACATAGTTAATACACTTAGAGCCGTGTTGGCCGAATGGGGTTGAGCCTCGACATTCAATCCGAAAGTTGTTGGTTCGAATCCCCGCCGAGGATCAATGGATTCTGCGTTTCGTGTAAATAATGCTGGACATTTCACACACCGTCATCTAGCCCCAAACTAAGCAAAACTTGTACTATGGGAACCAGATAACTGGTATACTTCTTAGGTATATAAGTACCTACTTTTTGTTTGTAAACATACATAAAACATAGAAAAACCGACGAGATAAATATTTGCAGATCATACAAACATTTATCCCCGCGGCGGGACCAATGTTTGTATGATCTACAAATATTTGTCTCGGGTCTGGGTGTTTCTATGTATAATATGTATGTATTTACAAACAAAAAGTATATACCTAAGTAGTATATCAGTCATGTAGTACCATAACACAAGCTCTGCTTACTTTGGGGCTAGATGATTAAAAAAAAAAAATTCAACAAAGTCCTAACGGTGAAGGAAAACATAGTTAGAAAGCCTAATTTCTTTAAGCGGTGGTGCTTGCATCTAATAATAAAATTTAATACTCACGTAAAAAATACCAAAATCCAACAGTTCACCTCCATCGCTAATACCTAATTAAATGATATTCATTCATATCAAGATTAATTATGATAAGCCTCTATCAATATTACCTATACCTACCACCTTTATCATTTCGTAGATAATTAAATTAGGTCCAATACACAACCAATCAGCTTCCCGCGTCTGTATTTCTGCTGAGCTACAAAACTGTTGTTTTCAAGAAGGCAATAGGCACCTTCTGGGTAGGCTCGCTCCATCGCAGACCTCATTCTTGCCTGTGTTAGTTTCGAGGTTCAAGAGCCGACCCATTCATCATAAAAAAACAATCTTTAGCTCTCTGAAGCGCAGAACCCATTTTTGATGACGCCTAAAAGACGAAGACAGCGGTGTATAGCTGCCTCGCTTATTTTGTTGCATCGTCCTATCTCCTGTTCCACTCTACCTTATTTTCCACTATCCCTTCCTAGGTTATGCATTTGATTTGATTTTGATACGGTTTATTGTTGCTTGACTAGTGCTCGATATTGGCTCCAGAGAAATGGGATACTTATAGTATATAACATCATTGATTGGCTCAATGCACATTGAATGTGTTCAATTCTTTTTAAAATCTCAAAATATCTCTAACAGAACCATGGTTTAAATAAAAAACAATTTATAAGTAAGTGCTTATATTTTTAGAACAATAATGAATAATATATAAAGCAGTTTATAAAATTCATTTTGAAGTAATGTTGTTCCATCGTCGCGAACCTTATTCTGCAACGAAAATAAATAAATTACATAACAAAAATTGCAAACATGTAGGTATATGGATATGGACATGCCTCTGACTACCTTCTAATCTAGCAAGAGATCTGAGAGAATGTCTACCGCGCCTTGGGATACAGATTGATTGATGAAAATACCCTCAAACGCCATCTATTGAGCGGTAGCGAAATTAAATTGCACAACGGGATGCTACTGTTACGTCATCTGTTGAGAATAAGGCTCAAACCACATTGAATTCTACAAGCGTTTCTATATCTTGTACCATTGTTCATATGGTTTATAATGGCTTGCTATAAAACTAATTGACGCGTCGCTTGCCAATTCAATGTGCATTGAGCCTAGCTCAGCTAGATCAGCTTTTACTTTGGTTTTGAAATTGGCAGTTTTATTAATTACTAGCGACCCGCCCCGGCTTCGCACAGGTGCAATGCTGATACTAAATTTCTGTACTGTATTATGCATGTATTATACATATAAACCTTCCTCTTGAATCACTCTATCTATAAAAAAAACCGCATCAAAATCCGTTGCGTAGTTTTAGAGATTTAAGCATACATAGGGACAGAGAAAGCGACTTTGTTTTATACTATATAGTGAAGAATCACGGCTCGTAAATATACCTTATGCCCTTGAAATAGGAGCGCATTCTGCTTCCAACCACTCGTAGTCCTGGTTGAGGCCACGATCTTTCAAAATCGGACCCAAAGTCTCCAAAACTCGTTGATGGTAAGAGTTTAAATACTGCAACTGAAAATAAAATTAACGTTCGTTTTAAAAAAAAGTACTGAATAAAAAAATACCGTTGCACTCCCGGGAGTGCCAAGAGAAGTGAAAACTTGGATATCATTTTTTTTTTATTCATTTTTATTAAAATTAATAAGAAAAAAAACATTAACATTCTTGTGTCTAAATAAAACATTATCTTATCTTATTTGCCCGTTTAGTTAAAATGAGCTATAAATATAAAGGTTGGTACGTTTAGAATCATGGCCTGATTGCAACCCCTCATTTTTCGGTAGTTTTTTTATTATTATTTTATTTTCTTATAAAAGGTAGGTACAATTCTCGGTATAATAGTGTTTAAAAACTTAGAATAAGTTTGCCTAAACACTAGGTTCTCGTAGTAATAGTAACACAAATTATAACTAGTACGTAAACACTTTTTTTGTATAATAAAGGAAGCCAGCGATAAGCGCACGCACACAAGGTTAGTAGTCATAATGAAGACAATGTTATCTCATCGGTCAGGTAAGTGGGAACATTGTAAGCAACAGCCGCTCGACGGCGGTGCACTGCCGCTATGCGTCTGTGTGCGTAGGCCTCTTGTATAGAGGATGCTCCAATTTACTCGTTGTCTTCTTACACCCTGTATAGACATTTCAAAATGGCGTCGTTAGTTCCTCTTTTGGCCACCGTTCCAGATAACTTCATAGCGCTATTTGTTATAGACTGTCTTACCTCAAAATCATCCAGCAAGTTCGCGTCTACACACGCGCTGTGGTGTGGAACTAAAGTCAAAGTCTTAAATCCCAAAACTCCGCGGCCTTCGTAGTTACCTATTAAGTTTTTAGCCTGTAATAACAATTGAATGAATTAAAATACTTTGTTGCACAATGCACACCCTAAGGCTCAATGCACATTGAATTGGCAAGCGACGCGACAATTAGTTTTATAGCAAGCCATTAAACCTTATGAATAATAAATGCTTGTAGAACCGCACGAAAGTGCTCGAGCCAGCGCGGCCCGCTAGATGGCTTCGCCAGACCTCGTTCATTCTACAAGCGTTTCTATATCTTGTACCATTGATCATAAGGTTTATAATGGCTTGCTATAAAACTAATTGACGCGTCGCTTGCCAATTCTATGTGCATTGAGCCCTAGTCGTTCTTGTTAATCGAACTTACCCTGGGATGTTCGGAGTCAGCAGTTACATCTATGATCTCGACTAAGTCTTCGTGTCTGATGCCGTATTCACCAACTTTATAGTAGCCCGGCTCTGAAACAAAATAGAGGGTATTTATGACACATAATTCCGGGGATAAATGTTTGTATAATCGTAATTGGATCTGTCCGTTCGTCTGTCAGCAGGCTGTATCTAATGAACCGTGATAGACAGTTGAAATTTTCACAGATGATGTATTTCTGTTGTCGCTATAACAGCATATACTAAAAAACCGAATAAAATAAATGTTTAAGTGAGCAGACCTAATACAACAAAATATAATTTTTTAACGTTTTTATAGATAACTAGCTTCTGCGCGCGGCTTCGCCCGCGTGGTACTAATATTTTCAATAGCCTATATGCTATTCCAGGTCACTATCTACGCCTATACCAAGTTTCATCCAAATCGGTTCACTGGTTTAGGCGTGATTGAAACACAAACATACAAACATCCAAACATACTCACAAACTTTCAGATTTATTATATTATAATTTCTGTAATTGTTTTATAGTGCTGATCCACACTTGGTATTTCATTATGAAATGAAAAGTCTTAACAAAATTTTGGATTCCGACGGGATTCGAACCCGCATCGATCAGACGATCCTCCTAAAGCCGGAGTGCCTTACCGTTCGGCCACAGAATCCTACTTGCCGGTGTCCAAATTTTCGATAAGCTCATATTTTTCGGTAGAGCACCGATTAGCGCCATCTACACGTTCACTAGTGAACTCATGCTCATTGTCTGAAATTACATTCAGAATCAAATGACTAAGAGATGTCGCTTTAGCTAAATCTATAATTTCTGTAATTGTTTTATAGTGCTGATCCACACTTGGTATTTCATTATGAAATGAAAAGTCTTAACAAAATTTTTAATCGGTGCTCTACCGAAAAATATGAGCTTATCGAAAATTTGGACACCGGCAAGTAGGATTCTGTGGCCGAACGGTAAGGCACTCCGGCTTTAGGAGGATCGTCTGATCGATGCGGGTTCGAATCCCGTCGGAATCCAAAATTTTGATAAGACTTTTCATTTCATAATTATTATATTATATTAGGATTAGGTTATTAGGATAGGTTATTAGGAATAGGAATATTAGGAATTAGGATATTAGGTTTAGGATGGTACGGAACCCTTCGTGCGCGAGTCCAACTGGCACTTGTCCGGTTTTTATTAGTAGCATTAATTATTACGTAAAAACGTAAACAGGGTCACGACTGTATCCCCGAGGCGCGGTAGACATTCTCTCAGATCTTTTATATTCCAGATCCTTTGAAGATGTCTAAGGTAGTCAGAGGCATGTACAAATACATATTTGATACATGCCCACATCTTGCAGAAGTTAGTATTCCATACGTGACAGGTTGCAAGCCCATCGCCGCCTATAATAATACTAACTGGTTTCCTCACGAATTATTATTTAAGTAAGTGGATGGGTGACCGCCAGTGGCATTTTCATCTGAGCGCTTCCGTGCTTCGGAGGGCACGTTAAATTGTCGGTCCCGGCTATTTAAGACGTTAAGCCATGACTGAGGCCTTAAGGCGGCCTAAAAACTCCGTCACCAGAGTTGTCCACTGACTCATACGAACTTACTTACATTTTATATATTTTGTTGTTCCTTTTATCTTCGTTTTTTTTCTGTTTGTACTGTTGCAAAATAAATATTTTTCTTCTTCTTCTTCTTATTAGGTTGCGGGTTCGATCCCCGCGGCGGAACCAATGTTTGTATGATCTACAAATATTTGTCTCGGGTCTGGGTGTTTCTATGTATAATATGTATGTATTTACAAACAAAAAAAAGTATATAAGTAGTATATCAGTCATCTAGTACCCATAACACAAGCTCTGCTTACTTTGGGGCTAGATGATGCTGTGTGAAAAATTATTTTTCTTCTTCTTCTTATTATTATTTAAGTATTAAACTGAGAATAAATAAGTGTGAAAATAATTCCTCACCATTGCTAAGTATCTGTCCGGCAGCTAGGCCCGGGTCCCTAGGGTAAGGCCTCCAAGAGACCCCGCTAGGCCCCTCGTGTACGTTCAGATAGTGTCCAACGCCGTGGCCTGTACCGTGAGCGTAATCCAAGCCCACGTCCCAAAGATATTTGCGGGCGAAACTGTCTAACACGTTACCCTGAGAAGTTGGATCGTATGTGTGAAAGAGAAAGATTATACAGGGTGTAAAAAGACGTCTACCGAAGCCGAAAGGGGTAGGCAGCATCCTAACACACAACCAAATCCAAAAGGATTTTCCCAAAAACTCATTATATCCGGAGAAAACAGCGTTTGAAGATTACGTGCGTATTTTGCGTGAGTTTTTCGCTAAACATGTTTAGAATCATGGTCTGATGGACGACCTCTAGCGCAGTGGGCGAAAGCCCGCCTGCGACGCAAAAGGTTGCGGGTTCGATCCCCGCTGCGGGACCAATGTTTGTATGATCTACAAATATTTGTCTCTGGTCTGGGTGTTTCTATATAGTATGTATTTACAAACAAAAAGTATATAAGTAGTATATCAGTCATCTTAGTAACCATAACAAAACCTAAATACCTATTTACCTTAACGCCTTTAGGAAAGAGTGCGCTGCCAAGCGAAATTTGACCCTTCAGCACTCGAGTGAAGGCATCTTTTTGCTCAGCAGTTGGAGTGCTCATATGACGAGTCCTAGTTATATCAGTTGTTCCGTCTCTGTTAAAAGGAAATTCGTATGAGTCAGTGACCAACTCTGGTGACAGAGTTTTAAAACCCTGAATGGCCGGGACTGACAATTATTAATACATACATAAAATCACGCCTCTTTCCCAAAGGGGTAGGCAGAGAGCACGGATCTCCAGTCGCTACGATCCTGACACACAACTCTCGCCTCATTCACTCTCATTACATTCTTCATACATGCTCGTCGGTTTAGGATATTGACCTGGCCCTTCTCCAAAATGTCGCCAATTAGATCCAAGAAGGTCCGCCTAGGCCTTCCCCTTCCAGCCGACCCATGCACACTCGCCTCATACACTTGCTTTGTCAAACGACTGTCATCCATCCTCTCTACATGCCCAAACCATCTTAACATACCTTTCTCAATCCTCAACACGACATATTCTTTCACTCCACACTGTTCCCTTATCACACTAATTCTCACTCTATCATTCTGACATTATTTAATATACATACATAATTGATGTAAAAATATACTTAACTAGCTGCGCTCCCGCGGTGTAACCCGCGGTCCCTCGGGATTTTTCCGGGATAAAAAGTAGCCTATGTCCTTCCCTGGGATACAACCTTTATCCATGCCAATTTTCAGCCTAATCTGTTTAGTGGTTTGGGCGTCAAAAGGTAACAAACAGACAGACAGACAGAGTTACTTTCACATTTATAATATTACTAGCTGCGCTCCCGCGGTGTAACCCGCGGTCCCTCGGGATTTTTTCGGGATAAAAAGTAGCCTATGTCCTTTCCTGGGATACATCCTCTATCCATGCCAATTTTCAGCTCAATCTGTTCAGTGGTTTGGGCGTGAAAAGGTAACAAACAGACAGACAGACAGACAGACAGACAGACAGACAGATAGACAGACAGACAGACAGAGTTACTTTCACATTTATAATATTAGTATGGATAGTATAGTATGGATGGATAATAATTTTATGATAAACTGAGTATCCAATCTAATAAATAATGAAATAGGATCACGTAACGAGAGCTCTGCTCGCTTTACTCGCTGAATGACATGGCTCGCTACGCTCACCTGTACTGTCCTCCAGAGTCCAGGAGGAACATATCCGAGCCCCTGACTACCCTCTGTTCGCCCTCTCTTGAGGGACTGTAATGTATGATAGCTCCGTTTTCTCCCGCGCCCGCTATTGTCTCGAACGAGGGGCCCATGAAGTCGGATTCTTCCCTAAAAACGTGTAAAATAAGTTTTTTTCATGATTTTTTTATTTTTTTTTAAGAGAGCAGTGCTTATGGAAGAGCAAAAACCCCCCTCCTCTGGACTTTGTTACCCCGGCAGAACGCCTGCCCCCCGGCCATAAACTGCATTGGCCAATCTGGAAGTCGCTCAATAGACTTCGCACACAGGTTGGTCGATGCAAAAGTAACCTAGCCAAATGGGGTATAGGGGATCCTTCCCAAATCCAGTGCGAGTGCGGAGCCCCAACACAAAATATGTCGCATCTCCTTTCCTGCCCTTTGTGCCCAACCAGCTGCACCCAGGAAGACCTTGTTGCGGCTTCAGATAGGGTCATAGCGGTGGGTTCATTTTGGAGCAAACAAATTTAATATGTATGAGCACGACGAATGAATGAATGATTTTTTTAACGCACGGATTTAATTCATGCGAGTCTAAGCACGGATATTTTATTGTCATTCACTGAGGTTTGGACAGCTGACTCCATCATCAATTAGCTCGCTGTCATAAGCCAAAGTCAAAAAGCATTTATTCAGTAGGACCGCTGGGATCACTTAGAATAGTCTTAGAACTAATTTTACTCCTTTTCTTTCGCGACCAATACCGTGAAGAAGAAAGAAATAACATTGCATTGTCACCGAAGACTCGTAACAAAAATTCAGCTCAATCGAACACCGAGAAGTGGGACACATTCGGATTGAAATATTTTCTCAGGACAAACAAACATAAAAACAGTTGTACAAAAATTACGGCTGTCTGAATGATTTTTGACTTTGACTTCAAACAAAAAAAAATTTTTTTTATTAAGTAAATAAGTTACTTAGCATAATAACGACCTAAATGACGACCTCTGTGACGTATTGGGTGAAGGTTGCGGGTTCGATCTGTAAAACACACACAAATGTTTGTATCATCTGCAAATATCTCGGGTCTGGGTGTTTCTATGTATAATATGTACCTACAAACAAAAAATATATAAGTAGTATATCAGTTATCTGGTTCCCATAGTACAAGCTTTGCTTAGTTTGGGGCTAGATGATGCTGTGTGAAATGTCCAGCATTATTTATTTATGTATGTAGGTACTTTACTTACTTGCGGAACTCTAGCAGTTTATCAGCTACCTGTATTTCTGTGACACTGTTGCCAAAATTAACTTCTTGGTGAAGCCAATGCAACAGCCTTACCACCGCTATGCCGTCACGGATATGGCACTGACGAAACCCCTAAAAATATTCGACACGGTGAGTAACAGCCGTGTTGGTCAAATGGAGCTGCGCCACGACTTACAATCCGAAGGTCGAGGGTTCGATACCGTGCATGGTCAACATGGATTTTTCGTTTCGTAATCCCACTTAAATAGCTGAAAGTTGAGTTATGGATTTTTCGTTTCGTAATCCCACTTAAATAGCTGAAAGTTGAGTTGTTTAGAAGTGAATGAATGAAAATACTTTATTGCACAATGCACACCTTATAACTACAAAATACAGTGGAAAAGAGAACTAATACAAAGCGACCTCTTCCAGGCAACCTTTGAAACAACCTTTAGAAGTATGTGTTTCAATCACGCCTAAACCAGTGAACCGATTTGGATGAAACTTCAATAGCCTTCAGCGGAATGCATTCGGTTCGGAATAGGCTATTCAACCGACCGCAACCAATCACAGTGCAAGAAACGTCAGTTCTCGATCAATTCCTGCACTGTGATTGGTTGCGGTCGGTAGAACAGCTGACCGAATCCGACACGAATGGGTTCCGCTGAACTCTGACTGAATCAAGAATCAAGGGCCATGAATAGCATACAGGGTGTAAAAAGACGTCTACCGAAGCCGAAAGGGGTAGGTACAGCATCCCAACACACAACCAAATCAAAAAGGATTTTCCGAAATATGCATTATATCCGGAGAAAACAGCGTTTGAAGAGTACTGTTTGCGTATGTTCTGGGCGCGTTTTTTACGTAGATTGCTGGATTTAGAGTTTTAAATGTTTTTTTCTTTTATAAATGAAATAATTAGGTAGGTATGGTCTTATTATGTTGTAATATTAGTAAATAACCGAAAATAACATAAAATGACTAAGCTTAGTCAAAATATTTCTTTGCGTTTTTTATCGCTTAATATGTTTAGAATCATGGTCTGATTGCAACCCCTCAGTTTTTGGTAGTTGTCTTTTTACACCCTGTATACACTGGAGAGCAATGAATTCGACTAATGAGTCGAGTGGTGTAAAAATTTTTAACAACGACTTACCTCCAATTCGACGTTATTCTTGATAAGTTTCGCTAAAGCGACTGGCGAGACCTCCGATACAAGAGTAAGTGGTTTCTTCAACACATCACTCTGAAATATTTTATTTTTATTAAATATGTCAGCATTTGACCTCACTGTTTAGGAAACAAATACCTACTTTATCTGTGGTCGATGGGCATCCCTACGCGGACATTAGCCCATCCCTATGCACAAGCACATCCCTAGGCGTACGCGCATCCGGCGACGCCATTACAACTTGTCACATTCGGAAGCCGTGAATATTTCACGCCCGTTTCTTTAATTAATTTGTAGTGTACACAGTTAGGTAGCTAGATAGGAGTTAGGTAGGATTTAGGTAGCGCATAGAATAAGTTCAAATCACACTCTGGCCTTTTACCCATCTCCAGTACCCTGAGAAGAAAAGCAGCTCCAACACTCCCTGCAATGGTGACCCCGTTTATTTCAATATAAATTGTTAGTAAGTTGGAGTTCCGTTTTTTATAATCACCTGGAAGAATCCCAATAGCTAACACTCACTCTGCCCGATGTTAAGCAGTAGTAAGGTCTAAGATGGAGCATGCTTACCTAGGAACCTATTTAAAAATAATAATAATAATAATAATGCTGGACTTTTCACACAGCATCATCTAGCCCCAAAGTAAGCAGAGCTTGTGTTATGGGTACTAAGATGACTGATATACTACTTATATACTTTTTGTTTGTAAATACATACATATTATATATAGAAACACCCAGACCCGAGACAAATATTTGTAGATCATACAAACATTGGTCCCGCCGCGGGGATCGAACCCGTAACCTTTTGCGTCGCAGGCGGGCCTTCGCCCACTGCGCTACAGAGGTCGTCGAATTTACTCTTGATTTGAAGAAATAATGCACACTAAAGTCTTAGCAGTTTTGTAGGTTCTCTTTATTAGGCACTGGTGACCTGTATCACAGGTGTAACACCTATCACAGGCACCAGTCTCTGA
This sequence comes from Epirrhoe alternata, assembly GCA_963565295.1. Taxonomy (NCBI): domain Eukaryota; kingdom Metazoa; phylum Arthropoda; class Insecta; order Lepidoptera; family Geometridae; genus Epirrhoe; species Epirrhoe alternata. The sequence goes on from OY751403.1 coordinate 4,267,035, forward strand.
CAAAACAGGTTCTTGCACATCTTTGTGAAGTAATGTACAATTAGTATAGCCCGCTATTCTTAGGGTCGATTCACATCTGACCGAAGATCCGTCGCGGATTATCGGTCGCGGAACGCCAGAACTGACAAATGTATAGAAAAACACTCGACCGTTCACACTCGACGGACTAACGTATCATCCGTCGGAGTGTTTTTCTATACATTTGTCAGTTCTGGCGTTCCGCGACCGATAATCCGCGACGGATCTTCGGTCAGATGTGAATCGACCCTTAGTGCTGACCTTTGTGAGAGAAAATAAATAAAGTTTGTATTGTATTGTTGTATTGTATTATTTCTTTTCTATTTAACAAATGCATTTTGAAGTGAAAACTTATTAAGGTGCGTTGGGCGTTTTTGAGATAAGTAAGTTCGTATGAGTCAGTGGCCAACTCTGGTGACGGAGTTTTTAGGCCGCCTTAAGGCCTCCGTCATGGCTTAACGACTTAAATAGCCGGGACCGACAATTTAACGTGCCCTCCGAAGCACGGAAGCGCTCAGATGATAATGCCACTGGCGGTCACCCATCCACTTACAGACCGTTTCGAACGTTGCTTAACTTCGACGATCTATCAAGAACGACTAAGCAAGCACGACCACGAGCGCTTCCTTGATAAATAGGTACTCCCGAAGCGGCTATGTATGTTCTGTATAATGTGGGGAAAAGACAGCTACATTTTAGGACAGCTGTAATGCTAGAAAGGGACAGAGAATGCCACTTACCCCCGAAGCGGCTCTGTGTATCGCTTCGCTAGCTTCACAAGACAACCACACTACATGTTTCCCGTCGCCCATCTCCGATAGTTTTATCTGTAACAAGTATAATTATTTATTCTTCATTTTTCTGCTTCATTACTTTATTTTCCATCCTGCTGTTTTGTTAAGTTTATTTTCCATCCAAAGGTTGCCTGGAAGAAATCGCTTTCAGCCATAATAAGGTCTGATCTTTTATTAATTCAATCCTCTATTCCTTCACTCATTCATTCAATCCTAGCTAGATGATGCTGTGTGAAAGGTCCAGCATTATTTATTTATCCTCTATTCCTTCATCCATTCATTCAATCTTCCATTAATTGATTCATTTTTTTTTAACCATCCCTCCCTATCCTTCCTCCAGTCATTCATTTCACCCACCATTCATTCATAGCCATCATTCCAACCATCATTCCTTCATTCATTCCAACCATCATTCCTTCATTCACTCCAACCATCATTCCTTCATTCATTCTATCCATTATTCATTCTTTCCTTCACTCATTCATTCACTCACTTCACTCCACAACCTACCGCTTCCCTCTCTAAGTAGTCCACAGTCTCGGTGTACGGCATAACACGTACACTGCCGACCCCCTCCGTCAACAAATGTTCGGTCACTGACCCACTGTCATGACAGAACAGGTTGACAGTTGTCGGAGTGATGACAAGGTATGAGAAGAACACTGGATTGTAGTCTATGTCAGTTCCACGCAGGTTTAAGGTATCTGCAAAAAGTTTTAGGTTTTTGTTTACTGATTAAACATTATGGCCGTAATTAATAAACATGGTGTAAAGTTACGCCAGGTCTAAACTCCAAAAATTGTATGGTTACTCCTAAGTTACACATCGATCTAACACCGATAAAGTTTAGTACCTACTACTACAAAAAAGTTAAACAACTTACAAAAATCCATTGACAAAAAATCAATTAGTTACCTACCTACCTAGTCAGAAGACACGAGAGATATGACCTTCTTCAACTGATTATGATGGGAAAAGTTGCCGGCAAGAGGCGTGTTGGTCGGAGGAAGAAGTCATGGTTGCGAAACATCAGAGAGTGGACGGGGATAGCGAGTGCTGCGGAACTGTTTCGACTCGCTAAGGACCGGGAACAATACGCCATATTGACTGCCAACCTTCGCTAGTCGGAGAGGCACTAAAAGAAGAAGATCTACCTGTGGCGACCTCTAACCGCGATCGCCTGGACTACAAGGGCATCGTAAAAGAGTTGCCGACCTAGCTACTGCAGAGCTTCACCGCTTCACCGCTAGATGGCGCTGGCGCGCTCCCAACCGCAAAATTCGACACTAACTATCCGACAGTATCTGTCGGCTGAAAGGCCCTAAGGTATGTGGACCAGATGGAGTCGACCTTAGCAAGGGTAGTAGTACTTCTAGATGATGTGGCGACCTCTAACTACGATTGCCTGTACTACAAGGGCATCGTAATAGAGTTGTCAATACAGTGAGTAGCTACTTCAACGCTTCATCGCGGTTAGAGTAGAGTACCACATACCCAACTAAAGTTTTCTTTTTAAAAAATGAAGGCTCAATGGTACAAGATATAGAAGCGCTTGTAGAATGAACCGCTCGAGCCAGCGGGGCCCGCTAGATGGCTTCGCCAGATCTCGTTAATGCTACAAGCGTTTCTATATCTTGTGCCATTGTGTATAAGGTTTATAATGGCTTGCTATAAAACTAATTGACGCGTCGCTTCCTAATTCAATGTGCATTGAGCCTTAGGGTCGGTTCACATTTGACGATTGCGTCGCATATTATCGGTCGCGTAACGCCAGAACAGACATATGAGAAAACATTCAACCTTTCACACTTAACCGATGATACGATGATAAACGAACACCATTAAGTAAGTAAGTTCGTATGAGTCAGTGGCCAACTCTAGTGACGGAGTTTTTAGGCCGCCTTCAGGCCTCCGTCATGGCTTAACGACATAAATAGCCGGGACCGAGACCGACAATTTAACGTGCCCTGCGAAGCACGGAAGCGCTCAGATGAACACTGGCGGTCACCCGTCCACTTACAGACCGTTTCGAACGTTGCTTAACTTCGACGATCTATCAAGAACGACTAAGCAAGCACGACCACGAGCGCTTAAACGAACACCATTGAATCCGCTTGGCGCATCTTCCGTCAGATGTGAACCGACCCTTAAGTTTTTAAGATGAACACATACAGGCAACTTCGTCCAACGCTGTTATGACTAAACTTGACGCTTTCTTCTCCGCCATTTTGACTCTTAGTTCTTCTATTTTCTCGCCTGCTGTCTTTCCTGTAAAAATCCCATTCATATTAATAAAACTGAAAGTTTGTGAGTTTGTTTAGATAAATAAATAATGCTGGACTTTTCACACAGCACCACCTAGCCCCGAAGTAAGCAGAGCTTGTGTTATGGGTATGGGTACTACATTACTGATATTCTACTTATATACTTTTTGTCAGTAAATACATACATACAACACCCAAACCCGAGACAAATATCTGTAGATCATACAAACAGTTGTCATGCGGCGGGGATCGAACCTGCAACCTTCTGCGTCGCAAGCGGACCTTCGCCCACTGCGCTACAGAGGTTGTCAAGATGTTTGTATGTTTGTGTATCAGTCACGCCTAAACCAGTGAACCGATTTGGATGAAACTTGGAATAGGCGTAGATAGTGACCTGGAATAGTATATAGGCTTGGTAGTTACCTGTATATTTAATAGGTAGAGGAATAATATCTCTTTTTGGCCTTTCTGGTGCTGGATCACAAAGTTCTACTCTGACCAAGTCAACTAAATTCTTAGTCACCGCCATGAATTTCATATTAGCTTTGGATAACGCCGTCTGAAACAGAGAACACGCGCGGACGCACAGGGTCCCAAAAACCTATTCATAGATAATACTTGAGTGGCGATCGGCACTATGCGTCCCTTCAAACGAACGCATAGCTAAGGGAACCAGCTAGCTATACTCGTATTAGACAACGCATAGCGTCAAATAGTGACCAGCATACGTCAAAAAGATTTATGTCAGTACTCAGAGTCACTCTAACGTCTACTTAATATATCCGTTGCGTATTAACGGTTTTTTGCAATGGAACGAAGTATACTGAAACTTAGAAAAATACAAAAAACAAGAAACACAGACATCCGCATGAAAACAAAATTAACAGACGCCCTTCACTTTAGTTTGAAACAGAAGTGGAACTGGGCGGGGCACCTATCAAGATACAAAGACAAGAGATGGACTTATCTAATAACCAAATGGCAGGGTCCAAAAGGCAAAAGAAATGTGGGAAGACAGAGAAAAAGATGGGCTGATGACATAATAAAGACAGCAGGAAAGAGCTGGATGCAAACAGCCAAAGACAGGGAAAGGTGGAAAATGATGGAGGAGGCTTTTACCCCAAAGGGGGCCACCTAGCATAGAACGAATGGAAACCAAGTGATTTTTTATATTTATCAATTCAATGTTAAGTGGAAATAAAGCTATAATAAAAAAAAAAAATTAACGGTTTTTTATATAAAACGACGTATTATAAAGCATCGCGTCCATTAGGCGGACGGACGGGCCGGGCCGCATCGGAGAAAAATCCGCCTGCTATACATTTTGTATGAAACTGCGTCCACTACAGGCGGATCGGGCCGGGCCGCATCGAAATCCGTCGGCAGATCGCTCGGCAAGCGTATTTTTCCGCCGATGCACTATGTTCCCAATCGCCAATCTGAGCGGACAAAATTATTTTTTGCTTTTAATGGACTCTATACGTTATGTTTAATCATAATTTATAAAAAAAAAATACATACTTTAAAAAAACAAGTAGAAATAGCTCTAAAACTAGAAACCAGTATATATTGGCCTTTTCTTACAAACATTTTGTTAGGGATGAGGGGTCAAGCTAAATTGGTTTATTGAGTTATTAGATAATTATGGATTTTTTACCACTTACACTACATTTTAATGCTTTTGTACAATTGCTTGTGAAAAATTAAGACTTAATTATCAATTTAACCTTTATTTATTTACAAAAGTAGGTACCTAATCAGAATCCTCAAAGCTAGGCAACTCACAATCACATCTATCATACTATTTTCATGCCGTACTTTTCGGATGAAATCCAAAATTTTTGAACACGTCATCGTACGCTTTTCTTTAGGGACACGATCCAACTTCTTGGATCAGAGTCGACATCAATGTCTTTCAAAATGCTTGTATTTGCTCATCGTACATCAGAAGTATTCCACCGGTTTCTTTTGTAAATTATACAATCCAAAAGGTCTCCGTGTAGGCTTCATCAGACCTGCAGCATCACGATTAGTAGGTACCTACCTGAAATATCATAGATATGTGAGCAGCTAATGTTAATAATGGTATAGACCGTGACTGGATTACTTAATTGATCTACTCGTCTTTTTTTGTTTATATGATGCTTGCTCAAAATTAATTTTTGGGCATCCTGGTCTCGGAGTACCTACTCGGGGTAGTTTCCTCTGCTGATGATGATGCAGACTCTTGTTGCAGATGATATGCAACATTAAACTTGATAGGTATCTTCCCCTTTAAGCCAATTAGAAACCGTCATTATTTTTTCAAATATATCTCTGTCTTTGGCACATTGAACCCACTTTTCTGGTGATTCGCGCTATGATCGTTTGCTAATTCCATATGGTACTTTGTGCTACATTATCCAAATCAAATTTACGCAATATAAATTCGAGCAAACGAGCATATTTTTCAATTTAGCATGCCTCAGGCATGCTTCGTAAAACTCCCTCCTTGTTACAAAAACAAGGATCTCCAAAAGAAAAAAAAAGAAAAACTGAAAGTTGTACTCTCTTGTGCTGCTTCTACTTTACAGAATATTAAAGAGCATAAATGAGGCTATAATATATAAAAAATACAGCCTGGGTACAAGTGGGTACATGTCACTTTTTGTCTCCGATACATGAAAAATGTAATAAAATTTGCTAACTCTCATGTTTAACTGTATATATTGCAGCAATAGAATATGTATTTGCTAAAGCTTTAATGAAAAAATATACTACTTATTATCTATTTCACGATCCATAACTAAAAATATGAGAACCTTTTTCGTAATCACTGTGAGGAGTTAACGAGTAAAACGCAGAAAACATAATAATTTTGCTAAAAGTACCCACATTTTGGCACTGCACGAAGAAAATCTCAGTAGATAATCGTGTTTTCACAAAACTAAGTTTAGAATCGTGATCGTGAGGGTTTTTGCTAGCGGATAAGCTATTTCAATCGATAATATGCGATTACCCTTTTTGTCCGCTCAGATTGGCGATTGGGAACATAGTGCGATGCGGCCCGGTCCGCCCCGCCCCGCCTCTAGTGGACGCAATGCGCGCCGCATTTTTTGGAGATCATTGCTGCGAGCGGACGCATAGAGGAAAAATGAACGAGGAACTACTGATATCGATGGTACAGCAGTATTCGGAATTGTACGATCAGTAATAATTGCACCCTCAAGATCAAGCAATATCAAATATTCCAATCAAGCAATATCAAATATTCCAAGTACCTCAAATCAGATTTACTACCATCTGGAACAATCAGCAGAAGATTTCGAAGACACTAATCAAGTTGAAGTTCAATCCGAAAATACAAACATGGATGAATACTTGTATTTTCCCAGTCAAAATCAGTGAATAAGGCCAATGATTGTATAGTGTATACCTACCTAAGTACCTTCCTATCTCTTTCTATGTCATAGTTATTAATAAAAGTTTTAGTATAAAATGTATCTTGTATTTCTATTTTAGTAAAATTACCTTAGGCACACAGAAAGGCGTTCTCTTGATTCAATTGGTCTTCTAAAGCATGTAGTTTGTTTTTGTAGATCATATATTAAAATATTATGCAATTCTTCAAATTCGTTGTATGACATGCGATAATATTCAAAAAATTTCACCGGACTATTCTTTAGATCATAGAATAAGTGGTGAAATTCTCCACAACATCTTCTTTTCTTGCAAATATCGTGAACCCACACTGTATGTTTGCGTTTCTTCTTTTGCTCCTCATCCTCCTCATCCAACATCATAAATAAAAATAACTCCTCGTCAGAACTATCCATGATATCCATCGTCCGCTTGCTAGCTTGTCTTACGTAGGAATGGCTGTAAAAATCCGCCGATGCGGCCCGGCCCGTCTCCTATAATGGACGCAGTACGCAAAAATGCTCGCCGATGCGGCCCGGCCCGGCCCGTCGACAATGGACGCCTAGCTTAAGATGTCAGTCAACGAAGTGAAGTACGTGATACAAACGAACCAATCACAGAGCTGTATTCAACGCAGTGCGTAGAGTAGTTTGAGTATTGTTTATGAATTGGAAATGCCTTACTTCGCATAGTATTGCTAGTTTGCTGAGGCAAGTATTGTTTGTGAATACCGGCATTAGGGTCTTTCATTTTAAACTAACTTTATTCAGGAATATTTATTTACAGAAACTAAGCTACTACAATATGTACATAAAATTACAAAATACAATAGAATCAGTCAAGCTATCTAAGGATCGTCGTAAAAACGATGTATAGATCTATAGAGACGGTGAAGGAAAACATCGTGAGGAAACCAGTTAGTATTCTAATAGGCGGCGATGGGCTTGTAACCGGTCAGGTATGGAATACTAACAGCTGCAAGATGTGGGCATGTATCAAATATATATTTGCAAAGGATCTGGAATAGAAAAGATCTGAGAGAATGTCTACCGCGCCTTGGGGATACAGTCGTGACCCTGTTTACGTTTACTTAAATCGAGTCAACTAGCCGGAAAAAAAATATCTTATCTTTATCTTATACCTGAATAGGCGTCCATTCCTCTCTAGTCATGGTGTTAGGATCAACGCCCACAATGGAACCGTCTGGTAAATTAGACGTCAGCCATTTTTCAATCGACAGCGTATCAGGGAGGGCTTAAAATATAAAAATTGTCAATAGTTTTATAGCATAAGCATTTATAAGTAAGTAAGAAAGTAAGTAAGTTCGTATGAGTCAGTGGCCAACTCTGGTGACGGAGTTTTTAGGCCGCCTTAAGGCCTCCGTCATGGCTTAACGACTTAAATAGCCGGGACCGACAATTTAACGTGCCCTCCGAAGCACGGAAGCGCTCAGATGAAAATGCCACTGGCGGTCACCCATCCACTTACAGACCGTTTCGAACGTTGCTTAACTTCGACGATCTATTAAGAACGACTAACCCCCGGTTTCTATATTCAACGGACAGTCGTAGGTAAGAGCTACGACTCGTTTCCACATACAAAAGTTTGACAGCTAGAAACCGGCGGTAAGTTAGCTGTCAAACTTTGTATGTGGAAACGAGTCGTAGCTCTTACCTACGAATGTCCGTTGAATATAGAAACCGGGCATAAGCAAGCACGGCCACGAGCGCTTCGTAAGTAGTTATATACCACGAGCTCTTAACGGTGAAGGAAAACATCGTGAGGAAACCCGCAGCTTAGTCAGCTCCACACGTATTGACGTTGTCTTTCCTGTGGGCTGATTAAGCTGAGAGGATGGTTTAGGTGCTACAAGCCTATTCCATCTCAAACAATGTCCCAGGCACTACAGCGTCCCGTTTAATGTAGGCATAGGTTGCCTCCTGACGCTGGATAAATCATCTCATAGATGTAAAGGCCTAAGTTCAGTAGATGCCAGATAGCATGGCTTCTGACACATTTGCCATTAAGTTTCTAGAGATGACAAAGTAGAAGTATGACAAAAATCGTTTGACAAAAAATCGATCACAATTAACCTATCAACTAAGTATTTTTTTTACTTTTAACTTGTCTAGCACACAACCTCGCCGAGGTTGCACGCGGTTATATAATCGATTTTCTATGCCGAATAAAATAAAAATTAATTTAAAACGTAGGTAAGGAGTGTCGATTGAGATGGTATGGACACGTTATGAGGAGGGATGAAAACCATGTTACCAAAAGAGTTATGAATATGAGTGTGGCTGGGGTATGCAAGTAGAGGAAGGCCGAAGAAGGTATGGATTGTGTGAGAGAGGATATACAGAAGGAGTGGATGAACAGTTGACGAGCGATAGGAGTGAATGGAGGAAGAATACATGCTGTGCTGATCCCACTTAGCGTGGGATTAGGGCAAGGGAATGATATAGGTAAATCTTAAGCGCAATAGGTACACCACTGAGCCCGCCGGGCCGCCGACAAAGCCCGGCGACACAACCCGGCGGCCTGTATGAAAAGAATCATGTCGGCAACATGTGCCCGCGCGTGTTACCCGCCGACATGTTGGCGGCTTGGGTTGCCTGCGCTCAGTTGCCCGGCGGGTTAAATTACATGACACAACCACACAACTCATCTCAAGCCGCCGACTAAATTTTCCGACTTGTAATAAGTGAAGCCGCCAACATATGTCGCCGACAAAATGTTGCCGACATATGTCGGCGCCCGGCGGGCTCAGTGGGTATTGCGCTTTATACTCACATTGTTTCATCAAAGTCCAGAGCGTCAAATCAGCCTCCTTTTCAAATTGAGTATAATACCTGAAATAGCACAATTATTCTCAAGGCTCAATGCAGACAAATAAGCAGCGATGCGACGCCACCAGACGTAACAAGACATTATAAACCTTATGAACAATGTTACAAGATATAGAAACGTTTGATAGAATGAATGCTCGAGGCGCGACCGACACATCATCTTCCTGCCCTTTTCCCACATTATGTGGGACACAACATGTGTTCTTCCATTCTCCTCTATCAGCCGTCATCTCAACACTCACTCCTTTCTTACTCATGTCATCCTTCACACAATCCATCCATCTTTTCTTTGGCCTACCTCTACTTGTAAATCCATCAACATTCATACCTAGTTACATGACATTCGTCCCTTCTCATGCCCATAACACGCTAGCCTGTTGCTCATCTTTTCATTCACTGGCGCCACTTTCACACTTCCTCTTTACTCCACACATCCATCTCGCGCGCGACCGACACCTCGTTCATTCTATATCTTGTGACATTGTTCATAAGGTTTATAATGTCTTGTCTCGTCGACGCGGCTGACAGCCTCCACGGACACAGTACAAAAACATCCAGCGCGCCAGATCGTTGTCGGACGTCCGAAAGCTCAAGGACGCGTCCGTGACTTACGTCCGATAGATAGATAGATATAACTTTATTTGACAACACACAGACACAGGCACATTACATCAACAAAGAACAGGTACCTACAGAAAAAAAACACAAAAGTAGGTATGAGGTAAGTAGGTGACAGAGTTATTTAGGAACCTCTGTGCCTATACCTACTCACCTACATACAATTACAAAGAACACAAAACAAAAAAAAGGCCTAAACAGTAAGATAACACAAAGTGCAAAAAGAAAGAAAAAAAAACAATAGTTAACAGTATGTAGTAGGGTCTGTGCTGGTGTGAGCCAAAAAGGAGTAGTCTCAGCTTTATGAGCAACATGGTACAGGATATAGTTTGCACTAGCTCAGCGTACAATCATTATCCGGATCACGGCTGTCAGACGCGTCCGATAGTATGTTTCTAGCTTTACTCGAGTGAACCGTCCGCTCCTCACCTGCCATCCGTCCATACAAGCGCATGTGATGACGTCACGACCGCAGTGCCAGCCGACCCAGTGAACCCAGAGATCCATTCGCGACGCGCGTCAGCTGGTGATATGTATTCTGACTAGAATAGATAGATAGTGTTTATTGTTGAAAAGATTACATTTTGTGTAGTGTGTGGTTCTGGTTAGTAGTGTCTTAAATCCTATGTTAGGTTTATTTTGACACTAGACAATAACAAATGACGTTTTATCGGGATCTTCTCTTTGTGTGCACAAGTTCTTACGAACCAGAGGCAATATTCACGTTCCTTTTTCGTTCCTTTGATGAATATTCGAATGCTTCCCACCACGATTTCTGACTTCAAGTGCCAATTTCGGTTTGGAATATTTGATCCTAGGTTAGGACAGTGTTTCAATTAAAAAATTTGCCCTTAAAAAAGTAAGTAAGTTCGTATGAGTCAGTGGCAAACTCTGGTGACGGAGTTTTTTGGCCGCCATATGGCCTCCGTCATGGCTTAACGACTTAAATAGCCGACTTAATAACTTAATTTGCCCTTGAAGTCAAAAATCGTGGTGTGTAGCATCCGAACATTCATCAAACGAACGAAAAATGGAACGCGAATACGGCCCAGGTTTAAATATTTTGAGTTCGCCTAAAAAGTCTCCTGCATTTGATCCACCAAGTCTGTATGTGCTTGTTCTGGTTTGCTATCTATCTAAACACTTTCATGAATTCGAGACTGTGGAGGAAAACATTCTGTAAATAGTAGAAAACAAAACCTGAATACAGCCTACTCTTAATATAATGATACACTGCTAGATATCAAGCTGTACCTAGAATTGTTTAATAAACTCCCGCAACAAATAAAGTCTGTAATCCACAAGAGAACAATACTCAAAAATATATTAAGAGTGTGCCATACGCCGCCATTTTGTGAGCGGGACAGCGAGTGTGATTTGTTCGGCGTGTGAGAAGTACAGAGATATGGATACGCAACGTCATTTACGGCGGTAAAACACTTTTTAGCTAATTACAAGTTAATTAAACAGCCAATCGAAAAATTAAAAGACACAACTAAAGATATACTTGTAGGTTTCTTGACAAAACAAAAACCCACCAAAAAAGTGTGCTGTTCCTGAGATAAATAGCAAAATGTGTGCAAAACATGTATTTTTCAAAATATTCTTTTATTTAGAAAACTTCCACCAATCGTGTTTTTAAAACACGTAATCCAAGATAAAACAATGAAGTATCATTTACCTAAATATTAAGTTTGTAGCTTTCACAGATTCTGAGATAAATAATCGCTCCTGCACACTCTTATTATAGGACCTTCCTTCTAGAGAAGTGTCTCTATTCTCTTGATGACTCACTTGAGAATAACTTTTACCTGCATAATTATGTACCTACCTATACTTAGTTTAGAAGTTTGTGTTTTTAGTTTGTTTTCGTTCTTTGACATGTTGATTTTTTTATCGGGCGATGGCGACTCCAATGACATACCGTGCGTCCTAATTTGTGCTTTATTTCCATGCATTTAGTATGACAATTGAATGGAATAGAAAGTCACCAGCGCCCGAATACTCACATTATGAGCATCCGCCGTGGGTACAATGTAAGCTGCCAGCGCTGTGGGCTGGCTAGCCATTAGCGCTCGAAGCGCTGTCAGCCGCTGAATGGACATTCTTACACTGAAACAAAAGAAAAAGTATGATCAAGACTATCCCCGAATCACGGTAAACCTTATTTCATCATCATCATCATCTCAGCCATCTAGCGTCTACTGCTGAACATAGACCTCCCTCGATTTCCAAAGCGATAGATCTTGTGCAGCCTGCACCCAACGGCTCCCAGCAACCTTTACCAGATCGTCTTTCCATCTAGTGGGGGGCCGTCCTCTACTGCGATTTCCGGTGCGTGCCCTCCACTCGAGATCTTTTCTGCCCCAACGGCCGTCAGTTCTACGAGCTATACATACGAGCTAGACATTACTTCAGATCATATTATTCCTTTGACGTCTAAACGGGGCAGTCAGAGGCATGTCCAAATACATAGTTGACACAATGGCCACATTTCATACGTGACAGGTTGCAAGCCCAACGTCGCCGTTACGAACACCTAGGTACCTAGTAAATGGTTTCCTGGCGATGATTTCCTTTGCCGTTTAGAGCTCGTGAAATAAGAAACGCAAAATCCATTGATGCACGGCAAGGGTCGTATTCATGTTCCTTTTTTCATTCGTTTGATTATTATTCGGACGGATGCCTCCCACCACGATGTCTGACTTCAAGGGCCAATTTTTCAACCTAAACACCCCTATTTTTTATTACCAAAAAAATTTTCTCAGTCTCAGTGTCTGTTTCTGATCACATGTATGTAAGTAATTAAAACTCAAAAAAAGAGAAAAAAAAATTATAACCTCAAAAGGAGACGAGACGAGTCAGACATGGATTTATGATAGCTACTATGGTTTTACTGACTGGGGATGATACGAGAACATAGTTCGAAAAAGAGACTATACGCAATTGTTGTCTATACTACTTATTTGTACAGTTTTCATAAAATTTTGTTCGGTTTTGGTTGACTACAATCCTCGATAACTTGGTGATAGTTCATTAATATAAAGTTCTAACCATGCCATTATCAGTTTCTGCATCTGCTGCAACTGCCCTTATAATTTTTTTGGTAGTCATAAAATAGCGGTGTATAGGACCAAATATTCCAAACCAAAAAATTGGCCCTTGAAGTCAGAAATCGTGGTGGGAACCATCCGAATTACATCAAACGAACAAAAAAGGAACGCGAATACAGCCCTAGTATGTACTCAAACTATTTTGTTATCATTTGGTATTTACCAACTTCGAAGCGCTCGTGGTCGTGCTTGCTTAGTCGTTCTTGATAGATCGTCGAAGTTAAGCAACGTTCGAAACGGTCTGTAAGTGGACGGGTGACCGCCAGTGGCATTTTCATCTGAGCGCTTCCGTGTTTCGGAGGGCACGTTAAATTGTCGGTCCCGGCTATTTAAGTCGTTAAGCCATGACGGAGGCCTTAAGGCGGCCTAAAAACTCCGTCACCAGAGTTGGCCACTGACTCATACGAACTTACTTTTTATCGGCAAGAGATAAGATAGCTTATTTTAGGACCCGTATTTCTACAGCCCACTGACCCGTTGTAAAAGGTCACATGGCCACCTTTCTACACACTTCCAAGCATCGTGTGCAAGCGAGATAACGTAAGCGCTGTCACTAGTGTGCAAACGAGACAACATGATAAGCGCTCGGAGTTTGCCTTCAAATATCCATGATCGGAGTTTGCTGTGTCCAGATTATGCTCCAACTCCATGGATCATCTAAAAGAATGATAGCCCCCAAACCGTGTTTGTTGCCCTGATTCTTCACGGTATTGGTCGCGAAAGAACAGGAGTAAAATTAGTTTTAAGACTATTCTAAGTGATCCTAGCGGGCTTGCAGAATAAATGCTTTTTGACTTTTTTGTCAAAGCTCATAAGTGCATCGACTGGCCACGACTGATTTGTTCCCGGGAAATGTAGATAAGTACTGAAATCTTACGACATTTTAAGATCTGAACCAAGATGCGGCATTTTACATCATTGAGAGTTAAAGAGAGTTACAAAGAACAAAATCTAATTACAAACGACAAGTAGTTTTCCTTAAAGATGTCCTATGTCCAGCAATGGACTGCTATAGGCTGATTATGATGATGTCCTTAAAGATAAAATTTTGACATTTTACATTCCTCTCCATCTAAAGGTTGCCTGGAAGAGATCGCTTCTCAGCGATACAGCCGCCCATTAGCCATTGTAATATGGTTCTCTTTTCTACTGTATTTTGTAGCTACAAGGTGTATATAATGTATAATAAAGTATTTTCAATCATTAATTCTGTTGAATGACATAATGAAAAGTCATTTTAAATCATAACTATTATTTATTAATCTACATTGTTTAATTTAAATAATTGTACACAAAAATATATACTTAATTATCTATTAACCTAATTTGAGTTTCATTTCATACAAAAATCGTTTCGTTTATCTATTTCAACCTTATTTTAGCAACAGACATTTAAAACATTTTAGTAACAAGCTTGAATTAACTTGGTTCACTTTTAAAAATCATTTCTCTATTATAGTTGGTAAACCATTTCACTAACAAAATTAGGAAAGTCAAATTCTTGGAAAAAGTTACAGATAATAATGGAGTCCATACTTCGAACCCCGGTTCCCGTTTGTGCTCAACCAATCAGACAATACGAAAATTACGTGTATTGTCATTTTCGCGTTATGTGATTGGTAACTAGGAATGGATTTAATAAGTTAGAAACTATGGCCCCAGTTGAAGGTGCCCATCCATCACAATCTGGCTCTCAGTGAGTAGACTGTCTCTTTCTAAGTTCCTTACTTAGACAGAGATGCTGCCCAAAGATAGCGAGACAGTAGGCAAACCTCAACTATTAATTCCTGTAACTTCATTATCATAAGGTCGCATTTGACGTCTGTCATTAATTGTATTGTAATAGTACATTACGATATTAGTGCGTAAAGATGGTTATAACATGCGAGGCGGAATTTCAGCCCGAGCCGCAGGCGAGGGCGTAATTGAGCCGAGCATGTTATAACCAATACGCACGTATATCGTACGACGTTTTTTAACACATTTGCGAGGAAACAGAAAAAAAAACATTTTAATTATACTCAATCTGTGAATGCACACTGTTGCTTTCCCGCCATTTTAACAGCGCGCCAGCGCTGCCTGCTGGGGCGCCGCGCGGCGATTAGTTCGAAATTTGAATAGCAACAGCGCTCTGCTCACTAGCTGGAGGCACGACTCCAGCTCGGCGGCGATCAGTTCCATATTTGAAATGGCAAATAATGCTGTTATGGAATTTGTATGGACTATAACATAACTATTTGCTTTGATAACACACGCGTTTGTTATGACCCGCTTTACATATTTAAAACCGGTGGAATTACATCAGCTTTACGAGCAAGGGTGTTAAAAATTCTAAAACAACACACATTATGGTTCAAATTCGTTCAGCATTGTTTACACAGTAAGTCCATGTTCAGACAAAGAATTTTCATTCTATGCAGGAAAATTATAAAACTGTACAAATAGTAATAGTTTGCTGGTCATACTACAAATAATCACTACAAACAAAAAGTTGTTGAGTCATGAAATGCGACCTTTTAAATTGTCACCACTATTTGAACACCTAGCGTCTTACCATAGAACGTGACATAAAGTTATTCCACCGAATAAATCAAGAATAACCATACATTTTGACAGTTTACACTCCGGAATAACTTTATGTCACATTCTATGGTAAGACGGCTATTGATTAATATTAAGACTTAAATTACAAGGCACCAATGTCATTCATATATTAAATTATTAATGTGAAAGAAACTGTGTGTTGGCCTGTTTCTAAAATACTGAGCAGATTTTGATAAAATATGGCATGGATATAAATTACATTCCAGAAAGGAAAGAGGCTACTTTAATAAACAGAGTGGCCAAATTATATGAAAGTTTGTATGGGGAAGTTTAAGCCTCAATGCACATTGAATTGGCAAGCGATGTGTCTATCAGTTTTATAGCAAGCCATTATAAACCTTATGAACAATGATACAAGATATAGAAACGCTTGTGGAATGAACGAGGTCTGGCGAAGCCATCTAGCGGGCCGCGCTGGCTAGAGGGGTCATTCTACAAGCGTTTCTATATCTTGTACCATTGTTCATAAGGTTTATAATGGCTTGCTATAAAATTAATTGACGCGCGCTTGCGAATTTAATGTGGCTTGAGCCTAAAGGGGTCCAGCCCATTATTATGACGAGATCTGTGGCAAATAGTATATCAGTTATCTGGTACCCATACAAGCTTTGCTTAGTTTTGGGCTAGATGATGCTGTGTGAAATGTCCAGCATCCATAATGAAAGTAAATCTGTCTGTCTGTTTGTTACCTTTTCACACCTAAGCCACGGAACAGATTAGGCTGAAAATTGGCATGGATAAAGGTTGTATCCCAGGGAAGGACATAGGCTACTTTTTATCCCGAAAAAATCCCGAGGAACTGCGGGTAACACCGCAACTGACAGTTATCTATAAGGTCATAAAATATTAGTAGGAAGGATTATACAATACAACTAAAATACAATCTCACACACATACAAAATATCAGTCATTATTATTACACTATACAGTTCTTTGCCACACGAGCGATATGCCCAGTCAAGATGCTATCTCTTTCACACTCCTTATTGCTGGACGAGACAGCTGATCTCCAATGAATACTCTTTCAATCATGTTTTCTTTTTAATCTGAAAAGAAAATAATGCCAGTTATTTATGGTCATTCCACCGACACCTATACAATGAACCACCATGAACAGAAATGAAAGGTTGAGAGGACCCTCACTAAAGCTGCATCGTGGGCCAAGTACCAGCAATCCAAGAGAGCACTATTGCCCAATCGCGTCGTGCACAACTGGAAACGGTTACCAGAGTCAGTGATAAGTGCCCCCTCAGGGAACTCTTTCAAGAATAGACTGGAGAAATATTTAAAGCGCACTGACAAGGACTAAGTTATACACGCATCAGCTCTGAGAGCTGCCTGTGTGTGTGTGAATAATAATAATAAAATTGTCTGTTGCGCATCAAATAAATAATAATAAGTAAAAGCTGAACTTTCCACACAGCATCATTTAGCCCCAACCCTCAACCTTTCACCAACTGCGACACGGAGGTTGTCTCAAATAACCAACAATAATGCCCAGATTGACAAGTACTAACACTCACTGTGTCACTCTTGTATCTTTGTTTGTATTTTGTAATGTCCTTATGGTTACAATAAAGTATTTTCTATCTATCTATCTACTAATTGTAGTTTAAATAAAAATACACACCTCAGCATTCCATCGGAGCTACCGAATTAGAATTATCTCCATATCCACTCAAACTGCCGTGGAACTCAATCCCACTAATCTGACTGTCCGCGTTGAAGGCATAGGAGTCGTTACTAGGCGCGTGGGACGACTCTAAGTTCACATCTCCTGTGTCCGGAGCTGATGCATCAGGTTCCGCCCAGTTTATCTTGAACCTGGTGACTCTAGGCTCCGACGCGAGGATATTCCTCACAACTTTGTCGAACTGCGGTTTCGCTGGCGGATTCTCACGCAACTCCGGCTCACTTTCACTATACTCGTTGTTTATGAAGTAACCTACACGCACAAACTCTTGTCCGCGGTAAGAACAGGTTAGGAGGACTACGGTGACGCCTAGAGCGTCATTTTCAGGGATCCGTGTCACGTCTGGTGGAGGTGCTTGGAACACAAACATGTGCCTGCCTTCCGGAATTGGTCCGACGTAGATCGTGTCTAAAATTTGGTCGTGCTCCTCTGTTTCGGCGGAACCCACGTAAATCATCTTCCACTCAAGATCCTCCTTTAGTTCCTCGATGCATTCAAATGTCAGCTCAAATTGGAATGGGTTCAGGAAAGGACTCGGGTTGTCGAGCACAACGACATTGGTTATGTGCACTTTTGCCATGATTCTTGCTGGTTACAAATAATATTTCGTATTGCTGGTGAGAGTCGCAGTGTTTCCAATGTTTTTCAAAGGATAAACAGATAAAATAATCACTTAAAAATGTAAATTCACAATTTTCTTACGCGGAAAATGAACAAGACAATCGGACGGACGGATTGATCGGCAAAAGTTACGACGACGTTACAAGACGTTTATTTTGGCGGTTGATTTGATTGGTTGGTGGGGTTGCCCAGTAAATCCAATTTAGCCGAAAAAAAAAAACATTTTAACAGAAAATGCATGAAATCAATGCTGCCTATTTCACCTATAGGACGGTTCCGTCCGTGACAAGGCTCCTAGAAGTTAATTTATGAAACTATTAAAAAGGAAATAGACAAAAACATTTAATAATAATAATAATGCTGGCCATTTCACACAGCATCATCTAGAACCAAACTAAGCAAAGCTTGTACTATGGGAACCAGTTAACTGATATACTACTTATATACTTTTTGTTTGTAAATACATACATATAATAAATACATAGATAGTCTTATTAAAGAAGAATACATTTATTTTTGAAGTTGTATCTTAATGAAAACTAAATACCGAATTGACTTAAAATGTAATAATTAAAATGAAGATTCCAATGCTTAAGCTTAGAATTTGTCTGAGTGCTTAAGAGACAGGTAGGTACGGTACGTAGTTGAAGTAGAACCTTAGGGTCGATTCACATCTGACGGAAGATCCGTCGCGGATTATCGGTCGCGGAACGCCAGAACTGACAAATGTATAGAAAAACACTCGACCGTTCACACTCGACGGACTAACGTATCATCCGTATACATTTGTCAGTTCTGGCGTTCCGCGACCGATAATCCGCGACGGATCTTCCGTCAGATGTGAATCGACCCTTAATTTGCATTTATTTTTGTACAACTGGGTCTGTCTGTGATCTGACCTCAGGGTCTGACATGGCAGAGCCACTTTTTAATGTACCATAATCACGTGACCACCTAGCCTAGACCTCAGAGCTCGGACCAAGAACTTGGTCCTAGCCTCAGAGTAACGCATAAACTGACATTTGTTTGATTGAATGAAAGTTTGACGGTTTGATACTATGGCTTGAAAGTGAAAGTGACGAATGAAATCAGCTGATGTTGTACCGTATGCAAATGGTAAAATTTAAATAAGTTGAACTGTAGGGGGTTCATAGGAATTCTGGTTTTTCTAAACGCGCTGTAATAAATTGAAGCGTTACATCATTATCTACTTACAGCTATCTTGTTTTTCAATAATTTTACACTAAACACTCACTCTACAAAAACGTCAACAAAAACTTAAAGCTCAATGAATGAATGACAACCTACCTACTCCACAGAGACCGAAGACAGAGACCTACTCTTTGGAATGAACCAGAGGAATGCTGAGTAATGAACAAAGAGTACGGAATTACTCAACTCGTGTCTTTACTAGAGTTGGCTGTTAACAGTTATGTCAGTTGATGATAGTTCATCAGGTTTAAAATAACTTTAAATTATCATTACAGATTATTTTTATTTATTTAGTCATTTATTGATTTAGTAAAAACTCAGGCTAACATTACAGATAATCTAATAGCTAAGGCGTTATTCTAGTGAGATCTTTAATTAAAACTTAAACTTAACTTATTTATAGAAAGGCACAAGTGGTACAAAAATAAACAAAACTAAAAACTCATAATAAAAAATAAAAATAACATTCTCTTATAATAAAATAACATCGCACAGATAAAAAATTCTCAGTAATGTCACTGCAAGATGTGGGCATGTATCAAATATGTATTTGTACATGCCTTTGACTACCCCCTTAGACATCTTCAAAGGATCTGGAGTATAAAGATCTGAGAGAATGTCTACCGCGCCTTGGGGATACAGTCGTGACCCTGTCACTACTGTTCAACATTTATTATATCCTATATCCTATATATCCTATATAAATATTATAAAGGCGAAAGTTTGTAAGTATGGATGTATGGATGTATGGATGTTTGTTACTCTTTCACGCAAAAACGGCTGGACCGATTTGGTTGAAATTTGGTATGTAGATAGGTGATACCCTGGATTAACACATAGGCTACTTTTTATCCCGATATTCCCGCGGGAACGGGACTTACGCGGGTGAAACCGCGGGGCGCAGCTAGTTTATGTATAAATCGCGTCACGTAAAAAGAACGCTGGCTGTCATGCTGCGCCATGGACGCTTTATGGGTCCATTTGACGGTACGGGGTGAGGCGCGTAGTAAAAAAAAAATTAGAAAAATATTTATGGCGTAGGTAGGTATATTGCTGTATGAAAAGAGGGGTTGATAATAAAGCATTTGATATTGTAAAACAAAGTATGAAACGGACAACAAAGGCAACAAAACATTCCGTGTCTACAGTAAGACGAATAAAATTGTAAAAGGTTCAAAAGATTCGGAATACCACTACGACTTAGTGGAAGGAGTTTCAACATTAACATTATCTTTAATGATTTTAATACGATTATACATTCTTTACGGAATTAAATATGTTTTTAATTCTATTTAATGATTACTCTATCAAATATATTTGAATGTACCTACCACTAACCAATATACGAATCCGCAAGCGAAAGGCTAGTTCAAAAATCGTCGTTGCAAATTCAAGAGCTCTTATGTGACATTTTTTGCAAAAATGACTTTTTCACATTTTTGGATAGCCCTATTCAAAAGCCATCGTTTGCAAAGACTCTCAAGTGAATATCTTATTATTTGAGTGAGTTGTTCCATCAATTTAATTAATCTCATGTGTCGGCTTACATTTTACTGTAAATCAAAATCTCCCATGTGCCTGGTAAACACATGGGAGATTTTGGTAACGGCATTGTTCGAAATAATTTGTAAACAAATACTCTTATGTGCGAAATATTCCCTAGTTTTTGAGCTATTTTGCATCTAAATTTTAATTAGAAAAAGTGCTAAATAATTGTGTTAAATAAAAAATAAAGAGAAAATAGGAGTGAGATGAGATGATGTATTATATTTTTAAATGTTTTCTTTATTAAAAGGGAAATAGGTCCCATGCCAGTTAAAAGGTTGATGAAAGGAAGCCAATGTTCTATGATTATTGAGGTACTCCTTCAGGAGCATAACCATGTCCATGTCATGTTGATGATGATGGACCCTGGGTGGGTTCATCATCATCACTGATGATGGAAACAAGGAGTAGGATATAGTTATGATAGGTTATGAATAGGCATGGTCTGAAAGTTGCGGATGGGTTTTGGGTTGCAAGTTATGGGGAGATATGAGAGTCGTTGCTGGCGGATGAGTGATGAGTATGAATGTGGATGGATTTAGGTACCTAGGAACGTACTTGTAGAAGAGGTTCTGCAAATAAATGAATGAGATGTGTAAGTACGAATGTGTGTACGATGGGAATGCGTTTTGTGAGATGACGAAGGGTGCCAGGATTACATGAAATCTCATCATAGAACGGATGATTGTCCTTGTCAGACTTTCAACTTCTTGGGGGTCTTTGAAGTTACTGTCTATGATTTTCGAGGGTGCAAAAGTGGGTGCTGTCGCAGCAATCTTTTACCAAGCATGGCCAATCCTACCACAGCAAAGTGTTCTTTGCTGTGGTAGGATTGGCCATGCATCGTTGTGTCGCAACTTGAACCATCTGGCAAATAACTGCCATAACTGAGTCTCCTCTATTCTTGCCTGGATCATAAACACTTAGGAACTAATAAAACATCATTCATAGTGGATAGGGTCACATCATTAATATTTCTTAGGCAAGCCTGCTGCATTTGGAATAAATAGTCTCTACTTGCGTTAATGGAAGTTACATCTAAGTGGTGCCCATCACCCTGTACTGCAAGGTACACAACATTCCTCACATAGACAGTTAAAATAAGAAGAGACCCACGCATCCAGTGACAGTATAGGTATCTTGAATGCAGGCTTGCCCAGGAAATCCTGATGGTGTAATGGTGTAAAGTCTATCCAATATGATTTCTTTGATAGCAATGCGGTACTGTCATCCAACTTTGAGTCTTTGGGACTTAGCAAGAACGGAGGAGTAGTAATTGGAACGTTTGCCGCATGCTGTAGGTGCAAGTAGTGATACAAAGATAGACTCGATCTACCACAGCGAACCACAGCTGCTCTTGGTGGAGGATTGGTGCGACAGCTCTTATTTTTGTACCCGCATGAATAGAGACAGTAACTTTAAATACCTACCTCTGTTGGATGTTGTCATTGACAAGGACTGCCATCCCTTTTGTGATGCTATTTCATTTAATCCATGCACCTAGCAGTGCAAGGTTGACATTTTTAGATGATTACCTGTAGGTAGCCTTTGTGTTTCTTTGAACTATACCTACTGTTTTCTTGAGGTGACATACCAATCATTATCATTCTCCCTCTCTCGTTCATTTTCCTCTACCGCCGGTTATATCAGAGCTTACCAATTTGCACAAACTTGCGTTAATAAAATCCCATTCTTCTCTCTTTAGGCCTACCCTATCCATCCACATTCACACTCGCTTCTCATCGTGTGGCATGCATGACTCTAATATGACGTGCCCATACCCTTGTGCTCCTCAGTTTATCCGTAGCGTTTAAACCTCCCCTGATGTGATACTCATATTTTATTTTATTCATTCTCATTATACTTACCACAAACCCATCTCAACATCCTAATCTACGTCGCATCTTCTTTTTGCCCAACATTCTGATAAAATACGACACACCTAATGATAAATTTATTAATTTGTGTGAACCATTTAACTACGTATAGTAGCTGCTTCTCCTCCAAATCCCATCAATAACTCTTATGTGGAAAAAATATTTGCAAGTAAAATATCTTATGTGTAGAAAAAAGCAAAAAATGCCTTATAACTTGAAAACTGTTATTGTAATTAAAATAATGTATTAACTATACGTTTTTAATTATTTTTTAACAACATAATTGCGATAGAAAAGCATAAGTTGTCTTTGAAAATTTTTCAGGAGGTAGTTTTTATAGATTTTCTCGGAAAGTTACTTTTTGCACATGAGAGATATTAAATTTGCAACGACGAAATAAAACATTAGGGGGAGTACTTTCGTGCGCGAGTGTACCCATGCGCAAACATACCCCCTCCACTTTTTTCCAGCGTTCTTTTTACATGACGCGAGCTATACCTACCACCTACTGAGCAAATACTACCACGGCATTAAAGAGCTAGGCTCCTCACTATAGCTCAGACACGCTCTCTCAAGCGTTGGCCATCTGTCGGCGAAGATATCAACGTCTGCATTAGATGCAGACAGAGCGTTGAGGTGGCGTTGTACGCGGCATACCGGTGACTGCTGGCGAGCCACTGTGCGTGCTGGCCTCAGAGCAAACAGCGGCACTCGCCCAGGGCGGAATCTAGCGCAATGCTCCGGCACGCACAACCTACTTACCTCAGCCAGCAAGTCAGGACAATTAAGCATTCCGCGTAAAATTCTGATAATGGTGATAATCTGGTCACAGAGCATTCGTGACTCGAGTGAGTTAAAATTCAATGTACCCTGCAGAAACTTGGTGGGGTACATGAAGGGGTAGTAGCCATATACCTTTCGGTACAGCAAGCGCAGAAACCGTTTCTGAACTTTCTCTACCATCAAGTTATATGACATTTCATGTGGGTTCCATACACAGGCACTAAATTCCAGCTTGGACCTAATAAGAGAACTATAGAGTATTTTGATTGCATCAACATTTGAAAACTCTCTGCAATTCCTAACAACAAAACCTAATTTTTTTAAAACTGTCAACAGTAAGTTTCCTGATGTGATTGTGGAATGTGAGTTCAGAATCGAAGATCCTAGATCCTAGATCTTTAACTGTACGTGGTCTAATGCGATAATCTAGATGAGATTTAATACTTATTATAAAAAAAAGCATACGCAATGCATGGAACCACCTTTAGTTATTTATATCCAGTAGAATTTAATAATCACAACACACCCTTATGTACACCCCGACCGAATTGCAATTTGATGAACGGGCGGGAAGGCGTTTTATGTTTTACAAAGCAGTTATCTAGTTATTTAACCACCCACCTCTAGTACTTGCGACGCGACATTCGTTCGTTCGTTTCGTTCGTGCGTGCAGCGCACAGTGCAGCGTGCGTCGGTCGTCCGTCGTCCGTCCGGTCGTCTGCTCTATATTCTATTATTGAATCTGTGGTCGGTCGTCCTCCCGATGATAGCTTTAATTCATTTAATTTTGTTATTTATTTATTTCTTTACTTGTTTTACGACTGAGTATTTATTTATCGCGTCAACGCGTATTTCACAACAAACAATGCACTCTTCATAAACACTACAAATCCAAGGCTACCTTTGAAAGTGTTTTCAAAGTACGTTTACCGTGAAATACTTTGTTTATTATCAAGTTTACAAGTGAATCGGTGATAAATTATCTAGATTTTATTGTTCTAAGCGTTTGTACAGATAAAACGAAGGCTTCTTCGTGCAGGTACTTTACCATCGTAACTTGTTCGGTATGGTTTGCAATCGCATATTTCTGCGATTGAGTCACGATACAGCCTGGATGTCCATACTAATTAATTCTTGCGCCAATTGTCGACGTATTGGCGTAAGAATGATAAAGTACAGTACGACCAAGATGTTACATAGATATTTCGATGTGCAGTCGACAACTTATGTATGAAAAAGTATATAAGCGTTTAACCTATGTCTAATTTGTTTCTAAATAATTGTTCTCTCCACAATCGTTCCCTCACTACTGAGGATCGTGAACCCTTTTTATTTGGTCAACCAGTTGTCTCCATCGGTTGCATTCCGTTGCTTGGTGTAGTGCGGCACTGACAGACATGTCTGATTCCTCCGCTATCTGGTTTGGCCATCGTTTTGGACTTATGCCTGGGTCTTTTGCCTTCAATTTTTCCAGTCACCATCAGGTGTTCCAAGTTGTTAGTTTCTCTATGTGCAACGTGGCTAAATAATTGTTATTCTCTTTAAAAAACCAGAGTCAGTGATAAGTGCACCCTCAGTAAACTCTTTCAAGAATAGACTGGACAAATATTTAAAGCGCACTGACAAGGACTAAGACATACACGCATCAGCTCTGAGAGCTGCCTGTGTATTAAAAATAATAATAATATTAAATCTGTCTTCATCCTATAAATTTTGTTAGGATGTTTCGTTAAAGCACTTTAGTTTTAGTACCTAGGTACCTTACCAAAATGTATTAAGTACTCTGTTTTATCTTTGTATCGTTTCGTTCGTGCTAAATAAACATATTTTCTTTCTTTAAGTAGGTACATTTATTTATAGCCCTACAAAACGACTAATAAGAGCTGAGGACAGGGTGCAATAGCGCTCAATAGGGGAGGCCTATGTCCAGCAGTGGACTGCTATAAAACAACTAATAACAGTACATAATGTATTTTACTTTTCAACCTCTGGTTGCAAGTTTGATCCCCGCAGTGGGACATTTGTATGAAATTTTCTTTTAAATTAATTTTCAGGAATACAAAATGGCCCAAAGAGATGCAAGTCCTGTATATTACAGGGAAATTCAGAAGCATGCATACCTTAAACGGATGCCGGAAGACAGTGGTAGCAAGCTGAGACCTTTAGTAATGAAGGTTTGTCATTTTCATACCCCTACAGCTCTCATGGTTTAGCTTGCACAACAGATCTTTGGCTTTCTGAAATAGCTGCGCAGAACCCATTTTTGATGACTCATTTAAGATCAACAATCTGGGCTGCTTGTAAGTGGATGGGTGACCGCAGCATTATCAACTGAGCATGTGCTTCAGATGACTAATGTTTTCTCTGTATACTTTAGCTTAGACTAGCTACTGCGCGCGCTTATATGCTATTCCAGGTCACTATCTACACCTATTCCAAGTTTCATTCAAATCAGTTCACTGGTTTAGGCGTGATTGAAACGCAAACATCTAAACAAACTCACTCTCAACATTATTATATGAGTGGAATACATACAGCTCACTTTGAAACGTTTAAACTACCCCACTTGGCCAATTTAGTATACATACATCTAAACAAAATGATTGTGTGTGTGAAAGCTGACATGAGTATGAAAGAATGAGTGTTGAGATGACGGCTGATAGAGGAGAATGGAAGAAGAGGAGAGGGAGATGATGATGATGACATGCATCTAAACAAACTCACTCGCAGTTTTATTATATGAGTGGGATACAGCTCACTTTAAAATGTTTAAACTACCCCATCGCTACAATACAGAGAGCCCAAAATATGATGCTCAAAACCATGGCAAACACTCCTTGGTTCATCACGAACACGGAAGTACACGAACACCTGCAAATGAGCACGGTTAAAGAGGAGATCAGATCGACTGCTGCAAAATATAAAGCGCGCCTAGCACATCACCCCAACAAGCTAGCAGCCCAGCTGCTCCAACAGAGCTACCAAAAAAGACTAAAGAGAAAAGACATCCAAACGCTAGACCAAAGAAGCTAGCAAATGCCTAAGGAGTCGCGCTCCAAAAGTGGAGCACGAGCCACAAACTACAACAACTTACAACACCTCCGCTTATAGTCGCGAGACTGATTGCATATCAACACAGAAGTATAAAAAAAAAACTACCCCACTTAGCCAATTTATTGACAAACTGTATTCTTAGCCAATTATAACTTAATAGTCTATTTTATTTCCAGAAACCACTTTTAAAACCGATGTGGACTCAACTATGCATTCACAACGGCCGGACACCTTATCTAGAGCAATACAAAGACCCTGTATCAGCCCGGGCACACCGACCGACGTGGCGAGCGTCACTTGTGACAGCTAGGCATGTCACTGCCAGTGTCACACGTGACACAGAGTGCGACTTCCTGATTGACACACAAGAGGGACCTGTAAGGATGCTGGCTCCGAATTGGTATGTATGTTTAAATTATGTATGTTTTAATTATGCTATGCTAATGATATCGTTACTAGACAGAGTCCGCAATACGGATATTCGTAGGAGGACAAAAGTAGCAGATATCAGAGACCGTATTGCGAGACTTAAGTGGCGCTGGGCAGGACACTTGGCCAGATTTGGTGATGGCAGGAGTAGGTTAGCGAACTTTGCTGTACAGTCTTAGGGATGTGTTGCATTAATGACACAAATTAATCCTACCTACCTAAGCTTACCTATTACTTAAGACGAATGTGAGTGCCTACTCAAACCTATTAAGGTTTTCAGGCACAATATTATGATAAATATGTAGTTATCTAAGTATGTAAATAAATAAAAAATAAATAAAAAAAAGTCTCTGACCGAATGGTACCCAAGGGGAAGTGCTAGAAGCCGAGGCAGACCAGCCAGGTGGGTGGATGATATAGAGGCCATTGAGGGAAAGACATGGATGAGAACCGCACAGGGCTGATTCGAGTGGTGTTTGAGGGAGGAGGCTTATGTCCAGCTGTGGGCTATCATTTGAGCTGCCAATGGTGATGATGATGAATGTATGATAATAAAACTAAGTACAATCCGAGGGGTGGGGGGGTCACAGGGGACATGACCCCTAAAATCGTACATGTCCAATAGTAAAATGGAATTAATTGTAAATAATGAAACAGTAGGTAAGTATGCTAGAAATTACACAGACAAAAATAAATAGAATACCTAAACTTATGCATGTACTAATGACAAGACATACTACATAATTTACCTTATTTTTACCTAAATCTTACTTGTTATAGGGAGAGTATGCAAGAATGGGTAACCACATTACGCAATAAACTCCGCGAGTTACGCATAGTATCGGGTTGTGAGAATGAATACGCGAGTCCTCCTGTAAGGGCTCGGCCACGCGCCGCCGCGAGGGACCCCGCCTCGCCCCTGCCTACCCCGCCTGCACCTCCTGACAGGTAATTATAGGGGAAAAAGGGTAATTATAGGGGAGAAAAGGTAACAGTTGTACATTAAGAGGGAAATTCCATTGCTACAGATTTTGTACCAAACTTCGGGTAAAAGCGAATATTTTAGTAACATTTTTGATGCTTCATACTTTGTCTAGTGCATATTGAATAGGGCAAAATTTAAAACCTATTTTAGGTACTTATAGTAGTGTGAAGTGGCGTTTGGGGCAAAATTTTACCCCGTTGAGGCTAGTTAGCTACCTTTTCTTTTGTAGCTAGGTTTTTTTTTATTATGAATGGGTCGAAACTTACCTGACCTCGAAACTTACACAGGCAAGAATGAGGTCTACGATGGAGCGAGCCTACCCAGAAGGTCCTATTAGGTCTATATTAGGTTTTGTTCGAAAGCGAAATTTTTGATGCTTTTTTCATATTTTGTCTAGTGCGCATTGAAAAACTCAAAAAACACATTTTTACTTGTAATTTTCAACCTGATATTGATAAACTTCCTTTTATTTTCAGAGTACCCGGCATCGATCTATCATCCGTCATTCGAGTACCTTCCATCCCTGAAACTCCACCCGACTCCATCATAGAACTCCCCCCAGAAACGACCGCCCCAGAAACAACCCCCCCAGAAACTACCCCCCCAGAATTAACCCCAGAAACAGAACAAGTGGATATCTCTGATTGGGATGACCAATCGTTGCCAAGCACAAGTCAAGCGCCAACAAGTGTGGCTAATATATGTGGACAAAACATATGTTTAGATGGATCACTGCTTAAGCGGGGGGAAGAAAGCGATAGCGAGGTCACTGACCCTGACGTGGGTGACCAAGAAAGGTAAGTGTGTTTTAGTCACAGAGTACCTTAGTTTTAGTATAAACTGGCTTCTGGCTTCGCCCGCGTGGTACCAACATTTTGAATAGCCTATATGCTATTCCAGGTCACTATCTACGCCTATACCAAATTTCATCCAAATCGGTTCACTGGTTTAGGCGTGATTGATACACAAACATACAAACATCCAAATATCCAAACATTTAGGAAAACAGTAGGTACTTAACAT
Organism: Epirrhoe alternata; assembly: GCA_963565295.1. NCBI lineage: Eukaryota > Metazoa > Arthropoda > Insecta > Lepidoptera > Geometridae > Epirrhoe > Epirrhoe alternata. Next base: position 4,295,916 of record OY751403.1, read on the forward strand.
TATTTTATTACTACTTTTTTATGTAAATTCAACAGGCTCAATGTATAGTATCCCCTTCAAACCTTAGTGGTTTTTTGGTGCTATAGATATCTAAGTTTATATTTTGTTATTTCATTCGATAAATAAATAAAAAAAAAAAAAACAAATAACCGACAGTGAAATGAGTGATGTTGAAAGTTCGAATACATGTGTGTTTGTGTGTGTTTGTGTGTGAGGTAAGATAGATAATCACTATAATTTATAGCATACTCTAGATTTTCTAACTTCTCAGTGAATAAGAGTAAAATATCCGTATTTGTGTTCATTTTAATCAACTCACCGACCCTTCCGCTTCTAAACAAAAAAATTATCAAATATTTTTTTTTCTTTTTAATTTTTTTTTGTTTCAGTGATACAGCAAATGTCACCGTCATAGCAGTAACAACAAAAGACAATGACGAATCGACAATAGGACCAAGGCTTATACAAGTAGGAGCTGACGAAACGTACGGCGCGGTATTCGAACCTGCGTACGAACATCTAAGTCGGGCTTGTTCGGCTGTTAGGTAAGATAATAAAAAAAAACAAAAAATGCTGGACATTTCACACAGCATCATCTAGCCCCAAATTAAGCAGAGCTTGTGTTATGGGTACTAGATGAATGATATACTACTTATAGCTTATACTTATGCTTGAAGCGCTCGTGGTCGTGCTTGCTTAGTCGTTCTTGATAGATGTCGAAGTTAAGCAACGTTCGAAACGGTCTGTAAGTGGATGGGTGACCGCCAGTGGCATTTTCATCTGAGCGCTTCCGTGCTTCGGAGGGCACGTTAAATTGTCGGTCCCGGCTATTTAAGTCGTTAAGCCATGACGGAGGCCTTAAGGCGGCCTAAAAACTCCGTCACCAGAGTTGGCCACTGACTCATACGAACTTACTTTACTTATTTGTATAATTTTTGTAACTTTAAAGTGCTAATCCACACTTAATATTTCATTAAGAAAATGAAAAGTCCCGTCGGAATCCGAAATTTTGATAAGACTTTTCATTTTTTTATTTGTAAATACATACATATTATACATAGAAACACCCAGACCCGAGACAAATATCTGTAGATCATACAAACATTGGTGCCGCAGCGGGGATCGAACCCGCAACCATCTGCGTGGGTTCGTTTTTTCCGCAGCGGGAATTCCGGGATAAAAAGTAGCTTAATGTTGCCCTATCTTGTCTATCTTTCAGTGACAGTCCCATTCGAATCGGTTGAGCCGTTCCAGACATTTGCGGACAAACAAACAGACAAACATAAGCTTGTTTTAGTGTTGTGTGAATAACTTTATGCATTTGGGAATATCAGTTATTATAGTCACAGACAACATAAAATCTCCCATAAGGTTTGCTGTTAGAGAACTCTTTTTAGGGTTAAGCTTGCCTTTGCCATTACTTCTCTAGATTAAGGGTCGGTTCATATCTAACGGAAGATCCGTCGCGTATTATCGGTCGCGGAACGCCAGAACTGACAAATGTATAGAAAAACACTCGACCGTTCACACTCGACCGATGATACGTTAGTCCGTCGAGTGTGAACGGTCGAGTGTTTTTCTATACATTTGTCTGTTCTGGCGTTCCGCGACCGATAATACGCGACGGATCTTCCGTTAGATATGAACCGACCCTAAGTGTTTATGTATGTCATTTCTTTGTGCAATAAAGAATAAATAAATAATTATTTTTTTTATTTATTTGCATTGATTTATTATTATTACAGGTTGAGAGTACACGACGCGACATACGAATATCTATTCCCACAAGGAAATGAAAGAAGTGAAGGAAATGTTAGTAATGAAGTACCGGCGAGCGAAGCGAACAGAGAGCCGGTGGCGAGCGAAGAGAGCGCTGTTGAAAGACTAGGTACGTCGTCATAATATACTCGTATAGTCTAATCCAAATATGGGTCTGACTTTACCATTTCAAGTTTCTATGTTGTATAGCAAAGATCTATTGACAAAACCGTGGCACTCCCGGTAGTGTCGAGAGAAGCGAAAACTTGAACAAGTAGGTGCCTAGTGTATTTTTTTAATCGTCAGGAAATCAAAAATATCGAAAGATCACCCGTTTAGATATAATAACAGCTTTTAGAAATAATAATAATAATAAAATGTATTTTCTCTTACAAACAAAATTAACAAATATAAATACATTAAAAATCCAAAAACTTTGTAGATATAAAAACCTGTTTTGTGAGAGACTGGTGCCTGAAATAGGTATAGAAAAAATCTGTGCTACAAGTCACCAGTGCCCTATGTACCAAAAAGGTACCATGCTAAATATGTACCATAAAGGTACCATGCTAAATCTATGCCTATAAATGTAATAATATTGGCGCAAAAGTTTACCGAGTACAGAACTGGATGGCGCTACTGGAGCTAGGCGAATCCAAGAATTTATTCTCATCTCAAAACTGTCCAACGCACCTGAAGAAGTTTTCACTTACAAATATATAAATAGTTCGTGTAAATTGAGAAACCTTAGTTTGCAGGTACGAAGCCGGCGTGGCGACGCGGTCTCACAGAGTTGGCGTTGCTCGGTAGAAGAAAACGTTGCGAGACCTCAGCTAATGACAATAATCACAGGTTAATTAATTCATAACTACTATAACTTTACGTATTTATCGCGTACCTTATTTTTTGTTGAGTTTGCCCGCGACCACGCTTGTTGCAACACAGGCGAAACGTCGGGAAATAATAAAATAAGGTACGCGATAAATTCCGTGTAGTTAATACGTAAAAAAAAAAAAAAACTACCTCTGTGGGTGAAAGCCCGCTTGGGACGCAGAAGGTTGCGGGTTCGATCCGCGGGACAAATGTTAAGATCTGCAAATATTTATCTCGGATCTGGGTGTTTCTATGTATAATAAATAAACAAATAAATAATGTTAAAATTTCACACAGCATCATCTAGCCCCAAACTAAGCAAAGCTTGTACTATGGGAACCAGATAACTGATATAATACTTATATACTTTCTGTTTGTAAATACATACATACATATGTATGTATACATATATGTATTATACATAGAAAACACATTATTTTATTGTTAGCCTGCTTCGTCCCACTGCAGGGCAAAGGCCTCCCTCCCATTTCTCCACACCTCTCGATCTTGAGCCAAACTGTGCCAGTCATCTGCATGACTGTCGAGATCGTCCCGCCATCTTCTCCGGGGTCTGCCGCGACGCCGCCTGGTATTGGGGGCCCAATCAGTTGCTATTTTAGCCCAACCATCTTCTCCGGGGTCTGCCGCGACGCCGCCTGGTATTGGGGGCCCAATCAGTTGCTATTTTAGCCCAACCATCTTCTCCGGGGTCTGCCGCGACGCCGCCTGGTATTGGGGGCCCAATCAGTTGCTATTTTAGCCCAACCATCTTCTCCGGGGTCTGCCGCGACGCCGCCTGGTATTGGGGGCCCAATCAGTTGCTATTTTAGCCCAACCATCTTCTCCGGGGTCTGCCGCGACGCCGCCTGGTATTGGGGGCCCAATCAGTTGCTATTTTAGCCCAACCATCTTCTCCGGGGTCTGCCGCGACGCCGCCTGGTATTGGGGGCCCAATCAGTTGCTATTTTAGCCCAACCATCTTCTCCGGGGTCTGCCGCGACGCCGCCTGGTATTGGGGGCCCAATCAGTTGCTATTTTAGCCCAACCATCTTCTCCGGGGTCTGCCGCGACGCCGCCTGGTATTGGGGGCCCAATCTGTTGCTATTTTAGCCCAACCAACTTCTCCGGGGTCTGTCGCGACGCCGCCTGGTATTGGGGGCCCAATGGCGTCGATTCTGTTGTTCACTGACTAAAGTTAACTAAACTAAAATGCTACGTTCTTATAACCTTTACGATAAGGTCCAAAATAGAATGACTATTACACTGGCATTCCTAAAATTACTTATTTTTAGTAAAAATGAAGTATTTGTGGGTAGAATTAGTCACGACCATTTTACTTGTTGTGTAAAACAGCTGCTACAGAAGCTCAGAAACGCCATTTTGATTATACTTTTAGTAATGTCACTTTCAATGACATGCCATTTTCGTCTTTAGCAAGAACGAAATAAGAACGTTCAAGTTTTAGTTTAATTAAGTTTAGTCAGTGAACAGCAGAATCGACGCCATTCTGTTGCTATTTTAGCCCAAAGATTGTCCGGCATCCGAGCCACATGTCCCGCCCAGTCCCAGAAAACACATATTAATATATAATTTAAATTTGTGTTGCAGTGAGCGTGTTACGTCACGATCTAGAGAAACGCGACCGGACACAAGAAGAAGACGAAGCAGTTCACTTTCCAACGGCGTTCCTGTACCAACGCCTGCACCGATTATATGTAAATAAAACTTTTATTTATTTTACTTTGTAATATGATGAAGCGCTCGTGGTCGTGCTTGCTTAGTCGTTCTTGATAGATCGTCGAAGTTAAGCAACGCTCGAAACGGTCTGTAAGTGGATGGGTGACCGCCAGTGGCATTTTCATCTGAGCGCTTCCGTGCTTCGGAGGGCACGTTAAATTGTCGGACCCGGCTATTTAAGTCGTTAAGCCGTGTCGGAGGCCTTAAGGCGGCCTAAAAACTCCGTCGTCAGAGTTGGCCACTGACTCATACGAACTTACTTACTACTTTGTAATATAGCTGGGAGGTGGTGCCGGAATCGAACTACAGAGCAACATCTTGAATGCTGTTACTCTATAATTCTAGACCCTTTAGTTCACCTTACTCTAACACAATACACACCTTACATACTAGAACTTATGTGCTATTCTTAAGCGGCCTCTGTAGCGCACTGGGCGAAGGTCCGCTTGCGACGCAGTAGGTTGCGGGTTCGATCCCCGCCGCGAGACAAATTTTTGTATGATCTACAAATGTTTGTCTCGGGTCTGGGTGTTTCTATGTATAATATGTATGTATTTACAAAACAAAAAGTATATAAGTAGTGTGGCTGGTGGAGAATGATGTTCAGAACAACCAAAACACACTTTAAACTTTTAAACCAGATTTATTTGCGAGAGCGGATTACACACGTCATGGATAATGGCCGTAGACTCCATTTTTTCAAACTACCTTAAATTACACATAAACTTAACAAAAGTACCCTAAATTTTCATACATAGTGTGTAAGTACCTACAATTTTATTTAAACAACAAAGTAGGTATGAGCGTCGCTTACACTCCCACCCCTAGTGCTGACAGTCAGCTCAGCACTCATCTCCACATGAAATAGGAGCGACGCGAGCCGCGGAACGCCGCCAGGTACCTGTTCTGGTCTTCACGTCGACTTGCCGGATACGACCGTCCTTGGAGCGAATGACCTGCTGGACAATGCCTTTCGGCCACACGTTCCTGGGAGAAGCTGGATCGACCACTAATACTAAGTCACCCACCTGTAAGGGCTTCTGCTCCTCGTTCCACTTTTTCCTAGGCAGCAGCTGGGGCAAAACTTCTTTTAGCCATCGCTGCCAGAACATGTCGGTCAACCTTTGGGCCTTCCGCCATTGTTTATTCAGGAACAGGTCTGAGTCATCAAACGATCCAACAACCGGAAGACCAGATGCTGAACCTAGGAGAAAATGATTAGGTGTCAAACTTTCAACTGTACCAGGTTCTACAGAAACGTGTGAAAGGGGACGGCTGTTAACTATATTTTCAACCTCGGCCATCAGCGTGCTCAAGACTTCTTCTCTGGGAGCCCGCTCGTTCAAAATTACCTTGAGTGTCGTTTTAACACTTCGTATGAGGCGTTCCCAAGCCCCACCCCAGTGGGGGCTAAGTGGCGGTATAAAATTAAATGTCATACCATTGTTTGCCGCTTCAGCTTTCAGCGCCTCGTTGTCCAGGTCCTGCATGGACTTCTGCAGCTCTTTGTCGGCGCCGCGCAGATTCGTTCCGTTGTCGGAATAAAGCTGGCGGGGCCAGCCTCGTCTGGCCGCCATCCGCCGCAAAGCCATGATGAGCGAGTCCGTGGTGAGTGATGATACTAACTCTACGTGCACGGCACGGACCGTGAGGCATGTGAACAGAGCGCCGTATCGTTTTTCACGACGACGACCCACCGTGACCTCCATGGGTCCAAACAGATCGAGCCCGCAGTATGAAAATGGGCGCTGATGATGCGCCATGCGAGCCGGAGGTAAGTCGCCCATTCGTGGCACTCGTGGCGTAGCTTTGCGTATGTTACACAGCATGCACTTTGACACCACGTGCTTGACCGTAGGCCTAAGCCTAATAAGCCAATATTTTTGTTTCAGGTCATTGACCACGGTTTCCTGATTACCATGAGCAGCCTTGACATGATAATGTCGAACAATCAGGTGAGCTATAGGGTTCCGGCCATCGAGAATAACTGGTTTCTTTACTTCCAGGCTTACTTCGGAGGCAGCATCGATGCGGCCGTTTGCGCGGAGGACACCGTGTTCGTCGAGGAACGGACATAAGGTAAGTAGCTTGCTAGTTTTTGATAAACTTTTACCGCCTTTTATTGCAGCTATTTCCTCGGCGAACGTCTCGAGTTGGGCCCGGCGTAGGAGAAGTTGCTCCGCCCTCTCAAGTGTGCCGCAGTCCAAGTCTGAGGCGCGCCCTCTGCACCTATCGACAAACACTAGCACCGCTGCCGTACTCCGCAGCAACCTGAGCCATGAAGAGAACCGGAGGGGATCCGGAACCGGTAAATCGCTCGGAACAGGTAAGTCCTTTGTAACCATGACATTTTCAATGTATGTTTCATTTGTTTCAGGTTGGCAGAGATCAGCAGGCCACGATGACTCATCCAGATACAAAAAGGAAGGTCCTGAAAACCATTCACTTTCAAAAATAGAATAATCAAATTTTTCTCGTGTGGCCAAGTCGGCGACATTCAGTTTGGTTGGTACGTATCGCCACTCATTTATTCGCGTCAGATCGTCAATCTCACCCAAACGGTTTGCTTCAAACACATTATATGTACGCGTATTATTTCGTATCCACTGTAAAACTGTGGTAGAATCACACCAGAATACCCTGCGCTCGACTACTAATTTATGCTCCTTCATAATCGTGTCTGCTAATCTAGCAGCTAGTAATGCAGCCTGTAGTTCCGAACGAGGTATCGTCAAAGCTTTTACAGGTACGACTCGGCACTTACTTGCAATAAATGCGACGTGAATATTATTGTTATCTATCCAGCGCCAATACGCTACGGTACTCATAGCTTTGGTAGATGCATCGCTATAAACATGCAACTGTAGGTGGCTATAGCAGGGCGGTAAGTTCGGCGCCGTTATCTCATGCGCAGCTGTTGTCCCGCCGGGAGAAGGCTGTGGCTGCGGGGTGTGCGGGGAAGCGGGGGACGAGCCCGCCTCGGCCTTGTTTACGCGCCCTGTCGAGTGGTAGCACCTAGGTATGCGTATAGTATCTACTACCTTTAGTATGTCGATCCACTCACACCACCGTTCGTAGATGTCAGTAGGTACGATGTCATCCCAGCCGATCCGTAGCCGCCATAGGTCTTGCAACATTATTCGCCCTTGAATAGTAAATGGCGCTAGAAATCCGAAGACATCAAAAATCGACATGATTACCTGAAGCATTATACGCTTCGTAGGTATTTCTTTACCTTGAATAATGTGTTCTGGGATTTTCTTCAGAGACACATCGAATCCTAGCTCATCAGTACCGGGAAACCATATGAGGCCGAGAGTACGTTCCCCTTCCAACTGATGACCAATTTTAAATTTGACCGCGGCTGTACCTAAAGTTTCTTTAGGCACAGAGTTCAATACTTGAACGCTGTTACTCGTCCAGTTACGAATCTGGAACCCGCCTTGCTGGTGAATATGTGAGACATTTTTCACCATTTCAATAACACTCTCTTCATCGGGCAAACTATCTATATAGTCGTCCATGTAGTGCGACTTTTGTATAGCACGCACAGCCTCGGGCATGGATGACTCATAGCGCTCAGCATTTTTATTTTTTATATACTGACTTACAAAAGGAGAACAGTTTGCACCGAATATTAGAGATGACATTATGTACGTTTTTACCTTTTCCGTGAGACTATCTCTCCACAGAAACCTAAATGCGTGTTGGTCGGCCGGCTGAACTTTGACCCTGAGAAAGAAATCTTTGATGTCACCTGTTACTGCTATTAAATGTTCCCTAAAGCGCAGCATTATTCCAAATAGTGATGGCAGCAAATCCGGGCCTGTATGTAAGTAGTCATTAAGACATAAACCGTTTACCTTTGCAGCCGAGTCGAAAACCAATCGCAGTTTTTTCTTGTTGGGATTATCAATCCCAAAATGAGGTAAGTACCACGTTTTCGTGGTAGTTTCAGTTTCCGCCAATTCCCTAGCAAAATTATTTTCTAACAAATGTTTAATTCTATCTCTGTACCTTTCTGAAAAACCTTGGTCCTTTTCCATCTTCCTCTCTATACCTTTCAGCCTTTTCAGCGCCGTCGGGTAGGAGTCAGGCATGCAGCAGTCATCGTTCTTCCACGGCAATCCCACCCACCACTGGCCATCAACCAGCTCGGCGGTCTTCTCCAGCGTAGCTACAGCAAGTATATCATTTTTATTCTGACGAGGCTTACCAGAAATGCCCATTGAATCCAACGTGAATGAGCGCTTCACCTCGTCGTGTAGATTTTGCAGCTGCCGGTCGTGCTGGCACGAGGGAGCGGGCGCGGGCGCTGCACAGTGCGCCGCGTCCAACAACAGCGTCGCGTGAGCGGGGGCGCGGGCGGGCGCGCACCTAGAAGCGTTCCGCGGCACGTGCCACTTACCATGAACACACCAACCTAGGGGAGTGAGTGTAGCGAACGGCTCAATAGAATTACCTATATTTATTTCTATCGGTATAATTAGATGATAATTATCCTGACCAAGTAAAATTTCAGGTTTTAAATCAGTAGTACATAACAGATGTTTAATAGCGTACAGACTTTTATATTTATTGCAATCTACTGTATACATATTATGCACAGGTAAATTTAAATTCTTTACGGCACGAGCTTTAATAGAATAGATCTTATTGTCCATACCTGATAGGTTTACATTCGTTACGATCGATTCGCAAGATAGTTCCTCATTCCAGGCTCCGCGTACGCGTAACATCTCGGGCTGGCCGCGCAAACCCGCGCGCTCAGCTAGTTCATCACTTATCAACGAAACCGTCGACCCGTCGTCGAGTAAAGCGCTAGAATGGATTATACCGTTAGCACTATGTATACGTATAGGCACTACCTTCAATAACACTTTGCACTCACTGTCGCTTACGTTTATGTTCGACACTACTTCACTGGAACTGGCGGCGGCGATAGCGGGAGTAGGCACAGACGTCGCTGAGGCCCGCTGCCGCTCCGGCGGCGCGGGTGGCGTAGGCACCGGCATCGCCGACGCCGGCTGCCGCTCCAGCGGCGCGGGCGCCGGCGGCGGCGCGAGCTGGGACTCGGAGCGCCGCTCAGCTGACGCGGGGTAGTGCAGCAGCGGGTGATGTGGCTGCCCACAGCCGTCCTTGTCGCAGGCGGGGGCTGGGCAGGTATCTCGCTCATGACGGGAAAGTAGGCATTTAAAACATAAGCCACTACGTTTTACAAATTGCCAACGTACTTTGCGTAAAGCCTTCTTGAATTTATTGCAGGCTGTTATCTTATTATGCGAACTACTTTTGCAGAATAAGCATTCATCTTTTTCACTCGTGTGCATCAATATTGTTTGCGAGCGTTGTTGAGCGTACTCGTTATTTTTATGTTTATGTTGGTCGCTGCGCGTAGGCGCAAAGTAGGTATTCGACGTAGTAGAAACTTTAACAGCTTCATCCTTCAGGAAATCGCTCAATATTGCCAAACGTGACTTCTTGCCTTCTGTTATCGGTACGAAACTGTAATCTGACCACTTGGATAATAGAACGGTAGGTATTTTCGCTAATATTATTGATGCAACACTGATACCTTGTAGGTATTCCTCTCGGCCGACTGCGCGTACAGCTTCCATGAAGTTCTGTATTTTGACCGAGAAGGGCACAATTTCTTTGTGGTAATCTTGAGACATAGGCGGTAACTTTTTAATTTCGTGCACAAGTTTCGATAAGATGTACTCAGGATTTCCAAACCTTAACTTCAATGTGGACATAATAGTTTCAGGAGACGATGCACTCACGAGCAGAGCTGATACGGCTTCTTTAGCAGCTCCACGAAGACACTTTCTCAATCTCCACATATTTTCCTTTGATGTGAAACTACATAGCTCCGTTGATTCATCGAACGCGTGTTTGAACTGTAGCCATTCCAAAGGGTCGCCGGAGAACTCTGGGAGCTCCCGGGGCGTGCTCATACGGCTTAGCAGGTTCGCGCCCGGCGCGTGACTGGCGGAAGCAGCGGCGAGATCTCTCAGCGCGCTGGCTAGCATCTGGACTGTACCATCTGTGCTGGCGGCGGCGGCCGGCGCCTGTGAGGGCGCGGGCGGGCCGGCCGGGTTCAACGCAGGCGGTGCCAAACACGGCGCCTGCGCATACTGTGACGGCGGTACATAGGGCGCCGACGACGGTCCAGCTTTTTGGCACTGCTCACCCTTGTGTAGACCATCTTCGGGGGCAGGCAGGCCTTTGGTCAGCTCCTGATAGCTGCGGTCCATCCATTCTTCAACGCGGCTTCGACTTTGGCTACCATCGTGTGAACTGTATTCGTCTAGGCTAGCTAGATCGGCATCTAGCTTTTTGTCAATAAGTTCCATGCGAATCTGCGCCTTCTGCCTTTCAGCCTCCAGGATAAGCTGCTGCCGTTTCGCTCGTATTGACGGAGTGGAACCTTTAATGGATTTCAAGCTCCGACGCTCATCTTTACGTAATACGGGTGGTGGCGGCGGTTGTTCCGATTTAATACTGCTAGCTGGCATAGCTGGTCGACTCAAAATAGGATTCTTGATTGTATCACTATCTTTCATCTTCGTAGTAATTAAATTCGAAGAAGGGTCCTGGGGTTTCACTAGCGGCAGGGCACCATCAGGTTTGCGGTTATCCGCCTCGTGGCGCGCATGTTCGCGCTGCACTGAACTCCGCGTATTTACCATGATACGCGGCGCGGTTGGCGTTCTAAACATATAATCCGGCCGAAGGACACTGTGGCTGGTGGAGAATGATGTTCAGAACAACCAAAACACACTTTAAACTTTTAAACCAGATTTATTTGCGAGAGCGGATTACACACGTCATGGATAATGGCCGTAGACTCCATTTTTTCAAACTACCTTAAATTACACATAAACTTAACAAAAGTACCCTAAATTTTCATACATAGTGTGTAAGTACCTACAATTTTATTTAAACAACAAAGTAGGTATGAGCGTCGCTTACAAGTAGTATATCAGTTATCTGGTTCCCATAGTACAAGCTTTGCTTAGTTTGGGGCCAGATGATGCTGTGTGAAATTGTCCAGCATTATTTATTATTTATTTATTTATTCTTAATCTATTATTATCGGTATTTAATACACATATTGTCACGTATAACTGATTCAATTATCAGAGACATCGTCTCACGTCTGATCCTAAACGTAACTACTTCCTTCTCACAACTGATCTGCAAATATTTATCTCGGGTCTGGGTGTTTCTATGTATAATATGTATGTATTTACAAACAAAAATTATATAAGTATTATATCAGTTATCTGGTTCCCTTATTACAAGCTATGCTTAGTTTGGGGCTAGATGATGCTATGTAAAATGTCCAGCATTATTTATTTATTTATTTTATAAAAAAAAAAAAAAAAAAACTTAACGCGGGACACCATGTTAAATGATCTAAAATGATCTTAAAAAGTGTCACTCCGGGAGTGCCAAAAGAAGTGAAAGCTTAAACAATTAGGTACCTACAGTAGTCACCACGAATCTTTAGCTCTATGAAGTAGCTGCGCAGAACCCATTTATGATAGCGCCTAAAAGATGAAGACAGCGTTGTATAGCTGCCTCGCTCACTCGCTTAGTTTGCATCGTGCTATCTCGCCTACTCTACCAAACCTGCGCAATCGTTTAGTGCACCTAACTTCAGAGAGACACAGATCGGTGTACTCACAGTACTGTACATGTATAGTTAACTAGCTGTCCGCCGCGGTGTTACCCGCGATCCCTCAGGAAAACTTCACTTCCCCGGGATAAAATATAGCCTATGTTAATCGGGGATAATGTGGGATTCTATTGGTGAAAGAATTTTTAAAATCGGTCCAGTAGTTTCGGAGCCTATTCATTTCAAACTAACAAATATTTCATCTTTATAATATTATTATTAGTATAGACTAGCGACGGAAATCCGGCGTAAAACGAAGGTGGTGGATATTGGTGACCGTATTACTTAACTTAAATGGAGTTGGGCAGGACACTTAGCAAGGTTTGGTGATGGTAGGTGGAGTAAGGTCCTGACGGAATGGTGGCCAAGAGGGCATACGAGAAGTTTAGGCAGACCAGCAGCCAGATGGATGGACGACATTGTGACCATGAAAGGGAAAAACTGGATGAAAGAGGCACAGGACCGAGTGAAGTGGCGTTTGAGCGGGGAGGGTTATGCCCAGCAGTGGGTGTCAACAAGCTGCAGATGATGATGATAGACTAGCGACCCGCCCCGGCTTCGCACGGGTGCAATGCTGATACTAAATAGGGTTCAGCCAGCGTTTGCGATGTAAGCGCAAAAAAATGAGTTTATTCACGACATCACATTAGAAACCTCTAAAATTATCAGTGTTCCTCTACTACTATATTATGCATGTATTATACATATAAACCTTCCTCTTGAATCACTCTATCTATTAGAAACCGCATCAAAATCCGTTGCGTAGTTTTAAAGATCTAAGCATACATAGGGACAGACGGCGGGAAGCAACTTTGTTTCTTACTATGTAGTGATAGTGATTTAAAATATAATTGGTTTCAGGTGAACGAATAATAAATGAACCTACATTACAACCATTGCGGGCTAGACAAGTAAGTGATCAAAACATGTATTATACATGTATTATGCACTCGTGTATGCACACGAGTGCATAATACGTTCTTGACGGATCTTTGAAATTAAATAAATCAATCAATAAATAATGCTGGACATTTCACACAGCATCACTTTAAGATTAAGCTATTGTGTATGTGTATCTTATTTTAAGTAAACCATTCTGTTTTTATGAGAATAAAGTTCTTTTAACCTAAATACATACATAACGACGACCTCTGTGGCGCTGTGGGTGACAGCCCGCTTGAGACGCAGAAGGTTGCGGGTTCGATCCCCGCAGCGGGATAAATGTTTGTATGATCTGCAAATATTTATCTCGGGTCTGGGTGTTTCTATGTATAATATGTATGTATTTACGAACAAAAAGTATATAAGTAATATATCAGTTATCTGGTTCCCAAGCTTTGCTTAGTTTGGGGCTAGATGATGCTGTGTGAAATGTCCAGCATTATTTAATTTAATTTAACATAGAAAACATCCAGACCCAAGACAAATACTTGTAGATCATACAAACATTTGTCCCGCGGCGGGAATCGAACCCGCAACCTGCGTCGCAAGAGGAATTAAGCAACATTCTGACTGGTCAGTTAGTGGTGTAGCCAAAGTAAGAAAATACACATCACAACTTCTATAAGTTTAATTCGAGCGTCGTGTTATGTTACAGGCGGCCGCGTTAGTGCGTGCACAGAGGCGCGGCGCGGCGTGCGTCGCGCGGATCTCAGCGGGAGAACCGCCATTATTCGTTGACTATGACAACCAAGTGTGGTGAGTAATTGAGTATACTATTACGGTCGTACTACAAATCTGTTTTTTTTTAATTCAACAAGTACAAGCTTTTAATAGGTTACCGTGAGCTGATTGAACTCACCGATGTAAGTACAAAATTTCATTTCAATCAACCTATTTTCTGAGGAGTTCCGTTCTCCATCATCAGATCAGCTCGTAGTCATCATATTTCAAAATAGTAGATGAAACTTGACCAATGTAGTGAGTTCCAACTCAATCAACCTATTATCTAAGGAGTTCCCTCCATCATCAGATCAGCTCGCTGTCACCATATTTGAAAATTTTAGATGATACTTAATCTACGAACCGAGTTTCAACTCAATCGGCCTATTTTCTGAGTTGCCTGGAACAGCTCATGAATCCATCATCAGATCAGCTCGCTGTTACCATATTATTGCATTGCCATTGAGGACTCACAAGTGTACCAAAATTCAGCTCAATCGGACACCGGGAAGTGGCTCAAATTAAGCTTGCAAGATTTGACCCGGACAAACATACATACATACAAACATTGCAAGTTAATTAAAAGCTTTCAAAATAGTATAACGCTCAATGCACATTGAATTGGCAAGCGACGCGTCAATTAGTTTTATAGCTTCTATATCTTGTACCATTGTTCATAAGGGGTATAATGGTCTGCTACATAACTAATTGACGCGTCGCTTGCCAATTCAATGTGCATTGAGCCTAAGTCAACACTGTTTTAAAACTAACATTAATTTCAGGATAGCACGTTGGGGTGCAAACGGTGCGTTGTTCGGCGGACGGTTGGGTGACCGCTTGTGCGCTGTAGCGGGCGTCGCGCCCGTACACGCGGCGCACGCGCAGCGACTTATAGCGACGAGGCCTGTATGTACTTGTCAGTCGAACTAGTTTGGGCAAAGGCTCAATGCACATTGAATTGGGAAGCGACGCGTCAATTAGTTTTATAGCGCACCATTATAAACCTTATGAACAATGGTACAAGATATAGAAACGCTTGTAGAATGAACGAGGTCTGGCGAAGCCATCTAGCGGGCCGCGCTGGCTCGAGAACTTTCGAGCGGTTCATTCTACAAGCGTTTCTATTTCTTGCACCATTGTTCGTAAGGTTTATAATGGCTTGCTATAAAACTAATTGACGCGTCGCTTGCCAATTCAATGTGCATGGAGCCTATAAGTAGTATATCAGTCATGTACCCAAAACACAAGCTCTGCTTACTTTGGGGCTACCTAGGTGATGCTGTGTGGAAACTCCAGCATTATTTATTTAAATAAAATAAATAAATTCTTACAGGTCGATGTACTTTTCTACCGAGTACCGTTAGCGAAGATATTCGTGCTGAACAAACGCGACAAACAACCGCTCGGTATAACGTTAGACAAGGAATGCAATATACAACGCGTGCTGTCTCGCTCTCCCGCGGAAATGGGCGGGGTACCTCCAGCTGGCCAATGGGCTGTCACCGAGGTCAATAACCGACCGCTCAACTTGCTCAAGGTGGGTTAATGTGCTCAATATAAGAAAATAAAATGATTTTATTTTATTTCATTTAATATTTTATAATACTTACTCTCGAAGCGCTCGCGGTCGTGCTTGCTTAGTCGTTCTTGATAGATCGTCGCAGTTAAGCAACATTTGAAACGGACTGTAAGTGGATGGGTGACCGCCAGTGGCGTTTTCATCTGAGCGCTTCCGTGCTTCGGAGGGCACGTTAAATTGTCGGTCCCGGCTATTGAAGTCGTTAAGCCATGACGGAGGCCTTAAGGCGGCCTAAAAACTCCGTCACCAGAGTTGGCCACTGACTCATACGAACTTACTTACTTTAATACTTACTGTGTATTAGCTTATAACTAGCTTCAGCGCGCGGCGTCGCCCGCGTGGTACCAACATTTTGAATAGCCTATATGCTATTCCAGGTCACTATCTACGCCTATACCGAGTTTCATCCAAACCGGTTCACTGGTTTAGGTGTGATTGTTACACAAACATACAAACATCTAAACATACTCACAAACTTTCAGCTTTATTATGAGTGGGATGGTTCATGATACCATAGTGAATGCTCAAGGTGAGATGGGGCAATATGTAAGAATTCTTTACAGACGACCTCTGTGGCGCAGTGGGTGAAAGCCCGCTTGAGATGCGGGTTCGATCCCCGCCGCGGGATAAATGTTTGTATGATCTGCAAATATTTATCTCTGGTCTGGGTGTTTCTATGTATAATATGTCATTACAAACAAAAAGTATAGGAGTAAGTAGTATATCAGTTATCTGGTTCCCATAGTACAAGCTTTGCTTAGTTTGGGGCTAGATGATGCTGTGTGAAATGTCCAGCATTATTTATTTACTTAGATATTTCATTGATAAATTAAAGGTCTTATCAAAATTTTCGATTCCGACGGGATTCGAACCCGCGATCATACGATCCTCCTAAATCCGGAGTGCCCTACCGCTCGGCCACGGAACCTTATTCGTCACCACCGAAATTTTTGATAAGATCATATTTAGCGGTAGTGACGAATAAGGCTAGAAGACAGAAGTTAGTATTCCATACGTGACAGGTTGCAAGCCCATCGCCGCCTATAATACTAACTGGTTACCTCACGATGTTTTCCTTCACCGTTGAGTGTTAAAGCGCATATTTTTACGAAACGCAAAATCCATTGGTGCAAGGCCGGGATTCGATCCCACGACCTTCTGATTGCAAGTCGAGGTACAACCCCATTCGGCCAACACGGCTCTGACTTTTTGGAAGGCTTAAATACAAGCTTTTATTCATTCACAGGGTGGTGATGATCAAATGAACCGCATAAGTTTAAATGGAACTGAGACATCATTACTACTGCAGCCTTCTCCACTCGTGAGGCGATTGCGGGCTGCGCTTAAAGCTAGTAAGTGACGTCACACAACGTTGCGCAACGTCACACAACGTGAGACAGCGTCAAGTCTAGAAAAGACAGTTTCGCGACGCAATTTTCGCAACGTTACAAAGTGACGTCACACAACGTTACACAACGTCACACAATGTGAGACAACGTTAAATGGAACTGAGACATCATTACTACTGCAGCCTTCTCCACTGGTGAGGCGATTGCGGGCTGCGCTTAAAGCTAGTAAGAAGTAGTGACGTCACACAACGTTACGCAACGTCACACAACGTGAGACAGCGTCAAGTCTAGAAAAGACAGTTTCGCGTCACAACGCAATTTTTCGCAACGTTACAAAGTGACGTCACACAACGTTACGCAACGTCACAACGTGAGACAACGTCAAGTCTAGAAAAGACAGTTTCGCGTCATAACGCAATTTTCGCATTGTTACAGAAAGTTTGTTGTTGTTGAAACAACGTAAATGTAACAACGTTATTCAACGTTGCTTGACGTCTGATCGCAACGTAAATGTAACGTCATGCAACGTTGCTTGACGTCTGAAAACGATTTTACGTTGCGCAAACAGTGAAAATATTGCAAAGAAACGCAACAAATCGTTATACAACGCTAAACAACGTTATGCAACGCTCGTAAGATAATAAAATCTCAAATATTTTAGGAAAATTTCAGTGATATTCACGATGACCAAAATTATACTTATTTTAGAGTTTAGTGCAATTTGTAAAATATATTTTTATAACGATTTAAGTCTAGATAATCATTTGGTTAATTAAATGATAATTTTATATATTTTATATATAATTAACCAAACCTATCAACATAATAATGTAATAATTAGTTGTAATTATTGTAAGATATAATTTTTATAGACCAATTTGTAAAAGTTAAATATTTTGATGGAACTGTTTTCCGATATACAGGGTGAAAAAAGACTGCTACCGAAAACTGAGGGGTTGTAATCAGACCATGATTCTAAACATACTTAGCGAAATAAAAACGCAAAAAAAATTTTTGACTTAGCTTCGTCATGCTATGTTATTTTCGGCTATTTACTACTAGTACAACATAATAAGACCATACCTACCTAATAATTTAATTTATAAAAGAAAAAAACATTTAAAACTCAAAATCCAGCAATCTCCGTAAAAAAACGCGCCCAGAACACACGCAAACAGTACTCTTCAAACGCTGTTTTCTCCGGATTTAGTGCATATTTCGGAAAATCCTTTTGGATTTGGTTGTCTTTTGGGATGCTGTACCTACCCCTTTCGGCTTCGGTAGACGTCTTTTTACACGCTGTATACTAAAATCCATAATCCTAGTAAAATCTGATAAAAAAAAACATTTATTAACCATCTGATCGCACACTGCCCGCGCCGTACGCGCAGCAGTCATTTCTATACAAAAAATGCTGATGACGTCAGAAAATGCGGCTCGCTTCTGACGTCAGCAGCATTTTCTCTATTGAATTGACAGTTACCTTATGAACAATGGTACAAGATATAGAAACGCTTGTAGAATGAACCGCACGAAAGTGCTTGAGCCAGCGCGGCCCGCGGCTTCGGCAGTCCTCGTTCATCCTACAAGCGTTTCTGGTTACCTTACTATCTGCCGAAAAATGTAATCCAGAATTTTGAAATCCAGATAACGTTTGACAGATTTTTGATTAACCTTCTTTTCGTAATACAGATAAACGAAATCCAGATATTTCAAAATCCAGATTTTCATTTGGTATTTTTTTGCACATAACAGATGTATTAAAATACACTCAAACGTTTGACAGATGTTTTAAAATCCAGATAATTCATTATACCACATGAGGTACAATAGGAGCAAGTCGGTTCTGGCACTCGCCGGCCGCTACCGCGGCACGCTTCGCTCGGCTCGTGCGTGGTTTATCACTATGCAACTAACTGCTCGTCGCTTCGCTCCTCGCAACCTATGCTACAGGACTGTCAGCCTGGGTTTGATTTGCACGAAATTTTGTACCACAGCTACCTATGTAATAAAGCTAAGGTACAATAGGAGCAAGTCGGTTCTGGCTGGATTTGAAGACTTCGACTTATAGTTAGTTCTGTCAAATGAAAAAAAAACTAAATGATAATCTTTCTTTAGTGTATCTGTCAAATGAAACATCTGCTTTGTGTAATGTCGGAATAATAAAACGATGTAAAACGTACTATCTGGATTTTGAATATCTATCAAACGTTATCTGGATTTCAAAATTCTGTATTACGTTTTTCGGAAGACAGATAGGTTACCAGCGTTTCTATATCTTGTACCATTGTTAATAAGGTTTATAATGGTGCGCTATAAAACTAATTGACGCGTCGCTTGCCAATTCAATGTGCATTGAGCAATAGAGTGCTCATTCCATGGAGCGTACACAGCACACATACACAATGTGTATACATGAACACAATGACCAACCACCTTCGTGGATTAAACGAACTATACAATTTTACTGTTGGAGATGGGGTAAGAAATTATATGCAATCTCAGAATGGTGTTGAAAGTCTGAATAAACATATTATAATTATTATATTAGTAAATGTATTGAGGTTAGTGCAATAATGCGTCCATATAGTATATAAATCTTATTATTATACAGGGTTTAAAAAGACTACTACCGAAAACTTAAGGGTTGCAATCAGACCATGATTCTAAACATATTTAGCGAAAAAAAAACTAAAAAGTTGTGTGTCAGGATCGTAGCGACTGGAGATCCGTGGTCTCTGCCTACCCCTTTGGGAAAGAGGCGTACTTTATGTATGTATGTAAAAACAAAAAAAACAAAATTACCAAGCTACGTCATTTAATGTTATTTTCTGGTTATTTACTACTTGTATAAACATAATAAGACCATACCTACCTAATGATTTCATTTATAAAAGAAAAAACAATTAAAACTCAAAATCCATTGTTTATCCATGTTTTACGTAGATTGCTGGATTTTGAGTTTTAATTGTTTTTTCTTTTATAAATGAAATGATTAGGTAGGTTTTGTCTTATTATGTTGTACTAGTAGTAAATAACCGAAAATAACATAAAATGACAAAGCTAAGTCAATTTTTTTTTGCGGTTTTCTTTTCCGATAAATCTGTTTAGAATCATGATCTGATTGCAACCCTTCAGTTTTCGGTAGTTGTCTTTTTACACCCTGTATAAATCTGCCTGCTTACCAAGACTATCTTAGCCGTTATCTCGTGGTCCCATTATTTTGTCCCATTATGGGACTCCGAGTAAGAACTGTTTCTCATAGTCCCATTAGGTGCAGTTGTGGAAGAAGATATCTTGACCAAAGTCAGATGAATAGGTTAAGATAGTGACAAATTACGCGCGAGGCGAGCGAGCGTAGCGAGCGTGCCGCGGCAGCTAATGCGCCAGATATCATTATTCTCTCAACCAAGCTAGGAATTCTCTCTTGTGGTCCCATCCGACTTCTGTAGCGCAGTGGGCGAAAGTCCGCTTGCGCCGCAGAAGGTTGCGGGTTCGATTCCCGCCGCGGGACAAATGTTTGTATGATCTACAGATATTTGTCTCGGGTCTGGGTGTTTTGTATGTATAATATTTATGTATTTACGAACTAAATGTATTTAAGTAGTTTATCAGTCATGTAGTACCCATAACACAAGCTCTGCTTACTTTGGGGCTAGATGATGCTGTGTGGAATGTCCAGCATTATTTATTAATGAGAAAAAATAATGATGAAAATTTGGATACCGGCAAGTAGGATTTCGTGGCCGAGCGGTAAGGCACTCCGGCTTTAGGAGGATCGTCTGATCGATGCGGGTTCGAATCCCGTCGGAATCCAAAATTTTGATAAGACTTTTCATGTCTTAAAAAAATAATGAGACCACGAGAAAACGCCCGACTATCTACTAGATTAATTTTAAGATATAAATTGATTTCTTTTTGTCGCACTTGTATAGAAGAGACCTTGTATATTTTTAGTCAATTCTAAAAAACAGGGTCACGACTGTATCCCCAAGGCGCGGTAGACATTCTCTCAGATCTTTATATTCCAGATCCTTTGAAGATGTCTAAGGGGGTAGTCAGAGGCATGTACAAATACATATTCTACTAGAGATATTATGTCACGCTAAGCAGAAGGAAATGTTTGGTCGTTTCAATCACAGACCAATTTGGATGAAACTTTGAATAAGTGTTGATAATGTTCTCAAATATATGTATTTTGTGATTAATATTATTTACTAGAACTAGTGATAAGTACATATCTGACTTTTGTGATCATAATCATAATAAATACATTTTCTAAATTTTGTTTTTATTCCGTAGTCCAATATTATTATTATTTTAGCTTAAACCGGGTCTCCTTCGACACTGTTTTTGTCATCGCCAATATTTTTTCGATCAAACATCGAAAAAAATATTGGCGTGACCTTTTTCTTATTACGTCAGAAAATCCATTATGGATACCCAGGCCGTGGGGACCGTGGAAGGGTTATGTCGGACTCTCACCGACTAATGGCCGGCCCCCATGCACGTCAAGGGGCTCCGGGATCTCCTACGGAACGCACCGGTGCCCCTCTCGGATTTGCCTAAAGCACTGGGAATGACACCCACAGTCACGCCCGGCACCCTCGCGGTGCTACGGCGCTCGCTACAGAGCGGAGTGGCATACTGTTTTGTTAGCTCAAACAAGGAAACATGGTTATCCAAGGCAGATGTATAACATCCCCGCATTCGCCTTGGGAGGGGTAATTTCATTTCAGAACATTGAGGTTGTGCGTTTCGTAGATGTCTGATGTTCATGGTTTAAAGTCGCAGGAGACGGAAATGTTTTGCTAGTTTTGGTCGCAGGAGACACGGCTTAAGAGTGTGCAGGAGCGATTAAGGCAATTTTGTAGTTCGAAATCGGTATTTATCTCAGCATCTGTGAAAGCTACAACCTTCATATTTAGGTAAATGATACTTCATTGTTTTATCTTGGATTACGTGTTTTAAAAACACGATTGGTGAAAGTTTTCTAGATAAAATATTTCTTAGAAAAATACATGTTTTGCACACATTTTGCTATTTATCTCAGGAACAGCACACTTGTTTTTGTAAGGTTTTGTTTTGTCAAGAAACCTACAAGTATTTCTTTAGTTGTGTCTTTTAATTTTTCGATTGGTTGATTAATTAACTTGTAATTAGGTAAAAATTGTTTTGGCGATGTAAATGACATTGCGTTTCTATCGTTCTGTACTTCTCACACGCCGAACAAATCACACTCGCTGTCCCGCTTACAAAATGGCGGCGTATGGCACACTCTTAAGGAATTCATGTACGTTTTTTTATGATGTCGACTCTTGACCTCGAAAATTACATAGGCAAGAATGAGGTCTACGATGGAGCGAGCCTACCCAGAAGGTGCCTATTAACTCTCTTAAAAACAACAGGGTCGTAGCACAGCGGAAATACAGACGCTGGAAGCTGATTCCAATTTTTTGCAAGAACTTTGAAAGCGCTTAGTTCTAATATGTGGAATATCCACCAGGTGTAGATGATAATCAGCTGTGCGTCTGAAGTCCCTGTAAAAGAACGGTGAAGGCGGAATGAGGTCGTGTAGCTCCTGGGCACACTCATCTGTAGAAGACCGACAAACTCGCTACCTCACGACGGTGGCTCAGACTGTCGAGTGCCGAGTTTTGCTTCGGCAAGAGTCTTCACCTACGTCGTTCAAGTAGGTACCAAAACCAATAAATAGACACAATTCATCATATCGCACCCCACAACTAATATAGTCGTAACTCAAAAAAGGCGATTTTGAGATACAGCGTTTTGAAGTTTTGAAAAATCATACCGCCCAGAATATTAAATATTATGCTTTTTCTTAAATGCACGATTGTAGATATATTATCTGGCTTTAATAATTTTATATTTTTGATTATATACAGCTAATACATTCTGAGAAATAAATTTTATTTTACTAGTACTTTGAGTTAAGACTATATTGCCTATCAATAAAAAATCAATTTTGGATTACGACTGTAAGGCCTGTTCAAAAACTAACAAAAATGCGTTTTGACGGGCGTTTTATTTAAATGAATATGTATGAGACTTACATCATAATATCGAGTTGTAGGTACAATCTACTTATATTATAAAAAGATTTAAGAAGATTGTTCACCTGGATATCTCCAGGCGACAGATACCCCAACCAAATTGACTACTTTCCTACATCATGATCAATACCCGCTGGAGATCTCCACCACCAATGCAAAACCTTTCCCATGAAAAGATTGCGGCATAGACCACACATTATTCGTAGCGAAACGTGGTTCTCCATGCGTCTGAAGGCAACAGTGGAATGCACTATTACAGGTTCCAAAAAAATCAACAAAACAGGGCTATCTATCAGTCAGCAGCCAAGCCGTGGATATTAATCTTAGGGTAGGGACAACTCACTCCTCCCCACAAAGCACGCTCACAGACTACAAACAGCAGACCTGTTAAAAAAAGATTCCTTTGAAGAAAGTTCAAATCAAACCAAAGTCCTATGCTTTATACGATGCACAAGGTAAGCACTATCTTAAGACTAGAACCGATAGCATATAGATGGTGTGAAAACTGCGAAGACCTCTACAAAGACACGTCAATTGTCAGCTTAACTCACATATTTTAGCCAATTCACATGACCACGAATAAAGAGGATAATAAGTCTCAAAAGGGAAGTGTATGCTGAGATTAAGAAGCTTAAACAAAGCATCAGGACCTGATATGATTATGGCTGAAGTCTTGAAAGCTCTAGGTGACGCTGCGGTGGACGTATTACATGGAATCTGTAATACTGTCTTTCGGACGGGTGTATGGCCTCAGGACTGGTCGGATTCTACTAATATCGATGCACCGAAAGGGTTATACTAAGAAGTTTGAAACTTATCCCTCTCTGTTATGTTATTCACGCAAGCGAAAACTACTGATTATAATTAACAGCAGATTGTGGCTTTTATTGTACTGGCAGATATCTCCGAAACAACCGGGATTTGTGAATGGATACATTCTGAATATAAAGCAGATTATCGAGAAATACTATGAATATTCGACACTCCTGGAGTAATTTTGCTTTATCAACTACAGCAAGGCGTTCGACTGCGTTAACTGATCCCTTTTTTGACTGATTTTGGAGTACCACAACAACTTATCTCCCTCGTCAGATGCCATGAGTCGGGGGGTAGTATAAGGGTCGATAAGTCTTTTTATCAACCATTTAAGTTAAGGAGTAAGGCAAGGCTGCATCCACTTACTAATGGTTTTCAACATACTTAATAAGAAAGAAAAAAACCGTAATTAGAAGTCACTACCCTCAGTTATGTGGAATCGACTGTGGACTCTTTCTGTAAATAAATAGATATTTAGCAAAACTGAACAGGCGGAACCGTCATATTTATAGTTAACCCAAAATATCGAATAACTTTCGCGATGATTTTAACAGGTCATACAGTAGTAACTCAAACAAAACAGTGGCAATATAGTCCTAAGTCGAAATATTTTTCGTAATCTATCCACGAAAGGAAATTATTGACAAGCAATAAAGTCTCAACTTGTGATGTAACGCTCATATTTATATTTTATTGACAGGCAAAAGTGTCACAACTAGATAATAAGACTATATTGACTACTCACTTGTGTTGTTTTTGTATAAAAGCTGACAATCACTATGTCTTATATTAACATGAGACAGGTTAAACACGTCTGGACTAAGTTGTAACGGTGTTACTTGTCGAAAGAATGAACGAGATTGACAGTCAATAAAGTTTTATAGTACTACCGATTTGCGATAAAAATAGGTAGAAATGTAAGGGTCTCACCAGTCTGTAGAGAAAGAATTCTTCTTCTTGGTGGCATACTTAACTCAAAAGTGCAAAATTTTGAGTTACGACTATATTAGTTGTGAGGTGCGATATAATAAAAATGTTTATTTTACATATAAATGTAATTTTACATACATTGTCTTTGAGACTATAAATCGTATGGACTTTACAAACTGAGTAAGTATTAAAGTACAAATATCTAACTAAATACCTGTTATTTAAGCGATACTAATCTAAGACAAATGAAAGAATATACTACATTGAGAAAATTGACATCATACATAGTTAAGCCTGTGTTTTATGTACCTTTAAACGCTACGAGCGAATATCGCTTACATTTGAACAAGTGCCGTACAATTCAGTTTGTGTGCTATCCAGTTTAGGTTCCTAAACTGAATCGCAAAGTTTTCGTACCGAGACAACATGACGTTAAGCAAAAAATTGTTTTACTTGTATTATATTGCAAAACGATTCAGTTTTTACGACAAGTCTAGTAAATTGTATTATGTAGTAACTTTTATTATGATACGTCATGGTACGTTATAGCGCAACCCTTCAGTTTAGGAGCTAAACTCGATCGCTATAAGAGCTCATAGTAGAGCCATCGAGTTATAATGTATAACTCGATGAGTAAAGCCAGGCCTGTACGGATTAGGAACCTGTAGCAACTGCAATAACTGCAGGTACGGACTAGCGTTCTTTATACGCATACCTATTGGCGGATGCTACACACTCGATAACTATCGCGATCCTGGATCACGATCCAAATTTTGATCGAAACTACTTAATAAACACTCGATACGTATAGCGTCAGTACAGTATTTCTTTCACCACAGACGATAAAAATTACAATATTCGACATTAGATCCATACATTTTCTGTCAAATCACAGACCACAGATTATACACTCGATATGGATCGACAATACTTGATACAGATCGTGGATTTTTAGAAATTCGGCGATCCGTATCACTATACGCGATACTACATATCGTGATACTGGATCACGATCCAAATATCACGTGTAGCATCCGCCATAGGAACGCCACTAAGCGCAGTACGCGCACATTGGAACTAGTTCGTACACGGCACAAGAACGCGATTGACAGATTTTAGTTTTATCGAAGCGTAGTGAGTGATAACAAAAATATCTAAATCGTGTATCATAACATTCTTTATGGATTGCTTAGTAGTGGCATTTATAAGTAGGTCTCTACTATAGAGCGGGTATCACACTACACGGTAACAAGGAGTGGTGTAATAAGAGATAAGAGTAGGGACTCATAACTCCCCTGGTTAGGGAACTAGGGCGACCGGACGGTCCCGGCAAGCCTTGCTCCCTAACTACCCGGTAGTTGTACCCCCTGAATACCGTGTACTGTGATACCCGCATAAACACTTAATAATTCTCGTGTTTGAATACATCTAAGATTATAAGTAGGTAATGTAGGTAGGTATACAGTCATCATCATCATCATCATCAATGGCCTTTTACATTTATGCAGCGACAGGTATACAGTACGACCAGGAATTCGTTTCGTTGCGTACGTTCTAATACGTTTCGATGCGCAGTATTTTGTATTATAAAAGCTACTGCGCATGCTTCACGAACGCCTAGATCCCCTACCTACATAATTAGGCTCAATGCACATTGAATTGGCAGCGACGAGACATTATAAACCTTATGAACAATGTTACAAGATATGGAAACGGTTGATATAATAATAATGCTGGACATTTCACACAGCATCATCTAGCCCCAAACTAAGAAAAGCTTGTACTATGGGAACCAGATAACTGATATACTTATATGCTTTTTATTTGTGACCAGAGATAATAGAGAAGTCTAGAATGAATGACGCGCGACCGCGCGAGATGCTAGAGTCGGCGCGACATCTCGTTCATTCCATACCTTGTTGCAGTCTTCATAAGGTTTATATTGTCTTGTTACGTCGCGTCGCTGCCAATTCAATTCATTCATTCATTCGTCGTGTCAATGTGCTCATACATACATATTAAATTAGCTTGCTCCAAAAGGAAGCCACCGCTATGGCCCTATCTGAAGCCGCAATAAGGTCTTCCTAGGTGCAGCTGGTTGGGCTGTTGAACACAGCGCCATCTGTGTGTCAACGGCTGTATTTAATATGTAGCTGGCATAGTAACGTGAGTTCGATCTTTTTATTACAATAACTTTCATCGAAAATACTTTTACAAATTAGTTCGGACAGTCGCCACAGTGGCGCTGTCCTGCTGCTATATAAGGTTGTCTGATCTGTCATTCGCTCTCTTTTTTGCCATCTCCTGACCTGTACAATATAATAAATCCTGAATTTCTGTTATAGCTGGCTTTCCATTTCCTGCATTTTACATGGTGACCCCGACGTGATCCTTGGAGAAGTCTAGAAAATTCTCAAGGAACAGAAGATTCCAGTTTCGAGGGGAGCGGAAGCGTGGACGAGCGTTCCTGGGTCGACACGAGGACGTGACCACGCGGTACCATTCCAACCTCGTACCTGCAGCAACCGATTGGCAGCCGTGGAATTCAGCTAGCAGAGCAGGAAATACGGAAAAGAGCAAGATCACGAACATACCAGAAAACCGAAAATCTAGCGGCATTGAATAAGTATCAACCTATCAAGTAAGTGAGCTGGCATATTTTTCAACGCATATTTTAATTTACCTATTCATAGCAGTGAATTTGCAATCCCGTCTATCCTTAAAAATTTTTTTTTGCTCCACGTGTCATCAAACACGTGTGTTGTATTCTCTCTTCTCTTTTTCCTATTCATAGTAGTGAATTTGCAAGCTCTTTTATTCTTGGATTTTTTTGCGCTCCACGTGTCGTCGAACACGTGTGTTTGTGTGTCTCTTCTCTTTTTTCAAAATGGCTAAAGCAGATAGCAGTGAACTTAAAGAATTAAAGAGGAACCGAGGCGTCCTAAAGGGCAAGTTAACCTTATTCAAAAAATATGTAACTAGTATCGAGTTACCCATATCTGCCGAGACTTGTATAGACTTAGAATTAAGAATAGAGAGAATAAAATCAGTTTTCGATGAATTTGAGAATGTCCAAGACAGAATAGAAACCATATGTACCGATATTGATGCGCAATTATTAGAAAGAGAATCAACACAAAATACCTACTACGAAAACGTGGCCATTGCGAAACGTGCTATGAATGATTTGTTATCTCAGAATTCCAGTTTTTCTGCTAATGTGACCACCACCGAACAAGAAAATAGTACCTCAATTAAATTCCCAGATATTAAATTACCATCATTTAATGGTGACATCACACAGTGGCTGGAATTCAGAGATACCTTTGATGCCCTCATAAATCAAAGTAACCTAAAACCGATTCAAAAATTCAAATACCTGAGAAGTTGTTTACAAGATAGTGCACTTATTGTAATAGGTTCATTGGAGTACTGCGAGGAAAGCCATGCAATAGCATGGAAACTTCTATGTGAACGCTTCAATAACCCAAAAAAGCTTGTAGCTAACCATCTCAAAGCACTTCTCCACGTGGATCAGATTTCGAATACCTCAAGTGCATTGCGAGGTTTTTTAGATAACATCTCTAAGCATTTGAGAGTCCTTAATAAACTCAATATTTCAACCGAAAATTGGGACAACCTCCTAATATTTATGTTAGCCCCAAAATTAGACTCGCAAACATTACGAAAGTGGGAGGAGAAATCAAACTCAAATGAATTGCCTTCATTACAGGACTTCAAGTCATTCCTGCGTTCACGGGCGGATCTGTTGGAGTCTATGAGTTCTTCCGACCTGCCCAGTGACCAGGGACAAGCGAAAAACAATGCGACCAGGAAGGCCATGGTAACCACGTCCACGTCCAACTCTAACTCAAGCTACAAGGTACCGAATTCAAATACCTATTCTAATCGATGCCCGTATTGTGAAAATCCACACTACATAAACCAATGTCAAAAATTTTTAGCATTGAGTGTTAGGTCTCGTATCCAGACGGCGAGAAACCTGCGTCTTTGCACCAATTGTCTAAGGTCAGGACACTTAGTATCTAATTGTCGCGCGAGTAGCTGCAGAACGTGCAAAGGTAAGCATAACACACTTCTGCACATCACGCACACACCAACAAACACAGCACCTACCAATCCTTCTAATACCGATCATACACCAACCACACTAAATCTTCAATCAGCTGTGACAGAACCGAGACAGTCCCTTAACTTACATACCACCGAACAAACACCGAATATCCAATTAACACCGATTCAAAATAAGACTGTCATCCTATCAACTGCCCTGGTGAAGGTGATTGACACCGATAATCAATCACACACCTACACACCCTGCCACAAAGGGCAGGAAAGGAGATGCGACATATTTTGTGTTGGGGCTCCGCACTCACACTGGATTTGGGAAGGATCTCCTATACCCCATTTGGCTAGGTTACTTTTGCATCGACCAACCTGTGCCAATTCAATGTGCATTGAGCTTTATGGTAACTGATAAATTGATAATGTGTTACATATAAAAATGTATGCAAGTGGTCCCAGAATACAAGCGCCATAATGATAAACCAAGAATTACCTACAACTTACACTTATCAGATTTTCTTAAAGGCAAATTGATTTGTGACAAAACTAAGCCAAAATAGGTATTATAGGGTTCAAATTCATTGATAAAAGTGATCGCTTGATTAATTAATTTGTTCAACACGTTGAGTGCCAGGGATGCACCTGGTGTAGTTAGTAGCGATTGGCAGTGTATGCGTTATAAATTACAAATATCAAAGTTACTAAATCGGTCCAGCCGTCAAGAAAATACAATTGATTTTGATTATATTTAGCTGAACCATTGACCACCACCCAATTATGCTCATAAATAATATGTTTTAGAAAAAAAAATCATACACCTAATTTAGTATTAAGTACTAAAAATAATGCAAAATAATATTTTACAATATTACCTGATAGATATAAAAAAAAGTATTCTACATAATAGGCACTGATCGTTGTGAAGTTAGTAAATATAATTAAAAAGTGCACTAAATGCTATCAGTTATATAATTTTATTTAGTGTATATAATTTTATCTGTGGTTTTAAAGTAAGATATTTGTCACTGTCAAACTTTTTAAACTTTCGTGATAGAATAGCCGGAATA
Organism: Epirrhoe alternata; assembly: GCA_963565295.1. NCBI lineage: Eukaryota > Metazoa > Arthropoda > Insecta > Lepidoptera > Geometridae > Epirrhoe > Epirrhoe alternata. Next base: position 4,325,531 of record OY751403.1, read on the forward strand.
GGTACGTGATAAATACCCGGTTTTAAAAATAATAATTTTGTCACTGTCAGTTTAGTAATGCCAAATATGTGACCATAGATAAAATAAATTGCTGTTTTTACAGGTAAAAAAAACAGCGCTAAAATTGTGCACTGACAAAATAAATCTAGATTTTAGTCCTAGGTACGTTAAATAAAGTTCTATATTAAGTGAAATAATAAAAAAACTTAACTCTATGAACGACACATTTTCTACATAAGATTTAATACTTAAAATCGGAATAACATACGAGTATGCTAAGGCTCAATGCACATTGAATTGGCAAGCGACGCGTCCATTAGTTTTATAGCAAGCCATTATAAACCTTATGACAAGATATAGAAACGCTTGTAGAATGAACCGCTGGAAAGTGTTCGAGCCAGCGCGGCCCGCTAGATGGCTTTCTATAAAACTAATTGACGCGTCGCGTGCCAATTCAATGTGCATTGAGATTAAGAACAGTAAACACAAATATATCAATTGAGACATTTTCATTATGAAATGAAAAGTCTTATCAAAATTTTCGATTCCGACAGGATTCGAACCCGCGACGATCAGACAATCCTCCTAAAGCCGGAGTGCCTTCAACCACTCGGCCACGGAACCACTGACGTCTGATTCGAAATTTTTGATAAGCTCATATTTATCAGTTAAGCATCCTTTCTTTGTTATTTGTGTGTGTAGTTGCACATACGTTGTTTCTGTGTGCGTACGGGAACCCTCGCTTATCGCTTACACACACAGATACAAATCTACACACAATTGATTGCTATATATCACGTACATTGTGATAATTTCCTAGATTATATTAATATTTATTAAATTAAATAATTTTATTTGAGTTCACTGTTCTAGCCTTAATATAAATTTGCTTCAATTATATTTTCACCATAATTTAAAAATCTAAATTAAATTTAACTATTGCCATACGATTTAGGAATAAACAAGACCGTCATATAAAATATATTTATTTAAAAACAAAATTAGTTGCTTGAGACGTGCACAACATTGAAACCGAAACTATTTCATTATGAAATGAAAAGTCTTATCAAAATTTTGGATTCCGACGGGATTCGAACCCGCATCGATCAGACGATCCTCCTAAAGCCGGAGTGCCTTACCGCTCGGCCACAGAATCCCAGTTGCCAGTATCCAAATGTTCGATAAGCTCATTTTCGTTTGAGCACCGAAAAACACTGAAACTATTTTAATAACAGGGTCACTAGTATCCCCAAGGCGCGGTAGACATTCTCTCAGATCTTTTATGTATTCTAGATCCTTTGAAGATGTCTAAGGTAGTCAGAGGCATGTACAGATACATATTTGATACATGCCTATCTTGCAGAAGTTGGTATTCTATACGTGACAGGTTGCAAGCCCATCGCCGCCTATTACTAACTGATTTCCTCACGATGTTTTCCTTCACCGTTTAAAGCATTGATTAAAAATATTACATTATTTTGTTTGTATTGGCTTCATAAATATAAATTCTGATGTTTACCTAGTAAATAAAAATGTGATGTGCCTTATTCCGTGCTCATAAAGACCAATTTAGAATGACTATCACAACTTTTCCTATTTCTCAATCTTTTACTGTTATAATTTTGTTATCAGCGAGCGTTTCAGGTAAAATTTTACATAAGTATATTAAGTTATTAGGTAATCTATAGAAGTAAACAGGGTTATTTGTAAAACACCGGTAGCCTCTCAGGACTGTATTACTATCATCATAAACAACAACTTTTGTTCTATGACTTTACAAAACATAATACATTTACCAAAAACAAACATTCAAGATTTCGTTTGCCTATCCAACACATTACTACTTACTTACTGAACACATTTCGGCCCTCGCCGCCCTAACGCCGCTCCCTTTGCTTTGTAGGTACTATCGCTTTCTTTTGTTTCGCATAGACTTTGTCGTTAAATTTAAATATTTTTTTTTATATGACAATCTGATGGAAAAAAATAATGACGAATTTTTAAAACTCATAGAACAAAAGTTGTTGTGATGATAGTAATACAGCCCTGGGAGGTTACCGGTGTTTTACAAATAACCTTGTATACATATTTTATAGAAACTAAGCGTAATTACAGTTAAATTATAATAAAAATCAATAAGTAAAATTGACTTAAATTCGTAATTGTATTAAAAATTAAATATTCCATTTAATTATTATTAATATTGCATACGAGCTCCAATTATTAAGCCTTTCTTAACACTCTTGGATTTACACGATTTAAAAAAAAATTAAGACTTTAAAAATATCACATCCAAAATCGCACTTATTCCTTTTATAAAACTCTGTCTACATATTACAGTCACCTACAATAAGTAAAAAAAAACAGTGGCAGCAGAAGTGAAAACTTATACTGTTCTAAACTTGACAAATAACCTGGTGTCGGTGAGCAGTCACGTGACTCACACGTGCCTTTTCGAGGCGAATCCAAGATTTTTTTTTTTATTTTCACTTCAAAAAGTTCCGTTTTTATTTTAATGGAGATTAAATAGTGCAAGCGACTGTACTGATAGACTCGTGGATGTATTGTGACATTACTACTTAACACAGATGCTACGCTTTCTCAATTACCTTCTTCCTCTGCGCTATTCTTCTCCGTCTATTAATGACGGGCACGAAGCCCCATAACGCCGCCCCTCCAACAAGTATAAAACCAAGTGTCACAAACAAAGATTTATAAGACTGCGTATATTCAAACCAAAAACCACAGATCGGCGGTCCTATCAGTTGAAGAATACCGTTCACGAACAAACTAATCCCATACGAAGACATAAGTCGTTCTGGGCCTAACATCTCCGTCATAACCAGCGCGGTGACTCCAACGTTTATGCCCGAAGCTAGCCCGAAAATCGAACAAAACGTACTGATTGCCGAATAGCTAGTCACTAAAGGTATTAGCGCTAAACTTATCCCGGAAAGCAATAGCCCGAAAATGAAGAAATAACGCTTCGGCGTGGTTACTACATCAGATAGCGCTGAGCCACCGATTCGGCCGACGAGATCTAGCGCCGAAATTATCGATAACAAATACGCGCCAAGCGATTTATCGAAGCCACATTCTTTCGCGTAAGACGGCACGAGGATTATAAAATTTGTGTATGATATCGCGCACGTGCAATTCGATATCAGAATCACTAAATATATAGGATCTTTTAGTAAATTCACATCGAAGTATTTACTCGGTTCGGTTTTAGCGATATCCTTCTTGACTTTATGCTTTTTCGGTTTCATACAACAAATCCTACCCGGAGCCAGACCACTGGTCACTGATTTCAAGCTAAACTGAGAAGCAAACTCACTCGGCTTCTCAAACGCGGAAAGAGTTGACCCATGAAACGGCGTCGACATATACTGAAAGCTAGATGCGGAGGGACTGCGTTTCGGCGTTTTCGGCACTTGCAGTTTCCTCATAAAAGCCTCCTGACTGTTCGCTCGACTGCTTTTACCTTCAGGAACAGATTCTAACAGACTGAGATTGCTGGGCAAGTGACTTTTGCTGGCGAGATTATGCAGAGCATTTTTCGAGTTGACAGGAGTCGATATTTTCTTCGGCCTATCGATATTGGAGGCAGCACTAGCGGACCGAGCGAAGTCTTTTGTAGGTGATGCTCTTTCGTCGAGTTGTGCGTTAGATCTGTTTTTGAAGATAGGTGGGGATCCATTTTGTTTGTCTTCGGGTGTGAAGACAACGTGTGGATGAGATGTTTCTTCAACGTCGCCGATGTCTTCTTCGGCGAATGGTTCCAGCTGTTGACAATTCATAAAATATCGGCCATTAGCCTATATAGAAATATCCGACATTAACTGTCGGCTGTAAGGCCCTAAGGTATGTGGACTAGATGGCGTCGACCATAATGAAGTAGATCTCTTTGCCATAGATTGGGGGAATTAAACCTACCCCCAAAAGTTTTGTTAACTGTCTATGCCCATACGGGATGTCTTTAAATAAAACAAAATTGTACGAAAATACATTATTTATTAAAAAATAGCATCAACATTTTCTTATTAACTAAAGGACCTATTTCATAAAATCAATATTATCCTTTCACATGGAAAACTATTCCCTAATTTAGTAATTTTACAAATCTGATTGACCAAAATTTTGAGTATCAACATATAATATATAATGCTGGACAATTTTACACAGCATCATCTAGCCCCAAACTAAGCATAGCTTGTACTATGGGAACCAGATAACTGATATACTACTTATATACTTTTTGTTTGTAAATACATACATAATATACATAGAAACACCCAGACCCGAGATAAATATTTGCAGATCATACAAACATTTATCTCGCGGCGGGGATCGAACCCGCAACCTTCTGCGTCTCAAGCGGGCTTTCACCCACTGCGCCACAGAGGTCGTCAATGAAAAAAAAAACATGGTTGCATGCGTGATTGAAACACAAACATACAAAGTTTTTTTTTTTCTTAGAGATCTAAAAGAAAAACTGCTTGCAGTTTAAACAAAGACGACCTCTGTGGCGCAGTGGGTGAAAGCCCGCTTGGGACGCAGAAGGTTGCGGGTTCGATCCCCGCGGCGGGATAAATGTTTGTATGATCTGCAAATATTTATCTCGGGTCTGGGTGTTTCTATGTATAATATGTATGTATTTAGAAACAAAAAGTATATAAGTAGTATATCAGTTATCTGGTTCCCATAGTACAAGCTTTGCTTAGTTTGGGGCTAGATGATGCTGTGTGAAATGTCCAGCATTATTTATTTATTTATTTATAAAGAACGAAAAAGTTTATACATGTAGAAAACATGTTTTGTAGATTAATGTGTGTGGATTATACATTGATTGTGAAAAAGGTCCACAGATTAAAATTATTTTAACAATATGAAGTTGCCTCAACATGTGATGAAAAAAATTAAAAATACTTGAAATACTTCGCGCCTTGGCCAAACACATTGGCCTGTACTAATAAACTTGACATAAAGTTAAGTAATGCATATCCTATGAATTAAGAAATGAAAAGTCTTAACAGGATCGTAGCGACTGGAGATCCGTGGTCTCTGCCTACCCCTTTGGGAAAGAGGCGTGATTTTATGTATGTATGTAAGTCTTATCAAAATTTTTGATTCAGACGGGATTCGAACCAGCGACGATCAGACGATCCTCCAAAACCGCTCGGCCACGGAACCACTGACGTCAGAATCGAAATATTTGATAAGCCCATATTTATCGGTTAAGCACCGGTTAACGCACTCCGGCTTTAGGAGGATCGTCTGATCGTCGCAACCGCTCGGCCACGGAACCACTGACGTCAGAATCGAATACCAAGTGTGGATCAACACTTTTATATTACAAAAAAAATCTATGAATTACCATACAAGTTAGTTTATGCATGACAGTTTTTTAGTAACGGCCATTGTTTTTTAGAAACATAATTCTTAAAATGTGATCTGAACTGTTCAAATTCGATGTTATGCTGGAATTCGCATACCTACTTACTCACAGCGGACCTTTAGCTCTCTGAAGTTAGGTGCACTAAACGATTGCGCAGGTTTTGTAGAGTAGGCGAGATAGCACGATGCAACAAACTAAGCGAGTGAGCGAGACAGCTATACAGCGCTTCGTCTTATGTCATCCAAAATGGGTTCTGCTACTGCAGAAAGCCAAAGATGCTGTGACTACTGTAAGAAAAATATTACAAAAATACTGGTCTACCCTAAAAATATAAAAATAAACAAATTCGGTAACTAATGTCGATAATACAAAATGTATAACATTAAAAACTAAAAAGGAAAACGACTTCAATGATAATTACAATTGAGAATGAAGATTTTAGAAGTAAAGTAAAGTAAAAGTTTATTTTGCTAAATTTGTGGTAGGTACAAGTTACAAGGTACAAGTTACATTCATGTTATTAGCAAAAAAGGTTACCACTCAGCATCGTGCAAGTGCAGAGAAGGATACCTCCCCTGCACAAGCGCTGGTATTATGTGGCACCAGATGCGCTGGTATTATGTGTTTTTTTAGTTTTCAATCAATAATATAAAAAAATGGACCACCTCGAAGGTTAGAACAAAAAAACCGTGGCGCTCCCGGGAGTGCCGAGAGAGAAACTTGAACAATTAGGTGCCTAGTGTATTTTTTGAATCGTCAGCAAATCTAAATAAATAAATAATGCTGGATATTTCACACAGCATCATCTAGCCCCAAACTAAGCAAAGCTTGTACTATGGGAACCAGATAACTACTTACATACTTCTTGTTTGTAAATACATATATATTATACATAAAAACACCCAGGCCCGAGATAAATATTTGCAGATCATACAAACATCTATGCCGCGGCGGGTATCGAACCCGCAACTTCCTGCGTCTCAAGCGGGCTTTCACCCACTGCGCCACAGAGGCCGTCCAAAGATAATGACTTCACCCGTTTAGTTATGTGAGCTTCTAGAAATGTAAAAGTTCACCGAGTACAGAACTAGATGGCGCTACTGGTTGGTGAGCAGTCACGTGACTCGCACGTGACCTTTTCGGTGCGAATTCAAGAATTTATTCTCATCTCAAAAGTGCCCAACACGCCTATACAAGCTTTCACATCAAAAATTTTCAAAATCGATACATACTTGTCAAAATACAATAGTAAACATAATATACTATTCAAACATAGACCTCCTTTACGTCATGTCGGTTAATGAAGTTCGTATGAGTCAATGGCCAACTCTGGTGACGGAGTTTTTAGGCCGCCTTAAGGCCTCCGTCATGGCTTAACGATTTAACAGGGACCGACATAACGTGCCTGAAGCACGGAAGCGCTCAGATGAAAACGCCACTGGCGGTCACCCATCCACTTAGAGACCGTTTAGAACGTTGCATAACTTCGACAATCTATCAAGAACGACTCGGTTAATAAACTAGCTTTGATTTTAAGAGTCTTTCATTTTAAACTAACTTTTAATATAGTTTTTTTTTTGTTTTGTTATGAAAATCCCGAGAGAATCGATAAAGACTATCCTTTCAATTGATTGTTGCTTCTCGTATAACTTAGTCCATTCGAGCGTGTCACGTGATGTAGCTGCGTTACGATTGGACCTTGAAAATCATTATGCAACATGTCCTAAAAAATCAATAAAAGATTTTTCAAGTGAAAACTTAAATCGACTTAGGAATTGAATTGATACGATCAAACTTCTATTTACAACCCTAATATGAAGCCCTGTCAGTTTGTGTAGTTTAAAATGAAAGACCCTATATTATGGTAACTGTCTTCGCATATTAACAATAGCTTTAGGATTTCAGTCAATAAAATAAACATGATTTTAAGTACCCTAAACCGACGAGCATGTATGAAGAATGTAATGAGAGTGAATGAGGCGAAAGTTGTGTGTCAGGATCGTAGCGAGTGGAGATCCGTGGTTTTTGCCTACTCCACAGGGAAAGAGACGTGACTTTATGTATGTATGTATGATTTTGATAAAGTAAAAAAAAAACAATTAAAAATACTTAATAATAGTTTTGATACTAATAAAAAACAATTAAATTAAATTAAGTCTCTTAAGAATACGTCTGTGTCTTTTTGTAAGGTTGATAAAGTTTTGTTTTTGTAATGTAATCAAGACATTATTATCCTTACTAATAAACGTTGCATAATAATAATCAATAAAATAAATAATGCTGGACATTTCACACAGCATCATCTAGCCCCAAACTAAGCAAAGCTTGTACTATGGGAACCAGATAACTGATACACTACTTATATAATTTTTGTTTGTTAATACATACATATTATACATAGAAACACCCAGACCCCGAGATAAATATAGTGCAGATCATACAAATAATTATCCCGCGGCGGCGATCGAACCCGCAACCTTCTGCTTCACAAGCGGGCTTTCACCCACTGCGCCACAGAGGTCGTCATCAAAAATTAAATCCAATTTGTTTCAGGCAACATTAGTCAAATACAAGATGGTAAATATTTAAAACTGCGGTCCATATTATATCATAAATACCTTAATCGAACATAAATAAAATAAACCTTTTTACTAGCACGTAGTATCGGTGACGGTTAATGCATAAACTAAAAAAATTGTATGGTTATTCATAGGTTATACATGACATAACTTTATGCAACGCTTATTAGTAATAGGGTAAGTATGTCTGTTCTATTTATTTATGACACAGGCCCGTTGTCTCTTCAAAAATAGAAAAAAAAATAGGTACTACTTACCTACTTACGTACAGTCGAACATAATTCCTACTCCCTTTTTTTTGGAAGTCTATACTGACATTTTAAATTCGGTGATTATTACAATAAATAGTGTAAATTAAACTATTTTTGGTGTTTGGTAATAGGATAGTGATGTATTAGTTAAAATAACGTTATCACGATTAACCTAAATATCAGTTATAAAAATAACCGTTTATAAAAAGCTGCTATATTAACTAACGTTACAAAAGCTGTTATTGGTAACAATAATTGAATAAAACGATTAATATAACTGTTAAAAGTAAAATAGCGTCAAAAATATATCCTAAACTTTTGTTTTCGTTAATTCAAGCTTGGCTTTTTTCTGTTTCTGCCTGTTTATGATCGGCATAAATAGCCATAACGAAGCTCCGGCAAGGAAAATAAACCCAAAGGTAACGAACATAGAGACGAAATTCCTCTGCCTCTCGAACCATATACCACATATCGGTGGGCCAACCAACTGTAAGATACCGTTCACGAATAAACTTATGCCGTACGTAGACATAAGTCTATCTACACCTAAAACTTCTGCCATAACCAGCGTAGTGACACTATTATTGACACCGGACGCGAGACCAAAGAATGCACAAACCACGCTTATAGCCAAATACGTCTCAAGAAACGGTATTATTATTAAAGCTATGCCTGAGAATACAAGCCCGCCTACGAAATAAAAACTCTTAGGAATTATGTCTAGATCGCACAACGCTGAGCCGCCTATACGTCCGACCAGATCCAACGCTGACACCGTACTGAGTAAATACGCGCCTCTCGCTTTATCGAAGCCTATATTCTGCGCGTGTGAGGGTAGTAGGATAATAAAATTCGTGACAGATATAGCAACTGTGCTGCTCGAGATAAGAATAACTAAGTATGTCGGATCGGTTAGTAAACTAAGATCGAAGAATTGATTTGGTTTGCTCTCCTTCTTTGGTTTCTTCTTGCAGCAGAAGCAGCAATAGGCGACTTCGGAAACGCTCTCCGTGATAGATTTCAGAGAGAATTGAGACGCGAACTGGTTTGGTTGATCGAAAGCCGAGAGCGTTGACCCGTGGAAAGGTGTAGAGGGTACGTAAGCGAAGCTAGAGGTAGAATAGTTTCTTTTAGGTCCCGCTGAGCTTAATCTCCTGCCAAAACCTTCCTGAGAACCAAGCTTCCTAACCTCAGAGCCTATGGATGTGGAACTATACATGACTTTGGGTATAGGGCGTGCGGAAGAAAGCTTCCTTTTCGACATGTTTTGGCGCAGCTCCTTCTGGGATGGAACAGGAGTTATAGAACTCATTTGAACATGAGAGAGGTTCTTGTCGGTTTTCTCGGAGATCTTCTCATTGGTATGGATCCGAGGTATTTGGGTATCTTCTGGCTCTTCTTCTTCGAATAGGATGTCGTCCTGAAATAATAAATTTGGGTATTACCGTGGTATTTGTAAGTGGTAGTGTTACCCTCTGTTCACACCAAGCCACGAAACATGTATTTAACATGTATGCACTTTTGCGTTCGTAACTTTTTGGGAATAGATATACTAAACTTGAAGAAAACTTTTCAATATGCGCTTGTATGATATCTATAGTTAAGTTCGAAGGTGTAAAACATGTTTGTTGGTGTGAACGTCGGGTATCTAAACTGGTATCTCTTAAATCATTATTATTGATTTTAATTTCTACTTTAGTAGTCTCAATATCTCCCAGTTGACTAGTGCTCTCTCATAACATAATTAATTTCATAAAACATTGCAGATTGAGAAAATTCCTTCATTTGTGATCTTGGCATCTAAAAGAATGGACCAGGGTAGAATTTTTTTTAAATTTCTTAAATAACCAAAACCTCGCAATCCGTGAGACTTGTACTGGGCACAAGTTTTGATTTTCTGGTTGGTTATGATGCCCTCTACCCGTAGTTTAAGGATTATCCACTCATTACGGGACACCCTGTACAGGGAAGGAGTTGAGACGAAACTAGGTATAGTTATCCTCCCAACTAGTGCACGTGGTGCACGTGGCTGAGATGCGAATACTGAGATGAATGTGTGGAGTGACGCGAATGGACTGAGTAAGGAATGAGTACATAAGAGGAAGTGTGAAAGTGGCGCCAGTGAATGAAAAGATGAGGAGCAACAGGCTAGCATGGTATGAGCATGTAATGAGAAGGGAAGAATGTCATGTAACTAGGAGTACTTGGTATGAATGATGGATTTACGAGTAGAGGTAGGCCAAAGAAAATATGGATTGTGTGAAGGACATGAGTAAGAAAGGAGTGAGTGTTGAGATGACGGCTGATAGAGGAGAATGGAAGAACACATCTTTTGCCGACCCCACATAATGTGGGAAAAGGGCAGGGATATTATGATGATCATCCTCCCAACTAGTAGTATGCAATATACATCTTCCCGCTCATCTTTACCGCTCCCACGTTTTATGAGCAAAACTGTAATGAGATATTGCGACTGTAAAGTTAATTCAGGCCTGAAGATTTCCATAATTTAGTTATTGTTATACCAGAGCCGTTTTTATCTTAACTAGCATTGTCAGAACTAGAGAGTGTAAAATATATCATGTCATCATGAATTATATAGAATACTATCATACTTCAGAAGACTTATTTGTCAGAGCTTTTGTAATCACTGGTACTTCGTACCATTTTTTTATGATGAATGGGTCGGCTCTTGACCTCGAAACTTACACAGGCAAGAATGAGGTCTACGATGGAGCGAGCCTACCCAGAAGGTGCCTATTAACTCTCTTCTTAAAAACAACAGCGTCGTAGCTCAGCGGAAATACAGACGCTGGGATTTTTTCGAAAATGGAAATTAAATTTTGTAAAATCTAATATTATCCAAACTTATCATAGGACCGGTAAAACTTTATTAGTTCTAGTAAAAACTAGTTCTAGTAAAGGTATGTGTTGAATGGCAAAGAGGCGGAAGTTCAGCTCAGACCGCGTTATATAGTAACTGGACAGCGCCACTGTGGCGACTGTCCGAACTAATTTGCAAAGGTATCTATCGGTTAAAATTATTATAATCACTTCTCGTTATTATGATAGCTAGATATCAAATACAGCTGTTGACACACAGATGGCGCTGTGTTCAACAGTAAGTAACGACATCAAGTTTATCCTTTACACTCTCTAGTTCTTCAAACAATTACTACTATCTACGTAACTAAAACAGCAATTTAATTTGGCAACACTTAATCTACTAAGCAACGCATAATCACTTTCGTTACATCTACAACTAATATAACGTTATTGGCTAAAAAAAAACGGGTAATCGTTACGTTATTTGCGTTACGTTATTTTGTATTTTGAAAATGAAACTTTTCATCGCTATTAAGTGTTTTAAGGAAAGTGATTATTTTTTTTGGTTAGTTCAAGATTGTTAGTTACTGAGAAACATGGACTCATTATTAGTTGTAGTTAAAACTCAAACAAATTTATTGTTATATAGTAGTGTTGTCATTTTGTTATATTGCGAAGAAATAGAGTAACATTCGTATAGCTTTAAGCTTCTAATGAGTTAGCGATAAATAGCAATATCTTTTAGCAGGCGAGACTAAACAATCACTCACATTTTCTGTTGTAAGGATGCTCTTGCATAATCACATCTTAAGTGATGCTTTGTTTCATGGGTAAACTACTAAAGTTGGTATGTATGTTTGTATGAGCTGGTGTTCAACATTAAGCTGACTTTCTAAGCCTCCTTTATAGCCAGGACCAACAATTCACCGTGTATTATACAGGGTTATTTGTAAACCACCGGTAACCTCTCAGGACTGTATTATTATCATCCTAAGGAACAATTTTTGTTCTATTACTTTAATAAATTCATCATTACTTTTTTTCATCAGATCGTCATAAACAAATAAAAATATTTAAATTGAACGCTCTAAATGTTACGAAGTCTATGCGAAACAAAAGAAAGTGATAGTACAAAGCGAAGGGAGCGGGGTTAGGGCGGTGGGGCCCGAAATGTGTTCGATAGGACAATGTTTTAGATAGGCAAACGAAATCTTGAATGTTTGTTTTTGGTTAATGTATTATGTTTTGTAAAAAGTCATAGAACAAAAGTTGTTGTTTATGATGATAGTAATACAGTCCTGAGAGGTTACCGGTGTTTTACAAGTAACCCTGCATAGCATTCAGTTGTAATGCCACTACAGTTAATGAAATATTGGTTACGCAAGACCATTAACATCTATTGAATTGACCAATTACAAATTTGAGATTTTGATGTGCACGTGCTTGATTGGTTAATTCAATCGCCCGTGATCACGTGACGTCAATGTACCACGTTTCAACCTATATTTAACAGACTGTAACTGTCTTCCATTACACCATGTTACATGGTCTCTCATTAATCGAATTAACCGATCGTCGAAGTTAACCGACGATCTACATGGTCCATGTAGATCGTCGGTTAACTTCGACGATCAACCAAGACTAAGCAAGCTACGCTAGATACTGCGTTTTATGAAATTCGGTTACTACTGTCATTTGTAGTAATATTTACATCAATTCAATTTAAAAAAACCATCTTATTGGGTTGTAAGGTTGGTGTAAGGTTGCCTTTAGAATTAAGTAACATGAATTACTCTGTCAGTCAGATTAAACTCATATAGAATTCTTTTGCAATAATGTTAATCTACAAAAGCAAACATGTACAGACACAAAACGAGCAACATACCAATAACAACATACATTATAACTAGTTAGAAGCCATTGCGAAAAGAATGATGGATAAAAAATGCATTGCATTAACGTTATTTCAAAAATCGCGTTTTGTCTCATCCCTATCGAAAGTCTTAAATATTTTTCTAAAATGACTTAAAGATTCGAAATCTATTTATTGTAAAGAGTATCTCCAAACATCATATAAATGTTACGACAAAAAATAACACCCATTTTGAATAAAATGTATGAAAATAACTGTTTAATTATCCTTTCGCAAAAGCTTAAAACACGTTATTTCGACAAATAATAAATGGTTTCGCTTACTTTACTCTATGTAATGTTGCGATGCACCTCCTCCCACATTTTTTTTTGGTTTTGCGACAAAGCCGGTTTCATTTTCAAAATAAACACTCGATATTTAATAAGTCGCTTTTTTTAACCGTTATATGCATGTCGATAACGTTATAACTGGTTATTTGATGCGTTTGTTTCGTTAAAAAAAAACGTTAAATTATTTTTAACGATTAAAAAAGCCGTATGTATGATGAAACCACAGCGCTTCGCAATAATTGTTGCCAAAAATAAAACGCAAAATATAAAATAAAAACGAACCATGGTCGTGTCAGAATAATAAAAGGGTAGTCAGCGGCATGTCCAATTACGTATTTGGTACATGCTTAATATGCCTTTAGATTATCTAAATAACTTTTACTTTTAAATTTTCAGGGCATATAAACATTTGTGCAGCGCCGGGAATCGAACCCATGCAGGCGCGGTCGCAGCCTGAAATTTGGGGGGGTCACTACACTAATATTAGACTATAATGCACAATACACAAGATTTTACTATGACACGTGTAGGATTTGGGGGGGGGGGGTCATGTCCCCTGTGACCTCCCCCCTCGGACCGCGCCTGAACCCATGTCCCATACAGTATTTAGAAATTATATTAACACCTATTACATATTTTAAACTATTAATTAATAAATTAATATTAAATATTTAAAACTTGTGATGTTGGTTTAAATATAAAACTTACAACGACTTAGATATCGCGAAACGCAACGATAGCGCGATCTAATTTGACCTGCGTCGCCATCTAGTTATATCTAATGGAACTAACCTGTGGACCATCTTCCTCCTCCTCAACTTCTTTATATTTCCGAACCATGTGTTCTTCAACTGGCTGGAAGAGTAACGCAGCGGCCCATACATTCAGCATTATACCACCGAGAATCAAAACTGCGCCTCTGTAATGTAAAATAAATAAATAAATAATCGGAACACGACGTTGCGATCGAGCACAGGCATCGCGGACGTGGGCGACAAGAGTGCCAGATTAAAGTGGGATTGGGCGGGCCATGTAAGCCGCATGCACCCAGAGAGATGGGCCACGATCGTCACCCAATGGGTACCTGCAGATGGCCGAAGAGGCCGGGGCAGACCACGCAAGCGTTGGCGTGACGACATAGAAGCCTTCAATACGGACTGGTGGGAAGCAGCATGTGAGCGAAAGTCGTGGAAGAATATGGGGGAGACCTTTGCCCAGCAGTGGGACAGTGCAGGTTAAATAAAAAAAAAAAAAAAAAATGCTGAACATTTCACACAGCATCATCTAGCCCCAAACTAAGCAAAGCTTGTACTATGGGAACCAGGTAACTGATATACTACTTAATACTTTTTGTTTGTAAATACATACATATTATCCATAGAAACACCCAGACCCGAGATAAATATTTGCAGATCATACAAACATTTATCCCGCCGCGGGGATCGAACCCGCAACTTTCCGCGTCTTAAGCGGGCTTTCACCAACTGCGCCACAGAGATCGTCAAAAAGTTCGTATGAGTCAGTGGCCAAATCTGGTTACGGAGTTTTACGCCGCGTGTGGCGACCTCTAACTACGATCGCCTGAACTACAAGGGCATCGTAATAGAGTTGCCAATTACAGCGACCTAGCTACTGTAGAGCTTCACCGCTAGATGGCGCTGCGCTACCAACCGACGCGATTTGAATCCTAGATCGTGCAAGTAACATTATTCTTGGCCTATAAAGAACTATCCGACATCAACTGTCGGCTGAAAGGCCCTAAGGTATGTGGACCAGTTGGCGTCGACCTTAGTAAGGTGAGACCTCCCTTTTTGCCGTGAAAGGCCGCGTAAGGCCGTCATGGCTTAACGACTTAATAGCCGGGACCCTCCGAAGCACAGATGATAATGCCGCTGGCGGTCACCTATCAACTTACAGACCGTTAAGAACGTTGCTATGACGATCTATTAAGAACGACTAAGCACGACGACGAGCACCTCTGAAGTATTATTAATACATTTGTTTATGAATTTTGAAATTGAATTTACCACAAAAGTCTTGTATACAGGATACAAGACACTTCTATCCACTCTGTATACAATACACCCACTTCTTTTTTTTTTTAATTAAATAGGTCAAGCATTTGACCTCACTCTGCCTGATGTTAAGCAGTAGTGAGGTCTAAGATGGAGCATGCTTACCTAGAAGGAACCTATTTACTCTTGATTTGAAGACCCCTATATTGTACTTTTCGGGAAATACAGAGCCCGGCAATGAGGTGCACTATTTGGCGGTGCGTATGAAAAATCTAGACTCAAAACGTTTTGTACGAAAACTGTCCTATATTGTCAATGTCAAATTTCACACACCCTATATAAAAGACACTTGTGACGACCCTGTATACTCACTTGTATCCATACGTCTCCAGCAAATACCTCAACACAGGCGGCAGTATAATACTTCCGAATGCGGAGCCCGACATACAGATCCCGTTCGCCAAACCACGAAGACGCACGAAGTATGACGTCACTATGTAAACTGTTGGGGGAAATGCTAAGCCTGCGCCTGCGCCTACCATAGCGCCGAAGCTGAAATAATAAGTTTATTATTTAACTAGATGTCCGTGCCGGTATTACCCGCGGTCTCTCGGGAAAACATAACTTTTCGGGATAAAATATAGCCTATGTTCATCAGGGATAATGTACGATTCTAATGGTGAAAGAATTTTTCAAATCGGTCCAGTAGTTTCGGAGCCTATTCAATTCAAGCAAACAAATCCAATGTCATATCTTTTCCAGTCCATCCAAAGGTTGTCTGGAAGAGATCACTTTTAGCGATAAGGCCGCCCATTGTACCTACTTGTTATTTTGTGTTCCTGTTATGTTTCTTCTGTGTACAATAAAGTGTTTATCTATCTATCTATCTATCAAATCATTCCTCTTTATAATATTTATGTAGATAAGATCTAAATAAAACATAAAACATTAATATCCTACTTCCTTCTAATATAATAAAGCTGAAAGTTTGTTTGTATGTAGTGTAAAATAACTATGTAACAGAGAGATACTTTAATTCTATTTACATACTAGCTTCTGCGCGCGGCTTCGCCCGCGAGGTACCAACATTTTGAATAGCCTATATGCTATTCCAGGTCACTATCTACATCTATTCTAAGTTTCATCCAAATCGGTTCACTGGTTTAGGCGTGATTGTTACACAAACATACAAATATCCAAACATACTCACATACTATCAGATTTATTATATTATTAGGAAAGGAATTAAGATTATACAAAACACAATGGATTTTTTTAAATTATTATCTGTCTGACTGTTTATCCGGGCTAATCTAGTCGTGATTCTGTGATCCTACGATCACTATTAAATACTAAAATGATTGAAGCACCTGATTTCTCTTTAAGGCTCAATGCACATTGAATTGGCAAGCGACGCGTCAATTAGTTTTATAGCGCACCATTATAAACCTTATGAACAACTAGCTGCGCTCCCGCGGTGTAACCCGCGGTCCCTCGGGATTATTTCAGGATAAAAAGTAGCCTATGTCCGTCCCTGGGATACAACCTTTATCCATGCCAATTTTCAGCCTAATCTGTTCAGTGGTTTGGGCGTGAAAAGGTAACAAACAGACAGACAGACAGACAGACAGATAGACAAACAGACAGACAGAGTTACTTTCACATTTATAATATTAGTATGGATGGTACAAGATATAGAAACGCTTGTAGAATGAACCGCACGAAAGTGCTCGAGCCAGCGCGGCCCGCTAGATGGCTTCGCTAGACCTCGTTCATTCTACAAGCGTTTCTATATCTTGTACGTTCATAAGGTTTATAATGGTGCGCTATACAATTAATTGACTCGTCGCTTGCCAATTCATTGTGCATTGAGTGAGCCTAAAGTCCTTTCAAAAACTCACCTAAAGTATAAGTAGGATATGGAAAAGGCGCAGCTGCTCATAATCATTCCGAACGCTGCGAAACTTCCTATCTTATGCCATTGTTCATAAGGTTTATAATGGCTTGCTATAAAACGAATTGACGCGTCGCTTGCCAATTCAATGTGCATTGAGCCTAAAGTCCTTTCAAAAACTCACCTAAAGTATAAGTAGGATATGGAAAAGGCGCAGCTGCTCATAATCATTCCGAACGCTGCGAAACTTCCTATCTTATGCCATTGTTCATAAGGTTTATAATGGCTTGCTATAAAACGAATTGACGCGTCGCTTGCCAATTCAATGTGCATTGAGCCTAAAGTCCTTTCAAAAACTCACCTAAAGTATAAGTAGGATATGGAAAAGGCGCAGCTGCTCATAATCATTCCGAACGCTGCGAAACTTCCTATCTTATGCCATTGTTCATAAGGTTTATAATGGCTTGCTATAAAACGAATTGACGCGTCGCTTGCCAATTCAATGTGCATTGAGCCTAAAGTCCTTTCAAAAACTCACCTAAAGTATAAGTAGGATATGGAAAAGGCGCAGCTGCTCATAATCATTCCGAACGCTGCGAAACTTCCCCCAATGAGAGTGACCGTCCTGTACGACCATTTCACGGATAATATCGATGATAGAGGCCCTGAAAACAAGATAATTACGTTTAAAAAAAAGCCTTACTCATAAACGTGAAAAGTTAACAGGTATAAACTCAAAAAAATTACGGTTAGTTATAAGTAGTATATCAGTCATCTTAGTACCCATAACACAAGCTCTGCTTACTTTGGGGCTAGATGATGCTGTGTGAAAAGTCCAGCATTATTTATTTATTATTATTTATTGATTTTGCAATACATGGGTAAAACATGGTTACAAATATTTGTCTCGGGTCTGGGTATACCCGAGACAAATATTTGTAGATCATACAAACATTGGTCCCGCCGCGGGGATCGAAACCGCAACCTTTAGCGTCGCAGGCGTCCTTCGCCCACTGCGCTACAGAGGTCAAAAAAAAATGAATATGAATATGCATGTAAATGGCACGCACCTAAACTGCTGTACAGGAAGTAGCAGAGCGCCACTATGCCCGATGAGGCGGCGGCACTCGAGTGAAACACATCGTTAAACTCCACCAGAAGTACTCCAAACGATTTTATCGTGCCAGGTATCAAAATATTGACTAACGTTGCGCCTGAAAATAATATAAATTATATTAGTTTTAGTTGAAAATGTACCTGGAAGAAATCGCGTTAAGACCGCCCATTTCATTTCTATACATTAGGTTTTTAAAGTTTTTGTGTTATTGTCTACAATAGAGTTTTGATCAACTCATTCCACTTATACATGGGTATTTGTAAAACACCGGTAACCTCTCAGGACTGTATTACTATCATCATAAACAAACACTTTTGTTCGATGACTTTTAAAAATTCATCATTATTCTTTTTTCATCAGATAGTCATACAAAAATAAAAATATTTAAGTAAATTGTACGCTCTAAATGATACGAAGTCTACGCGAAACGATAGAAAGCGATTGTGCGTGGTTAGGGAGGCGGAGGCCGAAATGTGTTCGTTAGGACAATGTTTTAGATAGGAAAACGAAATCTTGAATGTTTGTTTTTGCTAAATGTATTATGTTTTGTAAAAAGTCATGGATCAAAAGTAATTGTTTATGATGATAGTAATACAGTCCTGAGAGGTTACCGATGTTTTACAAATAACCCTGTATAATAAAGCTGAAAGTTTGTGAGTTTGTTTAGATGTTTGTATATTTCAGTTGGACCTGGAATAGCCTGGAACCTGAAATAGCATATAGGCTATTCAAAATATTGGTACCACCACGCGGGCGAGGCCGCGCGCAGAAGCTAGTTAAAACATATTCTGTGATTTCAAAATAACTGTGTTTTCTAAAGAACACATAATTATTTACACATTCATTACACAATCTAGCTTTCTTCAATAAAAGCGTTGTCTGATTCAAATGAGTCCTAAAATTAGCTCCTAGCTCCATCATCAGATTACCTCGTCACTCCATCAGAACAAGCGATAACAAGTCATAAAACAAGGGCACAGGGTTCAGTTTACCTACGAGCACACACCAGCCCCACTTCCCATCAGGTGGAACCATTTCCCAGTCGCGTTCTGGTGCAGGGCCGATGGTGAAACGGCCAGTGCCGACAACTCCTGCTCCTCCTTCATCCTCTGGCAGTTTCACTGTGGGCAATAGAAAATAACATCAGTCATGTTGGTATGAGTCAGTGGCCAACTCAGACGGAGTTTTTAGGACGTCATGGCTTAATGACTTATTAGCCGGGACCGATTTAACGTGCTCTCGGAAGCACGGATACCCTCAGTTGATAATGCCATTGGCAGTCACCCATACTCGTACCGACCTAGAATGTTGTAATTTTTTTTGCAATTTTTATAGTGTTAATCCACACTTGGTATTTCAAAAAGTAAAAGTAAAGTCTTATCAAAATTTTCGATTCCGACGGGATTCGAACCCGCGACGATCAGAAGATCCTCCTAAAACCGGAGTGCCTTTAAACGCTCAGCCACGGAACCGGTGCTTAACCGATAAATATGAGCGTATCAAGAATTTCAAATCTGACGTCAGGGGTTCCGTGGCCTAGCGGTTGAAGGCACTCCGGCTTTAGGAGGATCGTCTGATCGTCTCGGGTTAGAATGTTGTAACTTCGACGATCTATCAAGAACGACATAGGAAGCTAAACCAGGATGGGTTACTACAAAAAAAGGTTCATTCATTCATCGTGTCAATGAGTCCGTATGTTCTCAATATTAAAGCTTGCTCCAAAATGACGCCTCCGCTATGGCCCTATCTGAAGCCGCAACAAGGTCTTCCTGGGTGCAGCTGGTTGGGCACAAAGGGCAGGAAAGGAGATGCGACATATTTTGTGTTGGGGCTCCACACTCACACTGGATTTGGAATCTATACTCCATTTGGCTTAGTTACTTTTGCATCGATCAACCTGTGTGTGGAGTCTATTGAGATTTGAGACTTCCAAATTGGCCAATGCAGTTTATGGCCGGAGGGCAGGCGTTCTGCCGGGGCAACAAAGTCCAGAGGAGGGGGTTTTTTGCTCTCAATCAACTCGATCAACAAAAGTCGGTGAACATTATGGTGTTTTCGGAAACTTTTGTTCTGGGTCAGAGGAATTCTTAGACATCACCGTATGGACCACCATAGCTAAGCTTTTGTGGGACTTATATCTTACAAATTGAGACAAGCATACTTGCAGCCGATGGACCAAGGCGGTTACCGAATGGTGGCCAAGAGATATGCGGCGGCCTCGAGGCAGACCACCTGCCCGATGGTCAGACGACATTGTGGAGGCGGTGGGAGAACAGTGGATCCGGCTGGCACAAAACCGCCAGGAGTGGCGTGAAAGAGAAGAGGCCTATACCCAGCAGTGGGTGTTACTGGCTGGATAGATAGATACTAGCATACATAATTTATTATAAGTCGCCTCGAATCTCGATGGCGAGTCGGCAAAGGAAATATTTTTTTCTCAAAAATTCCTTGGCGCTCCTCCAAGCATTGACTGACACACTTAAAGCGCCGATGACGTAGCTATTCCCTACTTCTATATAGGTTAAGCGAATATAAATTAAGCGTCAAGGAGTGACACAAATATTACCTTGACAAATCTATCAATCGCCTAAAATAAAACCTTAAACGACCGATTTTCTTGACCAAAACCTAAGAACTTTTTGTGGCGCTCTTAAAATCTTATCGCCATACTGGTATTCGAACTAGTAACAAAATTAAAAAAAAAACTAATTAATTCATTCAAATAACCATTTGAATTGAAAATCATTTGAATACCATCATCTTCCTGCCCTTGTCCCACTCTATGTGGGGTAGGCACAACATGTCCTTTTCCATTTTCCTCTATCAGCCGCCATCTCAGCACTCACTGCTTTCTTACAATACATAACATATCTTTCACATAATCCATCCATCTCTTCTTCGGCCTACCTCTACTCGTATGTCCATCCACATTCATACCAAGTACTCTTCTGGTCACATGACATTCTTCCCTTCTCATTACATGCCCATACCATGACAACCTGTTGCTCCTCATCTTCACATCAACATCACCATCAACATTATTCTCTAACCCCCGGTTTCTATATTCAACGGACAGTCGTAGGTAAGAGCTACGACTCGTTTCCACATACAAAAGTTTGACAGATAGGAACCGGGCGTAAGTTAGCTGTCAAACTTTGTATGTGGAAACGCGTCGTAGCTCTTACCTACGACTGTCCGTTGAATATAGAAACCGGGCATAAATTGGCACGAAGGTCTGCCCGCTTCCCTCGCTCAATGAAAAGTAGATGTTTACTAACAAAGACAACCAAAGCTTTCCATTGGAATCTGAAAATAAATTGCAACACACAGAAGTATAAATTGTCGAGCAACTTATCCCTCGCTCACATAAGGCTCAAGCAAGACTCATTGAATTGGCAAGCGACGCTTCTTTTAGTTTTATAGCAAGCCATTATAAACCTTATGAACAATGGTACAAGATATAGAAACGCTTGTAGAATGAACGAGATCTGGCGAAGCCATCTAGCGGGCCGCGCTGGTTCGAGCACTTTCGTGCGGTTCATTCTACAAGCGTTTCTATATCTTGTACCATTGTTCATAATGTTTATAATGGCTTGCTATAAAACTAATGTGCGCTTGCCAAATCAATGTGCATTGAGCCTAAGCTACAGCACTCGAAACATGGTGTCGATTGCTGTCGTTCTTGATAGATCAAGTAACGCGACATTCTGACTACTCAGGTGGATGGGGGAGCCTATAGTAGCATTATCAACCAGGCGCTTCCGTGCTTCGCATGGCATGTTCAATTGTCCAGCATGTTGGAGGCTTTAAGGCGGGCTAATAATATAATCTTTAAAGCCCATAGAAATAAATACCTTACACATAAAAACACATTATTAAAAACTTAAAACTAGGGCACACGTGTGACCGTCGGTCGGCGCGCGAATCTCGGCTCAGGCGGCCCTTGAACCGTCGGAACTTCACCCCTTTCGGCCAGAAGTCAGGGCTCATGAAAGTCTTCAAACACCCTTACCATAAATGAGCTAAAGCTCACATAATGGCGAGAGTCCAGCTTCCCTCAAACCCACTCTGGCTTTCTTTCGGATGTACTCCACTACGTCTGCACTTCGTCACCGGAGATAGCCCAACTCATACCAGGATACCCAACATGCTAGTAACAAAACGACACTGTGTGTAACGTTCTCCAGCACATCAATTGGAACGGCGCCAGCACTAAATAAAACGACTTAGGGTCGAGGGAGTCATACTTTCTAATTACCGCCCATCAAAGTTTCTTGACACCGCTCCTTTCATTGAGATTTAAAAGACTTTAACCTCTATGCAGTTTACTACGAAATAAGTTTTAGAAGTTAAAACATTTTAGGCGCGTTTGGCATTTATGAGATGGGAGAAAAATATCAAACTCTGACTCGTGCCTGTTACGACCTTTTCTTATTATATCTAATTTCGTCTAGCGACTAGTTGTTAGTGACTAGCTGTCCGTCGCGGAGTTACCCGCGTTCCCTCGGGAAAACTTCACTATAGGATAAAGTATAGCCTAATGTTCATCAGGGATAATGCAGGATTCTAATGATGAAATAATTTTTCAAATCGGTCCAGTAGTTTCAGAGCCTATTCAATTCAAACAAACAAACAAAATTTCCTCTTTATGTCTTATCTCAGATAAAACGACATATATATTAGTTATATAACTAGAGTAGGTATATAGACTTAGAGTATATTAAGAGAATAGTCTGAACTCTGTCATTTTAATCTATTTACCGTAGATAAAGGGGTCAACAAGCTGAGTGGCATCGCCAATGTTGGTACTTGGTCGAAGCCGCGGGCGTAGCTATAGTATTATTACAGTTTCTTCAAGAACGAAATTAATATGTAATTGAAACTCTATTGCATTAGAAATACGGGCGACCTTGGCACGATTTGAGGATAAATAAATCAAATTATATGAAGGAAACTTAGTAATCTATTTGCTTTAATTTATAATTACGCATAAGAAAATTAACTGAAAATGTATTATAATATAGACAATACGACCACAGGATGGTACCCAATACCTAAGGCATGGTTGACATTCTCCTTAATCAAATCCAGTCGGAGGCCGTCCAAAAATACACGTAGCTCTAACGATGAAGGAAAACACCGTGGGGAAACCCACAGCTCAGCACACGTACACATGTATTTCCTGTAGATAAGACCGATTAAACTGAGTTTCAATGCCCTTCCAAACGGTCCGTAAGATCAGTTGGTTAGGTGAGGGTGCCGGGCGTGGCTGTGGGTGCCATTCCCGGGATAGTGCTCAGGCAAAATGCGAGAGGGGCACCGGTGTGTTCCGTAGGAGGTCCCGGAGCCCCTTGACATGCATGGTGGCAGGCCACGCGTCAGTTTTTAGTCGGCGAGAGTCCGACATAACCCTTCCACTGTCCCAACGGCGGTCGGATATCCATAATGGATTTTCTGACGTAATTATAAAAAAAATAAAAAAAAAGGTTATGTTATGCTAGTGAAAAACAATGCGCAAGGCGAGAGTGCCGTGGCAGCGGCCGTCGATGCGTCAGGAATTGAATAATATCATCTTTATTACCTAACAAATGATTTGGCTAGGGAAGTAGATAAACGTAATAGCTCCAAGCCAAAGCTTTTTATTGATGTTTGCATTCCTCAAATTAATAATGCCATGTACGCAAATGGTACTTTTATTTCTGCTGCACGCATATATAACAAGTTACCAGATGAGCTAAAGTAAGTAAGTTCGTATGAGTCAGTGGCCAACTCTGGAGACCGCCTTAAGGCCTCCGTCATGGCTTAAATAGCCGGGACCGACAATTTAAACCAGTTGAGCTGAAAATCCTTGAAGGAAATAAATTTAAAAATCAACTTAGAAATTGGCTAATTAATTAGTGTATTTTATAGTCAAGACGAGGATTACAACAGGTAATGTGTATATACAAGTATAGCTACATATATATTTTTAATTTAAGTAAGTAATTGTATTTGTTCGCATTTGAGTACTACCTATTGTTTCTTTTAACATTGGTTCAAAAGGTATATCTACCTTTTACCTACCTACCTACTTGTGCTTGTGTTTAGGTTACTAACCATTGATGTTGCACATCCGAAATGCATAGACTGTAGAAACCTGTACCTATTTAAAATAAGACCTTCCTTTGTACAATAGGCGTTTAATTGAACGGATGATTAAACCAGTTGCCTGCGACAGCTGTATAACATCCAGTAAAGATGTAATAACCTAAAGTTACCTATACAAAGTGTATAGATACGCACTATTTGAACTTTGTTACACAGCTGTTACATGAATCAGCTTGTTATTTTATCCGTCAACATTGCATACATGGCTCATATATTACTAACTTTGATCTTGTTTACATTTAACAACATCGAAGCATTCCAGCTTGCTTAAAATGACCACCTTTTGGCGACGTGAGTCAGGGACAGTCGCAGTTCATGGATTTAAAACGTTCTATGAAAATCATCAGCGAATATCCCACTGCTGGGTATAGACCTCCCTCTGTTTAAGCCATTCATTCCGAGTGCCTCACGCATCCAAAATGTATGGTGCCTCTTGATGTTGTCTACCCATCGCGCAATTGGACGACTTCGACGGTTCTATACCACTCGGTCAAAGTCTTACTCCACCTGCCGTCACTTCGTCCGGCCAAGTGTCCTACCCAATCCATTTGAGTTCGAATGGGCGTTTTTCCATTACCCGGCCCGGCACCGGCACCGGCGCCGGCGGCGGCGCCGTGCCGTTGCCGGGGAAGCAAAAATGTATGAAAATGTAAGGCTCGCTTTTTCACTTACCGGCGCCGGCGCCGGCCCGGCATTGAGTCCCGCCGGCGCCGTCACCGTCGCCGGGGTAGCAAGCTTCCCACCGGTGCCGGCCCGGCAAAATTGCATGTGTATTGCATATTTATATGAATTGTAGCCGTGTGAGTGTGTAACTGCGCGGGGCGGGTAAGAGGGCGCGGAGCGCGTAAACCGGCATCGACACCGGCGCAGTGGAAAAACGAAACCCCGGCGCCGGTGCCGGTGCACGGCCATGCCGGTGCCGTGCCGGTGCCGGGCTGGCTAATGGAAAAACGCCCATTACCCCGACGTCTTGAACTTATGAAACTAACTTATATGAAAATATTTATGATAAAACTAGCAAACCCAGCGAACTCTGTTTCGCCACCAGATTTTTCCTGAATTTTCTTTGCTATAAACCTCACGGAGCCCGAGACCTTTCCAACGAATGCAAAACGTGGAAATCGGTTTGTGCGTTCTGGAGTTATAGCGTCAGGAAGGAAAACCCGACTTATTTTTATATAGTAGAATATCGTTGGATAGAAAATAATGCATGTAAGACTATGTACTCACATTTGCGTAACTTTTTATAACCCGATTTAGGCATTTCGAACACTTATTACACTGCGGACGTGACTGATACTAGAAAACTATTTTGACATTAATGCATTAATAATGCAATCGAGGAAGGTACACTTTAAAAAATATGCATTTTTAGAGTTCCATAACTAAAAATGTAATACGAAACCCTTTAATAATTTCTGATGTTCGTCTATCCATACTATATCGCTTTTAGCGATAAGGCCGCCCATTGTACCTACTTGTTATTTTGTGTTCCTTTTATGTTTCTTCTGTGTACAATAAAGTGTTTATCTATCTATCATACTAATGTTATAAATGTGTGAGTAACTCTGTTTGTTACCTTTTCACGCCCAAACCACTGAACAGATTAGGCTGAAAATTGGCATGGATAAAGGTTGTATCCCAGAGACGGACATAGACTACTTTTTATCCCGAAAAAAAAACCAAGGCAACATGGATTACCGCGGGAGTGCAGCTGGTTCATGAATATTTTCTGATGTTGGTCAATTCATGAATATTTCGGTATTTTTAATCTAATTTGTAATGAAAAACAAAATCTCTGCGGTATCCCCAAATCATTAGGCATCATCGTTAGGTATTTTCTGAGATCAAGATCTTTTAGTACAGACGTGAACCTGTTTCCTTTAGATAGATGGAACAGACGCGAGACGGAACCCTCGTAGCGCGATAAGTCTTCCACTTGGCCGATTTTATTTTATGTTTGCAAAACTACCAACAATTCAAAAATTATTTCTTGACAGTATTTTGTAGTTTGATGTAAACTGTCAGAAACGTTAATGCTGTAGCTTCTGTCATAGCATGAACATGGACTCTGTGTTTCATAACATTTCCTTTGCCTGCTCTGGGGGGTGCCTGAGGCCGCCGAATGTAAAAGGGCGCCCAGCTTACTACCATTTCCTTTGCCTGCTGCGGTGGTGGCTGAGGCCACCAGACGTAAAGGGGCGCCAGTCGAGATAGTCTTGATTTTCTGAATCTACTTATTAGCTGTCTACACTTGTAACTTTTAACGAAACACACCGTATGTTATTATCGTTACAAAACATGCAACATACATATACACCAGCGGTCCGCGGTGTGACCCGCGGTCCCTCTGGATTTTTTTCGGGATAAAAAGTAGCCTATATCCTTCGCTGGGATACAACTTCTATCCTTCCAATTTTCAGCCTAATCTGTTCAGGGAAAACAAACAAACAAATCATTCCTCTTTATAATATTAGTATAGAAGTATAAAAGATTTGTTTGTTTGTTTGAATTGAATAGGCTCCGAAACTACTGGACCGATTTAAAATTATTTCACCATTAGAATCCTGCATTATCCCTGATGAGTTTAGGCTATATTTTATCCCGCGGGTGACACCGCGACGGACAGCTAGTCTGTAACCTATGAGTTACCTACCTACTATAATAAAATTCCAACTTAAAACACCTACTATTATGTCGGTCTGTAAAAACTGAGTCGGGTTCCATTGCGTATACGCAAAAAAGATTAGTTTCTGCGTAAGCGATATTGTATGCTCATTCGTCCATGAAGCGTTCTCGTACACAGTAACCTGCATGTAGATGCATATGTGTAGATACACACATTATGATACGTTCTGAGATAGAACAGCTGTACTGTTGTATTGTTTGTTGGTTGTGAACAGTAATCAAACAATGTTTATCGCCGTTTGTGATGAATCATTAGCACAGTGCTCAAATAATTGTCGTTGGAATGAATGATAGGCCTCTTACAATAGTATCTTACTATTATACCTCTGTAGCGCAGTGGGCGAAGGCCCGCCTGCGACGCAAAAGGTTGCGGGTTCGATCCCCGCGGCGGGACCAATGTTTGTATGATCCTACCGGCCGTTGACCTTACCTTTCTTGGAAGACTTAGCAGACAGCAATCCTTCATCCTTCGGCACCACCAGCGCTTGGTTTCCATCCAGCAACTTCTCCCCCGCTTCGTCACCCTCCGGCACTTGCTTGATCGGGGTGGCCATTTTGTTTTGTTATCACAAAATGGCGTCGCGCATGCCTATACTCTCTGGGTTGGTCTTTACGCCTGTCTCTTTAATCATAAGGTTCTCTTGAGTGCCTCTACGGTCAATTGGAATGTAAACTAGGTTTTGTAAATACGCTACATATCTAGGTTCAGTCTTGGTTATTTGGCTGGCTTTGATCTGGAACAAGAAGAAAAAACATTATTAATAAAATAAATATAATAGCGGACGTTGCTTTGAAGGCCGCAAAGCTGAAGTGGGATTGGGCCGGTCACATCTGTCGCATGCCAGGTGAGCTGTGGGCAAAGGTAGGCACCGAGTGGCGCCCCGACCCACGCGAGAAGGCGACAGACAGAGACGAGATGGCGGGATGGGTGCTTCTTGTTTCATCCTTGGATTTTTCATCCCAATGAATATTTTTCTTGATTCGTCCTAAATTTAAGATTTTTAGTTCTTGTTTCATCCTCAACCTACTTATTCCTAATTTCTATTGTTTAAATTCAAATAAATGACACAGCGTAACATTAAAGCAGCAGGGTCAGCAAACAAAAAACAACTAGATACACAATGTTAACGTTTTATTATAAAAATCATTATACAACTGTGGGATCGGAATCCCTCCTGAAGTTTACGCTTTGTTTGCACATTTTTGTATTTCCAGCAACACTTGAGTATCCGCTGCATTGGCTTGCTCGCAAACGTGAACAGTTTCTTTGACCGTGTGGTCAAAGAAACCAGTGTTGGTTTGATGTGTATTTAAATGCACATAACCAAAACATCTTGGTGCTTTAACACACCGCCACACTGTATCGCCACCACTTTTTACTTTTTTCTTATGAAACTTATATCCATCGTGTAACAAAATTTGTCCGCCACGTTTTGACTGTATAAAATTTAGAGTATTTACGGTATTAGTACTAGAAGTAACTTAGTTTTCCGCCATATTTAGTGTAGACCATTAGGATAGTAGGTCTAGGAACTACTGACAGGATTAACAGGTAAGATAGAAGGAGTAGAAAGAGACGTATTGATGAAAAGATAAATAATATTTTTACCCCAAAAACACGAACTATGATAACATAAACAATGGTAGCCTTGACATTGTTAATTGGATTATCTATTGTCCAACTTGTCCGCCAAATTCTCGGAATTGCACGTGCATTCCGTTTTTAAAAGATGTGCTTTATGTGCCCCCGTAAACTTGTACTAAATAAAAACAAAATTAGGTACCTAAATAAAATAGTATATTTACCTCTAGGAAACACGAATGAACGGATGTAATGTAGTCAGTAAGAAATCAATTAATTAAGTACTTATGAATAAATTGCAACAAATACTCTAGGTAAAGTTTCTGTACCAACTGCTTAAATTACACTGTGGCTCACCTTTATGGATTAGGATGAAACAAGAATATGTTTGGGGTTGAATCAAGATAAATACCTATTGGGATGAAACGTCCAAGGATGAAACAAGAAGCACTCGGCGGGATGAGTTAGATCAATTCTTGCCGGAGTGGATAATTACGGCTCAGGATCCAGAGTGTGGAGGGAATGGGGGGAGGTCTTTGCCCAGCAGTGGGACACGAACTAAAAAAAAAAATAATGTACAGATATCAGGGAGACGTTATAGTTTTTTTTTTACGTCAGTGGTTCCGTGGCCGAGCGGTTGCAGGCACTCCGGCTTTAGGAGGATCGTCTGATCGTCACGGGTTCGAATCCCGTCGGAATCGAAAATGATAAGACCTTTCATTTCTTAGAGACGAAATAGGTGAATAAAATATCTACGCAAATCTAGGCGAACATGGAGTCTTGGCCATTATCATCCACAGTCTGACTCCACCCACTGCTTGGTATAGATAGGCCTCCAATGCCAAAGAGCATTTATTTAGTAGGACCGCTGGGATCACTTAGAATAACGCCCTAAGCTTATGCCATCCGCTGCGATCGACAACGGGTTTCCACTTCCTACGATCCTGAGCCTGACATACCTAACTAACATCAATGCATATTATACCTAACTAACTAACATCAAAATAATTATTAGACGACCTCTGTGGCGCAGTGGGTGAAAGCCCGCTTGAGACGCAGAAGGTTGCGGGGTCGATCTCCGCCGCGGGATAAATGCTTGTATGATCTGCAAATATTTATCTCGGGTCTGGTTGTTTCTAATATATGTATGTATTTACAAACAAAAAGTATATAAGTAGTATATTATCAGTTATCTGGTTCCCATAGTACAAGCTTTGCTTAGTTTGGGGCTAGATGCTGTGTGAAACGTCCAGAAAAAAAAATATATATCGATTAAAAATTAAAATTATACTTTTGTATTTATAATCTAAAACGGACACACAAAACGAGGATATCCATCAATACGCCCTCCATTTTGCATGACATCATCCAATATTAAATACCGATTCGCTAAATTGATTAACTACAAGTGAGGCCAATGCCAAATAACAAGATCATGGCCTTCAACTCATGGTGCCATGACTGATGTCTCGTAAGGCGTTGTCCTAATAGAACGCGAATGCGCGATGCGAGCGATGCGACCATCGCGTGTTCGCGCGACGTCAAAAACTGGGTGTCCTAATAGAACGCGAATGGCGGCCGGCCGGCTGGCTGGGCCGGCAAGGCGAGAGGGGCGCGGGCGCGGTAAGCGGTACCACGCCGACGTTTTCGCACGAATTTCAATTAGGACACCTATTCAAATTCAATATGTTTGATCGCGCGTTCGTACGAATTAAGTTCGCGCGAAAAGAGTTTCAAACATTTGAGTCGTGCGACCGCGTCGTGCGATTGTCAGTTAGGACACCTATTTAGAGTTCAATATGTTTGATCGCGCGTTCGTACGAGTAAAATTCGCGCGAACTTACGATGATCGCGCATTCGCGTTCTATTAGGACAACGCCAGAGTCGTAAGCCGATACGCAGTAGCCCAGTAGGCGTGGCAGTCACGTGCCACGTACGACCACCGGAGCGAGATGACCTTGCATTTAGAAAAGTCAGTTTTTTCAACTTTGTGACTTTTTATTTTACTTTACATAAAATCACGCCTCTCCCAAAGGGGTAGGCAGAGACCACGGATCTCTAGTCGCTACGATGCTGCTGTTTGTGTATCAACCACGCCTAAACCAGTGAACTGATTTGGATGAAACTTGGTATAGGCGTAGATAGCGACCTGGAATAGCATATAGGCTATTCAAAATGTTGGTACCACGCGGGCGAAGCCGCGCGCAGACGCTAGTACATACATAAAATCACGCTTCTTTCCCAAAGGGGTAGGCAGAGACTCTGGATCTCCACTCGCTACGATCCTGACACACAACTTTCACCTCATTCACTCTCATTACATTCTTCATACATGCTCGTCGGTTTAGGGTACTTTTGAGCAGGCCCTTCACCAATATGTCGCCAATTTGATCCAAGAAGGTTCGCCTAGGCCTTCCCCTTCCAGCTGTCCCATACACGCCTCATACACTTGCTTTGTCAAACGACTGTCATCCATCCTCTCTACATGCCCAAACTATCTTTCACACCTTTCTTGATCCTCAACAATACATCTTCTATTTTACTGTTCTTTAACTAGTTTAAGTGATCAGAAGTTATACTGAATAAATGCTTTTTTCCTTTGACTTTGCTCCAACAGGGGTGAAACGATACCTACTGATTTCCATGGGGGCTGGAGACCCACATAATTTCATTTCACTCGATCGACATTGATTGTAAATAGGCCCGTATGCGTATGTAAATAAAAGCTATAATCAGACAATCAGATCTTTGAGACAGATGGCCTTGGCGCTTTCGCAAACACACGATGCGTGCTTCCTGTTGAGCCAACCCTATTTATACCAAAACCAGCCAGTTACCATGAACACCTTAAGTCTTCAGAAAAATAAAAAAATTGGTTGTCTGTAAAGTCGGTTTACTGACGATAGTTGAACGTGACAACGTTTTTGCTTCTTTGTCGCTCGTTCCGCGCTCTCGCTTGCACTTCAAGCCTTACATGGAACGCCTCAGAGCGAGGTAACGCCGCATTTTTTCGTGCGTGCAGCCGGCTCTATCGAATTATAAGACGTTGTCACGTCAAAAATTGGTTGTCTGTAAAGTCGGTTTACTGACGATAGTTGAACGTGACAACGTTTGTGCTTCTTTGTCGCTCGATCCGCGCTCTCGCTTGCACTTCAAGCCTTACATGGAACGCTTCAGAGCGAGGTAACGCCGCATTTTTTCGTGTGTGCAGCCGGCTCTATCGAATTATAAGACGTTGTCACGTCAAAAAATACATATCACCATTGTATCCACAGATCCCGTAGACATTATTTCAGATCTTTTAGATTATAAAAGAACTTAATATTAAATTATATTATTTGGGGAACTATAAAAAGAACCTCGACTTTCAATCGGAAGGTCGTGGGTTCGAATCCCGGCCGTGCATCAATGGATTTTGCGTTTCGTAAAATTTATAAACGCTTTGTAACGTGCTCTGAACGGTGAAGGAAAACATCGTGAGGAAACCAGTTAGTGGTTGCGATGGGCTTGCAACATGTCACGTATGGAACTAACTTCTGCAAGATGTGGGCATGTAACAAACATGTATGGACATGCCTTGACTACCCCCTTAGACATCTTCAATGGATCTGGAATACATAGGAGTAATACTGGCTCCTTCATTTGTCAACCACGTGAGCGAAGCCGCTCGCGGGCCGCTAGTCTAATCATTGATAAAATCTTTGCCCAACCTTGTTCAGTACAATTAGTCTAAGCTTCATTTGATTTACAATCAGACGCATTTACACAATGCCATTCTGGCATACCATCCTTGGACATGTGAGTAGAGGTAGACCAAAGAAAAGATGGATGAATTGTGTGAAAGAAGATATAAATAATGCTGGACTTTTCACACAGCATCATCTAGCCCCAAAGTAAGCAGAGCTTGTGTTATGGGTAAGGGTACTACATGACTGATATACTACTTATATACTTTTTGTTCGTAAATACATAGAAAAATATCTGTAGATCACCCAGACCCGAGAAAAATATCTGTAGATCATACAAACATTTGTCCCGCGGCGGGAATCGAACCCGCAACCTCCTGCGTCGCAAGCGGACCTTCGCCCACTGCGCTACAGAGGTCGATATGGGTAAGAAGGGAGTGGATACGGAGATGACGAGTAATAGGGGAGAGTGGAAGAAGAGAACATGTTGTGCCGACCCCGCATAAGCGGGTTAAGGGCAGGCAAATGATGTTGAATGATGATCCTTGCCACACGCTTTCTCAAACTCAATGGACCAAGATCTAATGTTCTGTGGCAAGAGCCAAGAATGGTATGCCAGAACCGTATTGTGTAAACCGCGTCTAACATAGTAACAAGCCCAACATCGCTAGGCATGTAGATAGCGAAATGAGGTCGTTGACCTTGGCAGTTAATGGCCGTACATAAGTATATGCGATAACTTAGCATCACGAATGGCTAAAGATTAATTTACATTTTACTTTGATAAAAATCGTCGACTTCCAGTTTTAGGCACGACTTGCAGTTCATAGGGGAGTGTTGGTACCGAAATTGATGTATGGAAGTGAAAGTTGGGTGTGGCAGAAAAAACATCATAGAGTGAATGCTGTTGAAATGAGAGCGTTGCGTAGTATGTGTGGAGTAAAGTTGAATGATAGAGTGAGAAATAGTGTGATAAGGGAACAGTGTGGTGTGAAAGAAGATGTAGTGTTGAGGATCGAGAAAGGTATGTTAAGATGGTTTGGGCATGTAGAGAGGATGGATGACAGTCGTTTGACAAAGCAAGTGTATGAGCGAAGATAATTTTATATCGAAGTTCGAAGTCCAGTCATGTAGCGTTTAACACTAACTCGAAAACATCATTAGTAAATTCAAACCTACATAAGGAACAACTTAAGTAGCCATTATGGGATGAGTGTGGCTATTAGTCAGCTCCACGCGTATTGACGTCTTTCCTGTGGACAAGGCCGTGTAAGCTGAGAGGATGCTTTAGGTGCTACAAGCCTCCATCTCAACTCAATGTCCCAGGGACTACAGCGTCTTGTAATAAAAGTAGTAATAATTGACCGAGCGAGCGAAGCGAGCGAAGCGTCTCAGTTTCGAGATTGGCCAAAAATGCTTTTGTCCTTCTGTCTGTCAGTAATCGCCTACAGGTCGCATTTATCAACCGATTTTGACGAAAATTGGCACATAGGTTCGTTGATTTATTAAAAAACGATTGTCGATTGCGATTTTTGATTGGGGTGAAAATAGGGGGGGAAAGGGGGGAAGTTTGCTGTAGCGTTATTTATCGACAGATTTGAATTAAATTCATAATGCATATTAAGGACTTAATTCTACACAAGTTGTAATGAAAAAAAAAATCCAAAAGGGGGAGGTAAAAAGGGGGAAAGTGGCTGGATGTTTGTTTAAGCGTTATAAAGGACGTTTTTTCGTAAAATGTATACCTACCTATACCAATCAGACTACGCAATCCTCTCCGCCTTCACGAGACAAACCCGTTGACATCAGATTCGACCCCCTAGGACCAAAGGAACGCGAGTAATCACTCAAAACTTATTCCTCTCTTTTGCTTAAAAGTGTACATAGGCATAGGTAAGCCTATAGGATAATACAAAGCACCTAAATTTCAATTTTGTTCGCGAGGTCTCCTGTTCTCACAGAACCACTAGTAATAATATAAGTCTTTGTTCAGAAGATTACAGTTTTTTCTTATCCTAATTTTAGTTAATCTAACACTAGCCCTATTTCCTCCGTTTGCTCTAGTTTGGCATAGGCCTCTTCCAACTTCTTCCACTCGTGTCTCTCTGGCGGTTCTTGACCATAACTTCCCAGCGATAGCTTTTAAGTCATCATCCCATCGCTTAAATGGTCTTCCACATTTTTTCTTTCGATTACTAGGTTGCCAATATGTTATAGATTTGCTCCATTTCTCCTTTCCTCTTAAAGTGTGACATGTCCATCTCCATTTGTTCTTTCTTACTACTAGTGTGACGTTTTCTATTTTGGTTGTGTGCCTTATCTTTGTGTTCCTCACTCTGACAGCGTCTTGTAAGTGTAGGCAAAGGTTACTCCTGAGTCCTGACACTGTATAAATCATCTAGTATTTACGTAAAGGCCATTCATACATGTATGAAGCTGTTACAAACAGAGCTAAGTTAGAATGGATGAGAATGGACCACTTATCAGTAACTAGAAGAATGACGTAATTTTCCTTATTAAAGTCGACTAATACAAACGAGGCGCATAAAAACAGTCGTAAATTCGTTCCAATAAAAGTCACTGGCTTTCAAGCTTATAATTTTGAAGTCCCTCTCATTTCACGACAAAACAGAGCCTTAGAGATGCATGTAGTCTTAAAATAGTCAAAAAGCATTTATTCAGTAGGACCGCTAAGATCTCTTAGGCAGGTCGCTAACAGCAAAGTCGGGGCGACGTCGAGGCGAGGTCGAGGCGAGGTCGAGGTGAGGTCGAGGCGCAGGCGAAATTGACGTGTGCTAAGCGTCGAGGCGGCGGCGTCTATGTCTTGTTTCATTCATTCAACATGTCATATTCGAAAAGATGAGTAGAGACAGGTGACTAGGAGTCGCGGAAGGGCGATCCCTCGCCCGCGCCTCGACTCTTGATTTTTGTTTTTTTTTTTTACTTTTTCAACGAGATTCGCGCCCGCGCGGCGCCCGCCCTCGACTTTCTTTTCTGTTAGCGACACGTCTTAGAACTCTTGGAAGTCTTGAGCGAGGTGAATCTACTCTTGTTCCTTCGCGACCAATACCGTGACCCAGCAACAAATGTGGTTGAGGCCCAGCTTTACGTGATCTATCTTAAAACTAAATTATAATCAAGCTCCAGTGGGAAGCCAGTCAAACAAAAGTGTGGCTCATCAAAGATTAGGCTCTAGTGAAGTACAAAGAATTGCCTCGACAAAGGTACGCCCGGCATCCTATCAATAATTACATTTGATTTTAGACGATTTTGAATTCTATTTCGCTTGTAGAAAAGATCCGAAATGTGAGTATGTTTGTGTTTCAATCACGCCTAAAACAGTAACCGATTTGGATGAAACTTTGAATAAGTGTAGACCGTGACCTGGAATAGCATTAGGCTGTTCAAAATGTTGGTACCACGTGGTTATGAACTGAGAATGCTTAGCCTATCATCATCCGCAGTCAATAATATCCCAGTTGGGTGTAATCACCCTCTGATCACATATTTTATTCCGGTCCTGTGCCTCACGCATTCAAGGCTAGCCTGTGAGAATTATTATTTGTAAAAAGTGGTACACATTGCGTCATGAAACGCTAAACTCCAGTGGGCGTCTGTTTACAACTCTTTATTGAGTCGCGAGATCTGAGGAATGTCCTGTTTAAACAAAGAGGTATTAATTGAAGTAGGCCGAAACAAAACATTTCCAAGAAGCTGAATGATAAGGAAATAAACAAACCACAAACAAAGACGAATTAACCGCTTGGTTATTATTACAGCGATAGCCAAAATCGCACAATTTCAGACATTAAAAACACGCCTCTGGGCAGAGCCCACGGATCTCCAATTATTTTGCTACACTAACCGGGATAACGAAGCAATTGCAAACTATCGCCAGTGGCGCTTCTTCGGGACAATCAATACTATTAAAAAGAAAAATGAATACCTACGCTGTAGGCTTGAAACTTCTTTGGTTCCACATTACCACTTTAGTTCCAGATTGTCACTTTATCGTAGTGTCGCTAGGCCAATCGAGCGATCAATCGCAATTCAAACTCGAAAGCATGACATCATTATTTGCCTGCCCATAACCCGCTTATACGGGGTCGGCACAACATGTTCTCTTCCACTCCCCCCTATCACTCATCTTCGTATCCACTCCTTTCTTACCCATATCTTCTTTCACACAATCCATCCATCATTTCTTTGGACCTCTCACATATCCATCCACATTCATTTCCATCACCTTTTTAATTCGAAATCTTAACTTCAGGTCGCGTATGCTAGGCTAAAACTGCTTTTATGAGCTTATATTTAGAAGGTCAATGAACAACAAAATATCTTGGCTTTGTGTTTTCAATGCAGTACGTTGTCCTAGATGTATGTCTGTGTTTGAACAAGTTTCGTGACTTTGACGTAAACATGTTTATTAATGTTCATCAATCATCTACGTAAATATGACTTTTAAATCGGAGTTTTCTTGGCTAATGTGGAATGGGATGCTTCAGTACACACTTTTTTGATACACATGCACGAACACATCATCATTTCCCTGCCCTTATCCCACTTTTATGTGGGGTCGGCACAACAGGTTTTCCTCTTCCACTCCGCTCTATCATCTTTCTTACCCATATCATCCTTCACACAGTCCATCCATCTTTTCTTTGGTCTGCCTCTTCTGCTAAATCCCTCCACATTCAAACCTAACATTCTTCTCGTTGCATTACCCTCTTTCCTCCTCATAACATGCCCATACCACGACAACCTATTACTCCTCAACTTATCCGTCACTGGCGCAACTTTCAAACTTACTCTAATATACTCATTCCTGATTTTGTCCACACATGCACGAACACATCCTCATTTATATTGTTACGTGCTGGGGTTCGTCGATTCTGAAGATAAACACTAGGTATAACTTTCGAAACTTTATTACACACTGATTTACTCAAAACACACTTTAAAGTTATGAACAGTCGCACTGAATAACACTGGTCACTATTCACTTTGTTATATCACAAGTTGACTCACTCGTAATTCACAATGAACTGATTTGTGACGCGCAAATCGCCCGTTTATATACCCCACAGAAACGCCTAGAACATTCACCGTGGGAACTCTCTACAAATAAACAGGAAGCTTCTATAAATAAACAACAACACGTGACAAGCGACCTTGAACCTTATACACTTGTAATAAGGTCGCTTGTCAGTAGCGCCCAACAAATATGAGCCTTAAGTCCAGGTATTACGATCCAATTGTTAATTCGGTATGTCTAAGTGAGAATATTCGTGGAATCTATCCCGCGCGCGAGTCTTCTAGAACGTTCGAGTGCTTGTACGTTACACTGCCCCCTCCTTAGACATGCTCGTCCCGAGCATTATCAGTCCCGTGGTATCGCGCCAGTCGATCCACATGAACAATCTTAGGAGCACTTCGACCTTTCTGTATGCGGTAGGTAACGTCATTGATTTTGGTCACAATTCGATAGGGTCCGTCCCATTTAGCTTGTAACTTAGGAGATTTCCCTTTGCTGCGAACTGGGTTATGTAACCACACCAGTGAACCTTCGTCGAAACCTTTATTGTTCACCTTCCTGTCATAACGGGTTTTCATCTTCTCAGACATTTGTTGCCCTGATTCCCTGACATGCTCGTGAATGTCATTCATCTTGTTGCGTAAGTCATTCGCGTAATCGGTTATATTGCGTGGCGCATCAGGAGGTATTCCTGTGATTAAGTCTGCAGGCAACCGTAGTTCTCTTCCAAAGTTCGCAAAAGCTGGTGTTACCGAAGTACTCTCGTGAACTGCACTTCGGTATGACAAAAGAAACGGTTGAATGTGTCTGTCCCAATCCTTTTGCTTGTTTTCCACAACTTTTGCCAGATATCTCTCCAATGTCTGATTGAATCGCTCCACCATTCCATCAGATTGTGGGTGGTAAGAGGTGGTCCTGGTTTTGTGGGCACCCATTACTCGACATGTCTCCTGGAATACTTGAGATTCGAAATTCCTTCCTTGATCACTGTGAATCTCTAAAGGCACTCCGAAACGACAAAAGACTTCATGTACTAATTTATCGGCGACAGTTAGCGCTTCTTGATTAGGAATGGCAAAGACTTCTGGCCACTTCGTAAAATAATCCATTACAACCATGAAGTATTTGTTCCCAGTTTCACTTTCAGGAAATGGTCCCGCAACATCCAGGGCGATTCTTTCCCATGGTGCACCAACATTATACAATTTCAATGCACCTCTGCTACGTGTATGGGGTCCTTTCACACCCGCACAACTGGTACATTTGCGACACCAGTCTTCAACATCCTGGCGACAGTGAATCCAGTAGAATCGCTCTCTTATCTTTAATAGAGTCCTTTTTACCCCCATGTGACCCCCTGAACATCCATTATGGTAGAGCTGAAGAATATCCGGTACCTTAGCTTTGGGAACAACCATTTGCAAGTGGCAGCTGTCTCCTCGAGCATTTTCCCATTTGCGGCACAAAACTCCGTCCTGGATAATTAAGCTGTCCCACTGTGCCCAATAACTTTTTGTGGTGGAACTCATCGATGCGACGTCACTCCACATGGGTTTAGGTGCACTGGTCTTAATCCATTTGACGATCGGCTTAATGTCTGGATCACTCTGTTGTGCATGGCGTAGACTCTCCTTCCACTCGTTACTAAGGTCTGTGTTTAGCATCCTTATGGGTACAGCTTCTTTTATCTCTTGCCTGATACAGTGTTTGCAGTCTTCAGGGCATGGTCTTCTTGACAATGCGTCCGCATTACCATGGGATTTCCCACTACGATGTTCAATGACGAAGTCATACTCTTGTAGCAGTTCAATCCATCTTGCAACTTGTCCTTCCGGATTCTTGAATTGTAATAGCCATTTCAATGCAGCATGGTCAGTTCTTAGGTGGAATTTTCGCCCTAGTAAATATTTGCTGAAATGCTGCAATGTCTTGACGACTGCAAGTAGTTCCCTTCTTGTTACGCAATAATTCCTTTCTGGCTTCGATAAGGATTTACTGAAGTAAGCTATGACAATCTCTTGATCACCCTTTTTTTGAGATAGCACGCCGCCAAGTCCAGTATCGCTGGCGTCTGTGTCTACTACAAACTCGTAGTCTGTATCAGGATATCCCAAAATGGGTGTATTGCATAAACGCCTCTTCAACTCCTCAAAAGCACTGCTACAGCTTTCGTCCCAACAGAACTGTATTTTATCTTCGGTAAGCTTGTGTAGAGGTCTAGCAATCTCCGCAAAGTTCTTCACGAATCGTCGATAGTAGGAACACAGACCTAAAAATGCTCTGACCTGCGTCTTATCTTTTGGTATTGGCCAATCTTTGACGGCGATGATCTTCTCTGGATCTGTTTGGACACCTTCTTCCGACACTACGTACCCCAAGAAACTTACTTGCCGCTTGAAAAATGAACACTTCTTTGGACTAAGCTTGAGATTGGCACTCCGAATTTTTGACAAAACACGATCCAAGTTTTGAAGGTGCTCCTCAAACGTTCGGCCCACGATGATGATGTCATCCAAGTAGACTAGACAGGTGTCTCCAATTAATCCGGTGAGTACTAGTTCCATCAACCTTTCAAAAGTTGCCGGCGCGTTGCACAAACCAAACGGCATAACTTTGAACTGCCACAGGCCTTTTCCAGTTGAAAATGCTGTTTTCTCTTTATCCTTGGGGTCAATTTCGACCTGCCAGTACCCACTCTTCAGGTCCAGTGTGCTAAACCACTTCACTCCTGTCAGCATGTCCAGCGTGTCATCGATTCTTGGCAAAGGATAGCTGTCTTTCTTTGTAACGTCATTCAAGCGACGGTAATCAACACAAAAACGCATGCTGCCATCTTTCTTTCGTACCAGTACTACAGGTGAGCACCATGGACTAGATGAAGGCTCTATAACGCCGTCCTTCACCATTCCATTAATCATGTCTTCCACTTCCTTTTCTCGTGCTACCGGTACTCTCCTTGGTCTCTGGCGGATTGGTAACTCGTTCCCTGTGTTGATTTTGTGCTGAACTAAGCTAGTCTTCCCAATGTCAGCATCATTTGAAGAGAAAACATCAGCGTACTTGATTAACATCTTCTTTGCCTTATCCATTTCATTTTTGGACAAAACGTCACGACAGTCTCCTAAAAGTCTTGACACGCTTATTTGTGCATCCTTGCTGGTGGTTTCCGTGATCAAATCTTGGCATTGTCGCATCCAATCCACTTCCTCACAAATGCCAACCGGTGTGCCTTTTTCAATTACGAACTCCTTATTGCATGGATTAAGTACACGTACTGCTGAAACGTCGGTAGCTCTCACCAGGGTTCGGGCCATTTTCCATGGAAGGTCATTGTTCAACCTTTCTAGGAGAATACATCGATGTTTCTGTCTGGAGTTGTGCGGAAGACTAACTGGCACAATTGTTTCTGATCTCGGAGGCAGAAAGATCTTCTTCAAACTGTACACTTTTCCTGATAGTGCCCCCTCCATGAAAAGTTCCTCTTGACCACACTTCATTACTCCTTGTTTAACATCGATCTCGCAGCAATGCTGCCGCATAAAGTCCAAGCCCAAAATGCAATCGTCAACTATGTCAGCCACGATTACGTTATGTGGGTATATTCTGTTGCCCAACCCTAGCTCAATTTTCTTCTCGCCTCGAACGGTTATGCGCTGACCGGTAGCTGTAACTAAATTTACTCGTTCTCGGTTGTTTGTGGAGTCCCCAAGGACCCGATTCGCTAGTTGGGAACTGACAACCGTGCGTGAAGCTCCAGTATCAATAGTCAGCTTACATGGCGTTCCGTTGACCTCGCCCTTGATGACCAGACTGTTCCCATCATGGGTTTGTGAGATCGAAATCCTTGGGGCTCTTTGAACCTCAGCCAGCACCCACCCCGTAGTCCTGGCGTTTATTCGTTTCCCTGCGGTTTCTGGGAGGTGATGTCAGCCGCCCTATCCTCTTGAGACCGATCTTCTATTCTTCCCGTGCTTCGCTTTGGGCAACTCGATCGCAGGTGACCCTTTTCCCCACAGGTGTAACATCTGGGGCCATAACCTCGTCCGCGCAATGGTGGTACTACGACCTCTCTGAGTCGATGGGCGCGATGGTCCTGTCTCACTGCCTCTACTTCCAATGCATGGGCTAAGGCGTCCTTGAGTGTCTCATGGTGCCCAAGTCTCACAGCAGCCCTGACTTCAAGGTCACGAATCCCGTCGATAAATGTTTGCACTAGATTCCCATTAATGAGCGCAGGTACAGACTGGTATGCTTTTCGGACCAGCTTTTCGACTTCCAGGGCCCATTGTTGTAGGTTTTCACCATTGCGTTGTACACGATCCTTAAGTTGTGCACGAAACACGTGCTCCAGGTGGGCGTCACCATATCTAGCTTCCAATGCCTCTAGTAGTTGTTCGTAAGTCACTTCTTGCCCGAGAGCTTCTAGAACAGTCAAAGCCTGATCTCGAAGGCCTAAGGTGAGTGCAGTCATAGCTTGAGCCTTATTCCATCCGTTCGCCTTCATCACGGCCTCAAACTGTATCTTGTAGGCCGACCACGAAGATGTCCCGTCGAATGGTGGCACCTTGAATCCACGTATTGAAGGTGCGGCAGCTGTAGAAATTATAGTCCCGTCTCCATCTTTGAGATTACCTAAAGCCTTCTTCACATCAGCAACCTGAGTTTTTACCTCATCAATCCGCGTTTCAGCTTCAGTGAGGCGTTCTCCATGTTGATGGACTTGATCCTTCATCATCTTGAGCTCCTTGTTGAACGTCGCGTGGAGATCTTTCATGAGGATCATCTGTTCCTCCTGTCGGCTGGCCTGCTCCTCTTTGTCGCGCTGTAGTTGTTCTTCTAAGCGACGGGCCTGTTCCTCCTGCCGACGGGCCTGTTCCTCCTGTCGGCTGGCCTGCTCCTTTTTGTCGCGCTGTAATTGTTCTTCTAAGCGACGGGCTTGTTCCTCCTGTCGGCTGGCCTGCTCCTCTTTGTCGCGCTGTAGTTGTTCTTCTAAGCGACGGGCCTGTTCTTCCTGCCGACGGGCCTGTTCCTCCTGCCGACGGGCCTGTTCCTCCTGCCGACGGGCCTGTTCCTCCTGCCGGCGCGACTGCTCTTGAAGCATCGCCATCAAGGCTGCAAAGTCTGGAGCTGCAGGCACTGAAGTCGCGGTGGAA
Organism: Epirrhoe alternata; assembly: GCA_963565295.1. Taxonomy (NCBI): domain Eukaryota; kingdom Metazoa; phylum Arthropoda; class Insecta; order Lepidoptera; family Geometridae; genus Epirrhoe; species Epirrhoe alternata. Next base: position 4,368,107 of record OY751403.1, read on the forward strand.
GGGCCGGCTTCCATTGCTCTCAGCTGACCACCCGTTGATTGCTGCGAAGTATCTCCAAATCGTCTCTGATCCGTCTCTTGCTGACGCTGACTCCTAGTACGGATACCATCCGTGTCCTCCTTTGGTAGAATCGGCATGATTTATCCCACTTCTGACACCAATTGTTACGTGCTGGGGTTCGTCGATTCTGAAGATAAACACTAGGTATAACTTTCGAAACTTTATTACACACTGATTTACTCAAAACACACTTTAAAGTTATGAACAGTCGCACTGAATAACACTGGTCACTATTCACTTTGTTATATCACAAGTTGACTCACTCGTAATTCACAATGAACTGATTTGTGACGCGCAAATCGCCCGTTTATATACCCCACAGAAACGCCTAGAACATTCACCGTGGGAACTCTCTACAAATAAACAGGAAGCTTCTATAAATAAACAACAACACGTGACAAGCGACCTTGAACCTTATACACTTGTAATAAGGTCGCTTGTCAGTAGCGCCCAACAAATATGAGCCTTAAGTCCAGGTATTACGATCCAATTGTTAATTCGGTATGTCTAAGTGAGAATATTCGTGGAATCTATCCCGCGCGCGAGTCTTCTAGAACGTTCGAGTGCTTGTACGTTACAATATTATAAGTCAAAGTGATTTTTTATTCACTAGGATCGCTGGGATCACTAAAACTATGTGTTTCTACCTATTCCTTCGCGACCAATACCGGGCCTAGCGCACTTAGGTGAATTTTCTTTTAGTAGATACGTTGCGTAAATTGTCTCCGATGTAGAAATATGATAGTACTTTAGGTATGTCGACGTGAAAGATGTACACACTTGATAAACTAACTAACAACAATTATCAAGAATTGCGTTATCAGCGTAGAATTATCACAATATTTTATCATCCATTAGAGTGCGTAAATAGATTTGTAAAATACACAGGTAATATACTCAAAATAAATATAGTTTAATGTAGGTAATTGGCGATGTTCTGCCCACTATGACTTACGGTGCCGAGACATGGACGCTCACGAAGGAGACTGTGCACAGGATGCGAGTAGCACAGAGAGCCATGGAGCGCGCCATGGCATCACTCTTTTAGATCATATCCCCAATATCGAAATTTGCAAGCAGACTAAAGTAAGCGATGTCAGCAAGCGAATATTGGGGCTCAAGTGGAGTTGGGCAGGACACCGGTAGAGCAGAGTGATTACCGCATGGTGCCCGCGGGAGGGCAACAAACGAATAGGTCGTCCGGCAGCTAGATGGGTTGATGGCATAATAAGAACAACCGTACATGGGTCAGACTAGCGCAGGATAGGGAGGGTTGGCAAGAGAGAGAGGCCTATGCCTAGCAGTGGGATGAAAAAGGCGATGATTTTGATTCTTCTTAATATCGTGTCGCCAGTTCTTTACCAGTATGGTGAACTCAGAGAGGCTTCTTCCGTGCACACAACAACAAGACTTTTCAAACTTTTTTAGGTTCTACGTCATGCCGGTTTCTTCACGATGTTTTCCTTCGCCGTTTGCGAGTTGGCAATCTGCCACCATTCGTCCCCCGCGGGGGTGGTTAGCCTATAGTTACCGTCTACCACTGCGTCTAGAGCCATGGTTGCAGACCGCAATTACTGTGGGGGTGGATAGCCGTAAGTGTTACCGTCTGCCCCTGCGTGGGGGCAGTTGGTGGGGGAAGACGGTAATAATTCACAGATTTTTGGACAGAAAATCTCATTGATGCGCGTCCTTAGGGAAGGAAAGCGGGACCGTTACCACTACGAGTAGACCACATGATTCAATGATTTAGACGAGAATGTATTATACTCTTAGAAGGTACAGTCAGTTGAACAGACCTAGCCATTCGTGAAACCCTTTCGATGCGTTGAATTCATTGGTCATACTATAATCTACACTAATATTATAAACAGGAAAGATTTCTTTGTTTGTTTAAATTGAATAGGCTCCGAAAGTAGTGGACCGATTTGAAAAATTCTTTCACCATTAGAATCCTACATTATCCCTGATGGACATAGGCTATATTTTATCTAGGGAAAGTGACGTTTTCCCGAGGGACGGCGGGTAACACCGCAACGGACAGCTAGTATAATAAATATTATAAAGAGGAGAGATTTAAAAAGAAAGAAAGAAAGAGGTGAGTGTTGAGATGACGGCTGATAGAAGAGGATGGAGGAGGAACACATGTTGTGCCGACCCCACATAATGTGGGAAAAGGGCAGGGAGATGATGATGATGATGAAAGAGGAGAGATTTGTTTGTATTGTATGTTTGTTTGAATTGAATAGGCTCCGAAACTAGTGTAGAATGTAGATATTATAGTGTAGAGATATAGGTTCTAGGTCGAATTCATGAGTAAAATTTTCCACGCTCTTAATAATTTTTCCTTATTTCATTCGCGCTGTGGTCACACCTGATAAACATAAATTAAAAAGATATGGTCGAGTCAAGGTCTTGTAAATATTCACAGAAAACCACCAAGCTTAGCCTTCGTAAATTGTAATCACCATAAAAATTAACGACTGCCTATCTTCATTTACACTATGCGTCTTACCATAGAACGTGACATAAAGTTATTCCACCGAATAAATCAAGAATAACCATACATTTTGACAGTTTACACTCCGGAATAACTTTATGTCACGTTGTGACGCTATGACTAATAACAATAACTAAACGCTGAACGGTTTTACAGTTGTTCTATCTAAAAGAGCAACACAAAGCTGAGATTGTTCCTTTTTGGACTGCACCAACACAGACGTCCTTCACCTGCCTCTTTATTTTCTTTTTTCTTTTCATACTTTTCTGTCTTTGTTTGTAGTAGATATATATTTTTTTTTGCTGTGTCACTTTACTACGTACAGTCTTTACTATGAACGTGACTGTACCTAGTTATGTTCGTCTGTGTGTGTTTTCACAAATAATTTTTTTATCTATCTATCTCATTGGTCTTATTTTGTCATTTTTGGACAGAAAAACTGTCCTCTTGGGTTCTGTACTCAAAGGGTGAAACGGGACTCCGCTGTCCGTCCGTCTGTCTGTCTGTCACCAGGCTGTATCTCATTCACAGATGATATTTCTGTTGCCGCTATAACAAATACTAAAACAGAAAAAAAAATTAAGGGGGCTTCCATACAATAAACGTGATATTTTTGCCGTTTTATAGATTGAATTTTTTCGGGATAAAAAGTAGCCTATGTCCTTCCCTGGGATACCACCTTTATCAATGCTAATTTTCAGCTTCATATGTTCAGTGGGTTGGGCGTGAAAAGGTAACAAACAGACAGATAGACAGGCCGGTTTTTTTCGTGGCATTTGAGAGGCAGCTCACATCCTCACATCTTTGATCTAATGACAGGATGCTTGGTTAATAAGTGCTTACCAATTGCCATTTGAGAAATGAGTATTGATTAATAGTACCTAGACAGGGACATCAAACGCACTTATTAAAGGCTAGCTGAGCCCTAATTTTTATTTGCAAGAAATATGGTTACCAAGTTGATAAGGTTTACAATTTAGGATCACATATTTCACCAAGAACTGGTGGTATACCTAATTACTGGTAAACCTATGCAAATTTTAATGTCAGGGCAATGTAGTTGAATGTCATTGTGTCACATATATTCAATTATTAATTTTCATTAGATAGTATTTAATTAAATATAAAAATGTTTGTAAAAAAAAAATATACATTAAAAAAATCGTCAACACTGTAGAATGTTCTGTCAAGAAGCCATACTTTCATTTTTCTTACAAATAGCTTTATGGGCAATTCTTTTATTTCAAATTTCAAGGCTTAAAATTGACTTCTTCATCTGTTTTACAGATTTTGATAAAACAACACGAAATATCAAACCAAGCTAATAGCAATATTTACCTAATCAAGCAACATCTGTCCGTACCAAAACGGCCCTAACGGAAGACCAGCCCTGGTTGGTCACATTCACAACCCAGCATTATGCTGAGTTTGGTTATGGCCAGTTTTAAGAATAAGAATAAGAATATATTTATTTGACACACACACAACACGGTCACACGGGTTTTGCAACATTATCTAATATTTATTTTCTTAATTTTCCTTTTATCACCCCAGTGCATTACCGGTGTACTACCTTGGATTACCGGCAACTGGGATTCTGTGGCCGAGCGGTAAGGCACTCCGGCTTTCGGAGGATCGTCTGATCGATGCGGGTTCGAATCCCGTCGGAATCCAAAATTTTGATAAGACTTTTCATTTCTTAATGAAATACCAAGTGTGGATTAGCACTATAAACATTACAAAAAAACTCAGTGTATGTTGCAAAACAAAATATTTTCTTTCTTTCTTTCTTTCTTTCAATATTATACTGGCGGTTTATGATTAGCGTGCGCAAACGCACAAACAAAGTCAAAGTCAATTAATTCAAGTTGTCAAATTCAGGTGTTAATGCTCCATAGTTTTGAAGTAAACATTTTATAGGCGCATTGGGCATTTTTGAGATGGGAAAAACGCAAGTCACGTGCCTGTTACCGACACAATCTTTTTTTTTTTTTTTTTAATAAATTAAAAAAAAACAAACGAAAAATAATTGTTGAAAAGGCAACTACTCAGCAAAATGCCTAGATCCAAGGATCAGGCGCTGTTTTTCAGTGTCAATCTCTCACTATAAGTACCTTAATTTCATCACACATTGTATCGTCGGAATGTCCGAAGAGATAGCGCTCTGGTTCTGAGTTTATTTTTTTTCACCTTACTAGCTCAAAAAGGGCGCTTTTGCCGCGTAAAAACAGTGAGCAAAACTCTACTTTGCTCACACTATGAGGAAAAGTGATTTGAATTTAGAATGCTGCAAGCAACCAATGAGAATCGAATATTACAGGCCGCAGCGTGCGCCCGGCCAGGCGGCGGCGGCCGAGGTGGTCTGATAACAGGTCTTTAGCCTGCCACTTGAGGGGCAAAAAAATAATAATGGCGGGAATCGGTTTTCCTTACATCTTGTATTTTTTCGCTAGTAAGGTGAAAAATTGTATGTATCACACGAGAGCAAAATATTTTGTTGCTTGTGCTTTTGAATCCCTCACTACACTCAGGATTCTAACTTAGAATCACTCGCTACGCTCGTGATTCAAATATAGAATCCCTCGTTTGTTCGGGATTCAAACTCTGCACTCGCAACAAAAACGAATTTTGCTCTCTTGTGGTACAATGTACCTACTATGTATTGTTATACTTACTTATTTTTTTAACCCTATTACTAATGAATGTTGCATAAAGTTATGTCATGAATAACCTATGAATAACCACACATTTTTAGTTTATGTATTACATAAGACGACCTCCGTGGCGCAGTCGGCGAAGGCCCGCCTGCGACGCAAAAAGGTTGCGGTTTCGATCCCCGCCGCGGGACAAATGTTTGTATGGTCTACAGATATTTGTCTAGGGTCTGGGTGTTTCTATGTATGTATTTACAAAAAAAAGTATATCCTATATCCTATAAATATTATAAAGGCGAAAGTTTGTAAGTATGGATGTATGGATGTATGGATGTTTGTTACTCTTTCACGCAAAAACGGCTGGACCGATTTGGTTGAAATTTGGTATGTAGATAGGTGATACCCTGGATTAACACATAGGCTACTTTTTATCCCGATATTCCCGCGGGAACGGGACTTACGCGGGTGAAACCGCGGGGCGCAGCTAGTAAGTAGAATATCAGTCATGTAGTACCCATAACACAAGCTCTGCTTACTTTGGGGCTACATGATGCTGTGCGGAAAGTCCAGCATTATTTATTTATAATTTATTATTAACTTTATGCAACGTTTTTATTAGTAAGGGCCTAGGTTTAGAAACGTTACAGAAACTTCGTTCAAGTCTTCACTTCTGTCAGCACTCCTGGAGTGCTGTCACTTAGCATTTATCTTGTGTGAGTTATATAAATTTCCCTAGTATAAATATATAACCTCTTAGTGATTCATATACGTGTATTTATTAAGCCTTTGTGGTATAAGGAAAATCTTTACAACGCTGAATAAACAAAGAAAATTATTATCAAGATTTATAAATAGGATTCATGAAAATAATCTCGTAAATGTATGAAAGATGCCCTGAAGCTCAATGCACACTGAATTGGCAGCGACGCGACGCGACTAGACGTAAGATATTATAAACCTAACTAGCGACCCACCCCGGCTTCGCACGGGTGCAATGCTGATACTAAATTTCTCTACTATATTATGCATGTATTATACATTGTATAAACCTTCCTCTTGAATCACTCTATCTATTAAAAAAAAACCGCTTCAAAATCCGTTGCGTAGTTTTAAAGATTTAAGCATACATAGGGACAGAGAAAGCGACTTTGTTTTATACTATAAATAATAATAAATAAATAAATAAATAATGCTGGACATTTCACACAGCATCATCTAGCCCCAAACTAAGCAAAGCTTGTACTATGGGAACCAGATAACTGATATACTACTTATATACTTTTTGTTTGTAAATACATACATATTATACATAGAAACACCCAGACCCGAGATAAATATTTGCAGATCATACAAACATTTATCCCGCCGCGGGGATCGAACCCGCAACCTTCTGCGTACCAAGCGGACTTTCACCCACTGCGCCACAGAGGCCGTCAACTATGTAGTGATAAACAATGTAACAAGATATAAGCGTCGCGCCGCGCGGTCGCGAGCTGACGCGCGTCGTTCATTCTAAGCTGGGTAGCACGTATCGTATCAGATACGGTATCAACCTGCAAGTGGGTACGGCTCATCCACGGTCCTCCGCGTATCTAGCTACGAGCTGCCGGATCCGCAGTGCTCGCAACGACATCATGCCGCGTTCATATTCAGTTCGTTTGAAGCTCGCGCGTACGTACTCACCACACAAGCGGTCGTGACGCCGTCCACGAGCACACTGCGAGCCGCCTTTGTGTTCGCAGTGAAACCGCCACTCGGCGGGTCACTGCGAGCTTACAGCGCTCCACGCGCGAGCGGCTCGCAGCGGGCTCGTGCCTACGTACTCACTTGATACCGTATCTGATACGTTACGTGCTACACTGCTAAGTGAGTACCCAGCTTATCAAGCGTTTCTATATCTTGTAACGTTGTTCATAAGGTTTATAATGTCTTATTACGTCTGCCAATTCAGTATGCATTGAGCCTTATACGTTTTGAATAGAAGTCTCATAAACTCACACATCTTGGTTAATCAAAAACTTTTTAAAACATTGTAGTAGAAATACTTAGCCTAAGGCTTAAATAAAACCAGAAGTTGTTTGTGTACAACGTACTACAAAGGCGAAACCAGAAAAACAAGTTAGTACTAGTTAATGTAAAGTCAATAGCAGTAGGTACATGAACCCTTCACTATAAATGGTTTAATTTTGCAAATAAAACTAGATGAAACAGGTTATCAACTGTATTATTCGTATGGGACTAGCTACCCGCGGTCCCTCGGGATTTTTCCGAAATAATAAGTAGCCTCTGTCTTTCCCTGGGATACAAACTTTATCCATGCCAATTTTCAGCCTAATCTGTTCAGTAATTTGGGTGTGAAAAGGCAACAAACAGACAGACAGACAGAGCTACTTTCACATCCAACCCCACTCATGTAATAAAGCTGAAAGTTTGTGAGTTTGTTTAGATATTTGGATGTTTGTATATATGTTTGTGTTTCAATCACGCCTAAAGCAGTGAACCGATTTGGATGAAACTTGGAATAGGCGTATATAGTGACCTGGAATAGCATATAGGCTATTCAAAATGTTGGTACCACGCAGGCGAAGCCGCGCGCAGAAGCTAGTTTATAATATTTGTAAGGATATGGATTAGTATGGAGTATGGACTTTTTCATTTTCAAATTTCATTAATTTCTGCACTAGTTTCTGAGAAACAGGAAATGTAAACGAGGAAGACAGTTTAAAAAAATGAAGCGCTCGTGGTCGTGCTTGCTTAGTCGTTCTTGATAGATCGTCGAAGTAAAGCAACATTCTAAGGTCTGTAAGTGGATGGGTGACTGCCAGTGGCATTTTCATCTGAGCGCTTCCGTGCTTCGGAGGGCACGTTAAATTGTCGGTCCTGGCTATTTAAGTCGTTAAGCCATAACGTAGGCCTTAAGGCGGCCTAAAAACTCCATCACCAGAGTTGGCCACTGACTCATACGAACTTACTTACTTTTAGTTTAAGAAATGGACAAACTCAAAGCTGTTATGTTTTAAACCATGTTTTGCCAGTATGAGGCCACCCCAACTGCTTCCTCTCTGGTGTCGGGGAGGTCCTCTTGGGTGCAGGTTGTAGGGCACAGAGGACATGAGAGCAGATGTTCCATATCCTGAACGGGAGCCCCACAATCGCACTGAATAAGTGCAGGGTCCCGGAATCCCCACCTGGCTAGATTTTCTCTGCAGCGACCACGAGAAACAAGTGTTCGGCTGGGGTTATGAAATCTGGAGAGGCAGATAACCTCCACAGCTCGCATCTGGCTGTGGTTGCACTTTTTGATGTGGAGGAAGTTCGTCTTAACAAGCTTTTACGGCTTTTTAAGCGGGCTGAGGGCATCTGATTGCCATCTACACTAATATTATAAAGAGGAAAGATATGTTTGATTGTATGTTTCTTTGTTTGTTTGAATTGAATAGGCTCCGAAACTACTGGAACGATTTGAAAAATTCTTTCACCATTAGAACCCTACATTATCCCTGATGAACATAGGCTATATTTTATCCCCGGAAAGTGATGTTATCCCGAGGGACCTGCATTATCCCTGATGAACATAGGCTATATTTTATCCCAGGTTAGTGAAGTTATCCCGAGGGACCGCGGGTGGTGAAATATGTTCGGGGACAGAATTGTGTGGGTAAAATAGTTGATTGACTCGGGTAACACCGCGACGGACAGCGGCTAAATAAATAATGTGGTAGAATTAATGTTTTGTAGTTTAGTGTAATGTAAGGGGGGCTTAGACAACTTCAAAACAACTTTATAAATAAATAAATAATAATGCTGGACTTTTCACACAGCATCATCTAGCCCCAAAGTAAGCAGAGCTTGTGTTATGGGTACTATGATGACTGATATACTACTTATATACTTTTTTGTTTGTAAATACATACATATTATCACCATTTATTTTTCATAGCATCTTAGTTTGACTTTTTGTCATGATGATTTCAATTATTGTTATTAGGTATATGTTATTAGGTATACACAGGCAGCTCTCAGAGCTGATGCGTGTATATCTTAGTCCTTGTCAGTGCGCTTTAAATATTTGTCCAGTCTATTCTTGAAAGAGTTCACTGAGGGTGCACTTATCACTGACTCTGGTAACCGGTTCCAGTTGTGCACGACACGAGTGGGCAATATGTGCTCTCTTGGATTGTTACTTGACCCACGATGCAGCTTTAGTGAGTGTCCTCTCAACCTTTCATTTGTGTTCATGGTATATAGTATCTCTGATTTTGGTACAGTATAAAGGTTATTTAGGATTTTATAGGTCTCTATATGATCTCCAATTGTCTAGGTTATTTATGGTTATGCTTTGAATGCTTCAGGCGGAACTGTATATGAACATTTTATGACAGACATGCTCAATTCACATAATGGTCAACCATTATTTAATTGTCCTGTGTGTGTGTGAAATGTCCAGCATTATTTATTATTATTATTATAATTACGAGTACCTACTGGAAGTATTCATGAGTTATGCTTTATATAGAAGCATAATATGAGCATTGTATTGAAAATGAAACAAAGGCGATTTTTTTTCACTGAAACGTAATATTTGTCATAAAACATTATTTTTGTTGTCCTACCTCTTGGATACGCAGTAGCGGCTCAAAAATAACCTACGTTTTCCTGTACGAATACCAGTATAAGCTGGATATATAAACACTACGTGCAATAACCGTTCGAGAAGAATTTCCGTACATCACACTTACCCAAAATCAGCTGTCGCAAACAAAAACAATGTAGAAAACTACAAATAATTCCACTAATACAACACTAACACACATTTGCGAACTCACAGGTTCATGTCACACGCGTCTATCGTCTCTTTTCGCGTTAAAATACAGAAATAATTGTATTTTTTCCATAAAAAAATGTAAGGACAGCCACTGTCTTTCATAATTTCACAGTGAATGAAATGAATGAGTAAGAGTTTTTAGTTTTTTGGTTGAAGTTGAAGTTTGATAGAATGAAGTATGAAGTCCTGACTTTTGAATGAACTAGATTATTTTACTTTCGTTCATAAGCAATAGGGCTGCCGAAAACCAACATGTCACGTTATTTTAATAGGTATCGTGATTTTGTTATCAGTTATTTTGGCATCATAGAGTTGTATTATTTTTGGAGTGAAAACTTCTTTAGGCGCGTTTGGCAGTTTTGAGATGAGAGAAAATTCTTGGATTCGCCTCGCGTCACGGGTCACTCACGCGCACTAAGGTCATGTGCGAGTCACGTGACTGCTCACCGACACGTTATTTGTCAAGTTTAGAATTGTTCAAGTTTTCACTTCTGCCGGCACTCCTGGAGTGCCACTGTTTTTTTTAATTATGTTTTTAGATGACTTGATGCGCAAACGAGGAAATAAGTTAGACAAAATGGATCCACCTAATTATTATTGTAATATGTAATTAGTAGTTGGTCTGGCTCCGCTCTGTTATGAGACTGGAGGCCTTTAAACGTTACCTCATTATTATTTAAACATGCGGATACAAATAAATGTCACCTTTTAAGCTGAGAAGATACGGTGCCAATTTAAAATGAGCGATGGCGTAGCTTGCCAAACCCCCTTAAGCACCAGCAGTTGAACCACGCCCCACGGTTCAAATTTTAGTACAATTTTGAGGTGGTTAGGTGCGTACAATGACAAGCGGTTGCATACTAAAACTGGAAAAGCGGTCCGCCACGTGACTAGCCGCCCCGCGGTCCAACCGCTTTAGTGCGTAAGAGCGTTTAGGCGCTTCAACGCGCGTCAACTTATTTTGCCTCCTATAGTTATTTCGAGTTTTGGTACTGACCACGGAGAGCTATACATAATATTGCAGCATTACTAGGTATACCTATTCTATATTATTACGTATCTTACCTATCTACCGCCTACTCTCATTTCACTACCTAGTTTCATGTCTGCATTTCTAAGAAAACAAAATGAGTTGGTTACTATGTAGGTAGGTACCTAGTAAAATACAAGGGCTCGTTTCATTATAAGAAATGTTTACAAACTACTACAAACAAAAAGCCTTTTCCTTTCATTGTTTAGCAGTCCGTTGTCGTTGCATTTCATTCAGGCAATGTATTCAACTACTTTTATTCAGATTTTAAACTGCATTGTGTTGATTTCAAGTGAAATTGGTTTGAAAGATCTAAATTACTTTCCCGATTATGACAATCGGGATGTCGACAGAGGCAAAGATATACGTCAGAGTTTCATTCAAAACAGGAAGCGAAATGACGAAACTGCTAAGAGAATACAATTGCTGGATAAATATTTACCAAACAACACTGTGTATGTTGATGAAATTGCACACTTTGAAATCCACAAGAAACATTCAGATTGGAAGAAAGTGAATGAAATTGAAACGGAGTTCCGTAACCTTATTGGTATGCGTGGTTTGACATACATTTTTAAAAGAGATACGTTCTGGCGTACCTGGAGATTGGTGCATTACCCTGCTAATATAATTAAATTGGTTTCATACGTATGCCGAGATCCAGTAACTAATAAAAACTTCTCAAATTGTTATTGGGTAAGTTTCTAATCTTAGGGATTCAATTGAAACTACCTACTATAATAATCGAATGAAAGTAGTAATAAATCGATTCAGTGTTTTCGGCACATCATTAGTTGTATAACGTTCGAAAACAATTTCACAGGTAATCGAAGAAAAAACTGCGCCACCGTGTCCCTATGAATTATTCTCCATTTCTAAGCCAGATAAGATTTGTGCGGTACATTTTAATAAATATCACAATGTTAAGAACAGCTGCAGTACGGTGATAAATATAGGTGATCTAACAGGAGCCTGCGATAATCCTGTACTAACGGAATGGCGTATTGAGAAAAAGTTTCACGCTAAGGTTTCCGAACGTTTCCCCCGCTACATTTGCGGAGGGCGCGAATTTTGTACAATTACAACTTTGTACAAGGTAATTTTGTTATCTTTTTTGCTGATTGATATTTGTTTTAGTTATGGCATTTACATAAATTATTTAAAATCAGTCATGTAGTGTTTGAACTTATGCGTCAAAAAGCTTCAATTCGTAACGTTTCTACCTAGGTACTTTACGTACCTACCCAAAGAGTAGGTAACCTACCCTACCAAAAGTAGGCATTAGTAGTACTAATAATCTCCTTCCTTTACCTACTAAAATAGTGTCCCATTCCTAGATACAAACCCAGATTATTATACCAAGGTTTATGTATTTCAGATTGCTGATGACTACATTGCCTTTAGGATAGTGAATGACACAAACGACGTCATTTACTCAAGAATCATGAAACCTGGCAAAAGGAATTACGCATGCATCAAGGATTGCGGTAGAATGGATCCATATTCTAGAACCATATCAACAAAAGAAAAAACACTTCGAATAAATTTATTAGGTAAAAAAAAGCGGGAAGACGTTTACGTGAATAAGCATGCAGAGTTACCATTTGTAAAAATAAAAAAAAGTGAAAATAATAACACTAACATTATTTATCGTTGGATTAAAAGTATCAAAGTGGCCACTGAAGCCCCAACATGCAAAGCTATGAAACTGTCTCTTGTGCAAGACGAATTAGACGAGGATTATTCTTAACTATTTTAATATTGCCACTAACGAAATTGCAAAAATTAAAAAAAATCAAACACATCAAATGTTTGAAGTCTTTGCGAATCGAACACTCGACTGTCAACAAAAAAAAAACAAATTAAAATCTATTCTCTATGATGAGATTTCGGAGTTACAATGCCATGCCACAGATAACAAATATACAGCCTGCTTGACTGCTATCCTGTTCAATTAGGAACTAAGCTTCAGATAAAACTTATTCTACCCAAAAGTTCTTGTATAAAATTTAACAATTTTAACAGATAAAAATAAGTCCTAATTTTAAAACTATTACTTACATTACAACTAATAATATCATAACTGTCACCTAATTAACAAGTATTACTTATTAATACAAAAATTAACATGCTTTAATAAAGAAATAATCTTAATATTATCTATCCTATACAGAAAAGGCACCACAAACAGCTCAGTCTTAGATATTTCTGTTATTATTTAGTTGGTTCCATATTTTTTTGCATTTACTGCACAAGTAAGTTACACAATACATTATGGAAGATTTTGTATGTCTAATTCTAAATAACAATAATGAAAATACTATACTATCACCCGCAATACAGGCTAGCCCTAGCGCGGTCCATTGAATCTTAAATTGTAACCTGTATGCCTTGCTTTAATCCAGTTCATCCTAAGGTTGTCTGGAAGAAATCGCTCACAACGATAAGACCACCCATTGTACTTCGCTTTAAATGTTTTCTTGTATCTTTGTTTGTATTTTGTAATGTCCATGTGGTGTACAATAAAGTATTTTCTATCTATCTATCTATCCTACTTTTGGAAAATAAACTTGTTGATTTGATTTGAAAGTGGTGTTTACATCAAGGATTGTCTATGCCCACCCCATACAACAAACAAGTTTAGTTACCTTTAAAACTCCATTTTAAATTCATACATACAACAATTTTGAAGTTATCTCCCAACATTATTTTAGCCTACTCACAATATTTTAAAGTACTTAGGTACTTGCTTCATGTTTGAACAAGGAATTAAGAAAGTGTATAAACCGTACATGTAATATACAGGTTATGTACAGTCAGCATCACCTACTGGTAACCCCCCTGCATTACTAAGGGGTTACCAATTGGTGACGCTGACTGTACCTAGCTGTTCTACTCTATAACAATCCTACACTCAAATACTGAAAAACAACAACTATGTGAAACCCTTTCGAAGCCCCTGATTTAACAATTAAATAAAATCTAAGTTTGTGCTTGCATTAAGAATTTTTTTCCATCATTATGCTATGAAACTTAACACCTTCCCCACTTCTAGGTTGGATAGTAAGCTTAACCTGCATATGATAGATTATTCTTCAGCCAAAATCTTTTAAAGATGTCTACTGGGTTAGTCAGAGTAAAGAATGATTGGCATGCATGACTTCCCAAGTTAGCATATTACATTTTTCTTATATTTCCGAACTCTCCCGCAGATGTGGTTAGATAAGTGATACTGCCTGTTGAAGCCACTCTTGCATTCATAGCATTGAAATCTTCTTTTAGTTGAATGTCTCTCTCGAATGTGTACTATCAAGCTCTTCTTGAGCATTTCTTTGTTGCAATAGTCACAGATCGCTTTAGAGTATAGGTTATCTTTCATAGCGAACGCTGAAGCTAGATAGTGACTGAGAGCTATTTTGTCAGCATCTTTTACAAGCATGTGTTTCGTCTCAGATTGTACATTCTCTTTCTTTGTTTCAATTTTACATTTCTTGATACTGATCATGTTATTTTTGATCTTGGTTATTTGAACGCAGTTTTCAGCGTTCATAGAGGGCTCGATCCATGAGTCGTTTAGTTTTTTCGAAGCGTGGATCGGAATATTGGCGTCTAAATTCATGTGGTGTTTTCGTATGTGATACTTTAGCAGTCTTTCCTCACAATAGCTGACGTCACAAGCTGTGCAGTTATACCTTTTAGGCGGCACGTGAAGATCGTCGTGAATATGTAGATGTTTTACCAAATTTCGTTTGTCAACAAAACCTCGGCCGCAGTGGTCGCAAACGTGCTGTTTCTGCCGATTTGTGTGTGCCAATAAATGCCGATTGAACTGATCTTTTCTATAGTATTCTTTGAAGCAGAATGAGCATTTAAATCGAGCTGCAACAGCTTTGTGATAAAACATGTGCGATTTCAATTTGTATGTTGACATAAAAGTTTTCTTGCAAATATCACAGTGGTGTGATTTTTTCAGCGAACTTCTCATGATGGACGGAAAAATTACTAACGAGAAACAAAATTTTATGCTGAAAAGTTGAAAATAAATCAACAAAACCAAAGGAAAACAAAACAAAAACAAACACGAACCAAATCAAACTGAAAAGATTGTGACGTGACATACCATACCAGGCTGACCTGACAGTGAGTGGTCGTTATTTATCCGAGAAGGCCGTTGCTATTTTTATGGTCTTTTGAGTTTCCAACTGCTTTAACTTAGTCAACGCTCTTATTTTATGTTTTTGGAAATCAAGTCAAGACCAGATTTCTTTTTGCGTAACATACAAATTTACCAATAAAAAGGGAATTGCAATTTAAGTTGGCATCCCTAAGATAAGTACACCATAGACTATAGAGCGATGGTCAATTCTCAGTTACTAAAAAAATATAATACTAGTGAAGTACCTGAAATTCCTGAAAAACCGAGAAAAAATCCGAAAATTCAACAATAAACCGAAAAACATTTCCTTCTTCCTCCTTCCCTCGATCTAAACTTTTGTTCACCGCTGCAGTTCGAATCGAAATAAAATCAAAATAGAAAGTTCGTATCGTGATTTGCTTTGCTATAAAGTTTATTTATGTATTCTGGTTACTCAGTTCGATGAATGTTAGCGCTCTATGAGCCAAGAAAACACCTGGCCAAAGCTCGCAGTGAGAAGAGCACGATAGGCCTACCAGCACAGAAGTTGTGTTGGTACATTGGTTGGTACGAACTGTGTTGACCGCTTTTAGTACCTAGGTACAATCGTATCTTTGATCGTATCTTTGAGATATCCTCACGATCTACTCAGTTATTAGGTAGGTACCCAAAAAGTCACGCATGACCAAGACAATCGTGCAATCAATACTGCAGTACAGCTTCGAGCTATCTAAAAGGCTTTCTCACGCAAATCGAAAGCAGAAAAATCACTATAACAATCTATTTTTGACTTTCCTTTTTTAAATTTGATAATCTATTTATTGTCCTAAACCTCATTAATAGTTTCACAATATCTCCATTCATCATTCTCCTGCAATTTCAGTGCCTCCATGGTGTATACAGCTGGATCCATCATTGTAATATTGATTGATTGAAGGCTTAAATAATGTGCATAAATTTTCAATAAAATAGACAGTCAGTCAGTTTCATTCAATCAGTCAAAATTTATAATTTTGCACAAAAAGATTTTGTATGACCTGAATATGACCACTATAGGTACCACCTATTCAGAATTTGAACTCACAAAAACAGTCAATTTCAATTTATTCATAATAATGATTCTCAAGAGAAAAATTAATTATTTTCAGATTAAAATGTCAGCCACAGCATCTACAGCCAACAACAATCCAGTCACAAAACAAAAGAAAAAGCGAGACTTAGAGACCACTATGAACACACTAAAACAGCTTCTAGAACCATCCATGAAAAAAGGTTCCAGAAAGAAAAACAAACCAAGGAGTTTGGCCAAAAAAGTTGTACGTCCAAAACCGGCCAGTCGCTTCGAAAACTCAAAGGATGATGGAGAATATTATCCTAATAAGTTGAAACGGAAAGTGTGGTTGAAGAAAACTGTACTAAGACCTAAACATGAGTTGAAGGTTGTTGTGGCCACTAATAAGAGAAAGAGAGGCACTCCACATAAAGGTGTGTTTAATTCTTAATAAAACAGGGTCACGACTGTATCTCCAAAGCGCGGTAGACATTCTCTCAGATCTTTTATATTCCAGATCCTTTGAAGATGTCTAAGGTAGACAGAGGGATGTACAAATACATATTTGATACATGCCCACATCGTGCAATCTGCATCTTTAATTCTTAATGTAGTTTAATAAACCATAATCTCTTTTTAATAACTTTGTAGATATCTTCGCAAAGTTATTCTTCAATTTATTGAAAACTAGCTGTCCGTCGGAAATACTTCACTTTTCGGGATAAAATATAGCCTATGTTCATCAGGGATAATGCTGGATTCTAATTAATGGTGAAAGAATTTTTCAAATCGGAGTTTCGGAGTCTATTACATTCAAACAAACAAATCTTTCCTCTTTATAATATTAGTTAATAGTTAAAAACAGGAACATTGCTACATTACCCATTGTGTATGTATTTACAAACAAAAAGTATATAAGTAGTATATCAGTTATCTGGTTCCCATAGTACAAGCTTTGCTTAGTTTGGGGCTAGATGATGCTGTGTGAAATGTCCAGCATTATTTATTTATTATATTCTATTCTACATGATCACGGCTGATAGAGGAGAATGGAAGAAGAACACATGTTGTGCCGACCCCACGTAATGTGGGAAAAGGACAGGGAGATGATGATGATGATGATTCTATTCTACATGAAACGTAGATACATACCAAGTGAATTCACTCTTAAATATTGCGCCATTGCTAAGATAGTATCAATGTGCTAAATAGATTACATATTTTATTGTACTGTGATTCATTCATTCGTCGTTTCGATCAATACTGAGAAACTAATTATGCTGCTTCTTTTCAGGGCTAGATCACTGTGAAGAGCTCACCGACTGGCAAAACATACCAACAGCTATAAGCAATTCTATGTACACACATACTGAAACCAATAGCACAAACTGCAATTCAAGTATACAAAATATACACCCACATTTAAATAACACAAGTGTACACACAGAGTCTACTAACAGCAATTTTGGTGTACAACCAAATGTACACAGAGAATGCTTGAATGTACACACGAAAATACAATCAACATATAACATGTATAAACTTATATCGCCTCCGCATAAGAGTTTGACTCAAATGACAGTTGATGATCTGATACGGATGGACGAAGATAGTTTAAGCGGTGAGGATATGATGGAGATACTCACATGCCCAAGCCCAGTATGGTGGGAGGATCCTGATGAAACAGCTCAAGGTATCCTCACTTATTTCCTCAATTTTGTTTGACTGACTCCCAACTGGAGCTTGACTTTTTAGTCAAAGTCAAAAAGCAACAGTAGGACCGCAGGGATCACTTAGAATAGTCTTAGAACTAATTTTACTTCTGTTCTTTGCGACCAATACCGTGAAGAATCAGGGCAACAAACACGGTTTGGAGCCTATTATTCTTTTAGGTGAAGTCAAGCTCCAGTGGGGAGCCAGTCAAAGAAAATTGATGCCTGTCAAAGCATGAGATGCTCATAAAGTACAAGAATAAAGTAGTTTTAAGATGGATCACCTCAAAGAGTGCTAGGCCCCAAACCGTGTTTGTTGTCTTCTTCACAGTATTGGTCGCGAAAAAAAGGAGTAAAATTAGTTTTATGATTATTCTAACTGATCCCAGCGGTCCTACTGAATAAATGCTTTTTGACTTAATTAATTCTACTATAACAGTGCTTGTGGCGTAACTTTGTTGCTGGCTTAGTCGTTAGTAGTTAGGTAGACACAAAAGTAGATGAAGCAGGTGATAGGCTATTGGCATTATCGTCTGAGCGCTTCTATGCTTCGGAGGGCACGTTGAATTGTCGGTCCCGGCTAAGCCCTGGCAGCCCTTAAAAACTCCGTCAAACGACATTCTTTCAGATCTTATGTATTTCAGATCCTTGGAAGATGTCTTTAAGGGTAATAAGAGGCTTGGGGGTAGGTATAATTCTCCCAATCCAAGGCAAAGAGATCTCACCTTACCAAGGTCGACGCCATCTGGTCCACATACCTTAGGGCCTTTCAGCCGACAGTTTATGTCGGATAGTTCTATACTATACAATGTATAGGCCAAGAATAATGTTACTTGCGCAATCTACGATTCGGGTTGGTAGCGCGCCAGCGCCATCTAGCGGTGAAGCTCTGAAGTAGCTAGGTCGCTGTAATTGGCAACTTTATTACGATGCCCTTGTAGTTCAGGCGATCGCAGTTAGAGGTCGCCACAAAAATCTTATCTTATGAAATAAATTATCTTATACAAACTCTTTCTGCAGGTAATGTGTTTCTCACAAAAGTATCGGAGCCTACGCCAGATGTAAATCCTGAAGTGAAAAGAAAAGAAGGTATGGGATTCAAAAGAGGAACAGTTAGAGTCTCTGCTACTAAAGCTAGGAAGATAGCTAAGTTAGAAAACATTTTAGGCCATATTAAAAGCTTGGTGACCGCTGATGTAGGAGAAAAATCAGTTAAAAATGATAATTATAGTAATGTGAACAATAACAAGGAAGTTTGTGATGATAATGATACTGATAATGACGTTATAAATAAAGCTGAAGAAAATAAAGCTATTATTGATGCTAAAACCGATAGAACTACACCGGAAGTCAATGAAGTAGATAGAAAACGACGAAAGATTAGCTCATCTGGTTCAGAAATAAGTGTTAATGAAGATGAGCTTTTACGGAACTTAGAAAGTATAAATATACCTATTGAAGAACAGAATGAATCACAAAAACTTAATGACAAAGATAATGACAATTCTAATGAATCAATTGATGATATCGAGGAAGAAAAAGGATCAGAAAATGAAACAAAACCAACAACCAAAAGAAAAGGACAAAAAAGAGGTAAGAAAAGATTAAACAAAAAAGAGATAAACAAATTAGAATCACCAGATTCTAAAAATCAAAATAAAGACAAACAGGATGGTATTACGGACGATATTAAAAATAAAGAAGAAATAAATAAACCGCCCGAAGCTGATAAAAGTATTCTAGAGAAATTAAAAAACAAAAATGACGATATTCTCGATGTGAGGCTTATAAAAGTACCGACAAACGTCACAAATGAAGTAAAAGTATGGTCAAAGCTAGAAAATTTTAAGAGACATAATTTCAAACTTTCTGATTTTGAACGAAACAAAACAGGAGATGAGTACGAAATACCGATTAGTCATAATAAAACAAAGGAACAAGATCCATTAGAACTTAATAATGAAACCATATTAATAGATGATGATTCTAATGATTGTAATGTTGATAGTATTGATGTAGTTGATATAAGTGTAGTTGAAAACACACGTGTTACTATAACGCCTATAGATGGATCTAAAAGTGAAGTTATAGAGTTAGATAGCGTTCTAAAAGACACAACAGATAACGAAGAGAGTAACAAACAACAGATAAGTGATAAGACAAACGAAGAAAGTATAATAAAAGAGGATACGATACGAATAGGCAATGATTTAGATGTAAGGCTAATTGAAACATCTGACGTGCAGAAACACAATACAGATTTAGACGAAACAAATAATGTAAAAGCTAAGGAAAAGATTGTTTTCGGCAAAATAACAGAGATAGACAGAAAAGTGGAGTCTACAGAACACGCGAAAATAGATTGGCATGTTAATAATTATCTAAAATTCGATAAAACAACTAACGATCGAGGCATTTTCAGAGTAGAACCTGACGACTCTACAGACACGATTTTATGCCTTAACGACGTAGATGTATCTCTTGTTAAGAATCCAAGATCGCATGATGATAAAGCTAATACAGTTAAAGTGGATTCAAGTATCAATGATTTGAGTATAACATTGATAAGTAAATCTGATGCCAAAGCTGTAACTATTACACCTATGACATTACCGAATCTAACACATTCCATAGTAGAATCGCCGATATCTATTAAAAGTATTACATCAGACAGCACAGAAAACGATACAATTTCCGACACAAATATTCAATATCTTGATGAATATGATGATAAATTACATAGAAAAGACATTGTTGATAGTATAGATTTGGATGAAATAACTAAAGAGAAAGATTTAGAATTGGAAGAATTGGTATGTTTAAATGATGATATTAAAATTCAAGCAAACGGAGATGACACTACTGATTATGAAGAGGATTAAGCTTTAACATATACGACTATTTACCAGTTGCTGCATTATTTATTTAGATAACAGATAATCTGAATTTCAGATTCTGATTTCAGCAAGAAATTCAGGATTTATGTGGCCTATCTTCGATCAAGAATACTCGGAAGTTGCATAGACATAGTTAAGTTGGAACTCCGCTTATTATACACCAACATTGTACATACTTTCTAGCAAATAAATGATTTGAATTTGAATTTGAATTTGGTTGTATTGTATAAAGTCTGATTAATTTACATATTGTTTTTTCCTTATATGTCGCAGGCAGATGAATTTAGCCATTTCATGATATGGCTAATTCAACACCCCGCTTACATACCTACCTACTCGTACTAAGATACGTACATACCTACAATAATACAGTTATTAAAAAAATATTCTTGATTTTAATTTTGTGTCCCTACGAAGAGATGTCACTTAGATTAGTTTAGGTACCTATATATTTTTTAATTAACCTTTACTTCCCACTGCTGGGCAAAGGTCTCCCCCATTGCTTCCATCTGTCATGGTGCTTTCCCAGAAAAGGGGCAGGCCAAGAAAACGTTGGCGTGACCACCTAGATGCCTTTCAAGAGGACTGGTGGTGACCAGCATTATTTAAACGTAGGTCGTTTAAATAATGCTAGACAATTTCACACAGCATTAACTAGCCCCAAACTAAGCAAAGTTTGTACTATGGGAACCAGATAACCTGATATACCACTTATATACTTTTTGTTTGTAAATACATACGTAGAAACACCCAGAGACATATCTGTAGATCATACAAACATTTGTCGCACGGCGGGGATCGAACCCGCAACCTACTGCGTCGCAAGCGGACCTACGCTCACTGCGCTACAGAGGTCAAAAACATAAATTGATGCACAACCGGGATTCGAACTCTCTTTCACAATGAACATTCTAATTTGCCTCTTGATCTAAAATACTGTTTAAAAATAAAACAAAATTTATAACAAGGAAGGAAGCTTTTATTTTATATATTTAACGGTACATAAACATCTATGTTTTATCTAGTTTCTACAACATTTATTTTTGCTATATATTGCACTACAGTATTAATATTAACTTAGTAACTAGAACATATCAAAACAAAATATATTCTCACAAAAAAACAGGTACTTTTAAGTCAATCGCTCCTAATGATGTCTAAGAGGGTAGATAGAAATACGTTCCAAATTCATTTGTCCACAATTCGCTATTCTACTAAGTAAATCTAATAAAGCTGAAATTTTGTATGTTTGTGTTTCAAGCACGATTAAACAATGAACCGATTTGGATGAAACTTAGTAAGGTGTAGACGTCAACTTTGAGATGGAACTATACAAGTAAATTATATTATGCGTTACTTTTAACCTTATTTTTCCTCAATATTATCAAAATTTTCGAATCCCGTCGGAATCGAAAATTTCAGACTTTTCATACATACATAAAGTCACGCCTCTTTCCCTGTGGGGTAGGCAGAGACCACGGATCTCCACTCGCTACGATCCTGACACACAACTTTCGCCTCATTCACTCTCATTACATTCTTCATACATGCTCGTCGGTTTAGTGTACTTTTGAGCTGGCCCTTCTCCAAAATGTCACCAATTTGATCCAATTAGACTTTTCATTTCTCAACAAAATACCTAAGTGTGGATTAACACTTTTAAAATTACTTAATTTTTCTTTCAACCAGTAACAAATTGCCACTTAATCATTAGTTTCATCACTTTCATCATTAACATCCTTATAATAATCTAAATGATTACCAAAATCACTTCTCTTCTCCAAATCTGTAAAATCATTAACTTGTTCTCGATCCATTTTGTTGTATATCTTTAGAAATTGCCAGAACTCTATATCACCTCCCCTTATATTACTTTCAAAGAACTCCTTAAGTTTCTCATCACATTTATGTTTATTCTTAATCGGTTTAGGCAATGCGTTCCTATTCCCTTTATCAAGTTTAACCTTGACTTTAAGATCAGTTTTATCCCCCTTTTTAACTCTTGGTTTAAAAGGTTTAGGGTTATCCTCATGTCTTCTTTGGTGTAGCTTAAGAGCAGCAAAGTTCTGGCAAATTTTATCGCATTTAAAACATGGAAACATCATTTTTAAGCCTCGCTTTTTAACTAAATAGCTTAGCTGACCTAATCTTTCAACATCATTGTCTGTAACTTTGAGTTTACTTAGCTCTCTGTCATTCAATTCTGGGATAACATCGAATTGTATAGGCATAGATTCTTTTTGAACAATCCACTCATCACCTTTCTTAACTAATTTAGATTTTGAGATCATTTTATCTTTAAAATCTCTTCTGTTTTTGTCTATTTTGTCGCTAGCTGTTTTATTAAGAGCGTTCGCGCTAGGTATAACTTGTATATTGGTACCATTAATATCGTAACTAAAACCGGAGTCACCATTATCACCACGTATAGTATTATGTAATGTTGTTAGTTCTGTATTATGTTCTATTCTCATATGTTTCGCGAGACCTTTATAGCTCACGTGATCGCATATAGGACATTTTGTGAGCGTACGCGAATGACATATGTCAAAGTGTTCTTGACAGTGAGTTGACAGCTCTTGTTTCGTTTGATAGAGCTGAAAAAAAAAAACAATTTGTTGAGTTATACATACGATTCTGATATAACATGTACGTACATCTTTCGCCTCAAGTTAAAACTCATTTACAGTAACTGAGCTAGCTACATATTTAATCTGCCCATCCAAAGGTTGCCTGGAAGAAATCGCTTTCAGCGATAAGGCCGCCCATTGTTATACCTAAGTTTTTACATTAGACAATTGAGACATCTAAGGATAGCTAAAATGATCTATAGATAGCCATATACTATAATCATTGTCTCTATCTTAACTTCAATACCTTACCTTGAAACAAACATAGCATTGATAAGTCTTAAATTCCATTTTCTTCGCTTTTCCACTATCAACGACTTTTTCATTATTTTTATCAATTTTCTTTGCGCATTTTCTTTTGACGCGTATTTTAAGTAAAGGTGTATCATCATCGGAAGTATCTTCACTTTCATTGTCTTTCGTTTCATCTATAGTTTGTTTTTCATCATTTCCTTGAATAAATTCCACTTCTTTTGTTATATTTTCATCATTATTATGATTATCAACAGTAATTTCATGGCTTACATCAATAGACTTTTGAATTCCATCAGTTTCCTGAATAGATTCTATTTCTTTATTAGTGCCTTGATCGTTTTGTTCATTTTCATCATTAATATGATCATCACCGACATTTATTTCATGATTGTCAGTGTTAGCATCATCATTAGATTGATGAATTTCATCATTTTCTTGAATAGATTCTATTTCTTTATTAGTGCCTTGATCGTTTTGTACATTTTCATCATTAATATGATCATCACCGACAGTTATTTCATGATTGTCAGTGTTAGCATCATCATTAGATTGATGAATTTCATCATTTTCTTGAATAGATTCCATATTACTTGCATCTTCACTGTTTTGTTCTTTTTCCGTATTTTCAAGTTCATTATAATTATTATGCTTGTTATTTACATTCATTTCGTGATCAGCATTCGTTTCGTTACGTTTATTGCCGTCAACACATTCTTTGTTATCATTTTCTTGTTTCTGTGTGTTATCTATGCATTCAACTACATCAGATTTCTCCAAATCATTATTAGATACATTTTTATCATTATTTACTTCAATGCAATTTTCAGTTTCGTTATCAACGTGTCTATAATTATCTTGGAGTACATCAGTTTCATCAGTACAATTACTTTCAATTACACTATCGTTCAATTCATTGTTATCACTAGTTTCAATAGAAACTCCTTTATCAACAACATTTTCTTCAACCGTATCATTATTTTCTTTTAAATTATCAGATATGTCTTCAGTACTCTTGTTAGAACTTACTGTTACCTTTTTAAAGTATTTTATTTTAACTTTTTCTGTAAAATTTCAAACATTATCAGTTCCTACTAATATTATAAATGCGTAAGTTTCCGAGGATGTATGTTTGTTTGCTACTCTTTTACGCAAAAACTACTAAATGGATTTGCATTTTTGGCATAGTGATAGATTATAGACTAGAATAGCACCGCGGAGTTATTTGTACATAATATGCTCTATATTATTATTGTCCTATTTAATAATTTAATTGTGTATTATAAATAAATAATGTTGAACATTTTCACACATCATCATCTAGCCCCAAACTAAGCATTAGCTTGTACTATGGGAACCAGATAACTGATATACTACTTATATACTTTTTGTTTGTAAATACGTATACATAATATACATAGAAACATCCAGACCCGAGATAAATATTTGCAGATCATACAAACATTTATTCCGCCGGGATCGAACCCGCAACTTTCTGCATCACAAGCAGGCTTTTTTCATCCACTGCGCCACAGAGGTCGTCGACATTATGAAGATAATATATTAAAAAATACAAACCTTTTGCCCCTTTCTCCTTCATGACAGCGTTTCCCATCCTCTCATTATACATCACTCTAACTCTTCTCAACTCATCCAACTCTTCTATCTCCCTCTTTGCCTTAGCGATCGCATCTTCTTTCTCTTTCTTTACCCTTCTTTTCTCTTCCTCTTCTTGCTTCTTCCTTTCCGCTTTCGCTTTCTGTATCTTCTCTGTTCGAACAAGTATTTTTTTGATACGACGTTTGACGTATTCATCTTTTTCTTTGTCAATGCCGTCTGTGTTTTTCTCTTCTGAAATGTAATTTAGTTCGTATGAGTCAGTGGCCAATTTAGTGACGGAGTTTTTAGGCCGCCTTAAGGCCTCCGTCATGGCTTAATGAGTTAGCAGGGACCGACATAACGTGCACGAAGCACGGAAGCGCTGTTGATAATGCCACTGGCGGTCACCACAGATACACATACAGATCGGTCGAACGTTGCTTAACTTCGACGATCTATAAAGAATGACTAAGCAAGCACGACCACGAGCGCTCTCGAAATACATATAAGCATAATTTATTTATAACCAGCTGCGGTCCCTCGGGAAAACTGCACTTTCCCGGGATAAAACATAGCCTATAGCCTATGTTCATCAGGGATAATGCAGGATTCTAATGGTGAACTTTTCAAATCGGTCCAGTAGTTTCGGAGCCTATTCAGTTCAAACAAATCTTTCCTTTTTATAATATTAGAATAGAATATAGCTTTATTGTGCACCAGAAAAATAACATAAATTAAAAACAAACATGTAAAAATATGGTACAATGGGCGACCTTATCGCTAAAAGCGTTCTCTTCCAGGTATTAGTATAGATTGTATTCGTTGGATTTACCTGTTTTATCCTCTTGTTTTGCGAAAACGTGACGGATAAAGAACTCATCGAAGTCCACTTCTGAGCCGCGAGCGTTCTCCTTCAGCACCGAGGCTGCGATGTCTTCAGAAAGCACGCTCTTTGAATAATCTAACGATTCATCGTTTAATTCTGAAATAAATAAATATCAAAAGTACCCTAAACCGACGAGCATGTATGAAGAATGTAATGAGAGTGAATGAGGCGAAAGTTGTGTGTCAGGATCGTAGCGACTGGAGATCCGTGGTCTCTGCCAACCCCACAGGGAAAGAGGCGTGACTTTATGTATGTATAAATAAATATGTTTTAAAAACTAAAATTGTGTATCTTTATCACTATGGGTCTGGGTGTTTCTATGTATAATATGTATGTATTTACAAACAAAAAGTATATAAGTAGTATATCAGTCATGTAGTACCATAACACAAGCTCTGCTTACTTTGCGGCTAGATGATGCTGTGTGAAAAAGTCCAGCATTATTTATTTATTTTAAACAAAAAAAAACAGGGTCACGACTGTATCCCCAAGGCGCGGTAGACATTCTCTCAGATCTTTATATTCCAGATCCTTTGAAGATGTCTAAGGGGGTAGTCAGAGGCATGTACAAATACATATTTGATACATGCCCACATCTTGCAGAAGTTAGTATTCCATACGTGACAGGTTGCAAGCCCATCGCCGCCTGTAAGAATACTAACTGGTTTTCTCACGATGTTTTCCTTCACCGTTCAGAGCTCGTGTTAAAGCGCATATAAATTTTACGAAACGCAAAATCCATTGATGCACGGCCGGGATTCGATCCCACGACCTTCGGATTGAAAGTCGAGGTACAACCCCATTCGGCCAACACGGCTCTTATCATTTATTTATTTTATTTATTATTTATTTTTCTTATTATTTATTTTATTTTATTTAAAAATAGATACACAATCTTCTTCTTCCTTGACGACCTCTGTGGCGTAGTGGGCGAAAGCCCGCTTGAGACGCAGAAGGTTGCGGGTTCGATCCCCGCGGGACAAATGTTTGTATGATCTGCAAATATTTATCTCGGGTCTGGGTGTTTCTAGATGATATGACTGCGAGCTGATCTGATGATGGCGATCGGAACTCCTCAGAAAATAGATTGAAATGAAATTTTGTCCTTACATCGGTGAGTTCAATCAGATCACGGTAACCTATTAAAAGCTTGTACTTGTTGATTTTTATTAAACTTATTAAGCTGGATACTCACTTAGCAGTGTAGCACGTAACGTATCAGATACGGTATCAACCTGCAAGTGGGTACGGCTCGTCCACGGTCCTAGCTACGAGCTACGAGCTGCCGGATCCGCAGTGCTCGCAACGACATCACGCCGCGTTCATATTCAGTTCGTTTGAAGCTCGCGCGTACGTACTCACCACACGAGCGGTCGTGACGCCGTCCACGAGCACACTGCGAGCCGCCTTTGTGTTCGCAGTGAAACCGCCACTCGGCGGGTCACTGCGAGCTTACAGCGCTCCACGCGCGAGCGGCTCGCAGCGGGCTCGTGCCTACGTACTCACTTGATACCGTATCTGATACGTTACGTGCTACACTGCTAAGTGAGTACCCAGCTTTATAATTTTACCTTCCTCTTCATGTTTCTGAATCTCCAATAACTGTATTTCTTCATACGAGTCCGCTTCAACTGGTTCTACTTTCACTTCCACAGAAGCATTCTCTTTCCTGCAAAAAAAAATCGATCGTTATAGTCTTTTTCACGGCGGAACGTATGCAAGACACATTGAACTTGTTTCGTTTCACGTTGTGTAGTTCACAACAATTTTGGCACAAAATAGTCAAGAAAAAAAATTAAACGATAAAACATACAAAAAATAATGTTTTTGTCTATTTCCTTTTAAATTATTTCATAAATTATCATAAACGAGCCATAAAATACAAATAAATAAACAATAAACATTTTCTAAAAAACTCCGCCAAATAACAGTACTGAGTAAAATGGAACGTTATCTATTAAAGACTGCGAAAATGAAAATCGAAACAATCGATGAATCGATAAGTAAAACAATAATCGTTGGTTTAGTAATTTTGTCTATGAATGAACCTTGTAATCGATTGAGATGAATTGATAGTAGTGAAACAAAAATCGATTTTGATAATCTCGATTAAACTTTAGGACATTACTATTAGACTGATTTTGACATTAGCTCGAAGTGTCTTGCATACGTTCCGCCGTGAAAAAGACTATAACAGTTATCATTACAGTTAGTGACGACCTCTGTGGCGCAGTGGGTGAAAGCCCGCTTGGGACGCAGAAGGTTGCGGGTTCGATCCCCGCCGCGGGATAAATGTTTGCATGATCTGCAAATATTTATCTCGGGTCTGGGTGTTTCTATTAATATGTATGTATTTACAAAACAAAAAGTATATAAGTAGTATAATCAGTTATCTGGTTCCCATAGTACAAGCTTTGCTTAGTTTGGGGCTAGATGATGCTGTGTGAAATGTCCAGCATTATTTATTTATTATATATGTACCTACTTAGCCCTTGGTACGGGAATTTCGGTGGGCGAGCCCGACTCGCACTTGTCCGGTTTTTAATACAAATTGTATATCACTTCACTTGTATTTTTTGTATATCACACGAGCTGTTGCTCAAAACCGGTTACGTGTACCGCGCGTTTGCAATGTTTACGGCGAGCGAACTAGTAGGCACATTGTTCCTCTGCTAATAAATGACCTACCCGCTGATTTACGCGATAGTATTACGGAAACTAACATCAAAATTAAGTTAAGGTCATATTTTTTAAGTAATTTAGGAAAACAGTAGGTGTTCGATATTTGCTCAAAAGAGGGTGGATGAATTTTGTTTGCCCTCCGTTTTTTCTGCGACTACCGCCGCTTCAAAATCGGTGGCCGGCCGCACGCCCCCCGCCCCGCGCCCCGCCTCGGTCGGTTTGCTTGTGCGACTGCCCTGATTCGGTCGTGTTCTCATCTGTTGATTCGAGAAGCTATCCGTGATAGCCAAGTTACTCTATTCTTCGTTATTATTGCTGCCGTGCACAATAGTAATTTGTGTGAGACGTTCTCGCGAAACTTCGCTGTGCTGATTACTCTGTGTTTTGGACTTTACAATCTGCCTACTGCATCTAGAGGACCGAAGAGCTCTGTGCTGGCCACCCTTACATAGGACGGCGTGTGGGAGCGAAAAGGTTGGTGGTAGACTTGGTTCATCTACTTTCATGAGCAAAGATCGTCTTCCAATCACGGGGTATATATTTCCTTTAGGTAACAGCTTAAAATATTACTACTTAGGTCCTTCGAAATCTTCCCAGCCCTAACAGACTCCACAGTAGGTAACATTATTTTATTACTACTTATTTATGTAAATTCAACAGGCTCAATGTATAGTATCCCCTTCAAACCTTAGTGGTTTTTTGGTGCTATAGATATCTAAGTTTATATTTTGTTAAATTTCATTCGATAAATAAATAAAAAAAAAAAAAAACTTACTTGTTTTTATTACTGCATGCTTTCTTAGTCATTTTATATCTTATATTATGAGTCTTCCAATAATGTTGTTTTAAATATGTATGCCGTTTGTAAACTATATTGTTCTCGCAGATCTTGCATTGTAAATCCTGAAAAATAAAAATACGTTTTTATTATTATTATTTTTAGTCATTTGTGTCCCACTGCTGGGCAAAGACCTCCCCCCATTCCCTCCACAGATCACGATCTTGAGCAGAATCCATCCACTCCGGCAAGAATTGGTCAAGCTCATCCCGCCATCTCCGTCTCGGTCTGCCGCGTCGCCTTCTCGCTGGGTCGGGGCGCCCCGCGTGGCTACCTTCGCCCACAGCTCACTTGGCATGCGACAGACGTGACCAGCCCAGTCCCACTTCAGTTTTGCGGACTTAAGAGCTACATCAGCGATTTGAGTCTGTGAGCGTAGCGTCGTGTTGCGGATTCGATCCGTGAGCTTGACACCTAGGATGCTACGCTCCATCGCACGTTGGCAAACCTTGATTTTGGACTTCTGAAGTTGAGTTAATGACCAAGTCTGCGCACCATACGTTAAGACGGTATACATACGTTATACTTGAAAAATACGTTTATTGACAAATAAATATATCGGTCGACTCTTGACCTCGAAACTTACATAGGCAAGAATGAGATCTACGATGGAGCGAGCCTACCCAGAAGGTGCCTATTAACTCTCTTCTTGAAAACAACAGGGAAATACAGACGCTGGAAGCTGATTCCAAATTTTTGCAGTGCGCATAATAAAATAACTTTGAAAGCGCTTAGTTCTAATAAAAATAAATACCTTTTTTTTAATTTAAAAGAAAACCGACTTCAATGTTTGATTTGTAATTATGTAATTATTGGAAATTAGAGAAAGTGGATGTTGATGTGTGAGGGCATGATTGTGAATGTGAAGGCATGTTTGTGTGTCTGTGTGTGTGTGGGTGGGATGTTTGTGTGTGTAAGGGAATATTTGTGTGTGTAAGGGAATGTTTGTGTGTGTGAGGGAATGTTTGTGTGCTAGGGGTTATAATACTTACATGCTCATTACCATGTCCGTACTTCAAATGCATTACTATACTGGGCTTGTTATGTGTTATCAGACCGCATGTGTCACATATATACTTGAACATCTCCTTATATACATGCTTCGTTTGTATATGCTTTAATAGATAGTTCTTTGAGTAGAATCTGAAATATATAATGCGTGATATACAGGGTGTTATTTAGATCGGTCAGTTTGGGAAAGTCTAAAACTATAAAAATACAAATACATTTATTGCCCGAATAAAGAAAGCACACATACAAAAAAACAGACATAAAAATATTCGGCAATTGACATACGAACACACGAACACGACACACACACACACACACACACACACACGACATATGAATCGGAAATAAGACATACGAAGATCTGTTGTTAGGAACCATGTCATCGATTTTAGTAAAGGAAAACTGCATTAACACATTAAAAAAAACTTGTACTCAGCTCGGGTATCGAACCCGGATGTTTTGAAAAACAAAACTTACACTCTATTTAGGTATCACACAGATCACAATATACTATTTGCATTTTTTAAGTTTAGACCCGTTACCGACACCGCATTACCGACACCTGGCACTCCGGGAGTGCCACTGTTGTATTAACTTACCTAGAGCCACAATGATGGCATTCGACAGATCGTTTCCTTTCAACATGCATAACCCTCTCATGCTGTTTCCTATGTTCTTTTCTTGCAAATTTCCTACCGCAGTATTTACATGGGAAATGCATTTCTGGGTTATGTATAACGATATGTTTCGTTAACGAATTCTGGAATACATAATAAATAAATAAATAATGCTGGACAATTTCACACAGCATCATCTAGCCCCAAACTAAGCATAGCTTGTACTATGGGAACCAGATAACTGATACACTACTTATATACTTTTTTGTACATAATAAATAAATAATGCTGGACTTTCTAGCGAGCTTGTTTGTATGACGAGTTAATTACCTACATGACTGATAGGTAATTTTTTTTTGTACATATGTAATTAAGTACATTACATCCCACTTCCCACTAATATAATAAAGCTGAAAATTTGTGAGTTTGTTTAGATGTTTGTGTATCAATCACGCTTAAACAAGTGAACCGATTTGGATGAAACTTGGAATAGGCGTAGATAGTGACCTGGAATAGCGTATAGGCTATTCAAAATGTTGGTACTACGCGGTTCCTCGGGAAAACATCACTTTCCTGGTATACAATATGGGATAATGTAGGATTCTAATGGTGTAAGAATTTTTCAAATCGGTCCAGTAGTTTCGGAGCCTATTCAATTCAAACAAACAAACAAATCTTTCATATTTATAATATAAATAAAAAATAAAAAAATAAAATAATGCTGGACATTTCACACAGCACACCCAAACTAAGCATAGCTTGTACTATGGGAACCAGATAACTGATATACTACTTATATACTTTTTGTTTGTAAATACATACATATTATACATAGAAACATCCAGACCCGAGATTAATATTTGCAGATCATACAAACATTTATCCCGCGGCGGGGATCGAACCCGCAACCTTTTGCGTCTCAAGCGGGCTTTCACCCACTGCGCCACAGAGGTCGTCAGTGTAGATAATATTAGTGTAGATACCACCCAGACCCGATATAAATATTTGCAGATCAAACTATATCCCGCGAATCGAACCCGCAACATGCGTCCCAAGCTTTCACCCACTACGCCACAGAGGTCGTCAAAGCTTACCTTATCTTTAAAGCTGGTGTTGCACCCAAAATGAGTACAACTGAATGGTCTCTCTTCAAGATGCGTTCGCATGTGTGCACCTAAGTTATTTTTATTCATTAACTTACGCCCACATATAGGACAGTTGCAAACTAATGATCGATTGTGTATTGACATCTGAAAATAATGACATTTAAGAGTGTGTAGAGCCGTGTTGGCCGACTGGGGTTGTACCTCGACTTTCAATCCGAAGGTCGTGGGTTCGAATCCCGGCCGTGCATCAATGCGTGCGTTTCGTAAAATTTATATGCGCTTCAACACGAGCTCTGAACGGTGAAGGAAAACATCGTGAGGTAACCAGTTAGTCTTATAGGCGGCGATGGGCTTGCAACCTGTCACGTATGGAATACTAACTTCTGCAAGATGTGGGCATGTATCAAATATGTATTTGTACATGCCTCTGACTACCTTAGACATCTTCAAAGGATCTGGAATTTAAAGATCTAAGAGAATGTCTACCGCGCCTTGGGGAAACAGTCGTGACCCTGTTTTTTTTAAGAGTGTGCAGGAGCGATTTAAGCAATTTTATAGTTCGAAATCGTTATTCTCAGAATATATGAAAGTTACAACCTTCATATTGAGGTAAACGATACTTCATTGTTTTATCTTAGATTACGTGTTTTAAAAACACGATTGGTGAAAGTTTTCTAGATAAAATAATATTTTGAATAAGATAATTACGTTTTAAAACTAAAAGAAAAACCGACTTCAATGTTCGACTCTACACGCGGCGTGTCTATAACATCAGTTTGACATAATGCATAGAGAGTCTTAGACTTATCTGTCGATTCGATTTACAATGGCTAGGAGGCAAGGTTTTTAGAGTTTTACGGGAAAACTATCAAAGCCTCAGGAATAAAATTTATATGGGACCACCTCTGGACCCTTTCAAACAAAAAATAATTTTGAAAATCGGTCCACAATTGGCAGAGTAATCGCGTAACAAGATACAAAAAAAAAACATACAGGCGAATTGAGAACCTCCTCCTTTTTTTGAAGTCGGTTAAAAATAAGTACATGTTTGCACACAATTCGCTATTTATCTCAGGAACAGCACACTTTTTGTGGTGGGTTTTTGTTTAGTCAAGAAACCTACAAGTATATCTTTAGTTGTGTCTTTTAATTTTTCGATTGGTTGTTTAATTAACTTGTAATTAGCTAAAGTGTTTTAGCGCCGTAAATAAAGTTGCGTATCCATAGCTCTGTACTCCTCACACACCGAACAAATCACACCCGCTTACAAAATGGCGTATGGCACACTCTTAAGGCGGCCTAAAAATTCCGTCACTAGAGGCCTCTGAATACGACTTAATCCCACATACATACATAATATCACGCCTCTTTCCCTGTGGGGTAGGCAGAGACCACGGATCTCCACTCGCTACGATCCTGACACACAACTGCCTCATTCACTCTCATTACATTCTTCATACATGCTCGTCGGTTTAGGGTATTGACCTGGTCCTTCTCCAAAATGTCGCCAATTTGATCCAAGAAGGTTCGCCTAGGCCTTCCCCTTCCAGCTGTCCCATGCACACATAGACATAATAAAGCTGAAAGTTTGTGAGTTTGTTTAGATGTTTGGATGTTTGTGTATCAATCACGCCTAAACCAGTGAACCGATTTGGATGAAACTTGGAATAGGCGTAGATAGTGACCTGGAATAGCGTATAGGCTATTCAAAATGTTGGTACCACGCGGGCGAAGCCGCGCGCAGAAGCTAGTGAATATAATAAACTCACAATATGTAGTTTCCGGCTCGCGTTCGTTTTAAACCTTTTGTCACATTGAGTGCATTTAAATTTCCTCACATCTAAATCTAGATGTGTTTCACCAATGTGTATTTTCAATGCCGCACGAGTTTTGTAACTGGAAAAAATAATAATAATGAGATCTTGAAAAAATCTATGGTCAAACAGTGATGTCAAAAAAATCTTACTTAAAAAGAAATTCAAAAATTAGTTCTGTCAAAAGGAAAAAATTATACTCCCGGGAGTGCCAAGAGAAGTGAAAACTAAAAAAAAAAAATTAGTATATATAAATAATAAATGAGCTTTTAGAAATGTAAAAATATTGCCGTACAAGTTTACCGAGTACAGAACTAGATGGCGCTACTGGTAGGTGTGGGTGAGCAGTCACGTGACTCGCACGTGACCTTTACGTGTGGGTAAGCAGTCACGTGACCTTTTTGAGGCGAATCCAAGAATTTATTCTCATCTCAAAAAAGCCCAACGCGCCTAAAGAAGTTTTCAATTCAAAAACTAAATTGAAATGAAATGAATTTATTCAGAAATTTCCTTCTTCAGAATTCTCCTCTATCAGCCGTCATCTCAACACTCGCTCCTTTCTATAGGGTATTTCATTTTAAACTAACTATATTCAGGAATTGGGTTCAACAAATAAATTGAAAAATATTTGTGTTGATTTTTTTTTGTTATGAAAATCTCGAGAAAATCGATAAAGACTATCCTTTTAATTGATTGTTGCTTCTTGTATAACTTAGTCCATTCGAGCGTGTGACGTGATGTTGTGCGCTGTGATTGGTCAACGTCGGTTCTCCTTGAAAATGTTATGCAACATGTCATAAAAAATCAATAAGAAATACCTTTTGAAGTGAAAACAAAAATCGGCTTAGGAATTAAATTGATACGATCAACCGTCTATTTACAACCCAAAAATGAAGACCTGTCAGTTTGTGTAGTTTAAAATGAAAGACCCTGTATACATATATTTTAAGCATATTGAAGTATGGAATGAATATTTACTCTTTATTGCATATCTTGCATTGATAACGCTTCTCCAAGCCCATGTGTTTGTTCTGGTGCTTACGTAACGTCGAACTGTCTCTACATGCGTAGTCGCAGAAGGAACATGTGAAGGGTTTCTCATCTGAAAAGATTAAAATTATTACAATTTACATTTAATATACCAAATAAGATTTAAAACTAAAAGAAAAACCGACTTCAATGTTCGACTCTACACGCGGCGTGTCTACGAGTAGGTATAACGTCAGTTTGACATAATGCATAGAGACTTAGACTTATCTGTCGATTCCATTTAAAAGGGAAGGTTTTTAGAGTTTTACGGGAAAACTATCAAACCCTCAGGAATAAAATTTATATGGGACCACCTTTGGAGCATACCCTTTCAAACAAAAAAATAATTTTGAAAATCGGTCCACAATTGGTGGAGTAATTGCGTAACATGATACAAAAAAATAATAATAAAAAAAATACATACAGGCGAATTGAGAACCTCCTCCTTTTTTTGAAGTCGGTTAAATATACATACAAATAAAATTGAAATGTCTGTCTGTGATTAATACAGACTCGTGTCATAGAACAGAACTAGATGGCGCCACAGGTAAATTTAGAACGCGCTATCAAAGCGTTTTGGCTCCAAGGGAATTCCCTAGCATAGACGGAGGCCTTAAGGCGGCCTAAAAACTGCGTCACTTGAGGGATGACTGGGATAAGTCAGTAGCCAACTACTGACTTATCCCAATCATATAATAAAGTTAAGTTTGTGAGTTTGTTTAGATGTTTGAGTTTCAATCACGCCAGTGAACAGATTTAGATGAAACTTGGAATAGGTGTAGATAGTAACCTGGAATAGCATAAAGGTTATTCAAAATGTTGGTACCACACGGGCGAAGCTGCGCGCAGAAACTAGTACTTACTAAACTAAATAATTATAGAATTTTCAATATCTCACGTCTTTAAGGCAAAATCAATTCAATAATTTGTACCTAATTACCGTAATCTCAATCAAATCGTTGCCATTAATTACGAAACTTAGTAGGTACTTCTAATTGAGCGTAACGTGACGTAGTTAACGTTGAACACGTAGATGTTACGTGGTGGAAAATGCATCAAAATGTTACTATTGTACTGCTTATGTTACTAACGTACGTAGGTGAGTCACATAGAACCAGTTTTACTCGCTCTTTATAACACAAAAATAAGATTACACCGTAACTGGAAGGTACTACATAATTAATTAAAAGAAAAAAAAAAAAAGCGGAAACTAATATCGACACACTACAACCCACACTCTACGCTCTTATACTCCACAGACATAAAAGCACACTCGCTACTACACACACACACACACACACACACACACACACACACACACACACACACGTAAGACAGTAAAATTGAACTTATCGTAAGTTATTCATTTGTTTTTAATATTGTTTTACTTTTAATATTTTACTTTAAATTGTTAATTAAAATTTCAAAGCTACCTATGATCAAAATGATCAATATAACGCCCATGTCAATCTTTAAATTAACTTTTTATCGAAGATTTCGATCTTATTTTGGTCGAAGGCAGAATCCCTCGTATCTACATACAAGTCTCTACTTAGTTAGAACGAGGAACTCAATGCAGAAACTAATTTAGGTCAGAAAACTTTTTACATGCATATTTTACTCGTACATGCTGTCTGATTATGTAAAATTTGCGATCCTGTGAGGCAGAACTGATAAAATACTGGTTTTTCTTGTTTCAGAAGGAAGAGTGTATTGCCAAGACTCGCACGCTATGAAATGGGAACCACTTGGCTACTCTTGCCCTATAAACTGCGCTAACGTCATCACTGCTTTGAACAAGTACGTAACTTGTCAAATTAAAAGAATTTTCCAAATCGGTCTAGTCTAGGCGTCTTCGAGTAATCGGGGAACATACAAAAAACACGACCGAGTTGAGATTTTTGACCTCAAAGACAAATTCGGTTCGAAATACTTAGTCCTAGAGTTTTTACGGCAGGAGTCGTCCGAGGTAATCGACGGCTGGCACGTCGGGGTCACCAATTTTGGTGATGATGATGATCACCAATTTGGGGGTCGGGCGTATTCCCCCAATCTATGGCAAAGAGGTAGTACACTACCCTTGCTAAGGTCAACTCTAACTGGTCCACATACCTTAGGCCCTTTCAGCCGACAGATAATGTCGGATAGTTGTATAGATGTTAATTTGCCAAGATAATGTTACTTGCGCGTTCTAGAATTTGAATTTTTTCGTTGGAACCGCTCTAGCGCCATCTAGCGATGAAACGGTGAAGCTCTGCAGTAGCTAGGTCGGCAACTCTGTTACGATGCCCTTGTAGTTCAGGCGATCGCGGTTAGAGGTCGCCACAGGTTGATCTTATCGACCATACAATGTAGCTCATAGTAGGAAACGTCCGAATATTCAGCGAAAATCGGATTAATCACATGAGTCTAGTTTAAATCATTTTGCATAACTTTTAAAACTGCTTTTTTCAGGTTACAATCCCTAGACTACATAAAACTGTTCACCTACAAAAGCAATTTATTAAATCGACAGATTGATAACATATACGCAACTAATAAACCTACTACCGACATAGAAGTAGCAGAGTCAAATAAAGACTATGTTTCTAACGTAACTGAAGATAGAGAAAATGACTTCAGAAGAAAAGAAAATGACATTAAATTGAATCAAGAAATCAAAATATATAAAAAGTATTTCAAAGCATTGAACAATGAAAGAGTCGCGCAAGATTTGAGAAACGAATTAGACAGAAATAAGAAAGAGTGTTATTCGCAAAACGATGTGAAATTCAATTTCGTAAGGGCTTGGAATAAGAGGTGTTTTAGAAGATCGGGTGTTGAAAATGATTTCTTGAAGAAATTCACTGATATACTTAATAGGCATACACATTCTGTGCCTTTTACAGAGGAACTTACAGATGTAAGTATCTCAATCCATACCATACTAATATTATAAATGTATAAGTAACTCTGACTATCTGCTTATCTTTAAAAAAGTCCGTAATCCACAAGAGAACGACACTAAAGCGTAAATTAAAAACTTTCCTTCTAGAGAAGTGTGTGTGTATTCACTTAATGACCATGACATAGCTTGGACTTGATCACCTCAAAATCTCTTTACTTACCTGTGTTTAGTGTGATTATTATCATCTTTGTTTTCTTTTTGTGACATGTAAATTTTTATTTGTATTTCCGCTTATTTTGTTTTTCAGACATAAATGAACTATGAAATAGCTATGAACTTTATCCATGCCAAATTTTAGCTTAATCTGTTCTGCGGTTTGGGCGTGAAAAAGTACAAACAGACAGACAGACAGACAGAGTTACTTTCACATTTATAATAAGTATGGATAGGATAAATATAGGCTACAACAAATTCCGGATTCTAAATATATATATTGAAATGAAGTCGAAGGGAAAATCTTTAAAAAAATTGTTTTCAGATGATTTTGAAGAAAATTCTAGGCAAGAATCTAGATCTCCGTCATGGGATGATCGATGTGAAGAAAATAATACAATTCCTCAGCAAAGCGATACGTTATCATGAACAGCATATGGAGAAAGGGGATGTTATCAACTTAAAATCGAGACGCTGTCTAACTATTAATGTTATGGGATGTTACTGTATGCCGGGGTAAGGCCTTTATCTTATTAAATCTATTTATATTATTCCTATAAAACCTATTTTCTTTTTAGCCGAATGATTGTTTTCTACAGCCACGATAAACAAAAAAACGATTTTCTAAAACATAAGCAGTAAAGAGAACAAGACCCAACACTGACCCCTGAGTAACTCCTATTAATTTTCAGGTTTGTAGAAAAGTTCGGTCAATGCGTGATGCCTACGGATTGTTTTGAAGAAGCAATAGAGAATGAGTTGCTGGCTAGAATCATTGTACACTAATTTTGCTTTATGTGAATTGGGGCTCTGCCATCGAATGCTAGGGCTTGCCCTAGCATTAGCATAGCATCCTTGGACGAAACGTTAAAGCACAACTTGTGTTGACGACAAGCGTTCTTGAAAAATATTTCATGGGTGGACATTACATACATATGACGACCTCTGTAGCGCAGTGGGCGAAGGCCCGCCTGCGACGCAAGAGGTTGCGGGTTCGATCCCCGCGGCGGGACCAATGTTTGTATGATCTACAAATATTTGTCTCGGGTCTGGGTGTTTCTATGTATATTATGTATGTATTTACAAACAAAAAGTATATAAGTAGTATATCAGTCATCATAGTACCCATAACACAAGCTCTGCTTACTTTGGGGCTAGATGACGCTGTGTGAAAATTCCAGCATTATTTATTTATTTATTTATTATTATATGTACTATACCCTATCTATAATAGAAAAGAGCAAAATGCCATTCACATTATAGTATAATCAGCTATGCTATCTAAGGATCGTATAGCTATACTAATACCATATCAGCTGTGTTATTGGATAGTAAACGATCTATAGATAGCTCAACTGATCCAGATCACTGCCACTTACTTGTATGAATCAGCATGTGTGAGTTCAGGGAGTATGTGACACGGAAGGACTTGCCACATACATTGCATTTGTGCGGTTTTTCACCTGAAAATAAATTATGTTTGATCATATTTTAATAATTTCGAATCGATTCGAACCCAGAACCAGGTACTCTCATGCTAGACTTTTTCACACAGCATCATCTAACCCCAAAGTAAGCAGACCCGAGTCAAATATTTGTAGATCATACAAACATTTGTCTCATGTTGGGGATCAAACCTGCAACCTTCAGCGTCGCAGGTGGGCCTTCGCCCACTATGCTACAGAGGTCATCTACACTTATATTATGAAGAGGAAAGATTTGTTTGTTTGAATTGAATAGGCTTCGAAACTACTGAACCGATTTGAAAAATTCTTTCACCATTAGAATACTACATTGTCCCTGATGAACATAGGCCATATTTTATCCCGGGAAAGTGATGTTATCCCGAGGGACCGCGGCGATCTTCTTGCCCTTGTCCCACTCTATATGGGGTGGGCACAACATGTATTCCTCTTCCATTTCCCTCTATCAGCCGTCATCTCAGAACTCACTCCTTTCTTACTCATATCATCTTTCACACAATCCATCTCTTCTTCGGCTTACCTCTACTCGTATATCCATCCACATTCATACTAAGTACTCTTCTGGTCACCGCGATCAACAGCTAGTCATAGATAAAAAAGTAACTCACCAGTATGGACCATAGCATGCACCTTTAAGCTACTCTGATGTAGAAACAACTTTCCGCAAGTTCCACATTTATGATCCCTCGGCGTTTCTCGATGTACTTGTTTCATGTGCCGAGCTAGGTACTTCTTAGTCTTGCCTCGGTAGGAGCATTGGTTGCAAGAAAATGGAGTCTCCGTTGAGTGGAACGGCATATGACTGGTTAAGCCATATCTGTCGCCGAATTTCTGGAATTTTTATTATAATGTAAAAAAATATGACGGATTAAGTATTAAAAAATTGAGGACTATGAGTGGATTTTTACTGAGGATTCCAAAATAAGCCTACAAGATTATATTTTTATTAATAAATAGCAATTGGTTTACAATCCCAGTCATATAATAAAGCTGAAAGTTTGTTTAGATGTTTGTGTTTCAATCACGCCTAAACCAGTGAACCGATTTGGATGAAACTTGGTATAGGCGTAGATAGTGACCTGGAATAGCATAAAGGCTATTCAAAATGTTGGTACGACGCGGGCTAGGCCGCGCGTAGCTAGTCTGTATTATTATTAATAATAGTCTGTGGTGTCCCACTGCAGGGCAAACGCCTCCCTTCTTTTCTTCCACTCCGCTCTATCGTGAGCTAATGAGGTCCAATCAGGAGAGTGGGAGTCAAGTTCATCTCTCCACCGCCGCCGCGGTCTGCTGGATGAGTTGTGGGCACGAACCATCACAGAGTGGATCCCACGGAACAGGAAACGACTGGACTATTTCTTAAAATATTTGTAAAAGTTTAATAGAATAAGCTGTTGATGTTCATGTTAGAAATATTAAAATATTACCTTACTGCAGATATCACATTTGAAATGTTTAGGCATTTTGATTTTATTTATTTACAGTGAATTCTGGAAAAAAACAAATCAATTATTGATGAAAATATAGGTGATATTTTTGGTCCTAGACTTAAAATAAGAGTACCATGTATAAATTATTATGTGGCTATTTATTATATTCGAAAGATGTGTGAATCCACACGTAAAAATAATTTGTTCCGGCAAAATCTTTTACCAAAATTGACGTGTAAAATCGAATGAATGAAACTGGAGCAAAGATGACGCCCAGTTGAACCCTTGAATTCTTCTTTCAATTATAGCACGATTTATCAATTTATCAGTGTTATTTCATTAAAAACATAATTTTTTGTAAATGTCAAAAGCTTCTAAGAGATAATGCTTTATTTATTGATAGCCAGAACAAAATTTACTGTTAAATAACTTGGTCAAAGGCTTAGGTGAAATTTTAGCTCAGACAATATAAAAATGAGTTGCTTACCCCTTTTCATGGATATATAGGTATTTTGAATAGTCGCCCTAACTAAAATAATGAAAACATTGCATTTTAGTAATCCCGCAAGGCAGAATTATTTTTTCGTAATTTGCAAAAATATTTTCGAAATGAGGCGGTGTATGAAAAAAGAACGAATGAGTAGAAATTGAAACACTGAACTTCACTGAAGTGACATTTGATTGAATGAAACTAATACCATCTAACGACCAGATTAAAAATATTGCGTTAAATTCTCGGTTTTCAGGTAAAGGTGTATCTTGACTTGTCTAAGATTTGTATTGTAGGGAAACTGAGAACTGACTTTACTCTTTTGTTTATGTCTTTTTCAAGGGAGTTACCAGCCTAGCGCTAAAGTTACCTCTTGCTAGGGAAAAATATGAGCATGGTGAAAATTCCGTTCGTATTGAGTTAGTGACCAATACAAGTTTAGGCCTCTGATATCTATATGACATTTGTTAAGTTACGATCTTGGTTAGTTATTTTAAATAGGGAGTAATAATTTCAGGAAGTTGTAGAAAATACACAGTTCAGCACAATTACGGAGTCAGGAGTTATTTGAATTTAAGTTGGAAACTTTGCATCCTGTCAACCGAACCGACTGTCATGCTTGTCATGAGTGGCTCAGTCAAGTCAAGTCAGTGGCGGTCTATTCGAGTTACTGTGCTTATTTATTTTTATTACGAAAATGATCAAAACATCGTCAGATTTTGATATCTGAGCGATTAAATGTTGAAAAATAGTTTTTAAAGAAAACTACCGCGGCTATAAGCGCAAGGACACTTCAAATTGCCTTCTACTTATTTATAACCTTGAACTTCGTCATACGAGATAAATGCAGTGTTTTTTATGATTTAATATAAGAAGTGCCTATTCAACAGTGTTTTTATAAGCGGTTACTCGTATAAACTACTTGCTGAAGACGATTTTACTAGGTAATGACTAAAACTAAGGTTAGGATTATGTCATTGTTATGTTTGTGTTCATTTTAGATTTATTTTTGTATTGCACCTTGTATGGAGACTTACCTTGTCTTTGACTATCCTATAAACCTTTACATCTATATTAGATAACTAGATGTCCGTCGCGATGTTACCCTCGCTCCCTCGGGAAACTTAAATTTCCCGGGATAAAATATAGCCTATGTTCATCAGGGATAATGCAGGATTCTAATGGTGAAAGAATTTTTCAAATCGGTCCAGTAGTTTCGGAGCCTATTCAATTCAAAGAAACAAACAAACAAATCTTTCCTCTTTATAATATTAATGTAGAAATATTACTAAGAATGTGTCCAATAGCACATTATGATTATAATTACTTTTATCCAAGTAGGATGTGAATAGTGTGCAAGGCAAACTACATTATTTTTACATTCAAGGAAAATCACTATCTGTAACCTAGTATTCGAAAGTTTTTTTTTCTTAAATCTTTTTTTTATATTTTAGGGACCTTGATCGATTTTCGAGCATGCCGGTCCCATAGGTCTCTCATTACAAACTTATTCCTTAAAGAGTCTGAGGGTCTGTCGGTAGAGCATGACGGCCGCATCAGATGCCCTGATTCTTCACGGTATTGGTCGCGAAGGAACAGGAGTAAAATCACCTAGTTTTAAGACATTTCAAAGTGATCCCAGCGGTCCTACTGAATAAATGCTTTTTGACTTTTTGACTTTGAGATGTCTGAGCGGCCAGCACACTCTGCCACACACCCACATCTAGCCAGTTAATCCTACTTATATTAGATAAAGAATTTCTCATTGAGATACTCCGTACACATTCCATAAGAAAATAAATAATAATAAATAATGCTGGACTTTTCACACAGCATCATCTAGCCCCAAAGTAAGCAGAGCTTGTGTTATGGGTACTAAGATGACTGATATTACTACTTATATACTTTTTTTTTTGTAAATACATACATATTATACATAGAAACACCCAGACCCGAGACAAATATTTGTAGATCATACAAACATTGGTCCCGCCGCGGGGATCGAACCCGCAACCTTTTGCGTCGTAGGCGGGCCTTCGCCCACTGCGCTACAGAGGTCGTCGTAAATGGTATACATCCTCTTTAACCCGACATATTTCACAGTTGGGGCTGTCGAAAGTTCTAAAATGTAATTCACTTTAAATTGTTTTTATTACAGATTCACAATATGACAAGTTACCGTTCATACAAGCACTTAACAAAGCTGCTTCAAGCCAAAGAACTCTATATACCAAAGTATTCATGTATCTGCGGGCATGTATACATAAATAAATATGCTAACATGCGAGTACACTCGACTCAAAGTGACCAGCATAGACAGAAAGTTGTGATGGAGACTAGCACACCGAATGTACTGGATAAGCTTAGATATGAGAAAGTTTTGCCGTTGAAGGAAGATAAACTTTTATGGAGGGATAAAATTGATCCGTATTTGAAATTGGCACGATGGGATAAACCAGTTGGTAAGATTTAAGAAGCTGTTAGATAGATAGATAGATAACTCTTTATTGTTACACCATTAGATACAATTTAAAAAAAAACTTAAAAAGCTTAAGACTAATTGCGGTGACACAATGGGCGGCCTTATCGCTCAAAGCGATCTCTTCCAGGCACCCTTTGGATGGATTGGATAGAAAAGAACGCGAGAGGAGGTGGTGTTACAATTAAGAAACAAAAATAAGAACAGGAAATAAAAACAAAAGATGTAATTAGGTATACATAACAAACAAATTGTAAATAATAATGAAACAGTAGAAATTACACAGACAAAGATAAATAAAATACCTAAACTTAAGCATGTACTAATAGCTTTTATTTTAAAGAAAGTGATAAATACAGTTTATAGACCTCATTTTTAAATATAGGCAAGGATAGTATCCCACTCATGTAATAAAGCTGAAAGTTTGTGAGTTTGTATAGATGTTTGTGTATCAATCACGCCTAAACCAATGAACGGATTTGGACGAAACTTGGTATAGGCGTAGATAGTGACTTGGAA
Organism: Epirrhoe alternata; assembly: GCA_963565295.1. Lineage (NCBI taxonomy): Eukaryota > Metazoa > Arthropoda > Insecta > Lepidoptera > Geometridae > Epirrhoe > Epirrhoe alternata. The sequence goes on from OY751403.1 coordinate 4,412,934, forward strand.
TAGCATAAAGGCCATTCACAAAGTTGGTACTACGCGGGCGAAGCTGCGCGCGGAAGATTGTTTAACCATAAAGGATTCAAAGGATTCACTCTCCATACAACGCTGGGCTCAAAAGTCAAAAGTGACGACCTCTGTAGCGCAGTGGGCGAAGGCCCGCCTGCGATGCAAAAGGTTGCGGGTTCGATCCCCGCGGCGGGACCAATGTTTGTATGATCTACAAATATTTGTCTCGGGTCTGGGTGTTTCTATGTATAATATGTATGTATTTATAAACAAAAAGTATATAAGTAGTATATCAGTCATCTTAGTACCCATAACACAGACAAGCTCTGCTTACTTTGGGGCTAAATGATGCTGTGTGAAAAAGTCCAACATTATTACATTATTATAATGAAAATGAAGGCCTCACCACTTTTGGGATTGTCCATGGCTTGGTCTAATAATCCCCTTATAGATTCCCCCTCGAAGGGGATTATTAGACTTTTTGTCTACAAATCCCCTTACAATCGGATTTTGCTCAGGCAGGGGATTATTAGACAAAAAGTATAGAAATCCCCTTAACCGTAATTTATGTAGGGGGTTATTAGACAAGAATAAATAAATACTCTTAAACCTTTATTTTATTAAATGATAATATTATTTTAGTGACATCTGACCCACCGTGGCTCACTTGTGAAATGTGAAAAAAGATATAGAGAGAGAGAAAAAAAAAAATTGTATTGATGATACATTAATATTTTATTGGTGTAACACAGGAGTCTACCTACTATTCTGGCCGTGTTCGTGGTCCATCGCCACGGCCACAGTGACCAGTGGTGTGGATCTATCCACCTCATTGTCCACTGCTGGCCTGTTTCTCGTCGGAGCTGGGTTAATGAGGGGCGCCGGATGCACTATCAATGATATGTGGGACCGTGATATTGATAAACAGGTATATTAAGAATTTTAGTAAAAAAAACTCTTCCTAAAAAAAGACGACTTCAATAAGGACTTAAGATCAGGTTATGTTATTAGCAACCCGCCCTTCGCACGGGTGCAATGCTGATACTAAATTTCTCTACTATATTATGCATGTATCCATGCTAATATCCATACTAATATTATAAATGTGAAAGTAACTCTGTCTGTCTATCTGTCTGTCTGTTTGTTACCTTTTCACGCCCAAACCACTGAACAGATTAGGCTGAAAATTGTCATGGATAAAGGTTGTGTCCCAGGGAAGGACATAGGCGACCTTTTATACAGTTTACAGTTCGCTCTGTGCCGTCTTGAGCGCCGCACGCGTCATGACTATGCGATCTCCTGTTTCGGACGTAGCTACTCGTAGTAGCTCAATAAGGTGTGAGTCGCGATGTTCGGAGTGCAAGTTAGTTATCAACGAAGTGCTGGCTTTCGTCAGCAACAAGGTGGATACATTACCAGAGACGGGCATAATTCAAATATGTCTTAGTGCATATTCAACTGAAGAAATTGAGGCTGCAAGAGCGCTTGCCTACAAATTATTAGCGCCATCCAAAAAGGTCATGAGACGAAAAGAAGGCGCAGAACAGAAAAGTATGCAAGATATAATTAAGCTGATAAAAGAGTTTGATCCCGAAGGGTTGCCGGTTTTTGTTGTCAAAGATATAAACAAGCTCCCAGCCGTCTCATTTGACTATATTGACATTACTTCCTTTTTAAAGGAAATGGCTTTATTAAAAAACGAAGTTGCAAGTCTAAAAGCTACTACCAGAGGGGCTAGCCAGGAAGTGACACAATCGGGCTCGGCAGACATTGACTTGATAAAGAAGGACATTGACGCGGTCAAAAATATGATATTTGAGCTCAAAGAAACTCACAATGCCAGCAATAAAAGACAAGACGATCTGCTTCGTAGGTCTTATCATAACGATAAGAACACACGAAACAACTGGAATAATAATTTAACAAATACAAGTGCGGGTATTGTTGAGTTAGATTCGCCCCCAGCGGGCCCGAGCATTAGGAGTGTGAGGGTAGGTTGTGGCGTACGCGGAGATGCCGTGCCGTCGCGGCCGGTGTCGCCACGGCACGTGCGCTCGCGCCCCCCTCCACCGCCCGAGAAGGCCTCTAAGCTATCTGTGACTCAAGCGACTACGAGCGGCCGCAAAGACGAAACGTCATCTATGCAACAGCTGACCGCGGTGAATGACCCGCCGCCAATGCCTGTATATGATACGATACATGAAGAAACACGAAAAATTGACGATGGGTTTACGTTAGTTACCCGAAAAAAACATGTGTATAGGTATCGAAATACACGGGGCACATTGCAAAATAGCAGTACTAAGCTACAAGCTGCGGAGACGTTTGCTTATGTTTATTTATCGCGTACCAAGAAAGATATAACGGAAAATGACATTAGAGATCACATTAAAGAAATGAAGGAACAATGTTTAGAAATAGAATTATTAAATCAAAAAAGAGAAACGAATTTTAATTCCTTTAAGATACAGATATCGGCATCAAAACTAACTAGATTCTTACAAAAAGATTTTTGGCCTGAAGGACTAGTTTTTCGACGATATCGACAACAGCGTTCTAACGAGAACGAATCAACTGCATTAAAAAAAAAACTAGTATGATTGTACAACCTAAAAGTAACTTTGAATTGGTTTCCTTTAACTGTCAAGGTGTTAAAAGATCCGCCCAACATGTAAGAGATCTATGTCAAAAAGCCGACATCATCGCCCTTCAGGAGACCTGGCTAATGCCACACGCCTTGGGTTTCGTGAACGAAATACACAAGGAGTTTGGCTGCTGGGCAAAGTCTGCCATCGACACGTCGGCGGGAGTGCTGCGGGGACGACCATTCGGTGGAGTGGCGCTCATGTGGCGTTCCAGTCTATTTACCAGTGCTGAGTTAGTGCAGTGTAACAGTGATCGTATAATCGCAGTGCGTCTAACACAAGGTTCACGATGCGTCCTAGTGTTCAGTGTGTATATGCCTACTAATGACGAGGATAATCTGCCTGAGTTTGTCCAGTGCTTGTCACACATTAGTGCTGTGGTGGAAAGCTCAGAAACGGAAAGCGTTTTTATCTTAGGAGATTTTAACGCGCATCCGGGAACGCTTTTTGGAAAAGAGTTGATGGATTTCTGTGGTGAGCAAACATTTAATTGTGTAGACCTAGAAAAACTGGATACGAACTCATATACATACGTGAGTGACCTAAACGGGGCATGTCGTTGGCTCGACCATTGTATTGTAAGTGCCGCCGCGGCTTATCTAGTGACTGACGTCAGCGTGAAATATGGTACATACTGGTCCGATCACTTTCCACTAACAATTACGTGCAATTTTAACATGATAAGACCTAAATTAGAATATGAAAAAAATGTAAAAAACGTAGTTAAGCATCTATGGGGTAATAGGGAACCTGAACAAATACATAAATATTCTAAACTGTGTACTGATAAGTTATGTGATATAATTGATAAATATAAATTGAATTGTTTAAATGCAGAACTATTATGTAATCGGTCGGATGCCTTTACATGTATTGAAAATATATACTGTGATATTGTGAGTGCGTTGCAGTCTGCAGCAGAACAAAGTTTTGATTATAATCCTCACAGAAAAACACAAAAAATTGTGGGGTGGAATCTTCACGACAGGCAATTGCATGAACAAGCTAGGGAGAACTTTGCTTGGTGGGTTCATTACGGTAGACCGCGCTCGGGCTACTATTTCGAGAAAATGACTGCATCGCGTAGAAGTTTTAAGGCTGCACTTAAGTACGTGCAGTCAAATCAAGACAAAATAAAAATGGATATGCTGGCTCGGCATCACAGTGATGGCAATTTCGTTGAGTTTTGGAAACAAACCAAAAAATTGAATAACAAAAATAGTTTAGCTGAATGTGTTGAAGGGGAGAAAAACCAGAGAAAAATTGCAAATTTATTTATAAACACTTTAATATAGAAAAAACAAGCTTTCACAATAATAGTAGCCAGACTAGCGGTGACTGTAAAAATCAAGTTAGTCAGGGCTCGGAGACTCACCAAGTGACCATTACAACTGAGCAGATTGAATTTATCCTGAAAAACATGAAGCGAGGTAAGTCTCCGGGTCATGACGGTCTTAGTATAGAACATTTGGCGTTTGGAGGCCAGCATATCTGTGAGGTATTGGCGCAGTTCTTTACTCTATGCATGCGACACTGCTTTCTCCCTAAAGAACTTATAAAAACGGTGGTAGTTCCTATAACGAAAAATAAAACGGGAGACATCTCTAGTATGGCTAACTACAGGCCTATTTCTCTTGCTACGATTATGGCCAAGGTACTTGATCGGGTAATTTATTCACACCTGAGCGCGTTGAAAATCAACGACGGACAGTTTGGTTTTAGACCTCAAGTCTCCACTGATATGGCAATATTCTCGCTAAAACAAGTTGTCAGTTACTATACACAAAGCGGAACGTCTGTTTATGGTTGTTTCTTGGACCTCAGTCGTGCTTTTGATACAATTAATCACGAGGTGTTGTGGAATAAACTGAACAGCGAGGGATCTGTCCCAGCTGAGGTTGTTGATCTCCTTGGATTCTGGTATCGCGAGCAGACCAACAACGTCAGGTGGGGCTCTGAGTTGTCAGAGAGTTATCAGCTTTCTTGTGGCATGAGACAGGGGGGGCTGACTTCTCCGGATCTTTTTAACATATATGTGAATGGGTTGGTTGAGGAGCTGAGCGGCACCCGAGTAGGGCTCAGGCTAGATGGCAGATATGTCAACAACCTGAGTTATGCTGACGATATGGTGCTGCTCAGTCCCTCAATCAAAGGTCTGAATAAATTATTGAGAATCTGTGAGACGTATGCCAACCAACATGACTTAGTGTATAATGTCAAAAAGACCGAAATGGTAATTTTCAAGGCTGGAAAAGGTCCCGAGTATGTACCGAAAATCCACATTAATGGACAGCCTGTTAAAGTTGTAGACCAGTTCAAGTACCTTGGTCATATCCTTACCTCCAGCTTAAAGGATGATGCAGACATCGAGCGACAGCGGAGAGCACTTTGCATAGTAGGTAACATGATAGCGAGGAAGTTCTACAAGTCTTCCCCTGACGTGAAGATTACACTCTTTAGGTCATTCTGCCAGTCCTTTTACACCTGTCAACTCTGGACTGATTATACCAAAAAGGCGCACAATGGTATAAGGGTGGCTTATAACAATATATTTAGACATCTGATGGGCTACAAGCGCCATTGTAGCGCTTCTGAAATGTACGCTGAGGCCCGCGTTGACTCTTTTAACGCCATCCAAAGAAAGAGAATAGCTTCCTTCATGTCCAGAGTGGACAGGTGTAAGAATGCAATCATTAGAAGCCTGGCCGACAGATTGATGCAGACGGCAACATATAGACGTTGGGTGGCAATTGCCACCTAAAATGTTTTACTTATGTATATTATTTTATTTTGTTTCTGTTTCTCTTAGATAAATATAATTTGTGTGTATAATTTGTGTATATGGATCTCATGTGTCTGCAATAAACGATTTATTATTATTATTTATCCCGGAAAAATCCCGAAGGATCGCGGGTTACACCGCGGGAGCGCAGCTAGTTATACATATAAACTTTCCTCTTGAATCACTCTATTCTATTTAAAAAAACCGCATCAAAATCCGTTGCGTAGTTTTAAAGATTTAAGCATAGACAGAGAAAGCGACTTTGTTTTATACTATGTAGTGAAGGAAATGTTTTTTGAAAATCGGTGCGCAATTGATTAAAATCATGAAGACAAGCAACATCAGAGACACTATACAGGGTGTAAAAAGACAACTACCGAAAACTGAGGGGTTACAATCAGACCATGATTCTAAACATATTAAGCGAAAAAAAACGCAAAAAAATATTTGACTTAGCTTAGTCATTTTATGTTATTTTTGGTTATTTACTACTATTACAACATAATAAGACCATACTTACCTAATAATTTCATTTATAAAATAAAAAAACATTTAAAACTCAAAATCCAGCAAACTACGTAATAAAACGCGCCCAAAACATACGCAAACAGTACTCTTCAAACGCAGTTTTCTCCGGATATAATGATTTTTTCGGAAAATCCTTTTGGATTTGGTTGTGTGTTGGGATGCTGTACCTACCCCTTTCGGCTTCGGTAGACGTCTTTTTACACCCTGTATACCATGAACACAAATGAAAGGCTGAGAGGACTATCACAGTGATAAGTGCACCCTCAGTGAACTCTTTCAAGAATAGACTGGACAAATATTTAAAGCGCACTGACAAGGACTAAGATATACACGCATCAGCTCTGAGAGCTGCCTGTGTATTATAAATAACTAGCTAATGCGCGCGGCTTCGCCCGCGTGGTACCAACATTTTGAATTGCCTATATGCTATTCCAGGTCATTATCTACGCCTATTCCAAGTTTTATTCTAATCGGTTCACTGGTTTAGGCGTGATTGTTACACAAACATACAAACATACTCACAAACTTTCAGATTTATTCTATTATTAGCATAGAGGATAACAAATGATAAACAAAATAAAACCGTCGCACTCCCAGGAGTGCCGAGAGAAGTGAATACTTGAACAATTATGTGCCTAGTGTATTTGAATCGTCACCCGTTCATAAAATGAGCTTTTAGAATTGCAAAAATATTAAGTTTACAGACTACAGAACTAGATGGCGTTACTGGTTGGTGAGCGGTCACGTGCGAGTCACGTGACCGATTTCGAGGCGAATCCAAGAATTTACTCTTGAGCTCTGCAAAGTCTTACAAATAAAAGCGTATAATTTATTTTATTTATCTTTCAGGTAGATAGAACAGCCACTAGGCCGTTAGTGACTGGCGCTGTGACCACAAAAGGAGCAGTTTCCTTCCTAGCTATACAGCTGTCTGCTGCTTTGGCTGTGTTGTTGCAACTTAACTGTGCCAGCGTTGCTCTTGGAGCCAGCAGTATGGGTAAGGACTTGCCTCTGATTAGCCTATGGAGTAACACCTACCTATTGTATACGAGAATTTAAAAAAATGAATACTATTTTACTATTTTAACCTACTAATATAGTTTGCATGTTTGTGTATCAATCACGCCTAATCCAGTGAACCGATTTGGATGAAACTTGGTATAGGCGTAGATAGTGACCTGGAATAGCATATAGGCTATTCGAAAGCGTGGTACTACGCGAGCGAAGCCGCGCGCAGAAGCTAGTATTGCTGAGAGATAGCCTAATTCAGGTCACCTTATTTTTGCAATATTTTTTTAAATATTCTTATAAATGTATAGATTTGGTACCGAAAATAAAATGTTATTCTACTCTATTATTATAAATCGTTAAACCTTGACGGAGGCCTTAACGCTCAATGCACATTGAATTGGCAAGCGACGCGTCAATTAGTTTTATAGCAAGACTAGCTGACCCGCGCAACTTCGTCTGCGCATTATTAGGAACAAAGTAGAGGAGTTTTGAGTGAATCGAGAGTAGGTATATACAAAATATAAAACTCCGTCGCTTGATATAATAATATTTTTTTTTTTATATTTATGTTTCTCTCAAGAATCCCAAGATAGAGGTAGGGAAAATCTTACCCAGATGTTGCAATGCTAAGAACAAAATGAATACGGTAATTGGTATAGAATCCCTGAAGCGAGCGGCAATTTTTTTGAAGAAATTGTATTATAATTGTATACATATTTTTTTTTGAATACTTAGCAAGTACTGTATGGTGTTGAATTTCGAAATAAAACGATTAACTAATATTACCTACCCGCGACTTCGTCAGCAATATAAAAATATCGAAAACTCTAAGCAAAAATCTCCATTAACTTTTCAAAACTCAAAATCAAAGAAAATTATACTCCTTCGTATTTCGATCTCCGCTAGAAACGCCACCTAGGAGAAAAAGTGTAAAGTAGTTTTGACCTCTAGACCGATAGATGGTGTTCTAACTATGGCCAAGGAAAAAATATTTTAATATCAAAAAATCATAACTTCGGAGTTCGGATATATTGATGGGTGGGAATACACATGTTACATGTTTATCATTAATTTTAAAATAATTTATTATGCAAAATACAAAAAAAAGTAAAAAAATCTAGAGTGCAAAAAGTGGCTGGCGGCGGTCACCCATCCTTTTTATGACCGCGCCCAGGGTTGCTTAACTTTTTTCCCCATACAAACTTCCAACCCTTATTTTCCCGCCCCCTTATGGTAATTGACAAAAAAAAGTAGCCTATGTCCATCCCTGGGGTATACTCTTTATCCATGCCAAATTTCAGCTTAATCGGTTCAGCGGTTTGGGCGTGAAAAGGTAACAAACAGACAGACAGACAGACAGACAGAGTTACTTTCACATTTATAATATTAGTATGGAAGTATGGATGGATATTATAAACCTTATGAACAATGGTACAAGATATAGAAATGCTTGCAGAAGAACCGCACGAAAGTGCTTGAGCCAGCGTGGCCTAGATGGCTTCGCCAGACCTCGTTCATTCTACAAGCGTTTCTATATCTTGTACCATTGTTCATATGGTTTATAATGGGGCGCTATAAAACTAATTGACGCGTCGCTTGCCAATTCAATGTGCATTGAGCCTAAGGCGGCCTAAAAACTCCGTCACGAGAGGCCACTGGCTCATACGAACTTACTATAATATAATAATTTTGTTTCAGCACTGGTGATAACATACCCGTTAGCGAAGCGTTTCACAAACTACCCTCAAGTGTTTCTCGGAGCTACCTTCAATTGGGGAGCTTTACTGGGATATAGTGCAATCACTGTGAGTTTATTCATAAATAAATACCGTCGCGTTACCCGCGTTCCCTCGGGAAAACATCACTTTCCCGGGATAAAATATAGCCTATGTTCATCAGGGATAATGTAGGATTCTAATGGTGAAAGAATTTTTCCAGGTCCAGTAGTTTCGGAGCCTATTCAATTCAAACAAACAAACAAATCTTTCCTCTTTATAATATTAGTGTAGATAAATACATATTGGAGGATATTACACACAGCGCCATCTAGTTCGGAACTAAGCAAAGCTTGTATTATTAAAGCCACAAAAATATTAATGACATACATAATTATTAATCTGAAAGTTTATTTATTTATTTATTTATTTATTTATTTATTTATTTATTATAACAGTTTTTGATAGAAAGCTTACAGTAACACCAAAGCGCTAACTATCTAAGATTAAAACTTAAGTACATTCTCAAGGTGTTAAAAATAATGGAGAGATTGTCACTGAAAATGTCGACATGTTGGACCTCATGCAAATAGGTATTAAGTAATGTGAGAGCCCTCAAAGTTGGAGCATTGGTCGCATAATTGGTACGCGGGATGTGGCATGCGAACAGAGAATGATAGCGCCGGCCACAACGTACGTAGTTGTCGGGCACATAGAGTGAGATCATGCTCAGTATGGTCGGATTATTGACTTTGCCACGGAGAATCAAGAAGTAGTGGTATGCTAGCTGTAACTTACGCCTTTGTGAGTATGTTTGGATGTTTGTATATTTGTTTCAATCACGCCTAAACCAGTGAACCTTGGAATAGATGTAGATAGTTACCTAGAATAGCATAGGCTATTCAAAATGTTGGTATCACGCGAGCGAAGCCACGCTCAAAAGCTAGTATTTTTGTTAAACTCAAATTTGATTTTATTTTTAAATGCTGGACAATTTCACACAGCATCATCTAGCCCCAAACTGAGCATAGCTTGTACTATGGGAACCAGATAACTGTTATACTACTTATATACTTTTTGTTTGTAAATACATACATATTATACATAGAAACATTTGCAGATCATACAAACATTTATCCCGCTGGGATCGAACCCGCTACCTTCTGCGTCACAAGCGGGCTTTCACCCACTGCGCCACAGAGATCGTCAATCTATAAAATATTAGCTTAGAAGACATTATATTGTTGCAGGGTACGATAGACCCCCATATATGTCTACCTATGTATATAGGTGCTTTGGCGTGGACTGTTGTATATGATACCATATACGCACATCAGGTAAATATCTATTAATTATTTACTGAGCTATCCTACTATCCAACTTCCTCGTAATAAAAAATCTAAAAGTTTATGACCAGCATTATTATTGTTTTATTTTTTACTAGCTGACCCGCGCAACTTCGTCTGCGCATTATTAGGAACAAAGTAGAGGAGTTTTGAGTTAATCGAGAGTAGGTATATACAAAATATAAAACTCCGTCGCTTGATATAATAATAATATTTTTTTTATATTTATGTTTCTCTCAAGAATCCCAAGATAGAGGTAGGGAAAATCTTACCCAGATGTTGCAATGCTAAGAACAAAACGAATACGGTAATTGGTATAGAATCCCTGAAGCGAGCGGCAATTTTTTTGAAGAAATTGACTCGAAACATAATTTTTTTTGAATACTGTATGGTGTTGAATTTCGAAATAAAACGATTAACTAATATTACCTACCCGCGACTTCGTCAGCAATATAAAAATATCGAAAACTCTAAGCAAAAATCTCCATTAACTTTTCAAAACTCAAAATCAAAGAAAATTATACTCCTTCGTATTTCGATCTCCGCTAGAAACGCCACCTAGGAGAAAAAGTGTAAAGTAGTTTTGACCTCTAGACCGATAGATGGCGTTCTAACTATGGCCAAGGAAAAAATATTTTAATATCAAAAAATCATAACTTCGGAGTTCGGATATATTGATGGGTGGGAATACACATGTTACATGTTTATCATTAATTTTAAAATAATTTATTATGCAAAATACAAAAAAAGTAAAAAAATCTAGAGTGCAAAAAGTGGCTGGCGGTCACCCATCCTTTTTATGACCGCGCCCAGGGTTGCTTAACTTTTTTCCCCATACAAACTTCCAACCCTTATTTTCCCGCCCCCTTATGGTAATTGACAAAAAAAAGTAGCCTATGTCCATCCCTGGGGTATACTCTTTATCCATGCCAAATTTCAGCTTAATCGGTTCAGCGGTTTGGGCGTGAAAAGGTAACAAACAGACAGACAGACAGACAGACAGACAGACAGACAGACAGACAGACAGACAGACAGAGTTACTTTCACATTTATAATATTAATATATATATATATAGTAAAGTAATAATAGTATATATAGTATAGTATATATAGTATATAGTATAGTATAGTATGGATTAATTACTAGCTGACCCGCGGCAAACGTTGTTTTGCCATCACCAAGTACTAATATCGCTATTACAAAATAAGGGTTGGTGGTAGAAGGGTAAACATTTAGGGTTCGATGTATCTTTTAATGCCGAATCTTACAATTTCAAGATCACAATTATCCAAATTGGTCTACAGCTAGTAACAGACCAAAGAGATCGTACCTCATTTCACATCTCATTCGTTTTGTATTTGAAAACTAAAACCTCATTATATAGCCAGGAAAACTAAATTATCGTTTTTATTATTTTCTGTTAATTATTATTTATGTTTCTCAACGTTTAAACCTTCCCTGGACTTTCATGAATATTTCAAGACCAAAATTAACCAAATCGGTTCAGCCGTTCTCGAGTTTTAAGCAGACTAACGAACAGCAATTCATTTTTATTTATATAGATTTTTTTCAGGATAAACACGACGACGCCCGCATCGGCATAAAGTCCACCGCGCTAACGTTCGGTCCTAACACAAAACCAGCGTTATTAGCGTCTCTTCTACTGAGCGGCAGTTGTCTACTGTACTCTGGGCATGCTGCATCGTTGTCGCACCTGTATTCACTCGCTGTAGCCGGCTATGTTGCAAGGATTGCTTCGCAGGTGAGTTTCACTTACTTTTAGGCTCAATGCACTGAATGAACAGTTTATTGTACACTTAAACAACAACGAAACAATACTTATGAAACATTACAAGTTCATTAGTACAAAGGCTCAATGCACATTGAATTGGCAAGCGACGCGTCAATAATTTTTATAGCAAGCCATTATAAACCTTATGAACAATGGCACAAGATATAGAAACGCTTGTAGCGAGCCGCCCATTGTAATGATTTTTTTGTTTTTGTTTATTTTATGTTTTTTAAGATAGCGACCCGCCCCGGCTTCGCACGGGTGCAATGCTGATACTTAATATTAGGGTTAGCGTTTGCAATGTAAGTGCAAAAAAATGTGTTTATTTACGACATCACATACAGAATCATACAGAAACATCTCAAATGATCAGTGTTCCTCTACTATATTATGCATGTATTATACATATAAACCTTCCTCTTGAAGCGCTCGTGGTCGTGCTTGCTTAGTCGTTCTTGATAGATCGTCGAAGTTAAGCAACGTTCGAAACGGTCTGTAAGTGGATGGGTGACCGCCAGTGGCATTTTCATCTGAGCGCTTCCGTGCTTCGGAGGGCACGTTAAATTGTCGGTCCCGGCTGTTTAAGTCGTTAAGCCATGACGGAGGCCTTAAGGCGGACTAAAAAAACTCCGTCACCAGAGTTGGCCACTGACTCATACGAACTTACTTACTTACCTTCCTCTTGAATCACTCTATCTATTTAAAAAATATATATCTATCTATTAAGATGGTTTGGGCATGTAGAGAGGATGGATGACAGTCGTTTGACAAAGCAAGTGTATGAGGCGAGTGTGCATGGGACAGCTGGAAGGGGAAGGCCTAGGCGAACCTTCTTGGATCAAATTGGCGACATTTTGGAGAAGGGCCAGGTCAATACCCTAAACCGACGAGCATGTATGAAGAATGTAATGAGAGTGAATGAGGCGAAAGTTGTGTGTCAGGATCGTAGCGAGTGGAGATCCGTGGTCTCTGCCTACCCCTTTGGGAAAGAGGCGTGACTTTATGTATGTATGTACATACCTCACGACGACCTCTGTGGCGCAGTGGGCGAAGGCCCGCCTGCGACGCAAAAGGTTGCGGGTTCGATCCCCGCGGCGAGACTGTTTGTATGATCTACAAATATTTGTCTCGGGTCTGGGTGTTTCTATGTATAATATGTATGTATTTACAAACAAAAAGTATATAAGTAGTATATCAGTAATGTAGTACCCATAACACAAGCTCTGCTTGCTTTGGGGCTAGATGATGCTGTGTGAAAAGTCCAGCATTATTTATTTAATTTTTTTATTTATTATTTACTAGCTGCGCTCCCGCGGTGTAACCCGCGGTCCCTCGGGATTTTTCCGGGACAAAAAGTAGCCTATGTCCTTCCCTGGGATACAACCTTTATCCATGCCAATTTTCAGCCTATTCTGTTCAGTGGTTTGGGCGTGAAAAGGTAACAAACAGACAGACAGACAGACAGAGTTACTTTCACATTTATAATATTAGTATGGCTACACAGGAACAGACAGTCAGACAGCGGGAAGCGACTTTGTTTTATACTGTATAGTGATATTGTATTGTATTGTTTCAGATATACACTCTGGATATTGACAATCCATCCGACTGCGCCAGTAAATTTCTATCCAACTCGTATATAGGTTTTGTTATACTACTAGGTATTATAGGAGGAGGTTATAGTACATATTTAGATAATAGAAAGAAAAATGTCGATATGAACATTAGTGAGAAATCTAGAAGCTGTCTATTTGGTTAAATATTACTTAGGCCTTCTTTAGGTGCGTTGGGCTTTGGGAAAAAAACCATTGAACTCGCGACACCGCGTTACCGACACCTCTAAGTATCTATTTCTAAAGCTCAAGACACATTGAAATGGCAAGCGACGCGTCAATTAGTATTATAGCACCCCATTATAAACCTTATGAACGTACAAGATATAGAAACGCTTGTAGAATGAACGAGGTCTGGCGAAGCCATCTAGCGGGCCGCGCTGGCTCGAGCACTTTCGTGCGGTTCATTCTACAAGCGTTTCTATATCTTGTACGTTCGTAAGGTTTATAATGGTTTGCTATCCTACTCATATAATAAAGCTGAAAGTTTGTGAGTTTGTTTTGATGTTAGGATATTTGTGTTTTTGTGTTTCAATCACGCCTAAATAGTGAACCGATTTGGATGAAACTTGGAATAGGCGTAGATAATGACCTGGAATAGCATATAGGTTATTCAAAATGTTGGTACCACGCGGGCGAAGCCGCGCTCAGAAGCTAGTATACACTAATTGTGATCGATTTTTAAAAGTAAGAAGAAAAATGGTATTGTGAAAGCCCGCTTGTGACGCAGGTTGCGGGTTCGATCCCCGCCGCGGGATAAATGTTTGATCTGCAAATATTTATCTCTTGATTGTTTCTATGTTATGTATCTATTTACAAACAAAAAGTATATAAGTTAAGTAGTGTATCAGTTATCTGGTTTCCATAGTACAAGATTTGCTTAGTTTGGGGCTAGATGGTGCTATGTATTTATTTATACGTATTAGAAACGATTTGGTTGGAATTAAGCTTTTTCTGTTGTACCGCTTATTCATTGAGGCTGCCGGTACAAATCCCGTATCGGGTCATATTTTATTTAGAAAATATGAATATACACCCCTATTTTTTAATTACCAAAATATGTCTAAACATGCTCTGGGTGTACTGATTATGTAGTTAAAACTCAAAAAAAGAGAAAATTGTTAAAAAGGAGACGAGACGAGTCAGACATGGATTTATGATAGCTACTGCGGTGTTACTGACTGGGGACGATACGAGAACATAGTTACAATGAGAGTCTGTACGCGATTGTTGTCTATAGTACTTATTTGTACAGTTTTCATAAAATTTTGTTCGGTTTTGGTTGACTACAATCCTCGATAACTTGGTGATAGTTGAATATAAAATCTGACCATGCCATTATCATTTTCTGCATCTGCTGCAACTGCTCCTAAATATTTTTGGTCGTTACAAAATAACGGTGTATTATTGATCTAAGGTTAGAATAAATTTGTACAAAATAATTAATTTGAGTCATGATCCTACCTCGAATGTATTGTAGTTTATTTATCTTCTTAAAAACAAGTTAAGCATCTCTTGAACACACGGATTTAAAGAAATGAGAGGATAGGCTAAAGGCGTGGCCCGCGTCGCAACATCAACCCCTCGCAGACTACAGACTTTCTATCGACCGATAGTTGAGACAGAATATACTTCGGCTCGTAATGAGTGTTTTCTCGAAATAAATGTATTTTATTTATTTTTAAGAAGTATAGCCCGTCTCAACTATCGGCCAATAGAAAGTCTGTAGTCTGCGAGGGGTCTAAACCAGCTTGTTCGGTCAAAATCGGGCACTAGTCACGCTTTGTGGCTCGCGTATGCATTTACCAATTTACTCAAAATGAAAAGTGATTCGATTCAATGTTTGAAATACATTGCTGTGTGTATGGGACGAGTCACAATCCAAGCAACGAATCGTGGTAAGACTCAAAATCGTCTGAAGTCGACGTAGAGATTATATTAGGTAACCTCACCTCGGACCATTATAGGTTGTGGGTTTGAGTCCCGCTTGGGTGCAATTTTTGGGATAAACATACATCCATTTTACTCTATTATACCATAATATAGATAGATAGATAGAAAATACTTTATTGTACACCACATGGATATTACAAAATACAAACAAAGATACAAGAAAACATTTGAAGCGAAGTACAATGGGCGGTCTTATCGCTGTGAGCGATTTCTTCCAGACAACCTTATATAGGTAGGAATGTTGTTCTATCGTCTATCGCACAAAGGCGGATTGGTCATTGTGTGTGTAGTGTAGGTGCACATACAGTGCCACAAATATATCTGGACCGGTGGCCAAAAGAGGAACTAACGACGCCATTTTGAAATGTCAATCTGTCTGCCATTCGTTTCCAGTTGCCATATCCGCCATTGCTTGTTTGCTGAGTGTGTTTATTTTCCGTCAAATTTGTTTTTTTTTCCATTGAAATAAAAATTCTGCTTGTTTAGACCTCAGGATTGATTTAAAACAGATTTCGAAAAATGCCAAAATACCCTATTCTACATTATTAATTAACCACCATAAAAAAGGAGGCTATGAATTTGACTCGTCTACTTGTGTATTATTATGCTACTATTGAAACTGCAATCAAAGAATCTATGTTTAATCCCTTGCTTACCCACTTTACTGTAAAATTTATTTACTTGGCAACCAATGCCATAGTAATTTAAAGATAAAGATTATTTATTTGCATAAACATGTGTAAATAGGATGATTACATTTTAGGTAAGTTTTGAAACAACATGTTTTACCGATTTCGGTGCAAACCGAGAGAATGGTATGCTTTTAGTGACATAAATCAAAATAGAATTAAATGTTAGGTGTAAGGTCAAATAATCATTAAAGTCAAAGTATTTCATCCAACAATAGTAAAAATAATAATAACAATGTAATTTCAATTAAAATTTGTCATTTAAGAAATCGTCAACCTTATAATATCATGCTTAATTTACTTTCTCTATGCCAAATGCGATAGCAGCGCCTCCCTCACCGGAACAGATAAGTTTGTGGGACTGGTTGTTTCTGTGTGCTGTGAACGCTCCATGGAATGAGCGCTCAGTAACGCACACAGAAATAAATCTACACACACAAACACCAACCTGGCTTCGTGACAACTATAAGTTGGTTTATATAAACAAATAGTTATTTATGTGTGTCATTTTGTTGGTGCTGTGATTAGATTAAAAGTCACATTATGCTTTATAAAGAAAAGTCTTATATGCTCAATGCAGACTGAACTGCGACGCGTCGCGACGAGACGTAACAAGCCATTATAAACCTTATGAACAATGTTACAAGATATAGAAACGCTTGTAGAGTGAACCGCACAAAAGTGCTCGAGACAGCGCGGCCCGCTAGATGGCTTCGCCAGATCTCGTTAATTCTACAAGCGTTTCTATCTTGTAAATTGTTCATAAGGTTTATAATGGCTTGCTATAAAACTAATTGTCGCGTCGCTTGCCAATTCAATGTGCATTGAGCCTAGTAGCACTCGAGCCTAGTAGTCTTAAGGCCTCCGTCTTTGTTTAACTAAATAGCCGGGACCGACAATTGAACGTGCCGTCCGAAGCGTTCAGTTGATAATTCCACAAGCGGTCACCCATCCACTTGTGACTGCTCAAAACGTTGCTTAACTTCGACGATCTATCAAGAACGACTAAGCAAGCTACTGTGCCACAAACTTATCTGGACCGGTGGCCAAAAGAGGAATTTAATATTATGCTCAATGCACATTGAATTGGCAAGCGACGCGACAATTCGTTTTATAGCAAGCCTTGTAGAATGAACGAGGTCTGGCGAAGCCATCTAGCGGGCCGCGCTGGCTCGAGCACTTTCGTGCGGTTCTGCAAACGTTTCTTTCTATACCTTGTACCTTTGTTCATAAGGTTTATAATGGCTGGCTATAAAACGAATTGTCGCGTCGCTTGCCAATTAAATGTGCATTGAGCCTTTTTTTCTGCCAACACCAAATGCGATCACAGCGCCTGTCACCGGTTCAGATAAGTTTGTGGTACTGTACACCGGTATAAAGTCGAGTGCTACTAGGCTAACAAAGAGTTTTGTATGGAATTTAAAAAGTTCCTATGGTATTAAAACTGTACCAAAAATTTTGTTTAATTGTAAATATTGTAATATGTTGAAATAAATTGTATCTTGCCAACTATGTTGTTTTTACCCTACTGGTAAGTAAAGTAAGCTACTTACTTAAGTTACTTACTTACCCTACTGGTTTAAGATAGTTATGTTTTTGTGTAGGTAGGTACCTAATTATACATCTTTACTACTTATTTTGTCTAGACTAATATTATAAAGAGGAAAGATTTGTTTGTTTGTATGTGTTTGTTTGAATTGAATAGGCTCCGAAACTACTCCAGAAATCCATCCAGAATTTTTTTTATTTTTTTATTTCATACATAAATAATTTACAACGGACCCCGCACTAGGCCAAGCCTGTATCGCGGTAGACCGAGTAAAAAGATTTTTATAAAAATACATGGTATTAACAAATATTATAAAAATTATTTAGATTATTGCTATAAATAAATATCTTAGATACAACTATGTATAATGTGGAAACACATAAATATTATAATAATTACCTACTTATTAACTAAATCTACACTAGAGGGACTTTGCTTTCGCGCTGCCTCCCTAAAGCGACGGTACACGATACTAGCTTTCCCTCAAGAAATCTTCACTTCCCCGGGATAAAATATAGCCTATGTTCATCAGGGATAATGTAGGATTCTATTAGTGAAAGAATTTATCAAATTGGTCCAGTAATTTCGGAGCCTATTCATTTCAAACAAACAAACAAATCTTTCCTCTTTATAATAATATAGTATAGACAATAAAAGACATAATTGGCCTACTTTATATTTTTATGAAACTCACCATAAAATTTTGCATATTTAATATGCAAAATCGTTTTTTTTTTAAATCTTTTTCTTTGGCTATGTAGGCACGTGATGACTTGACACTATATCCTAAACTGTCTTATGTTTCCGAGTAACTGGCTATGTAGGCAAGTGAGCGAAGCGAGCTATCAATAAAACGAAACGTATAATTGCACATTTATTAGTAAAGTAAAAAGTGATTTATAGACAAAAAATGTTTTTTGTTACATATTGTTTTGAATCCATAGGCTACTACTAGTTCGGGAAACTAGTTAAAAACTGTGTTTCAGGAGCCAGTGGTACTAACACTTTATTATTTATGTCTAGCGCATACATTACGCATTCTAGTTCTAGGTATATGTTTTTTTTTACTTACTAACACTAAGAATTAGCCAATATGAATATACAGGGTGTAAAAAGACGTCTACCGAAGCCGAAAGGGGGTAGGTACAGCATCCCAATAGACAACCAAATCCAAAAGGATTTTCCGAAATATGCACTAAATCCGGAGAAAACAGCGTTTGAATAGTACTGTTTGCGTATGTTTTGGGCGCGTTTTTTTACGTAGATTGCTGGATTTTGAGTTTTAAATGTTTTTTTCTTTTATAAATGAAATTATTAGGTAGGTATGGTCTTATTATGTTGTAATAGTAGTAAATAGCCGAAAATAACAGCATGACGAAACTAAGTCAAAAAAATTTTTTGCGTTTTTTTTCGCTAAATATGTTTAGCAGTCTTTTCCCTGTATACTCAATTTTAACTAAAACACAATCAAAACTAAAACCCTCTAATTGAATTCATCAAGTTCAGCATCGCTCGGATTCTCCGAGTAATAACTACTCTTAGAACTATCTGCAGTGTCTGAGTTGTACGACGAGAACGAAGAAGAAGACGAACTAGACGATTGACTTCCATCCTTGTCTACCGTCGTTTGCGTCTTACTATTGCTCTCTTCTTCCTTCTTCAAATGTTCTTGATGCTGTCTCTCTTCCTCGCTTCTAGACAGCTTACCATCCTTCATCTCCTCTCGCTTCTCTTGTGATGCTGTCATTTTATCTTGCTCCTGTTTCTTCTTCTCTTTCTCTACCTCTGTGGTATCAGATGATCCGTCACTTCTAGTTTCTGTTTTCTTTCCCTTGAATGTTGAAGTGTCTTCGGTACCTTTCTGATGTTCTGATTTACTTGAAGATTGCTTAGTATAGTCGCCATTGCTGTTCTGCGTGCCTGAGCTTTCGGAGCTGGCGGTGCCTGATGCAGTGGATTTGTGTTCGTTGGTAACGGTCTTAGACACAGCTCTCTTTGTTCCGTTGTTACCACCTCCGTTGCCAGTGTGACCACCTCCGTTGCTGGTGCTACCACCTCCGGTGTTGGTATTACCACCTCCATTACTAGTGTTACCACCTCCGTTGTTTCCAGATCCGTTGTTACCACCTCCATTGCTGGTGTTACCACCTCCGTTGTTGGGGCTACCACCTCCGTTGTTGGGGCTACCACCTCCGTTGTTGGGGCTACCACCTCCGTGGTTGTTGCTACCACCTCCGTTGTTGGGGCTACCACCTCCGTTGTTGGGGCTTCCACCTCCGTTGTTGGGGCTTCCACCTCCGTTGTTGGGGCTACCACCTCCGTTGTTGGGGCTACCACCTCCGTTGTTGGGGCTACTACCTCCGTTGTTGGGGCTACCACCTCCGTTGTTCGGGCTACCACCTCCGTTGTTGGGGCTACCACCTCCGTTGTTGGGGCTACCACCTCCGTTGTTAGGGTTACCACCTCCGTTGTTGGGGCTACCACCTCCGTTGTTGGGGCTACCACCTCCGTTGTTGGGGCTACCACCTCCGTTGTTGGGGCTACCACCTCCGTTGTTACCGCCATTAGTAAAGTCGTATCGAGAGCATCTCCTGATTTGTTTCTGAACCTGCGACTTGATAGTCTGTATCTCGCTGTGTATGTTTAGGATTCTTAGGAATTCGGAGGTACTACTGATGTACACTGTAAAGAAAAAAAAAATGTTAGATCAATGTTAGATATAGAAAAAATTTAAAATAATTATAAATAAATAAATAATGCTGGACATTTCACACAGCATCATCTAGCCCCAAACTAAGCAAAGCTTGTACTATGGGAACCAGATAACTGATATACTACTTATATACTTTTTGTTTGTAAATACATACATATTATACATAGAAACACCCAGACTATAGGCACCCAGTATGTAGGTATAGAAAAAGTTAAAATTTCCGATAACGTAGAAATGACAGCGTCACCAATAAATTTTTTTGTGAACACTATGTAAGGAAGGAAACCTAGAGGAAGAACTTCTCTCAGTTTTTTTATGGGAAATTGAACATTTTTTTATGGAATGATGTCCCAATATATTTTTGACACAAAAAAAAAAGTTAGCTTAGTTATATTGACAAGTTGCAAGCCCATTGCTTGTTAGAATAGGTAGGTACCCTACTAATAAATAATTATCTTACCTTCAATTATTCTCGAGCCAACTGTAAAAAAAAATTATTATTAGTAAAAGCATTTTTTGGCAAAACATGGAAAATTCTAGACTTTTCAAAAATAGTCATGGCGGGGTTTTTTTAAAAAGGAGGAGGTTCTCAATTCGTCTGTATGTTTTTTTTTTTTTTTGTATCTTGTTACGCGATTACTCCGCCAATTGTGTACCGATTTTCAAAATTATTTTTTTGTTTGAAAGGGTATGCTCCAGAGGTGGTCCCATATAAATTTGATTCCTGAGGGTTTGATAGTTTTCCCGTAAAACTCTAAAAACCTTCCCTCCTAGCCATTGTAAATCGAATCGACATGCATTATGTCAAATTGACGCTTTACTAATGCCAGGAACTCACGTGCCGCGAAACTTGACATAAAATGTATGCAGTTTCGGTAATTAATGCCCTTCGACGCCGGTGGAGCCTAAGCATTATCTGTCGATTTGATTTCTTTTTCTTATTTAGATTTTTATGTATGGCTTATTGATACCCTGAGTCACGCCGTGTGTAGAGTCGAACATTGAAGTCGGTTTTTCTTTTAGTTTTAAAACGTAATTATTTGTATTTCTTTATTTATCAAAAACTTATTTATAATCTTACATAATACGACACATTAAACCATACAAGGTTTGTATTGTGCCGAATGTTGCAGCGTGTTGCCACACATTTGGCATAAAGTTATACATAAGTAGGAAAATATATATTAAGTACAGTTTGCCATTAATGCAACACGGACAGGTAAAAAAAATCACCTACCTGCATACAGATTTAAGGGTAACATACAGATTTAACATGAAGGTTTCTATGGGAAAGTATAATAGCTACTGAATTATTTTTTCTGTTTTATCAGCATACGGACGAAGTCATGTAACAGCTTCGTGGCAGACTTCGTCGGGATAGTACCTAATCCCACTCGTATAATAGAGCTGAAAGTTTGAGAGTATGCTTGTGTATCATTCACGCCTAAACCAGTGAACCGATTTGGATGAAACTTTGAATAGGCGTAGATAGTGACCTGGAATAGCATATAGGCTATTCAAAATGTTGGTAACACGTGAGTATAATACTTACATGTGGAGTCTTTTTCGCTTGTAGCGTAAATCCCAAGGATTCTTAGCACTGAAAGAGAAGATTTTATTTAATAACAGGAAGCTCACGTGGTGTAGCTTAGATAGATAGAAAATACTTTATTGCACAGCACACCACAAAGACCAAAAAGAATGGCGCTATAGAGAGGAGGCCTATACTCAGCAGTGGGTGCAAAAGGGCTGAATAGATAGATAGATAGGTAGACAGCACAAGTTAAACAAAAAAAAAACAAAAAAATGGTTGTCTGTAAAGTCTGTTTACTGACGATAGTTGAACGTGACGACGTTTGTGCTTCTTTGTCGCTCGTTCCGCGCTCTCGCTTGCACTTCAAGCCTTACATGGCCCGCCTCATGACGTCAGGTAACGACGCATGACGTCTTGTTTTTTCGTGCGTGCAGCCGGCTCCATCGAATTATAAGACGTTAACACGTCAAAAAACTCAACTATGATATACAATCGGCGGTCTTATCGCTAAAAAGCGATCTCTACCAGCTTATTCGTTCTTGATCATCGAAGTAAAGCATGTTCTAAACGTTTAGTAAGATGGGTGACCGCTAGCATTATCAATGTTTCGAAGTGCACAGACCCCTCGCAGAATGCAGACTTTCTATCGGCCGATAGTTGAGACTATACTTCGGCTCGTAATGAGTAAAGAGAAGTATAGCCCGTCTCAACTATCGGCCGATAGTAAGTCTGTAGTCTGCGAGGGGTCTAAATTGTCGGTCCCGGCTATTAAGTTAAACCATGGGCGGCCTAAAAACACCGTCACCAGAGTTGGCCACTGACTCATACGAACTTACCAAGTATTAAAAAACATCAAATTATCCTTACATTGGAAATAGCATTATTTATTTATGAGTATATAACTTACTGTATCTGTAAACGGAGCTTATTTCTTTCGAGGTCCATTTAGAGATGTCAGCTGTGAAAAAAAAAATCTCTTATAACGGTACATATAAACAACGTAAGTATGTAAATACACATAAACAACGTAAGTAGACAGAAACGAACATACAAACATTTCAAGTTAATTAAAAGCTTTTATTATGGGCATTTTCCCACAAAAGTCAAATCAAATCATGTGCAGTGTTTAAAATGTCATTCGTATCTATCTTTTTGTTAAGTTTTAAAAAGTAAACTTACTTTTCAACAGGTCCAATGTTGATTCGAAGGAGTTCCATACTAGTTTTTCATTTTCTGAAAAAAGAAACAATATGTAGGTACTAAGATAAGGTTGCAAGATGTGGGCATGTATCAAATATGTATTTGTACATGCCTCTGACTACCCCCTTAGACATCTTCAAAGGATCTGGAATATAATATAATATATGCTTGTGCAGGGGAGGTATCCTTCTCTGCACTTGCACGATGCTGAGTGGTAACCTTTTTTGCTAATAACATGAATGTAACTTGTACCTTGTAACTTGTACCCACCACAAATTTAGCAAAATAAACTTTTACTTTACTTTACTTTTTACTTTTAAAGATCTGAGAGAATGTCTACCGCGCCTCGGGGATACAGTCGTGACCCTGTTTACGTTTTTTTTTTATGTAGGTACTAAGGTAGGTACATTTAAGCTATTTGAGAGGTGATTTACCTACTTGAATAGAAATTTTAATTTTAAATAAATAAAATCATTTAATTCAGGCAACATACAAGATGTAAAATAGTTAAAACTACGGCCCTTATTTAAAATAAACACACAAACTGACAAGGCCTCATTTTTTAGTTATAAATAGACATTTGTCCATATCAATTTAATTCATAAACCGATTTAAGTTTTCACTTCAAAATTCTTAATATTTTTATGATTTTTCGGCCTTAAATAATATGAAATAAATAACTTACCATTCTTGAAAGCTCCGTAGCTAGATTTAATATTCTCAAATTCAGTTCTGATTTGTTTAATGTTGTAAAATTCGAAGATTCGTTCAGCAGAATTGTAGTCGCCATTATCAGACTCCCAATCTAACTCGGCTCCATAGTTTTTGTTGCAGATTTTTGGTCTCTCTACAAAAAGAAAATTCATAAAATTACATAACACAAAATGCAAAAAATTCGGTAGGTCCCTAAGTAATTGGTTCCTAAAATATGTACTTAGAATTTATTAAAACAATAAAAATAAGAAAATCCACAATAGACTATCGGAGAAAATAATAAAATACTTCAGATTTAGGATTTTCGAAAAAACTTGTTTTAAAGAGTTATGATTTTATAAACATGTTTGTGAATTATAATGATGATTGATTATACCTTGGAGACGGCCACCCAACAGTTTCGCGGATACGTCCTTGTTGCACATCGCAGTCTTCATTATTGCAACAACCACTGTAAAAGAAATTAAGTTTAGAAGAAACTAGGTTCAGTTCTTAGATTATCGACCGCTGCGGCGCCGGTTTAGTTACAGCGCGTGGAAATTGAAGACTCTAAATTGTCCTAAGAACCCCGCACACTTGTCCACGCCGTACGCGCTGCAGTCATTTTTCTATACAAAACATGCTGATGACGTCAAAAAATGCGTCTCGCTTTGACAGCAGCATTTTCTGTATTGAATTGACAGATTTTCGCGGATGAGTCGAGCGACCTAAAATTTATGTTTCAATAATTTATGCTAATAAATATGTATAGAAGTCGAAATACTTACATTTCAAGTACAAATCTCCAGCTGAAATGATAATTTTGAATTAGTAAAACAAGAAAACGTACCTATTAATATAGTAACTATTTCATGTAAGTAGTAAATTAGAAAATTAGGGCTATAAGTAACGCTGTTTTTCATATTTTTATGCATAATAAAACAATTTATTCTTTATTTCATAATAAAATGTATGACAATTAAGGTCATCGCGCATTTAGCCGCACCGTACGCACCGCAGTCATTTTTCTATAGAAAAAAATCTTACGACGCGAATACGGTGCAGCTAGATATGCGAGCAGGTTTAGTATCTAAGTATTTGTAATTTTGAAGTGCAAAGTTCTTTAGGCGCGTTACGCATTTTTGAGATGTGAAAAAACACTATCAAACTCAGCCACGTGACTGTTACGACCTTGTACGCAACATTGTGTCGTCTTATTGGTCTAGGTGAGACAGACTTCGCCTCTGAGTGAGACAGCTCCGGGTTCAAATCCTAGAGAAGGACAGCAACTTTTTGCACTTCTTTTTTTACTTTTATTTAAGTTTAGAACCGTTACCGAAACCTCATTCAAGTTTTCACTTCTGTCAGCACTCTAGAAGAGCCACTGTTTTATTTATTTAAATAATATAAACTTACTTCGTTCCAACCAAGAGTTGCAGAGTTCTCTTACAGCGCTCAAACCTGTAAATAAAATATAATAACATTAATAATTAATTTAAAGTGCCATGATGGATTTCAGAAATATTCTGATTTTTGAGAGATTAAATATTTTAATTCGTAGGTACCTATGATAAAAATATGAATGTGATAGTTTTAAAACAAAAGTAAAATGTTTTCAATCACATTATAAGTAACTAAGTCATCATCATCTCCCTGCCCTTTTCCCACATTACGTGGGGTCGGCACAACATGACGTGTTCTTCCATTCTCCTCTATCAGCCGTCATCTCAACACTCACTCCTTACTCATGTCATCCTTAACACAATCCATCTTTTCTTTGGCCTACCTCTACTTGTAAATCCATCAACATTCATACCAAGTACTCTCCTAGTAACATGACATTCTTCCCTTCACATAAGTAACTAAGTAGGTATATCTAATAAATTAATGATTAAAACTTACCATAAGCGATAATAGTGAAAGTTTCTTCATAAGTAGTAAATTTTCTAGTTTTCCCTGTAAAATAAAAACAATGATATTAAACGAGAGTACATTCTCACTAGTTCCCATAACTAAAATTTTAATAAAAAAATTGGTTGTCTGTAAAGTCGGTTTACTGACGATAGTTGAACGTGACAACGTTTGTGCTTCTTTGTCGCTCGTTCCGCGCTCTCGCTTGCACTTCAAGCCTTACATGGAACGCCTCAGAGCGAGGTAACGCCGCATTTTTTCGTGCGTGCAGCCGGCTCTATCGAATTATAAGACGTTGTCACGTCAAAAGCATATACGTAATAGGACCGCTGCGCTCGGAATACACTTAGAAAAGTCTTAAAAACTATTTTTTTTGTCGTCTACATTAGAACTTTTGTCTTTAAACACACCTTTTCTATTAAGTGGAAACCTGTAATTGGCTTCAAGTAAAGATGCACCTACGTCAAGTAGGTATGTGTCCAATAATCTTAGTACCTACGGTTTTGCCTAGCTGTAAGTTTTCCAAAAATTTGTAAAATAAAAATAACTATGTGACTCCTGTTCCTTCGCGACCAATACCGTGGACCAGGGCAACCGATTTCGAGATGTGCCTTACGTGATTCATCACTGATCACTTACGTGATTGATGAATGGTTGAATGGTTTGGGCATGTAGACAGGATGGATGACAGTCGTTTGACAAAGCAAGTGTATGAGGCGAGTGTGCATGGGACAGCTGGAAGGGGAAGGCCTAGGCGAACCTTCTTGGATCAAATTGGCGACATTTTGGAGAAGGGCCAGGTCAAAAGTACCCTAAACCGACGAGCATGTATGAAGAATGTAATGAGAGTGAATGAGGCGAAAGTTGTGTGTCAGGATCGTAGCGAGTGGAGATCCGTGGTCTCTGCCTACCCCTTTGGGAAAGAGGCGTGACTTTATGTATGTATGTATGAATGGTTGAAACTGTACGTGATTTAAAAATGGTTGAAACTGTACTCACGTAATTCATAAATGGTGGTGAGGTATTTTGGAGCCCGTCTGCATTTCTTGTGGCCGATTGCCTTTGAAAAATCACCTGAAAATCATCATCAATCAACATTTTTATCAAACGAAACGAAATTATTTCCATCTAAAATGCATGAGATTGCATTCCGAATTAAATATCACCAACGAAAGAAAACTATTTCCATCAATATTGATTTTTTTCTCTTGAATTTTTTCATGAAACAAAAATCTATTTTCAATATGAAAAACAAAAAAAAAATTGCAAAATTGATTTTTCTATTATAAATATAACTAAAATAAGAAACTCTAATTGAGTACGATTTTGTTGAAAATGCTTGTACCTAAACTTTTTACTAAATAACTAGAAATGCTTACCGAAAGGCGTGTCCTGAAAATATAAATAAAATCATCGTTAATATTACGAAAAAAATATAATACAAGTTTTCATTCAATACCAAGACGTAGGCACGCCTACTAAGGTAAAAATTTGTGAGAATTGGTTATTAATGGGTAGCAAGTATTTTCCTTTTGTGTGTGGCTAAAACTACTTTAGTGAGTAGTTTTTTCGTTAACTACAGAACCCTGTGGCCACTCATTCAATATAGCTAATAATTTTTGTATACTAGCTGGTACCCCCGACTTCGTCAGCAAAATAACAAACTACAAAAAGAATCGAAAACTCTAAGCAATAATCTCCACAAAATGATCGTCCGCTGTAAAAAACCCCCCAGCCAAAAAAACGCACCCAGTAAGGGTGCGTTTTTTTGACGTAGATTTTTGGGTTTTGTGTTTTAACTGTTTTTTTCTTTTATAAATCAAATTATTAGGTATGTATGATCTTATTATGTGGTAATAGTAGTAAATAACCGAAAATAACATAAAATGACGTATAGCTAAGTCAATTTTTTTTTTACGTTTTTTTCGCTAAATATGTTTAGAATCATGGTCTGATAGCAACCCCTCAGTTTTCGGTAGTTGTCTTTTTACACCCTGTATATCCAATGCCGGCCACCCACGATCCAGTCTACGGTCCAGTTTGCAGCGCTGCAAACTTGATCAAGTCGGCAGCACGAAGTTCTTTTTCGCTTGTCATGCACACCCATACCAATACACCGTCAAGTTTACTGGACGCCGCATCCAGTCCGCGGCAGACTGGACAGTAAACTTGATCGTAGGTCGAGTCGAGTCGAGTCGTCGGTCGAGTATATTTAAGTTATGTAAATTTAAGATAGTTAAGCGCTTTGGATTTTTCTGTAAGCTTCTATCTATTTTTAATAAATCATTTCATTTCATTTCATCGTGGGTGGCCGGCATAAAATAACAATGGCAGGACAACGTCTGTTGGGACATCTAGTATAGTATTGATTAACTTATGCCATAGAATACCTTATTTAGCTTTATTTTAGTATTTAGGTACTAGTTACTGCGCGCGGCTTCGCCCGCGTGATATCAACATTTTGAATAGCCTATATTACGCTATTCCCTGGTCAAGATTCCAAGTTTCACCCAAATCGGCTCACTGGTTTAAGGGTGATTGTAACACAAACATACAAACTTTCAGCTTTATTATATTAGTGGGGTGAGCTTATGTCGTGATTTTCATTAAGTAATACTTATGCCCGGTTTCTATATTCAACGGGCATTCGTAGTTAAGAGCTACGACTCGTTTCCACATACAAAGTTTGACAGCTAACTTACCGCCGGTTTCTAGCTGTCAAACTTTTGTATGTGGAAACGAGTCGTAGCTTTTACCTACGACTGTCCGTTGAATATAGAAACCGGGGTTACTTGATAAAAACTAAGTTACCTTATCCACGTCCGTGGGTTTGCCAGTGTCAGGTTTGTCATCCCTGGCGGGTTTGTCATCCTTGCCAGGTTTACCATCCTTGCCAGGTTCGCCATCCTTGCCAGGTTTGCCATCCTTGCTAGGTTTGCCATCCTTTCCAGGTTCGCCATCCTTTCCAGGTTTGCCATCCTTGCTAGGTTTGCCATCCTTGCCAGGTTCGCCATCCTTTCCAGGCTTGCCAGGTTTGCCAGGTTTACCATCCTTGCCAGGTTCGCCATCCTTGCCAGGTTCGCCATCCTTGCCAGGTTTGCCATCCTTGCTAGGTTTGCCATCCTTTCCAGGTTCGCCATCCTTTCCAGGTTTACCGTCCTTGCCAGGTTCGCCATCCTTTCCAGGTTTGCCAGGTTTGCCATCCTTGCCAGGTTCGCCATCTTTGTCAGGCCTGTCATCCTTGCCAGGTTCGCCATCCTTTCCAGGTTTGCCAGGTTTACCATCCTTGCTAGGTTCGCCATCCTTGCCAGGTTCGCCATCCTTTCCAGGTTTGCCAGGTTTGCCAGGTTTACCATCCTTGCCAGGTTCGCCATCCTTGCCAGGTTTGCCATCCTTGCTAGGTTTGCCATCCTTTCCAGGTTCGCCATCCTTTTCAGGTTTACCATCCTTGCCAGGTTCGCCATCCTTTCCAGGTTTCCCAGGTTTGCCATCCTTGCCAGGTTCGCCATCTTTGTCAGGCCTGTCATCCTTGCCAGGTTCGCCATCCTTTCCAGGTTTGCCAGGTTTACCATCCTTGCCAGGTTCGCCATCCTTGCCAGGTTTGCCATCCTTGCTAGGTTTGCCATCCTTTCCAGGTTCGCCATCCTTTTCAGGTTTACCATCCTTGCCAGGTTCGCCATCCTTTCCAGGTTTCCCAGGTTTGCCATCCTTGCCAGGTTCGCCATCTTTGTCAGGCCTGTCATCCTTGCCAGGTTCGCCATCCTTTCCAGGTTTGCCAGGTTTGCCAGGTTTACCATCCTTGCCAGGTTCGCCATCCTTGCCAGGTTCGCCATCCTTGCCAGGTTTGCCATCCTTGCTAGGTTTGCCATCCTTTCCAGGTTCGCCATCCTTTCCAGGTTTACCATCCTTGCCAGGTTCGCCATCCTTTCCAGGTTTCCCAGGTTTGCCATCCTTGCCAGGTTCGCCATGTTTGTCAGGCCTGTCATCCTTGCCAGGTTCGCCATCCTTTCCAGGTTTGCCAGGTTTACCATCCTTGCCAGGTTCGCCATCCTTGCCAGGTTCGCCATCCTTGCCAGGTTTGCCATCCTTGCTAGGTTCGCCATCCTTGCCAGGTTCGCCATCCTTTCCAGGTTTGCCAGGTTTGCCAGGTTTACCATCCTTGCCAGGTTCGCCATCCTTGCCAGGTTTGCCATCCTTGCTAGGTTCGCCATCCTTGCCAGGTTCGCCATCCTTTCCAGGTTTGCCAGGTTTGCCATCCTTGCCAGGTTCGCCATCTTTGTCAGGTCTGTCATCCTTGCCAGGTTCGCCATCCTTTCCAGGTTTGCCATCCTTGCCTGGTTTACCATCCTTGCCAGGTTCGCCATCCTTGCCAGGTTTGCCATCCTTGCTAGGTTTGCCATCCTTGCCAGGTTCGCCATCCTTTCCAGGTTTGCCAGGTTTGCCATCCTTGCCAGGTTCGTCATCTTTGTCAGGTCTGTCATCTATGCCAGGTTCGCCATCCTTTCCAGATTTGCCAGGTTTGCCATCCTTGCCAGGTTCGCCATTTTTGCCAGGTTCGCCATCTTTGACAGGTCTGTCATCCTTGCCAGGTTCGCCATCCTTTCCAGGTTTGCCAGGTTTGCCATCCTTGCCAGGTTCGCCATGTTTGCCATCCTTTCCAGGTTTGCCAGGTTTGCCATCCTTGCCAGGTTCGCCGTCCTTGCCTGGTTTGCCGTCCTTGCCAGGTTTGCCATCCTTGCCAGGTTCGCCATCCTTGCCAGGTTTGTCATCCTTGCCAGGTTTGCCGTCCTTGCCTGGTTTGCCGTCCTTGCCAGGTTTACCATCCTTGCCAGGTTCGCCATCCTTGCCAGGTTTGTCATCCTTGCCAGGTTTGCCGTCCTTGCCTGGTTTACCGTGCTTGCCAGGTTTACCATCCTTGCTAGGTTTGCTATCCTTGCCAGGTTCGCCTTCCTTTCCGGGTTTGCCATCCTTGCCATCCTTGCCAGGTTTGCCGTCCTTGCCAGGTTCGCCATCCTTGCCAGGTTTACCATCCTTGCCAGGTTCGCCATCTTTGTCAGGTTTGTCATCCTTGCCAGGTTTGCCGTCCTTGCCAGGTTTGCCATCCTTGCCAGGTCTGCCATCCTTGCCAGGTTTGCCGTCCTTGCCTGGTATGCCATCCTTGCCAGGTTTGCCAGGTTCGCCATCTTTGTCAGGTTTTTCATCCTTGCCAGGTTCGCCATCCTTTCCAGGTTTGCCAGGTTTGCCATCCTTGCCAGGTTTGCCATCCTTGCCAGGTTTGTCATCCTTGCCAGGTTTGCCGTCGTTGCCCGGTTTGCCGTCCTTGCCAGGTTTACCATCCTTGCCAGGTTCTCCATGTTTGCCTGGTTTGCCGTCCTTGCCAGGTTTACCATCCTTGCCAGGTTCTCCATGTTTGCCAGGTTTGCCATCCGTGCCAGGTTCGCCATCCTTGCTAGGTCTGTTATCCTTGCCAGGTTCGCCATCTTTGCCAGGTTTGTCATCCTTGCCAGGTTTGCCATCCTTGCCAGATTCACCGTCCTTGCCTGGTTTGCCATCCTTGCCAGGTTTGTCATCCTTGCCAGGTTTGTCATCCTTGCCAGGTTTGCCAGGTTTGCCATCCTTGCCAGGTTCGTTATGTTTGCCAGGTTTGCCATCCTTGCCAGGTTTGCCATCCTTGGCAGGTTCGCCGTCCTTGCCTGGTTTGCCATCCTTGCCAGGTTCGCCATCCTTTCCGGATTTGCCATCCTTGCCAGGTTCGCCATCCTTGCCAGGTTTACCATCCTTGCCAGGTTCGCCATCTTTGTCAGGTTTGTCATCCTTGCCAGGTTTGCCGTCCTTGCCAGGTTTGCCATCCTTGCCAGGTCTGCCATCCTTGCCAGGTTTGCCGTCCTTGCCTGGTTTGCCATCCTTGCCATCCTTGCCAGGTTCGCCATCTTTGTCAGGTTTGTCATCCTTGCCAGGTTCGCCATCCTTTCCAGGTTTGCCAGGTTTGCCATCCTTGCCAGGTTCGCCATGTTTGCCAGGTTTGCCATCCTTGCCAGGTTTGCCATCCTTGGCAGGTTCGCCGTCCTTGCCTGGTTTGCCATCCTTGCCAGGTTTGCCATCCTTGCCAGGTTCGCCATCCTTGCCAGGTTTGTCATCCTTGCCAGGTTTGCCGTCCTTGCCTGGTTTGCCATCCTTGCCAGGTTTACCATCCTTGCCAGGTTCGCCATGTTTGCCAGGTTTGCCATCCTTGCCAGGTTCGCCATCCTTGCCAGGTCTGTTATCCTTGCCAGGTTCGCCATCTTTGCCAGGTTTGTCATCCTTGCCAGGTTTGCCATCCTTGCCAGGTTCGCCGTCCTTGCCTGGTTTGCCATCCTTGCCAGGTTTGTCATCCTTGCCTGGTTTGCCGTCCTTGCCAGGTTTACCATCCTTGCCTGGTTTGCCATCCTTGCCAGGTTTGCCAGGTTCGCCATCTTTGTCAGGTTTGTCATCCTTGCCAGGTTCGCCATCCTTTCCAGGTTTGCCATCCTTGCCAGGTTCGCCATGTTTGCCAGGTTTGCCATCCTTGCCAGGTTCGCCGTCCTTGCCAGGTTTACCATCCTTGCCAGGTTCGCCATGATTGCCAGGTTTGCCATCCTTGCCAGGTTCGCCATCCTTGCCAGGTCTGTCATCCTTGCCAGGTTTGCCATCCTTGCCAGGTTCGCCATCCTTTCCAGGTTTGCCAGGTTTGCCATCCTTGCCAGGTTCGCCATGTTTGCCAGGTTTGCCATCCTTGCCAGGTTTGCCATCCTTGCCAGGTCTGTTATCCTTGCCAGGTTCGCCATCTTTGCCAGGTTTGTCATCCTTGCCAGGTTTGCCATCCTTGCCAGGTTCACCGTCCTTGCCTGGTTTGCCATCCTTGCCAGGTTTGCCATCCTTGCCAGGTTTGCCATCCTTGGCAGGTTCGCCGTCCTTGCCTGGTTTGCCGTCCTTGCCAGGTTTACCATCCTTGCCAGGTTCACCATCCTTGCCAGGTCTTTCATCCTTGCCAGGTTCGCCATCTTTGCCAGGTTTGTCATCCTTGCCAGGTTTGCCATCCTTGCCAGGTTCGCCGTCCTTGCCTGGTTTGCCATCCTTGCCAGGTTTGCCGTCCTTGCCTGGTTTGCCATCCTTGCCAGGTTTGCTAGGTTCGCCATCTTTGCCAGGTTCGCCATCTTTGTCAGGTTTGTCATCCTTGCCAGGTTTGCCGTCCTTGCCAGGTTTACCATCCTTGCCAGGTTCGCCATGATTGCCAGGTTTGCCATCCTTGCCAGGTTCGCCATCCTTGCCAGGTCTGTCATCCTTGCCAGGTTTGCCGTCCTTGCCTGGTTTGCCATCCTTGCCAGGTTCGACATCTTTGCCAGGTTTTCCATCCTTGCCAGGTTTGCCATCCTTGCCAGGTTTATCGCCCTTGTCATCGTCTTCGTTTTGACCTTCAGATGTATCATCATCATCTTCCTCCGAACCGCTTGGTGCGGTAAAGATACCATCGAAGTCTTGTTCCGATTTATCTGTCTCTGTCACTCGTTCTGTTATGTATGTGTCTATCTCTTTCTTTATGTCTAAGATTCGAAGTAGTTCTGCGACATATTGAACGTATTCTGAAATTTAAATAATAATAATAAAATCATTAAATTCTGGCAACATTAGTTAAGTACAGTTGGCAACGAGAGTCGAATAACACCAGGTAATTATAAAATCTGAATATTTCTGCAATCCGTAACATCATGACCCAAATTTAGACAAAATATTTGAATATTAGGTAATCCATACTAATTTACTAGCCAAAGTTTATTTTTACTTAGAAATCGAAAAGAAGAGGCGTTTTAAACTAATAGTTAAAGCAGGCGTTTAAAAAGCCAATCGATTTTAAAATACATCTACATTACATTTCTGGCGCTTTGGCGGCCGCTGTCACGCCACGCTCACTTCGCTCGCGCGTATATTGTTCACTTGCCTAACATAACCTAACCAACTTATTTCGATCAAGTAAATGTTCCATAACGTTAAACGTTAAGCAAACGTTATGGCGGTTGTAATTGTGAGTAAGGTAGATCGTAAAATGGCGTCATTGAACGATATGCCCAGGCATATCATGATATGGCTAATTCAACGATCTGCCTACAACATATACAACTTGTATTGGTGTAGGTAAAAACCAAACTTACCAGTAGTTACTTTTACTCCAACTGAAATAAAAAAAAAATTAAATAACTTCAATATAAATTATGGTATTTACTTATGACAACTTTGGTTTCATTTCTTAAATCTGATCGCACACTGCCCGTCATTTTTCTATACACAAAATGCTGATGACGTCAGAAAATGCGGCTCGCTTCTGACGTCAGCAACATTTTCTCTATTGAATTGACAGTTAGCCGCGTTCTTAAAAGTATGCATGGCGGCCATTTTGAATAGGCATACATCAAGGGAAAGCGAGTGAGTTTATTTTAATATTTCAACTGATCGTTTTAGAGAAGTCAAGTATATAGGTTTACTTACAATTTTGTTTTCCAGTTCCACGAGAAAAGATAGCGAAGATAGCTAAGGCTGAAAATAATATATTTATACTTATTACATAGCAATAATAAACCAATTAATAATATAGTTTTATTTTAATAAATAAATTATTGTTATTATATCTTTATTTTTTCCACATAACAATATTTCTAACATATAAAAAATATTTGTTATTTTCTTTCTGTGGCCCCCTTAAGCGGGCTACTAATAGTCCATTAGTTTTGACTGATCAGTTAAACTGTACAGTTAAAACGTATCATGTGTAGGCAAAACTGCGAACTGTACAGTTGAATCTCATCAAAATATCATTAGATAAAACTGTACAGTTAAAACTGGGGGTGTGTAGCAAAAAACTGAGCAGTTGTCAATTTTGCCAAATCAAGAGTAGATAAATAAGTATCTTCTAGGCAAGCATGCGTGAACACGGTCTGTGCGCGTAATTTAATACGCCAGTACTTCTATCTATCTATACAGCCAATAACACCCACTGCTGGGTATAGGCCTCCTCTCTTTCACGCCACTCCTAGCGGTTTTGTGCCGGATCCACTGCTCTCCCACCGCCCCCACAATGTCGTCGTCTGACCAGCGGGCAGGTGGTCTGCCTCGAGGCCGCCGCATATCTCTTGGCCACCATTCGGTTTGGTCCATCGGTTGTCGTCCCGTCTGGCCAAGTGTACCGCCCATCTCCACTTGAGCCTCGCTATCCATATACCTACATCCTCGACCTTAGTGCGGCTTCGAATCTCGACATTTGGTATACGGTCCACGAGGTGGATACCTAGCATGGCCCGCTCCATGGCTCTTTGAGCAACCCTTATAGCGTGCATGTGCTCATTTACGCCAGTACTTACCATTAGATATTCCACCTTGAATGTCCTGTTTAGTCCAACTGTTGACGTCCTCTGAAAACAGAAACATAATTAGTAGAACATAATTATATAGTTCGCCCTAGGAAACGTTGGCGCGATGACATTGAGCATTTGAGGAAGATTGGTGGAACTCGGCAGAGAACAGAGACCACTGGAAGAGTTTGGGAGAGACCTTATTAGCTATATGTTACTCCTCTTTCACACCAAGCCATTATACATTGTACCTATGTCGTCGGTAGATCATTGAATTGGGCATATCATGATATGCCTAGGCAGATCGTGAAATCGAACAAAATTTTAGCGGAATATTTCATTTCTGGCGCTTCGGCGGCACGCTCGCCTCTCGTATTATTTTCACTAACCTAACATAACCAACTTTAAATCTAAGTCAATGTTACGGGCTTAGTTAAGTTAGACTTACTTTTGCCGACAGATACGATTTCTCTCAGCAAATTCAAAATGCGTTTTTCAGCATCTGAAAGAAATTAACAGTTAAATTAAGTACATTAGGGTACATAAGGGTAAGCTAATCACGCAATACATAGGTATAAAGAATAAATAAATTAGTTCACACCAACTGGTAACACTATAGTGTCCCGGAGCTCTCACTCAGTAGTGTATAGGTACTCAGTAGTGTGTCAGTAATGAGTGAGAGAAGTCTGGGTTCAAGTCCTAGAGACAGTAGCTTTTTGCACTATAATTATTTTGTACTTGCACTCCGGGAGTGCCACTGGTTTTCTAATGGGTTTACTGTATAATACTTTTATGTAATACATTATATTGAGTTTTTTCAAACAAACAAAAAATAAATCAACAAACCAGTTCGTAATCCCTTTCCGTTGTTGTGTGTCTTCAAAAGTTGATCCAAATTGTCTATGGCAACATCCAACTCCGTGCTCTCAATGATGGTCTTGTCACTGTCATAACTGTTAATGGACAGATTCCAGCCAAACTTCCTGCCGTACCCTGGCTTACAGTACGCGAGGGTAGCTCCTATCCAGAAAAAAAAGTTTTGTTGAAAAATTGTTTTCATTACATAACAAATATTTCAATTTTCATTATTACCGTGAGCTGATTCAAATGAACCAAAAACCAGATTTACTGGTATTCAAGAGACGAACTCTGTTGAAGCTATTACGAGCTTTCGGTGAGATATTCAAATATAAACTCCACATGCTATATTTTCATCAGAAAACATGCCCTTGATGCCGCCGGCGCCAGACTTGCTTCAAATGTTTGAACACATGTGTGGCACGGTACTTTGACTATGTGTGCAAAGTTTGAAGAAACATTTGCACTTTGCCTTGCGGTGTCGGTTTTTTAGCGCACATCAAAGAGTTCAAAGATGTGTTCAAACATTTGTTCAAATGTCTGCGTAGCCTGCCATACTTACGCAAAGTCCGATTGCGCGAGCGGAATGGTTGTACGTACTTGTTTAAGTTAATTTGATGAATAATTGCATGCACATAAATAATATACGCACATTGCGTCCACAAAATCGTCGGCCATTTTATTTGCTGCCTAATAGCGTACTGTGCAGAAAAGTGTTTGCGTCACATATCTGGCAGGTGCAAATATGTGTTCAAATGTTTGTTCAAAGCTTTGCAAAGTCTCGCAAAGATGTGTGCAAATGTTTGCGCACATGTCTGGCGCCAGGGTAAGATTAACACTAGACTTACGTTCTTTGAGCAAGCTAGGCGCCAGGCGAGAAATGACGGGCTGGTAACACAGAACCAGTGATGAAACTCCAATGTACGCTGCAAAACAATCAGTATTATGAGGTGTAAACAAGATATTTAAAGAAAAAAAAATGATCCAAAAACTCAAAAAAATACCTACATTTCAACTAAAAAAAAACTTGAAAATGAGTTCTCAAATTGACGGAGACAACGTTAATATAAATAAATAAAAATGTAGGTAACTTACTTTTTGTTAAAACATCACCAGCTGAAACACAATTAACAAATTAGTTTTGTTTTAAAAAGAAAGTAAATTAATCCCTGTGTCACGACCTCTACAGCCGGTGGGTGAAGGTCGCGGGTTCGATCCCCGCTACGGGACAAATGTTTATATGACCCACAAACATTTGTGTCGGGTAATGCAGTAAATGTTACTATGAAACATGATGTCTAGAATTAATAAAAGCATTTGTGTGCGTAAGGGAACGCTCCGTGGACAACAGCGCTCAGTATCAAATATATGCTGCACACACATATGGACAACCCGCCTTCATGAGATAAAAGATAAATGATAATGATGGTTGATGTTTACTTACAGCCTTTTACCACATTGTTCAGTAACTCGGACAGAGCGGTGGCAACTGAAAACAAAAATAAATTGTGATTTTTGCTTAATTTCTACTGAACAATGTTTTGTAGTATTCAATAGAAACTAATGAATAAATTCTGACAAAGTATTCTTTCAAAATCAAAGTCAAAAAGCATTTATTCAGTAGGACCGCTGGGATCACTTAGAATAGTCTTAGAACTAATTTTATTCGTGTTCTTTCGCGACCAATACCGTGAAGAATCAGGGCAACAATCATGGTTTGCTTTCTAATGCAAGTTAGGGCCAAGAATGAATAAGGAGTTTATAAACAAAATTAATCTATTAATCTGTTAATTTTATTAAATAAATAATTTTTTGCCAAAAACTTAGGTTGGACCACGATACTTTTGAAAATATTGAGTTATAGGTTAGGTTTAAATAACCTTGCTAACAAATAAAAAAGTCAATGTTTGCAAGGGAATATTATGATTTTTGTGAATATATATAAAACTTGTTTATTTACAGGAACTAAGCTACTACAATATGTACATAAAATTACAAAATACAATAGATCAATCAAGCTGTCTAAGGATCGTCGTAAAAACGATCTATAGATAGCTCAACTGGTCCAGGGCACTGCCAGTCGGAAGCGTGCCCAAAATACTGGCGGCATTGCCACGCTGAATGGCAATGCTGATTCTATGTGCCAGAAAATCGCCAGCTCTCGAATCACGCGACGCTTCGACCAGACGCTCTGACAGATTTTTGAATTTTTAGATTATATAAAATACTTACGGTAGGCCAGATTATCGATGGAAGTGTCTCTGTTAGCACCATGTTTTCCTTTGTCTGAAAGCACAAAAATAATAATGAATAACGATGAAAACTACGCCCAAATAAATGTAATGGATGTTACTATAGATTCTGATAAAACTTTTTACAGGTTTTGCGTTATTTATTTGAGACCGTGTACCTATAATAATCAAACATTTACTTATTTGGTGCTTATCAATATTTTAAGTAATTTTTATTGTTTTTAATGCAATTCATGTTTTGTAAAAAGTCATAGAACATAAAGTTGTTGTTTATGATGATAGTAATACAGTCCTGAGAGGTTACCGGTGTTTTACAAATAACCCTGTATACCTAGCATAACTTTAAACCACTTTTTTGTAAGGCCGATATAATAATGAGCTTGATATTATATTATTGTTTTTGAACGCATAGTGAACATACATTTATTTTAATTAAAATACATGTATCAAACTACTCACGGCTGGTAGTGATTTGAGTCAAATATCTTCTTGCTTCAGCGAATTTGGATTTATTCAATCTCCTTATCAGATATTCTGAAAAAACGCATCATTTTCATTATGTTATATTATTATGTCATATAAATAAAATATAATATAATAATTGAAAATCACAAAACTCGGAGATTTCAAGATATTGATTCAAGTGCGAGTGAATCAGGTCACTTTAACTGACAGTTAGTTTACTTCTAACTTTACTCGGAGGTACTGAAGCAAGTTTTTAAAATAGCTAAGTATGTACTTACTGATATAGGATCGGCTCTGTAAAAAACAAAAATGTTGTTAAATAAAATAAATATGAAAAAAATATAGTTGATTAGCAAACCCAGCGAACTCCGTTTCGCCACCAGATGCCACCAGATTTTTCCTAAATTTTCTTTGCTATAAACCTCACGGAGCCCGAGACCATTCCAACGAATGCAAAACCGTGGAAATCGGTTCGTGCGTTCTGGAGTTATAGCGTCAGGAAGGAAAACCCGACTTATTTTTATATAGTAGATTACATTCTGTCATCACTACATATTATACGATTGCACCCCGTAGGTATATTTTGTCGTTTCTTGTGCGATAAAATAGTTGATAGCTAATTTAATTACCATAGTAGCCAAATTGATTGTAGAACCTACTCTTGTAGATAAACATTAAAATCATAATTAGAACAAACTGTTATTTTGATACTCGCTTGCAGTCGGACATCTTACCTTCTTAGTTTTGGTTCGTGTGTCGATTGTTACGTCATCGTCATCAGCTGTGCCATCCTTGCCAGGTTTGTCATTCTTGCCAGGTTTGTCGCCCTTGCCAGGTTTGTCGCCCTTGCCAGGTTTGTCGCCCTTGCCAGGTTTGTCGCCCTTGCCAGGTTTGTCGCCCTTGCCAGGTTTGTTACCCTTGCCAGGTTTATCGCCCTTGTCATCGTCTTCGTTTTGACCTTCAGATGTATCATCATCATCTTCTTCCGAACTGCCTGGTGCGGTAAAGATACCATCGAAGTCTTGTTCCGATTTGTCTGTCTCTGTCACTCGTTCTGTTATGTATGTTTCTATCTCTTTCTTTATGTCTAAGATTCGAAGTAGTTCTGCGACGTATTGAACGTATTCTGAAATACAAATAATAATAATAAAATCATCAAATTCAGGCAACATTAGTTAAGTGCAGTCGGCAGCGAGAGTCGATTATCACTAGGTAATTATAAAATCTGAATATTTCTGCAATCCGTAACATCATGACCAAAATTTAGACAAAATATTTGAAGATTAGGTAATCCCTAATTTACTAGCGCAAGTTTATTTTTACTTAGAAATCGAAAAGAAAAGGCGTTTTAAACGAATAGTTAAAGCAGGCGTTTAAGAAGCCAATGTATTTTAAAATACATCTACATTACATTTCTGGAGCTTTGGCGGCCGCTGTCACGGCACGCTCACTTCGCTCGCGCGTGTATTTTTCACTTGCCTAACGTAACCTAACCAACTAATATCGATCATGTAAATGTTCCATAACGTTAAGCAAACGTTATGGCGGTTGTAATTGTGAGTAAGGTAGATCGTGAAATGGCGTCATTGAACGATATGCCTAGGCATATCATGATATGGCTAATTCAACGATCTGCCTACAACATATACAACTTGTATTGGTGTAGGTAAAAACAAAACTTACCAGTAGTTACTTTTACTCCAACTGAAATAAAAAAAAAATTAAATAACTTCAATATAAATTATGGTATTTACTTATGACAACTTTGGTTTCATTTCTTAAATCTGATCGCACACTGCCCGTGTCGTACGCGCCGCAGTCATTTTTCTATACACAAAATGCTGATGACGTCAGAAAATGCGGCTCGCTTCTGACGTCAGCAACATTTTCTCTATTGAATTGACAGTTTATTTCTGCAATCCGTAACATCATGACCAAAATTTAGACAAAATATTTGAATATTAGGTAATATTAGGTTCCGTGGTCTCTGCCTACCCCTTTGGGAAAGAGGCGTGACTTTATGTATGTATGTATGTATGTATATTGACAGTTCGCCGCGTTCGGCTCGGCTGCACTGTGCGAGCACCCTTAAAAGTATGCATGGCGGCCATTTTGAATAGGCATACAGCAAGGGAAAGCGAGTGAGTTTATTTTAATATTTCAACTGATCGTTTTAGAGAAGTCAAGTATATACGTTTACTTACAATTTTGTTTTCCAGTTCCACGAGAAAAGATAGCGAAGATAGCTAAGGCTGAAAATAATATATTTATAATTATTACACAGCAATAATAAACCAATTAATAATATAGTTTTATTTTAATAAATAAATTATTGTTATTATATCTTTTTTTTTTCACATAACAATATTTCTAACATATAAAAAATATTTGTTAATTTCTTTTTGAAGCGGGCTACAGTCCATTAGTTTTAACTGATCAGTTAAACTGTACAGTTAAAACGTATCATGTGTAGGCAAAACTGCGAACTGTACAGTTGAATCTCATCAAAATATCATTAGATAAAACTGTACAGTTAAAACGTATCATGTGTAGGCAAAACTGCGAACTGTACAGTTGAATCTCATCAAAATATCATTAGATAAAACTGTAAAGTTAAAACGTATCATGTGTAGGCAAAACTGCGAACTGTACAGTTAAATCTAATCAAAATATCATTAGATAAAATTGTACAGTTAAAACTGGGGGCGTGTAGCAAAAAACTGAGCAGTTGTCAATTTTGCCAAATCAAGAGTAGGTAAATAGTTATCTTCTAGGAAAGCATGCGTGAACACGGTCTGTGCGCGTAATTTAATACGCCAGTACTTCTATCTATCTATACAGCCAGTAACACCCACTGCTGGGTATAGGCCTCTTCTCTTTCACGCCACTCCTAGCGGTTTTGGGCCAGTCAGATCCACTGCTCTCCTACCGCCCCCACAATGTCGTCTGACCATCGGGCAGGTGGTCTGCCTCGAGGCCGCCGCATATCTCTTGGCCACCATTCGGTAGCCGCTTTGGTCCATCGGTTGTCGTCCCGTCTGGCCAAGTGTCCCGCCCATCTCTACTTGAGCCTCGCTATCCGCATATACCTACATCCTCGACCTTAGTGCGGCGTCGAATCTCGACGTTTGGTATACGGTCCACGAGGTGGATACCTAGCATGGCCCGCTCCATGGCTCTTTGAGCAACCCTTATAGCGTGCATGTGCTCATTTACGCCAGTACTTACCATTAGAAATTCCACCTTGAATGTCCTGTTTAGTCCAACTATTGACGTCCTCTGAAAACAGAAACATAATTAGTAGGACATAATTTTATAGTTCGCCCTAGGAAACGTTGGCGCGATGACATTGAGCATTTGAGGAAGATTGGTGGAACTCGGCAGAGAACAGAGACCACTGGAAGAGTTTGGGGGAGACCTTATTAGCTATATGTTACTCCTCATTCATACCAAGCCATTATACATTGTACCTATGTCATCGGTA
This sequence comes from Epirrhoe alternata, assembly GCA_963565295.1. NCBI lineage: Eukaryota > Metazoa > Arthropoda > Insecta > Lepidoptera > Geometridae > Epirrhoe > Epirrhoe alternata. Next base: position 4,455,030 of record OY751403.1, read on the forward strand.
GATCATTGAATTGGGCATATCATGATAATCCTAGGCAGATCGTGAAATCGAACAAAATTTTAGCGGAATATTTCATTTCTGGCGCTTCGGCGGCACGCTCGCCTCTCGTATTATTTTCACTAACCTAACATAACCAACTTTAAATCTAAGTCAATGTTACGGGCTTAGTTAAGTTAGACTTACTTTTGCCGACAGATACGATTTCTCTCAGCAAATTCAAAATGCGTTTTTCAGCATCTGAAAGAAATTAACAGTTAAATTAAGTACATTAGGGTACATAAGGGTAAGCTAATCACGCAATACATAGGTATAAAGAATAAATAAATTAGTTCACACCGACTGGTAACACTATAGTGTCCCGGAGCTCTCACTCAGTAGTGTATAGGTACTCAGTAGTGTGTCAGTAATGAGTGAGAGAAGTCTGGGTTCAAGTCCTAGAGACAGTAGCTTTTTGCACTATAATTCTTTTGTACTTGCACTCCGGGAGTGCCACTGGTTTTCTAATGGGTTTACTATATAATACTTTTATGTAATACATAATATTGAGTTTTTTCAAACAAACAAAAAGTAAATCAACAAACCAGTTCGTAATCCCTTTCCGTTGTTGTGTGTCTTCAAAAGTTGATCCAAATTGTCTATGGCAACATCCAACTCCGTGCTCTCAATGATGGTCTTGTCACTGTCATAACTGTTAATGGACAGATTCCAGCCAAACTTCCTGCCGTACCCTGGTTTACAGTACGCGAGGGTAGCTCCTATCCAGAAAAAAAAAGTTTTGTTGATAAATTGTTTTCAAATATTTCAATTTTCATTATTACCGTGAGCTGATTCAAATGAACCAAAAACCAGATTTACTGATATTCAAGAGACGAACTCTGTTGAAGCTATTACGAGCTTTCGGTGAGATATTCAAATATAAACTCCACATGCTATATTTTCGTCAGAAAACATGCCCTTGATGCCGCCGGCGCCAGACTTGCTTCAAATGTTTGAACACATGTGTGGCACGGTACTTTGACTATGTGTGCAAAGTTTGAACAAACATTTGCACATTGCCATGCGGTGTCGGTTTTTTAGCGCACATCAAAGAGTTCAAAGATGTGTTCAAACATTTGTTCAAATGTCTGCGTAGCCTGCCACACTTGCGCAAAGTCCAGTTGCGCGAGCGGAATGGTTGTACGTACTTGCTTAAGTTAATTTGATGAATAATTGCATGCACATCCTATAAATGCGAAAGTTATTAAGTATTAGTTATATATATATAAGTATTATAAAGGCGAAAGTTTGTAAGTATGGATGTATGGATGTATGGATGTTTGTTACTCTTTCACGCAAAAACGGCTGGACCGATTTGGTTGAAATTTGGTATGTAGATAGGTGATACCCTGGATTAACACATAGGCTACTTTTTATCCCGATATTCCCGCGGGAACGGGACTTACGCGGGTGAAACCGCGGGGCGCAGCTAGTAAATAATATACGCACATTGCGTCCACAAAATCGTCGGCCATTTTATTTGCTGCCTACTAGCGTACTGTGCAGAAAAGTGTTTGCGTCATATGTCTGGCAGGCGCAAATATGTGTTCAAATGTTTGTTCAAAGCTTTGCAAAGTCTCGCAAAGATGTGTGCAAATGTTTGCGCACATGTCTGGCGCCAGGGTAAGATTAACACTAGACTTACGTTCTTTGAGCAAGCTAGGCGCCAGGCGAGAAATGACGGGCTGGTAACACAGAACCAGTGATGAAACTCCAATGTACGCTGCAAAACAATCAGTATTATGAGGTGTAAACAAGATATTTAAAGAAAAAAAAATGATTAAAAAACTCAAAAAAATACCTACATTTCAACTAAAAAAAAAACTTGAAAATGAGTTCTCAAATTGACGGAGATAACGTTAATATAAATAAATAAAAATGTAGGTAACTTACTTTTTGTTAAAACATCACCAGCTGAAACACAATTAACAAATTAGTTTTGTTTTAAAAAGAAAGAAAATTAATCCCTGTGTCACGACCTCTACAGCCGGTGGGTGAAGGTCGCGGGTTCGATCCCCGCTACGGGACAAATGTTTATATGATCTACAAACATTTGTGTCGGGTAATGCAGTAAATGTTACTATGAAACATGATGTCTAGAATTAATAAAAGCATTTGTGTGCGTAAGGGAACGCTCCGTGGACAACAGCGCTCAGTATCAAATATATGCTGCACACACATATGGACAACCCGCCTTCATGAGATAAAAGATAAATGATAATGATGGTTGATGTTTACTTACAGCCTTTTACCACATTGTTCAGTAACTCGGACAGAGCGGTGGCAACTGAAAACAAAAATAAATTGTGATTTTTGCTTAATTTCTACTGAACAATGTTTTGTAGTATTCAATAGAAACTAATGAATAAATTCTGACAAAGTATTCTTTCAAAGTCAAAGTCAAAAATCATTTATTCAGTAGGACCGCTGGGATCACTTAGAATAGTCTTAGAACTAATTTTACTCCTGTTCTTTCGCGACCAATACCGTGAAGAGTCAGGGCAACGAACATGGTTTGCTTTCTAATGCAAGTTAGGGCCAAGAATGAATAAGGAGTTTATAAACAAAATTAATCTGTTAATTTTATTAAATAAATAATTTTTTGCCGAAAACTTAGGTTGGACCACGATACATTTGAAAATATTGAGTTATAGGTTAGGTTTAAATAACCTTGCTAACAAATAAAAAAGTCAATGTTTGCAAGGGAATATTATGATTTTTGTGAATATATATAAAACTTGTTTATTTACAGGAACTAAGCTACTACAATATGTACATAAAATTACAAAATACAATAGATCAATCAAGCTGTCTAAGGATCGTCGTAAAAACGATCTGTAGATAGCTCAACTGGTCCAGGTCACTGCCAGTCGGAAGCGTGCCCAAAATACTGGTGGCATTGCCACGCTGAATGGCCAGCTGATTCTCTGTGCCAGAAAATCGCCAGATCTCGAATCACGCGAAGCTTCGACCAGACGCCCTGAAAGATTTTTGAATTTTTAGATTATATAAAATACTAACGGTAGGCCAGATTATCGATGGAAGTGTCTCTGTTAGCACCATGTTTTCCTTTGTCTGAAAGCATAAATAAAATAATGAATAACGATGAAAACTACGCCCAAATAAATGTAATGGATGTTACTTATAGATTCTGATAAAACTTTTTACAGGTTTTGCGTTATTTATTTGAGACCGTGTACCTATAATAATCAAACATTTACTTATTTGGTGCTTATCAATATTTTAAGTAATTTTTATTGTTTTTAATGCAATTCATGTTTTGTAAAAAGTCATAGAACATAAAGTTGTTGTTTATGATGATAGTAATACAGTCCTGAGAGTTTACCGGTGTTTTACAAATAACCCTGTATACCTAGCATAACTTTAAACCACGTTTTTGTAAGGCCGATATAATAATGAGCTTGATATTATATTATTGTTTCTGAACGCATAGTGGACATACTACAAGCTATGTTTGGGGATAGATGATGATGTGTGAAATTGTCCAGCATTATTATTATTATTGATTTTTATTTTAAAAGATGTGTCAAACTAAAAAAACCCTAAACCGACGAGCATGTATGAAGAATGTAATGAGAGTGAATGAGGCGAAAGTTGTGTGTCAGGATCGTAGCGAGTGGAGATCCGTGGTCTCTGCCTACCCCTTTGTGAAAGAGGCGTGACTTTATGTATGTATGTATGTCAAACTACTCACGGCTGGTAATGATTTGAGTCAAATATCTTCTTGCTTCAGCGAATTTGGATTTATTCAATCTCCTTATCAGATATCCTGAAAAAACATTTTCATTATGTTATAATATAATGTCATTTATATAAAATATAATATAATATCAGTTATCTGGTTCCCATAGCTTTGCATCATTTGGGGCTAGATGATGCTGTGTGAAAATGTCCAGCATTATTTATTTATTATTATTTATTTAATTGAATTGCCCAATCACAAAACTCGGAGATTTTAAACCATGATTCAAGTGCGAGTGAATCAGGTCACTTTTGACTGACAGTTAGTTTACTCCCAACTTTACTCGGAGGTACTGAAGCAAGTTTTTAAACTAGCTAATTATGTACTTACTGATATAGGATCGGCTCTGTAAAAAATAAAAATGTTGTTAAATAAAATAAATATTAAAAAAATTATAGTTCATTTCATTCTGTCATCACTACATATACGATTACACCATAAAGTGTCTACGGTTATTTCCACGATACAAATACACAAAGATTGAGATGTTAAGGATTCCGTTGTTGGTTTGAATCCCGTCCGAATCGGAAATTTTGATAAGACTTTTCATTTCTCAATGAAATAAGTGTTTTTTTTAAACAAACGCTTTTTTAATTTTTTTAAGTGTTAAACACTTGAAAAATTGTTGTTTTTTGTCTGTACGTTTGTCCGGGCTAATCTCTGGAACGGCTGAATTAATTTTAATGGAACTTTAAATAACATTTATAAGACTGACGTATATTGTCGTCTCTTGTGCGATAAAATAGTTGATAGCTAATTTACTCGCTTGCAGTCGGACATCTTACCTTCTTAGTTTTGGTACGAGTGTCGATTGTAACATCATCGTCATCAGCTGTGTCATTAGAGACTGTGTCATCGACGGTCGTGTGATCGACGGTCGTGTCACTGACGGTCGTGTCATCGCCTGTCGTGTCATCGCCGGTCGAGTCATCAGAGTCTGTGCCATCGACCGTCGTGATCTCATCGTAGGTCGTGTCACTGGTGGTCGTGTCATCGCTGGTCGAGTCATCAGAGACTCTGTCATCCGTGTCCTCATCGACGACGTTCGTGTCATCACCTGTGGTGTCCTCAGAGACTGTGTCATCCGTGTCGTCATCGACCGTCGTCTCAGTGGCGGTCGTGTCATCCCCTATCGTGTCATCAGAGACTGTGTCAACCGTGTCGTCATCGACGGTCGTGTCATCTTCATCGTTATCCTTCGAGGCCCAGAGACCTCCGAGGTCGTTTTTGTTGCATTTTTGTAGCGTTACCGGTATTCTTTTTTTGTATGTTTGCACCTCCTTGGTGATACCGAGCAGTTTGAAGAAGTACGCGAAATGGGTGACATATTCTGAAAAAATAAACAACAATGACTATAAATTAGGTAGGATACGGTAGAATACGGTAGGATTGGACATACATATTCGTATTTAGTTTAAATTGTCGGTCCCGGCTATATGTTAAGCGATGACGGAGGCCTCAAGGCGGCTTAAAAACTCCGTCACCAGAGTTGGCCACTGACTCATATACGAACTTTATATTTAATAAATAAAACAGAACTACATTTACGAATCAACTGCTGATATAGAACTCCGTAATTAAATAAAAAAATTACAAAACAAATAAAAATTCTAATGTTTTCAAAAGTTCACTAATTTTGTTTTAAAGTATCATTAATGGACTTATTGCTGCTTATAACTCAATTAATAGCTAATTTTTAAATATTTTAATAAAATTTTGCATAAATAGTTAAAAAAAATTATTTAGAAATGAACATAAATAATATCTAGGACAGAACGCATTTTGAATTAGAGTAGGCGTGCGTAGCACTTGTGAAGTAGCTACGGCGTAGAACATGTGCTACGCTACGACTAGCTCTATGCCGTAGCGTGAGCACATAGAGCTACGTCGTAGCATGGTCGTAGAACAAGGTGCTACAAGGAGAAGCAGAGTTGATCGGTCGTTTAGTAAGAAAACGTAGAAAATCTGATTTAAAACTAGCGGATAAATTGAGCTATCTATAGACAGTTTTTAATGATCCTTAGATCAATGTGCAAGTTTGAATGAAGAACTCAAACACTCATCAGTAAAAATATTATTTTCATGATTAAAAAAGCTTATTTGAATAAAACATATTATTTGCATAAATAAAGCTCACCGTTTACTGTTTGTACACCAACTGTAAAGAAAAATAGTTAATTAGTGATATTTGAGTTGTATTTAATAAATAGATGATCTCCACTTCTCCAGTCCATTGGCAAAATGTGTAGTTGGAAACAAAATGAGTAATAATATACAGGGCTATTTTTAAAACACCGGTAACCTCTGAAGACTGTATTACTATCATCATAAACAACAACTTTTGTTCTATGACTTTTAAAAATTCATCATATTTTAGTTCATCATATTTTCATACAAAAATAAAAATATTTAAATTTAACGCTCTAAATGTTACAAAGTCTATGCGAAGCAAAGGAAAGTGATAGTACAATAGCGAGGGGAGCGGGGTTAGGGCGGCGGAGGCCGAAATGTGTAGATAGGACAACGAAAGCTTAAAGGTTTGTTTTTGGTAAATGTATTGTACCATGTTTTGTAAAAAGTCATAGAACAAAAGTTGTTGTTTATGATGATAGTAATACAGTCCTGAGAGGTTACCGGTGTTTTACAAATAACCCTGTATAACGATGGAAACAAAATAACAATATTTAACTTACATTTGGAGTCTTTGTTAGCAGTAGCGAATACTCCAAGGATAGTCATCACTGAAAAAAAAAAACATAATTAATGTACACTAATAATAGTATTATGAAGAGGAAAGATTTGTTTGTTTGAATTGAATAGGCTCCGAAACTACTGGACCGATTTGAAAAATTCTTTCACCATTAGAATCCTACATTATCCCCGATGAACATAGGCTATATTTTATCCCGGGAAAGTGAAGTTTTCCCGAGGGACCGCAGGTAACACCGCGACGGACAGCTAGTTCACAAATAAAAATATACTCACTGTTCGTGATCACAGTTTTAACATGTTTCTTCGACCATTTGTCTGGTTGTTCTGTAAAAAAAAACAATTTTAGAAAGAAAGAAATAAAATACGTTTATTCAGCACGAACGAAACGACACAAAGATAATCAAGATATAACAGAGTACTTAATACATTTAGGTAAGGTAACCTAGGTACTAAAACTAAAATATTCCATGTTGAACAATTACCCACTTAACATGTTAACATGTCCATGTACTTTGTTCGTCCGCTTGCTGAATAGGTGAGGACTCAGCATTTGTATGGTTTTTGTGTTTAGATTTTTTGGATTTGAATATTAGGTAATGTGTTTTTGTGTTTTTCTTAATATTTATAGTTGACCTTCGCGAATTAAAACAAATATCGACGTAAATTTCAAAACATGGAGTAGGTTGTATGTAGCTATATTTTGTAATGTATGTTCACAGATTACTGTAGACCTCAGTTGTAGACCGATAGTCAATTGATAAGTATGTGCACCGATATCTCCATCAATGATTGTAGACCCGATAGTCAAGTTTTTTCTTAAAGGTGCGTCCAAATTAGAACATTTCGCCGAACCAAACACCGTGTCATATTTGTGTTGGACGAAATTCATATTGGACAAGATTTGTGCTGGACAAAATTCGTGTTAGACGAAATTCATATCGGACAATATTTGTGTTGGACGAAATTCATATTGTACAATATTTGTGCTGGGCAAAATTCGTGTTGGACGAAATTCATAGTGTACAATAGTTATAGTTGGAAATTTTTGATTTGGACATTAGTCGTGCAAAAGTTTTCAATTTGTATTTGTATTTTTTTTGTAGTTTTCGACCTAAGTTGAACATTGATGTATGTTTTCTTTGTTGTGAATCGGCGAGAACTTACCTTTAAACACTTCAGTAATCGATGTCATGGCCTTTGCAAGTATTTGTTCAGTACCTGTAAGAGAATCATTAGGTAAATTTTGATGATTTAAAGATAGATTTATAAAATGATGAAGATAAATTACCATTATCAATAAAAACGGCAAAAAAATCACGTTTGTTGTAGGCTCCCGTACAACAAACCTTAAATAATAATTTTATTCTGTTTTTTAGTATTTCTTATTAAAGCGGCAACAGAAATACATAAATAAATATTATCTTTGAAAATTTCAACTGTCTATCACGGTACATGAGATACAGCCTGCTGACAGACAGCGGAGTCTTAGTAATAGGGTCCCGTTTTACCCTTTGAGTACGGAACCCTAGAAGAAATTAATGATGAAAATTATACAGTTAAATAATTAAATAAATAAAAATGAAGAAGTTACCATGCTTAAATCCTCCTTTCCTATGCTCGTTGAAGACTTTCTGTAGGTCCTCCCAAACTCTTTGGACGTTGTAGGTGGTAATGACGTCATTATATGAGGAGAACTTGTTATGCCTCCTCCATCCATACTCTTTCACTCCGTAGTCTCCGTTGCAGAATTTGATGGAGCCCTTGACACCTATAGAATATTGAAGTATAAATATGGATTATGATAATAATGAAATCTATTTATATATTAGCCATTGCTCTCCTTCCAGACGTCTCGATCTTGTGCAAGGCTCTCCCAATCGTTCGCAAATTTGTCGAGTGGAATTTGAGAGCAGTGGGACAGCAATGGCTAATAATAATAAATAATAAAATTCATTTATATATTATATCTGTGATCATAATAAGATATAATATTACTTATGCCACGTTTCCACCAGCGTATAACACCCGCGACGTCAGCAAAATATTAAACTTTGTAGAAAAAGATAGAGAGAGAATAAATGCATTACGGAATGTTTTGAAGAAAGAAAAGGAGAAACTATAGAATTTAATAAATGTGATAGATAGTTATAATTGCATTTATCTGCACTTCTATTTGCGTCCAATGTCTGACAGTCTGTCTGAGAGCAGTTTGCTAGACAAACTTCGTAGGAAGTGCTGACAACAAAGTTACACGAGTTTTTGTGAGTCAGAGAGTCTATCAGACAGTCTGTCAGACATTTCTTGCTGCTTGCAGGTGGCAATGTTGCCTCAGAATAAGTTAATCTGTGAATGCAATTCAAAATATCTCAAAAAGTTGATCTCCTAAGAGCGTTTTCCTGTAGGTACAACGGTTAAGATCCCCTCCATGACCTAGCTCAAAAATCCACCCTGTATTTAATACTTCTACCTACCTAGAAGACCAGGCGCGGTGCGTTGTGTAACAGCTCTCACACAAAGTATACTCTTCCAGAAGGCAATAAAAGCTGAAACAAAATGAATAGGTATCATTAATTTATAGATTGAAGTCAAAGTCAAAAAGCATTTATTCAGTAGGACCGCTGGGATCACTCAGACCGAACTCGACTTCGCACTTTCGTGCTTCAGAGGGATTTCGGTCCCGGCTATTAAGGTTAACCCATGGTATTAAACTCATACGAAGTTGGTAGATACTGGCCCCGATTCTGTTGTTCACTGATTAGAGTTAACTAAACTAAAATGCTTCGTTATTATTTAGTTAACGATAAAGTCCAAAATGGAATGACTTAAAATTTCTTAATTTTAGTAAAAATGAAGAATTTGTGGGTAGATTTAGTCAAGACCATTTTGCTTGCCGTGTCAAAACAGCTGCTAAAGAAGCTCAGAGGCGCCATTTTGATTATACTTTTAGTTATGTCACTTTCAACGACATGCCGTTTTCGTCTTTAGTGAGAACAAAATAAGAACGTGCCAGTTTTAGTTTTAATTAAGTTTAGTCAGTGTCTCAGTGAACAACAGAATCGACGCCACTGGCTAGTGATATTTTTGACATATTTTTGTATAGTAAGATATTAAAATGTTTGTATGCTAATCAGCAGGATCTAGAAATTCCTAGTTTTAAGCATTACCATCTAATCTGTAACCGAAGTCCACAAGCAATAAATAAATTGAAATTGAATAACCCTAAGTACACTTATAAACAAAAAATCTTAACAGAAAATCACTTACATGTTGTGACCGGTTTACTACCTGAAATAATAAATAAATAAAATTAGGATTTATTTATATAAAAAAAAAATTACACACTGGACACTATTAGCACGGGAGAGGGACGAATGGAGGGAATGGGGGGAGGCCTTTGCCCAGCAGTGGGACATGAAGGGCTAATATAATAATAATAATTTATATAAAATAGACAGAGTAAAAAAAATATATTTCAATCAGGATAGATGAACTAGAAAAAGTAATAAATCCCACTCATATAATAGAGCTGAAAGTTTGTGAGTTTGTTTAGATGTTTGTGTTTCAATCACGACTAAACCCGATTTGGATGAAACTTGGAATAGGTGTAGATGTGTGTGTGTGACCTGGAATAGCAAATCGGCTATTCAAAATGTTGGTACCACGCGAGCGAAGCCGCGCGCAGAAGCTATTAAAAATCCTTTTGTTTCAGACATCATATAAGGTCCATATCTATACAAAAAAATATTATTTAGAACTGTACGGAATACCGCACAATAGTTAATAAGCTAGGTCAAGGTGCTGCTAAGCAAACAACATACCATGCATTTTTGCTGCACATGCATATAATTATATTTTATTTATAGTGATTTCTTAAAAATAAACATTCAGTGTCGAACTTGCACTCTTGGATTGTTGTTAAAGCAAGTTAAAATTAAAAACAAGAAAATTTTAGTTTCTTTTATACCTCTAAAAATATATAAGATTCAAACACCTTTAAAAAATTCATGAAATCCAATGTTTTTTTTGGTAATAAAAGCTAACAAACTTCTATCTATCTATCTATTCAGCCCGGTTGCACCCACTGCTGAGTATAGGCCTCCTCTCTATATCGCCACTCTTCTCGGTCCTGTGCAGTCCTTTCCCACGCTTTCCCAGCTACATTAACGATATCATCCGACCATCGGGCGGGTGGTCTGCCTCGTGGTCTTTGTGCATCTCTGGGCCACCATTTCGTAATTACTGTAATTGTGTAACAAACTTAATTAAAAAAAATACTTACATCCTTTTAGCCAACCACCGTCAATTCCATCAATCGCGCTGATCACTGCAAAAAACATTTTTTTTTATTTATAGAAAACTAAAAATCACAAAATCTACACTAGAATCAATAGAACCGCTTACAGAGTTGCAATCGATAGCTCAATTAATCCAGATAACTGCCAGTCGACACAAACTCTGCTTCCTTAGCCTCCTCGCAGACTGCAGACTTTCTATCGGCCGATAGTTGAGACGGAATATACTTCGGCTCGTAATGAGTATGGAGAAGTATAGCCCGTCTCAACTATCGGCCGATAGAAAGTCTGCGAGGGGTCTTAGGGGCCCAAATGATGTTGTGTGAATCCAATATTTTTTTATTATTTTGAACAATTTGAATTATTAACGACCTCTGTAACGCAGTGGGCGAAGGCTCGCCTGTGCTCAAAAGGTTGCGGGTTCGATCCCCGCCGCAGGACAAATTTTTGTACAAGTATTTGTCTCGGGTCTAGGTGTTTATTTATGTATATATTTATAAAAAAAGTATTTAAGTAGTATATCTGTCATGTACCCATAACACAAGCTCTGCTTATTTTGGGGCTAGATGATGCTGTGTGAAAAGTCAAGCATTATTTATTTATTATTTTTATTTGTATTTATGGGGATGCATAAGAAAAAAGTCGTAATACTTACACTTTGCAAGACTGTCAATAGACACATCCACCTTAGCTATGCCTTTGGATTGCCTGATCTTCCTTCCTATAATATAAAAATAAAAACAAATTACAAAAATACCAGATAGGGTGATCGCACAGTCCAGCCGAGCCGAACGCACCTAAGGGCTCCCGCACGGGCCACCGGCCACAACCACAAAACGCCGCCACTGGCATATTTTCATACATTTTACTGTAGCGTAGGGCGGCCACCGGCGTCAACCTTGTGTCAAATGTATGAAAACTTCAGGAAAGTGGCGTGGCCGGTGGCCCGTCTGCGGCGACACTAACTGTCAATTCAATAGGATATGAGACGTCAGAGTCTAGCCGCATTTTCTGATGTCATCAGTATTCTATACTAATATTATAAAGAGGAAAGATTTGTTTGTTTGAAATGAATAGGCTCCGAGACTACTGGACCGATTTGAAAAATTCTTTCACCAATGGAATCCTACATTATCCCCGATGAACATAGGCTATATTTTATCCTGGGGAAGTGAAGTTTTCCCGAGGGATCGCGGGTAACACCACGGCGGCCAGCTAGTTTTTGAATAAAAAATGACTGCGGGGCGTACGGCGCAGACATATGTGCGAGCAGCTTAAAATGTCATCAGAAAACTTACGGTTACTCAAGAATCCATTCAAGAAATATGCTGCTCTTCCAGTTTTGACCTGATTCAATCGTCTTCCAAGCAGTCCTGTAAATTAATATAATATTTCTTAATGCTATAAAATAAGATGGAGGGACGAATTGGATGCCCACAAAGGACTGGTCCACGGTAGCCCAAAATAGAGATGAATGGAGAGAGGGAAGGGAGGCCTTTGCCCTGCAGTGGGACACTACAGGCTCATAATAATAATAATTAATTATATTTTTTAAGTACTACTATTTGTGCACCAACTTGATTTTTTTACCTATGTAATTCTTAAGACAGTTGGTCAGTTGGTGGACAGTTAGACTCCATTTTGCAGTAACTTTTAATTAAGTTTTTCTCGTGTCTGTTGTGTTATGTACTACAATAAAACATATTCTATTCTATTCTAAGTACCTACATGGATATGTAGGTACTTAGAATAGAATAGATAGATAGTAGGATTACTAATATTATAAAATCTGAAAGTTTGAGTATGTTTTTATGTTTGTGTTTCAATCACGCCTAAACCAGTGAACTGATTTAGATGAAACTTGGAATAGGCGTAGATAGTGACCTGGAGCATATAGGCTATTCAAGTGTTGGTACCACGCGGGCGAAGCCGCGCGCAGAAGCTAGTAATATAACAAAGCTGAAAGTTTGTGAGTTTGTTTAGATGTTTGTGTTTCAATCACGCCTAAACCAGTGAACTGATTTAGATGAAACTTGGAATAGGCGTAGATAGTGACCTGGACTGGGTACTACGCGGGCGAAGCCGCGCGCAGTCCTTAGTATTGCATAATATTGTGATGAATACTTACTGAACGGGGAGATACGAAGCTGAAACAAAAAGATAAAATCAAAATCAATAGAATTTTGGTGTCAAGTTTTCAATCACAAGGACAATCTAAAGAGTTTACCCACATTGTATATTTTGTTTTTATTGCTATCACTTACGTACATTTGTTTATTATATTGTTTATTTTTAACCGACTTCAAAAAAGGAGGAGGTTCTCAATTCGCCTGTGTTTTTTTTTGTATCTTGTTACGCGATTACTCCGCCAATTGTGGACCGATTTTCAAAATTATTTTTTTGTTTGAAAGGGTATGCTCCAGAAGTGGTCCCATATAAATTTTATTAATAAGGATTTGATAGTTTTCCCGTAAAACTCTAAAAACCTTCCCTCTTAGCCATTGTAAATCGAATCGACAGATAAGTCTAAGACTCTCTATGCATTATGTCAAACTGACGTTATACACACGCCGCGTGTAGAGTCGAACATTGAAGTCGGTTTTTCTTTTAGTTTTAAAACGTAATTATTAGATACCTACCTAAGTTAATTGTTTATGTTATGTTACAAGTGTAGCTATAAGACCACAGAATAGAGGGGATTCTTCTAACACAGGTTGTAAAACTTAAAAGAGGAATCCCAACCCAACAATCTATTGTAATTTATCTAAGTAAACAGATTTTTGATTTTGATTTTGAAAAAGGAGTTGTCACTTTAAAAAACCGTATAGAACAATTTGAAAATGCTTACAGTACGTTTCTTCCCCCTCAGAACCTTCTTCGTAATCTTGTAGATGACTGGTTCGTAATCATCATCATCACTGGGGGCGTCCACGGCGCCATTGAACGAATGACGGGTGCAAGTCCGCACTGTCTCCTTCACTTGTTTAGTTAGTTTGTCGAAGTTGATGTTTAAATTGAGAAGTTGAGAAGCGACGTAGAGTTGGCTTGAGAATTCTGTAATTAAATATAATAATATAATAATTTATATGCGCTTTAACACGAGCTCTGAACGGTGAAGGAAAAAATCGTGAGGAAACCAGTTAGTATTCTTATAGGCGGCGATGGGCTTGCAATCTGTCACGTATGGAATACTAACTTCTGCAAGATGTGGGCATGTATCAAATATGTATTTGTACATGCCTCTGACTACCTTAGACATCTTCAAAGGATCTGGAATATAAAAGATCTGAGAGAATGTCTACCGCGCCTCGGGGATAGAGTAGTGACCCTGTTTTTACGTAAATATAATAATATGAATATATTGTTTTTTTTCAGATTTATTATAAACTATCTGCGCTCCCGCGGTGTGACTCGCGGTCCCTCAGATTTTTTTTCGGGATAAAAGTAGCCTATGTCCTTCCCTGGGATAACCCTATGATACTACCTATATCCATGCCAAACAGACAGAGAGACAAAGTTACTTTCACTCACATTTATAATATTAGTATGGATATACGATAATTTAAGTTGATCACACGATCCACCCGCGCTGAATGATAAAAAAATTATGAAAATTGTATTAAAGAAAAATACTGATATGACGTTTAAATTAAAATAGTGAACGCTTTCATACATTTTCATACAAATAATTAAAAATACGGAGCGCAAGGTGCGGATATATCGTCGGTTGCAGGTAAGTTCAATTGGGTAACTGACAAAATGACGTAAAATGAGTTAAGTGTAAGTACAGTTTTTCTTAGAATTTTCTGCTCTTTCGAATGACATAATGTGCGAGGACGGAGGACTTTTTCCTAGATGGAATAGGCTTAAAAGGCCCAAAGTAACAAAAATAAATGATAATGTAAAGCGTGTAACTTACCATTAAATACAGCTTCACCAACTGAAATAAATAATTATGTGATTATGCATATATATATTTTTTTTTGTGTTTTTTTTTTCAAAAATTTCAATAATGAAACGCGAAACGTGTCGATGCTTAACCGATAAATATTAGCTTATCAAAAATTTCGATTGCGACGATTAGAGTTCCGTGGACGAACGGTAGGACACTCCGGCTTTAGGAGGATCGTCTGATCGTTGCGGGTTCGCATACTTCGAATCCCGTCGGAATCGAAAATTTTGATAAGACTATGTGATTGATAATAATTGGAAAGACTTAGGTACCTAAATAATGTTGTTAGGGATAGTGGGGATAGTTTTAAAATGATTTCTTTGCCAAATTAAGGGTTAAAAGTTAGTACTCACATTTAGGGTCTTTATATCCGGCAGCAAAACTGCTCAAAAGTATCGACACTGAAAAAAGATGTAACATTATAAGTAGGAAGCTATGAACTAAAACTTATATTTATTAGACTTTCATATCCGAAATAGCAAAACAAAACAGAGGCCGTATTCCCGTACATATTTCCGTTCGTTTGATGAATATTCGGATTTACTACGATTTCTGACTTCAAGGGCTAATTTTTCAAACGTAAAACACGGTCCTAACCTTTATAGGACTAAATATTCCAAACCGAAAAATTGACCATTCCATTTCCAAACGAACGAAAATAGGCTATTTTGAAAACTGTTTTAAATCAATCCCGAGGTCATAAACCAGTAGAATTTTTATTGAATTTTTTTAAACCGTAAAAGGTCTTAAAAAGCATTTTAAAATATGATTTTTAGTTGTCGCACGAAAACGCGAGCCGCCATGTTGTGACGTCACATGGTTTGGTTTGTGAACAAAATGACTGTAAAAGATAAACTCTTTGTTTTGTTCGTAACTGAACATAGTGACGTCACAAAATGGCAGACGGCGTTTTTGGTGGCTTGAAGATAGAAGAAAAATTACGATTTTTCAAATTGTATTATAAAATGTTTATTGCATTTTTATGAATAAATATCGACGTTTATCGTTTACTTGTAACGAAACCTATGGTATACATGCATTTTTAATGTGTTTTCTTACATGGTGTAAAATAACCTATTAACCTATTGACTAAAGCAGTGGGGTCGTTAGGACGTTTTATTCCCAGCTACCCCACTAGTGGGGAGGTTAGTGGGGTCGTTGAGGATATATACAGATTCTTTTAGGTTCATACTCACATTGAGTAAAAACGACCTCTATATCTTCTTTGGACCATTTGTCGGCACCTTCTGCAAGAAAACAAATAGGTATTTGATAGATCTTTACAGACTATGGCTCAATGCTCATTGAATTGGTAAGCGACGCGACAATTAGTTGTATAGCGCACCATTATAAACCTTATGAACAATGATACGAGATATAGAAACGCTTATAGAATGAACGAGGTCTGGTGAAGCCATCTTACGGGCGGCGCTGGCTCGAGCACTTCCGTGCGGTTCATTCTACAAGCGTTTATATTTCTTGTACCATTGTTCATAAGGTTTATAATTGCTTGCTATAAAACTAAATGTCGCTTGCCAATTCAATGTGCATTGAGCCTAAAAATATCGGTACTTAATGATAATAATCCGTTCAACCGTCATCTTAACACTCAACTCCTTTCATTGGGCCCTCTAAATATTCGCCGATGATAGACGAATGCCGACGGTCACGAACGTGTAGAGGGCCTCATCGCCTGTATTCGCCTGTCCTCGTCTATCAAAATAATAGTTCGACGAATAGTTCGGCGAATGTGAATAAATAAATAATGCTGGACATTTCACACAGCATCATCTAGCCCCAAAGTAAGCAGAGCTTGTGTTATGGGTACTAAGATGACTGATATACTACTTGTATACTTTTTGTTTGTAAATACATACATTTGATACATAGAAACACCCAGACCCGAGACAAATATTTGTAGATCATACAAACATTGGTCCCGCCGCGGGGATCGAACCCGCAACCTTGTGCGTCGCAGGCGGGCCTTCGCCCACTGCGCTACAGAGGTTTTCGAATAGTGGCTGTAACTCATATCACTTTATACAAATAGTTTTTAGACCTAGTTATTATAATAAAATATTCTTACTTTTGAAAACTCCAGCAGTTGCCGTGATCGCACCTTGAATAGCTCTGTCCGTAGCTGTAAATATTACGCAATATATTAATTTTAGTTGTATTTTAATAACTTTATAAGTAACTGGTTGATATTCCACTTATTAGAACTAGGAAAGCGCTTTCAAAGTTATTTTATTATGCGCACTGCAATTTGGAATCAGCTTCCAGCGTCTGTATTTCCGCTGAGCTACGACCCTGTTGTTTTCAAGAAGAGAGTTAATAGGCACCTTCTGGGTAGACTCGCTCCATCGTAGACCTCATTCTTGCCTATGTTAGTTACGAGGTCAAAAGCCGACCCATTCATCATAAAAAAAACTATAAAACCTACAATAAATACAAAAGTAATTTTGAATGGTACACATGAAACTTTCAATTCATTCATTCATTCATTTCAGTTACAACTGAATTTTCTGAGTTCTGTTGCATCTCCTGACTTGATCATTAGATCAGCTTTCTATCACCATATTAACAGTCATCGAAGACTCAGTGTGCCAAAATTTAGCTCAATCGGACCGGGAAGTTGACAAAAGCTTGTTAGAGACAAAAGCTTGTTAAACTTGCTCCAACTCAATGGATCCATGGATCACCTAAAGGAATGATAGGCCCCAGACCGTGTTTGTTGCCCTGACTCTTCACGGTATTGGTCGCGAAAGAACAGGAGTAAAATTAGTTTTAAGACTATTCTAAGTGATCTTTGTGGTCCTACTGAATAAATGATTTTTGACTTTGACTAGATTCGACAGGGACAAACAAACATTCCAAAAAAAAGTGTTCTTACGGTCAGTGAATCCTTTTCCTTTGGTGTGAGAGTTGAAAAGGTTTTCAATATCGCTGTAGATATTATCGACATAGTAGAATTTGATGATTTCTTCTAAGCTGAGTTTGTTCACTTCGATTTCTCTGTATTTCCATTCAGCGCCGAAGTTTTTACTGCAGAACTCGATATCTTGACCTGGAGAGAACGAATGAGTGAATGTAGCACAAAATGAAGACTGGGTAATGTAAAAGAGGGGTCCTTGGAATAAAACTAATAGTGGACTGTATAAAAGGCTGGTATAATAATTCGTATCGAATACAAGTAGAAAACTGACGATGATAAAAGTTAGGTTTAAATCGCGGGACGTGGGTCTGTGCGCGGTGGGGTCCCGAAGGCGAGTGCTGGAGTGTGGAGGGGCTGCGCGGGCGCTGGCCCGCGGTGACCGCGATGACGTCAGCCTCCCCGCTCGTCTCCTCCCGTGCGCAAACGGTCCGGTCTTGGACAGGTAACTTAGACTAGGTAGGTAATGTATCTTATAAAAACAGAGACATTACCTATGTCCTAATGACAATGAAAAATCGAATTGACTATCGCACAATTAAGAGGATATTGTCAATTTAAGTACTTATTATACAAAATCAACACTTAATTTCGACTCTTAGACCATGAATCGAGGTACTATATACAGTAGGTATGTTGTTAATATAATCTTATGCTTGTATAGTGTAGGTAGGTATAGGTACCTACCTTTTCTCGCCTAAACCACTGAAAAAATTATCGGGAATTTCATTCTTCACCCACACTACCGACTCTGTTTTTTTCAATTAAAATATTCTATTCTATTATTTTTCCGGTTCCGGTGTTCGTATTGTCAACACGTACGTCAACATCCTCCGTAAAATAATATTGAAATAACAGTGAAAACAGTGTAATCAAAGGTGTTTGAACGCACATTACATCAAAAAGACACTTAAAAACAACATCGGAAATAAAGAACAGTGCGAAATAAAACCGTTCAGAAGAAAATTAGTGAAAAAGAACTCATCAATATAACCTCAAAGTGCAATTCATCAAATCGGTGCTACCAACCTAACTTGCCAATAAAAGTTTCAATAATCTGTCAATGTTATGTTGACACTGACACAACGAAAGCCAGCCTGACATAACTGACAGTCGTAATGTTGCGCATGTGAGCTCCCTCTGTGGTGTGAGCTATACTTACTCTGTGGTTACGCAGCAACTAGCAACAACAAAAAAGAAGAAGAAGAACCAAAATGGAGAAGAGCATGGAATTTTTATTAGCAAAAATTGATGAGAAATTAAACCAACAGACTAAACTCATTACTGCGGCAGTAACTCAAAATGTCATGGAAGCGTTGGACGAGAGGATTCAAATAATAACGGAAG
Source organism: Epirrhoe alternata (assembly GCA_963565295.1). Lineage (NCBI taxonomy): Eukaryota > Metazoa > Arthropoda > Insecta > Lepidoptera > Geometridae > Epirrhoe > Epirrhoe alternata. The sequence continues at coordinate 4,474,064 of OY751403.1, forward strand.
AAAATACTCAACTTAAGGCCAAAGTCTCTACGCTTGAGCAAAAACTCAATATGATAGAAAAAGAGAAAAGAAAATACAACTTGGTCTTCTTCGGAATAGAGGAGATCGGAAAATCAGAAGCTGAGTTAGTAGACCACATCAAGAAAACAGTAATAGGAACGGGAACATATCTCGAAAGCAATGAAATCAGCAACATTTATAGAATCGGCAAGAATAACACCAAGAACCGCCCTATCGTTGTCTCTATTACGTCTATTTGGAAAAAGCACATGATATTGAAGAATAAATCCAAATTCTCACCAGGAATAAATGTTAAAGAGGATTACCCCAGAGAAGTTCTCGTGAAAAGGAAGGAGCTTCAACCACAACTAGAGGAAGAAAGAAAGAAAGGAAATATAGCCTTTTTAAAATATGATAGATTGATAGTAAAGAAACCAACAGACACAACGAGAGATAAAAGGAAGAGGGAGGAATCAGGTTCACCCAACTACTCTTCTCAGAAGAAAGTTAACACAAAAGGCCACCCAACACAGCCACTTGCCAAAACTGCCAATAGAGAGATTATAAAACCCAACATTTTAAACTATGTTGAGAAAGCAAGATCGGCTTCACAGTCTGAGAACCCAAAAAACGCATAACGACCACCGGTAACCTAAAACAAACAGAACCAAATTGTAAATTAACACTTGAAAAATGCACCCCAAGCCGGCTGGTCACCGTGGGGCAAGACGACCACCACCCTTCATCAAAACCAAATGAAAACAAACAGAATAACACAGATAACAACAACCCTTGCCACGCTAATAAAAGCAATATTATAAGGTCAAGAGAATATGACATTAAAATATGCACATTCAATGTGAGATCCTTATCAACAAAGGAAAGAACTTTAGAATTGAATAATGCAATATTAAAAATAAACTGGGACATCATAGGACTCGCAGAAGTTAAAAAAATGGGATACGCTATAGAAGAACATAAAGAATACATATTTTGTTATATAGGAGAGACGCAGGGACTTCATGGCGTTGGCTTCTTAATAAAGAAATCACTTAAGAACAACATATTAAGCTTTGTGGGAATATCGGAAAGAGTGGCTCTGCTAAGACTGAACTTCAAGGAGGGACCACTATCACTGATTCAAGTATATTCACCAACGGAGAGTTCAAGCGAAGAGGAAATCACAAAATTCTACAATGAATTAACAAGAGCGCAAGAACTGGCTGATAAAAACAGGTTAATTATCGGAGATTTCAATGCTAAAATTGGTCAACCTAAACCTCACGAAAATCCCATCATGGGGAAATATGGATATGGCACAAGGAACACCAGAGGAGAACGCCTAATACAATACGCACAGGAAAACAAGCTGGTAGTGATGAACTCATATTTCAAAAAGAAATGTTCCAGAAAATGGACATGGATATCACCAGACCATAAAACAAAAAACGAAATTGACTTTATACTGAGCCCCAACCCAAAATCTGTAACAAATGTAGAAGTTCTGAACAAAATAAGCTTTCCGTCCGACCACAGGATGGTAAGATGCTCTATAAAAATTAAAAAACCTAAAGTTAGCCGAGGAACATTCAAAACCATGCCCAACAATTTGAAGTCCACGCATGAGAAAAACAAGTTCATACAAAACTTAAAAAATAACATACCAATTTTGCAAAAACTTCTAAAGAAAAACAAAACTGTGCAATCCTTCAGTGACAATCTGGAAGAAGTAATCATAAAAAGCCTTAAAATGGATGGGAGAGAAAACAATAAACGCAACAAAAATATCATTAGCGGACACACACAAAACTTAATCAGTAGAAGAACCGAACTTATGTTCACGAAGAACAAGACCAAAGAAATGAGAGAGGAACTAAAGAAACTGTACAAAGAAGCCAACAAATCGATTAAAAGAGATTATGCCAACCATAGAAGAAAAGTAATAGAAAAAAATATGTATACTTTCCATAGTTCAAAAAGAGCCTTTAAAGAACTATGTACTCACAAAAATTGGATTCAAAGTCTCAACAGTGAGAAGGGCGAAAACAAAGATAGAGAAGGTATAATAAAATGCGCAACGGCTTTCTATACTTCTCTTTATCAAAAACCATCACATGATGTGACACAAGATGACGCTAGCTATATAACTGAAGAGGACACAGCAGAAACATCATTAGACCCAATTACAGAAAGAGAAATAATTACCCAAATCAAACGATTAAAACCAGAGAAGAGCCCAGGCGAAGATAACATCACAAACGAAGCCCTGAAAACCGGAGCACCAATCCTGGCTGCATATCTAGCAGAATTCTTTAACTTGGTACTGGAAAAAGAGCAAGTACCATCACAATGGAGTCAATCAAACATTATACTATTGTACAAAAAAGGGAACCCGCTTGACATCAGCAACTACAGGCCTATCAGCTTACTATCAACAATATATAAACTCTTTTCATCAATCATCTTACGAAGAATAGCACCAAATATTGACAAGAACCAGCCAATAGAACAAGCGGGCTTTCGGCCGCACTACTCAACAATAGACCACATTCACACAATAGAACAAATAATAGAGAAATTCAAAGAATTTAATAAACCACTCTACATAGCTTTTGTGGACTATTCCAAAGCATTCGACAGCATAAAACATTCATCCTTATGGACTGCTCTAAGAAATAATGATGTAAACAAAACATATATAAATATCATAAAAAACATATATTCAAAAAGTGTAAGTAGAGTAAAACTGGAAAGACAAGGGGAGGAGTTCACAATCGGCAGAGGGGTGCGGCAGGGAGACCCGCTATCTCCAAAGCTATTTATAGCTGTACTCGAAGACATTTTCAAACGCATAAACTGGGGAAGTAAAGGCATATGGATACTAAATAACAAACTAACACATCTAAGGTTTGCAGATGACATTGCTCTTTTCAGTGAATCTGCAACAGATTTAGAAGCAATGCTACAAAGATTAAATGATGAAAGCAAAAAAATCGGCCTACATATGAATGCATCCAAAACTAAAATTATGTCAAACAGTCAAAAGAAAACAATCAAAGTAGAGGAAAAACCGATAGAATACACAAATGAGTATGTGTACCTAGGTAAATTGGTGTCTTTTGATGCAAATAGCAACGATAACGAAATAGATAGACGAATGAGTACAGCTTGGAGAAAATACTGGGCCCAAAAAGAAATCCTTAAAGGGAACTACAGTCTTAACATAAAAAAGACTATAATGGACTCTTGCATTCTCCCAAGCTTAACTTACGCGAGCCAGACATGGGTCTTCACGGAAAAAGTAAAAAACAAAATTTCATCTTGTCAACATGCAATGGAACGAAGTATACTGAAACTTAGAAAAATACAAAAAACAAGAAACACAGACATCCGCATGAAAACAAAACTAACAGACGCCCTTCACTTTAGTTTGAAACAGAAGTGGAACTGGGCGGGGCACCTATCAAGATACAAAGACAAGAGATGGACTTATCTAATAACCAAATGGCAGGGTCCAAAAGGCAAAAGAAATGTGGGAAGACAGAGAAAAAGATGGGCTGATGACATAATAAAGACAGCAGGAAAGAGCTGGATGCAAACAGCCAAAGACAGGGAAAGGTGGAAAATGATGGAGGAGGCTTTTACCCCAAAGGGGGCCACCTAGCATAGAACGAATGGAAACCAAGTGATTTTTTATATTTATCAATTCAATGTTAAGTGGAAATAAAGCTATAATAATAATAATAATAAATTCTATTATTTTTACTAAAAATAGTAAGTCTCTCTTACCATTGAAGTCCCAACCGAATCGTTTGATCATCTTTTCGTGGCATATAACAGTCTTCATGAAAGCGAGGAGCACTAAAAAGAAAAAAATTATAAGACATGAGGAACTGACTTCCCACACACTCATCCGCGCCGAACGCGCCGCACTTATTTTTCTATACAAAAAATGCGGATGACGTCAGAAATGCGGCTCGCTTCTGACGTCAGCAGCATTTTTTCTATTGAATCCACAGTTCGCCGCGTTCGTCTCGGCTGGACTGTGCGACCCTTAGATAAGGAAACTTACGAGCCTCAATTCTTGTTTGTATCCCCAAGTGATTTTTTTCTAACGAAAACAATTAAAGCAATTTTTAAAAGTCATGATTTTATTGTTCCTGTTCCTCACGCAAACAAAATGTTAAGTTGTTTTTGATAAATATAATTATTATGTTGTGTTGTGTCTAGCTCGCACTGTCCCATTGCTGGGCAGAGGCCTCGAGTTTAAGCTTTCCGGCCTAACGCCATTGCCTGCCACTGATAGTCACTGAAGGGGTCCAGCTCGTCGCGCCATCGCTTACGTGGTCACCGTCTCACTGTCTCAGGGGTCCACTCAGTGGTTATTTTGGCCCACAGTTCGTCGCAGACGTGCCCTGCCCTGTACCAGTATAGTTTCCCGGCTTTTTGAGTTACGTCGGCGTCTTGCGTTCAGGAGCGAATTGTGGCATTATTATAATTATTAAAAAAATACTCACTGTGACCGTAGTGCGATCCAGCTGAAAAAATATATTGTTTTAAGTAAAAGGTTTATAGGGAAAACTGTACAGCTTAGCTTAATATCATATAAATTTTGCACACCACGTGGATGGTAGAATATATGAGGCACAACAGATGTAAATTGGCAACCAAACTTGTAATAGTATCTTCCTATATTCTGGCAAAATAAATTCTATTCTATTCTAAACTACAAATTGTTACTAGCGGTTACTTTTTTTGAATTAATAATATTTACAAGTATGTATAACCATGAAACTCACCAGGCTTTACCCAGGCATTGCCAAGATGTACACTTGCGCGTAAAGCTGAAAAATACGTCACAAATTATACATAATAAAAATATACCTAGGGAGTTGTAAACACCTTTTGGGCATCTTTTTCACCACACTTACCGCGAACTAAGGTGTAAATTACACTGTTGATATCAACCACTCTGCTTCTCTTTCCTGAAAAACAATTAATAATGATTATTCTTATTTATAGATTTAGCGACTAACTGAAAGCAACCTACAGCCTATAAGTACTAGAAATATTAAACAAAACACTGTTTTTTATCTTTAGTTTAATTAAATTACGTACTTATGTATTTTTATGTTAATGACTCAGTGTTTTGGGCACGCTTCCGACTGGCAGTGACCTGGATCAGTAGAGCTATCTATAGATCGTTTTTACGACGATCCTTAGATAGCTTGACTGATTCTATTGTATTTTGTCATTTTATGTACATATTGTAGTAGCTTAGTTTCTGTAAATAATTATTTTTTTTATGTTTATTGTTTCGTGTAAATAAATTTAATATCAATTAGTAAAAATACTGACGCGTATTGTGTGATTGGTTGAGCTCAATTGGGATGATCAAATCAAATCAAATTGTTTATTATGCAAAAGAAGGAAACAGGTTACTAGATAACATTCAGTGGACCCCGCACTAGGGCTAGCCTGTATTGCGGGCGTCCGACGAGCCAAGTTAACAATGGAGAAATATTTGTTTATTGGAGAACTTAGAGACAATAATATGCAATTAAATCCCTACTTAGTAATAATCTGCATGCTGACATGACATTAAAATTATATATATATTTACATTTAAAAGTTTAAAATACATCTAAGAAGAACACAAATAATGGAAGCGTCATAACAATAGATGACAAAACAAGGAATTAGACATTACAAACCAAAGAAGCATTACAAACATTAAATGGGAATAGATTTCTAGTTAGACAATAAGGCTGTGGGTTGACTCGCGCCAGTTTGAGTCCATGTTAAGGGTCGATTCACATCTGACGGAAGATCCGTCGCGGATTATCGGTCGCGGAACGCCAGAACTGACAAATGTATAGAAAAACACTCGACCGTTCACACTCGACGGACTAACGTATCATCCGTCGAGTGTGAACGGTCGAGTGTTTTTCTATACATTTGTCAGTTCTGGCGTTCCGCGACCGATAATCCGCGACGGATCTTCCGTCAGATGTGAATCGACCCTAAGTCAAAATGATATACGCGTTGCTGCTGGTAAAGTCACGGACAATAAGATGTATACACTCTATACTTTTAAAATTAAAATCACACTAAAACTAATAGATGTAGGTTAAAAACAAAAAGCGGAAATTGATTTCACGTTGAACTAGTGGCGAAATCAATAAAAATACCATGGACATGTTGACCTGTACATGGGTTGAAACATTATGGAGTGTATACATCTTATTGTCCGTGACTGTACGGACTTGTAGGTACGCGTAACCAGCTACGCGGTCATTGGAACGCGAAGTCCATACGTAGTTTTAGATCGCGCATTAGCCTCCCCGCAGACTGCAGACTTTCTATCGGCCGATAGTTGAGACGGAATATACTTCGACTCATAATCAGTATGGAGAAGTATAGCCCGTCTCAACTATCGGCCGATAGAAAGTCTGTAGTCTGCGAGGGGTCCTAGCGTTGTCTCTTATTAGGATAACGCCTGAATCCTCATCAGAAAAGTACGCTGTGATCCTCATCCTAGGGTTGACTTACCTAAGGTTTTGGCAATGTTAGTGATGGCCGCTTTGGCTACACCGCACTTCTCAGCATTGATGCCGTTTGCGAACCGCCCTAAATGAAACAAAATAATTACATGTTATAAATAAATCATAAGGAAATAATTATCTCGGGTTGGGTGTTTTCATGTTTTGTAATGTGTTCCAAAAAAAACTGTAAGACCCCTCTCAGACTGCAGACTTTCTATCTGCCGATAGTTGAGACGGAATATATTTCGGCTCGTAATGAGTATGGAGAAGTATACGTCTCAACTATCGGCCGATAGAAAGTCTGTAGTCTGCGTGGGGTCTCAGTTTTTTCTTAGGTGTAAGTATTAAAGCACTTTTTTGTAACGAAATTAATGAAAAAGGCAAGTCAAATTAATGAAGGCCTAGGCGAACCTTCTTGGATCAAATTGGCAACATTTTGGAGAAGGGCCAGGTCAATACCCTAAACCGACGAGCATGTATGAAGAATGTAATGAGAGTGAATGAGGCGAAAGTTGTGTGTCAGGATCGTAGCGAGTGGAGATCCGTGGTCTCTGCCTACCTCTTTGGGAAAGAGGCGTGACTTTATGTATGTATGTAATTAATGAAAAATTAAATATATCTAATACATAGGTACTAATGGAGAACAAAAACTTTATTTTTTTTTAATATAAAGGACTTAAAAAATAAGTTGATACTTACATAAAGCAGATCGGCGCTGAAAAAGATTAATTTTAAATTATATTATGTACTAGCAAACCCAGCGAACTCCGTTTCGCCACCAAATTTTTCCTGAATTTTCTTTGCTATAAACCTCACGGAGCCCGAGACCTTTCCAATGAATGCAAAACCGTGGAAATCGGTTCGTGCGTTCTGGAGTTATAGCGTCAGGAAGGAAAACCCGACTTATTTTTATATAGTAGATTATTTAGAGCTCTAGTCTTCGTTTAAACTAAGGCAGTGCAAATAATTAAACAGTGGCAGGAAATAACCTATACAACACGGACGCTAGACGCTAGTGCCTGGGACATTGTTTGAGATGGAGGCTTGCAGCACCTAAACCATCCTCTCAGCTTAATCGGCCTTATCCACAGGAAGGACAACGAGCTGACAAGGGCTCTTCAAATATTGCATTTGTGGACTGCAGCATAACGATTCATAGGTACTTCAGCGGAATCCGCGACGAATCGGCCCCTCTAGCCATGTTACAAATCGAGAATAGAAATCGAATCGACAGATAACGCTGAGGCGCTGTCTCCACGAGCGAGAGAATCGCGGCGATATTATCGTCGTGCCACGTATTTCTATACACTCTCTAGAAGCCGTCCCCACACGGCGATATTATCGCCGCGATGCGACGAGTGGCAACGAGCGCGCGAAACGTCGTTACATCGTCGCTAGCCCGTCGCGACTAGCAGCGGGCGCGCTGTCAAACGCAGCGTCATTTCAGCGTTGCCTCTCGTCAAGCAAGGACATTTCGTCAAGGAAACGCGGCGATACCGTTACGAGTCGCCGCGGAAACGCTGCGATTCCGTTACGACTCGCGACGATACGCGGCGAAATTATCGCTCATTAGTGGAGATTCTCCGACGATATGAGGGCGGACTCGTCACGATTCTCTCGCTCGTAGATACAGCGCCTGAGACTTCACCTGCGTCTTACGGCATTTAATTGCCAAAACTGCATACATTTTATCTCACGTGCCGCGACACTTGACATAAAATGTAGGCAGTTTTGACAATTAATGCCATTTGACGCTGGTGGAGTCTCTGTGACTGACTGAGCGTTATCTGTCGATTCGATTTCTATTCTATTGCGATTTGTGACATGGCTAGGGGGGCTGGACCCTAAACTGCGGGTTTTTTTCACGATATAAAGGCTACATTATCCATACTTGCATTCTAATCCACACTAATATCAGCTTTATTATATTAGTGGGATGTGAAAGTAACTCTGTCTATCTGTCTGTCTGTTTGTTAACTTGTCACACCCAAACCACTGAACAGATTAGGCTGAAAATTGGCATGGATAAAGGTTGTATCCCAGGGAAGGACATAGGCTACTTTTTTATCCCAAAAAAATCCCGAGGGATCGCGGGTTACATAATAACTTATAAGTTAAAAAATAATCACCCCTGCTCCTCCAGTGACGTGGTGGACTCTACGACGAAGGCCAGACTTGCGTTTGCCCAACTTAGAGCTTGGCTTCTGCAAGAAATTACAAAAAAATGGCTTTAATATTTTACTAGACCGTAATAATAAAATCTAAAAGGTGTAGTGTATGTTTTGATGTTACTTGTGTTAATCAAGATTTAGTTGAAACTCGGAATAAATGCAGATCGGAACTAGAATAGCATAAAGGCTGCGAATGTTGGTACCACGGCAAAGCTGTTGGAAGCTAGTGAAATATACAGCGTCAGGAGCCTACACTCGTGGCCTCTTTCTGTGAAGCCGTTCTGGTCCAGAAAGAGGCAGCTGAGCGGGATCGTGAGAGGGCCGATCCCACTCGGAGAAGGAGGCGGAGGCGGGGCGCTAACGGCCGTCCCGCACCGCCTGCCCCCCCCGTGAGGGGGGCGGAGTGGTATCCCCTGCCAAACAGGGGACTTTCCGGGTCCGCGGGTGGTTGAAGTGGGGACTTCGACTGTCCACGATGCGGACCCCGGGAGGGCGCCGGCGCTCTGTGGCGAGCGCCGCCGTAAGCACCGCGAGGGTGCCGGGCGTGGCTGTGGGTGCCATTCCCGGGACAGTGCTTAGGCAAAATGCGAGAGGCACCGGCGTGTTCCGTAGGAGGTCCCAGCGCCCCTTGACATGCATGGAGGCAGGCCACGCGTCAGTTTTTAGTCGGTGAGAGTCCGACATAACCCTTCCGCTGTCCCCACGGCGGTCGGGTATCCATAATGGATTTTCTGACGTCATAAAAAAAAAAAAAAAAAAAAAGGAGCCTACACTCAACGGGACTATGATTGAAAAACAAATAAACATGGAAAATACATGTTTTGTAGCTTCTAGTAACTGAAGTTTTTACCTTTTTCAGCTGCAATACATGTGAGGGCACGTGGTGAACATGATGTATAACGTTTCCCAGAAGACCCTGTAAATACACAAAAATAAGTTTGAATGAGCTTGAAGTCAACTCTTTTTGGAAAAAGGCCATCAGAAAAGCTCGTCGCACATATGTCCGCGCCGTACGATCCATAATAATGACGTTAGAATCGATTCTGACGTGTCAGCATTTCTATTGAATTGACAGTTCAGCGCTCGTGCTCGTGCTTGCTTAGTCGTTCTTGATAGATCGTCGAAGTTAAGCAACGTTCGTAACGTAAGTGGATGGGTGACCGCCAGTGGCATTTTCATCTGAGCGCTTCCGTGCTTCGGAGGGCACCTTTAATTGTCGGTCCTGGCTATTCAAGTCGTTAAGCCATAGCGGAGGCCTTAAGGCGGCCTAAAAACTCCGTCGCCAGAGTTGGCCACTGACTCATACGAACTTACTTACTTTAGCGCGGATAAGGGTGGTCGCACAGCCGAGACGAACGCGGCGATCTGTCAATTCAATAGAGAAAATGTTGCTGACGTCAGAAGCGAGCCGCATTTTCTGACGTCATCAGCATTTTTTGTATAGAAAAATGACTGCGGCGCGTACGGCGCGGACAAGTGTGCGATCAGGTTAAAGGCCTCCATGGTTTAAAGGCTTTACAGCCGGGATCTATAATTAAAAGTGCCCTCCGAAGCACGGAAGGAGTCGTTGATAATGCCACCAGCTCCAGCTGTCACCATTTAGTGACCGTGCAAAGCGTTGCTAACTTCAAACACGAACTGAACTTATCAAGTACGGCTACGTGAGCTATAAGATCTTCAATATAAAACGAAATATAAGTAGGTATTACCCAAAATAATTGGATACCTACTACTTTTTTGCTAATAACATGAATGTAACTTGTACCTTGTAACTTGTACCTACCACAAATTTAGCAAAATAAACTTTTACTTTACTTTACTTTACTTTCATGTTCAATTTCACGAGTGTGTAGTTTTTTGTGTGCGTAATGAGCGCTCATTCTCATCCATTTAGCGTTCTCGAGCTCACGCACACAGAAACAACTTGCATGTGCATCAAAGAACAATAATACTCCTGTCGATGTGCATCTACACACACAATCAAGACCAACCCGCCATCCCTTCGTGAGATAGACCGAGGTTTTCTTAAATTAAGGCAGATTGCAGTTGTTCCAATTTCGAAACTGCACAATTTTCGTTAGCACTTTTCAATAGCGACTGAATTGTAACTTTACCGCAGCATTAACAGCGCCATCTATTAACGAGTAGCCAGAAGTTTGATGACAAACCGGAAGTTTTGTAACGGTGTTGCCAGTTTGATCAAGAAAATTGCACGAAAATTATGAAAAATCTAATTATTTCCGTTTCCGCTCCCAGGAACGAAGGAGTTTTTCGTGCAGTTCACGCAAGTAATAATTGATACGAAAATGTATTTTCGTTTATTTTTAAAACTTATAGACAAATGATTCAAATGATCTGGAATACATAAAAGATCTGAGAGAATGTCTACCGTGGCTTGGAGATACAGTAGTGACCCTGTTTTTTTCTTCTAAGTAAAGAAAGTATTCATTTTATTAATTCATATGTGTAGTAAGCACCGTTCGAAACAGTCTGTAAGTGGATGGGTGACCGCCAGTGGCATTTTCATCTGAGCGCTTCCGTGCTTCGGAGGGCACGTTAAATTGTCGGTCTCGGCTATTTAACTCGTTAAGCCATGACGGAGGCCTTAAGGCGGCTTAAAAACTCCGTCACCAGAGTTGGCCACTGACTCATACGAACTTACTTTTTTATTCATATGTGTAGGTGAAATACATATTTGGTACCTTATGATGCACCTCGGGGTGATGTGTCTTCACGTGGTCGCCGTGGCCGACAACGTGGCTATGATGATGCTCTTCATGGCTTTTGTGAGGTAAAGCCGCAATAGCCACCACCTGTTACAAAAGTTCATATTTTATGACAAAACTAGACTACTACACCTCACGCTAAGAATCCACGACCTTAGGATCGGAAAGCCCAAAAACACTATTAGGTACTCCTGAAAGCCCTTGCACAAAATCAACAGAGGTCTCGCTGCTAAGCTAGTGGAAATATGGTAGCTTTCTGTTCACGTTCACTGCGCCATCATTTTCAAAAAACTTTCAGCTGGTGCTTTGGAGACCTAAAAGATCTCGAAACTAACCTACCCTTTAGTGCGTTTGAGGCCTATCAGTCTCCTAAAAATACAGTTTTGAAAGTCCTTGAATTCACCTTTAAATAGGAAGCAAATATGTATATTTGTCTTACTCATACTTAAAGAACTTTACACGTTAGAGCCTCCCGCAAGGAGTGAAACAACACGATTATAGTCAACACACAATACAAAAGTCCTGCAAGAGATCTGATAGATCTCGTAATGCAACGAACGTGTTAACGATACCAGACAAGATTTTACTATGGTCTGAAAAAAACTAAATTCCTTTCTATGAATAATAACACCTGGACTTAGCTCTAGCTTGAGAAGTTTTTTTACAGCGCTGCAAACGTGTAGGTATAGTTAATTTCAATAGTTTTTTCTTTATGTGGGGGGGCAGGACAGTGAGGGCAGTACCAATAGGGAAGCAGTAAACATTAAGGTGCCTGATATAGTTATATAGTTTGCTGCCCTCGTGTACAAGCCAGACCCCAGACTTTCTGTCGGACGATAGTTGAGACGGAATATACTTCGGCTTGTAATGAGCATGGAGAAGTAGCCCATCTCAACTATCAGCCGATAGAAAGTCTGTAGTCTGCGAGGGGTCTAAGTTACTCTAAATTCAGGACTTCCGTTCGGGACAATCCACTGCTATCGTGGCACGAAAAATAAACAAAATGGCGTCTCACCAGCACAAGCAACAGGATAATTTTTGAGGAAACCATCTTATACAGACTTGGCCCCCCAATTATGAGAATGGCCGTATTCAATTTCATTTTATACCAAATTGCGAATTCTCTGATCAATAGTTTGTTGACACAAGTGCGCTTAAAATGTTTAATTTTCACGTGTTTTATTAATTATAGCTGATGTTTGTTTGTATGTGAATTGCGTAGTTATCCTTTTATATTTCCCTCACAAAACAGCAGCCATTAAAAATACATGGTCACTACGGCTGAAGCTGACTGAGCGAGATTCATCACGATGTTTTCCATCACCGTTAAGAGCTAGTTTTAATGCTTTTACGAAATTCAAAATCCTCTTACCCGAGATTCGTACTGCCGACCTTCGGATTGAAAGCCGAGAGCACATCCCTAAACCAACACGGCTCGCCAATACGCAAATTAAATTAGTAAACACCGTATTTGAGCTAATGATTCAAGAGAAGTCGGGTGAGAGAGTTAGTGAAGATAAACATCGATTTTTGAAGCAACTGCACAAACATAGGATAGATTTCGCCAGGGAGAGTGATGTCAGGTAATTTTGAAAGTCCGGCTATAGATTACCCAATCTACCCATTTCAACGTTACATCTGAGTCCGGCATTTTTGAAATTAGTAGGTATAATAAATAAATAATGCTGGACTTTTCACACAGCATCATCTAGCCCCAAAGTAAGCAGAGCTTGTGTTATGGGTACTATGATGACTGATATACTACTTATATACTTTTTGTTTGTAAATACATACATATTATACATAGAAACACCCAGACCCGAGACAAATATTTGTAGATCATACAAACATTGGTCCCGCCGCGGGGATCGAACCCGCAACCTCTTACGTCGCAGGCGGGCCTTCGCCCACTGCGCTACAGAGGTCGTCAAAAATAATAGCAGCATAAGATATTAAAAATAGTAGGTAAGGAAATATATAGTACCAATCCGCTAATAATCTATTCTCAAACAAAGGCCAAAACCCAAAGCCTAAGTTGTAGGAGGCTTGGCAGAGGTTAGTGGGTGGTTGGGTGGCTTTTGGGTGAGTACTAGTTTTAAGAAACCTTTGTTTGAGAATAGATTAGCGGATTGTTACTATATATTTCCTTACTATTTTTATTATCTTACAATGGACTTCCGCAAAGTCACACCTGAATCAATTCAATATAATAGCAGCATATTAATTCAAGCTCGCTCAAGGAAACAGTCAAGGAAACCCAGACAAAAAAGTAGAAATTGGTGGAATTCCTCTTAGAAAATTTTCTGCCGATTTTTGCGGGGGACGAGGTAGCATACGAACGCATTTTACACACATGCATAAAAACTGTCAATAGTTGACAATACTACTCTTGAAAATTTCGTATGACGTTCGTTCCCCTCTGCCAAATGTGCATGAGTCGCAATCATGTACATTTATTCAGTTATTTATCCATACTAATATTATAAATGTGAAAGTAACTCTGTCTGTCTGTCTGTCTGCTTGTTACCTTTTCACGCTCAAACTACTGAACAGATTAGGCTGAAAATTGGCATGGATAAAGGTTTTATGCCAGGGAAGGACATAGGCTACTTTTTATCCCGAAAAAATCCTGAGGGATCGCGGGTTACACCGCGGGAGCACAGCTAGTTTACTATAAATTATCATTACAGACAGTTTTTTAGTCTAATGCGATTGTATTTTGGTAGAGGAGAAAGTACAAGATAAAGCGCATCTAGTCTAAATGATCTAAGGAAGGAAAACATCTTGAATAAATCAATTAGAGGTACTTATTAGAGCCTACCCTAATTAAAATATGCATTAGATTTTTGTCCTGAGACTATTTGTGTCACAAAATTAATTCTTTTGTATTTTTATAAATCAGATTTTTCAATAATGTTTCTCAAACAAGTAGGTAGAACTTTATGTAACAAAATTAATTAGGTACTTACCGTAAATAAACCTTTTGTTTTCCAACTTTCCGTCTTTTTTTTCAATCCACCCACATCCTTAGGCTCATAAAATAAAGACCATAACTTATTAAATTAAATTATTATTATTTAAACGTTAAAATAATTTATTGACGTCATGATATGCTTTTTATTAATGTATAGCCTTATTTTGTCAATAGTTTTTGTAACCAGTGTGGTGAAAGGAAAATACAGAGGCTTTTTCTTGACATAAATAAAAGTCATAGGTTTTTAGTCATTTTTCATATTTTTAGGCTCAATCCCATCCCATCCCACTCATCATATCATATCCCACTCATATAATAAAGCTGAAAGTTTGTGAGTTTGTTTAGATGTTTGTGTATCAATCACGCATAAACCAGTGAACCGATTTGGATGAAACTTGGTATAGGCATAGACGGTGAACTTGTAGGCTATTCAAAATGTTGGTACCACGCGGGCGAAGCCGCACGTAGAAGCTAGTAATACCTAAAGCTGACAGTTTGTGAGTTTGTTTAATGTTTGGATGTTTGTACCTATGTTTGTGTTTCAATCACGCCTAAACCAGTGAACCGATTTGGATGAATCTTTGTATAGGTGTAGGTAGAAAACCGTACCCAAACTCGAAAAGTATATTCAGTATTCAATAGGACCGCTGGGATCGATGCCCCCAGTAGGTTTATTTATTTTCATGTGTTACTTTTGTACTGTTCAAAGAAAAGAGAGCATAGTTTTAAGTATTTTGGGCACTGGGTGACTAACAGCCTGTGATGATGAGGTTATTGAGAGAGAGCGAAGGGCGTTGGCTACTCGGGCAAATATAGCTCATAGATTTCATAGATGTTTTGTTTCAGTTAAGTCTATTCCGTGCTTTCTGTACCTCTCTATACTTACACCAGTAGTAAAAAAACAGCGTCACGACTGTATCCCCAAGGCGCGGTAGACATTCTCTCAGATATTTTTATGTATTCCAGATCCTTTGAAGATGTCTAAGGGGAAAGTTAGGTCAGAGGCATGTACAAATACATATTTAGGTATTTAATTTTTTTTGTATAGCGTTGTCTCTTTTCAACGTCGAGCTGCTAAAACTCGGATCAGAGACAATTTCGTTCATTCTTGCAATTCAAATACGATTCTGCATTTAAGAGGTCATAGTACGAAAAGTTTCCGTTTCAGATTAGGAACCTAAAGTGGATAGCACCCAAACTGAGTAGTTTTCTAAGATGTCATAGTAAGGCTCCAGTAGTCTTTGGTCTAATTATAAGAAAAGTATTGACAATGAAAGACTGTTGTAAATGAAAAGTTCGTGATGCGTGCAGCGCGCTGTTGCGGCTGCCGCGCTGGAATAATGCGAGCGGCAGGTTTTGCGGACGCGTTTCCCTACGACGCTGCGTGCGCGCGCTGCGGCAAAGCCTCTGGTCGCTATAGCTAACCGTCCTGACGCATATCTCCCGTGTCACTGGGCTGGCATGCACCAGTTATACCTTCCACTGAACCACTGTCTTCACATTGTGACTGAGTCCTATGTTATTCAATAATCATGTAAGATTTACCTGTTTGATATGGATTCAAAAGGGTTTGAAATGAAAACTTTTTATTTTATATTAAAATTATTTTCAAAATTCTGTAAGTAGTTTTGTTATAAATAGTAGTAAAGTTTGCAATGGCTTTGTATTTCTTCTGTCAACACAGATGGTCAGTCAGACTAGCTAGCTTACGTAGTATTTATATTCTTTTTGCTAGCTACTGCGTCAGAGCCAATGGCGTTCCAGTATGAGGAATCTATACTAATATTAAGTTTATAGAGGAAAGATTTGTTTGAATTGAATAGGCTCCCAAACTACTGGCCGATTTGAAAAATTCTTTCACCATTAGAATCCTACATTAAGCCTGATGCGACGCGGGTAACACCGCGACGGACAGCTAGTCTAAGTCTACCTATAAGTTAAGTGTCTTTTCTTGTACCTATATATTTTTCGCTGTGTGGTAGGTATGCAATAAAGAGTATATATGTTTTTCATTAAAATATCTTACAAGTGCACTAAAATACCTTACCATACGTCAAGTCACAGAAAATCAAATATTTAAACAGTTTGCAATAATTTTATGTATACTGAACAAATAAGCAATACCTACCTGTCGATTAGCCTTGTGTGTTTCAAGTAATTAAAGTCGCCATTTTAAATTTCTTATTTCGGAAAATTTTGTACAATAACGAAAAACAACCAATATTGCGATGGGCTTGCAACCTGTCATGTACCAAATCTTCTCCAAAATCGTTGGGCTCATTACGGGCCCTCTACCATATACAGTTTTTTTCAGTTATTCAGTTATTTATTTACTACTAGCTGTCCGCCGTGGTGTTGCCCGCGATCCCTCGGGAAAACTTCACTTCCCCGGGATAAAATATAGCCTATGTTCATCAAGGATAATGTAGGATTCTATTGGTGAAAGAATTTTTCAAATCGGTAAAGTAGTTTCGGAGCCTATTCATTTCAAACAAACAAATCTTTCCTCTGTATAATATTAGTATAGATAAATTATCATTTACAGACATTTTCTAGTCTAATGCGATAATCTAGGTGAGATCTATTACTTATCTATTACATAAACCTACTTATTGTCTTCTATACCTGATCGCACACTGACGCGCCGCAGTAATTTTTCTATACAAAAAATGCTGATGACGTCAGAAAATGCGGCTCGCCTCTGACGTCAGCAACATTTCCTCTATTGAGCACCCTATTACGATGTACAAACAAAATGTAGTCCTACTCACTACTTCCATAAATAAATAGAACAAAGCCGATGATAGACAAATGCCGACGTTTACGAACTTGTAGAGGGCCTCATCGCCTGTCTTTGCCTGTCATCCTCTTTCCAAATACTAGTTCGGCAAATAGTTTGGCGAATGTGTAGAGTAGCTGTTGTGAATAAGCTCCTATCACAATGTTCCCAGCCCCTCTAGCCATGTTACAAATCGCAATAGAATAGAAATCGAATCGACAGATAACGCTGAGACTTCACCTGCGTCTTACGGCATTTAATTGCCAAAACTGCATACATTTATAAAAGTTATGGCGGCACGTGAGTTCCTGGCTCTATGCAAATCGTCAGTTTGACATTATGCCACGAACTCACGTGCCGCGACACTTGACATAAAATGTAACTAATAAAATTAAATAAAATGAACATAATAACATGTCAATCCAAATTTATAATAATTTACCCTCAGAACTACAAAACTTAGAAGAAAATACAATATTTAACAAAATATTAAAATCTTACCTCATAGAAAAAAGTTATTACAATATTAAAGATTATCTAGATGACAATAAAAGATTTAATAAAAAGTAAACTCGGCTTCTAAATATATATTTAATAGTACTTGAACCAAAAATATTTAAATTAAATATCTTTAAGGGCTGAGCCAATATATACCTACATAAGTTAGTTTACCTACATAAGTTAGTTTATAAGTAACCTACTAAATGTTGCAGTGCCCCAGCGGGGTTCATGTTATGAAACGCCTACCTATATTTAAGACATTGTAACTAACATGAAGCAATAAACGAAATTGAATTGAATTGAATTGTAGGCAGTTTTTGCAATTAATGCCACTAGGCGCAGGTATAGTCTCAGCGTTATCTGTCGATTTGATTTCTATTTGTAACATGGCTAGTGGGGCAGCCCCCCTGAAGTCCTGACGCTGTATAGGTAATCATATATAATAAATAAATATAAAACGTAAACAGGGTCACGACTGTATCCCCAAGGCGCGGTAGACATTCTCTCAGATCTTTATATTCCAGATCCTTTGAAGATGTCTAAGGGGGTAGTCAGAGGCATATACAAATACATATTTGATACATGCCCACATCTTGCAGAAGTTAGTATTCCATACGTGACAGGTTGCAAGCCCATCGCCGCCTATAAGAATACTAACTGGTTTCCTCACGATGTTTTCCTTCACCGTTCAGAGCTCGTGTTAAAGCGCATATAAATTTTTACGAAACGCAAAATCCATTGATGCACGGCCGGGATTCGATCCCACGACCTTCGGATTGAAAGTCGAGGTACAACCCCATTCGGCCAACACGGCTCTTAATAAATAAATATTAAAATAAATAAATAAATAAATAATGCTGGACTATTCACACAGCATCATCTAGACCCAAAGTAAGCAGAGCTTGTGTTATGGGTACTAAGATGACTGATATATTACTCATATACTTTTTATTCGTAAATACATACATATTATACATAGAAACACCCAGACCCGAGACAAATATTTGTAGATCATACAAACATTGGTCCCGCCGCGGGGATCGAACCCGCAACCTTTTGCGTCGCAGGCGGGCCTTCGCCCACTGCGCTACAGAGGTCGTCGCTCATATTAATGTAGTAAAGTCAAGCCCACGTTTTATGTTCAAACCCAGTATGTTATCGAAATACCTAAAGTATTGAAATACATCAATATATGAAACTACATTTTTTACGATGAAATTATTACTGTTATGTTTATTTTCTGGTAAGATATTATTTTCGATAAATATTGTTTTTTTTTTCTTTCATTTTCATACAAATATTTTCATCTTCAATGACAAGTCTTAGACCAACTTCCCATCTGATTAAACTAGTACTACCTACATAAGAGTCTTCTTCTGATAGAGATCATCCCTTGTCGCCATACCTGATGCTTTTTTCTCCACTTAGTTCTATCCAAGGCAGCCTCCGTGACCTTTTTGAAATGAAAACTTCTATAGATGCGTTAGGCACCTTTGAGATGAGAATAAATTCTTGGATTCGCCTCGAAAAAGACCGTCCGTACTCACCGAAACCTACCAGTAGCGCCATCTAGTTCTGTACTCGGTAAAATTTTACGGCAATATTTTTACATTGCTTTTCGATTGCATTTTTCGATTTCCTGATCATTCAAAATACACTAGGCACCTAATAGTTCAAGTTTTCACTTCTCTCGGCACTCCCGGGAGTGCCAGGGTGTGTATGTGACATGACTGCAACCTCCTTCACTTGTCTCATGCAACGAATCCACGGTCTTCCTCTACCTTCATTCCACGTTCCCTTTTATGATGTCTACACTAATATTATAAAGAGGAAAGATTTGTTTGTTTGAATTGAATAGGCTCCAAAACTACTGGACCGATTTGAAAAAGTCTTTCACCATTAGAATCACTACATTAGCCCTGATGAACATAGGCTATATTTTATCCCGGGAAAGTGAAGTTTTCCCGAGGGACCGCGGGAAACACCGCGATGCACAGCTAGTTCTTAGAACTTATGAGTAGGCTATGGTATAACGGTGACGAGCTGATCTGATGATGGAATCAGGAGCTGTTCCACTCTTCAACTAATAACACTAAGACCCCTCGCAAACTACAGACTTTCTATCGGCCGATAGTTGAGACGAGCTATACCTACTTCTCCATACTCATTACCAGCCATAGTAGGTACCTATATTCCGTCTCAACTATCGGCCGATAGAAAGTCTGTAGTCTGCGAGGGGTCTAAAATATCAGTGTAATTGGTAACCCGATTTTTTTTTGTTCAGTTGTCCAATCTAGAAAATACGACATTAATTCGGAGTCAGTCAAGTTGTATGGAGAAAATTTGAATGCACTTTTATTGAGGTTCCGGAAATCGCCAGAATATCTGAGTATTTTAGAGGATAGGGTAAGTGTACTGTATTTTCTTCTTCTTCTTGTCGTGTAGGTACTTATTTCGAATCAGCCCCCCTAGCCATGTTACAAATATAAAAAGAATAGCAATCGAATCAACAGATAACGCTTAGACCCCACCTGCAACCAATGGCATTAATTTTCCACACAATACATGCTTTCTCATAATAGGCACGATGACAGTAATCAAGTTTCGCCAAAATATTTAACTGATCTAAGAAAATAGGATCCCAGGATTGATAAAAATGCATTTATTGTCCTAATAATGTCGAGATTATTAAATTATTTATTAAAATAAATCTACAAAATACAACAATCCGCCATGATAGCTGTACACCAATCAGAGCGCGTGACGTCATTACTCAATATAATAGACCAAAACTGCGCCTTTTGTTTCCTTTGAGCTTTAGTCATTAGTGTCTAAGTACGTAGTTTTTGCTGTTGCAGTGGTGAGCTGTGACGTCATAACAGCCGCCATGACACCGACGAGCGTTTTGGCGTGAATTTTAATTTTTTTATTTTTATGTTTGAAATCCTTTATTTTCTACTGAAATATAATATTTTTTTCGCATATCATCATTCTGAACAACATAGAACAGATTTTGAAAAATTGACATCATGCCTATTGTGTTTCTGAGGGATTGATAATTATCTTTTAAAAACCTGTAGGTAGGTAGGTAGATACCTACCTACTTATATTACGTCAGTCATTATGTCTTCGGTATGACACATTTATCGTAACAATGTTGATAAACCCGGTATTATTTCTGGATAATGCCATCAAGAATTTTTACTTTGTCTATTTCTATAATAACATTACAACATACCTACCTTTTTCCTTCTTGCCACAGAATCATGCTTCATTGAGTTTGCGAAAGCAAGAGCCAAGAATAGTATCGTGTGAATGGCATTTTAAATTTGATATTTTTACAGCTGGCGACTGACATGACAGGTGAAGTGGAACACAGGATGAATCAATTAATGAGCTACTACTACCACCTCATGGATGAGAAGGTGGCTGAGCTGATGCAGGTGAAGGGGGAAGTGCGCTCGAGGACCTTCAGGAGAAATAAAGGAAGGTAATAAATAATGCTGGTCTTCACAAGTGTTATAGTAAAACACATAGACTCGACTCGCTCTTAACCAGTTTTTTTTTACTTCATCATCTTCCTGCCCTTTTCCCACATTACGTGGGGTCGGCACAACATGTGTTCTCCCATTCTCCTCTACCAGCCGTCATCTCAACACTCACTCCTTTATCACTCATGTCATCCTTCACACAATCCATCTTTTCTTTGGCCTACCTCTACTCGTAAATGCATCAACATTCATACCAAGCACTCTCCTAGTTACATGACTTTATTTTTTCTAGTTACTTCGTGGGTAATATAGCTCCGGGCTTTCGTAACCGCTTGTTACTTCGCCAAGACGCCACCAAAAACCCTCACGGTCACCCCTTGGACCAGTACATCAAGAAACGGCAGGCGATGCCTACCGAGAAGATCAACTCCTTCAAGGATATAGGTTTTGAATATGCTGGGTAATGTCGGAATTCAATAAAATAAACTTTTGTAATTACATCTATAGGTACTAGGTGAATTAGAATCAGAATCATGTATTCATCAGATACACTTGAAGTAATGATAGGCCACTTTGATAGCTCTATCTGTGGCAGCATTGAGGTCCTCTCTTGTGCAGGTCTCAGGGCACAAGGGGCAGACCAGTAGGTGCTGCATTGATTGGACTGGATCACCACAGTCACACCGCGTTAAGCTTGATTTCCTAAATCCCCATTCACACATGTGATTACCCCAAGTGTATCTGATGAATGAAGCATCGAGACGACAAGAAGAAGAAGAAGAATTATTTATTGGCAAAGATGATACACAAACGATCCTATTACATGTATGGATCAAAAAATTCTATGGGACCATTTTGATGACCAATGCGTTCAGGATGTTGCTGGGGCTCCCTCTCTTCTGCAGCGCATCGACGATGTTTGCTGAAGCGCGCGTAGACTGCTTCTACTCAATAATGCGCAAGAGAGGCACGTCGCTGGTGCGGCGGACGCGGGGAAGCACCAACAGCTTGCTGGCCACGCTTGCAGAGAGGCTTGACAACGCATAATATGTCAATCACTGCTGCAGATTGCATTTGTAACTCTTAATTATTGTTATTAATTATTTTAATGTGACTTTAAGCTAACTGACATTGTATAATTTTAATGAGTTTTTGATACTTGAAATAAATGAATTATTATTATTATATTATTTGAGCTTAAGTACTAGAAAGCACCAAAAGAAATTTCGAGTGCATTGTGTGTGTGTGTGTGTGTGTGTGTGTGTGTGTAGGTGGCGCTTTAGCCATTAAACGTTTGGAGCTCTTAATTCTTGATTTTATTTCAGCTACTATATCCACGCTGTGATAAAGAGCATGGGTCACGATGACACACCTGGTCGGTCCACGCTGCAGCCGTTTGGAGGAGACCACCAGGGCCACGGCTTGAAACCCACCTCCACCACAGAGCACCATGAGCATTCGGTAATCAGCATTATTTAGTGATCACTGGTATTTGGTAAAGTAAGTTCGTATGAGTTAAGCTGATTGCACAATGTCCGCGCCGTAGTCATTTTTCTATACAAAAAATACTGATGACGTCAGAAAGTGCGGCTCCCTTTTGACGTCTCAGCATTTCTTCTATTGAATTGACAGTTCAGCGCGGATAAGTCTGCGCCCACCTTTAGTGGCCTCCATCAAACCATCCTCTCAGCAGTCCCAGCTACTCGACCTTATTCATAGACAACGTCAATACTTGTGTAGCTGAGTAAGCTGCGACTTTCCTCACCTTATTTTCCTTCACAAGAGTTTTCCTAAAATGGCGTAAAATAATCGATATTTACATTTTCAGGTAACAATAACGGAAATGGATGTGACTACACCGGAAGTCGAAACCAAAACAGTACCTGAAACTTTCCGGTACGGATTCAGACCAAAGCTTATACGTACATGAAACTATTTTATTAATTATTAACCCTTAGGTACCTTAATAAAATGATCGGAAAAACGTATTTATTTTTGTTGATATTTGTAAAATTCAAAATGGCCGCCACTAATGGTTTCAATATCTGACTTTTTTTGTTTCCTCAAAATTCAAAAATATCAGAACTTAAACACAAAAATAATTCAAAGTTATTTAATATTTGGTTTTATTCAGTCGATCGGTCCTGTGAAAACGGTTGTCTTGCGTTTGTTTCTAAATGGAAGATACCCGTACGCCTGTAAACAAGAAAATTTTAATAACTTTATTTTTATATTTTACGGATAGACTGTCGGACAGATAAAATAAAACTTTGACCCTAGCGAGCAAATATTTTCTTTCAGGGGAAACGCGGCCTTACCCCGTTTTATTTTAGTGTAAACTCCACCCATACCCATTTGTTTCCAAACCGCTAAGTATTTTATCTGAGTATTCTCATGCTTGGGGCTAAAATAAAACACATCGGCTACATTTTTTCTCGGAAAAGCGAAGTGTTTCCGAGAGACTGCATAACACCGTTAAAAATCGGTTGTAAAATACAGTTAACTATAGGTACATATATTTTAGGATAGGTATGACTTACCCCGTTTTAGGGTGAACTCCGCCCATATTCAAAGTCTCCGGACCGCTGCAATTGCCGACCATCGCAGCTTGGTAAGAGCTGCAACTGAGGCCCGTGAAACCACCGGATGCGACCGACTCACCGAAGTAGTAGTAAGCCCTGAAAAGAATGAACAATTGTATAAAATCAAAAGAACTTACCAAGTGAAGTTCGTTTTATGACTGAAGACTGAAGCGACATTTAATAAGGCTTAGGCCATACTTGGATATACCTACTTAGGCATTCACCATGGATGATTTATACAGCGAGGAGACAACCTACGCCTTAACTCAACGGGATAGATCTGGGTGTTGTAACGGACAAAACAACCAGGCATGGTAACGCCCTCCTTGGGGTAAAAGTCGAAATTCCCTAAAGGGGATAGGAGATGCCGACTTTTACCCTAACGATGTTAACGATGCCGATGTAAACTTAATTTCAATATATTTTCAACTATTATTTACTTTATTTTTAATGTGTTATGATGACAATTCTGAGTGTTACAACCGGGCATGGTAACTCGCCCATTGGGGTAAAACTGTATAACCCCTAGGGGTCAATACATTTTCAACTGGATTAGTTTATTCTTGACCTGTAGCACAGGTTTATTCTATACCTATTTCAGGCACCAGTCTCTCACAAAACAGGGTTTTATAAGTAGGTATCCTGTTTAATTATTTTGGTTACATTCATTATTTTCTAAGTATATTTGTTGTTTGTATTGATTTATTTTTTGTGAGAGGGAAATAAATAAATATTACTAAATTACTAAACAAATTCTTCACCTGTTATGATGACAGTTCTGAGTGCTACAACCGGGCATGGTAACGCCCCCATTGGGGTAAAAGTCGACGTCCGCAATGGGCGTCAAAACGCCTGCAACGCCGGAGTTGGTGTGGATCGCTTCTGTGTAGATGCCATCGGTGGATCGGAAGCGGTTGCTATTGGTTATCCAGCCGGGGAAGGCTGGATCGAGAGCTGAAAACAATAAAATTAAATGAGTATGTAATGTTAGTCCGCCTTATTATAAGTAAGATCTAATAACGGGGCGAGATATTAAGTCGTTAAGCCTCGACGGAGGCCTTAAGGCGGCCTAAAAACGCTGTCAGAAGAGTTGGCCACTAATCATTTCACATCAGGGCAAACGGGCAAGTGGCACACCTGATGGTAAGTGATTGCCACCGCCCACAGACAACTGCAGCATCAAGAGGCACTGCAGATGCGTTGCCGGCCTTTGAGGTAGGAATAGGCTTTTTCTTGAAGGCGCCTTAGTCGTCTGGAAAAACCTCTGGCGACAGCTGATTCCACAAGTCTGATGATACGAACTTGTATTATTTCTTGTTTAAAAAATAAGATTCTTACATGTGATATGAGGCACCTGCCCTCCAAGGTTCCTGCCAATGATGCCAGACTGCTGGCCTCCAAGGCTGTGCCCAGTTATGTGGTAGGAGGAGAGACTGGCGCCGGTTAACTCATTCAACCAGGTTATGAATCGAGCCACACTTTCTCCTGCAAATATAAATTCTATTCTATTCTTTAAAAAAACTAACTAAAGTGAAAATCACGTTCAACGATTCCGCTACATTGAAGGTTAAAAGAACCGACTTCAATGTGCAATGCTTAGACCCCTCGCAGACTACAGACTTTCTATCGGCCGATAGTTGAGACGGGCTATACTTCACCATACTCATTGCGAGCCGAAGTATATTCCGTCTCAACTATCGGCCGATAGATAGTCTGTAGTCTGCGAGGGGTCTTAGTAGTTGCGCTCCACGGTCCTTCTGGATATTCTTTACTTTTTCTGGAATAAAATAGCTACTATGTGCTACTATTCAGATTATATCTACCTATAAAACATTCACACCACATATCCATCCTCACTTTTGCATTTTATCAATAAGACTATCTGTCCGTCGCGGTGTTACTCGCGGTTTCTCGGGAAAACTTCACTTTCCCGTGATAAAATATAGCCTATGCTCATCAGGGATTGCCTATATCCGACATTATCTGTTGGCTGAAAGGCCCTAAGGTATGTCGACCAGATGGCGTCGACCTTAGCAAGGTTAATACTACCTCTTTGCCATGAATTGGGGAAATACACCTACGCCAAAAGGATAATATAGGGTTCTAATGGTCAAAGATTTTTTAAATCGGTTCAGTAGTTTCGGAGCCTGTTCAATTCAAACAAACCAACACAAACAAATCTTTCCTCTTTATAATATTAGTGTAGATAGATGTAGATGATAATCACCTGAGGTTGCTGTATTGACGACAGCTGCAGAATAGTCAATGGTACCAGCTCCCGCGTTCCAGTCCACCACAATCACGTTCATGTCTTCAGCGGTGAGGAATGCTGCGAAAGAAACAAATTCATTTTCAAACAGCCTGACTTTACCCACAGTTAGGGTCGATTCACATCTGACCGAAGATCCGTCGCGGATTATCGGTCGCGGAACGCCAGAACTGACAAATGTATAGAAAAACACTCCGACGGATGATACGTTAGTCCGTCGAGTGTGAACGGTCGAGTGTTTTTCTATACATTTGTCAGTTCTGGCGTTCCGCGACCGATAATCCGCGACGGATCTTCGGTCAGATGTGAATCGACCCTTAGGTAACAATCCTACACTAATCTGACCCATTGACAGACTGCGACATGAACGTTCGGTCAAATTAGACGCCCCTAGCACACTCCACTGAAAAATCATAAGAGCAGCAAGTTCACCATGTGCACAATAGCGAAATTGCCTGTTCTAACGTATAGATTTGATTATACCTAATTCTATCTCTTTTCCGTGCGGTTTCGTCGATCTGCTCCGTCCAGCTACACTGCATATCTGAAAATTGGTACGAATGTAGGGAACACACCTACATATGAATTTAGAAAAGTCCCCAGCTATTCCACATCTGCAAAAAAAGTTATTCAAGGTCTAGGGTCACAAAAATGGGGTTTTTGCATATTCCACGAGAGTGGCGAAACACTAAGACCCCTCGCAGACTGCAGACTTTCTATCGGTCGATAGCTGAGACGGAACATACTTCGGCTCGTAATGAGTATGGAGAAGTAAGCCGAAGTAGGTTCCGTCTCAACTATCGGCCGATAGAAAGTCTGCAGTCTGCGAGGGGTCTAACAAGTTTTGTCTACTAACCTGGCACAAGATTGGTGTTGATTGGTGAGGTGGCGTGGTTAGTCCATCCGTGGACGATGACCGCGGTACGCTTGCTGCCATCGAAATGGCTGTCAGTCACTGTTGAGGGGTTTCCGAATACCAGGACCTGGCTGCGAGTTGGGTTGTTCCTGGGGGACCAAGAGTCTTTTTGTATAGTTCTATCGAAGAGTAGGTAACAGTGTGACTGGATGGATACAAAAATCCCAACCAGTCACGTGTTACACGATTTTCGGTACCGGTTCCGGTATCCCGAAGTCGCGGTAGATATTCTCTCAGATCTTGTTAAGTATTCCAGATCCTTTGAAGATGTCTAAAGGATTAATCAGAGGGTCCAAATATACTGTACACATCCTTGTGACCGAAAAGATCGTTGCCTATCTTCGATCTATCAAGAACGTCGAAGCAAACTGCAACAGAAGCGCTTCGTACCACATTTTGACTTCTATGTTTGACTCAGGGCGTCAAGTGAGGATAAGGTATTTTGGGAAGTATAAAAAAATCTATTGCTATATATATCTATATATTTCACCTGGTGAAAAGATGATACACATTGGCCGAGTCAGGGTTATACTGTGCGACCTCTCGAAGGCTGCTTGCCTTCAGCCAGAGGTCTACCAGGTGGAGGGTACCTTCATCATCAGTGACGTAATGGTACCGAACTTCATCTAGCTTTGATATGATTGGATCGACTGGAACCGCTGGAAGAAAAAGTGGGTTAGCCACATAAACTAGCTACCACCTAGCTAAAAGAGTACTTACTTCAGTATCAGTACAAGATGGCGCTGAGATCACAGATAAGCGATTGCCCATACAAATGTCGCTAAATGTATAGAAATCCTGAATCTCGCTTACGAAGTTTTCAAGCACAATTAACCTATAAAGAACTATCCAACTTCAACCGTTGGCCGTAAGGCCAGCCAGGTAAGTGGGCCAGATGGGCCGACCTGGTGAGGGGAGCTCTACCTCTTTGTATTAAATTGGGGGAATTCCACCTACACCCAAAGTTTGATATAAATTATATATGATTTACAGCGTCAGAAGGCAACCTAAGCCTACACTCAGACGCTAGTGCCTGGGACATTGTTTGAGATGGAATAGGCTTGCAGCACCTAAACCATCCTCTCAGCTTAATCGGCCTTATCCACAGAAACTAAGCTATTTGAAGGTATGTTAAGGTCAAGTCTTGCAAGCCGAATTTGATCCACTTTTACCCGGTCTCCGATTGAGCTGAATTTTGGCACACATATGAGTCTTCACAAATGCAATATGGTGAAAGTGAGCTGATCTGATGACGTAAGGAGCTGTTCAACAGAAGTCCTCAGGAAAAGGCTGATTGAGTTGAAATTCGGTGATTCGGTCAAGTTCCGTATACATTTAAAAATAGTGACAATGACCTGATCTGATGATGAAAACAGGAGCTGTTCAATAACTCCTCAGTGAATAACAGTAAAATATACGTGTTTGGGCTCATTTCAATCAGCTCACGGTAGGCCTTGTATTAACTTGCTCCAACTCCATGGATCTATGGATCACCTAAAAGAATGATAGGCCTCAAACCGTGTTTGTTGTCCTGATTTCTTCACTTCGCGAAGGAACAGGAGTAAAATTACTTGTAGTTTTAAGACTATTCTAAGTGATCCCTGCGGTCCTACTGAATAAATGCTTTTTGACTTTGACTTTATAACGATGGTTTAAAAAAACTTCTTTTTTTTTACTTACCTGAAGCCACAGCTAACAGGGCCACTAACACTAGTATATACCCCGTCATTGTCTGCGGTTTTTAAGATTAACTTCGTATTATAAACATTCCTTATCAAAAAATCCTTGTTAATCAAAAAAAATTATATCCAATGCTTTGTATTAATTACTAATCTGTCACATGATAAGAAGATCAAAACTGACGTAGTAGATACGTAATAGTGGTGCCATAATCTTGTGTGACTCGGCAAACTATTTGCTTTGCCTGAAATGCTAGTTAAAGGGGTCTACCGTAGACGAAAGGGTTTTAAAAAAATACGGGAGAAAACTGCGTTGAAGTGAATAGGCACATCCTTGTTGGATCCGACAAAGGCAAAACCTGGCTAGAAATCAAAATTAATTACCACGGATTTAAGATGTCTGTGTCGATCACGTGGTCGTGCTTGCTTAGTCGTTCTTGATAGATCGTCGAAGTTAAGCAACGTTCGAAACGGTCTGTAAGTGGATGGGTGACCGCCAGTGGCATTTTCATCTGAGCGCTTCCGTGCTTCGGAGGGCACGTTAAATTGTCGGTCCCGGCTATTTAAGTCGTTAAGCCATGAGGGAGGCCTTAAGGCGGCCTAAAAACTCCGTCACCAGAGTTGGCCACTCACTCATACGAACTTACTTACTTACAGTTTGATCCTACCTACTAAAAAAATGTTTTTAGGAAAACCGAATTGTCCGAATATGCAACCAATCGGCAGCCATCTCCACCATGCTATTCTTCGAGATTCGGCGACACATGCGTGATTATTTTCATCACAATATGCTATTCCATCTACGTAAACTTATTCCAAGTTTCATCCAAATCGGTTCACTGATTTAGGAGTGATTAAAACACAAATACAAACATCTCGACCTCGACCTTGACGACCTCTGTGGCGCAGTGGGTGAAAGCCCGCTTTGGACGCAGAAGGTTGCGGTTTCGATCCCCGCGGCGTGATAAATGTTTGTATGATCTGCAAATATTTATCTCGAGTCTGGGTGTTTCTATGTATAATATGTATGTATTTACAAACAAAAAGTATATAAGTAGTATATCAGTTATCTGGTTCCCATAGTACAAGCTTTGCTTAATTTGGGGCTAGATGATGCTGTGTGATGTCCAGCATTATGTATTATTATTATTTAAGCATCCAAACATACTCACAAAATTTCAGATTTATTACCTACTAGCTTCTGCGCGCCGCTTTGCCCGCGTGGTACTAACATTTTGAATAGCCCATGTGCTATTCCAGGTCACCATCTACGCCTATTCCAAGTTTCTTAGAAATCAGTTCACCGGTTTGATACACAAACATAAAAATATTCAAACATCTAAACTCACAAACTTTCAGCTTTATTATATGAGTGGGATAAGTGAGATCGTTAGTTCCTATATCAAAAGCTACACGAATATTGCCCAAGCGCACGTTTTTGTGGCACTGTTGTACGAATATTGAAAACTGGATTTTTGGATTATCCCCGCGTCACCAATCATGGATAAGTATGATTGGTATAATCTTAGTACATAAGCACTTGCTTTATGTGACAAACAAAGCAGAGAATAAATAAATAAATAATGCTGGACTTTTTCACACAGCATCATCTAGTCCCAAACTAAGCAAAACTTGTGCTATAGGAACCAGATAACTGATATACCACTTATATACTTTTTGTTTGTAAATACATACATATCGTCGTTGCAAATTTAATATCTCTCATGTGCAAAAAGTAACTTTCCGAGAAAATCAATAAAAACTACCTCCTGAAAATTTTTCAAAGACAACTTATGCTTTTCTGTCGCAATTATGTTGTTAATAAATAATTAAAAACGCATAGTAAATAAATTATTTTAATTACAATAACAGTTTTCAAGTTATAAGGCATTTTTTGCTTTTTTCTACACATAAGATATTTTACTTGTTTAACGGGATTCTTTCTCCTATTTGCGGAACTTGGGGTTTCTTCACAAATGCGAAACACGTTATATAGTTTTGTAAAGTTATAATAATAAAATAAGCACGATAACACATAAAAGTACAAGGGGCAACACAAGAAAGGGAAACGAGATTAAAGTTCTTTACAAGAATACAGTTCTGATTGTAACGCACACAATTTTACTTTAAATATGGCGTTGGTCGGATCGCGGAGGATTGGCCGTGAGACAACCTCAACACGCTTGTATTTCAAGCCGACTGACTCGGTAGCGGCGGCGCACGATTGTCGTCCAGCAATCAGCGCCTCCACGTGAGGAAAAGACGAACTATACGACCCACGCTATCCCTGATTGGCTGTTCGCGCGCAACGTTCGTATGACGCTCTGCGTCCCCATTGGACAGCGCTGTAACGCGGTTTTCAGGGTTCCTTTGCGAATTCAACAGGGTTCGAATGCTGCCCCTAAATAAATATCCCGCGCTACACTTGCAATTATTTTTTCCACGTAGGAGTTATTGATGGGATTTGGAGGTGAAGCAGCTACTATACGTAGTTAAATGGTTCACACAAATTAATAAATTTATCATTAGGTCTGTCGTATTTTATCAGAATTTTGAGCAAAAAGAAGATGCGACGTAGATTAGGATGTTGAGATGGGTTTGTGGTAAGTATAATGAGAATGAATAAAATAAAATATGAGTATCACATCAGGGGATGTTTAAACGCTACGGATACACTATGGGCAGGCCATGCGTATTTTTTATTTATTATAAAGTACTCTGTGGGAGGTATGAAAGTCATGCATGCCACACGACGAGAAGCGAGTGTGAATGTGGATGGATAGGGTAGGCCTAAAGAAAGAAGAATGGGATTTTATTAACGCAAGTGCGTGCAAATTGGTAAACTCTGATATAACGGGTGGTAGAAGAAAATAAACGAGAGAGGGAGAAAGATAATGATTGGTATGTCACCTCAAGAAAACAGTAGGTATAGTTCAAAGAAGGGGCACCAGGTCAGACAACCTTCTCGTGTGCCCAAAGCTGCTTGTCCCTTACGGATCCGGGGAGGAACCGGGGGGAACAGCAGTTAAAGGGCCGGTGTGCCCTGTTAAGTCCGACAATAAACCGGAATCTATTGTCGGATAACCAATGGTCTGACGGGAGGTAGCTTCTCCGCGCGTCCCTCTGACTCGCAGATGGCGCAGTGGATGAAGCTAGGACGAGCTGGTAGGCTCGTAGGCGGCGGAACACCGAAGAGGTGGAAGGCGGTGGTACCTCCAAGATTCGCTCTGGAGAGCGCGTGGTACGCGATATCACCGCCTTCGCTACTCTTGCCCGGCATCAAGGGATGTGGGTGCCTTGGCGACTCGGTCGGATACACACTGACTGACTTGCCTTGGCACCAGTCCCTTGTATGGTCTGGATGAGGAGGCCGCGGAGTGGGTTCGGAGCGAGGCCGAACCCACTCGGGATGGAAGGCGGGAACGCACCGCCTGCCCCGCGAGGGGGCGAGTGGTATCCCCTGCCCAACAGGGGACTTTTCGGGTCCGCGGGTGGTTGAAGTGGGGACTTCGACTGTCCACGATGCGCACCCCGGGAGGGCGGCGGCGCTCTGTGGCGAGCGCCGCCGTAAGCACCGCGAGGGTGCCGGGCGTGGCTGTGGATGCCATTCCCGGGACAGTGCTTAGGCAAAATGCGAGAGGGGCACCGCTGTGTTCCATAGGAGATCGCGGAGCCCCTTGACATGCATGGAGGCAGGCCACGCGTCAGTTTTTAGTCGGTGAGAGTCCGACATAACCCTTCCGCTGTCCCCACGGCGGTCGGGTATCCATAATGGATTTTCTGACGTTATTAAAAAAAAAAAAAAAAAAAAAAAAAAAAGGTATAGTTCAAAGAAACACAAAGGCTACCTACAGGTAATCATCTAAAAATGACAACCTTGCACTGCTAGATGCATAGATTAAATTAAATAGCATCACAAAAGGGATGGCAGTCCTTGTCAATGACAACATCCAACAGAGGTAGGTATTTAAAGTTACTGTCTCTATTCGTGGGGGTACAAAAAATAAGAGCTGGGGCACCAATCCTCCACCAAGAGCAGCTGTGGTTCGCTGTGGTAGATCGAGCCTATCTTTGTATCACTACTTGCGCCTACAGCATGCGGCAAACGTTCCATTCCAGCCCTCCAATTACTACCACGACCGAATCTCCTCCGTTCTTCTTTTTCTTAAGTCCCAAAGAATCAAAGTTGGATGACAGTACCGCATTGCTATCAAAGAAATCATATTGGATAGACTTTACATTATACCATCAGGATTTCCTAGGCAAGCCTGCATTCAAGATAACTACACTGTCACTGGATGCGTGGGTCTCTTCTTATTTTAACTGTCTTTGTGAGGAATGTTGTGTAGGTACCTATTGTCTGCAGTACAGGGTGATGTGCACCACTTAGATGTAACTCCCATTTACGCAAGTAGGTACCTAGAGACTATTTATTCCAAATGCAGCAGGCTTGCCTAAGAAATATTAATGATGGAACCCCATCCACTATGATGATCCAGGCAAGAATAGAGGAGACTCAGTGATGGCAGTTATTTGCCAGATGCTTCAAGTTGCGGCACAACGATGCATGGCCAATCCTACCACAGCATAGAACACTTTGCTGTGGTAAGATTGGCCATGCTTGGTAAAAGATTGCTGCGACAGCGCCCACTTTTGCACCCTCAAAAATCATAGACAGTAACTTCAAAGACCCCCAAGAAGTTGAAAGTCTGACTGGGACAATCATCCGTTCTATGATGAGATTTCATGAAATCCTGGCACCCTTGTCATCTCAAAACGCATTCCCATCGTACACACATTCGTACTTACACATCTCATTCATTTATTT
Source organism: Epirrhoe alternata (assembly GCA_963565295.1). Lineage (NCBI taxonomy): Eukaryota > Metazoa > Arthropoda > Insecta > Lepidoptera > Geometridae > Epirrhoe > Epirrhoe alternata. Next base: position 4,507,525 of record OY751403.1, read on the forward strand.
GCAGAACCACTTCTACATGTACGTTCCTAGGTACCTAAATCCATCCACATTCATACTCATCACTCATCCGCCAGCAACGACTCTCATCTCACCCCATAACTTGCAACTCTCAACCCATCTGCACCTTTCAGACCCCTATTCATAACCCATCATAACCATGTCCTACTCCTTGTGTCCATCATCAGTGATGATGAATGATGATGAACCCAGCGTCCATCATCATCAATAGTAGGACATGGTTATGCTCCTGAAGGAGTACCTCAATAATCATCGAACATTGGCCTTGGCCCTTTAGTGGACCTTTCATTAACTGGCATGGGACCTATTTCCCTTTTAATAAAGAAAACATTTAAATATATTATACTATTAACATCTCACTCCTATTTTGTCTTTATTTTTTATTTAAAGAGCACTTTTTCTTATAAAAATTTAGGTGTAGAATAGCCCAAAAACTAGAGAATATTTCGCACATAAGAGTATTTGTTTACAAATTATTTCGAAAAATGTCGTTATCAAAATCTCCCATGTGTTTACCAGGCACATGGGAGATTTTGATTTACAGTAAAATGTAAGCCGACACATGAGATTAATTAAATTGATGAAATAACTCCCTCAAATAATAAGATATTCACTTGAGAGTCTTTGCAAACGATGGCTTTTGAATAGGGCTATCCAAAAATGTGAAAAAGTCATTTTGGCAAAAAATGTCACATAAGAGCTCTTGAATTTGCAACGACGATATTATACATAGCAACACCCAGACCCGAGATAAATATTTGCAGATCATACAAACATTTATCCCGCCGCGGGGATCGAACCCGTAATAGCGTTCATATGCTTATCAGGTTTAGGTAGGATTCTAATGGTGAAAGAATTTTTCAAATCGGTCCAGTAGTCCTGTAGGTAAAGAGAAGAATGTTAGGTTTGAATGTGCAGGGATGTAGCAGAAGAGGCAGACCAAAGAAAAGATGGATGGACTGTGTGAAGCATGTTAAGGGTAAGAAAGGAGTGAGTGTTGAGATGACGGCTGATAGAGCGGAGTGGAAGAAGAAAACCTGTTGTGCCGACCCCACATGAAAGTGGGATAAGGGCAGGGAAATGATGATGGTCCAGTAGTCCTGTAGTTTCGGAGCCTATTCAATTCAAACAAACAAGCAAACAAATCTGTCCTCTTTGTAATATTAGTGTAGATAAAGGTCGACAGGTGTTAAAAGTATAACGTGATCATCGTCCATCGAGTTTGTTTGAGCGCGTGTCAGCCTTATCTAAATCATTCCTTTTTGTCTAAATCCTGCTAAGTATCATAATACTCTAAACGCGTATATGTAAGACTACAGTGTGGATGTACAGTTTGTTACTTTTCCTCGTATTTTGATCCAAGAAGGTTCGCCTAGGTCTTCCCCTTCCAGCTGTCCCATACACACTCGCCTCATACACTTGCTTTGTCAAACGACTGTCATCCATCCTCTCTACATGCCCAAACCATCTTAACATACCTTTTTAGATCCTCAACACTACATCTTCCTTCACTCCACACTGTTCCCTTATCACACTTTTTCTCACTCTATCCTTCAACGTTACCCCAAACATACTGCGCAACGCTCTCACTTCAACAGCATTCACTCTACTCTGATGTTTTTTTCTGCCACACCCAACTTTCACTTCCATACATCAATGTCGGTACCAACACTCTATGAACTGCCAGTCGTGCCTTGTTGAACACTTTTCGGCTGCTCATAAAATCGTGGAGTGCCCCATTCACTCGGTTTCCAGCATTCACAGTTTTATAGACGTGAGGAAACCGCAAGCTTAGTCAGCAAGAAGAATAATTCAAGACAATATGTTCAGTCGTTCGAGTTGGAGTTATTTATTTAGGTATTATAGTTGTATCACAAATTTTGTGCGCCTCAACTTCGTGATAGATGACAGAAAGCTTGATAGTTGAATCACCACGCACAATATTGGTAACACTATTTGTATGTAACTTAATCTGCATAAATTCCATGTCTTCCAACATAAGGAATAGGAGTTCGTCCAAAAATTCCGGCGTTTTCAAAATGCTCGCGTTTTTTAGGCCGTGGATTATCGTAATACGAAGGTATTTGCGGAACATGCTCCTTATTCCAGTTAGTTTTAGGTTCACTTTTCCATTGCTTCGTAGTTCTGACAGTGACATCTTCGTCCCAATCTTTTGCCGGCTTTTTTTTACTTTTCGATTCGTAGCTTTTGTCAGAATATTTTTGTTTTCTAGGTTTAATTTCGCCGCTATCCCAATCTATTTTCTTAGGTTTATTCATACGATCATCTCTACCGCGTTTTCTTGTAGTTTGTTTATTCCAATCGTCGACATTCTGTTTCGTTACTTGGTCCCAATCGTCCGCCATTTTGTTTTTCTCCTTTTTAGATCGATCGCGTTTCGGCTTATCCCAATCGTATTTCTTCGTGATCACATCCCAAACGTCTTGCGTCTCTTCCTTCCCTTTCTTACTACGCAAGGAATCATTTTCCATGTATACGTCAACGCTATTTCTGTCTCTGTCTTGGTTTCTTTTATCAAGTCTACGACGTTCTGCTGATTCCCCACGATTTATAACCATCATATTTTCATCAGCTTTTGTTCTTAGAGTTCTCTCTATGGATGAACCTGTAAAAAATTAATAACTTTTAAAGTTGTTGTTGCTAAAAGCCTGTTCCATTGGTGGGGAAAGGCCTCCCTTTTTCCAGGCTTTCGGGTCTAACGCCATTGCCTGCCACCTATCGCTGAAGGTGTCCAGATTGACACGCCATCGCTTTTGTAAAAAGTTAAGTGACAATACTTATAGCCTATCTTTATCATTAAAGTGGTAGGCCTAGGCTACAGTCAGATAACTCTGAATATTTTCCGAAATACCATGACCAAAATTTTGCCAAATAGGTATTTAAAGTTTTTTCTCTGCCCTCATTATTTTCAAGACCCCTAGTACACATTATTTTCAAGACCCCTAGTTTCACCAGCTTTTAATATTGACGATTAAATAGCAACGGAAGGTCCGTTGACTGTACAACAAAGAGTAGGTACCTACTCCTTTTAAATAGCACACGCAATCTCCTGCTCTCTTTGCTCATTGAAAAATAGAAGGCGTGTAGCAGGCGACACAAAATAAAATTCTACTTTCACGACTTCAACTTACTTTCAAGTCGAAAAACAGCATTCCTTCTCTGATCCAAATCATAGAAGTTATTGGTGGTGTCGCTTTTTTCACGCGAAATTGGATATGATCTGAAAAATAATAAACTTGTGAGGATTTACTAAAACGCCTTGCCAACGATATCACTCTTGCTTTCTCAAAGTCAACAGAGCAAGAGCGTATTTTGTCTATTCTATTGACAGTTCGGCAGGGCGGTCGGTGATACTGCGATACATTGAATTGGGAAGCGACGCGTCAATTAGTTTTAAAGCAAGCCATTATAAACCTTATTAACAATAGTGCAAGATATAGAAACGCTTGTAGAATTAACGAGATCTGTCGAAGTCATCTAGCGGGCCGCGCTGGCTTGAGCGGTTCATTCTACAAGCGTTTCTATATCTTGTACCATTGTTCATAAGGTTTATAATGGTGCGCTATAAAACTAATTGACGCGCGCTTGCCAATTCAATCTGCATTGAGCCCTAGTTGATTATAATTATAGTACTTATAATTATATTTCTTCTTAAACTCCTCAAGGATTTTGGGATTCTTGATGATAAGGTATCTGACGTTACGATCCTTTTCATCCAGGGTGTCTTCTAGCTCCGGTTTTTTATCCCTGACCATGTAGTAGTCTTCGGAAAAAACTGGAACATGAATTCATATTTAAACTAGGTAGTTAATTTTTTTTTAAACTGGGTCTTGTTAACAGCGGGAAAATATTTTAGACTTGGCTCTTGGACTTTCAAAGAATCTGGGACGCACCCATTGATCTAGCCACAGGAAAGACAACGTCAATACGTGTGGTGCTGACTAAGCTGTGGGTATCCTCACGATGTTTTCCTTCACCGTTAAGGGGTCCAGTGACTATGAAGGCTTCGGCAGAATACCAGCGCCTTACCACTTCTCAGTGGGACGGCAGAATGCTGAGTCGACGCCTTTTAGCTGCTGTGACACACAATAACAATTCTTCAACTTTTAATTCTTTTTTTATTTAGATTTTTTTTTATTCTAGTCATTGTATTGTGTGCCAAAGTAGTGAATAAATGTCTGTCTATGTCATAAGAGCTTGTGTTAATGAATTTAACGAAACGCACCGCCAGGGTTCAACCGCCAACAAAATAGAGGTTACAAAAACTCGTCTATTTTTGATCATCTTTGAGGCAACCTACTCTCTCCTCAAAAGAAGCTAGAAGAACTCACATTTAGGTGTTTCAGCCCGGTGATCCTGTACATCTTTCTGGTGGACCACCAAGTGGATCAGCCGGGCCAGGTCGGCTGCGTGGTCCCTGGACACAGGTCTGGAGGCCTTAGCTTCATTCTCCAAGAAGACAGCTGGAAGGATTGATTTCTGACTTTGACTTTGTTGAAAGTTTTTTTAGCTTTGGTAAGTTTTTAAGTTGATTTCAATTCAATTCAAAATGTTTATTGCTTCATGTTAGTTACAAGATCTTAGAGTATAGGTAGGCGTTTCATATGAACCCCGCTGGGGCACTGCAACATTTGCAACATTATATAATATGGGCCGTAGTTTTAAGTATTTCATATCTTGTTCTTTTAACTACCTAATGTTGCCTGAAATAAAAGTTTTTTTTTTTTATTTGGAACAACTTATTTCTAAGTTAAACAATTTTTAAGTCTAAGTTAAAAAAAATTGAAGGTATTTTACTTATTCACTAAAAAAAAAAGTAAGTTCGTATGAGTCAGCGGCCAACTCTGGCGACGGAGTTATTAGGCCGCCTTAAGGCCTCCGTCATGACTTAACGACTTAAATAGCCGGGACCGACAATTTAGCGTGCCCTCCGAAGCACAGAAGCGCTCAGATGAAAATGCCACTGGCGGTCACCCATCCACTTACAGACCGTTTCGAACGTTGCTTAACTTCGACGATCTATCACGAACGACTAAGCAAGCACGACCACGAGCGCTTCGTTATTCACTGAGTTTTCTTGAACAGATCCTGACATCCATCATCAGATCACTATATTTTTCAGTAAAACGTATTAATCTTTTAGTTCGCTTTGCCTGAAAACAATGGCTACTCTCGGTAAACAGCCGCGTCGATACGCAGTCGACGCTTTTCATACAAAATTGTTTATTACGCATCGAAACGATTTCATGAATACTGAGATCCGATGAACGTATACGCATATTACGCATGGAAGCGCTCGTGGTCGTGCTTGCTTAGTCGTTCTTGATAGATCGTCGAAGTTAAGCAACGTTCGAAACGGTCTGTAAGTGGATGGGTGATCGCCAGTGGCATTTTCATCTGAGCGCTTCCGTGCTTCGGAGGGCACGTTAAATTGTCGGTCCCGGCTATTTAACTCGTTAAGCCATGACGGAGGCCTTAAGGCGGCCTAAAAACTCCGTCACCAGAGTTGGCCACTGACTCATACGAACTTACTTACTTACGCATGTATTCTTACCTAAAATCAGAGCGCAGAACAATTTCATATTACCAAATCACATTTTTGTTCAAATTGAAAATCAGATGTTGTAAAATTCTTATCTCGCTTATAAATCGGTTTTTACGGCGTGACAAAACATACAAAATCATTTTTGGAGTTCCACGTAGATAAAATTATCAGCTAAGTGCGAGCTGATATCGCCTACGAAGGGTTCAATAATAAATAAATAATGCTGGACATTTCACACAGCATCATCTAGCCCCAAACTAAGCAAAGCTTGTACTATGGGAACCAGATAACTGATATACTACTTTTACTACTTTATATACTACTTTTTGTTCGTAAATAAATACATAGAAAACACCCAGGTCGAGACAAATATATTGTGTAGATCATTCAAACATTTGTCCCGCGGCGGGGATCGAACCCGCAACCTTCTGCGTCGCAAGCATACCTTCGCCCACTACTACAGAGGTCGTCAATGATGTAAGTAACCTACTTTCATACCTACCTCCAGTGAGCGTCAACTATGACAATCCCCAAAGAGGCTTTGGACGATCTCGATGGAGAAAGAGTGGTGGGAGATGGCCAAAGACAGAGGCTACTGGGCCTCTGTCTATATTTTGGGAAAACTTTTGAGCAGCCGTGGGACACAAAATGATTATTATTATGAGCCCGTGATGTCCCACTGCAGGGCAAAGGCCTCCCTTCCTTTCTTCTACTCAACTCTATTGTAAGCTAATGTTGTCCAATGTGGAGAGTAAGAGTCAAGTTCGTCTCTCCACCGTCGCCGTGGTCTGCCGCGTGGTCGTTTCCTGTCTCTGGGGATCCACTCTGTGGTGATTCGAGCCCACAACTCATCCGACATGCGGCAAACTAAAATGGGATTGGGCAGGCCACGTCTGCCGCATGTCGGGACACAAAAAGTAAAAAAAAAATATTATGTAGGTATTTAGAATACATAATATGCATTGCCCAAAAGTGCGTGATATCAAAATCTCAAACGAAATTTATAAGCTGATCAATGATCATGCACACTTGAATTGACTAATCACAATTTGATGGATTTTAGTGTGCGTGATCACTACGTGTTGATAGTGTTCCGTGAATCAAGCAATAAAAAAAGTACGTATGAGTAAACGCTCATATAGCGTTGAACCGCGGGGCTAGCCGCGTACCTAAGTATGCCCACATGTCATGATGCTATACATACCTTCTTGGACAATGACCACCCAACATCTTAAGATAAGATAGGATTTACACAATCTTTGCTTAACAACAAATAACGTGTTTATTTCTAGTTACATTAAAAAAAATAAGGTTTCGAAAAAACCGAGATCGTCACAAAGCGATTTTAGATTGGAAGACAATCTTGAATTCGTAGAAAATGAAAATACATCTAAGTAAGTATAATTTAATTTTGTATGATAATGAAGTGATGACTTGTACGAACGAATTTGAACCTTAAAGTACTTATTTGGTCTGTAGGTTGGTATATCTTGATTACTTACTTCCAATGTGTACTGTTATATCGTCGTTGCAAATTTAATATCTCTCATGTGCAAAAAGTAACTTTCCGAGAAAATCAATAAAAACTACCTCCTGAAAAATTTTCAAAGACAACTTATGCTTTTCTGTCGCAATTATGTTGTTCAAAAATAATTAAAAACGTATAGTAAATAAATTATTTTAATTACAATAACAGTTTTCAAGTTATAAGGCATTTTTTGCTTTTTTCTACACATAAGATATTTTACTTGCAAATATTTTTTCCACATAAGAGTTATTGATGGGATTTGGAGGAGAAGCAGCTACTATACGTATTTAAAATGTTTCACACAAATAAATAAATTTATCATTAGGTCTGTCGTATTTTATCAGAATGTTGAGCAAAAAGAAGATGCGACGTAGATGATGAGATGGGTTTGTGGTAAATATAATGAGAATGAATAAAATAAAATATGAGTATCACATCAGGGGATGTCTAAACGCTACGGATAAACTGAGGAGCACAAGGGTGTGGGCAGATCATGAGGTATGAGAGTCATGCAGCCAAACGACGAGAAGCGAGTGTGAATGTGGATGGGTAGGCCTAAAGAAAGAAGAATGGGATTTTATTAACGCAAGTTTGTGCAAATTGGTAAACTCTGATATAACGGGTGTTAGAGGAAAATAAACGAGAGAGGGAGAAAGATAATGATTGGTATGTCACCTCAAGAAAACAGTAGGTATACTCGTAGTTCAAAGAAACACAAAGGCTACAGGACAGGTAATCATCTAAAAATGTCAACCTTGCACTGCTAGGTGCATGGATTAAATGAAATAGCATCACAAAACGCAGTCCTTGTCAATGACAACATCCAACAGACGTAGGTATTTAAAGTTACTGTCTTTATTCGTGGGGGTACGAAAATAAGAGCTGGGGCACCAATCCTCCACCAAGAGCAACAGTGGTTCGCTGTGGTAGATCGAGTCTATCTTTGTAGCACCTACAGCATGCGGCAAACGTTCCATTCCAGCCCTCCAATTACTACCACGACCGAATCTCCTCCGTTCTTGCTAAGTCCCAAATACTCAAAGTTGGATGACAGTACCGCATTGCTATCAAAGAAATCATATTGGATAGACTTTACATTACACCATCAGAATTTCCTGGGCAAGCCTGCATTCAAGATACCTACACTGTCACTGGATGCGTGGGTCTCTTCTTATTTTAACTGTCTTTGTGAGGAATGTTGTGTACCTACGAGTATTGTCTGCAGTACAGGGTGATGTGCACCACTTAGATATTGTAACTGCCATTTACGCAAGTAGGTACCTAGAGACTATTTATTCCAAATGCAGCAGGCTTGCCTAAAAAATATTAATGATGTGACCGCATCCACTAAGAATGATGTTTTATTAGTTCTTAAGTGTTTATGATCCAGGCAAGAATAGAGGAGACTCAGTGATGGCAGTTATTTGCCAGATGGTTCAAGTTGCGACACAACGATGCATGGCCAATCCTACCACAGCAAAGATGTTTTGTAAAAGATTGCTGCGACAGCACCCACTTGTGCACCCTCGAAAATCATAGACAGTAACTTCAAAGACCCCCCAAGCAGTTGAAAGTCTGACAAGGACAATCATCCGTTCTATGATGAGATTTAATGTAATCCTGGCACCCTTCTCATCTCAAAACGCATTCCCATCGTACACATATTCGTACTTACACATCTCATTCATTTATTTGCAGAACCACTTCTCCATGTACGTTCCTAGGTACCTAAATCCATCCACATTCATACTCATCACTCATTCACCAGCAACGACTCTCATCTCTCCCCATAACTTGCAACCCTCAACCCATCCGAAACTTTCAGACCATGCCTATTCATAACCTATCATAACCATGTCCTACTCCTTGTGTCCATCATTAGTGATGATGGATAATCCAGGGTCCATCATCATCAATAGTAGGACATGGTTATGCTCCTGAAGGAGTACCTTAAATTATTGAGGTACTCCTTCAGGAGCATAACCATGATTACATCGAACATTGGCTTCCTTTAGTGGACCTTTCATCAACCGTTTAACTGGCATGGGACCTATTTCCCTATTAATAAAGAAAACATTTAAAAATATTATACTATTAACATCTGACTCCTATTTTCTCTTTATTTTTATTTAAAGTGCACCTTTTCTAATTAAAATTTAGGTGCAGAATAGCCCAAAAACTAGGGAATATTTCGCACATAAGAGTATTTGTTTACAAATTATTTCGAACAATGCCGTTACCAAAATCTCCCATGTGTTTTCCAGGCACATGGGAGATTTTGATTTACAGTAAAATGTAAGTCGACACATGAGATTAATTAAATTGATGGAACAACTCACTCAAATAATAAGATATTCACTTGAGAGTCTTTGCAAACGATGGCTTTTGAATAGGGCTATCCAAAAATGTGAAAAAGTCATTTTGGCAAAAAATGTCACATAAGAGCTCTTGAATTTGCAACGACGATATGGTGTCTGTATCTGGGGAAGTCAACTAAACAAAATCTTACCATTCTTAGGTATTCTACCAACAAAATAATTTATGACGAAAGTTAAATTATCTACCTAAATATAAATAGTTTGAACATAAAATAATAGGAGCCGTGTTGGCCGAATGGGGTTGTACCTCGACTTTCAATCCGAAGGTCGTGGGATCGAATCCCGGCCGTGCATCAATGGATTTTGCGTTTCGTAAAATTTATATGCGCTCTAACACGAGCTCGGAACGGTGAAGGAAAACATCGTGAGGAAACCAGTTAGTTATTCTTAAAGGCGGCGATGGGCTTGCAACCTGTCACGTATGGAATACTAACTTCTGCAAGATGTGGGCATGTATCAAATATGTATTTGTACATGCCTCTGACTACCCCCTTAGACATCTTCAAAGGATCTGGAATATAAAAAGATCTGAGAGAATGTCTACCGCGCCTCGGGCATACAGTCGTGACCCTGTTTTTTTTTTTAAATAATAGGCAGGTAATAAAATTAAATATTAAAAATTGTTTGACGAAAACCTTATCAAAACACTCCCTAATTAATCCATCTGCTAATTACCAAAGATTAGATTTCTGCCACCTGTGAAATAAATATTGTATCATCATAAGAATTAACACACATTTTGTCAAAATGCCGTGGTGTCTAGTTCTGTTAGTGTCTACATTAGCTGTGACTTTGGGTAAGCAGTGGGCATAGGTTGCCTCCTGACGCTGTTTATGACCTCTCGCAGACTACAGACTTTCTATCGGCCGATAGTTGAGACGGGCTATACTTCTCCATACTCATTACGAGCCGAAGTATATTCCGTCTTAACTATCGGCTGATAGAAAATCTAGTCTGCGAGGGGTCTAAATAATCTAAATGAAGATGTAAAGCATGTCTGTTTGTCCAGGTCTCCCAACGGAGCCAGTCCTCCGAAAGTTGGATGAGACCAGGTTCCAGTACGTACAAGCTGGTGATGGAACCCCTCATTTGGTGGACCTGTGGATGACGCCCAGCGACCTTGCTGAGGCTGCCAGATACGAACCTGATAGGCAGAATGTCTACCATTTATTCACCAGGTACAAAAGCTTTTGTCGTAGTTACTTCCAACTTCCAAGACCCTAGTTTCAGGTTCCATTGTTAATTATTTTCTCATTATGAAGCGCTCGTCAATGTCAAAGGTCAAAGTTAAGCACCGTTCTCACCGGCCAGTAAGTGGAAGGGTGACCACTATGGCATTGCCAACTGAGCGCTTTCGTGCGGAGGGCACATTAAATTGAATTATTACCATCTGCCCCCACCAGCTGCCCCCACGCGGTGGCAGACGGTAACACTTATGGCTATCTACCCCAACGTATGTAGAATGGTCATCATCATTATCATCTCAGCCATCTAGCGTCCACTGCTGAACATAGGCCTCCCCCATCGATTTCCACAGCGATCGGTCTCGTGCTGCCTGCACCCAACGGCTCCCAGCAACCTTAGGTATATAGAATGGTGGCAGACGGGAATTATTAAGGGCTAACCACTGGGGTGGATCTGGATAGCCTTAAGTGTTACCGTCTGCGACTGCGTGGGGGCAGATGGTAATAATATCCATTAAATTGCCGGTCCCGACTAGTCGATAATTCACGAGGAAGCCTGCTTAACTTCAATTTATCTACTACTAGCGCCCGCCCCGGCTTCGCACGGGTGTAATGCTGATGCTAAATATTAGGGTTTAGCCAGCGTTTGCAATGTAAGCGCAAAAAATGTATTAGTAATTCACGACATCACATAAGATATCTAAAATTATCAGTGTTCCTCTACTATATTATGCATGTATTATACATATAAACCTTCCTCTTGAATCACTCTATCTATTCAAAAAAACCGCATCAAAATCCGTTGCGTAGTTTTAAAGATTTAAGCATACATAGGGACATAGGGATATAGGGACAGAGAAAGCGACTTTGTTTTATACTATGTAGTGAAGCAAGCGAACCATTCTTGGTGAAATAAATTAGCTTTATCCTTACCATAACAGGCAGAACCCCACAATCAGCCAGCCCCTATTAATGGGGAACAATGGTCTCCTCGGCATCACCAACTATAACCCTCAGCGTCGCACCATCGTCCTGATGCATGGCTGGTTGGATGACGTCAGCGCCGAAATGAACAATGTCCTGCTACCAGCCTTCCTCGGAGCTGAAGACGTGAATGTTATTGTGGTAGACTGGAGTGCTGGAGCTTACACTATTAACTATGCGGCTGCTGTGTCTAATACTCTTACTTGTGGTAAGTTCTACTCATTTTTTACTCTGACTTACGATTACCACAAGAAAATAGTAGAGCAGGAGAATGATATCTTCCCTTTCAGGTCGAAGCATCGCTCGCTTCATCAACTGGTTGAACGAGGCAACAGGCGCGGTCCCTTCGATGTACCACCTCGCTGGACACAGCCTTGGCGGTCACATGGCCGGTATAGTTGGCAGACATCTTGACCAACCAGCTGCTTATGTCACTGGTAAGCGCTTTAACTTGGTTCTGAGAATGGCGGCGATTATCTGGATCGGTTACCGAACCGATTTTAATGGGACTTTTACTGGAAGATAAGAGGTCGCAGGGTAACACCAGACACTTTTTATCCCGAAATTCCCATGGGATCGAGATTAACGTTGGAAAAACTGAGAAAAGTTAGGAGGAATTTCCATCTCTGGAAGGGCTCAACCGATTGTAATAACTTTAACTGGAAGATAGAGGAGATTATAGGACAACATACTACTTCTTATCCCGGAATTCGTCGTGGACACAGCTATAAATTTGCTTACAAACCAACCCTTGCAGCCTTGGACGCAGCCTTCCCCGGTTGGATCACCAATGACGAACGACTCCGGCCATCAGACGCCCTCTACACAGAAGCTATCCACACAAACATCTACATGCTGGGGTATGCGGCTACGCTCGCTGACGCAGACTTCTACCCCAACGGTGGTGCTGACCAGCCCGGCTGTAACTCCAATGACTGTGACCACCGCAGGTATAACACATCTACGCATTCTTGACTGTTTCAATGCACAGTACGCCTCGAAACGAAGCATAATACTGTCTGTCCGAAAACAGACTTCTGTTGTTTATTTATTTAGGGCATCCAACAAAGAAATCACATAGAATGCTTATAACTAAAGTAATATTATCTTAGAACAATGTGTTTCTTTAATTAAAGGACACCACAGCATGCAAAAAATTCTCAAATTCTTGTAAAAATTATTGTATTTCTGAGTAAACTTCATAGCAAGCACGACAGTTTTATGATAGCAATGAGCGTTTTCCCATTAGCTGACTCGGCACCGGCACCATTGCTACCACAGAGTAAGTTGCTACACCGGCTGCCGGGGCCAGTGCCGTGGAAGCAAAAATGTATAGTGCCGGTGAGTGGAAAATCGCACTTTGCATTTGTCGGACATTTCTTGCGTGTAAAAGTTACACGATACCATTGGCATACCATTCTTTCTTACTGCCACAGAATACTAGCTCTTGTTCCGTTGAGTTTGAGAAAGCGAAAGACAAAAATGATATCGAGTAAATTACCTACGTTTTATATTAGGTTGTTTTATCTCCACAATGTGTATTTTATTTTATGCGCGTTATTTCTGTGTGCATAGGGAACGCTTCATGGATGAATTAACGCTCAGTATCGCTTATATTCTCTTCTCTTCTTAGGAGTTACTTCTTCTTCGCTGAATCGCTGAGGACAGGCGGCTTCACCGGCCGTCGCTGTGCCTCCTACGCAACAGCTATTGTAAACCAATGCTACCTGCTCGGAAGGCTTAGGATGGGCGGGCTTGTGCCTAAAATCGGGTGAGTAAAAAGCTTAAGCCCCCTCGCAGACTTCAGACTTTCTATCGGCCGATAGTTTAGTCGCGCTCTTGATGGCTATGGAGATGTTTAGTAATACAATAGTTTAGTCTGCAGTCTGTGAGGGGTCTAAAGAGGTAGGTAAGTCAAAAGTCTATATACCTAGAGCATAGACTCAGTAGGTAGGTAGGTACATTACGCACAACCGATATTTGTCTCTCTGAAGTTAGGTAGGTGCACTAAACGATTGCGCAGGTTTGGTAGAGTAGGCGAGATAGCACGATGCAACAAACTAAGCGAGTGAGCGAGGCATTTTAAGCACCATCAAAAATGGATTCTGCGCAGCTACTTCAGTGAGCTAAGATTGGTACATTACGCACTTACTTGAGACTGAATTTAGAGTTTTTGACTGAATTAGGTACTTAGTCAGTCATTCAACTGATCATCATCATCATTGACCTATAAGTACGTTTATTTAGACAGTGTCTGTTTTGGATTATATTTATTTATTATTACTTATATTTATTATTTCCGTTTTATTGACAGACTCATTCATCTACGGACTTTCTACGTAGTACACTACGAGTGAGACTGCGTACGCCTTATAAATTACAGTAGACACACCCTTGAACATTGCTCCTATAAAATGAGCAGGCGCAAGTCGTGAGATACGCGCTTACTTTGTGATGATTTCTGATAGTGGTAGTACATTACTGAATTTAATAAGCACACAGGTACATAATCTAAATTTATTTTACAGGTCTTCGGGGGTCTATTACTTGGAAACCAACTCATCCCCGCCATTCTCTCGAGGATAAAAAAGAAAAAAACCACAAATATATGACAGTCGAAATTGGACGAACGATGGTCCTTTATAAAAACATTGACTTTTCAGGAAGAATTTAAAATCTTTTTTAAAGTTTCGAAATTAATAAATGAATGATCTAAGTTCACTTTGATGATTTGCTAAGTATAGGAATACTAATGTTGAATTTTTCTTGTGTTTTATTCAATTCTACACCTCCATGGCTGAGAAATTACAACCAACTAATCAATCACAGTCACCCGTCAATTTTAGACAGTACAAAAAGTACCTAGCTGAACTTTAGCTTTTAAAATGCAATGAGCGTTTAGAAAAATAGGGCACGCCTAATAAAAACTAGGTAGGCGCGCTGAAGATTGCCATGAGTAAAGGCACAGGGGCGTTAACAAGGAAGTCACACCACAATGGTGAAAAGATTTCGATTGCGCCTCAAATACCTACCTACTTCTTTCGTGAACTTCCTATTTTTGAGATTAATCAGTTTTATATAGAGTAGGTGGTTCCTACATTATGCTCTACAATAAGCTAGGCTAGTAGTAATACGAGTAGTACCTACCTACTACCTAACCGTCCTCTACGGCCTCATAGAAAACGTCATCTTCGTAAAAAATACCTTACTCGGTTTTTTATAAAATGTTTGGCGCCAAACCAAACTTAAAACCTCATGAATGAAAGACCACCTCTTCTGTATTTGAAAAGATTGAATGCTTGAATTGAGGTATGTAGACAATCTTCAAAGAGGTTTATTTGTGTAAAATGTTTTGTAGGCATTGTAATGCATTAGAATGTATACGTTCAAGTAGTTGGCCTACCGGGAATATTTTTTATAATTGGAACACTGAAAGAGCATCCGGTTCCACATGATTGGTCAATTCGCTGTTTGAAAAATCGCGCCAAACAAAATAACAGGAATTTCGTTGAAAAACAAAATTCCCACAGGACACAATCCTTCTAAGATTTCGCTTGTGTAAAATAGAATTGCAAACAGTCATTTCCTCTGAGAAAGGAGTATTTGCGAATTAGTATCCTCCTTACACCATCTTTGTTTACTTTCTTGTACTTTACCTAGTACTTACTTAAAGTTTAGGTACCTTTTCAATATTACCAGCCAAGGTCAATGACTCAGACTGGCAGAGACATCTGTGTTGTGTAGTTATTTATTCTATAGATTGCTATAACCTGAAGCATGAAGCTTGCCTAGTTGATCTTGACAGATCGAAGAAGTGGAGCGAATCTGTGCAGTCACAAAGTGGTTGGATGACCGCTATTGCATTATCTATCAACTGAGCACTTCCGTGGTTCGTGCCGTGAGCCATTGTGTAACTCAACTGGCAATGGACATCGGCTTCATTTTGACATTTAAACCCTAGCCTGGACCTGAATCGTCATTTTCGTATTGTGTGATTGGTGGAGCTCTATCGGGATGACAACTGGGAATGGATTTCAGACAATAAGGTTGCTGGGAGATAATCGATATGAAGAACACTAGAATCGATTACACAAAACCGGTTTTTATATCTACAAACATTTTGGATTTTTAATGGTTTTTTTTTTAGATTCTCTAATGTGTATTATTTATTTGTAATTTTTTTTGTTTGTGAGAGAAAATAAATATTATTATTATTATTTCAAGTTACACAATAAAGCTAGAAACATATTATCGGACGCGGCTTACGGACGCGGCTGACGTACTTATGCACAGTACAAAAACATCCAGCGCGCCAGATCGTTGTCGGACGTCCGAAAGCTCAAGCACACGTCCGTGACTTACGTCCGATAGTTTGAACAGCGAGCGTGTACAATCATTATGGACCTCATTGACGTCATCATCATTTGACGACCTCTGTAGCGCAGTGGGCGAAGGCCCGCCTGCGACGCAAAAGGTTGCGGGTTCGATCCTCGCGGTGGGACCAATGTTTGTATGATCTACAAATATTTGTCTCGGGTCTGGGTGTTTCTATGTATAATATGCATGTATTTACAAACAAAAAGTATATACTTAAGTAGTATATCAGTCATCTTATTACCCATAACACAAGCTCTGCTTACTTTGGGGCTAGATGATGCTGTGTGAAAAAGTCCAGCATTATTTATTTATTAATATCCAGCACACGGCTGTCAGCCGCGTCCGTAAGCCGCGTCCGAAAGTATGTTTCTAGCATATAATGTCGTCCAGCAATAAACGCTAAGCGGCTTCAAAACTCCGTCACCAGAATTGGCAACAAACTCATACGAACTTAAGTACCTAGCCTACCTAAATAATACTCGGCTTTGTCTGTGAACGAAGTGATTGGACAGTTCTACCATGCTCTTTACACTTTTAAGAGACCAGTAAATTATGATGGACCTACATGGGTCGTGGGACCACAAAATCTAAAGAATAGGTATCTTTGTGCAATTTTGACATTGATAAACCATAGATTCAAGTTTTTTTGGATGGAATCTCAGGTGGATCCAGAAATCAAGTGATTTTCTTTTGTTATTTTTACCAAATCACTCCGGACAATGGAAGAAAAAAATTGGGTAGGCTTGTCGGGGCGCGGTCAAAAATGTTCACGTGAAAACGTGTTGGGCACATTTTTATTTAACCTTGAAACTTAACACGGACAATGCAATCGTCTTTTGGGAACGGAACAAGTCACCGAGTCTCGGTTCCTCTAAACCTACTGAGGCTTATAACTAGGGCAATCTGATTCCTTTGGGCTAATTAAAAAAAAAAATATCACTGACTTTCGGGTCTTAGAACTAGTATAATAAGTAGGTAGGTAGGTACCTACGTGACTTTGGCTAAAGAACGGATGTCCCAAAAACTGATTTGTTATTTATGTGCAGTGGACTGCCATTATGCCAAAGATGGAAGGGACCAGTGAGAAAGGGGGGACAGTCCCCCAGGGTTGGACACAGGTTAGGTCATTCGAAAATATGTCATTTACATAGGGGCCTTCACTAGGGGTCCAACCTATCACATCATTCCTCGGACCGCCAACCTAAGTCATCCTCGAGGGCTGACGTCTCCGGTCTCTTTCGCTCTCCGGGCCGTTGAGACTCCACCCGCAGCTCCGCTACCAGGAGATTACAAGAACGCGAGGCTAAACCCCGATCTTAATTATTTTTTGAATAATTTTATCTTTTGTTGTTAACGTTTTTGTGTCATTCAGTTAGGTTCCTTCCTACCTCTTAAAAAAATACAAAACGCGACACTAGCCATTGGCACAATGCCAACTTACCCAAGTTGGTATACTTAATTACCTACTCATTATGCGATTGTCCTTGCAGGACTCATGTGTTAGCTACTAAGTACACCTATACACACTCATGTAAGCAAATAAATACTTTGAGTTTGACTTAGGTAAGTTGGCTTTGGATCATTGAAGCACGCTTAGAATCCAGCTGGGTTCGAAAGCACGACGACGAATTCTAGAACAAAGGACGTTTTCACGTGAAACCTGCCTCGAAAAGGCAATTCTACCTGTAATCATATCAATAGGGGTAGGTATTATACACGTCACCGCTATTTTTTCGGTATACAATGTGAATTATGATGGTTTTAACATTAGAATTGTGACCACCCGTGTAGAGAAATTGACGCTTTTGACCAGATCTTAAAAAGTTTATTAACTATTAGGTACGTAGGTGAGTAAGGTAATTTTAAAAATACATATTTCATTTTAAAAATGGAAAAAGATAGCCTACATATAACATTATCCTTTAAAAAGTTAAGGGGATTTACCTAGATTAGGTCCTAGATTTAAAAGGTTGTTGACTGAGAACTTGAATGAATGAATAAACATTCCAAGCAGTAGGATAGTACCTAAGTATATCGTTATAAACCAACGAACTCAGTATACCTAGCTAGCAATTTTTATTATCATTCGCAGTTATCCCAGGCAAATTAAAATCTCAACCTGTTTCCGAACCGACAATATGGCGTCCGGTTCGCGCCAAAACAGCTGATCGGCACGTGAGAAAATTTAAATTACGTGCCTAATTTTGACAAAATATGTGCACAAAAGGCAATTGTTGTGAAGTTGCAGTAAAAGACATTATTCCTTGACAAAATCTATTGTTCGTCGAGGTCAAAGAGTTGCTATGGGTTTCCTTTTAGGTTATTGTTTGCCGGTTTTGGCGCCAATCAGCTGAGAGGCAAAACAAGTCTGACCGGTGCCGGTACTGAGTTGTATCGCGACAGATGATATCGTTTTTGTATCGCTATTTTCTGATTTGGCGGTAAAATTGACTAGAGATGTGGTAGAGAATTATTAATGACGTAGGCCTCTACACCTAATTAGGATATTAAGTAGGTGCCTATAGGTTATTCAAACAAGACCCCAAACCGTGTTCGTTGATTAAGTACACCTACCTAGGTATTTTTACAATTACGGATAATGAGGATGGGGTCAATCGTTTCTTATATGGGTGCAGCAGATAAACTAAGCTCTATATTAATTAAATAGTCGGATTGTAATGTTACCTAATAATAGGTAAGAAGGTTATTGAAATCAAGTTGACGTGTTGAAGACAAGAGCAGTAGAAATGCGTTGCATAGTAGGAGGGCGCCTCAATACAGCGGCGACACGATCAGCTGAGCGGGCGGCCATATTTTTTTTGGTGTCTTTTTTCGCTTGCACCAAACAGGTTGGCATTCCTGCCCCTTATTCTAAGAATGAGAGTAGGTACCGCTGGTTTTTGGAGTACCGTTGATTCTCGTCAAAATTGCAAACCATTGAACGAAACTAGAAGATCCCAAAGACAACTCAAGTAGAGGCTAACCCATACCCCACAGAAAAATATTACTTACCTTGACAATCTCTTAGAAACGCCTTTGAAAATGTCTAAATTGGCCATAGAACTCAAATCCTTCTCCTAGCTTTCCCCAATGCTGGGGGTCGTGCGTGACCCATCACGGAAGTATCTTCTCTCGGACGATGTTCCGCCATCTGCTCCGGTTTTCGCCACATGCACAGCTTCCGGCTAAGATCGAGTGTGCTGCGGATCTGGTCTGACCAACGCATCGGGCTTCTACCTTTTGGCCGCTTTCCCTCGACTTTAGGTACCCGTGACGATGATTCTGGAGATTGTCTCTGGGTTTGCGGGCTATATGGTCAACGAACAGGATCCTGCGAAGGCACACGGATGATAGGCGTGGCTTTTTATCCAACTTGAGTTCCTTGAGCACCGATAGGTTGGTTCTGTGCGCAGTCCAAGGGATGCGCAACATTTTTCTCCAGCACCACATCTCGAAAGCATCCACACGTTGGCGGTATCTTGCTTTCAGGTGGTCAGAACTCAAATAGATCTATGAAATTGGTTGAAAGTACACGTCCAACTTCATGCCCTGCACATTTTGCAGAAGTTGTCATTCCAACCAAGTTGCAAGCCCATTGCCGCATTGATGGGAAGATTGCTATAAATGAACCACCTCACTCTACGACCATTACTACTCGGATTCTAAATATATATTTAATAGTACTTGAACCAAAAATATTTAAATTAAATATCTTTAAGGGCTGAGCCAAATATACCTACATAAGTTAGTTTACCTACATAAGTTAGTTTATAAGTAACCTACCAAATGTTGCAGTGCCCCAGCGGGGTTCATGTTATGAAACGCCTACCTATATTTAAGACATTGTAACTAACATGAAGCAATAAACAAAAAAATTGAATTGAATTGAATTGAATTAGTAGGTATTTCTAAAAAGTATTTACGATAAATAAAAGTGAAACTAATAAATGATTTTCTTTTCGTCTACCGCTGAAATTAATGTACCTACGGAACTCACACAATTTAAACTCGACTCGAACTTACCAACTTTTTCTTCCGACTGAAGCAGGTAGTTCCGGAGGCATAAGTAGTTTTGGTTATGGTCAACATAGTGACAGACAGAAACGTTTTTATTATTATGTATATTTGACATATGCGTTGGTCCATTGACCATTACCTTGGACTGTAACCAATATGTTCAAAAATACATTAGACTTAGACATCGTAGACCTAAAAAAACCTTAGCACTCCCGGGAGTGCCGAGAGAGGTGAAAACTTGTACTATTAGGTGTGTTATTTGAATTATCAGGAAATCGAAAAAATATCGAAAGCTTTTAGAAATGTAAAAATATTGCCGTAAAAATTTACCGAGTACAGAACTAGATGGCGCTACTGGTGTGTCGGTGAGCAGCAGTCACGTGACTCGCACATGACCTTTTGCGAGCGAATCCAAGAATTTATTCTCAAAAATCTTTTGGGCATTCGAGATCCTGTGAACATAGTGCGATTTTTAATAATTAAAATTTAGATAGGTAGACATACTACAAGTCACGTGCACATAAAGAACCTCTTTGCTTGACACTGGTTCAAAAGTATAGACAAACCTGTACGTAAAACACGAAAGAGGTCTTTTCAAAACAAATCAAAAGATTTAAATCCTAGGATTCCACTAGGATTCCTAGAGATGTCCTAAAAACTAAACTCAACGGCCATAGAGCACTTATCAACCTTCGTAGTTCATACGCGCCAATGTCAGACCTAAAACGCAGACCAAAAACGATCTTATTCCATTGAGATAGTTATCAAAATCCTGCGTCAAATATCTCGTGACTTTTTTGCTGCATTTCAATAATGTCGATCGTGAGAACTTATTCTCTACAAGCAAATAAGAACTTTATAACTATACGTTTAGAGTTGAAAATTGAAGTAAAATTATACAAATACCTGTTTCTTGACCGACAATGACCTCATGAAAAAGCGCGGGAAATGAGCTTAGTGATAACTCGTTATGATTTGCGAATTTATGACTTATTGGATTACAGTAAGGTATGTTTCAGCTTGGAAATACAAAACATATGATGTAATTGAGGACAGATTATACAAGAATGAGACAGGTTGGCTAGGAAAGGTACTAGTTTCTATTCAAAGTGATAAAAAGAAGAATAACAGAAATGGCTGCTAATAACTCACCATTACATTACACGCTAGGTTACATAAGTGTACGGTAGGTAAACTAGGTATTGTAGGTAGCCGAGGTACTTACCTTACCTACCTATCATTCTCAGTCACTAGGGGGTGTAAATCAAATCTCTGTGTCCTAGCATGAATTCGAAATATTAGAAGAGTAAGTATACCTAATTAACTTTGACTTTACTTAGCTTTATTTAGAAATAATTAGTAATAGATGCGATTCTTTTTGTTGTAAAGTTAGGTACCTACTTACATACCTTGAAACGATACCGGCGTATTATATTCAATAGGTGATTATAGACAAAATAATACAAAAAGTTGAATATCGACTCAGAGACTGGTCACTGAACCTATTTGTATTCTATGACTGAACTGCAAACAAATTATGTAATTCTAAATTTAAAATAGCTTTACAGAAGCCTTTTGTTTAACACAACTGGCAATGGACATCGGCTTCATTTTGACATTTGAAACCTAGCCTGGACTTAAATTGTCATTTTCGTATTGTGTGCTTGGTTGAGCTGTATTAAGAATACATTTATTCGTAGTTTTACAAAAATTTAACAAAAAATAAAAAATAAAACAAAGAATAGGTATAAGTAAAAAATAAACTATATATTGGTATGTATTGGGATGACAAATGGAAATGGACTTCAAGTTAGAGGCTGGCAGAACTAAGTACTTATTATTATTTTTATACTTCCTACTGGCTTATTGTTACCCTGGTAGATAGATAGATAGATGATAGAAAATACTTTATTGCACACCACATAATATAAATAAACAAAAATGGAAAAAAAAACAATGACATACAATCGGCGGTCTTATCGCTAAATAGCGATCTCTACCAGAGAGGTGGTAGGAGGTACGTAGGTATGTCTTTGTTGGTATGAAATGGCTTTTTGATAAAATTTTAATTACGTATTGGTCACTGGCGGTCACCCATCCACTTACAGACCATTTCGAACGTCGCTTCATAAAGCGCTCGTGGTCGTACTTGCATATTAGTCGTTCTTGATAGATCGTCGAAGTTATACAACGTTCGAAACGGCCTGTAAGTGGATGGGACCGCCAGTGGCATTTTCATCTGAGCGCTTCCGTGCTTCGGAGGGCACGTTAAATTGTCAGTCCCGGCTATTTAAGTCGTTAAGCCATGACGGAGGCCTTAAGGCGGCCTAAAAACTCCGTCACTAGAGTTGGCCACTGACTCATACGAACTTACTTACTTTTTTTTTGGAATAGGAGGAATAGGTACAGGTACGAAAAAAACTGCAAACATAATTAAAATTAGATAAAAACATTTGAATGACAGCCGTGTTGTGGTTCACGAACCATCTTATTTAATTCATACAGAATATTCGAATGATTCAAACATAGACTTTATTCTCTTGCAAATAAGATTCAAGATAGAACACACAGTGATAAGAAAGTGATTTGTCGTCTTCTTTGGCGGGAGTCTCTGGAACCACACATTCCAGATTTGAAAGTTAACGCCCGCGGAACGGTACCGTAACCGACGGCCTTTGGTTTCGCGCGCTTTTGCATCCTGTCAGTCAATGCACTGTCAAATACAACTCTATTTTCTAAGTGCAAAGGTTGATAATCGTTTGAATGTTTTTTTGTTTACACGTCACTTGACAGATAACTTTTTTGAATGGGACACGGCATGAGATTAGCTTGCTATTAGGTCTTTCTCGGAATGTTGTTGAGTGGTAAAGCTATTATTTTTATGTATGTGTGTAGTTTGCGTTCCGCTTATACTATCACTAGCTACAGCGCGCAGCTTCGCCCGCGTGGTACCATTTTGAATAGCCTATGTGCTATTCCAGGTCACTATCTCCGCCTATTCCAAGTTTTATCCAAATCGGTTTACTGGTTTAGGTGTGATTGATTGTAAAACTTATTCGATTCTATAATATTGAAACACAAACATCTAAACAAACTCACAAACTTTCAGGTTTATATTAGTGGGCAGTGTAGATTAATAAGAGCTTAGTAGTTGATACGTACATCCTAAATTTATACATATATTGTTTAAATTTATACATATACCCTGTTATTAATAAACACGAACTTGGTTGGGATTAGAGCTAATCCAAAGCATAAGGCAGTAGTAGGTCAAATCTGTATTAATAAAGAAAGACCAAGGAGGAAATAAGCTAATCCGACGCTGCCCTCGGAGCAAGAGTTACGCCTAGGTGCAACCTAGTATAGAGATGGAGTAAGCATACTCTATCATGAATTTTGACATTTTACTTCATAATATTCATGTCATATCCAAAAAAAGGTTGTGCAAATAGGATGGATATGTTGATGGTTTGAGGAAAAATTTAATGAGGTTGGATGGATACCAATTACGATAAATGGGGCGAGTGAAAATTTACAATATTCGTACAATTTCATTTTATGATCTCGAAGAAACTGAATTTAAAATCCAAGTAAGTATAGATTTTGAGGTAAAAAATCATTTAACATTAGCAAGAAACAAAAAAAAACAGTTAAAAATGACTAAACACAGTAAATACTTTTTTTATGACTAAAAACTTTTTGGTCAATATTCACTTGACCAAAAATTTTGAGAAGAATAAAACCTCTAACCTCTTTGAATAAAACAGATTATCAAATACAAATTATTGTCTATCTCTGTCATTCATATAATTAGTGACAGAGACAGACAATATTTTGAATGATAATAATATTCGTTCATTCACTCGTTTTTATTTTAAATTTTATGGGTTGCCATAACGCACGCGCTAGTCCCGATGCAAGAAATGTATTACTGATTCGAGATAACTACCGATTTATTAATAACCTTAAACTCATCATGTTACTCCAAGAAGTAACAGTTCTGAGAGCAGTCTCGGATTTAGCTAGAATTAGGGTTTTCTAATTAATAAGGCGGATATTGTTTAGGTGTTTTTGACTTACTTAACTTAATATTACTCATGTATTTAGGTATCTAATTTTAAATGAAACTTAGAATACTTATTCCATTTTTACCTTTGTTAATTCTCTAATTAGGTACTAGATACTTAAATGAAATAAATAAATAATAAATAATAATAAATAATGCTGGACTTTTAGCTAATCTGTCACCTAAAATATAAGTAGTTTATCAATTATCTGGTTCCCATAGTACAAGCTTTGCTTAGTTTGGGGCTAGATGATGCTGTGTGAAGAAATGTCCAACATTATTTATTTAATCTCGGAAAACATTCCTAATTTTAAATGGTTCACATAACTAAGACATAGCTTAGTTTGTGCTGATCTTAATGTTAATTTATTGATGTATTAATTTAAACATGGCTATAGCCTAAAGTAACATTGGAAGGTAACGCGGCATCTACAACACAAGTCTTGAACTTAGTGTAGATACCGCTACTTCATCAACCACAAGCCATCCTGATTGTAAAGTATGTGTAGGTATCTTACCTACCTAATTATGAAATACCTACCTGATTGTTAAATATTATAAGACCAACTAATTGTTGATTGTACTATGCTTGTTTTGAGTAAACTTAATTATTTATTTATTATTAAAATAATTAAGTTTGATATAAAAGTAAGTTCACCTAAAATCTAGAATACAATTGCATGACATTTCGCTCAACAAACCCTATCCTTTCTGATAAACTACATATTTTATATCATTATTACTTCTTAAACGAAGCTTACCTTTTACTAGTTCCTAAAAAGCTTATTTTATACAATTTCTTCGTAAAAGTCATTAGTTAAACCCATTTATTAATTGTTTCTAAAGCTTAGCTGTGCAATTCCCTGCAATGGCCATGCAATTGTGTGGATTCTGTAGTTCACTGAATAAAGCTAGGTTGGTAATTAAATGCTCCGTTTTATTTTGTTTACGATAAAGTCCAAAATAAAATGGCTATTACAGTTACATTCTAAAAATGTCCTAATTTTTGTAAAAATTAAGTACCTAAGTATTTGTTGGTGGAATTAGTCAAGACCATTTTGCTTGCTCTGTAAAACAGCTGCTAAAGAAGCTCAGAGACGCCATTTTAAATATAATTATTACATTTAGTAAAGTCACTTTCAATAAATAAATAAATAAATAAAATTAGTAAGTGAACAACAGAATCGACACCAATGGCTATAACTTTTTAAATTTTATAACGGGACTTAATCGCGTAGGTATAACATTTGTTTATTTACCTCGTATATTAGAGGGGTGACAGACAAGGTTGGTTCTTTGCTGAAGAAGTACGCAATTAAGACCGTCTTCACTCCACTACTCAAGATAGCTTCACAAGTAGGAACAGTCAAGGATACTATACCCTATCAAACACCTGGTGTATACAAGGTCGATTGCAGTTGCGGCAGTTCTTATATTGGACAGACCAAGCGGACTATTGCTGAGCGTGTCAAAGAACATATCGCAGCTGTCAAAAATCGCCAGGTGTATAAATCAGCGATAGCGGAGCACTTGCTAGAATCAGGATCAAACCACTGGATCGAGTTACATCAACCTTTAGTCCTTTCCAATGATCGCCATTATTATACTAGAATTGTGCGTGAAGCAGTTGAAATAAAGAAACACAAAAATTTCAACCGGGAATGCGGCTACAAACTGTCATCAACGTGGGATCCAGTGATAAAAAAGTGTTCGGGTCGTGTAAGAACGTCTAGTACTAACTTGGATGTTGTCAGTGTAGTGTGTCGCGACCCTAATGTTATTTTGTGTTGACCGAATGAGGGTAGTTTCTCATCGGTCGAAGAGGCGAACGAGTACCGGCGGGCAGTCTTCTCGTGACCACGGTAGCTGTAACGCTACTGAAACGTCGAGGTAAATAAACAAATGTTATACCTACGCGATTAAGTCCCGTTATAAAATTTAAAATGTCTTCGAGTCGCGAAAGTTTAAAATGTGTATTAATGGCTATAACTGTTCTAATGAGAGAAAATATGGCGCCTTTCTGTAATCTTCTGTCGACGGATTTTGAACAAAGAACGAAAAAATGGTAGCTCTTTGCATTGGCGGCTACTCTCACTGATGTTTTTTTTAACTATGGTTTTTGTGACTACAATGCTGGGTAATTGTTTCTCAGTCACAGATAAAATACTTTACCTTCGGTTTAGTGTAGGTACTAGAGGTGTGCGCCGATCGGCGCGGCGCACGCCGCCGACGATTTTGTCCACGCCGCCGCCGCCGACGATTGTATCGGCGTAAAATCGGCGCCATTTGTTGCTTTTTTTTAGATTATAGGGCAAAAATCTTTTGATAATAAATCGATGACAATTTAATACCTATCAAATTAAGTTTTACTTGTAAAATAATCCATTTTCTCCGTGGACGCATCAGGCGAACTGTAAGCGGATAACTGTTTGCCTCTAGTTCGCCTCCCTCTAGATATCTGTGCTGTATTATACACTTCATATCCAATATCCATACCGCGCGTACTGTACGGATATGAAAGTGTCCATCCAGTTTGCGACGTTTTGCTTGCCAACTCAATCAGCGGCTGAGTCGCAGCGAACGATTCTAGCGGTCGGTGGCTCATTTCACTCACAACGCCCGCGCCGCGCGGCGTTACGCGTTCAGTCAGTACGAGCGAACAGTCAGCCGCTCATCATCATCAGCCTATAGCAGTCCACTTTTGGATATAGGCCTCCCCTAATGAGCGCCATTGCACCCTGTCCTTAGCTCAACGCATCCAACATCTACCAGCAGCCTTTCGCAGATTGCCACCACCTGGCCGGAGGGCGTCCTACACTACGTTTGCCGAGTCACGGTCTCCACTCAAGAACTCGTTTACCCGGTTTACGGTTATCGGTTCTTCGGCAGATATGGCCAGCCCACTGCCACTTCAGCTTGCTAATTCTCTCGAGTTATGTCGACCATTTTAGTTCTGTCACATAGTCTCGTGGCGGATTCTATCCTTCAGAGAACCTCCAAGCATAGCTCGTTCGTTCCATAGCTCGCTGAGCGATTTTAAATGGTCTAGTCATACTGTGAGTGTCCACGTTTCGGCTCCATATGTCATGACAGGTTTTAAGACATGCGGTATGGGTGACTAGAAAACTGGACGTAGTTTTCCAAATGGCTGCCCAACCCAGCTGAATCCTCCTCTTGGCCTCCTCTTCACCTCTCTCAAAGTTGTCTCTCATCATCAATTGGCAGCTCAAATAATAGCCTACTGCTGCTGGATGATCTCATCCATGTCTTTCCCACAATGGCCTCAATATCATCCACCCACCTGGCTGCTGGTCTGCCTCGGCTTCTAGCACTTCTCCTTGGGTACCATTCGGCCAGAGCCTTACACCACCTGCCATCACCAAATCTGGCCAAGTGCAACACGTTCTGCAATACGGTCTCCGATATCTGCTACTTTTGTCCTCATGCGAATATCCGTATTGCGGACTCTGTCTAGCAATGATATGCCGAGTATGGCATTCTCCATGGCCCGTTGTGCGGCCCTCATTTTGTGCACAGTTTCCTTAGTGGGCGAACGTCTATGCTTCGGTGCCGTATGTCATTGAGGGCAAGCAAGACATATTGATTAAAAAGCTTGGGTTTCAGGCATTGTGGCATTTTGCGGTCCCTGAAAATCTCTTCCAGCCTACCAAACGCTACCCATCCTACCTGTTTGTGACTCATGATCTCCTTGGTTCTATGCTCTCCGCTGAAAGATAAACAACAGTGTCCAAGATAGATGTAGTGGTCTACCATCTCCAGGGTCACACCACACCGCCAATGGCAATGCTTGTCTGATTTCCGGAGATGTTAGACATGATCTGCATCTTAGACATGTTCATCCTTAGGCCTACCTTCAAAGAAGCATCGTAAAGGTCTTTAATCGGAGATCTTGCAGGTGGTCGCTAAATAGAATGAGATTATCTGCAAAACGGAGGTGCGACAAGTTCCCATTGCATCAATTTTAAAATGTCCTCCAAAACTGCAGTGAAGAGCGCCTTGTCTTGAGCCTTTCGCGCTCCCCTTTTCAGAGGAATCTCATTAGTGAGTGCGTGCAAGCGAACTTTCATCGATGTCGCATCGTACAAATTCCGTAAGAAAGTTGTCTCTACCTAACTGCAAAATCTGCCCGAGATATGTGGTGTACTGCGAAAAAAACTTCAATAAGGTGACCATTTACAGCGAAAGGTCGCGGATCGATTCGGTCATTGACCATGACTTTGGTCTTATCCAAATTCATGCCGAGACTCATCGCTCACGAGGCTGATGCTAGGCCGTCCAGCATTCCATGTAGCACCTCCAGCGACTTCGCCAGTAAAAATATGTCATCTGTGAATCGTAAGTGTGAAATGTGCTCGCCGTTTATGATTATGCCCATACCTTTCCAGTCCAGTGTCTTAAAAATATGTTTGTGAATAGTTTCGGAGATATGACATCTCCTTGTCTCACTCCTCTGCGCATCGCGTTGTATGGGCTTAGACTGCTGGTCTTGTACTCGGATGGTGGCGACTTCATACAGACATCTCAAAACTTCGATATAACGATAGTCTATTTGGCATCGCTGCAAGGGCTGTTTTGGAAGAAAACAGCCCAGGGGTCAGACAGAGAGCGACAGAGTCAAAGGCTTTCTCACAGTCCACAAAAGCCTAATTCAGGGGCTAATTACACTCTTCGGACTTCTGTATAATCTGAATCACTGTGTGAAGCGGTCTATGGTGCCGTATCCTCCGCGAAACCAGGTCTGTTCCGGCGGCTGGAACTCGTCTCATCTTCTGGCGAGACGATTCGTAATAACCCGAGAGAAAAGCTTATAAACGTGGCTCAGGAGCTAGATGGGCCTGTAATTTTTAAGAAGAGGCTTATTTCCCTTCTTAAAAAACAGAACCACCAAGCTCTCGTTCCACGCCTTTGGAATTCTCCCTTAATTATACTGTCCACGCCGATTACGCCGATTACGCCGCCGCCGCCGACTGATTTAAAGCCGGCGTCCGCCGCCGGTCAAGAAGGCATCGGCGCACACCTCTAGTAGGTACTAAGTTTTCGTGTACTAATTTTTATAGAGAAAAAGAGTTTCTTTCGTACTTTTAGAATTGGTGCCTTGATAGCTATGTAGGTAGGTAGGTACTAACTAGGTACAAAAAAACAGGATTATATTCTTAAGGAACAGTATTTGACTTTTAATTGAAATTGAAAAAAAGATTTCAACAAAATGAGAAACCGATTAAACTCATTCTCATTTTGGTTCAATCACTGTTAAGCACAAATCTTTTAAAATACCTTGACTGACCCGGATTCATTGCTCTCGAGTGTATAAAAAGCTATTCCTGTCTTATTTGAAATACGCCTACATTTTGCATTGCAGACAGCATTACCTACCATTGACAATTTGAAATTAAAACCCATGGCTGTCTAACCAATTTGTATGCTCATTCTGTCCTATTTTTAGGTTCCAAACGAGTAACATCGCGATTCACAGCTTAGTGCAAATTCTCTGTCCTTGACAAAATCCGGATGACGGATGAGCAAGACTTAAAATGTCTGTCGGTTTCCGGTTTAACGTATTCCAAGCGTCAGGTTTTGTGCCTCACTTGAGCCACGTCATATTATATTATGTAGGTACCTACTTATGTACTTAGTATTGGGAAGAGCTCTGTGAGTGAAGGAAATGCGTGCATGTAGTTACTCTGAGGTGCGTGACGGCGAGAAGCACCAAGTTCAGGGTAGTGATTTAGATTTCAGTGGAATGCAATCGTCTGCTGTTCAACGTAACGCAACCAATCACAGTGCAAGAAACGTCAATTTTGGATCAATTTCTGAACTATGATTGGTTGCAGTTGGTTGAAAAGCTGACAGATTTCGACCTGAATGCATTCCGTTGGTCTGAATCACTAGGCAGTTCTGGTTTGAAAGGGTAGTCTATAATCTCTGAGTAAAAGGGCTAAGAGGCACGCCAGCATAGCTAACAACACCCAACCACACGTATATTATACGAAATTTGCAAGAGTGTGCGAATAAATGAGGGTGTATTGACATTTTTTATGAATAAGTGTGTATTTAAAATGCGTTCGTGTGCTACCTTGTCCCCCGCAAAAACCTGCAGAAAATTTAGAAAGAGGAATTCTGTCAATAACTCGTCCATTCTATTTTGTCTGAGGTTTGAATATAGACATCGTCCTTCAACGGATTTTTCATTTCGTGAAAATTACGCATAAAAACGAGCTTTTTATGTTGAAACTCGTAAGATACGAGTGTAAAATATTTATGTCTTTGGACGTGCCTCTAATTACTAGGTGCAGTCAGCAACGAAAGTCGATTAACATTGTTTCACATAAGATGCCGAAGAACCGATAAAACCGTTTGGGTAAACGAGTCAAAAAGTCAAAAAGCATTTATTCAGTGGGACCGTCACTTTGAAACGTCTTAAAACTAGGTGATTTTACTCCTGTTCCTTTGCGACCATCGCGAGTTCTTGAGTGGAGACCACGACTCGGCAAACGTAGTGTAGGACGCCCTCCGGCCAGGTGGAGTGATGATCTGCGAAAGGCTGCTGGTAGAAGCTGGATGCGTTATAACGCATCCATTGCCCCCTTTCTTCAGCTTATAAGCTGAAGAAAGGGGGCAATGGCGCTCATTAGGGGAGGCCTATGTCCAGCAGTGGACTGCTATGCTTCCGAAATCCGAAACATCATGATGGCCAATAGCCAACATTGTGACAAATTCTGAAGATTAAAATAAATAATGCTGGACTTTTTCACACAGCATCATCTAGCCCCAAAGTAAGCACTAAGCAGAGCTTGTGTTATGTATGGTTAATACATGATTGATATACTGCTTATATACATTTTGTTTATAAATACATACATATTATACATAGAAACACCCAGACCCGACAAATACTTGTAGATCATACAAACATTTTTCCCGCGGCGGGGATCAAACCTGCAACCTTCTGTGTCGCAAGCGGACCTTCGTCCACTACGCTACACAGCCTGATTTCACCCACTGCTGGGTCGGACTCAGTGACGGCCCGCGACGTGTACAATATCGTCTGCCCATCTGGCCATACAAAAAAATATATTATATTAGGGTTAAATATATTTAGATTAGGTTTTAGTCCAATAAAATCTCATAAGAAAAGACAAGTTTTAAAAAAAAACGAAAAGGAATGGCGATTTAAAAAGACATGCTGCGAAGTAGCTCCGACTTTGTTGCTGGCTGTACGTGAAGTCGAGGTGGGCCTAGTGCCATGTAAAAGGGATATTTCCTGGACATAATCTGGGTGGGCCTTTGATGTGGCCATTGTGTTAACTAGACTTTTATAGTCTACGTGGGCTATAAATAGCTATTTGACAATTCTATCAAAATGCTGATTAATTTAACGACTTGATCATCGTCCGGTTCTGAGATTTGGCATCAAACAAGATTCGGAAGGCTAAAACAACTAACTTATCACCATAGACGACTTAGCCAATTCGTCTGTGCATATCACGTAAAGGGTGCCTAGTATTAGTTCTTTACGCGTTCGGTATCGTCGCCGTAAACGCAGATTTGTATGGGAAAATAGCAGCGCCATCTTTTGGTACTCGCTCATTACTAATGAAAACCAGTACAAATCCACGTTTACGGCTTCGGTACGTAACGATGAAGTCGAACGTGGTGACACTCATACTAAGGACTCTGTTCCTACTACAGTTTTCTACTTTATCACGAGCTCATAACGGTGAAGGAAAACATCGTGAGGAAACCCGCAGCTAAGTCTGCTCCACACGTATTGACGTTGTCTTTCCTGTGGACAACGATTAAGCTGAGAGGATGGTTTAGGTGCTACAAGCCTCCATCTCAAACAATGTCCCAGGCACTAGCGTCCCGTTCAGTGTAGGCATAGGTTGCCTCCTGACACTGTATAAATCATCTAATGTGTAAAGGCCTAAGTTTATTTTTACAGTTCCTACGCACAACGAATCTTTAGCTCTCTGAAGTTAGAAGCACTAAACATTGCGTAGTTTTGGTAGAGTAGGCGAGATAGCACGATGCAACAAACTAAGCGAGTGAGCGAAGCAGCTATACAACGCTGGCTTCGTCAAATATGGGTTCTGCGTAGCTCAGAGAGCTAAAGATCGGTTGTGCGTAGGTACTATACTAACTTTTGTCAAATGTTCACTTGTCTCTGAATAACCTCTACATGGTAATTCATAACTTTTTTGAGGAAACAACTACCGTTTATTTAGTTTGTTATCACCACGACACACGTGTAATTTTTACCGTTTAGATTGTTATCATTTGACCGATAAAGCTCAATACCTACCTAGGTACATACATCTAGTGTGAGAGTCGCATGCCTCAGGGGAGCGAGTGAGCGATGACTTTTGACTGTGCCTAGCTCGGACCAAGAACCGAGCTAGGCACAGTCGACCAAGATCATTGGTCCTAGGTGCCTAGTCTTTTGATCTCTCGTAAAAATAGTTATTTACTCAGACAAACTAGAATGAATAAGTTGACAGAATTCCTCTTTCAACATTTTCTGCAGGTTTTTGCGGGGACGAGGTAGCACACGAACGCATTTTACACACACTTATGCATAAAAAATGACATACACCCTCATTTTATTGCACACTTTTGTTACTATGTGACGTGGCGTACGTAATATTATAGGACGCACATAATTTGGAATCATGTACATTTTGACAGAGGGGAAATTACAAAGTAGGGCGCATCTCATCTTTATAATCTAAGGTTATTTATAATACTTACCAAAGGGCATTTTCCCAATGATGGCAAAGGAAAAAAACTAAAATTACATTGTCAAATTCAAAGGATTTAAAAATTTCATTAAAATTCAACGCATGAGTGAACCGTGGAATAAATAATAGTGACTACCAAACATTCGGTAATAATTATTACATCATGACATTGACATTTACACCGTAAACTGGTACAAATAGGAACTGATAGAAAAACAGAACCTACGCGACTATTGTCATGTGATATGGTCTATCCCAAAGTCTATTCCAAATCCCACGTAGGTTACCTACATATCACAATCTTGCAAACGTATAAAATAATGCACTTATTAGTTTACGACGCACATGATTCGGAATCGTGTACATTTTGGCAGAGGGGAAATACGGTACAAGTTAAGGCGCATCCCGTGTAAATGATCTAAGGTATACACACAAGGGAGTTCAACGATACAATGGATTCTCATGTAGGTAACCTGTTTTTTATATAAATGTATTTATTTGAATGCTCCGGGTTCGTAGAAACATAATAGGTAGATATTGCCACAGCTGATACTCGTACCTAGATATTCATTATAATAGGTAAGAAGAACTGAATGAACATAGAATGAACGGAGTCGAATCATCGAAGTAATTTTGGTTTGGTTTCTTATTTGTAAACGCTACGCAGTACGCATAACTTACATTGAAGAGTGATTTTTATAATAAAATGATGTACTCGTAATAGGTATAATAAATAAATAAATAAAATAAAAAGCCTCTATTTCCCGTTAGTTTTTTACAAAAAAGTTTCTATTCTAAAGTTGTAAGTAAGATTAATTAATTCTAGTACTTATTGTTTTAATTTAGTTTAAGTAATCAGTTTTTTTTTATAGAATATATATAAAAATATAGAATATATATAGGTATATTAACAATGATATTAAATAAACTATAGATACCTATTCATAGTATCGAAGTTTGACAAAAACGCTTTGTTTGACGCAAACTGAAGTAAAAACTGTGTAAAAAACTGTGTAAAAACTGTGTAAAAAAGTAAGACCGTTTCTATGTTTCAATTTTAACGCGCTTGTAATGTATCTATAGTTTATTTAATATCATTGGATAATAAGATTAATGGATAATAGAATAGAAACTTTTTTGTAAAAAATTACCGGGAAATAAAGGCTTTTTTGATTATTTTACTAAGATTAGGACAGTCGTAACGTCCAGTCGTCCTACGTAGGTTAGATACATCTACGAATACTTGGTCGCATAAATAGCGCTCTGGCGGCTCCATTGTCTAAAGAGGCTAAATTTTTTTATATATAGTTTATTCGTTTATAATTATCTCGACCCACTGCTGCTGGGCAAAGGTCTCTCCCAAACTCCTCCAATGGTCTCTAACCTCTGCCGAGTTCCACCAATCGTCCTCAAAAGGCATCGATGTCATCTCGCCAACGTTAGTGCGACCTCTACCACAGAATACAGATAGAAATTATTTCTTAAACAATTCCTCTACTCCGCATAAAGACATTGTACATAATATATCTAGCTAAATGTTTTTTGAATAAAATAGCTCTGAACGGTGAAGGAAAACATCGTGAGGAAACCAGTTAGTATTCTTATAGGCGGCGATGGGCTTGCAACCTGTCACGTATGGAATACTAACTTCTGCAACATGTGGGCATGTATCAAATATGTATTTGTACATGCCTCTGACTACCTTAGACATCTTCAAAGGATCTGGAATATAAAGATCTGAGAGAATGTCTACCGCGCTTTGGGGATACAGTCGTGACCCTGTGTTTAAAATGGTGTGGAAGCTTACATGAGATCTAGAATAGAATAGGTTTGTATTGTAAACTGTTAATAATTACAAAAGATTGTGTATTTGTTATAAAAATATATGTAGACTTGTACGGGGAAAGCGTGGAAGTCTTTTTAAAAAACAATAAAATATTAAAACTTGAATTATTTATTGTTAAGACTTTAAATGTGTTTTACAATCAGTGGTTTGAAACAGAATGAATTTTAGTCTAGAACAAAGCTGTGAGGTCTACCAGCTCTACATCAGCAAATCTCACACTTTATCTGAACAACAGGACGCGAGCGAGACTCGCGTGGGCGCTTCATACGAATCGAGCCTTAAAGTGCATGATCAGCTACAAATACAGTATGAGTGGTTGATGTAGGCAACGTAACTCCTCCCTCCATAAGATCGAGATTATCCGAGGGATGAGGATTATCTCGACTTTTACATAAATTTCTGAGTTTATACTTAAATACTAACAATAAAAGACAGATTACTACAATTACGCAAAGCACAATGCTTCCTATACTAACACTTTTATATTCTAGAGCACTATGATTACTTTCACTATCACTACTAATTTCACTTTCACTTTTCTGCAATAAGTAATTCAGGAACTGGATATCAGCAAGATCGATTCCGTTGAGGTTGACAGGTCTTCTTAATATGTCTGAAGGTGTTATCTGTATCTTAGGCAGGTTGATTACTGGAAACTTCTTGTAAACTATTTCCTTTCCTAGATTCTGATGTTTCTTTAGATTCAGATCCTTTATCTTAATTTGGCAATCATCGTCCATAGTTAACAGGTAAGTTCCACTAACCGTTTCTTGTGTTATCTCGTCTTCACATAATTTCGTGAGTAACGTTTCGGTTTTAACGTAAATGATCCAACGATTAGGCTGTATAATGTTGGCTTTTACATCATTGATGGTAACCGGAACCGGATGACAACTCGAGATATTTGTGGAAAATTTCATTAACTCAGTAATACAATCGTCTTCGTCGAGCAGTGAGATATCGTTTTCATAGCACAGGAAACGAGCTTCGTCGATCTCGCGGCATGACTGGGAGAGCGGCCTAGCTTTCAACCCTTTCACAAGGACGTAGGGGTATTTAGGAAGGATGAGAGAGGTAAGTTCATTGACTCTATTATAGACAGGTAAGGGAATCAATTTAAAGTAATTATAAACTTCATTAATAATCAAAGGAATATGCATAATAAATTTTATCTGATTTTGTTTTATGTACGCTTTCATCTCTATACATTGCTCTATTTTAACTAAATTTTCAATATTAACTGGAAAAACTAATCTTTCTGATTTCTCAATTTTTTTTAACAATAATACTAACTCATCCGTATCCACAATTGATTGATGTAACAATTTAACTTTAGCGAAAGCAATAGCCGTTTCAATCTCATTCAGTCTGTTATAGAGTATTTGAAAGTTATGTATAAACATGTTATAAAAATGTATTATTTTATTACTAATATGTATTAATTTAGACTCATTTAAATTTCGGTGAATATCTTGAATGTTTTCCTCAATCTGAATGAAATTACTTTTAGTAGAGTTGGCTATCTGAGTAAACGAACCCACCATTTCGGCAACGATTGTTAATTTATTTGACATCGCGTTTTGTTTTGTTTTTACATCATGAATTAACCTTTCGTACATTACAGCATCGTCATTATCCAGATTACCAGTGATAGTCTTAATTAATGAACCGATAGGGTTTATCAAACCACGCTTAGATCTTACTGATGGAATCAATTGCTTATACTTTACTATAGTCATATTCATAATGTAATCTGTTTGTGATCCTACTTCAGTGAAGTCTGAATCAAAAGTTTTATTGTCGAAACAGCTTTCAACTTGCCTTTTCAATCTTATATAGCTATCTATATTTAATTCTAGTTCCTCATAAAGAAGCCTTAAATCTAAGATCTTAATGACAGTCCATGTGTCATGACTAATAACAGCTTGACCTTCCTTTACAGGTAGCAGTCCTGGGTTCTTGTCGATCTGCTGCAGATGAAGGGTCTGGCTTCGGATCACTTGGACCGCTAGAAGCAATAACCTGTGGAGGATGTCTGGTATCTTTAATTGGAACTTTAGTATTCCGTTTGTTCGTAGTAACAGGTACTACGTTTCTTTCTAGAGCTCCGATGGCCTGAGCTTTCTGATATCGTGGCTTGTATTTGCTACGCCTAGTATTTATGCCTTTAATAAATACTGTATCGCCTACGTAAAAGTTACGTCTTAGATGAACTAACGTTTCTTTAATTCCCCTGTGACTGTTTTTTCCTTCATGATATTTTACCACAACGTCTCGTTGTTCCCGTTTGCTATCTACATAAACTACTCTCTTAGTACATTCGTAAAACTTTACTGTTCCTCTCTGAAATAGCAATACTGAAGCCTCTGAAAACTGTTTACGATGCAATTCGTCTTCGAAATAAAAGAAATATTTTATTTTAGGCCTAATATAGGTTTTCAGAAATCTTTTGACTAATTCGGTATTATTTAAAGGTAGGTGAATCTTCAAAACCTTTTGTTTGTCCCTAGATAAATCTTTAACTGCTAATTCGTCTCTGTTCCAGGTATGGACGAGAATCTGATTCGGCTTGGTGTCTATAGCTTCCTGTAATATAAGCATACCGTCGGTATCTAGATTACGTGTCGAATGTACTGTACCAATACTTGCGTCGTCGCGCACTTCAGATGCGGATGCCGTAGTACTACCCAAAGATGGATGTGAGTAGGGTGATCGCGGTCTATTTCGATTAACTGATGTAGTACTTTTCTCCGAACCCGAAGAAATCAGTATTGGAGATGGCGTTCGCTCGTGTGGTGTAGATGTACGAGATACGTTCCGATCCTTTTTGTCTACATTAACTTTCATCGAGATGTTATCATCTTCACTTAAAGCATTTAACCTGATTTGTGATGAAGCATCTGTATTTAAATTTTGTTTTCCTTGATTAGTGGTCAAGGACAAGGGATTTTGGTCGAAATAAAATATATCACGATACCGATCCTGATGACATAATTCATTAATTCTATCACGCTCTTCTTTGCTCGTAGGATCTAATCGCAATTTATTTAAATTTTGGCTCACTAACTCATCATTCATGCAATCACCTTGCAACAAATTCATCTTACATTCCGAATTATTAAATTTCGTAGCCTCAAAATGTTCGTTGAACGTGTTACTGACATCTTCGTTGTATGTGTTATTATTTTCATACTCATTACCGTCGTTCTCGACATACACCTGACTATAGGGTTCGTCTGTGTAGTTGAGATCGTCCCTAGTCATATTTTGTCTTATCGGGGCTGTTACCATGGTAACGTCTGAATCTTGTAACCTAGGCTCTTGCTCTTGGCGCCGGCTACTATATCTATGCTGATTGCCTGCTTGGGGTTGGTTCTGAATACCGAACTTAAAACCGTCATGTTGGAATGGCGCGCGTTGTGCGGATGCCTGACCAAAGGTACGTTGGGGCAGGTTTTGGTCTAACCCGAATCTATAACCTTGCGTGGGT
This sequence comes from Epirrhoe alternata, assembly GCA_963565295.1. Classification (NCBI taxonomy): domain Eukaryota; kingdom Metazoa; phylum Arthropoda; class Insecta; order Lepidoptera; family Geometridae; genus Epirrhoe; species Epirrhoe alternata. Next base: position 4,545,738 of record OY751403.1, read on the forward strand.
TGCGCATATTGCATTTGTTGAATAAAATTTGGACGGAACCCACTTTGATTTTGTTGCGGAACCCCAAATCTAAAGTTATTCGGCTGTCTAAAACCGCTATTTGTCGCTGAATTGAATGTTGGTCTAAAACCTTGGGTCACTGGATTAAATTTCACTGGATTATGTGAATTTGGTAGCTGCGATGACATTTGCTTTAGTTGTTTGTTTTTAGTATCATATTGAAACTTAAAGTTCACCTCCTCAGTCACAATGCTTAAGGCTTTTTCCAAGGTAGAGCACCCTTTTAAACGCACAATTCGAATCATGTCTTCTGGTAAATTATACAAGAATACATTAAGCGCAGTGTTGTTGTAAACGATCATTTTCGCCGCCTTGATTCCTTCATCGGTAAGTCTATTTACTTTCGCAAATAAAGAACTCCTAATATTCTGAACTCGATGACAAAACTGTAAGTACGTTTCGTTTTGTTTTAATTTCAAGGTCTCCAGTTGAATAGCAATACATTCCTCTGATCGAGGGTCACCGAAATGCTGTGTAAGCAGGTCTCTTAACTCTTCATACGACGTAATATTCGGGTGGTCACTCAATAGAGCAGCAGCTTTACCTGTGAGTCGGCTCGATACGGCATGAAATAAATAAATATTCTGTGCCGCATTTCCTACGATCTTACTACCATTAACAACATATTCACACTTGGATATGAATAAGTTCAACAAATTCTCTTCTCCGTCATACTTAGGAATAATCGATAGAGTTTCTTTAGGTATGGCCTTGAACTCCATTTTTAAAATTCACACTTATTTACTACACTTGATTAATTGAGTTACCGATTTAAGTGTAAAACAATATAAATCCTAACTAAAACTTAATTAATTGAGTTACCGATTTTTGTGTAAAACAATGTAAATCCTAACTAAAACTTAATTAATTGAGTTACCGATTTTTGTGTAAAACAATGTATATCCTAACTAAAACTTAATTAATTGAATTACCGATTTTTGTGTAAAACAATACAACTAAAACTATACAAATTAATTAACGCTTACGGATCTGTAAATGTGGTACAAATCAGTCTGCCAATTTTCGTGCAAACAAAATCAGATAAACGCAATTAATAGGCTCGACAATGTTAGTTCGAGAAATGATGGAATAGACACAGGAATATGAAAACAGGATAAGTGAAAAGGTTTACTCACAAGCTGCTCGATCCCATGTCCTCCAGGTGATTCTGTCACTTTATCACTGATTCTCACGCTTTTCCAGAGACGAGAGTCGTATTTATTTGGTTCGGTATTTTCCACGTCCGCTAATTGTCGGTTTCGTACGAATTTCTATGTCCGTGACACCGATTTTTGTGTGTTCACGAGCTTAGATTTTCGGGAAATCGTGGAAATTCCACTAGGCTGCGCCAGACTTGTACGGGGAAAGCGTGGAAGTCTTTTTAAAAAACAATAAAATATTAAAACTTGAATTATTTATTGTTAAGACTTTAAATGTGTTTTACAATCAGTGGTTTGAAACAGAATGAATTTTAGTCTAGAACAAAGCTGTGAGGTCTACCAGCTCTACATCAGCAAATCTCACACTTTATCTGAACAACAGGACGCGAGCGAGACTCGCGTGGGCGCTTCATACGAATCGAGCCTTAAAGTGCATGATCAGCTACAAATACAGTATGAGTGGTTGATGTAGGCAACGTAACTATGTACAAACAAAATCTGTTTTGGTTTTTATTTATTTATTTAGTTGCACCAACAAAGTGAACACCAACACAAGCAATAGAAATACTAATAGTTTTTGTTATTATACGTACGTCAAGTAATAGGTTTTAACCGTACTCAAGAAACTAATATATATTTTGTCCGATTGAAGAACAAAAACCTACCAAAATGGTATAATTTTTGTTTACAGAGTCCCGCTATCCCGAAAACGCTGGCAACATTAGACAGGGGAGCGCGCGCGCAAGTATTATTATTCATTCATTCAGTCAGTTACCGGTCGACCGCCGTAGCGTCCACGTCGCTCCGCTAAACGCCAATCAGCTGTGAATTACTGATAAACAAAACATGAAATTTTAGATTGCGGTAACAAACTATAACAATGTGGGATGAGAACAAGGATTGTGAAAACAACTGCCTGTGTTCCGGGTAAGTGGAATCTAATTGGACCTTTTCGGGTGATCCAGATTCGAATTTGGAATGAGCTCGGGGTCGGTTCAATTATGATTATTTTATCAAACCTCCGGGCTCGTTCGAATTTTGAATGGGTATAAAAACTTTTTCTACTTCATTGACATTATATTGTAAGCTTCGATTTTCAAAAAAAGCTCTGTTCAGGATTTCTTGAAGGAAGAATTTGCGGTTACGTGGTTTTTAAACTGGATTTTCTAGTACGTACTAAGCGCTTACCTACTTTCTGGCTAACATACTACGAGCCCCAATGCAAAATAGTTCGTCTAGTGTGAAATTTTCTGTGTGAGATTTTTTCTAACTTCATTATTTTGTATATCTATATAAAATATTAAGCTGTTCTACTATCACATGTCGCGTTACTTATGCCATTTTGTAATTATGAACCAATAATCTATTTTAGCTTTTTAAATTTATACATATCCTGTTTTAAATTCGAAGAAGTTATAAGCAAAATAGTTCGTCTAATTGTTAATCGATGCAAAAGAATTCGTCTATCGGTGAGTTAAATAAGATTATTCCTTCTTTGTACAATTATGTTGCATAATTTAAATTTGTAAAAGTAATTCTGTGTCATTCGTCAAGTGAGACAGTATAAATCTGAAAATTTCAGCTTTTTTCATTAGTTTTTAAATAACAATGGGTCGTGGCAAACCCGTGTGTGAAAAGCTTCGAAAGTGAATAGTTTGTGGGGTCGATGCTGGCAAATCAAGTTACCAAATATCTAAAGACTTGATACTTCCCAGGTCTACAGTTCAATCTATCATTCAGCACTATAAAAAGAATAGAACGACTTCTTGTTTGAAGAAAACTGGTCGACCACGCATCACAAGTGCAGGAGAAAACAGAATTCTGAAGAAAATTATCAAAAATAATCGTCGTGCTTGAGCTGGAGAACTCACGGTGCAATGGAAGGATTCACAAAGACGTCTAAGTTGATACTTGCCAAAGAGTCTTAAAAATAATGGGTTACGGATTTTACACCGCTAAGGAGAAACCACTGTTGACTGCTGTACAAAAGAAAAAGAGGTTGAAGTTTGCTCGTGATCATTTAAATTGGACTTCCGATCAGTGGCGTAGTATCATTTGCAGTGATGAGTCCAAATTTGAAGTGACAGTCGTCGATGAAAGGAAAAAAGGGATTCGGAACAAAAATGAGGCATTTCATACTGATTGTCTCAAACGCAAAGTGAAGTTTCCGGCGTCTCATAAGATATGGGGCTACATGTCTGCACAAGGTGTTGGTGGTATGCAGTTTGTGGATGGTTCTATCAATGCTGCAAGGTATCAAAACCTTTAGGAAGAGAATTGACTGCCCTCTACAACGTCACTTTAGCATCAAGATTCCTTCGTTTATCAACAGGATGGTGCTTCCTGCCATACTGCAAGGACAACAAAGACGTGGCTACTGGCGAAAAGCATCCCTACAATCGAATGGCCATCTAACAGCCCGGACTTGTCGCCGATCAAAACCCTATGGTGGAAAATGAAAAAAGTTCGGCGTAAAAATCCATCAAGATCGAAGAGCGACTTAAAGGCTAAACTCTTGGCTATCTTGGAGTCAATTACGCCTGAGGAGTGTGCAGCGTTGGATGCAACCATGCCTCTTCGCATTAAAGCTGTCATTGAGAGCAAAGGCGACACAACTAAGTAGTAGACGAACTATTTTGCGTGAGTGACAAGGGTAGACGAATACTTTTGCGTTATGTTTTTTAGAATATTTTTTATTTTTTTTTACGTTATGTAAAGTCAAAAAGAATTTCAGTTATGTTAAAATAAACTTTAAAATGTTCCTCAAATTGTGGTTTACTTTTTACTAAACGTTCTTAATTATTTTACCAATATTTACTTTCTATATTTTACGCTTTGCACTGCTTTCCATACTAGACGAAGTATTTTGCATCGGGGCTCGTACTAGATAACCCATCTACCTAAACCTAGAAGGTGTACCTACCTACCTAACCATCTTTTTAATAACCTCTTGAGTTCAATCAAAATTAATATCTATGAATAGAAAATATTATGTGCTACCAAATAGTGCGAAGCAAAAAAAAATTAATGCGCTCTATAGCATATCTACATCTTTATCAGTTCGAAGTTTAAAAATCAAAGCCTTGACTTACGTCATTGGCATGGCAGCCTTGATATTCGGCAAGTCGTTAAAGGTCGCTGAACTCTGTTCTATGGCGAAGAAATTGCGCGCGAAAGTTTTCATTTCGTTGAGTGAAAGGGAAAATTGGTCTATGGTTTTATTAGGTCTATGGGTCTCTAGATGGGGTATTTGAAGGTCGTAGGTTCGAATGCCATCATTAGACATATCGAATCGACCTAAGCACCTTATTCAATTAAGTAGGTACCTACCTAGCTTTTTTTTATTACGTCAGAAAATCCATTATGGATACCCGACCGCCGTGGGGACACCGGAAGGATTATGTCGGACTCTCACCGACTAAAAACTGACGCGTGGCCTGCCTCCATGCATGTCAAGGGGCTCTGGGATCTCCTACGGAACACACCGGTGCCCCTCGCGTTTTGCCAAAGCACTGTCCCGGGAATGGCACCCACAGCCACGCCCGGCACCCTCGCGGTGCTTACGGCCGCCGCCCTCCCGGGGTCCGCATCATGGACAGTCGAAGTCCCCACTTCAACCACGCGCACCCGGAAAGTTCCCTGTTTGGCAGGGGATACCACTCCGCCCCCCTTACGGGGGACTGGCGGTGCGGTACATTAAGTATTGCGAACAGTTCTTCCAATTGATTTAGGCATTCGTGAAGTTAGCCGTCTGCGCAGAACACAGTTTTGTGTGAAAAAGCGCTCACTGCGCAGACAAACAGCTAACATGATTACCAACATGATGTAGAGCATGTTATCGCCAGAAACAGCCAATTAAAATTAATAAAAATGCCGCCAAAACTAGGTTGGGCTGATAAACTTCATAACAATAATTCACAATTTATTTTACGTTTCGTAAGATGACAGCGTTGGCCTGGGATATACCTAGCCACGCTCGAGAATACGAATAACAAATTCGAATCCCGAATATATTCAATCAAATCATGCCTATAACACGATACTATTCTGGCATACTAGGTACCATTGTTCTTCAACGGAGAAAGAGCTATATTCTGTGGCAGAGACAAAAGTGGTATGGTATGGTGTAAATGTCCTTTAACGCGGTAATCTAACTGTTAGATAGACACTAGAATGAATCTCTACACTCGTGTCTAATCCGACAAGTAGGGACACAAGAAAAACACCAAAATACCTACGCAAGGCGCAAGCTAACAGCCGCACTCGGGAGACGTTCCTGAGCAAAGATTTAGGCTTAGATCATAAAGACGGGAACCTTTACCTTGTATTCCCCTCTGCCAAAATGTACACGATTCCGAATCATGTATTTCACGATTCCGAAATATGTAATCCGTCTTGTATTACGTACCGTACGTCATACTCACACACGAAATTTTCAAGTGTATTGGGAGAGTTTTTATGCATAAGTGTGTGTAAAATGCGTTCTGTGTGCTACCTCGGCTCCCGCAAAAACTGAAGAAAATGTTAAAGGAGGAATTCTGCGAATCGTCCATTCTTTTTCTTTTGAGGATTTAGACCTAACTACCTACTAAAGAAGTGCCATCAAACAACTTTGAGTGGGGCTGTAGTCGTTCGAGGACGCTTTTCGGGCCTAGCTCACGTATAGGTAATGAATCTCACTTCTTGTGTCAAAAAATATCCTTAATTAGGTACTAAGTCAATCGGAACTATCATGAAATCAGCCATAAGGTAGCCCATCTGGTCATTCCCAAAATGGCGGCAAGAGAGTTCGAATTACAAACTCAGTGAACACATGGTTACATCCTAGGAAGACTTTTATAGGGTTTTTCATTATAAACTAACTTTATTAACTGGGTTCCACAAATAAATTAAAGAATATTTAAGTACTTAATGTTTTTTTTGTTTTGTTATGAAAATCCCGAGAAAATCGATAATGACTATCCTTTCAATTCATTGTTGCTTCCTGTATAACTTAGTCCATTCGAGCGTGCGTGTGTGCGCTCGGATGTAGCCGGGCTGCGATTGGTGGAATGTCTGTTCACCTGTAAAATCATTATGCAACATGTCCTAAAAAATCAATAAAAGATAAATTATGAAATGAAAACTTATAACGGCTTAGGAATTAAATTGAAACGGTCAAACGTCTAAAATTGAAGCCCTGTCAGTTTGTGTAGTTTAAAATGAAAGACCTGTATAATAATTACTGCGCGCGGCTTCGCCCGCGTGGTACATTTAATAGCCTATATGCTATTCCAGGTCATCAGGTCATATCTACGCCTATTCCAAGTTTCATCCAAATCGGTTCACTGGTTTAGGCGTGATAGAAACAAACATCTAAAACTCACAAACTATCAGCTTTATTATATTAGTGAGAGTTATTTTCAATCCGCAGGTCGCGGGATCGAATCCCGGCCGTGCATCAATCAATTTTGCGTTTCGTAAAAATTTATATGCGCTTTATCTCGAGCTCTGAACGGTGAAGGAAAACATCGTGAGGAAACCACATAGAGGTATTGTTATAGGCGGCGATGGGCTTGCAACCTGTCACGTATGGGATGGAATACTAACTTCAGCAAGATGTGAGCATGTATCAAATATGTATTTGTACATGCCTCTGACTACCTTAGACATCTTCAAAGGATCTGGAATACTTACATAAAAAGATCTAAGAGAATGTCTACCGCGCCTTGGGGATACAGTCGTGACCCTGTGTAGGTTTTTTTATATGGGATAGACACGTTCTACTATGCTCAACATGCTAGACAGGTGAAATGTCAAAGTTATGCGATTGTCTATGAACCGAATCATTGTTTGACGTTTGTTATAAGTTGGAAGCTTATCGCGTTTCCTGTCAATACACTTGCCCTTTAAATAACATTGTCCGTCTCTGAAAAGCCGTGTCGGCCGAATGGGGTTGTACCTCGACTTTCAATCCGATGGTCGTGGGATCGCATCAATGGATTTGCATTTCGTAAAATTTATATGCACTATAACACGAGCTCTGAACGGTGAAGGAAAACATCGTGAGGAAACCAGTTAGTGTTCTTATAGGCGGCGACGAGCTTGCAACCTGTCACGTATGGAATACTAACTTTGCAAGATGTGGGCATGTATCAAAATATGTATTTGTACATGCCTCTGACTACCCCCTTAGACATCTTCAAAGGTTCTGGAATAGAAAAAGATCTGAGAGAATGTCTACCTTACTTTCATTTTGTAATAGAGAAAAAACAATCTAATAAACATGAGTTGATTCAATATTTTATAGCTATTGCTATTACTAAGGAGTTTTTTGACTCCATCATCAGATCTTATTTATCTACACGAATATTTTAAAGAGGAAAGATTTTTTTGTTTGTTTGAATTGAAAAGGCTCCGAAATTACTGGACCGATTTGAAAAATTCTTTCACCATTAGAATCCTGCATTATCCCTGATAACCATAGGCTATATTTTATATTACACTAGCTGTCCGCCGCGGTGTTACCCGCGATCCCTCGGGAAAACTTCACTTCCCGGGATAAAATATAGCCTATGTTCGGGGATAATGTAGCATTCTATTGGTGAAAGAAATTTTCAAATCGGTCCAGTAGTTTCGGAGTCTATTCATTTCAAACAAACAAACAAATCTTTCCTCTTTATTATAGTATAGAAGATCAAGCTAGATAATTTTCAGCTGTTTGAGCTATAAGCTTCAATCCAAATAAAAACAAAATCGCTACCGCTTATAACTTACTCCATCATCCGCGACGGTAGCTGAGCGTGACGCGCCGTTAACGTCCAACACGTTGCGTTTACGTTACAGACGTTACATGCAACGATCTTAGATGGGTGACCGCCTAACGTTCTTCGTGACCGCGTGTATCTTTTGTTCTAGCAACAATCCTACCGTAAGTTACAGAAGATGTTATTATAACTATGCAACGATCTTAGATGGGTGACCGCGTGTGCTATAACGATGCTGCCATCTGGTGATATACCTACATTAGAATGTAAACAATGGCTTATAGCAACGATCTATCTTTGATGGGTGACTGCGTGTGTACCACTTTGAATATCCATAAAAGCAAAATGCAACGATGATGTGATGTTTGCCCGTGTTGATTATGAATATGTTTCTAATTTCTAGTATCTAAACTACTTACTTACTATTACCTACCTAACCTATTATGGACAGTATTATAAAAAAAAAAAAAAAACAAAAAAAAAAAATTATACGATAAAAAGTGGATAGGGGCATATTGTACCATAGACCACAAGTTTATATTGTACTGGGTGTAAAGAGAGCACTACTAAATATTTTTTGTGTTTTAAAAACGAAGAAGAAGACTAATAATAATAAAGCTGAAAGTTTGTGAGTTTGTTTAGATGTTTGTGTTCCAATCACGCCTAAACCAGTGAACCGATTTGGATGAAACTTGGTACAGGCGTAGATGACCTGGAGCATATAGGCTATTCAAAATGTTGTTACCACGCGAGCGAAGCCGCGCTGTAACTAGTAATAATATAAATCCCTGTCATAAAATCGTTTTACTCATATTGGTGTACAGATTATGGCTAAGCCGTTCTGTTCTGATCAAGTGGCATATTCCTTCAATTTGAATCATGGCCATTAATTATAGAAAAATCTAGGATGCACGCCCGGGATTAGAACCCACAACCTCTGCTTACGACCCTTTAACTACTAAAGAGTAACATACTTGACTTAGATCTATACTAATATTAGGAAAGATTTGTTTTTTTTTTTTTTAATGAATAGGCTCCGAAACTACTGGACCGATTTGAAAAATCCTTTCACCATTAGAATCCTGCATTATCCCTGATGAACATAGGCTATTTTATCCCGGGAAAGTGAAGTTTTCCCGAGGGAACGCAGGTAACACCGCGACGGACAGCTAGTCTCTTATATAGAAAAACTTATTCCTCAACTAAAAACTTTTTTTTACCCTATTCTACCGAGATAGGGTCAGGCTTATCCAAAGTCTAATACTCACAGAAGCATCATTAATGAATGAATAGATTCGTTAGCTACCCTCTACCCTCTTGTGCATCTGTTGAGTTGAATGACCCCGAGGGTGCGTATGCATCGATCGGCGCGAGCGCAGTCATTTCCTAGTTCCATAGTTTTAATACCATAGCACTACGATGATCAAATGATTCAAAGTGATCCCAGCGGTCCTACTGAATAAATGCTTTTTGACTTTGATGAGTGCTTGTGATGCACATGGTATTACTTAGTTGTCGTCAATACAAGTTTTAATTAATGACGCATTCGAATTTCGAAGATTTGAAAATCGAATATCGTTTTTTGTAGATAGACATTAGACGCATTCTTTTAATCTCACTATCTAAAATTCAAACTTAGAACGTCCCTTTTATTTCAAAATATATTAATGAGGTTGCATTCGATAATAGAACTTTTGAAAATGGAACAAAAAAATTCTGATCACAATATTTTAACGTCTATTGACAGTATCATATTGATTGCAAATTGAAGTGGCCTATATATTTTGGTTATCAGCAAAACAATAAAATACCGCGGTCTTTGAATCACCGAAACATTCGTAGGGGTGCGAAAATGGCAAATGATTGGGGTTTCATACCACCTGCCGATTACAGAATGTGTACATGAAATGTGTCTCTATAGTTTAGATTCTAGAGTCGAGAATCGTATGAAGTTTTTTTGTAATATTGATATCGATTTTGGTGCAATTTAACATCATGCCATTCTTGTTTCGAAACACGAGGCAGAATGCATTCAGAATGCGTTACCATAAGAAACAAAAAGATCTCTTTGCGCTATGAACAAAAGCGTAAACGTTCGAAATACGAACAAGACGTTCGAAATTCGAATCGACACGCGATGCTTACATATTTTCTTTTCAATGGCGATTTTTGCAATCATTCTTTGTCAATTAGAAAGTTAAATTCAGAGGTTTCAAAGGAATATTTTTGAACAAGGCGTGAAAATTATTTTGCAAAAAAAGATATCTGACAAAGCTCTTTGTTGATGAAAGTAAAAAAATTGTATTTACAGCAAATTAAATAGCGAGCTAAAACAATACCAGCTGAACTATTCCTATCACATTAGAAACATGAACACGAACTGGACTAGAATGTGTTTTTTCCCGCCACTAATGGGAATTGTTTGAAAAAAGAATAACCATAGACAATCCGTGCGCCGTTTTAAAAAAAGTAATGACATCCTTCGGTCCGATCGGAAAATTACATTGCTTGAGCTACTTAGGTTGCTTGGTGAACAGATTGTAGAATTTAACTTGCTTGCTTTTAAAGAATACACAAGATGCGTTAGTTTTTTGTACTTTATGAGCATCTAAACTTAATTTGACGAGCCTCAATTCTCTTTGACTCCCCACTGGAGCTTGACTTTTAGTTTTAAGATGGATCACCTAAAAGAATGCTAGGCCCCAAACCGTGTTTGTTGCCCTGATTCTTCACGGTATTGGTCGCGAAAGAAAAGGAGTAAAATTAGTTTTAAGACTATTCTAAGTCCTCCTGAATAAATGCTTTTTGGCTTTGATGGCGAAACCATTATTACTTCTTGAGATTTACCTCATTACATAGGTCCATTACATAGGCATTTAGTTAGTTAGGTCATCATCATCACAAGTTAATTATTAGTTTTTTTTTTTTTTTCAACATAGATAGATAGATAGATAGATAGAAAATACTTTATTGTACACCACATGGACATTACAAAATACAAACAAAGATACAAGAAAACATTTAAAGCGAAGTACAATGGGCGAACATATTGTATAGTGAAAGCTGTTGTACACTGTAAATTGTTATATATATCAGAAATGTGTATTTACTATAATTTGTATTTGGAAATGGTATACTAATAAATATATCAATCAATCACAAAAAGCTCAGCTCTTGTCGGTGCAATGATGCAACTTCCTCCACCTCTCCCATTCCAATGCGGTCCCCTTTACTTCTTAACACGACATGACAGCGATCTTCTCTTATCTGACTCATGAAATTGATTCTAGGCCTTCCTCTTCCTCGTCTTCCTTCCACTTTTCCTTCTATGATGTTCTTAATAAAGCTGTCATGTATAAGATGTCCAATCATTTTTCCTCTTCGATTTTGAACGGTGTTCATCAAAACCCTTTTCTCCTCAACTCTTCTCAGCACTTTCTCGTTGGTAACCTTCTCTGTCCAGCTAATAAACAAAAAAATTCACTTCCCCCCTTTTCTTTGCAATGAAGTTTTCTTAAGAAATATTCATCTGTCTAATGAAAAGCCGTTTCAGCGTGAAAAGCACCGAACATCGTCCATCCAGTCATCCGCATGTCCGCATTGTTCGCGTAATGTAGTAACAGTAAGATTACGATAATATTATATCAAGGACATATTTGGCGCCAAGGCCACCGGAAGCGCGCATCCGGAAGTCATGTATGTCACTGGGTAACCATCGACAATGGAGGGAAGTGATTGCAGGTGAAAATAAAAGTTTAATAGTGAGAGTAAAAGTGTATACTGGTGAAGTGCTGTGATCACTTAGAATAGTCTTTAAACTAATTTTACCTGTTCTTTCGCGACCAATACCGTGAAGAATCAGGGCAACAAACACGGTTTGGGGCCTAGCATTCTTTTAGGTGATACATTATAAGTTGCATAAGTATCTACTAAGCCTAGTCTTTCTGATAATGAACATCGTATTACCAGAAGTCGCGGGAGAGTGTAAGAATGTGAGAGAGATAGACGCAGAAAGGGATAGAAAATAACGGCCGGATCACGTAGCATTTTATCATCAAGATTTAGTTGAGGTTTATTGTAAGCTTACTCATATGATACAAAGTCTTGTTTCAACTCTGTGGCTACGAGTTCCAAGGTATACTAGCTTCGCCCCGCGGTGTTACCCGCGATCCCTCGGCAAGCTCCATAGCAAATTTCATAATTTCTGCGTCTTTGGGTTTAAAGTCGCTCTCTCTAACCATCTAGCATAGACCAAAATGATTACCGAAGTTCTTTGGTAACTTGGCTTGAAAACAATAAGTCAAAAAGCATTTATTCAGTAGGACCGCTGGGATCACTTTGAATCGTCTTAAAACTAGGCTATTTTACTCCTGTTCCTTCGCGACCAACCAATACCGTGAAGAATCAGGGCAACAAACACGGTTTGGGGCCTTGCTTTCTTTTAGGTGATATACAATATTACCGTTTGCTATCTTTGACTCATGTAAAATCACCTAAGTTTATTCATAATGAGAATCAACACTATTCATTCATAGCACAGAATCGATTTAAATAATGTCCTGTCCTGGTTACGCTGAGGTAATAGGAAATGACGTCACAATCACAATAAAAAGTGGCCGTGTTGGCATTTAGACACAATACTCATTCATTCCAAATTTGAATGTCTTAAAAGGAACGTAAGATTTTTTGAATTTCGAAAGAAAACCATAGATTATTGGTATGAGTCAGATTAGTTTTTGTTTTTTAGAGAAGAAATCTCAATGAATACGCATTTTCCTTTTTATTTTTTTGCTTCTAGAGATGGTAGAATATTGTAAGATTCATGGTCAAATGTGATCTCTTCTTAAATTAGGTAACTACCAACTTGTTTCTCGGTTAGTTATTAATATTTTTTATTTGTTTAAACCCGGTCTAGACTACTTCTGAATAAATTATGAGGTTTTTAAACTATTAAGACGTGTTTAGTTTCCTATAAATTTAAATTGGCAGTGTTTTTTATGAATCAGAAATTTATAAAAAATGCGGGGTCTGAATAAAATACAATCAAAGTTCACGTAAAAGTCGAAAATCTTCAAAAGGATTAAAAAAAGAAAGAAATCGCTTCTAAGCGATCAGACACCGCCCATTGTACATTGTCTCGTTGGATTCCATTGATTTTTAGGTGTATGTTTTGTAATTATTGTGTACAAAAAAGAGTTTTTCATTCATTCATTAAAAAAAAAGTGTATTAAAATCAATTGATTTCCTGATCTTTGATTTTTAATATGTTATTATTCTGGGACTCATCCTATTAAACAAATATTTATTACTTTTAAATTGTAACGATTTTTACCCATTGATCCGTTTTGACCACACCCAGGGATCATTGAACGCCTACGCGTTCGAACTTCAAAATGCTGACTAGACGAAATATAAAAAACCAGTTTCAAACTGGCCACCTGCATTCCCGAATCGAATATTCAAATTAAGAACTCATCTCACTCTGAGATGCTCTATGGTTTATTCAGACAACCTTCACTGTAGAGACAGCAATAATTATCTCTTCTAGTAAGTAATGGTTTGACGAAAGTATAGTCGTTTAAAAACTTAAAGCAATATTTTATAATTTAAAAAAAAAATCGTATCCAATTTAGCCATTTTGATCACAATGCCTACGCCGCGAAACGATTTTGAAGGATTACTAACAAACACCTACAAATCAAAGCCAAAGTCAAAAAGTAGTTCTTTCGCAACTAATACCGTGAAGAATCAGGGCAACAAACACGGTTTTGGGCCTAGCATTCTTTTAGGTGATCCATCTTAAAACTAAAAGTCAGTAAAATGCCTCAAATCGATATCTCTAACGTGCAATTTGCAATACGCCTGAACATTTTAAATCACAGCTATCCATAATGAACCCAAACGTAAACCACCAGCTAGTCTCACCATATTCAAATTTCGAACGGAACTCAGATTTGTTTTGTAAATAGAAAGGGCATGTTTACTTTTTTCTTTTTTTTTTGACAAGTGCACGCGTCAACACAGTATGGTGTATGTCGCAATGTTAGTTTAAACTTGGGTTATTTATCTTAGACTTTAGGAGGTGCATGGTAAATGTATTTTATGGAGATAAACGGTATTTATGTTGAGTATTTCGTAATCATGTATTATTGTAGTACTTAGACCCCGCCATGTTGGATGACCGCCCGCGGCCTGAACAAAAACAATTTTGTAAGAAATAGTATTTTTTAACCAGTATGGTTAAACCGATTCTCTCAAACAAAAATATCTATAAAGGAAGGTGAAATCTAGGTACACCTAACCGAAAGCTTAACATTTTTTGTACTTAGAAGTTTCTGAGATTTATGTTGCTCTGGTAAGTAACAAATCTTAGAAGGTTATTGAAGAAGTCGTCAATACTAATTAAGCTTTTTGTTACAAAGTAAGTCCTGGGAAAACGAATAGAGTTTCCACTCACGTGAGACCGCGACAGAGACAAAACCAACGGCCGTTAGACCTGTTCCATAGAGCAGGTTTTTTTTTGTTTTCTATTCCCGAGATTGGAGGCGTAATGGACGTTACGTTTTGAATTTAGAATGAAGTACAGATGGGATGAAAAAGAATATAAATATTTGAATTTGGAATGATGTTTATGTTGTGGAAAATAATAAACATTTGAATTTAGAATAAGTTGATCTGAAGAAAAAAGCCGTTTAGAGAAAACCCACGATTTACTACCCACGGCCTACTGAACAGACAAAGAGTTGGTCATAGTCATAAGTACACAAGCTCTATTACTGACAGAGTTGTCGTATTGGTGTCAACAAGGCTAAGTGATTTCATCCCGTGACGCAACGTACGGCTTTAATTGATAATTGTCTTATGCAAGCAGAATTATGTAACTGTCAACTGTCATTTGTTCTGCATGAAAGTTTGTTACGCGGGACTTTTTGCGTTCGATTTTACCAGATGTTATTCTGACTGTGTAGGGCGAGGAATCTGCGCCTACTACGCTTGCCCAGAAGCTCAGCCATCATCTCAATATTTATGGGTCATTCAAGGACATAGTCGAACGGGTTAATCAGAGGCAGACCGAATATGTGGATGCCTACATTGCAACAATCATCTTCAAAATTTGTAGTGTCTGATTATATGCGATTGATTTGTAGACTTGTTGACTTGACTTGACAGTATGAACTTCCAAATCTAGTCTGTAAAATCAGTCTTAGATTAGATTGTGATAGAACTTTGGTAGAGTGTGGAGACGCTTATTTCTGACCCAAGAAAATCGATCTATAAAATGTTCTTTCATTTACGTGACATTTCAACGCATAAGTATTAAGCCATAGTCAAAATATGTAACCTAGATACTAGGTCTAAGAGCGTTGACATGCCACAGCGTACTGTGCAGTACCGGTAACCGACACTGCTATCGGCAGGATGTAGACAATAAATGGTCCTTGTAACGACGCACGCGCAAGTGCTCGGAAACTAGGAGATTGAGGTTTTGAGCTTACGATACGGCTAAGGTTTTTGAAATACTTACTCCTTTGGCGCAGTGATCCAAAGTGAGTCTTGGCCTCCGATACGAGAACTTGCCACTTTTTTCTGTCCAAAGCTGTTTCTTCCAATTGTCGGGTTGGTCCCGCAGCCTCCCTCCAGTCACTCCATCGGTACTTGGGGCGACAAACCGGCCTACATCCAACTGGACAGTCCCGGAACACTCTTGACACTTCGCTCGTCCCCCATACGCACAACGTGACCGAGCCAACGGAGTCGATGTGATTTATATTCTCCAATGATGTTAGGCTCAGCCACAAGTTCTTCAATTTCGGCGTTCAGACCCTCCAGCTGCCATCCACTCTCCTTACAGGATCCAACATTTTCCGAGGAACTTTCCTTTCTGCTACTAAAAGCTGGTTCTCCTTCATGGTTAGTGTCCAAGCCTCACTTGAACTTGCAAGTAGAGTTTGAATTGAACCCATAACCTTGACGATCTGTGGCAGCGCTCTGGCTCCGAGTCTGACCGACTGAGCTTATCGGCTATCGACGCTATTGGTGAAATGACATACATCCTTGAGTACTTACAGATTTTCAAGATTTTCGTCTTGTAAATTAAATATAAGTTGGTTAGACCATAAAAATTATGTAAGTATAATTTGTTACTCTAACTCAATATGCGATAGATAATCGCGTCGATGGGATTGCAACCTGTCACGTATGGAGTTCTGGCATTTGAAAAATTTGGACAAGCGCCAACTATGTTTTTGAACGAGTCTTTGAAGATCAAGAATTTTGTCATGCATGTTTATTAGATTGGGTTTCTGGAAACTGAAACTTAACACTTTTGTTAGTAATTGTACCACATACCGCCACGCGACAAAGGGTTATCTTTGTTTGTGTTCTGTCCCTCTCACTCCTGTTTCATTTTATCGCTCCATCTCACCTCCAGGATTAGGTTTGGGAATTTATATCCTTACCGACCAGGATTTTTTAATGGTGAAGAATTGTTTTAGTTCACAGTGCGCCACCCGTACTTTTATATATTTTTTTAAAGAATGCATTTTGTAATGCGGTCAGATCCTACGTTCTTTTTAAACTTCAAAAAAGGGATTCTGTTGCACCTTATGTTTTGTTTTGTATTAGGTATTCATAGATTCCTATCGAGAATCCCATAGGAATCAAAATAATTATGTACATTTCCTGTAAAACTTAAAAAGAATCTGCTTTTGTGAAGATTTAGAATCGTAACTATATGCATGTTGGAAAAGTTTTGAGTCTGATCAATTAATTTGATGGGTTGCTGTCGTTTGGGACACAAAAGTTTAGGACACTTTGTCCCTTTTGACACTTTTTTTTTTTTTTTTTTTTCAGCCTATATTGTCCCACTGCAGGGCAAAGGCCTCCCTCCCTTTTTTCCAGTTTGTAATATTTACCGTAATTTGGTTGTTTTAAAAATTCGATTGTTTGCTTTTCCCATGATCGTATATGTGGCGTGATAAACCTCAAAGTCTATTCATACCAATATTTTAACCCTCAGGAACCAATCGATTCTTGGTCAATCGGACATCTGCCGTCCGTCACAAACAAAACTACAATAAATACATCTTATGGGAACCTAAGAAAAATTGTAACAATCTACCCCCTAATTTTTGCACCCGGCAGTATAAGATATGTACCGTTGCCATCCGGAAGCTTGAGAATTAAAAAAAAATAACAATAGACAAACAGATGATCCAGATTCGCACGGGAAGCATTGTCGAGGTCGTGACCCCGTGGGCAAGTCGCTTGTGGGAATTTGAAATTCGCATGTTTCCAAATTTAAATTTTTAAACTTGTCAAAAATTAATATGGCTCTTATTCACAAAAATGCGAATAAAAAAAAAAACTAAATGTCATTATTTGCATAGCCAATAAGCAATTTTTTACATTTTATAGAATAGACACAGTCCCAATATTAAAAATACACCTTTTGACCGTTTGATATCATAAAATGTATTAGGAATCTAATGATTTAGTTTTTCTTGATCCATGCATGAGTTACTACTAGTTACTGCGACAAATCTGTATTATTTTCTTTTGTGTAAATCTATTTGATACAATTTTTGTTCTTTTTTTTTTTTTGTTTTTTTTTGTATGTGTAGCAGAAGAGGCAGACCAAAGAAAAGATGGATGGACTGTGTGAAGGATGATATGGGTAAGAAAGGAGTGAGTGTTGAGATGACGGCTGATAGAGCGGAGTGGAAGAGAAAAACCTGTTGTGCCGACCCCACATGAAAGTGGGATAAGGGCAGGGAAATGATGATGACAATTTTTGTACTTTCCAACAATAATTACTAGGTAATAATTAACTAAATAACCATGGAATCAGCTTCCCGCGTCTGTATTTCCGCTGAGCTACGACCCTGTTGTTTTTAGAAGGAGAGTTAATAGGCACCTTCTGGGTAGGCTCACTCCATCGTAGACCTCATTCTTGCCTATGTAAGTTTCGAGGTCAAGAGTCGTAAAAAAAAATACTTCACATACGTATTTATCTTCACTCTAAAAACTGCATCGGTAATCCTAGAGGCGCGCTTTCAAAATCAAAAACAATTTTCTATGTAGCAACAAACAGGCCTCAACAACACAACTTGCAAAATATACAATACATTATTGTCTATGTTAGAAAGGGCTTGAGCACCACAGATAATTTCACATACAGGTAGTACAATACTAACCTTTGCATAAATAAGACGTACGGTAAACAATGGTATAAAAAATACTTGTGTTAATTTATAATCCCTTGTCATCGTGTGAAGAACGAATTTGAAATTTGAATAAAGAACGCTGTAAATTAGCAATGTTTTTTTTTACTTTTTATACTCTAGTTTTTATGTTGGCTATGGTATGTAATCTACACTAATAAGATGTTTTTTTGAATTGAATAGGCTCCGAAACTACTGGACCGATTTGAAAAATTCTTTCACCATTAGAATCCTACATTATCCCTGATGAACATAGATTATATTTTATCTCGGGAAAGTGAAGTTTTCCCGAGGAAACGCGGGTAACACCGCGACGGTCAGCTATTATGAAATAAGTCGTGACAGTTACATTTTCAGTGTAGGTAGAGTCTATGTTTTGAAAATAATGTGTTTTGTGTTATTATTTCCTAGTTATCCTCTTTGTTATTGTACCAACGGTCGCGATAAAACCGCCAATATAATAATAAATAATGTGAACATTGATAATGTAACGGAAATATGCATTGTCCTTGATAATTGATGATATTATGACTATTTTGGGAAAGTCTAGCCTAGATCAATCTTTTCAAAACAGTTTTTGAGTTTTAATTTTGAAACAATGCTCGAAGTTCGACAAAATATAACGAGATTAAGCTCAATTTCAGAGTGAGGTAAAGTTTACAGGATTCGTGGATTAGTGGTTGTACCTAAGCAATGACAGTTTTGTGAGTTGTGATAGCTGAGTATAGTTTAGGACCGTACTAATTTAGACTAGAGATAAAATTCAAAGCTCTAGCTGAAGTTATTGATGACAATAATTCAGTGTCCAACTATAATGAGATACATGCATGTATTGTTACAATACAACAATGTAAAGGAGGTTTATCTATTCCAGAAATGCAACCTTATTTTAGCGATAAAAAAACAAAAGTCTATTCATAAGCGACCTCTGTTCTAAATTCGAACGACAACGCTGACGTCATCCGTAACGGTTTTCGCGTGCAAGACTCGTGGCAGATGGTTTCTAATGGCACTAATTGAGAGAAGGGAGTCATTTTGAAAATTAATTTTAAATCACTGAATAGTTATGTTTGAGTGTAGAAATCTAAAGAAAATATGGATGGATTGTGTGAAAGATATGAGGAAGATTTGAATGTTGAAGTGGCGACTGATAGAGGAGTGTAAGAAGAAAACCTGTTGTGCCAATCTCACTAATTTAATTTATGAGATCCATCCGCATTTATCCAATAGTGCTCTTTGACATGAGCAGGGAGATGATAAGCTCCAAAGTCCAAACGGCCCGGATTCTAATCTATTCTTCTATTCTTAAGCATGATTCAATAAAATCTGTTTTTCGTTTGAATTTGTTTATGTTTTGAATTTCGAATTACGAATGCAATTCAAAAATGTAGAATCATGTTCCAAATTCGAAAATGAACTCTACTTAGACTTAGTATCATCTCTCGTAGATCCTGAATGCTTGAAGAGTACCTATAGACTCTGAATCCTCCGTGAGATCTGACAGTTGACAGGACGCTTGTTCGAAATTTAAATTCGAAGTTGGAACACGTGCATTACTTTTTTGTGATCCGTCCCAACTTTCAAGGACTCGAGGCTAACGCCTCCTCACATTATTATTCTTAGACGATTTGTTATTAGAAAGAGTAGGACTTAGTTGTATCGTACGTAACGCTGTGGATGTAGTCACTAGTCAGTCATTGGTCTAAATTAATAATTAATAATGCTGGACATTTCACACAGCATCATCTAGCCCCAAACTAAGCAAAGCTTGTACTATGGGAACCAGATAACTGGATATACTACTTATATACTTTTTGTTTGTAAATACATACATATCAGTCATATCAGTTAGTTATTCTTATAGGCGGCGATGGGCTTGCAACCTGTCACGTATGGAATACTAACTTCTGCAAGATGTGGGCATGTATCAAATAATATGTATTTGTACATGCCTCTGACTACCCCCTTAGACATCTTCAAAGGATCTGGAATATAAAGATCTGAGAGAATGTCTACCGCGCCTCGGGGATACAGTCGTGACCCTGTGTGTTTTTTACATACATATCATACATAGAAACACCCAGACCCGAGATAAATATTTGCAGATCATACAAACATTTATCCCGCCGCGGGGATCGAACCCGCAACCTTCTGCGTCCCAAGCGGGCTTTCACCCACTGCGCCACAGAGGTCCTCTCACCGACTAAAAACTGACGCGTGGCCTGCCTCATGCATGACAAGGGGCTCCGGGACCTCCTACGGAACACGCCGGTGTCCCTCTCGCATTTTGCCTAAGCACTGTCCCGGGAATGGGGACTTTGTTGATACCTACATTGGCTTGAAAGAAGTAGTAACTTGACTTCCAGCCTCAGCATATTCTATAGAAAAATTTACCTCAAAAATCCACTCTGTATATCTCAAAACTGCCGGGTCAGATTTTGAATTGATTTTAAAACTTACTTAACGCAAGTATCTCACAGGAAAACTAAATAAAGAACGAATGACGACATTTTTAAGAAGCTAAAAATAATATCAGTGTAATAATGTGCAGAGAATTAAAAAACTAAGCGTCTTACCATAGAACGTGACATAAAGTTATTCCGGAGTGTAAACTGTCAAAATGTATGGTTATTCTTGATTTATTCGGTGGAATAACTTTATGTCACGTTCTATGGTAAGACGCAAAATGATTCCAATTTTAAACTAAGCTAGCCAGCATTGTTTCAGGATAATCCCATGGCCCCATCTAGTGTTTTGTTTCATAGGTTTCGATATGGATGTTGAGCTTTGGCGACCTCTTCCCAATCTAATCAAAATGTCCGTTACGAGTCCTTGGCCTTAATAGTTCGAATTTCAAACGGGCAGTGAAGTAGGCCACCGGGTTTTATTGCAAAACATTATTTTGTTTACACTTTTGTTATCGGAGCTCGCTTTGTAAATCGAATAGATTTTTGAATCTTATCAATTTTAAATTTGGAATCATTATTTCTTACTTTTATTTGTTTTAAATTAAACTTATGCTAATGGGCTTTTGGACCTACCAGCGCTCATTAAGAACTCTGCTCATTGATATTGGTACCTAATAATATGTACCTATAGGCACCTACCTACCTACAGTGCGACCTGGGTTGGCGTGTTAGAAAAGTAGGTATCATGTTGAAAAGTTTTTGGCGGGAATCTTTTATTTTTGCTCTTGTCTAAATAAGAACACCATTAGGCCCTCAGAAACAGGTGCGGGCTAAAAAAAGGTTCTAGCTATAAAGAATTCCACAATCTACTGTAATCTGGCGAAACGCACAAGTGCTCCACATTCCGCCATTTTACAAGATGGCGGTAACTTTGACAGTTTTTTTCTCAGCAGATTATGGGTGATTTATGGAAGATTAAGATTTGGGTTTGGTAATTGGTAGGCCCTTGTTGGTTTTAAAATCTATTTATGTTACAAGAAAAATACTGCTTAGGCACGTAAGTTACATGTCATAATTATCATACTCAACGTCATTTCACTCAAGAGTTTGGCCAATTCTGGTGACAGAGTTTTTAGGCCGCCTTAAGGCCTCCGTCAAGCCGGGAGCGACAATTTAAGCACGGAACGCACAACTACCTACAACTACTTATACTTACGGACCGATCCTACCATAGAGATGATCACGGTTTTTTTAGATCGATGTTTCTGCGAAAGAACAGGAGTAAAATTAGTTCCAAGACTGTCCAAAAGTGATCCCAGCGGTCCTACTGAATCTCAGATGATCTAAGTACTGAATAAATGCTTTTTGACTTTGAGATGTCTGTTTTCTTGAATGAATGAATGAATGAAAAACTCTATATTGTACACAATATTTACAAAACAACAGAACCAATATTTTTTCTTTTTATGATAAATGGGTCGGCTCTTGACCTCGAAACTAACGGCAAGAATGAGGTCTACGATGGAGCGAGCCTACCCAGAAGGTGCCTATTAACTCTCTTTTTGAAAACAACAGGGTCGTAGCTCAGCGGAAATACAGACGCGGGAAGCTGATTCCAAATTGCAGTGCGCATCCATACTATCCATACTATATATACTATATATACTATATATACTATATATACTATATATACTATATATACTATATATACTATAATATTATAAATGTGAAAGTAACTCTGTCTGTCTGTCTGTCTGTCTGTCTGTTTGTTACCTTTTCACGCCCAAACCGCTGAACCGATTAAGCTGAAATTTGGCATGGATAAAGAGTATACCCCAGGGATGGACATAGGCTACTTTTTTTTGTCAATTACCATAAGGGGGCGTGAAAATAAGGGTTGGAAGTTTGTATGGGGAAAAAAGTTAAGCAACCCTGGGCGCGGTCATAAAAAGG
Organism: Epirrhoe alternata; assembly: GCA_963565295.1. NCBI lineage: Eukaryota > Metazoa > Arthropoda > Insecta > Lepidoptera > Geometridae > Epirrhoe > Epirrhoe alternata. The sequence continues at coordinate 4,568,288 of OY751403.1, forward strand.
ATGGGTGACCGCCCGGAGCCACTTTTTGCACTCTAGATTTTTTTATTTTCTTTTGTATTTTGCATAATAAATTATTTTAAAATTAATGATAAACATGTAACATGTGTATTCCCACTCATCAATATATTATCCGAACTCCGAAGTTATGATTTTTTGATATTAAAATATTTTTTCCTTTGCCATTGTTAGAACGCCATCTATATCACCGAAGTCAAAACTTACTTTATACTTTTCTCCTAGGTGGCGTTTCTACTAAAGCGGAGATCGAGATCCGATCGAGTATAATTTTCTTTGATTTTGAGTTTTGAAAAGTTAATGGAGATTTTTGCTTAGAGATTTCGATATTTTTATATTGCTGAGGAAGTCGCGGGTAGGTAATATTAGTTAATCGTTTTATTTCGAAATTCAAAACCATACAATACTTGCTATTCAAAAAAAATTACGTTTCGAGTCAATTTCTTCAAAAAAATTGCCGCTCGCTTCAGCGATTCTATACCAATTACCGTATTCGTTTTGTTCTTAGCATTGCAAGATCTGGGTAAGATTTTCCCTACCTCTATCTTGGGATTCTTGAGAGAAACATAAATATAAAAAAATATTATTATTATATCAAGCGATGGAGTTTTATATTTTGTATATACCTACTCTCGATTCACTCAAAACTCCTCTACTTTGTTCCTACTAATGCGCAGACGAAGTTGCGCGGGTCAGCTAGTAATAAAATAAATTTGAAAGCGCTTAGTTCTAATAAGTGGAATATCAACCAGGTGAGGATGATAATCAGCTGTGCGTCTGAAGTCCCTGTAATAGAACGGAACCCAACGAGACATATACAATGACCGGTTTTCTTGTATGAAACAAGTATCTAACGTGTTTTGAAGTTGCAACAACTTGTATGTTGTTATGGGGAGACCTCCACTAGCGCCCTCCCGCGTCGACCATATGGCGATGTGTACTGAAGTCTGAAATATTGTTTTACTTGCCGTTGGACAAATTATTTTAGTTCAGTACACGCATTTTGTGTGGCTTCTATGTTATATTTAGAAATTATTTTACTGTATCGACGACCTCTGTGGCGCAGTGGGTGAAAGCCCGCTCGTGACGCAGATTGCGGGTTCGATCGGGATAAATGTTTGTATGATCTGCAAATATTTGTCTCGGGTCTGGGTGTTCCTTCCTATGTATAACGTGACGACCTCTGTAGCGCAGTGGGCGAAGGCCCGCCTGCGACGCAAGAGGTTGCGGGTTCGATCCCCACGGTGGGACCAATGTTTGTATGATCTACAAATAAATGTCTCGGGTCTGTGTGTTTTTATGTATAATATGTATGTATTTACAAACAAAAAGTATACAAGCAATATATCAGTCATGTGGTACCCATAACACAAGCTCTGCTTACTTTGGGGCTAGATAATGCTGTGTGAATAGTCCAGCATAGGTGGTCGTGCTTGCTTCGTCGTTCTTGATAGATCGTCGAAGTTAAGCAACGTTCGAAACGGTCTGTTAGTGGATGGGTGACCGCCAGTGGCATTTTCATCTGAGCGCTTCCGTGCTTCGGAGGGCACGTTAAATTGTCGGTCCCGGCTATTTAAGTCGTTAAGCCATGACGGAGGCCTTAAGGCGGCCTAAAAACTCCGTCACCAGAGTTGGCCACTGACTCATACGAACTTACTTTTTTTATTATTAACCTGTCAATTCGGGCTTGGCATAGACAAAAATAACAACAAAATGTTTTCCGAGAAGAATGGATAACATCCCCCGCATTTGCCTGCGGGGAGGGAAAGTGGTTTGTGTTGAAGAAGTCAATGTCAAATGTGTAAATTTTTTTGGTCTGGACCTAAGATAAATAGTGTACCAAAGAGGTACCATGCTAAATCCATGGTCTGGAACGTCTTGAATACTTAATATAATATGTAGGTATGTATTTACAAATAAAACCGTAAGTATACTTACCGTAGATAGTGTACATATTTCTTGACATTACTTAGATAATACATATTGGCTAATCAGTGACAGGCCCGTAATGCATAGGTACAGGTACAAAAAAAAATTATGGTCAAGTTTATGTAAGGGCCATAGTATTTTGTACCTAAGTAGGTACAAAATACTATGGTAGCTATGGTAGTAAGTACTAAAATGAGCGTCTTGTCCCGTAGGAATGCGTCTTTTATGTGCATGCATTGTATTCGTAGAAATACCTACATAATGCATATTTCAATGTACTCATTCATGTCATTACGCACAGATTAATCAGTAGTGGTCACCGGAAGATGTGGGTTGAAACGGAATCAAGCTTGGCTTGAGACCCTTCGGACCAACTTATATTGGCCAATGCACAAAATACTATAAAAACCATAGAAGATAGACCTGTCGTATATGGACGGATCAGGACAAAATGGTTCTTGTGAATTTTAGAAGAGAACCAATGTAAGTTGATCTGTTGTGTACAGGTCAAGATCACGTGGTGATTGATACTAAATCTGAAGGAAACCAATGTAAGAGGATCTGTTGCATTATACCGGTTTTCTGTGACAGGTACAGACAGATATAAGTAGGTACATTTGTTTTACCTACAGTAGGTAATATTAGGTACTTCATGGCCGTTGTGAGGAAGTGGAGTTGAGGTCGAGATTACGATTAAAGATACCTATGTCCAATTATAAAATACTAGATGGACAGGGATGTCCGTCGCGGTGTCACCCGTGTTTCCTCGGGAAAACTTCACTTTCCCGGGATAGAATATAGCCTATGTTCATTAGGGATAATGCAGGATTCACTTGTAATTGTCTGGCTAAAATGACTTTGCTTGACAAAGCCAATAAAAAAAAATGAAACAAATATACTTCTTCTTCTTTTTTATTTAGTGGCAATCTACACAACTAGGTGTAATTCTGCCAATGTCAAGTTTAAAATATTGATTTATAGTCATGTCAGTCAGTCAAGTCATGTCGATGGTTTGAACAAAACATGGCGGCTTGTTTTCCTCAAAACTCTAACGGAAATTTTTCGTCAAATGTTAAATCTGCTTCAATACTCCCTCATTCCATTTTCCAGATCTTCTGTTTCAAAACCAAGGCTTCATTAGTAAAATGCCACCGAAATTACATAATAAAACTTAGTAAAACGCAAGAAAAAGAAAATAAAATAGCAGAGCAGTGCTTCTTCCTAAAATGGCGAAAAACAACTCAAATATAAAAAACAAATATACCCCATACTCACAAACTTTCAGCTTTAATGGTAGTTGGAAGGATAGTAGGATGATTTGACAGGAACTGTTGAGTAATTCAGTGGAACAAATCACAAAATCTCAACTTACGTCGACCACATCCTGAAGGAAACGCGACCACACTGCTCGCCTTGCATCTGTTGCCAATCTTGTAATACAAGTATAGGTAGGTAGGTAACACTATTCCCGGGACAGTGCTTTAGGCAAATGCGAGAGGGGCACCGGTGCCCCTCTTCGTTCCGTAGGAGATCCCGGAGCCCTTTGACATGCATGGAGGCCGGCCAGACGTCAGTTTTTAGTCGGTGAGAGTCCGACATAACCCTTCCGTTTTCCTTCTATGGATTTTCTGACGGTATATAAAAAAAAAAGGTAGGTAACACTGGTCATTTTAAAAAGGGCTTATCAATAGTATACGACTTTAGAACGTCGAACTTTGGTTTTAGGACAAAGTCAAAGTCAAAAAGCATTTATTCAGTAGGACCGCTGGTGATTTTACTCCTGTTCCTTCGCGACCAATACCGTGAAGAATCAGGGCAACAAACACAGACAGATTCAAAGACCACATGTGAACTTTAAACTGACTTGACTACATCATGGGGCAGCTACCTACTTGTCTGAATAAAATGATGTGCGGTGCGGACCAAACAATACACTCTGATTTACACAATCACCCTCGTATCAAAATGATTCAAGTTGGTCAACGCAATCAAACCGCTTTGATAAGCCACCCTCTCTGATATCGATCGGTAACGGTTTGTAGATGTATGAACGATTGTACATTAGCCATCGAGTATCCTAACTCAATGACATTAGCCTTACATTTTGGTGGAATGAATGATGTCTGGTAGCCAATGTTCGGGGAAGTATAGCGATCGATGAGATTTTTAAGGTTATCAAATAGCGGTGTTATTCTGAAACTTTTTTTCACATATTCGAGTTTCTTTCGAGACTTTTTTAGTATGTAGATTTGATGCAAGTTTTTTTTAATGTAGGTGACTACTTAGCAGGTAATTTATTTCCTTATTTAATATTATTTACATTATTATATCAAATTCAGCTACTGTTTATTTATGTGGTGTAAATATTATTATTGTTTATTAATTAGTTGACAATTATTGTACATACCTACCTAGACTACTTAATTTATATACCATACAGAAGTAAACAATACGGAAGGAAATAACATACATTAAGGAATCATGTGGTCAAATAGGTAATTATCCGATAGATAAGGGAAGCAGACCTTGCCAAAAAAGAAAAATACGTTTTTTTAACCGCACTACTCACCGTGTTATTATTATACTATATTTATATAATTTTCTAGTAAGTATTTGATTAATTGCAATAGTTTTTTTTTTATAAATAAATAATGCTGTAATAATATAAATAAATAATAACATAGTCACAATATATAGTAGAATTAAATTCTAAAACATCGTCGTATCGCAGTTATTATCCTCCGAACGCACTTTAGTGGCGCCCTCTATTTTTATTACATTCCTTTTTTAAACGTGATCAACATGATTTAAAAATCGAATCTAGTTTTTGTCGTATTTTACCCTCAGTTATCTATATCAAGTACCGCAAACGCCTACCGGATACGGAAGCGCACGTGCTCAGATCAATGAACATCTTACTTTCGTTGTCATTCATCGATGTACAATGGTGCATGTGTTTTATTGCATGTAAAGCCACGATCTGTTATAATTGAAGGTATTGAAGATGAGTTGTAAAACCTTGCGATCTTTATTTGGTTTAAAAAAACGGTTTTTTAGCTGATGTCTTTCACTGAGGCGTTTTTTTTTGTAGTCTGTAGTAATTGTTTAAAAAAACACATTATACAAGTTTTTTTCATTTACCTACCTACTAGAATAACTATAGATTACTTATTTAAACAAATTCAATTGTTAGGAAAGTACTTATTTAGTAAATATTAATCACTTAAGTAACTAAGTAAAAAAGCAGTGTTGTATAAAAACAATAATTGAAATAAATAACCAAAACCAGCTATCAAATTGATCAATATACTTTCAAATGCATTTAAATTAATAAAACTTCAAAAACCAATTTTATAACTACCAAAATTCTTAATCTTATCGTAACATCTGCTAAGGTCATTGCCAAAAAAAATCGCCTGAACTTACAGGGGTGTGTTCAAGGTGTAGAACGGTACAGCCGACCCAATTACACAGCTGCTGAAGACAGCTGCCAAGATTGCACTTGCTGCAATCTCATTGTTGTAGGCAGATGCTGCGCCCCCGCACGCGACCAAAGTTGCAGTTACCTTTGACCCAAAAGGCATACTATTGTTACTGTAACGGCCTTAGGGTGACACGAAATCCGTTTTGACAGTTATCTGCCAGTATTGTTGCGGATATAACTTATCTTGCAATGAAAAAGTCTTGCAATAATAGAATAGGCTGAATTGATTGATATTACCAGACAATTATAACGATTGAAAATACTGGCTGTGCTAACTTGCTGCTCGAAACGCAGAAATTCAAGGATATTTGTGTATTTTTTTTTAACTTGTATTACAAAAAAAACTGTGAACAAAAAAATACTAATAAGTTACTAAATCAAATAAATAAAAAAAATATGAGAGTAACTGTCAAAATATTGAATATGGCAACTATTCAAAATCATCAACATCTCATAAAATCAATGTTGCTGGGATAATCGGACATAAAAAATACAAAGTGGCAAAAAAAAACTAAATAAATGCATCCGATTCCATTTTCAATTATTGTCAAGTACTCCCCCAACCGTAAAGGCACGCGACTATTCCCGATTCGAAATATGAATTGAACCTTATCAGGTTATAAATAAAGTCTAATATTAGAAGCGTCAGGCATGTGGGTGTATGGATGGCGGTTACAATGCCATGTCGCGTGCCATATGCAAGTGTGAATTTAAAAAGTAAACGCTTTTGTATGGTTTCTATTTCTATTCCATCAGTCATTTTGAGTGCTCATTTTTAATAGCGTTTAAAAATCGGGTTATTTCATTAAAATAAGCGCATTACGTAATTTTTTCAACAAAACCTTTTTGGCTTTTGCTAAAATTTAAAAAAGCTTTCGGTCAATCCGAAAAAGATTTATTTGAACACTAATGGCCATAATTAAAAAAACTTGCCTTAGCACAACAATGCATAAAGCCGTTGGATAATTTAAGAAAGGGTCTTCTAAGCAGTGCTAATTTAAGTAGCATTTTTAAGACATCTTTGTTCTTTCGAAAAGCGAACCGAAAAAAGTTTTCAACCAAAAAACGGTTATGAAAAATGAATAAATTATACTAACATTGCGACATGTTTTAGTATCTACAAAAATACATTTCTATTGACGTGTTGATATAAAGTTCAGTTCCTGGTTGAAGAAAATCCGTTTTAGAAAAAAAGAAAACTAGTGCCGCTCCGGCGCACGCAACGGTTTTCAATCGATAAATACGTTAGACGGAACGTTAGGGTAGGTCGTAGCATCAGGGGCACTGTAAATCACCATGCAGTCGTTAATAAGCTTTATGCAGCTGAGTTTAAGGATCATTATCACTGGGAAGTGTTTGGAAAAATTGTACCTATACCATATACGAAAATAAAAGAAATATTGGTAAATTAAAATCAGGCATTTATGTGGTTCATTCCATTTTGGAAAATCGCTGAGAATAAGCAAAGTATACCTACTGGGAATAACTTTTATACTTAATTATCAATCAGGGTCATTATTTTTATTTATTTAAAAAAAATCAGTACGTAGGTGTATTTCCAATGAAGTACCTACACCTACATTCATTTGTTTGTTTGTTTTTTTTTTTTTTTTACTATTTATAAAAAAAAAATTACACAGCATTCATTCAAAGTGAAATTTCTACAGTTATTAGTTTTTTTTGTGGTTAGGGTGTGGATTATGGGTTAATGAATGTGTGTTTTATTTTTAGGGCATTTTTTGTAAAGATTTATCGATCGTTTCGTAATTGACTTCGATGCGACTGGGGAGAAAATTACAGATTTGAGCATTTTATGGTTTTTGGTTCGACATTTTTATAATAGCAAAAACTTAAAATTCGTTGGGATAAAACAAGAAATAGGTCTTCTTACTTTTTTTAAGCTCATAGTTTTGTAGTCTACCTAGGTATTTATGTTATGTAAGCACCTTTATCTAACGCGAGTAAACAACGTATTCTTTGGATAAAAATGAATGAATGAATGAACACTTTATTGTACACCAAAACAACAACGAAAACAATACATTAGAGACATTTACAAGTTCATTAGTACAATGGGCGGCCTTATCGCTGAAAGCGATTTCTTCCAGGCAACCTTTATACACACAGGATAGTTCATTTCTTAGGCATATCAACAAATGTTCTAAATTTAAATTTTCAAAATTTGAATCTGGAACATAACTTTCTTTACAAAATATTCTGACCAAACTTCGTTATACCCCTACTATATCCAAAACCCCACGTTTTAATTTTCAATGTACCCTTATCTGCCCTTAACCACCCAACACTGCATTAGTTTGTTCTGTTTTTATGACAATATTAGGCCGGTTCTTGTGTTACTAAGTTCACCGAGAATTATTATTTTGTATTTTTTTTAATGTCTGTCCCTTTTGTGCATTTTTATATCCTAGATTAGATTACTTTTCCTATTTCTTTGCCTTCTTGCATATTTTACATTTTAACTTTAGAATGCTATGTTTAATTTAATTTAAATTTAGAACACTGTTTTTTTATTCGTTCCTCAAGTTAATATCTATAACCTGCCTATTTTTACCTACTTTTTTCATATTCTACTTACTCAAGAATGTGAAGCATTTTTACTTTTACATTTATTAAACCCATAATCCGTGGTAGTTCTAAAGACGCCGTCTAAGACGTGAGACGTTACACATGGAATGCCAACAAAAAATAAAGCAATACCACGAAACACAACAGGATATGCAAGGTTCGAGCCGATATCCTGAATGTCCTTGGCGCGTAAATATAGATGACAGACATGTTCAACCGTTTTCAGGAGTGACTGAATCTCTTGTTTAGAAGTAAATATTTAGAAGTAGGGATGTTATGCTTGATTGAGAATGTTTTATTATATTTTAAAGGATCGTGAATGTCTACAAGACAGTTGATAAAGATGATGTAGAGATGTAGAAGACAAAGTTTATCTTGAGGATACAATCGTAGGTTGTAATCATTAGGAGTCTACACTAATATTATAAATATTTGTTTGTTTGAAATGAATAGGCTCCGAAACTACTGAACCGATTTGAAAAATTCTTTCACCATTAGAATCCTACATTATCCCTGATGAACATAGGCTATATTTTATCCCGGGAAAGTGAAGTTTACCCGAGGGACCGCGGGTATCACCGCGATGGACAGCTAGTATTAAATATACCTAGCATTTGACCTCACTCTGCCTGATTTTTGATTTTACTAGAATGATTTATTGTTATATTAAATATTATAAAGGATCTCTATTCTCAAATGCCTTAAGATTTCAGACAAAAATGCATAGTTCTGTCTGTAATTATTTAGAGATTTTGTGAGAATGATAATATTTTATGAATTTAAAAATCGAAATTTTAAGATTGATCACTCTAAGAAAACTAGGCCCCAAGCCGTGTTGCCCTGGTTCTGCACGGTATACGTTGTGAAGGAACAGGAGTAGAATCACATAGTTTTAAGACTATTTAAGTGATCCCTTTGCCTGGCTTCCCACTGGAGCTTGACTTTTTGTTTTAGATGGATCACCTAAAAGTATGATAGGCCTCAAACCGTGTTTGTTGCCCTGACTCTTCACGGTATTGGTCGCGAAAGAACAGGAGTAAAATTAGTTCTAAGACTATTCTAAGTGATCCCAGCGGTCCTACTGAATAAAAGCTTTTTGACTTTGAAATAAGACATCGATCTACGATCTGTCTTATACGTTTTAATTAAATGATTAAAGATCATAGACAATATGCTGCGTATGATCGACGGTATAATGCTGAGTCGAGGCCTTTTTGCTGTGACACACAATCACAATTTTCCAACTTTAAAATTTTCATTATGCTTTTTTTACTCTGAATCTTTTTAACCTAGTGATTATATTGTGTGCTAAAGTGGTGAATAAATGTTTGTCTATGTCTACGTCGACAACGTTTTCTAGGGCTCTATTTTTTTATTTTGTAAAGCGTTTGCTGTCATTTTATCTACATCCGTTTCAAAGGCTGTAAAGTTTACAAGTAGATTTTAAAAGTCAGCTGTTTAAGAGCAAACATTTCCAAGTAACTTTAATCTTTGGACGTTCAAAAGAGTAATTTACAATTTAAAATTCCCAAAAGAACAAATTCATAATAAACCCCTTCTGAAAAAAAACGTTAACGTCTAAACGGTCTTAAAACTAGCTTTTACAATGCGATGCACTTCACAATACGACAATAAGCGATGCACCGCTTACCAACGGAAAGCTTAGCTTACCAACCCAAACTGAACTCTATCACGTATGGTAAAGATTTAAACTTCTTTATCAGAAACCTCTGCTTCGACCACATGCAACTTTGAGACGTATATCATCTGAGTTAAAGTGGTTAATCGTACGAATGTTTTCGAAGATGGTGGAATATCCGATTGTTGTCATAATGGCCGTTAGGAATAAAACAGATTTTTACGTAACAGGTACTATGTACTGTCCTTTTACATTGTGTTTTACATTAAGATTTAATCAAAATAAAATTAGAACATATAAATGTTAAACATTAAATCTTAGTGTTCTGGGCAAAATCTGGGCCATATACCTATTATATAGGTACCTTTAATTACATATGTAATATTTTTTTCTTTCTAGATATTTGTATTTTACACTTTAAAAAACGCCTTACAACAAATATTAATTTACTCGCAAACAATTAGGTTACCTACCTAACCTAACAATGATACAAGTCAATAAAAAAAATACATAAAAAATAATCATCCAAAACGTCATCAAAGACTTGACACATTCTACCCTTAAATCTCGCGAAATTGCCTTTCTTCCGCAAACAATATTGTCTGGACTTACCGTTAAGATGGCGAAAAAAATCACCCTACTGATAAGCATTGTGCAACGGAGGGTAGGTATTGAATAGCCTGGATAAGAAAACGGTTTGAAGCTGCAACGGGATACCGAATTTATGCAAATTAAAGAAAAAACAAAATGCAACTTATTAAAAAAAGTTTTTATCCCAGGAAACCTTAAAAAGTTTTATAAAAAATGTAATTTAGCTACTTTAAAAAATACCTAAATTACATTTTTTTCTAGCGCCAAGAAAACTAGAAAACTTTCTACAATAGTTTTCTAGCGTAGGTATTCTATCACGTCTACCTAGTTTTAATCAACAAGAAATATTTTTGTAAGTAGATACTAGATAATATGAATATGAAAACTTAATTAATATATTATTATTTACAATAGGTACTTACTGTTGTTAAAATCAATTTAAATTTTTGATAAAACAATGATTGTGTACAACGAAAACATTGCAACCGTTACAATTGATAACCGTTATCAGTAGGTATGCTATTTATTTTTATGCTCTCTTCGATAATTACCTATTTCAAATTATTACAAAATCTTTTGTTGAAATGCACACAGCCACCATTCGTATGTTAATATGAATAGCTATATCCTTTATAATACAGATCTTCGTCTTTGAATAATATTTATTTACTAAATAAATATTATTCAAAGATGATCAATGATAAAACTGTTTATTTTATCGTTGATATTCGTTATTTTGATTTTTAAATCTCGAAGTAGGATTCGATACGTATTCAAAATTTATAATAGGTATACCTACTCAAAAATCACTTGATAATTCAAAGTCAAGCCCACTAAATTCTTCAAGTAGGTAGAAAACCGTAGCGGATTCTACGTAAAGCGAGAGTGTGAGGCCCTATACCTACCATGATATAAAAACTTGAATAGATTTTACCCAAATATAAAAAAAAACCCTACTGGACAGTAACAAAAACACATCCGAGACACGAAAAAAATCTATTGTTGCGAAGGCAAGACGAAGTGAGTTCGAGATCGGGGATCGGATGGTTCGTAGTAGTTTCGTTCAGTCAGCTGGCAGCGGTCGTCGAATCCGCTAGCAACTTTGACAGCTCGGTGGAGTTGACATAACCTTCATTGGCGGGAACCGCCAAAATCAGTGGAATGTGTGATTCATTTTAGTTGATTTTCTACATTATTCTCGTGTTATTTGTTCAAAATTTATGTGGAAAAGTACCTGTGATAAGTTTTTGTAACAGTGGATAGTGATAATCGGTGTTCGCATGGGAAATGTATGTGTATTTAGACTTTAAAAGTTTTCGTTCTCACACTTTCTTTGTGGAGTTCTGAGGTCGAGAAAAAGGTCAAAATGTGTTCTTCAGTGAATCAGGAAGGGTGAAAAGGTACGGAGAACCAGTTATTCGATTTATTTACGGGAATCGATCGGTAGGGTCTTCCCTGAGGGATGATAAAGGTTTTGCCATGACACCCCTGTATGGGGTTGTCGCATTGTTATTTTATCAATAACTGATGGGTTTAATGAAAATTAAACCGTATTACTTTTGTGAGATGGTTAGAAATAGTATATAAAACGAGGGTGTGATTTCATAACCCTTTTATTCATTAGACTCATTGTACCTAAAATATCTCAGTAACTACTTACCTACTTGTTACACTTTAGAAAGACCCCTGAAAGTCACACAGTCTTGTGTGTATTTTTTATGAGTAGATTTAGTAAACTTTAGCTTCCCAACTTTTATTAGTAGGTTAAACCTAACCTCTTTGCTAAACTTAAAACTCATCAGCTGATTTTATCAAAAAATAAATTAGGTTTGAAAATGGAACATCTAATTAAGTGGTTAATTTGAAGGTAATGCTTTATTAAATCTTTCAAACCCAGTCTTGTATGTTTCACATCTAAAAACTTAAATGAATAATGCTGGACATTTCACACAGCATCATCTAGCCCTAAAGTAAGCAGAGCTTGTGTTATGGGAGTATGACTGATTTAATTTGTGGAAATTGAAAAGTGTCTGGTAGGTACTTCTCAATTTCACTATCAGTCCTTTCCACCATCAAGAGGACTAACCAGTAGACAGTAATAGTCTCTTCTTCTTCAGGCCTTTTCCCATCTTTATTTGGGATCGGCTCTCCTAATCATTCTTCTCCAAAGATGTCGTTTCAATAGACAATAATAGTAGTTAATAATTTTTTTTATTTTATTTTATAATTTATTCAGTTAATACTTTACTCTGAAATGGTGAGCCTACAGGTTTGTTAATATGGAAATCACCACAAAATTATCAACTTTGAAGTAGTTGTTTCAAGTCTAAAAGTTTCCTAGCTCCTATAGTATAACTATCTTCCTCTTCTGGCTTCGCTTACTTCAAACTATAACTTTGAATAGTCTGTATAAGGTCACTATCTACACCTATTCTAAGTTTCATCTAAATCTGTTCACTTGTTAAAGAAAAAACATTGTCATATACTGATTTAAAACTATGCCTTTTAGTTTTCTTGTAGTTCCAAAATATATACATACAACCTCTAGTACATTGTGTTGTGTTCGTTTATTCTTAAAAACAATAAAATATTTTCAGTGTGTGTAAAACTGTAAAACAAAACATTGTTTTATTATGAGTTTACATACATTAAAAGCAAGATTAAACTCCCCACTTTAAAAAATACTTAAATTAGGAAAAAGTGAATTTCATACTGCATTAAATAATTTAACCAAGTAAAGTAGCAATAATGTAAGGGAAAACCATAGATCTGAATCAAAAACAGTGAAAAGAAAAAAAACTAAGCATGTTAAGCCATGACGGCCTTAAGGCGGCCTAAAAACTCCGTCACCAGAGTTGGCCACTGACTCATACGAACTTACTTTGCTTTACTGGACATAGCTAGAGCTTCTCCTGCTTCCCTGCCTAAAGGGCGTGAGTAGAAAGAGCCAGTGACCATTCCTCATAATAATGCTGCTATAGTGAGCTAGATAAGGTCAGGGGCTCTCCTCTTCAGTTTTTGGTATACTGTGGATCTTTTCACACACACACACACACACGGTCACGACTGTATCCCCAAGGCGCGGTAGACATTCTCTCAGATCTTTATATTCCAGATCCTTTGAAGATGTCTAAGGGTGTAGTCAGAGGCATGTACAAATACATATTTGATACATGCCCACATCTTGCAGAAGTCAATCACTCTGTAGAAGTCTCTTGCAGAAGTTGGATCTTTTCACTAAATATAAATTTCTTTTGTTACAGATTAATAACAGAAAATTTCAAAATCAACTCCGGGAACAACGCAACAAAGAGGAAAAAGGAAACGGCAACAACGTCCAACTACAAACTCAAAATGAACCCACACTCTCTGGACTTCACATCCCCCACCCTCTCACCAAAAGCAACACCATCAAAACGGAGAATTCTTGGGGAGTTACAAAATTTTAAGCCCACTTCACCGGTCATAGATCGGCTTAAGAGCCCATCACCAGATTCTCCTTTCAAATCTCCATTAAACCTTAAGCCTCTCAACCTTAAAAGTCCTGTCTTATCCCCCTTAACGTCTTTAGCCTCTCCATTGTTAAACTCACCGATCATAGCCTCACACTCACCGATAACCAGCCGACTTAAAAGGACTTCAAAAATCAGCAAAATATTCGAAGAACGGACACGATTCAAGATGGAGAATAAGGAGAATGAGAGTTCGTTTTCAAATTTCGAATTCTCAGAGTACAAAGAGGAGAGTTATAAAGAGATAGTCGTGGATATGGAGGAGACTGCGAGAGACTTCTCTTTTGGAGAGAGGTTCCAAGCAGGCAGGGAGAGAGCTGAGAATTGGTCATCAATTAAGGTAACCATCTCTCTATCTCCAACTCTCTTTATTGCACGCTACTCTCTTTTATGCACGGTATAAGGTATACATACACTAAGTTGTATTAATTCATTAAAGTAATTAAGTGCTTGTTCTTGATATATCCTTGAAATTAAGCGAGGTTTAGCGACTAGGTTTTCAAGACTTCGGTGGCATAGTGGACGAAAGCCTGTGATGCATGTGATTGCGGATTCGATACCCGCCACGGGACAAAATATTATGTTTGCTTGTTTAATACAAAAAATATCGGGTCTGGGTGTTTTCTAAGTTTGATTTTATTAATTATGCATTTAAAAAAGTGTATTAGTCATATTGTGTCCATAACACTTACCTTAGGGTAAGATACAGTTATCATTATTTTATTAAATTTACAGCTCGACTTCACTGACGCCCTGCCAACGAAAACCTATGACGACCTCGTGCCTGAACAAACCCAAGACCTGGACGACCTAGAGTCGTTACACGACCTCGAAGTCGAGTTTGAGAACGAAACATTTGAACACTGCACAAAATACGAGATCATATCTACAGACAGTCCTAATGTTATCTCCCGAGGTCGTTCCACGTCGAGAAAGATCTGCGCAAGAAACTTCGAATTTGGTGCTTCTTTGACGGAGAGTGAACCTTCTACGTCTTTTAATAGGTACGTTTTTTTGTATGTAGCTTGCCATCTCAAAGTCTTAACACCTTTATTTAGCTACATTATGTCTTAGGTCGTAAGGTTTATGTTATAACAGTTGATTTGGAAACATCTGAAAGAGCTGGTGCTTAACCGATAAATATAGGCTTATCAAACATTTCGATTCTGACATTAGTGGGTTCCGTGGCCGAGTGGTTGAAGGCATTTCGGCTTTAGGAGGATCGTCTGATCGTCGCGGGTTCTAATCCCGTCGGAATCAAACATTTTGATAAGACTTTTCATTTCTCAATCTGAAAGAGAGTCGAAAGTAATTCAGCAGGACCCGTAAATCACTTCTTGTTGTACCTTGTATTACGAGTAGCGTTTTAAAACTTATATTCAAATAAGTTATTTTTCTATCAGGCAAGCCACACGAATGCTGAATTTCGACGATGAAGACTTCGAATTCACTTCACCGGCCGTCAAAAAGGCAGTTTCAGTGAAGAAATCTCTCAAATTCACCGAAACACCAACAAAACACCCTCTAAGACATGAGAAAAGTGACTCTAGCATTGGATCTATGAGCTCATCACCAAGTAAACTATCAAGAATCTTAACATCTGAGTCTACAGCATCTGTAGAAAGTGGGTTCATATCTGAATTGGACTTTGAAGAATCTAGCAGCCCAAAAATATCCAATTTCAACGATCTACTATCCGGACCAATCAAAGACAACATCCTGACTGACAAAAACTTCATGAAACGACCGTCATTGGTCAGAAGTTTGAGTTTCCATCCTGAGAAGACAGTCTCTCTTCGATCTATTCTAGAGAGTCCGAGCGAAGAGAAGAGGAAACGGGAAGAGGAGGAAGAGAAGAGTAATAAGAGGAGAAAGTCAAATGTGGAGAGTCCAGTGGAGAGAGTCAGACCATTGTTGCAAAGAGCGTTTTCTGAGAACAATGCTTCTATTAAATCTGCGCTTGCGAGATGTAAGTATCTAATGTCATTATAACAGTACAAAGTTATAAACTCGACGACCTACGTAGAAGGTTGCGGGTTCGATCCCCGCTGCTGGACACAATGTTTGTATGAGTTGGACTACAAGTATTTGTCTCGGGTCATCATTATTTGCCTGCCCTTATCTCGCTTTTGCGGGGTCTGCACAACATGTTCTCTTCTTCCACTCGTCATCTTCGTATTCACTCCCTTCTTACCCATATCTTCTTTCACACAATCCATCCATTTTTTCTTTGGTCTACCTCTACTTACATATCCATCCTCATTCAGACCAGACAAGTATTTGTCTCGGGTCTGAGTGTTTTATATGTATGTATTTACAAACAGGGTTATTTGTAAAACACCGGTAACCTCTCGGGCATTACTATCATCATAAACAACAACTTTTGTTCTATGACTGATGCTGTGTGATAAGTCCAGCATTATTTATTTATTATTTATTCAAATGGCGAATGTGTGAGCACCCTGCTATAATAGAAACTAAATTAAGAACATAGAACTTAAACTACATTTTCTTCCAGCATCAACGAACGCAGACTTAATTGGCGACTACACTTGCGGTTATTCCCTCCCACTCACATGCGGAGAGCACGAGGATCTTAAGAGCATATCTTGTGAGACTCTGGCTGCGTTGCTAACTGGAGAATATCAAGACTCAGTACCTGACTTTCAGGTAAGATTGTATTTTGATTACAGAAATACAGAATTTATTCATAACACCATGGTTACATGCCATTGATTTTTACTTACATTAAGGCCGCCACATCGTCTTGCGGAAATCAGAATCTGAAATTCAGATTGTGCATACATTAATAAGTGCTACTCTCATCATCATCATTAGCCTTTTTCCATCTACTAGAGATGATTTCCATCAACATTACTTAAATTAAGGCCGCCACATACATGTCTTGCTGAAATCAGAATCTGACATTCAGATTGTTCATACATTAATAAGTGCTACTCTCATCATCATCATTAGCCTTTTTCCATCTACTAGAGATGATTTAGAAGATTTTCATCTACTCTCAAGTGTACCAAAATTCAGCTCAATCAGACAACGGGAAGTGGGTCAAATTCTGCTTGCAAGATTTGACCCGGACAAACATACAAACATTGCAAGTTAATTAAAAGCTTTTCTGTACTAATATTAAAAAGAGGAAAGATTTGTTTGTTTGAAATGAATAGGCTCTGAAACTACTGGACTTGAAAAATTCTTTCACTAATAGAATCCTACATTATCCCCGATGAACATAGGCTATATTTTATCCTGGGACAGTGAAGTTTTCCCGAGGGACCGCTAGTGTTCAATAAAATTATAGCTCGCTATGCTCGCTCTATAGTTTACATATATTACAGGTGATAGACTGCCGGTACCCATACGAATTTGAAGGCGGTCATATAGACTCGGCTATTAACCTGTTCACGCCCGAACAAGTCCAAGAGTTGGTACAAAGACCGCTGAACAAACGAGTGCTGATCTTCCATTGTGAATTCTCTATTGAACGGGGGCCTAAACTGTGAGTGACACCTTAATTTATAATTTTGTAATTTTAATGTTTTAAACCACACATTTCATTGAGAAATGAAAAGTCTTATCAAAACGGGATTCGAACCCGCAATGATCAGACGATCCTCCTAAAGCCGGAGTGCCTTACCGCTCGGCCACGGAACCCTAATCGTCACAATCGAAAATTATGATAAGACTTTTCATACCTTAAATGATATCCATACCATTATAAATGTGAAAGTAACTATGTCTGTCTGTCTGTTTGTTACTTTTTCACGCCCAAACCACTCAACAAATTAAGCTGAAAATTGGCATGGATAAAGGTTGTATCCCAGATACAACCTTTATCCATGACAATTTTCAGCTTGGAATTTATCATGGAAGGATTTAGGCACAATGCACATTGAATTGGCAAGCGACGCGACAATTAGTTTTATAGCATATAAACAGACAGAATGAACGAGGTCTGGCGAAGCCATCTAGCGGACCGCGCTGGCTCGAGCACTTTCATGCGGTTCATTCTACAAGCGTTTCTATATCTTGTACCATTGTTCATAAGGTTTATAATGGTGCGCTATAAAACTAATTGACGCGTCGCTTGCCATAGGCCAAAGGCTACTTTTATTTTGAGCCAAAGGCTACTTTTTGTCCCGAAAAAATGAAAAAATCCCGAGGGACCGCGGCTCAACACGGGAGCGCAGCTAGTTTAATTATATTATCATCCCTCAGATCTCTAATTAAATTATATATATTTTTCCCTTATAAAAAACGATTTTCTTAATATTTTTCAGATCTCGCGCCCTACGTTCATTCGACCGCTCACATCACAAAGCCTATTACCCATCGTTGGCTTACCCCGAATTATACTTACTACACGGTGGTTACCGAGCTTTCCACGCGGCTCACCCCTCGCTTTGCTCGCCCAAGGGTTATACACAGATGTTGGACCCCAGGCATAAGGTAATTTTTGACCCCCAATATACATACGAGTATATGGTTCAAAGCTATATTTTACAAAAATATATTAAACATGGCCAATCTTCAATTCACAAGACTTTAATTGCCATTGGGATGACAATTGATTACAAGTCCGGTGTCGTAACAGATCACGTGACTCGCGAATCCAAAGTTTTATCCATCTCAAGAATGCCCAACGCGCCTAAAGCAATTTTCACTCCAAAAGTTAATTATTATGATGTTTCTCTCCATCCAAAGGTTGCCTGAAAGAGATCGCTTCTAGCGATAAGGCCGCCCATTGTACATTTTTATCTGGTGTTTCTTTGTTTTTATTTTATTATGTTGTGCAATAAATAATTTTTATTCATTCATTAATACATTAAAAACCCGGTTATTGATAGGAATCTGTACCTCTATGGAAAAGAGGCGTGTTTTAATGTCTGTAAGAAGCGCTCGTGGTCGTGCTTGCTTAGTCGTTCTTGATAGGTCGTCGAAGTTAAGCAACGTTCGAAACGGTCTGTAAGTGGATGGGTGACCGCCAGTGGCATTTTCATCTGAGCGCTTGCGTGCTTCGGAGGGCACGTTAAACTGTCGGTCCCGGCTATTTAAGTCGTTAAGCCATGACGGAGGCCTTAAGGCGGCCTAAAAACTCCGTCACCAGAGCTGGCCACTGACTCATACGAACTTACTTTTTTTATCTGTATGTTTTCCTAATAAAGTTATTTTTGTTACAGCATCTACTACGCAGACATAGGTCGCTTCAAGGCAAAAGCAGGCTGCTCATGTGAAGCTCACATGAACCAAATGGACCCCCTATCACCCCAATGAAATCTGTGATAATCATAGCATTGTCAAAAAGCACCCCAAAGTACCCCTAGTGCACTCCAAAATGAAGAAGCAATCAAAAAGCACATCAGGACTTTCCGGATCTCCCTCAAGACCTCAGGATACCCAGTGAACACTATTATGAAGTTTGATTACAGCATTGTCAAAAGCACCCAAGATTTTAGAACGGGACCCCTCCAGACTTCTGTGAACCCCGATAAGAGGTAAAAATTGTCATATGTAACAATTGAATTGACCAGCTTAACTGTTAAAAATAATGAATTAAAGCCAGAATACTGAAACTCTAAATCGGTGAGATTTGCAATTGGTCGTTATATTGTCATGAAGTTATATTAAGCTATGACGGAGGCCTTAAGGCCTAAAAACTCGGTCACCAGAGTTGTATGTTAGCAAAATGTAGGCTAAAAACTCGGTCACCAGAGTTGTATGTTAGCAAAATTTAGCCTAAAAACTTGGTCACCAGAGTTGTATGTTAGCAAAATGTAGGCTAAAAACTCGGTCTCCAGAGTTATATGTTAGCAAAATGTAGGCTAAAAACTCGGTCACCAGATTTGTATGTTAGCAAAATGTAGGCTAAAAACTCGGTCACCAGAGTTGTATGTTAGCAAAATGTAGGCTAAAAACTCGGTCACCAGAGTTGTATGTTAGCAAAATTTAGCCTAAAAACTTGGTCACCAGAGTTGTATGTTAGCAAAATGTAGGCTAAAAACTCGGTCTCCAGAGTTATATGTTAGCAAAATGTAGGCTAAAAACTCGGTCACCAGAGTTGTATGTTAGCAAAATGTAGGCTAAAAATTCGGGACACCGGAGTTGCATATTAGCAAAAAATATCTAATTGGAAGTCCGACTACCCCCTTATGCCCCTTATGCTAACTTACCGCCGGTTTCTAGCTGTCAAACTTTTGTATGTGGAAACGAGTCGTAGCTCTTACCTACGACTGTCCGTTGAATATAAAAACCGGGGGTTAGGCAATCTTGAGTAACTTAATCAGACGTCTACTATATTAATATCATCTGGTTGTAAGACACAGGCCCCTCTCATCTAAGGTCCCAAGTAACTGGCAATTATAATCGCTGTTACAGTTCTAACGAAGCCGGTTAGGTCTTTGTGTGTGTAGATTTGTTTCTGTGTGCGTGTGCGATACCGAGCTTACGCACACAGTAACAACGTGTACATCCACACACAATGACCCTGCCTTTGGCTCAATGCACATTGAATTGGCAAGCGACGCGTCAATTAGTTTTATAGCAAGCGATTATCCTTATGAACAATGGTACAAGATATAGAAACGCTTGTAGAAAGAACCGCACGAAAGTGCTCGACCGCGGCTCGCTAGATGGCTTCGCCAGACCTCGTTCATTCTACAAGCGTATCTGTACCATTGTTCATAAGGTTTATAATAGTGCGCTATAAAACTAATTGACGCGTCGCTTGCCAATTCAATGTGCATTGAGCCTTTGAAATAGAACTATGCATGTGTAGTTATTTGTCACTTTTATTAAATAAAGTATCAAGGAACTAAATGTTCTTGGAGACAGATATCGTTGGATTAGTATATAATGTAAATATAATATTAATGTATAAAGATGCCATATTAAAATTAAGTATTTAGTACAAAAATAGGACTTAAAAATTCCCACCTTTAGTTATACGCCATGTTTATCTGCAATAATTATGTTTAAGTTAATATAAGTTTGCTTAAAAACTTAGTTTAGGTGTACAGCCTACATTAATACTATGATCTTCATCTATTTCAAGTTTCATCCAAAACGGGTGATTTAAATTGAACATACGTACATTTCATATACATGGTTATTTGTAAAACACCGGTAACCCTCTCAGGACTGTATTACTATCATCATAAACAGCAACTTTTTTCTCAGAAGAGCTCAGAATTACCAAGCTTTAAACATATATAGAGCAATCCAAAAATATAATTTTAATTGTAAATACATACTTGTAAAATATATTTAAGCATATTACATTTATATAAGCTTTCTTATTTAGCTGAGTTTAAATTTTGGAATGTCAAAAAAATTATGAAAATTGAAATTGGGTTGAGTAATATGAATTATTACCATCTGCCCCCACAAACTGCCCCCTCGCGGTGGCAGACGGTAACACTTCTAGCTTTTCACCCCTACGTATGAAAAATGGGAGCACACATTAATAAAATATTACCTTCTGCTTCCGCGTGAGCAGTTTGTAGGGCAGGTGGTAATAATTCAATAATATGTATGCTTCAAATATTTAGGTATAAGGTACTCAATAATACACCCACTTTTAAACAGTACACAGTCGATACGTCGTCGAAACTGTACTTTTTGTGTACATGCAATTTTAAATATTGACTCGAAAACAAAATTAAGAAATATATGTAAAAAGGCAATATTCGTTTACGCTATAAGATTAAATTATGTTAGTTGTTTATATAGTTTAATTTCGCATTTAACTTAAATTAAGGTATAAGATGATTTAATTTTCGTTATCCAAAAATCTCATAATATCTGAGTTTAGCTATGAGCGCG
Organism: Epirrhoe alternata; assembly: GCA_963565295.1. Classification (NCBI taxonomy): domain Eukaryota; kingdom Metazoa; phylum Arthropoda; class Insecta; order Lepidoptera; family Geometridae; genus Epirrhoe; species Epirrhoe alternata. The sequence goes on from OY751403.1 coordinate 4,589,880, forward strand.
ATTTTCGACAATACACTTCGCCCAACAGATCTATTCGTGAAGTTAGCCGTTTGTCTGCGCAGCGAACTTTTTAATACTAAATTCACGAATCCCGTTGTCAAATCTGTTGGGCGAAGCGTACATTTTATGTCAAAAATTTGCGTGATGCCGGCCACCCACGATCAAGTTTACCGTCCAGTCTGCCGCGGACTGGATGCGGCGTCCAGTAAACTTGACGGCGTATTGGTATGGGTGTGCATGACAAGCGAAAAAGAACTTCGTGCTGCCGACTTGATCAAGTTTGCAGCGCTGCAAACTGGACGGTAGACTGGATCGTGGGAGGCCGGCATTAGACCTTTCAATATACAGTGCCACAAACTTAGCTGAACCGGGTTATAGGTTGCTATCGCATTTGGTATTGGCAGAAAAATTAGAGTAAAATTCGTTAGTTCCTTTGGCCACCGGTCCTGATAAGTTCGTACGTACAATGAGTATGACCATATTGGCGTCGATCTTGTTCACTGACTAAAGTTAACTAAACTAAAATGCTTCATTCTTATTTCTTTACCGATAAAGTCCAAAATGGAATGACTATCAGCGGCATTCTTAAAATTTCCTAATTTTAGTAATAATGAAGTATTTATGGGTAGATTTAGTCAAGACCATTTTGCTTGCCGTGTGAGCTGCTAAAGACGCTCAGGGACGCCATTTTGATTAAACTTTTAACGACATGCCGTTTTCGTCTTTAGTGAGAACAAAATAAGAACGTGCAAGTTTTAGTTTTAATTCAAGTCAGTGAACAACAGAATCGACTTAATTGTCAATGACGCGATTTTTAAATTGTCGCCACAGCTTAGCAAATCTAGGCAGTCGTTGAAGCCCATTGCCGTACGTAGTCGCTGTAATTTTAATACAATCGTGATAATATTTTATTTTTCTATGAACTCCCAAACTTATTAGAAACATAAGCATACAATAGACTAAATAAATTAATCTGAGAATTTGTGTCATTTGACTGTAGAAATTGTGTCGGTGCCAGTATTTTCTTCAGAAAATGTCTTGTATGTTTTAGAAAAATATTGAGTTTTTCAACTCGATGCCGTGCACCTTATTAGAATTGGTGCATTTTGGCAATATACGCTTACTAGCATTTCATAAGATTGTATATAATAAGGTTTTAAATTAATAGACGTTGCATTTTTAGATTTTAAAAACCATGTATTTTGATTTCCGCAAAATAGCCCAAAAGTCAAAAGGGCCGGCTAACGAAAGGTGTCACCTTTATTGGTGGAAGTCAATCTGAGTTTTTTTGGTTATGGCACCAAGTCTCTAAGTCAACTACAGTATGTGCATAAAATTACAAAATAATAGAATCAGTCAAGCTATCTAAGGATTGTCGTAAAAACGATCTATAGATAGCTCAACTAATTCAAGTCATATTTATGTCAGTAGATTTCTATACTTACAGTTAATTTTTTTACTGTAATCCAGATTTTACAATATAAGAAATCTTTGTAGAAACTTAAGTGCTATAGTGAAAAATCGGATTGACGTTCCCAATGAGGCCTCTATTTTCATTGGACGGCACTTTTCACTTTTGGGTCCAGGCTTGTATAGAGATAAAATAATCTGTCCATGTGAAATGGTTGATAATGACTATTTCCTTTCATTACTTTGCGGGGTTGCGTTTGTTGAGATTAGTGCATACTAACAAGATTTAGAAAAATTGCAGAGTAAAATATATTTTGGTTATTTTATATAAAATAAACGTTAAAAAGTTAAGTTGAAATTGCACTCATCTTAATAATTAAATTGCCGCTTTGGCGAACAAAATTCTAAATTTTATAAGATTTTAAAGGAGATACTTATCTGTAATTAGTTTTCGCGCGCGAAATTTCTATTTGGATTAAGTTTTGGAAATTAATTAATATATTGTATAGTTATAGAGTGGTATTTAGAGATTTAAGAAATAAATTATGGAAAAATATATTTTTGGTATTTTATTTTTTACGTTTTACCTAGCTAGATTTATATATATTTCTTCGGTATACAAACCCTACTATACAGGCTTTTTAGTCCTAGTGTGGGGAACAGAGGTTTAACCATGGTACAGACCTATCATGAAACTGCAAATACACCAATATTGTTTTTAGTGAAACCATTGTACCACTATACCTCTGTCTACTATACATCTGTCACAATAAACTTTATCTTATCTTATAAAGTAAGCCGGTGATTCTAGCGGTCTTCCTGAAAGACTGACTGCACATTGAACACCAGTAATAATTTTTATTCAACTTGCCTTTACATCTATATTAGATGATTTATACAGCGTCACGAGGCAACCTATGCCTACACTGAACGGGACGCTAGTGCTTGGGACATTGTTTGAGATGGAGGCTTGTAGCACCTAAACCATGGGCCTTATCCACAGGAAAAACAACGTTAATACATGTGGAGCTGTTGTTAAAAGTATAGGTAAATAACACAACATTTTAATAAAAAAAATCGTGTTTATTCTTAGACCATATCTTAATAATACTGGTTTTTGATTTATCATAACTTAAAAATAAAAAATTATTGTCGTTTATAAATCAGAACTTCAAATCAAAGAAAAAAAAAGAAGTATACAATATGTATAAGTAGTATATCAGTCATGTAGGACGTTGGGTTCCGCATTATGGAGCTCAAATGGAGCTGGGCAGGACACATTGCGAGGCGAGGTGATGACCGTTGGAGTGGGGCCTTAACCGAGTGGTGGCAAGAGAAGGCTATCGAAACGTTGGACGTCCGGCGGCGAGAGGGGCAGATGACATTACCAAGGCCGTGGGTCGTAGATGGATGGGATTGGCGCGAGATCGTGTTGGATGGCACAAGCAAAGGGAGGCCTATGCCCAGCTGTGGGCTAGATCAGCCTGTGGATGATGATGATGAGTACCCATAACACAAGCTCTGCTTACTTTGGGGCTAGATGATGCTGTGTGAAAAGTCCAGCATATTATCAATATGCTGAATATTATCTTGAATGTCTTCATTAAAAAACCTTAATTTAACACAGCTGTCTTGTGTTTGAATAAAGTCTAGGATTAAATAGGGTCAACTCAATCCGAAGATAGCAAGTTCGAATCTCGGCCGTGTATCAATGACTGGGTGTTATTTATTTATTCAGAGAGGTGCATAGAGCGCTTCAGTTGTATTTGGAGTGGCGCGAGTCTGTTTTATTTTCTTCCCTTTCTTTGTGCCTTTCATCTGAAAATATAAAAAATCCGATTATTATTATAAATTTAAAGTGTATATTTGTGTTTCAATCCAGTAAGTAAGTAAGTAAGTTCGTATGAGTCAGTGGCCAACTCTGGTGACGGAGTTTTTAGGCCGCCTAAAGGCCTCCGTCATGGCTTAACGACTTAAATAGCCGGGACCGACAATTTAACGTGCCCTCCGAAGCACGGAAGCGCTCAGATGAAAATGCCACTGACGGTCACCTATCCACTTACAGACCGTTTCGAACGTTGCTTAACTTCGACGATCTATCAAGAACGACTAAGCGAGCACGACCACGAGCGCTTCTTAAACCAGTGAACCAATATTTTTAAAGTATTAACCACACTTATTTCATTGAGAAATAGAATAGAATAGTCATTTATTTTGTGCAAAAAAAAAAGGTTTACAATATTTACGAACTAACTTAACTAAGCACAAAATAGGTCACCACTCAGCATGTGCTGCAGCAACTTATAGCTGCTGCAGCGCTGATTTTCTGTGGATGATGTCTTATAAACATTTTTGATTCGATTTCGATTCGAACCCGCGACGATCAGACGATCCTCCTTAAACCGGAGTGCCTTTAACTCGGTCACGGAATTACTAGACGTCACAATCGAAATTTTTGATAAGCTCAATAAAGCACCGGTTAGCGCCATCTACACGTTCCACTCAGTGAACTTATAATTTCTCAGTGAACCGATTTGGATGAAACTTGGAATAGACGTAGATCGTTGCCTGGAAAAGCATATAGGCTATTAAAAATGTTGCTACCACGCAAGCGAAGCCGTGTGCAGAAGCTAGTGTTAAGAACAGGAGTAAAATTAGTTTTAAGACTATCCTAAGTGATCCCAGCGGTTCACTGAATAAATTGAAAAACTGAATAAATATTTATTTATTTATTATTTAAATGCTTCAGGATTTAGTGTTAAGAACAGGAGTAAAATTAGTTTTAAAGACTATTCTAAGTGATCCCAGCGGTTCACTGAATAAATTGAGAAACTGAATAAATATTTATTTATAAACAGGGTCACGACTGTATCCCCGAGGCGCGGTAGACATTCTCTCAGATCTTTTATATTCCAGATCCTTTGAAGATGTCTAAGGGGTAGTCAGAGGCATGTACAAATACATATTTGATACATGTCCACATCTTGCAGAAGTTAGTATTCCATACGTGACAGATTGCAAGCCCATCGCCGCCTATTTATTTATTATTTAAATGCTTTTTGACTTTGAAAATGTCTTACCTTATGATGTACTTCTCTCATGTGTCGGTATAGAGAGGAGTACCAGCCGAATGCGGCGCCGCATGCCGCACAACGATGCGGCGTTTCGCCGGAATGCATCGCTGTTATATGGTATTTGAGTTTAGCTGCGTTCTGTAACAATTATGGTGGAATTAAGAGGGTTATACGCCATTTACACGATAATATTCTTGCATAGCACTAGAATCTAGAGCTATGCAAAAATATTATTCAAAATCAAGAGTAAATAGGTTCCTTCTAGGTAAGCATGCTCCATCTTAGACCTCACTACTGCTTAACATCAGGCAGAGTGAGGTCAAATGCTGACCTATTTAATTAAAAAATATATATTTGATCTCTCTGGGCAAACCCTTTCGTTTTAAATAACCTCTGGCAATCTTGAATTATTTTCTTTCTATTTTGTGGTGACACAGCGATCTCTTTCCAATATCGACAGTAACTAGCTATCACTTAGCTAAAAGAGTACATACTTCAGAGCTAGCACCACTAGATGGCGCTGGGATCACAGATAAACGAATTCCCATACAAATGACGATTTTGAATCCTAGATCGCGCTTACGATGTTTTCAAGCATAGCTAACCTATATAGAACTAGACTTGAACTGTCGGCCGAAAGGCTCCCAGGTAAGTGGACCAGGTGGGTCGATTTTGGATGACTTATTTTCTTTGTCCTCGACTTTTTCCTAAATCTATTGTGGGATTCATTTTAAAATTCTTACCTGATAGGACTTTCCACATACATGACAAAGATTTTCCTTTCTTTCCTTCCCAACATGCACGTTTTGTGTGTGGACATACAATGATGTGTGGCATTTGAATGGCTGAAATAAAAAAAATTAAGAATAATTTATTGTCAAACTCTATTGACGACCTCTGTGGCGCAGTGGGTGAAGGTTGCGGGTTCGAATCCGCCGCGGGATAAAATGTTTGTATGATCTGCAATGACGGAGGCCTTAAGGCGGCCTAAACTCCCTCAACAGAGTTGGCCACTGACTCATACGAACTTACCTAACGCTATACATCGTACTAATATAATAAAGTTGAATGTTTGTATGTTTGTTTCAATCACGCCTAAACCAGTAAACCGATTTGGATGAAACTTGGAATAGGTGTAGATAATGACTTGGAGCATAGGATTTAAATCAAAGTCAAAGTCAAAAATCATTTATTCAGTCGGACCGCAGGGATCACTTAGAATAGTCTTAAAACTAATTTTACTCCTGTTCTTGCGCGACCAATACCGTGAAGAATCAGGGCAACAAACACGGTCTGGGGCCTAGCATTTTAGGTGATCCATGGATCCATTGAGTTGGAGCAAGTCCCAAGCTTTTTTGTCATCCAAATAATCAGATATCTTATAAATAATTTTGGTACAACGCGAGCGAAGCCGCGCGCAGTAGCTAGTCTAGTATAGAGTACCTTATCACAGAGTTGGCATCGGAATTTGATCCGATTAAGATGGTCCCAGTCTATATGATCTCTTAATCTAGTTTTGTTCACGAAACGTTTGCCGCAAGCTTCGCAAGCGAAACTGAAAAAAAAAAAAAAAAAAAAAAATTAGTAAAAATATTAGCAAAAAACAATGTAGTTATAAAGAGGAAAGATTTGTTTGAAATGAATACGCACCGAAACTACTGGACCGATTTGAAAAATTATTTTACCATTAGAATCCTACATTATCCCCGATGAACATAGGCTATATTTTATCCCGGGGAAGTGAAGTTTTCCCGAGGGATCGCGGGTAGCACCGCGGCGGACAGCTAGTAATATATTGACGACCTCTATGGCGCAGTGGGTGAAAGCCTGCTTGGGACGCCGAAGGTTGCGGGTTCGATCCCCGCCGCGGGATGAATGTTTGTATGATCTGCAAATATTTATCTCGGGTCTGGGTGTTTCTATGTATGTATTTACAAACAAAAAGGAGTATATCAGTTATCTGGTTCCCATAGTACAAGCTTTGCTTAGTTTGGGGCTAGATGATGCTGTGTGAAATGTCCAGCATTATTTATTTATTCCACTTATTAGAACTAAGCGCTTTCAAAGTTCTTTTATTATGCGCACTGCAATTTGGAATCAGCTTCCAGCGTCTGTATTTCCGCTGAGCTACGACCCTGTTGTTTGTTAATAGGCACCTTCTGGGTAGGCTCGCTCCATCGTACGTAGACCTCTCATTCTTGCCTACGTTTAGTTTCGTTAAAAAAGTAAGTAAGTAAGTAAGTACGTATGAGTCAGTGGCCAACTCTGGTGACGGAGTTTTTAGGCCGCCCTAAGACCTCCGTCATGGCTTAATGACTTAAATAGCCGGGAATTTAACGTGCCCTCCGAAGCACGGAAGCGCACAGATGAAAATGCCACTGGCGGTCACCCATCCACTTACAGACCGTTTCGAACGTTGCTTAACTTCGACGATCTATCAAGAACGACTAAACAAGCACGACCACGAGCGCTTCGTTATAAAAAAAAATATATTACCTGAATTCAGCTTCCGGCACATGCCTTCTTGATATCCTCAGATGCTGTCTGTAGGTGGCGACTGACGCGAATGATTTGTCACATAACGCACAATGTAACTCTCCGTCATCTACTGCCTGTAAATAATGTAAAAGTACAGTTTTAAAGGGTGCCTGGAAGAAATTGAGTTAGTTCTTTGTACTTTATCCCACTTCCCACTCATATAATAAAGCTGAAAGTTTGTGAGTTTGTTTAGATGTTTGGATATTTTGGATGTTTGTATGTTTGTGTATCAATCACGCCTAAACCAGTGAACCGATTTGGATGAAACTTGGTACAGGCATAAATAGTGACCTGGAATAGCATATAGGCTATTCAAAATGTTGGTACCACGCGGGCGAAGCCGCGCGCAGAAGCTAGTGAGCATCTAAACTTATTTAACGAGCCTCAATTTTGTTTGACTGGCTCCCCACTGGAGCTTGACTTTAGTTTTAAGATGGATCACCTAAAAGAATGCTAGGCCCCAGACCGTGTTCGTTGCCCTGATTCTTCACGGTATTGGTCGCGAAAGAACAGGAGTAAAATTAGTTCTAAAACTATTCTAAGTGATCCCAGCGGTCCTACTGAATAAATGCTTTTTGACTTTAACTAAATCGCTTTCAGCGATTTTTTTTATTAATTTCTTGGTGTAAAATAAAGTGTTCATTCATTCATTCAATAGCCACAACCGATCTTTAGCTCTCTGAAGTTAGGTGCTGATTACGCAGGTTTGCGCATGTATAGTCTTGTTCACGGCGGAGCGTATGCGTGACACTTCGAGTTGATGTCAAAGTCAGTCTAATATAATAGCGATAACAACAATCGCACAAGTACTTGCTGTGGCGACCTCTAACTGCGATCGTCTGAACTACAAGTGCATCGTAATAGAGTTGCCAATTACAGCGACCTAGCCATTTCAGAGCTTCACCGCTAGATGGCGCTGGCGCGCTACCAACCGACGCCATTTGAATAGTATATTATTCTTAGTATTATTCTTGGCAATTAGCCTATCCGACATAAGCTGTCGACCGCAAGGCCCCAAGGTAAGTGGACCAGATGGTGTCGACCTTGGCGAGGTTAGTACTAGGTACCTCTTTGCCATGGATTGGAGAAAATACACCTACCCCCAAATTGGTATAAAGCTCGATAAAACTCACCCGATGACTTCTTAAATGCCGTCCCAGATTAGACTTCCATTGATAGACTTTGCCACAACGAGGGCAAGGGCAAGGCCCCAAGGTAAGTGGACCAGATGGTGTCGACCTTGGCGAGGTTAGTACTACCTCTTTGCCATGGATTGGAGAAAATACACCTACCCCGAAATTGGTGACCCCGACGTGAAAATTGCTATAAAGCTCGATAAAACTCACCCGATGACTTCTTAAATGCCGTCCCAGATTAGACTTCCATTGATAGACTTTGCCACAACGAGGGCAAGGGTACTGATTCTGTCCTTTATGAAGAACGCTGAAATTGTTGAGAAAAAACTTTCATTCAGGAAAAAAAAAAGAATTAGACCATTTGTTTGTAAATAAATGGTCTAACAGTATTGTTTTATACTCGTGTAATGCAATGGTCTAAAGTACATAGTTATACAGGGTGTAAAAAGACAACTAACTGATTTGAAAACTGAGGAGTTGCAATCAGACCATGATTCTAAACATATTTAACGAAAAAAAAAACCGCAAGAAACATTTGATTTTCATTTTATGTTATTTACTACAACATAATAAGACCATACCTACCTAATAATTTCATTTATAAAAGAAAGAAACAGTTAAAACTCAAAATCCAGCAATCTACTTAAAACGCGCCCAGTACATACGCAAACAGTAATCATCAAACGCTATTTTCTCCGGATATAATGATTTTTCGGAAAATCCTTTTGGATTTGGTTGTGTGGGGATGCTGTACCTACCCCTTGCGGCTTCGGTAGACGTGTATTACACCCTGTATCCCACTCACACTGTTTAGATGTTTGTATGTTTGTGTATCAATCACGCCTAAACCAGTGAACCGATTTGGATGAAACTTGGTATAGGCGTAGATAGTGACTTGGATTAACATAATATATACAAAATGTTGATACCAAGCGGGCGAAGCCGCGCGCAGAAGCATTTTGAGTCTACATTTTTCATACGCACCGCCAAATTGTAGAACTCATTGCCGGGCTCTGTATTTCCCGAAAGTACAATATAGGGGTCTTCAAATCAAGAGTAAATAGGTTCCTTCTAGGTAAGCATGCTCCATCTTAGACCTCACTACTGCTTAACGTCGGGCAGAGTGAGGTCAAATGCTGACCTATTTAATAAAAAAATAAATAGTATAATCATAATTAACTCACTTGAGATGGTAACGATAAGTTTTCTTGGAGCTGAACACCTTCCCACACTCCTGGCATTGGGGCCTATCCGGTAAGGGCGATGTATTTCTCGTACGTTTGGCAACATTCAACTTATTCTGTAAAAATAAACTTAGATTTGGCTAAAGTAAGTAAGTTCGTATGAGACAGTGGCCAACTCTGGTGACGGAGTTTTTAGGCCGCCTTAAGGCCTCCGTCATGGCTTAACGACTTAAATAGCCGGGACCGACAATTTAACGTGCCCTCCGAAGCACGGAAGCGCTCAGATGAAAATGCCACTGGCGGTCACCCATCCACTTACAGACCGTTTCGAACGTTGCTTAACTTCGACGATCTATCAAGAACGACTAAGCAAGCACGACCACGAGCGCTTCGATTTAGATTTAGCTGAATTCACACCACACAACTAAAGTACAGTCGACATTAACGACCACTGTGGTGCAGTGGGTGAAAGCCCGCTTGGGACGCAGGAGCGGGTTCGATCCCCGCCGCGGGATAAGTGTTTGTATGATCTGCAAATATTTATCTTGGGTCTGGGTGTTTCTATGACATTTCACACAGCATCATCTAGCCCCAAACTAAGCAAAGCTTGTACTATGGGAACTAGATAACTAAATATACTACTTATATACTTTTTGTTTGTAAATACATACATATTATACATAGAAACACCCAGACCCGAGATAAATACTTGCAGATCATACAAACATTTATCCCGCGGCGGGGATCGAACCCGCAACCTTCTGGGCTTTCACCCACTGCGCCACAGAGATTAGAGGTATGTACTTACTTTTACTTTGTCTTTTGTAGTTTCTTTAGTATGTAAATCATCTTTTATCAAATTATCATTCTCATTCTCAATATTTTCAACCTTTTCTTCAACATTATCAATACTTTCATCAATATTTTCTTCAATATTATCACTGCCATCTTCAATATTATTGTCAATACCGTCTTCAATATCTAGGTCATTATCTTCAGACGTGAGTTTATCAATAGATTTCTTTTTACGTTTTTTCTTCACTTTTATTTTATTTGGTTTTAACTTAATTTTAGGCTTCTTCTTCTTAGGGGGCTGTTCCTGAAAATATATGAATTTGTTTATTTTCATGTCATAAATAAGTTAAAGGAAGTTCTTATAAGTAGCTAACTCTGGTAACAAACTTTTTAGGCCGCCTCAAGGCCTCCGGCTTAACAACTTAAGTAGCGGGGACTTGTGCCCTTCGAAACACGGAAACGCTCAGATGATAATGCAATTGGCGGACACCCATCCACTTACAGACCTTTTAGAATGTTGCTTAAAACTACACCACAAGCGCTTCTATAACTAAAACTGTCTATTTAAGATACAGTACGCACAACCAATCTTTAGCTCTCTGAAGTAGCTGCGCAGAACCCATTTTTGATGACGCCTAAAAGACAAAGACAGCGTTGCATAGTTGCCTCGCTCACTTAGTTTGTTGCATCGTGCTATCTCGCCTACTCTACCAAACCTGCCCAATTGTTCAGTGCACTTAACTTAGGAGAGACAAAGACCGGTTGTGAGTACTGTACCTTAATATTCTCTATATCATTATGTTCCACAGTGAGAGCTCTAGCAAACGGCTCCGGTTCGCAATGGTCTTCACTCTTCACTAACTCCGTCTTGATACTGTCAGGGTCGGGAGTAGGGACGTCCGGGTATGATAAGTTGTATGCAGATTGGGTGGACAGCTTGGATATTGCTTGTGGGGGAATGTGCTGGAACAAAACAATTTCCGAAATGAGATTTTTCATTGATGCTCAACCTGGATTAAAACTTAGTATGTAAGTAAATTTAATACATAGCAATACATAGGTAAATACACAAATAAAAAAAGGTTGTCTGTAAAGTCGGTTTACTGACGATAGTTGAACGTGATAACGTTTGTTCTTTTTTTTTTTTTACTTTGACTTTGGCTTTTTCTTCGACTTTGACTCGGTTTACTGACGATAGTTGAACGTGACAACGTTTGTGCTTCTTTGTCGCTCGTTCCGCGCTCTCGCTTGCACTTCAAGCCTTACATGGAACGCCTCAGAGCGAGGTAACGCCGCATGACGTCATGTTTTTTCGTGCGTGCAGCCGGCACCATCGAATTATAAGACGTTAACACGTCAAAAAGATCTTTATTGAGGACTCAATTTTACATATAAGGATAAACTTATGTCCTAGGTTTAGATAAAGCAGTGTCCTATAATCGGCGGTCTTATCGCTCGATGCAATGTCTTCCAGATATGTGTTTGTTTAATTTTTAAGTACTAACATATTGTACGTCCGAAAAGGGCAAACTGTTCGTAGATTTTACTTGATAACAAACCTACCATTTTTGTTAAATTCAACAGTTTACAATAAAAACTTATTCTATTAGTCATGAGTATAAAAAAATAAAAGACTTGAGTCTAGCATGTTACCTGCATGAGATCGCAGTAGTTCCGTTTCACCTGCTGCTTGAAGACCTCCATTCCTCGCAGCCGAGCCCTGCATTCCCAGCATACTCGGACACATACTTGTGACAAGTCGTATACCTGCAGATTAAATAGGAGTAGTAATATATACTTAAGTAAACAGTCTCTTTAGGACGACATAGATGGTGTTTTGACATGCCTCTGACTACCCCCTTAGACATTGTCAAAGGCTCTGGAAAACATAAGATCTGAGAATGTCTACCAGGCCTTGCGGAAATAGTTGTGAGCCCGATGATGTTTTTAGAGATGGCAAGGCGGGCTATTGCTCAGCAGAGACTTGAGTTTGATTATCGTGTCTGGACAAAATATGAACGATCTACGCAATTTTTGTATCGTACCATTGATAAAGCTCAATGATTAGATTAGATTATACCTTTGGATGTTAAAGGACCATTGTTCTCGTAGTTTCGGGTTACCACGACAAAGGAAGTCTAAATGGGATAAGGGCAGTAAGATAGATAAAGAACCAGTATAGCAAAGCGGAATATAATATCATACATGTGAATAGGCAATAGCAAGTGTAATTTAGCGCTTTGCTGCCTCCTGAAAGCTTCTAAAACCACTTTATTACACTCCTTATAAATTTTAAATAATAATTTACCGGTATTTCATTCAGAATCTGCGAATAAAGATGATAATAACCAGTTTCGCCAATGAAGAAAAGTTTTCGATCCGTCGAAAGGCATCCAGTGCACATGTCCTCCATTATTACCGATTTAGACTTGTTTTATGTTTTACATAGCACATAACATGAGTCAGTGGTTAATTTTGTTGTTTTTTTCATTATTAGAACTAAGAAAGAAAACAAACACGAAAGAAACACAAGTTTCAATTCAAAACAAAATTCAATTCAAAAGCTTTTCGAAGTCAACAAAAGTTTCGTCGCATCCACAGATTAGGTAGAGATAAGTGGTCGCGTCGCCGTCGCGACTGTCGCAAGACGCGAATTGATTGATTGATTTGTAATTGTATTGCTTGATTGACTGATCGTTTTAGTATTGCCATATCAATCAAAAGACTTTACGCTGGTCTTAGAACTAAAAGCGCTAGAATCTGACAACTCGAACTAAATAATTCAAATCCTGATGCCAGATAGTGTTAATTTGATTAATTCAGTGTCTTAATTTTAAATATTTTCGTTAGAAGAAGTTTATTCACCCTAGATGACTGATCCATTCTATAAAAGAATGTATTTACAAGTAAAAAAAAATTCGCCAAAGATGCGCAATCAAGCTAGAATGTTCTCAAACTTATCACGTGGCAGCACTGAGCTTGTTGATTGCTCATATTTTGCCTGATGGAATTACTGAACTGATAGAATGGCCGTTGTTATTTTAACGATTAATTTAATGAGCGTGGAATTGCCATAAGAAAAAAAAAATATCACCAAGACTTTATCCCATAACCCCAATAATCAACAACTATTTTCACGCTAGAGAAGTTGGTATTGTCACTTGTGACGGTTGTGACGGTTGTGACCACAGTTGTGACGTGTAAATAACGGTTTCATTGAAATCAATCGAATCAATCAAAGGTGATCAACGAAATCAGATGAAAAGTGTAAACAAAACAAAACATTCACAAGGAACTGAAAAGAAGAAATATAGTTTGTTTTGTATAAATTACAGCAAGCCACATATATAATTCAACTGATTTTACAATGAATACTGAATCTCACATTTGCATGGGTTGTTTGAGCGGCGATAGGAAGTTACAAACTTTGAATGAAGAATGTAAACAAACATTTTGCGGGCTTCTCGATATAATTGTACGTAATATTCTACTATAATTCAATTATTATTATCAGCCGTTAGTCCCCACTATCTTACGAAAGCCTACTCCCAACCATTCCAGACATCCAATCAATTTGAAGAAATAACCAAAATAGTGGTATATTTACACCTCAATATGACTTCCAGAACAACAGCCCACCAATATCATTATGTTTTGAATGCTTGGCGCTGCTGCTTCGGATTATGAGCTTTAAGAGACAAGTCAAACAAGCGTATACCTACCTCTTTAGTTATCTGGTAAGAATTCATCTCTTTTATTATATTTTTAGTATGGTCAAGTAGATGACATCTAGAGGCCCATAGATAGAAGGAAAGACTTGTCGGCACTCAGAGACACTAAGGGACTGTGAGACCAAGTCCAGCCTAGTCCAGCCTAGACCAAGTCCGACCGCGCCGCACTGTGTGTGTCAATAGAAAAAATGCTACTGATGGCAGAAACGAGCCGCTTTTTCTGACGTCATCAGCATTTTTTGTATAGAAAAATGACTACGGCACGGATAAGAGTGCGATCAGGATTAGGTTGTTCCTTACTAAAGATTTTTCATGTACAACTCAAAGTCAAAGTCAAAGTCAAAAAGCATTTATTCAGTAGGACCGCTGGGATCACTTTGAAACGTCTTAAAACTAGGTGATTTTACTCCTGTTCCTTCGCGACCAATACCGTGAAGAATCAGGGCAACAAACACGGTTTGGGGCCTAGCTTTCTTTTAGGTGATCCATCTTAAATCTAAACTTATGATAACTTAGGTGGTACCTACCAATTGCTTAAATTATATAATACAAGATAGCAAAGACATTGAGGACACATCAGCCGTCGCGGGGCAGAGCGACATCAGGCCACGCGAATTTATCATTAATATAATCCTTAAGTGAATAATAAGCTTTTTTTACAAGAGTATTTTTTATGTAAGTTTTAAATCTTCGAATAGGGACGCGTTTTCAGGAAGTTTATTATTAAAAAAGTATCGTATTTCCCATAAAAGAACCTTTTACTTTTTCTAATCTAAATTTAGGCAAATAAAGTTTATTCTTATTTCTTGTGTTAATGCTATGCACATCACTTTTTTTCCTAAAGTTATTTATATTTTTATGAGTATACAAAATGTTTTCATAAATGTACTGGGAAAAAACCAACTGCTACTAAGCAACGGAGTTAGTGAATCTGAGTGCCTTCATTAGTTGAGAACAGCACAGCGTCGATTAGAGTGCCCTTTAAGGGAGGAGGCTTATGTTTATCCTAATATAATATAATAAATCTGAAAGTTTGTGAGTATGTTTGGATATTTGTATGTTTGTGTAACAATCACGCCTAAACCAGTGAACCGATCTGGATGAAACTTGGAATAGGCGTGGATAATGACCTGGAATAGCATACAGGCTATTCAAAATGTTGGTACCACGCGGGCGAAGCCGCGCGCATTAGCTAAATACATATATTTCGAGCTGGCGATGATGCTGATGATTAAGTTAAAGGTTCAGTTGGTCTGGAAACCTAAGCTTTTGTGGCTACACTTTTAAAGTAAAAAATGATTAAAAATTGAACTGTATTTTGTCTCAAACTTTTTCAATAAAAAGTGTGTTTTTTCAGCAGGATATACCCAAATCTCTATCAAAGTTGAAAATAACAAATAACTTAATAATATACCAAATATATGAACAAAATGAACTTGATGTTATCAAAAATGAAGATAGTTTTGATCAAAAAACAAAGGAATTTGATCAGAATACTGATAACATGTTTGATCAGAAAGCAATATTTGATCAAAATATAACAGAGCCACTTGCATTCATCAAAGTAGAGGATGGTGATGATAATGATGAGAATACGGTGAGTTTTTTTAATGAATAATCTTTAGGTTACTTGGAAGAGATCACTTTTACTTTTAGCGATCCTGAATCTATCGCCTGAACTACAAGGGCATCGTAACAGAGTTCCTAACCTAGCTACTACAGAGCTTCACCGCTTCATCCCTAGATGGCGCTAGCGCGCTTCCAACGGAAAAATTCAAATTCTAGAACGCGCAAGTGACATTGGCAAATTAACATTTACACAGCTATCCGACATTATCTGTCGGCTGAAAGGCCCTAAGGTATGTGGACCAGTTGGAGTCGACCTTAGCAAGGGTAGTACTACCTCTTTGCCATAGATTGGGGGAATAACACCTACCCCCAAAATGGGTGATCATCATCATCACCCAAAAGGTCTCCCATTATAACATAATTTTGAATTTATGATTTAATTTATGCTGTTTTTATTGTATGGTGTAAGTACAACAAACACGGCAAACGTAGTGTAGGACGCCCTTCGGCCAAGTGGAGTGACGATCTGCAAAAGGCTGGCAGAAGCTGGATGCGTCGAGCTGAGGACAGGGCGCAATGCCGCTCATAAGGGGAGGCCTATGTCCAGAAGTGGACTGCTATAGGCTGATGATGATGTACAATAAACATTTATTATTCTAATAAATAGAAAAAATAAAACATGTTTTTATTTTTATCTATTTTAATTATTCTTTACAGAGTATACCAGATTTTAAGGAGACATTTTTGGATTCTGATGATGAGCCCCTCAAAGTGAAGTCTAAGGTCAAACACAAGAAACGCGTGAAAGATGAGAAAAATAGTAATTTAAGTAAGCATGAAAGTATAAATTTAAAAATCTTGGTCAAATTCAAGTAGATTTTCTTAAAAGTGAAGTGGTTGTCGAATTACCTTTCCAAGAAACATACACAATCCACCCAGTTTGCCTGGAAGAGATCACTCTTGAGTGATAAGGCCCATTGTGCCAGCGTAATTAGACTTTTTTTTTTTTTGTAATTTAATAGTTAATCCACGCTTGGTATTTCATTAAGAAATGAAAAATCTTATCAATATTTTCGAATCCGACGGGATTCGAACCCGCAACGATCAGACGGTCCTCCTAAAGCCAGAGTGCCTTACCGTTCGGCCACAGAACCCTAATCGTCAGAATGCAAATTCTTGATAAGCTCATTATAATATCAGTTAATTAATAATGTAATTAATTTTGACAAGACTTTTCTATTCTTAAGTTTTTATTTTAATTTTGTAATAAATTATATGGTGTAACAATAAACAATTATCTATATAACATGGCGAAAATAGTATGTAATATACACAAATATATATTTTTTTTAATAGTCAAGTTGACATTTGTAGAACAAATGCTAAGCAAAATTATTATTTTTAAAACCGGGTATTTTTCACGTACCTATTTTTATTATTTCTTTTTTCCGACGTTAAAAAATAATAATTATGTCACTAAATCACGACAGTTTAAATGCTAAGCAAGTTTTTTTTTTAATTTACAGAGTTAAATAAGAAGAAGAAGGAACAAGCATCGGGAGTAGTCTCAGATCCGCGCGTCGCCAAGAAGTTAAAAGATCTTAATATTGGAGAAGGGCATATAGCTTTAGTGCTCTTAACTTGGGACGAGGTAAAGATCATTAATAAATGATAAGTCTTATCAAAATTTTGGATTCCGACGGGATTCGAACCCGCGATGATCAGACGATTTTCCTAAAGCCGACCTTCGACCGCTCGGCCACAGAGCCACTCACGAAAGATTCGAAATTCTTGATAAGCTCATTTATCGGTAAAGCACCGGTTAGCGCCATCTACACGTTTCACTAGTGAACTCATGCTCATTGTCCGAAGTTACATTCAGAATCAAATGACTAAGAGATGTCGCTTTAGCTAAATTTATATTTTTTTTGAGAAGAGGGAGGTAAGAATCATTCAAAGACCTCTGTAGCGCAGTGGGCGAAGGCCCGCCTGCGATCAAAAGGTTGCGGGTTCGATCCCCGCCGCGGGACAAATGTATGATCTACAAATATTTGTGGTCAGGGTGTTTTCTATGTATATTAAGTATTTACAAACAAAAAGTATATAAGTAGTATATCAGCTTTGCTTAGTTTGGGGCTAGATGATGCTGTGTGAAATGTCCAGCAATATTGATTTACCAGGAATCATATTTATTTTAAATTGTATAGATGAAAAGGTTACATATGATCAAAAACAAGTTGTTATCTGTGTTTTATGTCCAACTAGCTGACCCGCGCAACTTCGTCTGCGCATTATTAGGAACAAAGTGGAGGAGTTTTGAGTGAATCGAGAGTACAAAATATAAAACTCCGTCGCATGATATAATATTTTTTTTATATATGTTTCTCTCAAGAATCATTTAATAGATAAAGGTAGGAAAAATCTTACCCAGATCTTGCAATGCTAAGAACAAAACGAATACGGTAATTGGTACAGAATCGCTGAAGCGAGCGCAGCGAGTTTTTGAAGAGAGAGAGAGTTTTTGAAGAAATTGACTCGAAACGTACTTTTTTATAGCAAGAACTGTGTGGTTTAAAATTTCGAAATAAAATTATTAACTAATATTGCGTTATGTTTCTCTCAAGAATCCCTTAATAGATAGAGGTAGGGAAAATCTTACCCAGATCTTGCAATGTTATGAACAACACGATAGCGGCAACTGGTGTCAGATTTGCCGAAGCGAGCGGCAATACCTACCCGCGACTTCGTCAGCAATATAAAAATATCGAAAACTCTTAGCAAAAATCTCCATTAACTTTTCAAAACTCAAAATCAAAGAAAATTATACTCGATCTCCGCCATAGTAAAAACGCCACCTAGGAAAAAAGTGTAAAGTAGTTTTGACCTATAGACCGATAGATGGCGTTCTAACTATAGCCAAGGAAAAATATTTTAATACCAAAAAATCATAACTTCGGAGTTCGGATATATTGATGGGTGGGAACACACATGTTACATGTTTATCATTAATTTTAAAATAATTTATTATGCAAAATACAAAAAAAAACGAAAAAATTTGAGTGCAAAAAGTGGCTTCGGGCGGTCACCCATCCTTATTATGACCGCGCCCAGGGTTGCTTAACTTTTTTCCCCATACAAACTTCCAACCCTTATTTTCCCGCCCCCTTATGGTAATTGACAAAAAAAAGTAGCCTATGTCCATCCCTGGGGTATACTCTTTATCCATGCCAAATTTCAGCTTAATCGGTTCAGCGGTTTGGGCGTGAAAAGGTAACAAACAGACAGACAGACAGACAGACAGACAGACAGACAGACAGAGTTACTTTCACATTTATAATATTAGTATGGATATTAATTCGTAGGTAGCAGAGGAAAGGCGTGCCTCCCTCGAAAGCCCTCGCTACGCTCGGCACTCACACCGCTGCGAGAGTTGTGTGGTCGGATACAATCACATACACAAGTTGCAACAACATAATCTCAAGCACAGCGCAGTAAGTGGAATGATATAGTTGAGATATCTTTACTAATATTTTATAGAGGAAAGATTTGTTTGTTTCTTTGAAAGAAATAGGCTCTGAAACTACTGGACTGATTCGAAAAATTTTTTCACCAATAGAATCCTACATTATCCCCGATGAACATAGGCTATATTTTATCCCGGGGAAGTGAAGTTTGCCCGAGGGATCGCGGGCAACACCGCGGCGGACAGCTAGTCTATTATTATAATAAATAATTTATTTTTATTATAATTATATCTGTAGGATAGAATCCGCAATGAGACTATCCGACATAGAACCAAAGTTGTCCACATAGCTCAGAGAATTAGCAAGCTGAAGTGGCAGTGGGCTGGCCATATCTGCCGAAGAACCGATAACCGCTGGGGTACACGAGTTCTTGAGTGGAGACCGCGACTCGACAAACGTAGGGGACGCCCTCCGGCCAGGTGGCGGGGGAGGGACGCCCTCCGGCCAGGTGGCGGTGCAGGGACGCCCTCCGGCCAGGTGGCGGTGCAGGGACGCCCTCCGGCCAGGTGGCGGGGGAGGGACGCCCTCCGGCCAGGTGGCGGGGGAGGGACGCCCTCCGGCCAGGTGGCGGGGGAGGGACGCCCTCCGGCCAGGTGGCGGGGGAGGGACGCCCTCCGGCCAGGTGGCGGGGGAGGGACGCCCTCCGGCCAGGTGGCGGGGGAGGGACGCCCTCCGGCCAGGTGGCGGGGGAGGGACGCCCTCCGGCCAGGTGGCGGTGCAGGGACGCCCTCCGGCCAGGTGGCGGGGGAGGGACGCCCTCCGGCCAGGTGGCGGGGGAGGGACGCCCTCCGGCCAGGTGGCGGGGGAGGGACGCCCTCCGGCCAGGTGGCGGGGGAGGGACGCCCTCCGGCCAGGTGGCGGGGGAGAGACGCCCTCCGGCCAGGTGGCGGTGCAGGGACGCCCTCCGGCCAGGTGGCGGGGGAGGGACGCCCTCCGGCCAGGTGGCGGGGGAGGGACGCCCCCCGGCCAGGTGGCGGGGGAGGGACGCCCTCCGGCCAGGTGGCGGGGGAGGGACGCCCTCCGGCCAGGTGGCGGGGGAGGGACGCCCTCCGGCCAGGTGGCGGGGGAGGGACGCCCTCCGGCCAGGTGGCGGGGGAGGGACGCCCTCCGGCCAGGTGGCGGGGGAGGGACGCCCCCCGGCCAGGTGGCGGGGGAGGGACGCCCTCCGGCCAGGTGGCGGGGGAGGGACGCCCTCCGGCCAGGTGGCGGGGGAGGGACGCCCTCCGGCCAGGTGGCGGGGGAGGGACGCCCTCCGGCCAGGTGGCGGTGCAGGGACGCCCTCCGGCCAGGTGGCGGGGGAGGGACGCCCTCCGGCCAGGTGGCGGGGGAGGGACGCCCTCCGGCCAGGTGGCGGGGGAGGGACGCCCTCCGGCCAGGTGGCGGGGGAGGGACGCCCTCCGGCCAGGTGGCGGGGGAGGGACGCCCTCCGGCCAGGTGGCGGGGGAGGGACGCCCTCCGGCCAGGTGGCGGTGCAGGGACGCCCTCCGGCCAGGTGGCGGTGCAGGGACGCCCTCCGGCCAGGTGGCGGGGGAGGGACGCCCTCCGGCCAGGTGGCGGGGGAGGGACGCCCTCCGGCCAGGTGGCGGGGGAGGGACGCCCTCCGGCCAGGTGGCGGGGGAGGGACGCCCTCCGGCCAGGTGGCGGGGGAGGGACGCCCTCCGGCCAGGTGGCGGGGGAGGGACGCCCTCCGGCCAGGTGGCGGGGGAGGGACGCCCTCCGGCCAGGTGGCGGGGGAGGGACGCCCTCCGGCCAGGTGGCGGTGCAGGGACGCCCTCCGGCCAGGTGGCGGGGGAGGGACGCCCTCCGGCCAGGTGGCGGGGGAGGGACGCCCTCCGGCCAGGTGGCGGGGGAGGGACGCCCTCCGGCCAGGTGGCGGGGGAGAGACGCCCTCCGGCCAGGTGGCGGTGCAGGGACGCCCTCCGGCCAGGTGGCGGGGGAGGGACGCCCTCCGGCCAGGTGGCGGTGCAGGGACGCCCTCCGGCCAGGTGGCGGGGGAGGGACGCCCTCCGGCCAGGTGGCGGGGGAGGGACGCCCTCCGGCCAGGTGGCGGGGGAGGGACGCCCTCCGGCCAGGTGGCGGGGGAGAGACGCCCTCCGGCCAGGTGGCGGTGCAGGGACGCCCTCCGGCCAGGTGGCGGGGGAGGGACGCCCTCCGGCCAGGTGGCGGGGGAGGGACGCCCTCCGGCCAGGTGGCGGGGGAGGGACGCCCTCCGGCTAGGTGGCGGGGGAGGGACGCCCTCCGGCCAGGTGGCGGGGGAGGGACGCCCTCCGGCCAGGTGGCGGGGGAGGGACGCCCTCCGGCCAGGTGGCGGTGCAGGGACGCCCTCCGGCCAGGTGGCGGGGGAGGGACGCCCTCCGGCCAGGTGGCGGTGCAGGGACGCCCTCCGGCCAGGTGGCGGTGCAGTGACGATCTGCTGGCTGCTGGCAGAAGCTGGATGCCGAGAGCTGAGGACAGGGCGCAATGGCGCTCTGCAGGGGAGGCCTATGTCCAGTGGACTGCTATAGGCATGATAAACACAGGGTCACGACTGTATCCCCAAGGCGCGGTAGACATTCTCTCAGATCTTTATATTCCAGATCCTTTGAAGATGTCTAAGGGGGTAGTCAGAGGCATGTACAAATACATATATGATACATGCCCACATCTTGCAGAAGTTAGTATTCCATACGTGACAGGTTGCAAGCCCATCGCCGCCTAATACTAACTGGTTTCCTCACGATGTTTTCCTTCACCGTTCAGAGCTCGTGTTAAAGCGCATATTAATTTTACGAAACGCAAAATCCATAGATGCACGGCCGGGATTCGATCCCACGACCTTCGGATTGAAAGTCGAGGTACAACCCCATTCGGCCAACACGGCATAGGATGATGATAATTATATTGTTTTAGGAAGCAGGCGATGAGGTATGCGATGTGTGTATGATACGATGCAAGACTCGTGCTGCACTCGCTTCACACAAACGAAGACACAGGGCGAGGTTAGTCTCTTTTTTTTAAATAAACACCAGACAATGACGGTCTTAAACACTAGACAATGATTTTCTTACTACAAAAAAGTTAAGCATCTGTTGAACACCATGTTGGACTTCTTTCGCCATTTTTGGAAAATCTTGTTGCTCTGTTATTTTATTCTCTTTTTCCCGTGTTTTACTAGATTTTATTATGTAATTTCGGTGGCATTTTACTAATGAAGCCTTGCATACGCAACAGGAGATCTGGCAAATGGAATGGGGGAGTATTGAAGAAGATTTCTCATTTGACGAAAGATTTCCGTTGCAGTTTTGAAGAAACATGCCGCCATGTTCTGTTCTAAACCAAATTGACAGGACTGGCTGACTGACTTGACATATAATTAAAACTTGACACTGAATTAAACTATAATGTGCCGTGATTTTTCGTTTCTTAAAATTTATATGCAATATAACACGAGCTCTTAACGGTGAAGGAAAACATCGTGAGGATACCAGCTTAGTCAGCTCCACACGTATTGACGTCGTCTTTCCTTTGGGCAAGGTTGATTAAGCTGAGAGGATGGTTTAGGTGCTACAAGCCTCCATCACAAACAATGTCCCAGGCACTAGCGTCCCGTTCAGTGTAGGCATAGGTTGCCTCCTGACACTGTATAAATCATCTATAGTCTTTTTCACGGCGGAACGTATGCAAGACACATTGAACTTGTTTCGTTTCACGTTGTGTGGCTCACAACAATTTTGAAACAAAAAAGTCAAGAAAAAAAATTTAACGATAAAACATACAAAAAAAAATGTTTTTGTCTATTTCATGTTTAATTATTTCATAAATTATCATAAACGAGCCATAAAATATAAATAAATAAACAATAATGAACAGAAATGAAAGGTTGAGAGGACACTCACTAAAGCTGCATCGTGGGCCAAGTACCAGCAATCCCAGAGAGCACATATTGCCCAATCGCGTCGTGCACAACTGGAACCGGTTACCAGAGTCAGTGATAAGTGCCCCCTCAGTGAACTCTTTCAAGAATAGACTGGACAAATATTTAAAGCGCACTGACAAGGACTAAGATATACACGCATCAGCTCTGAGAGCTGCCTGTGTATTATAAATAATAATAATAATAAGGCCTTCCAAGCCGAGCTGATAAAATCAACCAGATAAATAATAATAATAAACATTTTCTAAAAAACTCCGCCAATTAACAGTACTGAGTAAAATGGAAAAGAACAGGAGTAAAATTAGTTTTAAGACTATTCTAAGTGATCCTTGCGGTCCTACTGAATAAATGAATTTTGATTTTTTGATTTTGGAACGTAATCTATTAGAGAGTGCAAAAATGAAAATCGAAACAATCGATGAATCGATAAGTAAAAAAATAATCGTTGGTTTAGTAATTTTGTCTATGAATGAACCTTGTAATCGATTGAGATGAATTGATAGTAGTGAAACAAAAATCGATTTTGATAATCTCGATTAAACTTTAGGACATTACTATTAGACTGATTTTGACATTATCTCCGCATACGTTCCGGCGTGAAAAAGACTAATAATATAAAGAGTCTTTCATTTTAAACTGAGAATTGGGTTCAACAAATAAATTAAAAAATATTTATGTAATGATTTTTTTGTTTTGTTATGAAAATCTCGAGAAAATCGATAAAGACTATCCTTTTAATTGATTGCTGCTTCTTGTATAACTTAGTCCATTCGAGCGTGAGACGTGATGTAGCTGCTGTGATTGGTCAACGTCTGTTCTCCTTGAAAATGTTATGCAACATGTCATAAAAAATCAATAAAAGATAAATTTTGAAGTGAAAACTTATATCGGCTCAGGAATTAAATTGATACGGTCAAACGTCTATTTACAACCCAAAAATGAAGCCCTGTCAGTTTGTGTAGTTTAAAATGAAAGACCGTAGATGTAAATGCCCAAGTTTTTTTTAGATGGGTATGTCAGTACTGTGGCGCACGTTTCTCCCAAGCGTGCGTGGCGGCTGATCACTGCACGCGCGCGCATCAAACTGCGCCTGCGCAACATCGCTGTCCGCACTGCACACATATCGCAAGGTAGGTAAAACTAAAATAAAAACGTATGTGAAGCTATTTTAGCGATTTTCCGACAAACCTACAAACGTGAAAACCTAATTTTCGCGCTTCCTTTTATATGTTCTTCACGAATTTTTTGTTTATACCTTTCATAACATTTATGCCACGTTTATTAGTAAGGCTGTATATTTATTATGACACAGGTTTTTACAAACCTATCGCAGGCACCAGTCTTACAATCTAGGTTAATTAAGTGGCTTTTAATTAGGTGGTTTGTTAGTTAATCGTATATATTTAGCCTATATCATCTTTAATTTGTAATTTTATAGTGCTAATCCACACTTGGTATTTCATTAAGAAATGAAAAGTCTTATCAAAATTTTGGATACCGACGGGATTCGAACCCGCATTGATCAGACGATCCTCACCGCTCGGCCACAGAATCCTACTTGCCGGTGTCCAAATTTTCGATAAGCTCATATCTGGTTCCCATAGTACAAGCTCTGCTTAGTTTGGGACTAGATGATGCTGTGTGAAATGTCCAGCATTATTTATTTATGGTGTACAATAAAGAATTCTCATTCATTCATTCAATATGTTTAAACAAATAAACGATTTTGAATTGAATTGAATTCGAAAACATTGTGAACTCACAGCACATTCTAAACTCACAGCGTTTTTTTATGGCAGTTCGCTGGGCGCGTTACGTATGCACATAAAGGGACATTCCTCGCGTCCGGAATGCACGCTCTGTGGGAAGACATTCAGAGACAAAAGTTCGCTTAGAACACACGCTTTGTAAGTATGTAGACTCAAGCCACATTGAATTGGGAAGCGACGCGTCAGTTAGTTTTATAACGCACCATTATAAACCATATGATCAATGGTACAAGATCTATAAACGCTTGTAGATCGCTCGAACCAGCGCGGCCCGCTAGATGGCTTCGCCAGCGTTTTTATATCTTTTATATTGTTCATAAGGTTTATAATGGCTTACTATAAAACTAATTGACACGTTTGTTTGTATTTATTTACAAACAAAAAGTATATAAGTAGTATATCAGTTATCTGGTTCCCATAGTACAAGCTCTGCTTAGTTTGGGGCTAGATGATGCTGTGTGAAATGTCCAGCATTATTATTTATTATTATTATTACGTCGCTTGCCAATTCAATGTGCATTGAGCCATAGGGTAAATATATTTGGGGATAGGGGGTACCATCTAAACAAACACACTTTACATAAGAGTGGGATAATGTTTGTTTCAGTGTACATAAAGGAGAGAAAGAGCACGCATGCTCGGTGTGCGACAAAAAATTCATGTTCAAAAAACAGAAGGAAATACATGAATTAACACATAAGGAACATCAACACTTATACTGCCATCAGGTAAGTTTTTAGGCGCCTACTAATAAACCTGGTATAAAGTTATTCCTGAGTGTAAACTATAAATGTATGGTTATTCTTGGTTTATTCCGAGAATGGTAAGGCTATTAAAATTTTAACTGACTTTTCAATATTAATGTTTTAAAATCTAAACAAGTTTGAGTTTTTCACAGCATAAAGATGCCGTAGACTTAAGTATACGGTTTTAGTTTCAACTCGATACATCCACGCTTTCCCGAGATTAAGAGTCTAGACAGACGGACATACAACAAAGTGTATTATTATATAGTTGTATTATTGTATTATTATATAGTTGTATTATTATTATTAATTAGCCGAATCTCTTTAATCACTATTTATGGAAAAAACCGCATCAAAATCCGTTGCGTAGTTTTACTTACCTCATACCTACTTTTGTATTTTTCTTTTTTGTACCTGTTCTCTGTATGTGTAATGTACCTGTGTCTGTGTGTTGGCAAATAAAGCTTCTATCTATCTATCTAAAGATTTAAGCATACATAGCGATATAGGGACAGAGAAAGCGACTTTGTTTTATATTATATAGTGATTTCGTAACAATTATTTTTAAAACTTAAAGGCAACTTTATCAGGGGGTGGTTTGTCTAATACCAAACGAGTCCACAGGACAGTTACACATAAAGTTTATTTATACGGAAAAAACACAGATTACAGAAAGATATTACAATAAAAGTTCGGACTTGGGAGAATAGAATGTTGTGGGAGTTTTCCCGCCGTTTCGACTGACCTCAAAATATCTTCTATCCCTCTCCGACATCTCCCTTTCCAAGGGTGGAAGTTAAAAATTTGATGACGTAGCAAGTGATTTTTATCGTTCTTTGCTTATTACTCTCATTACATTACATTAAGTTAAAGAGAGTCAAGTATATTACTACCAAGGCAGTTTTGGCCTTTCCGTACAGGGTTTCTGGTTACGTAGGTTACATAAACCTCTGTCCTATGAAACCAAATTAAAGAGGTCAGAGAAACTGAAAGTTTACCTTCTTGTTGAGTGACATTATTCCGTATCCATGGATTGTTTACATGGAAACGTCATTTTGATGAAGGCTAATAAAATTAAATTTTGTTATAATTACTAAAAGTTTTTGAGAAAAAATTGGAAACAAGTAAAATTAATGATCTAAACTATGTCTTGTGCAGTGCCATGCTGTAGGTTTCATTCATCAAGACGCCAAAATAATGATGAAATCTTACGCTACCAACGGTAAGTGTTTTTTGGTATTGTAGTATCAAAGTCTTAATTTTAATGCATTCGGGGGATAATTTCATACATAATACTATCATGGAATCTTGTTTAATAAGGATTAATCGAATGCTATAGGCAAAATATACAAATCATATTTGTTATCATAGTGTTGTACTCGATTCTATCGACATCGATAGTTTTATGTTGGTGGTTGGTGAGGATGAACTTATTTTAATTTTTTTTTCCGGATTTATGGAATTTAGTACAAATAATAAATACTTAATTAAATGGCTAGAAGGCTGCAAACATTCTAGTACGTTTTAAGATAAGATAATGTTTATTTAGAGACAAGTATTACACAAGCTTAAAGTAATGTAACAAACAATTAAATTTAGTTATAATAATAATAGTATAACTTAGGTATGTGATTGTACCTATTTATGCTTGCGTAAACAATAATGATGTGCGCTAAGAGCCGGACTAGATTTTCTGTGTCCCGGTTCCCAGCGCCCCCTTTCGGATTAGATTTGTATGTATGTTTGAATGAATGAATGAATGAATAAACGTTTGTTTGTTTAGTGATTGGTGAAAAAGTTATACCTACCTACCTAGTAGGTAGAACTTTATTATTAGAATCATTCATGTTTGGTTAACGCTAACGTAAATCTAAAACTGTTTCAGGAAACCGTAATAATAATATAGACGAATGGAGCTCCAAACCGCAAGAAGCGCTTTGTAAGAAGGAAATGCAAAAACTATAATTTAAACTAATGGTTGGAATGGAAGGAATCAAACTGCAAGTTTCTTGATGGTCCTTCTTGGATTGATCCAGGAATAAGGCGCTTAAATTCATCTAGCTTTAAATGATTCTAAACCTAAGTTAATAGCATTATGTAAGGCTCAATGCACATTGAATTGGGAAGCGACGCGTCAATTAGTTTTATAGCAAGCCATTATAAACCTTATGACCAATGGAACAAGATATAGAATCGCTTGTAGAATCAACGAGATCTGGCGAAGCCATCTAGCGGGCCGCGCTGGCCCGAGTGGATCATTCTACAAGCGTTTCTATATCTTGTACCATTGTTCATAAGGTTTATAATGGCTTGCAATAAAATAATTGACGCGTCGCTTGCCAATTTAATGTGGCTTAAACCTAATAGTAGGTAGGTAAACAGAGTTATACTTTAAAGAAAATTCAATTAAACGACTGAAATATAGGCACATACATACAGGTAAGTAATAGCCAGTCCCTGCCCGTGGTCCACCACAGGTCCCGTAGTACCTACTAATCGGGTGTTAATGATATTCCTGAACACAACATACCTACTCCATACCCATCGGTGAATATTATGGAAACCCAATCAGTAGATTAGGATTGGTACCTCCTTTAAAAATATTGTTACAAAATAAATACTTTTTGACTTTGTCCTCATTGATTTCA
This sequence comes from Epirrhoe alternata, assembly GCA_963565295.1. Classification (NCBI taxonomy): domain Eukaryota; kingdom Metazoa; phylum Arthropoda; class Insecta; order Lepidoptera; family Geometridae; genus Epirrhoe; species Epirrhoe alternata. Next base: position 4,617,917 of record OY751403.1, read on the forward strand.
ACAAAAAATAGCCCCCTAAGTAGCACTTTTTTCATGGTATTACGGAAGCTTACAGTCCCTGGAAGTTTTAGAAAATACTCAAATTTTTGGATTCCTAATTTTATGTTTAAAATTAAACGTTGACTATCTTAAACACAATATCGTAACTTTGGATCTAAACTTTTCTACTTGCACTAATGCTAGACAGCTGAGTTTTGTATGTATGAAAGTACAATTCAAGTTAATTTTTTAACAAGAAAATAAATTTGAAAATTCTCCCTTTTTTTTGATAACTAATTCGTTCCAATCGGACATTCTCATTATAAAGCTTTAAATGCGTATAACTCGAAAACTAAAAAAAATCGTAGAACATAGGTACATGGGGTATTTCTGGATAGCCCTGGATTGGATGGATGTGAGAAACTTATTATTTTTCCTATTGACGTCACTGAGTGGACCACCCTGTATTTTAAATAATAGGTATCTGGGTAATAGCTATAATCAACTTTTAACTTACTTCTTCTTGTCGTGTCACTAGTTCTTCCGAACCAGTAATTTTAGAAAATTTTATCGACAAACAATATTTTCGATGACACTTATGTTCACATCTCTATTAAAATCTATAATTCTCTATGGAACAAATTAGTGTGTACGGAAAGGACAAAACTGCCTTGATAGTAATATACTTGACTCTCTTTAACTTATTGCTATGAACTTATGAGCAAGAAGGAAAGTACGATAAAAAAACCTTACTACTTGAAAACATTCTATCTTTTCTAGCGGAGCGGCCGCGTTTGATCATCTAAGTCCCTTTCCCGCCTACTCATACAATACAACCATAGACGAGAGATGTCGGAGACCACAGACTAATTAATTATTGGCATTCTCGGTATTAGCAATAACTATCAATAAAATAAGGGGTACTACACACTATCCCCTTACAACCTCCCCCTGCTAGGCTAGCCAACATCAGGGGCTAGGCTAGCACTAACTCTACCACGATTCTTACGCGGTCTGCCTCTCCTACGCTTCGGACGCATAGGTGCTTGAATGTGGCCAACCAACGGTGTAAGCTTAGAACTATGGTACTCGCTTAGTTCTTTTGTGCTCAGCTCAACCGGCACATAGCTCACCGGACTGCAGACCTCGCGGGCTGAACATGGGCGTCTGCCCCGGCGCCGTGCTGTTCTGTACTTCAGTTTGCAGCAGACCCAGCTCAATAGTATCGTACGGGAGCGCGTCCCGACGACTCTCCTCAACATACTGCGACATCTGCGCCCCACGTTGGGCGCCACTATAACCGTGTTTGTTTGATATTATACAAACCCCCGGTTATACAACTTTATTATTTTTATTGTTTCAGTGTGACGTCAGTTTCAAGAATCAAACTTCATACTACCAACATATGAAGTACAACTTAAAGCACATAGACCCAGCTGATATAAAGTGAGTAAATAGGCTTTAATAACACAGGAACTGTATCCCCAAGGCGCGGTAGACACTCTCTCAGATCTTTTATATTCCAGATCCTTTGATGTCTAAGGTAGTCAGAGGCATGTACAAATACATATTTGATACATGCCCACATCTTGCAGAAGTTAGTATTCCATACGTGACAGGTTGCAAGCCCATCGCCGCATATAATACTGTTACGTGCTGGGGTTCGTCGATTCTGAAGATAAACACTAGGTATAACTTTCGAAACTTTATTAAACGCAAATTTACTCAAAACACACTTAAAAGTAATCAACAGTCGCACTGAATATCACTGGTCACTATTCACTCAAGTTAACTCTTTCGTAATTCACAAAGAACCGTCCGTGACGCACAAACTGTCTGTTTATATATCGCAGGTCCCGAAGTTCGAGAACATTCGAGACGTTCCATAACAATCTATGACAACGACAAGCGACTTTAAACCTTATACACTTGTAATAAGGTCGCTTGTCAGTAGCGCCAAACAAATATGAACCTTAAGTCTAGGTATTACAGTCCATTTATTAATTCCGTATAGCGAGAATGTTCCTTGAATCTTTCCTTCGCGAGAATCTTCTAGAACGTTCGAGTGCTTGTACGTTACAATACTAACTGGTTTCCTCACGATGTTTTCCTTCACCGTGTGTATCAATCACGCCTAGAACCAGTGAACCGATTTGGATGAAACTTGGTATAGGCGTAGATAGTGACTTGGAATAGCATATAGGCTATAAAATTAAAACATCGCTTTGGTTTGCTGTTAAGGTGTTTTAATTTTTGATGAATAATAAATAAAAGTTATATTTCAGACACGCGTGCCAGTTATGCGACAAGAGATTCGTGAAAGCAAAAAGATTGGAGGAGCACAATTTGGCTGTTCACCTCAAACTGTCCCCTATCAAGTGTACCGTACCGGATTGTACCTTTGTAAGTATGCTTTGTTGACATCCAATAATAATAATAATGCTGGACTTTTTCACACAGCATCATCTAGCCCCAAAGTAAGCAGAGCTTGTGTTATGGGTTAGTACCCATAACACATGCTGATATACTATAACAGATATAATATATATAATATACTATATGATATAATATAACAGATGACTGATATACTACTTATATACTTTTTTATTTGTAAATACATACATATTATACATAGAAACACCCAGACCCGAGACAAATATTAGTAGATCATACAAACATTGGTCCCGCCGCGGGATCGAACCCGCAACCTCTTGCGTCGCAGGCGGGCCTTCGCCCACTGCGCTACAGAGATCGTCAGAAGAGGAACAAAACTAGTATATGTTACTAGCGCGGTACTGGATAGTGAAGACTTGAGAAGTGAAAACTTGTTTAGGCGCGTTAGGCATTTTGAGATGAGAATAAATTCTTGGATCCGCCTCGAGAAGGTCACGTGCGAGTCACGTGACTGCTCAGGCTCACCAACCAGTAGCGCCATCTAGTTCTGTACTCGGTGCAATCTCTCTGACTACCCCCTTAGACATTTTCAAAAGGATCTGGAATATAAAAAGATCTGAGACCGCGCCTTGGGGATACAGTCTTGACCCTGTTTTTTTTTTTTTTTTTAAATACACTAGGGACAATACAGATGCTGTACGAGTAAAGCTGTAGAAGTAAAAATTTTTGTTTCAGGCTTGTCCATCCCGAGCTGCATTGAGATCTCATATAAGACTGGTGCATCGCGGAGCAAACTCCATACGAAACCACGTGTGCCATTTATGTGGGCACACTTACAAGGTAACATTGAATTTAGAAGTAATCTGTTGTTAAATAAAAAAAAATTGGCAATTTTTTTAATTTAATTTAATTGAAAAGAAAACTGAAAAATTCAACCACAATTATTAGGGCAGCTCTATGGAGCTGCTCCTAAATCTCCTCCCCCCGGAACAAATCTGATCATGGCTAACGAGCCGATAGCAGATATAGAGAAAAAAAAATGTAATTGCAATTAAAATCTTTACGAATGCCTAGGTCTCTTCAACGTACTCCGTAGGTATTACAGCTTGTTCAATACTTATTTCCTTCATTGGAACTTCGACTGCTACACTCGGTTTGTTCATATTCCATATGATCTTGATACAGTTGAATGCCATAGGGATGACAACGAAAATTACAAAAAAACCAACCATGGTATAAATTAAGAAAAGGAGTTTTGTGTTCCGTTGATCTTGTTCAGCTTTTTTAAGCCATTCCTTCATTAATTCCGTTTCTTGTTTATTTTTAGCGATTAGCTCTTCGATATATCTATTTAATACTCCTATTGAGTTTATCCCAGACTTGTAAGTATCCCCCAAAGCTATTTTAAGTTTATCGGTGGGATCTCTTGTCATTAACTCCATTTGATGATTATCTTCTCTTGAGCTTGAAAAATCCTTCATAATTTTTATTAGTTCATCAGTAGGACCTCTTGCATGAAATATCTCAATGGTGGTGGAGCTCGTCATCGTCTCTTTTATTCTTTCTTTTTTGGTAAAGCAATTTTCTATTCTGAAATTTGTAGATTGAATCAGATTAGCTTTATCTGCATGGGACAGCTGGAAGGGGAAGACCTAGGCGAACCTTCTTGGATCAAATTGGCGACATTTTGGAGAAGGGCCAGGTCAAAAGTACCCTAAACCGACGAGCATGTATGAAGAATGTAATGAGAGTGAATGAGGCGAAAGTTGTGTGTCAGGATCGTAGCGAGTGGAGATCCGTGCTCTCTGCCTACCCCTTTGGGAAAGAGGCGTGACTTTATGTATGTATGTATGTATGTAGCTTTATCTTTCTGACAGGGTTTCAAGTCAATAGATGAATAGGAACACAACTTGTACTTGATTATGCCAAGTATGAATTAGACTTGGTTTGTGTTACAAGTCCTGTTGATGAAAAGTTCAGATTCCCAGTAGTTTATCTGGAATAATGACACACCCATGTAAAATGATTACTAAGTAAATGTATTGTATACTAGCTTCTGTGCACGGCTTCGCCCGCATGGTACTAACATTTTGCATAGCCTATATGGTATTCCAGGTCACTATCTACGCCTATACCAAGTTTCATCCAAATCGGTTCACTGGTTTAAGTGTGATTGATATACAAACATCTAAACAAACTCACAAACTTTCAGCTTTATTATATGAGTGGGATGAATGAAGGTAGACCACACCGATCGTTAGATTTCCGAAGTAGCGCAGAACCCATTTTTGATGAAGCCTAAAAGACGAAGACAGCGTTGTATGGCTGCCTCGCTCACTCGCTTAGTTTGTTGCATCGTCCTATCTCGCCTAATCCAAACCTGCGCAATCGTTTAGTGCACCTAACTTCAGAGAGCTAAAGATTGGTTGTGAGTATTGTACAGTTTAACAGATCTAGTTATTCGTGAAGTTAGCCGTTTGTCTACGCAGTGACCGCTATTTCATACAAAATTGTGTATTGCACAAACAAACGTTATTACTTTACGAAGCCTATCCGTTGAACCACCGGTATTGTAGTATTCCATTGGACATTCGCCACTTAAAAAGTTATAAGTGCACGCTACCTACCAGCAGCCTCGTACTGGATTTTGTAGGAACTGAATATGCAGATTTACGAAAACTATAACCACTTATCAGAAGAAAACATAACAAAACAAACTCAAACAAAACAAAGCGAAGCGTACGTAGAATTAGCTCGCTGGGTTGGCTGAAGCTATTTCTCCGAACGAATCGATCTCTGCCTTCGATCATCGCCGAGATCTAACCCCAGATTTACATTCAGCCCTGTTGGGCAGGGAAGTGGGCAGCGCGAGAATGTAAATAGGTTACTCGCGCTGTCACTGCCACTGCCACTCACACTGCCCGGCGCTAAATGTTCATGAAGGCTGAGTGTGAACATCCCACTCGCGTCGGGGGAAATATTTCCGGCAGCGCGAGGAGCAGTGGCAGTAGCTGAATCTAAATCTGGCATAAAATATAATTTGTTCTTTCTTGGCCTCCTCGGACGAATGATCGAAGTTGGCCTCGGAATAAATCTAAGTTTAATGTCAACACAACTAGGTATAATTCTGCCAATGTCAAGTTTTAAATATAGATTTATATCATGTCAGTCAGTCAGTCCTGTCTCTGGTTTGAACAAAACACAGCGGCTTGGTGTTCAAAAAACTCCAACGGAAATTCGTCAAATGAGAAATCTTCATCCATACTCCACCATTCCATTTGCCAGATCTCCTGTTACGTATCCATGGCCAGCGGCGAATATTGCTATTCTGGATAGAATATGATGAATAAAACATTTTTATTTGTACAGTACGAATCTATCCATAAAGTAATTTTTCTCAAAAATTAAGCCGATTGAGTTGAAACTCAGCACATTCTGTCAAGTATCGTTTCTCATAAACGGTGACAGCTAGCTGATCTGATGATGGAGTCAGGAGCTGTCAGCAACTCCTCAGTGAATAACAGTAAAATATCTGTGTTTGGGCTCATTTCAATCAGGTCACGGTAACCCATTAAAAATACTTAGATATGTAGGTCATCATCATCATCTCCCTGCCCTTCTCCCACATTACGTGGGGTCGGCACAACATGTGTTCTTCTTCCATTCTCCTCTATCAGCCGTCATCTCAACACTCACTCCTTTCTTACTCGTGTCATCCTTCACACAATCCATCTTTTCTTTGGCCTACCTCTACTCGTGAATCCATCAACATTCATACCAAGCACTCTCCTAGTTACATGACATTCTTCCCTTCTCATTACATGCCCATACCATGCTAGCCTGTTGCTCCTCACCTTTTCATTCACTGGCGCCACTTTCACATTTCCTCTTAAATTATGTAGGTAAAAAAAAAAAAAAAAATTAGGCTTTATTAGTGTATAATTAGGTACTTATTAATATTTTTTAACACCCTTGCTCGTAAAGCTGATGTAATTCCACCGGTTTTAGATATGTAAAGCGGGTCATAACAAACGCGTGTGTTATCAAAGCAAATAGTTATGTTATAGTCCATACAAATTCCATAACAGCATTATTTTCCATTTCAAATATGGAACTGATCGCCGCCGAGCTGGAGTCGTGCCTCCAGCTAGTGAGCAGCGCGCTGTTGCTATTCAAATTTCGAACTAATCGCCGCGCGGCGCCAGGCAGAGCTAGCGCGCTGTTAAAATGGCGGGAAAGCAACAGTGTGCATTCACAGATTGAGTTTATTTAAATGTTTTTTTTTCTGTTTCCTCGCAAATGTGTTAAAAAACGTCGTACGATATACGTGCGTATTGGTTATAACATGCTCGGCTCAATTACGCCCTCGCCTGCGGCTCGGGCTGAAATTCCGCCTCGCATGTTATAACCATCTTTACGCACTAATATCGTAATGTACTATAACAATATTATTATTTAGTAGGTACCCAACTCGAATTTTATGATTGTTTTTATTTCAAGATTTTACCTACCTTTAAAGATCTCATAGTTTTAAGACTTTTTCTTTGAAATTTATAACAATTTTTATTTTATTTTTTGCGATGTCCTTCCAGGACTCATGTTATAACCACATGTCCAATAAATTATAAGACCTACAATTATGTACAAACACAACATGAATGCAAATAAACACTTTGAATTTGAATATTGTGATAAGTTAATATTTTTTCAAAATAAAGTTTTTTTTTGTTTTCAGAGTAAAAAATCGTTGGATTCCCATCTTCGTTCACACAACACAACTCTACCTTCGACGCAGGTATCTATAATAATATTATAAAGAGGAAAGATTTGTTTGTAGGTATGTTTGTTTGAATTGAATAGGCTCCGAAACTACTGGACCGATTTGAAAAATTCTTTCACCATTAGAATTCTGCATTATCCCTGATGAACATAGGCTATATTTTATCCCGGGAAAGTGGGTAACACCGCGACGGACTGGTGCGTAATATACGTGATGATGCTGTGTGAAATGTCCAGCCAGCATTATTTTTTTTAATGATTTTTTTTCTTTCCTACGTTCTTGTTCAACGATTTCATTTCATTTGTTAGGTATAGTATATTTTGTTTTTTTTTCCAGACAACACACGTGGATACGCCGTCATGACGTCACGGACTGGGTTAGAATAGAACCCACTACAATGAAGATACATAATATATACATCTTACATATTTCCTTAGGGGTAGGCAGAGACCGAGAAGATATACATAAAATGATCTCGAAAATCTTCTTAAAAGCCGTGTGCATTTTGGTTGCATTATGGACGACTATCGCTCAGAGCAATCTCTTCCAGGCAACCTTTGGATAGACAACATGAGAGTACAAAAAAATATATTAACAATTTGTAATTAGTGATTAAATAGTTTAAAATATTACTAATTTGTTTTGATAGTAGCATGTAAAGTTCCCGGAGTACTTAAATGAATAATAGATAACGATTTCAAGAAATACTTGAGATGGTATGAGCGAGCGAAGCGAGCTATCTATCTTACTAGATGGGCGATTTGATGTTGAGTGTTTGTCTTTATCCTATCTGGTGTTTAGTTATGAGATACTAGCCTCTGCGCGCGGCTTCGTCCGCGTGGTACCAACATTTTAAATAGCCTATATGCTATTCCAGGTTTAAATATCTACGCCTATACCAAGTTTCATCCAAATCGGTTTTAGGCGTGATTGATACACAAACATACAAACATCTAAACAAACTCACAAACTTTCAGCTTTATTATTATAGTGGGAAGTGGGGTGGAATATAGTGGGATGGGATAAGTACGTGGGTTCGAATCTGGGCCACACATAAATATTTTTTTAATTATGCTGTGAATGTAGGGCTACCTATACCTTGAAATTGTGGACCTATTTTGAAAATTCTTTATTTTGATTGAGAAATCAAAAGTCTTATCAAAATTTTTGATTCCGCCGCCGCGACGGCCACTGAACCTGACGTCAGAATCGAAATCTTTACTATGGGCTAATACTAATAATAATAATATTATAAAGAGAAAATATTTGTTTGTATGTTTGTTTGAATTGAATAGACCCCGAAACTCAGACCGATTTGAAAAATTCTTTCACCGTTAGAATCCTACATTATCCCTGATGAACTTAAGCTATACTTTATCCCGGGAAAGTGAAGTTTTCCCGAGGGACAGCGGTCTCACTTTATTATGAATCTTGAATAGATGCTCGCTCGAGGTGGTCCCATAAAATTTTATTCCATTATTTTCCTGTAAACTTAGAATTTGACATTTTTTTTTAGTTTAATTCTGAAATAATTTTCAATTACCTAGTTCGAGAGAATTAGTTTTAATTAGTCATCAAGTGTCAACTATCTTAAGTAGCACTTGAAATGACTATTAACTGCGTTTATATACCACGTCCTACCTCATTCGATTGTAGATCAACACAACGAATATGTTGTTGGGCGTTTTGTTCGTGGTGGCGGTCGCGGCTGGAGAATTAGATAGCCAGGATTTAAGTCTAGGATTTAGTAAGTATTTTTATTTATTTACTAGCTGTAGGTAGGTATTAGGTATTATAGGAAATATAAAAATTCAGACAAAAAATATTTTTTGAAGTTTGTAGGGAGGTAATCGAAGTTTTATTTATTTATTTAGAAATCAGTAGTTTACAGTCTAAACCAAAGCACTAACTACACTAATATACTATACAGGGTGTAAAAAGATGTCTACCGAAGTCTTATTATGTCGTACTAGTAGTAAATAACCGAAAATAACATGATGACGAAGCTAAGTCAAAAAAATTTTTGCGTTTTTTTTTCGCTAAATATGTTTAGAATCATGGTCTGATTGCAACCCTTCAGTTTTCGGTAGCAGTCTTTTTACACCCCGATATTTTTAAAGGTCAATTGCCCATTTTTGTATGGATAGCCGTACCAGCTTGCGTCAAAGCCAATAAACGTTTAAAAGTCTTGCTTTTATTTATCTTTTCGTTACCAATAAGAATTTAGAAAATATTCACCCGCATTTTTCAATAGTTTTTTTGTACAAAATGTATGAGAAGAGTTTTTGACGATTTCTGACATTTTTATTTTTGCATTTTTTTTTACTCAAAAAGTTAGGGAAGGTCCCTTAAGAACGCTTTCCTGTAAGCTACAACGGTTAATGTTTCGTCTCAAAAATACACCGTTGTAGCCACCGGTTGAGAAAATGCTTATTTTTATCAATAAATTATAGACGAGAACAAAAAAATACTATTGGATTAATATACTTGTGACGCAACGGGGCATGGGGTATGGGCATTGTCCTTTGAAATCTTTCAAATTCAAATCATTTATTTGCTAGAATAGAAAGTATGTACAGTCACGGACAATAAGATGTATACACTCCATACTTTTAAAATTCATATCACACTAAAACTAATAGATGTAGGTTAAAAACAAAAGAGGAAATTGATTTCACATTGAACTAGTGGCGAAATCAATAAAAATACCAGAACATTGTTGGACATGTTGACCTGTACATGGTTTCAAACATTATGGAGTGTATACATCTTATTGTCCGTGACTGTACAATGATGGTGTAGGATAATAAGGTGAGTTCCAATACATTTATTAATGGTTTAAGTTTAGATTAGTAAATTGTAGTTAATCTTTGTTGAAAATTTATAACATATGATGTGATGATGAACAGGGTCCGAGGATGTGCCCCAGGAGTTCAGTTCGCAGCTGCCTTCCAACCTGGACCCTAAGACCCTGATTCTGGATTCTCAGGTACAAGTAGTTCCATTTCATGAAGGCGGCTTGGTCTTTGTGTGTGTATTGTTTCTGTGTAAGCGATAGAGCGCTCATTCCATGGATGGAGCCCTTACGTAGGTACACAGAAACAACTTGCATGTAGGTAGGTACTATCGCCAAAAAGGGTGAATTTTCTGTGAAGCTACTAGCAGTAGGTAACCTCCGCCTTGCTAACTTTTGATCATCAATAACAGAGAAATATTGCGGGGCTCTTGCAAAAAGTTTTTTTCACCACCGAAGCCGACGGCGACAATAAAGCCCAACCATCAAAACCAAGGGCTTTCATTAAACAAAACAGATGTTATATGTCTCTATTGGTCAAAACAACAGGGCAAAAGAAAAAGGCAGGGTCAGGTAGCTGACTGCTTGCAAGCGAAACAGTTTTGTAAAGGAGGGTCCTCGGAGTAAAACTAGTGGACAAGTACAAGTAAGTATCAAGGCTGGTATAATTCGTATTGAAGACAAATATTAAGAAAACTGTGGGGTCCCGAAGGCGAGTGTCTGAGTGAGAAGCGTGGAGGGGCTGCGCTGGCGCTCGCCCGCCGCGGCCGCGATGACGTCACAGCCTCCCCGCACGTCTCCTCCCGTGCGTAAATGGTGCAGTCTTGGACAAGTTTCATTTGTAAACCGAGATGGTAAATACAAATAAACAGGGTATAAAAAGACGTCTACCGAAGCAGAAAAAATCATTATATCCAGAGAAAACAGCGTTTGAAGAGTACTGTTTTCGTGTGTTTTGGGCGCGTTTTTTTACGTAGATTGCTGGATTTTGAGTTTTAAATGTTTTTTTCTTTTATAAATGAAATTATTAGGTAGGTTCTTATTATGTTATTATGTTGTCAATAACCGAAAATAACATAAAATGACTAAGCTAAGTCAATGCGTTTTTTTTCGCTTAGTATGTTATGAATCATGGTCTGATTGCAACCCCTCAGTTTTCGATAGTTGTCTTTTTACACCTAACCTACTTGACATAAATTACTCGAGTTCCCTCGTGACCACGATCGGTGCAACCCGATCGAAACGTCGAGTTAAAAAAATATTAAATTAAGTAGTAGGTATCTACTACGAAAACTTTTTTTATAGGAACCACAGTACCACGCATCAAATGGTATATCTGAGGCCGCTAGAATCAAGGCCGCGGAAGACTCGCCCTTGTCCAGAATTGTCGGCGGCCTAGCGTCCTATAATGGGGAACATCCTTTCTTCGTAAGTTATTAATTTTTTTATAAGTAAATATTTTTTAATATTTAAGTGCGAGTCGGACTCTCCCACCGAGGGTTCCGTACCAAGGACTAAGTAGGTACGTAGGTAAACTGGATCACTATAAGACCCCTCGCAGACTACAGACTTTCTATCGGCCGATAGTTGAGACGGAATACTTCTCCATACTAATTACGAGCCGAAGTATATTCCGTTTCAACTATCGGCCGATAGAAAGTCTGTAGTCTGCGAGGGGTCTAAGAGCTCATATTATGGCCCCTGAGCGCTTCCGTGCTTCGAGCACGTTTAATTGTCGGCTGTGAATGTGTTAAGGAGGCCTTAAGGCGGCCTAAAACTCCATCACCAGAGTCGGCGTACCTCACACGAACTTACTTTTAGGGTGGATTGATAATAACGCTGACAACTGGTCAAACATCCGTTTGTGGGTCATCATTGCTGACATCCACTAAAGTGCTGACGACCGCTCATTGCTGGCATGACGGCGTTGATACTGCTTACTCTATAGAGGTATGTTTTATACAAGTTATAAACACGTTGTATCACTTAGGTATTTTTTTAAAACAGTATGTTTGCCCTGATTTATTTTTTTACCCCACAGACCTCAGGTTTCAACCCCAATTGTAACCTATGTACTTAAATATTTTATAACAATAATCAATCAACAATCAAACATAGAAAGCTGATAATTAGTATGTAAGTAGCGGGTTTTAGAAAAACTACCTGCTTAGGGGATATTTATAAATTATTTACTTAAAGATGGGGTGAAAACGCTGTCTTAGATAAACTGTTGAACGCGTAGCGTGAATTTGCTTGAATCTCAGTTCGAATTTTGAATGCAAAATCATTCGAAACTTTCAGGATTTTTCAAAACTACCCTAAAAAGGGGTAAAATTCAAGCTGCGCGGGGTTTCTAGTTAAATAGAAAATAATATAAATAGAATATAAAAATTTGAAATAAACAAAACTTATTGACACAATATGATAATACAGAATTGTTGAATACTTTCTAGAAAATATTAAGTTTGTTTTAAATATTTTGTACTTTCCAGGTGGTGTTAGGGTCAGTGCGTCTATTCTCTGGTGGTACACGAGTCTACGCGAGCTTAGTGACAGCACACGGGTCTTACATACCCGGGGTACCGACCAACGACATCGCACTACTGACTATACCCGCTGTTGCTTTCTCATGTACGTATATCATCATCATGGTTTTTTACCTTGACTTGGACTTTTGTTACCCCGGCAGAACGCCTGCCTCCGGCCATAAACTGCATTGGCCAATCTAGAAGTCGCTTAATAAACTCCGCACACAGGTTGGTCGATGCAAAAGTAACTTAGCCAAATGGGGTATAGGGGATCCTTCCCAAATCAGGGTGAGTGCGGAGCCTCAACACAAAATATGTCGCATCTCTTTTCCTGCCCTTTGTGCCCAACCAGCTGCACTCAAGAAAACCTTGTTGCGACTTCAGATAGGGCCATAGCGGTGGCTTCATTTTGGAGCAAGCAAATTTAATATAGAGAGCATAATATGAGCACATTGACACAATGAATGTATGAATCATGGTTAAATAAATAAATAATTTCTGCCAGGCATCATCAGGCTCATAGTATGTTCACGGGTCTGACATACCCGGAGTGCGAATTAATGACATCGTTCTTCTCACTACACCTACTTAATAGGTTTGAAGTGTCCTTGGTTTCGCATCACCACTCTAGTTGCTACTTTATCGAAATGGCGCTAGTTCCAACCTTTGATTACGGATCTCGCGACAGGCGTAATCTCGCAATCACCGCTGTCAGACTTGTGTTAAATGGACGTAGATATGCGTAAAGGAAACAATCCACACTTATGTCGAGTTTGAATTTCAATTCAATTCAATTTATTCATAAAACTTAATACATAAAATTACAATTATTATAAATAATTTACATCGAACCCCGCACTAGGCTAGGCCTGTATCGCGGCAGTTCGAGTGTAATTATTAAATAAACATATTTACATATAATAAATTTCCGGGGTTCGATCCCACGACCTTCGGATTGAAAGTCGAGGTACAACCCCATTCGGCCAAAATGCTGCATCCATGTAGGTTGATAGACTGTGTGAATTAGATTTAACTCAATTTCGACAAGAGTGTGGATAAATTGCTTTACGCATAACTAAGTCCGTTTAACACATGTCTGACAGCGGTGATTGCGAGATTATCCTGTCGCGAGATTCGTAATCAGGGGGCCGCTTTATAACAACCAATGAGCGATTAGCAATCGATCACAAATTTATCGCAAATTCTACATAATCAGGCGGTCATTACCCATATGCTTACGGGTCCTACATACCCAGGAAGTTTAAAAATACTTAGTGTTTCGACTTATTTGTGTATTTTACAGCGTGGGTGAAATCCATTAGCATTGCAAGCGGCCCGGCCGACTTCACTGGATACACAGCAGAGGCCATTGGCTTTGGGATTACCAGCGATTGTAAGTAATATTTGCAACATTTAAATAAAAAAAACTATATACCTACCTAACTATAAAAAAAAAACAAACACAACAAAACAATATTGCAAGTTTTTGTAACATTGCAAGTTCTTGTAACATTGCAGTGCAGTCTCGTAACATTGCTGGTTAAATAATTGTAAAAACATACCTAAGTAAAGAACCACATTCGACCTCTTGCAAGTGTAACATTGTAATACTTTGTAACATTGCAATTTTGTAACATTTAACAAATAACCTTCCTTTCAAACCCAGTTGGCCAAATCACCCAATCAGCGAGCTTGCGCGACGTCTTCGTGCCGGTCATATCTAATAGCGTATGTCGCGCGACTTACGGCAATATCGTCACTCCGGCCGTAATCTGTACGAGTGGCGGAGGGGGAAGGAACCCCTGTGGGGGGGATTCGGGGGGGCCGTTGATACTTTATTCAAATGCTGGAAATGATGTGTTGGTAAGTATCCTATCCCACTCATATAATAAAGCTGAAAGTTTGTGAGATTTTTTTGATGTTTGGATGTTTGTGTATCAATCACGCCTAAACCAGTGAACCGATTTGAATGAAACTTGGTATAGGCGTAGATAGTGACCTGGAACAGCATATAGGCTATCCAAAATATTGGTACCACGCGGGCGAAGCCGCGCGCAGAAGCTAGTGTATATTAGTTTGTACTTTCTCTCTGGAATACGCTTTTCGCGGGATATAAAGGTATCTGTCTCTACCAAACCAATATCATAATGAACCATATCAGTTTGGGGCCTATTAGCAGACTACTAGGTGATCCATCTTAAAACTGAATAGTCAAGCTCCAGTGCGCCAAACAAAAGTGAGGCCAAAGTCATAAAACATTTATTCAGTAGGAACGCTGGGATCACTTAGAATAATCTTAAAACTATGATTCTATTCTGTTCCTTCGCGGCCAATACCGTCAAAGTAGGTAGGTTGACGACCTCTGTGGCGCAGTGGGTGAAAGCTTGAGACGCAGAAGGTTGCGGGTTCGATCCCCGCCACGGGATAAATGTTTGTATGATCTGCAAATATTTATCTCAGGTCTGGATGTTTCTATGTATAATATGTATTTACAAACAAAAAGTATATAAGTAGTATATCAGTTATCTGGTTCCCATAGTACAAGCTTTGCTTAGTTTGGGGCTAGATGATGCTGTGTAAAATGTCCAGCATTATTTATTACGCATACAGAAAACTTCGTCCCTTTTACTTCCCCTTTATCTACTTTGGTTAGCCTGGATGATGATGTATGGAAGCTGTACTTAGACTAGCCTAAGCTAGTAAGTAAGCTTTATAAATTCCATTTAATTCCAGATTGGTGTGATAAACTTCATTCCATCCGCGGGCTGTTCGTCAGGACTGCCCGGCGGTTACGTGCGTGTTTCATACCACGCTAACTGGATCATCAGTAACGCATAGGCCTCGTACACCAAAGTTGGATACAATAATCACCATAAAAACAAAAGATTTAACATTTTCACCAAAGTTGTACGTATACAAGAATCACCATAAAAACAAATAGTAACATTTTCACCAAAGTTGTATACAAGAATCACCAGAAAAGCAAAAGATTTAACATTTTCACCAAAGTTGTACGTACCTATACAAGAATCACCATAAAAAAAATAGTAACATTTTCACCAAAGTTGTATACAAAAATCATCACAAAGAGAAAAGATTGTAATTTGTAAAATTCACTCACACCAAACTTGTATACCTACTTAGAAGAATCACCACAAAAATAAAACTTAAAGATAGGTCCAGATCCAGATGTGTTTTCTGTAAGATTAGTTACTTACTTAAGATCCAATCATATAATTCTATGGCCTATTTAGGTGTGAACACGAAATGAAAAATGTGTAGGTATGTAACATGTAGAATACAATATGTTTGCTAAGTTTCTGTGAAAGAATATCTGGTACCTAATAGCATTTTGTTTTTTTAAAAGATGGTTAAGTAAAACAACTATGTATTTATGCAAAATTTATTGCTGAATAAATCATTATATTATTTTTTCTGTTTTTATAATGCTGCCTTACCTAATAATTAAATAACTAAAATAACCTACGTGAGTTTACAGACCATAAGTGAGGTTTTTGTGCGCGTCGCAAAATATAACCTAAAATTGCCTAGAATCGCCAATCAAAAATCTCAAAATCGATCTATAGATAGGATTTAGAGATCTATTGACTTATCTTATTCCATATACCGATTAATACTGTTAAACGAAAAAAAAAACATTTTTTTTCGACAAAAACCTCACACCAGAATTGCATAATTTCGACGTAGGTTGCAAAATCCATTTTTCTTGCCATGTTTCTATTCATCCGATTCAATTTGTTTATTTAGTTAAATGTAAAAGATAGTTTGTATGTTTTCTGTTGTTTTCTTCTAACTTTCGGCGTGGTCACATCACAGTCTTTCAAATTGTCTATGGTCTTATCCTTTGTGATTGGTTGATTATTTTCATATTTCTTATTTTCAATATCCTTATATCTGTAGTGCGCAGGTTTTTCAATTACGTGTTCTTTAGCTTGGTCTAGTTCAATTATAACATCGTCGTTCAAGTCATTTTCTGTGTCAGCGACTTCTTTTACTAAAACGACTTGTTTGTTTGGAATAATATCGTCCATTTCATAGATTTTTTGTAACAAAACGCGTCTTGAAGGAGCTGTATCTACTCTGTCTTCATCTTTCTCTAGAACTACACTAGTAGGATCCAAATCTGTTACATCATCTATGTATTCTGCTACTACGTACTGAACTTTAGGGGTTTCTGGTATTTCATCATCATTATTGTGATGTTTCGTTAATTCCACATGAAATATAGGCGCCTCATTTTCCTCTACTTTGTCATCGTCATATACAATTGGAACATTATGATTTTGATGTTCTAAAATCAAACGTGGGATTAATTGTTCTATTTCTTCGCTATTTTCTTTCACAACAAAAGGTTTCGGAGTTGGTTCTGTATCATTATGACGTTGATGGTGATGTTCTTGATGATTATGATGATGATGGTGGTTCTTTTCTAAATGCCTTAGAGCAGCTTTTTCTTCACTATCACCGTCTCTATCAGTTACATTATGTTCATTTCGGCTAACTTGAATGTGATCTTCTTGGTTTATAGAAACATATTTATCAATATGATTAATTTCACTTGATTGGTCTGATTTGATATCTACATTATCATCATGAACATGTTCATGTATATGATACCCAGTTGCTTCACTTGCAAATTTAGACGCGTCATCATTTGACACTACGCGACTGTTATCAACAATGTGACCGTCAAAGTTGTAACTATCTAACTCACTATCATCAGCAGCCGTTACTACGCGCCTAATATTATCAACCGTTTTATCATCAAACTCATCAGCCACATAATAATGATTCCCTTTTATAAAAACATCATGTGCACCATCATTTGCATTAGGAGCTACGTGTATATGCTTTGCATGGCCTTCTATAATTTCGCTTGATTCTACTTCTTGAACATTTTCATTAAGCTCAGGATCATATTTTGAATCTAAAGATTGACCAGATTCAACATAAACTGATTCATATTCGTTTGAATCCCAATTCAAATGGGATTTGTATACTTCGTTAGATTTAATCGATTCCATATCAAGTTCTAAGTCGTTATCTGCGTAGGGTATCAATATAGACTCCTTAGGAATTGGATTTGGTATAAATCCCGTACGGGATAAATGTTCATTTGTATTTTCGTTGGATACGGAAACCTCATTTTCTACGTCAGATACCTCTTTAGATACAGATGCAGTATCAAAAACAGACCCACTGTCATTTGATTCGGAAATAGATCCCGATTTGGATACGTCTGACAGAGATTCATCTGATATTGATTTAGATTTGAGGAAATCTTCGTCGTATAAGGAACTGTAGTCTATAGATCCGTCAGGTATGCTAGATGTCACATCAAATACAGATTCATCGTTAGATTCAATGTCATCTGACGCTGGTTCACTATTTGCATCAAAAACAGATTCGTTTGATACATCAGAGACAGAATTATTTGAATTTTTGTCATTTAAGTTAGAATCATCGGATTCAGCGTCAGGTATAGATAAAGTTTCATTGTTATTCAATGCTGATTTTGATTCATTAGATTCCACAGACTGGTTTGATTCATCAGCTATAGTATTTGATTCTTCACTGTTCATATCAAAATTCGACTCAATAGTTTTATCAGATATTGAATCTTCGGATTCATCAGATTCAGTCTCTTTGGATTCTACTGATCCTTTTCTATTCACATCAGATATTGAGTCATTAGATTCTGCGTCAGATGTAGATTTCTCAGGTTCTTCTTTCAAATAGGATTCTTTTTCGTTATAATCTGTTACATATTTGTTAGTTTTGTCATGTAACGCGTGAAGTTCATCAGAATCAGCATTTTTATCAAGTTCTATATTCACTTCGCTAGTTTCTACTTGGCTAGAAGAGTGTTCGGATATCGAGTCTGATTCCCCATCTGCACTCGATCCTGATTCACTGATTTCATTCGATTCTGATTCACTATCTGTATGTTTATGTGAATCGACGTCAGATTCTCTGGTAAACGGTTCGAATTGTTGTAACACTAAATCTGATACCGGAATTGAATGAGGTTTTATCGTAGGAGTATTACTGTGCGAAGCAAAATAAGGTCGATGGGATAGTAAGCCTTCGTTAGCCGACTCCAGAACTTCTTTTGGCGAATCACGAACCAATTCATTATGCGTTTCTGAGTTAGGCTTGTTAGGGTTTAAATTAATTTTATAGACACGTGTGTTCCCATCTTCAATGTCATTTGATTCTGGAGAATCATCGTCACTATCCGATTCACTTTCAGAATCACTGTACTTATTATGTTCTACATTGCTACGATGAATTTCGAAGGAATTTTCTTGCGTATGTTTATTTTTTTGTGTATGAGGTTTGCGTTTATGTTTTTTGTTTGTTTTAAGTTTCTTTCTATAAATATCATCATTAACAGAATTACCTTCAGCTTTATTGACTTTAACAAAATCATTGCCAGCGAGAATGAAAGCTAAAGGTTTTACTTTCTTTTTAAATGGTAGTATCTCAACCAATCTTTTATTGTTTTCGATTCTCCATTTGTTTAGCTCGTCGTAGATTGGTAGTAGCTTCTTAAGTTTTCTGATTTTAGTTTCTGGTGGGTCTTGTCCTTCTAAAATTGGTATCAGCTGGGCTAGCGTTGGGACCTACAAGAGACTTTCAATTATGTAAGGTAAACTCTCACGAACTGATGATAGAGAGGCTAGTAAAGTACCTACGTAAGTTTCCTCACGATGTTTTCCTTCATCTTTGATTAAAAGTAGCTTAGTTATTAGGGTGGGTCAATTTTTGTTTTTTTTATTTTTTTTTATTCTAATAGTGATAAAATTGTGTTAATGGTAGAATAAATGAAATGTGCAAAATATTTTAAGTCTTAATTTGATGAATTTCTCCGGATTCACTTTTAAGGTTAAAAAATCTCTTAGGTACATAGGGGTAATTTTTATGTTTTTTTTTTAAATAAAAAATGTGTTTTACTATACATTATCGACTTATTTACACGTAAGAAGAGCCAAATCAGCAAGAAAAGGCTTCATCAAGGCCCAAATAGAATATCGCCAAGATATACCAAAAATGTCAGCAAGACAGATTCTAAGGTAAGTGAAATAAATAATTAACATAATTTTACTTCATTTTCAGTCCTTCTTTTTAATTCTCTTATCAATAAATATGTGAATAATACTTGTGTTTTTTTGAAAAATAAAATACTATAAAAAGTATTTTCATATTAATATTACGATTTGAAATCAGTCATTTTTGCTAAATTTTAAAGTTTTGAGATCAATCCGGAGGCAGAAGATAATATCCCATCTTTACAATTATTTGCATACGAGTTAAAGACGTACCATAGCACCCTTTTATCGCTATTACATAAATAAATAAGACAAAAAAATTTTTTTCATACATTGCTGGCCCACCCTATTAGTTATCTCAGAATCTATCTCAAATCATCATCTCCCTGCCCTTTTCCCACATTACGTGGGGTCGGCACAACATGTGTTCTTCTTCTATTCTCCTCTATCAGTCATCTCAACACTCCTTTCTTAGTCATGTCATCCTTCACACAATCCATATTTTCTTTGGCCTACCTCTACTTGTAAATCCATCAACATTCATACCAAGTAGTTACCTACATGACTTTCTTCCCTTCTCATTACATGCCCATACCATGCTAGCCTGGTTGTCCCTCAACTTTTCATTCACTGGCGCCACTTTCACACTTTTTCATATGTATTAATTTCTTACTCTGTCCATTCGCGTCACTCCACACATTCATCTCAGCATTCGCATCTCAGCCACGTGCACCTTTTATTCATCAAAACAGTCTTAAAACCATGTGACCTGTTCCTTCGAGACCAATACCGCGAAGAACCGACAACAAACACGGTTTGGGGCCTACGCAGTTAGATAATCCATCCTCAAACTAAATAATGAAGCTCCAGTGGGGAGCCAGTCAAGTGCAGCTAAGCTGAGTTTTCTCACGATGTTTTCCTTCATCGTTACCTCAGATCTTATTAAGTCTAAGAAATGAAAAGTCTTATCAACATTTTGGATTCCGACGGGATTCGAAGCCGCATCGATGAGACGATCCTCCTAAAGCCGGAGTGCCTTTGGAGGCCACAGAATCCTAGTTGTCGGCATTAAAATCTTTGATAGGCTGTGGATAAGCACTATAAAAAATTACAAAAAAATTATTAAGTCTATGTGATTTACCTTATGTGGGGTGACAAGAGCTATGTCTGATGAAGGATCGTGTAAGAGCGAGACAGGGTGACGTGTGCGACACGAGTAAAGCGATGCTCGCGCTATCACTAGCAGGAACACTGCAATGGAGACAAAACTTAAGTTTTTATCAAGGCTGGAAGTTTAAAATTTTATGAAGTAGGTAGTTAGTGATTTTTATCGTACTTTGCTTCTTACTCATATGTTTATAGCAATAAGTTAAAGAGAGACAAGTATATTACTATCAAGGCAGTTCAATTCGTCTATGACACTGTTGTATCTCACGAAGACTGAAGAAGTAGGTAAGGTTATTTTTGCTGGTTGATCCACCCGCGCCGAATTTGAATGATATTGAAAAATGCTGCTTACGTCAGAGACGTAGGTGGATAGTTTTCATACTTTTTTAAACAAAGAATTAAAAATACGACGAGTGACGAGAAACTCATACGATTTCTTGGGCATGGTAGGTTAGGAACTTCAAATTGTTGCTGGTGGCAAATAATATTAGCTAACAAAAAAAAAATACTTACTACAATAAAGTAAAATTTTGCAACAGCCTGTAATTAGCGTGTGTCAAAATTGCTCACACTCACCAGTCACGATGTTCATCTTGTCCCGCCCTGAGCCGGCTCGCTTCGCTCGCCTCTATTTAAACTTATCTTTTAATTAACAAAATCGTTTTGTTCCAAATAATCTAATTAACCCCATTGATTCAGTTGATCAGTTAATTGACCAAGCGCTAGTCGGCCACGTAAATATTAAGGTTCATTTTTGAACTTAAAACTTCTATAGGCGCGTGGCAGTTTGGAGATGAGAAAATCTTGGATTCGCCTCGAAAAGATCACGTGCGAGTCACGTGACTGCTCACCGACCCCGGGTTGTCAAGTTTAGAACCATTCAAACAATTTTCTTTGCATTCAAATTTTCACTTCTGCCGGCACGGAGTGCCAGGTTTCTTATGTTGTCGACTATAAGTCGACCTAGGCATAGCATACCTTTTTTTTTATAACATCAGAAAATCCATTATGGATACCCTACCGTCGTGGGGACAGCGGAAGGGTTAGTCGGACTCTCACCGACTAAAAACTGACGCGTGACTCCATGCATGTCAAGGGGCTCCGGGATCTCCTACGGAACACACCGGTGTCTCGCATTTTGTCTACGCACTATCCCGGGAATGGCACCCACAGCCACGCCCGGCACCCTCGTGCTTACGCTGCCCTCCCAGGGTAGGCATAATACCTACTTGGTACCAAATACCTATCTAGTGAAGAGCTTGTAACTTACACATTTTAAACTTTCGCGACTCGAAGACATTTTAAATTTTATAACGGGACTTAATCGCGTATAACATTTGTAGCTTGTAACTTGCTTAATCGTTTTTGATAGATCGTCGAAGTTAAGCAACATTGACGCACGTTTTTCAACTTGTAAACTTTTTTCATAAATAAATACTTATTTTTATTATATTATTATTAACTATTCGTAACATTACTTGTAAGGTACTTATAGTACCTTAAATTAGGTAAGTTTGTATGAGTCAGTGGCCAACTCTGGTGACGGGGTTTTTGGGCCGCCTAAACGGACCGACAATTTTATTTAACGTGCGAAAATGAGGCGCTCAGTCGTTATTACCATAAGTGATTGATCACTTTGCCAATTTGTGAAAGGTATGACATAATTGAAATACATTAAACAACAAAAAAAACTACAATTGAACAATATTTATTTATTCAAAATAATTTTAGGTCATTTAAAGATTAATAAACGACTGTTTTTCTCTTAAATGTATTTTCATATGTCTTTTTAAATGACTATTTCTGCTAAAAGTCTTATAACATCGATCACAAGACAACTTCTCTCCAGTGTGAAACCTTCTCATATGATCATGTAAACTGCTGTTATATGTAAAAGTCTGCGCGCATCTGTCACAAGTATATGGCTTTTCACCAGTGTGAATTCTCATATGTTTTTGTAAACTATATTTATCTGTAAATGTTTTTTCGCATACATCACAAGAAAATGGCCGTTCTCCTGTGTGGATTCTTCTGTGGAAACTTAATGAACTACTCTGGGTGAATCTTTTAGGGCATTCAGTGCAGGCATATGGCTTTTCACCGGTGTGCACTCTCATATGTTCATGTAACTGGAATTTCCTAGCAAACGCTTTGTTGCACTGATCACAAGGGAACGGTCGTTCTCCTGTGTGGATTAACATATGTTTTTGTAGATTACTATTATCTGTAAACACTTTCGCGCACCTATCACATGTATGAGTATATGTTTTCCCTAAATGCGATTTTATATGTCTTAGTAAGCTTGTTTTAACTGAGTATGTTTTGTCGCATTGGTTGCAGGAGTATGTTTTGTCGTCAGAATGTATTAACATATGTCTTTGCAGGTATATTGGGAGAGAGAATTTCTTGTTACATATGCTACAAGTATATGGCTTTTCGTTTGTATGTGTTTTCATATGATTTTTTAAGTTAATGCTACCATTGAATGTTTTATGACATAGTTCGCATGTGTAAATTATCTTTTCTACATGAGTTTTTATATGATTTTTATAATTAATGCTTTTGTTAAACGTTTTAGGACACTTTTTGCAAGAATATGGCTTTCCTAAATGAGTTCTCATATGTATTCGCAAATGACTACGTTCAGTGAACTTCTTATCACATTTTGTGCAGGAAAAGTCTTGTACTTTGAGTTCTAATGTGTCCTCGGTATGATTTTTTATATGTAAAGTCAAGCCATATTTTTGCGAAAAGGTTTTATCACATTTATCGCATTCAAAACGTTCTCCGGAATGTATTCTCATATGTTTTACAAGACTACCATTTTCAGTAAATGTTTTTTCGCACATATAACATGTAAATGGCTTTTCCCCACTGTGCGTTTTTAAATGTCTTTGCAAAACATATTTGTTGCAAAATGACTTATTGCACAAATCACATATAATATTTTCCCCATTATGAGTTTTCATATGTAAATTTAAGTAACCATTCTGTGTGAAGGTCTTATCGCACTGTTTACAAGCAAATTTTTTAGGATGGCTGTGCATATGTTTCTGCAAATTATATTTATATGAGAATACCTTATTACATATATTGCATATATAATATGATTTATCTCTGAGTTTTATTAATTTCTTTTTGACATGTCTTTTATGAATTTCTTTGTCTATTATTTTCTCTGTTAGGCCTTCTTCTTTAATATCATTTGATAATTCTTCAACATCTTCACCCGCATCCGATTCCATTTTAACATCATCATCAGCCATTGCTTCCATTTTGACAGTGATTGTGTCAATGTCGCTTATTGACATACATTTGACAGGGCTTACTGACAGATTTGAAGATGTCTCTAGGTTGAGAACAGTGAGAGATTCCAATGTTGCCTGAAAGTAAAGAAATACCCTTATAATTAGAACTAGTCGCTAGTAGTAGGCTGCTTAACTACCCTCTAGGTCCATATTTAGACTAAAATATTAATTTATATGACTTATTAAGTGTGCGTAGGGTTTTTATTTATTGTAATCACGTCGGGGTCACCAGTTTGGGTGATGATGATGATCACCAATTCGGGGGTAGGGTGTATTCCCCAATCTATGGCAAAGAGGTAGTACTACCCATGCTAAGGTCGACGCCAACTGGTCCACATCCCTTAGGGCCTTTCAGCCAACATATAATGTCGGATAGTTCTATACATATAAATTAATTTGCCAAGATAATGTTACTTGCGCATTCTAGAATTTGAATTTTTCCGTTGCAAACGCGCTAGCGCCATCTAGCGATGAAGCGGCGAAGCTTTGCAGTAGCTAGGTCGGCAACTCTATTATGAAGCCCTTGTAGTTCAGGCGATCGCGGTTAGAGGTCGCCACATTATAAATAAATAATGCAGGCCATTTATTTATTTACCTCAAACCCCTTATCCAGCAGATACTTGAGTATACGATCAGATCTTTGAGCGACATCGGAGAATGCACGGCATCGTTGAAGTTGCCATACACAGATGTAGCACATTGTGAGTGCTTGTTCTGTCTGAAACATGTATAAGATATTATATTATTCTGTAAAAGTTAGTAGTTAAGCTAAGATGCTTATCAAAAATTTCCTCACGAAAGAGTACACAAGGTCCAAAAGACTGAAGAGGAGAGCCCCTCAAGACCTTATCTAGCCCCCAATGAGAGCATTATAATGTGGAATGGCCACTGGGCTCTTACCACTCACGCCCTTCACGAATGGAAGCAGGACAAAACACTAGCTAAATGCCCAGAAAGGCAGATGGCAAGACTAAATGGAGATAAAAAAAAAAAAAAAAAAATCAAAAATTTCGAATTTGACATCAGTGGGTTTCGTGGCCGAGCGGTTGAAGGCACTCTGGTTTTAGGAGGATCATCTGATCGACGCGGGTTCAAATCCCGTCGGAATCGAAATTACAATTTTTTTTGTAGGTAAGTTCATTAGAGAGTGGTCAACTCTGGTGATGGAGTTGGTTTTTAGCATCATAGTAAAGATAAAGATAATTCATTTGCTTGAACACAATGTGGGTTAGGTACAGTTGTTGGAATATTTCGTTTCAATTATGTTCTACTAGGATTAGCATGCAAATGTTAGGTACAGTCGGTAGATAATTTTCACACTGATTTGTAATTTCAGACATTCATTACATACATACATAAAATCACGCCTCTTTCCCAAAGGGGTAGGCAGAGACCACGGATCTCCACTTGCTACGATCCTGACACACAACTTTTGCCTCATTCACTCTCATTACATTCTTCATACATGCTCGTCGGTTAAGGGTACTTTTACCTGGCCCTTCTCCAAAATGTCGCCAATTTGATCCAAGAAGGTTCGCCTAGGCCTTCCCCTTCCAGCTGTCCCATGCACACTCGCCTCATACACTTGCTTTGTCAAACGACATTAATTAGGTACTAGTTTAGTCAAATATTAGAATTAAAATTAGGTAATGTCAAAATTTATCATTAATAGACAACTATCATACTATATCTGTAAAATAAGTCTTTCATTTGTTAACCTTTCTCTCTGTAACCTTTATTTAATCATTTACCCTTTTTATTGACAAACTTAGTGCCCTAGACCGTAGGAGCTACTATAAGGAAAGCTTACACCCTAAGTTTTTCGCGCTTACCTCAGTTCCTCTAAGCTTTTCGAATAAATTTCGAAGTTCAACATTCTCAATACAGCTCATTTTACGATTGCCTGCCAAGCACACTTTGCATACAGGGGTAGACATTGTTTTTCGATTTTAGAGCATGTACTCTAGATTATGTACTAGATTAGTACATAATTGTTGGAATAAGATTATTAGGAACTAATTGGAATTGAAAAACCCAAACCAAACCCCAAACAAAACAAATTGGCACAGATTATTTGTCTGCCTTGCTTGACACTTGACAGTTGTCAACAGGGCTAGGTAGCTTCTGAACCAACCAATGCCAGCACAGGTTGGATTTGCAAAAAGAAGACAGAGCTCTACAAAAGAACGAGAAAACAATACTATTTGCCAGATGGATGAAATATTACCAAGTTGGAAGATTTTGCTAAAACGATGAACAATTACTTATTGAAATAAAAATGAAATAAGTAGTATTTAGTAAATAAAAATAAACATAATTTAGAGTAGATCTTAAAATATGAAATAAAATCCCCTACGTGACATTTTAATACTAATTTAATCGATTGATTGGTAGGATCGGTAGGATTCAGTGGCAACTCTGTCTGAGAAAAAATAATGGCGGACCGACTGACATTTATTTTGTGTACCGTTTCGTTTCAGTTTCTTAGGCCGGTATTTTCGCAGATTTAGTGAAATACTGTAAAGAACTGAAATTTAAACTGTTCCGTAGCTGAAAGTGTCGCGATTGTGCTCGTGCTCTTAATTTTGAGATAGAGACTCCATTGATTGCGATACAGACGCTTTTTGTGATGTGTTGTGAAATCTTCATTTAACGGTGAGAAATAGACTCCAAGTGCGATATAGACGCTTTATCTGAGACAGAGACTCCTTACAGTGTTAAAGACGCTTTATTGTAAGACAGAGACTCAGAAATCGACGTTTTTTGTGTTTTGTGTGAGTAAGGTACCTATAGTACCTACCTACCTACTTTTGAGCTAAACTTTGTGCGACAAGGACGCTTCATCAGAGATTTACCCTTAAGGCGGGTAAAAGCAATTATACGTGTGCAAAATGCGGCTCTAAATCACAGGACGATACGTCGATAACCTTCCACAGATTCCCTCTCCCGTCTGTACACGGCCCTCTAAAGTAAGTATATTTTTAACTGACTACCAACAGAATACAATCTCATCGACTTTTTCTACTATTATTACTTGCCTTACTGAAACTGAAAAAAAAACATAATAAGTATATTTAATTTCAGGGCCAAAGTATGGGCGAAGTTTTGCTTCCCAAACGAGGATTGGACTGAAGACCGATCTCTATACAAGCTGTTTAAGTCCCATAAAATGATATGTGGTAAACATTTTGATCAATCAGCATATACTTGTGGAGAAAGAAAACGCCTTAACAAATTTGCCATACCAACTGAAGCTCGTGGCATATTAGCACAGCTTAGAGATCAGCAAAATTACAGAAATGAGGCGAGTATAATGCATTTATTACATTGTCTAAAATATATGTGAAATAAACTGAGGTAGATTCTTACTACTAATTCATGTAATTTCAATGTTGTTTGTACAGTTTAATCAACATTTACAATATTTTATTGCTCTAATGTTTCAGGTGGCACCTGAACCTTCGGCCAGCACCTCTTCATGTTCTACATCCAGCGCTCACCAAAACGAAAACTACCCTCGTGCAACACAGGTATGGTTTCCATGTGCAAATTCAATTTCTGTATACTCATAATGAATTCACGCCGATGTTTCACCTGCAGGCACCCATTGTGTGACGACCCCTACCCATCTCTCTTTGTTCATATGGCTGGCGTGTAATAATAATTAATAATTTACATTAATAATACTTTTTTTGTTTACAGGAATCTTGTAAAAGCCAAGGCTTGCTGAAGGCAATTGATTTAAAATCCTTGTCGGAATTAACTCCCAAAAAAAAGAATTTGTACAAAAGATGCAGACAAAATCTTGTAGAAATCTTGAGACTTAGAAGAAAATTCAAGAAAATAAAGAAGTGCAAGAGAGATATTTTGCAGTCCTTGGACTCAAACATTCCATTTTACCTATTAATGCAAAGCCAGTTGAAAAACAATACTAGAAAATTACCTGGACGACGGTGGACTATCCAAGATAAAGTCTTAGCATTGAGCTTATATAAAAAGTCTAGCTCATGTTATAGACTTCTAAGAAGACTATTTTGTCTTCCAAGTATAAGTTCACTAAAGAAAATATTGAACAAAATACCACTAGAGTGCGGTATTAACGAACAAGTTATCGAAACAATTCAGGAAATGACAAAAAAGAGAAGTATTGAAGACAATATGTGCATTCTGGCCTTCGACGAAATGTCAATTAGAAAAAATATAATATATAATAATAAATCAGATAAGTTTCATGGATATCAAGATCACGCCAGTCAAGGCCGAACCCCAGAAATAGCGACCCATGCCTTAACTTTTATGGCAATTGGAGTGAGAAAAAATTGGAAACAGCCCATAGCCTTTTACTTTTCGGGATCCTGTGTTACAGCAGATAGATTAGCTGTACTTATAAAAGAGGTTAGTCTGTTTTTCTTAAGGTGATTTGTTTAACAAGTGAAGGAAATGTGAAATATTTTTTGATTGGAATAGATGTAAAGCAAAAACTAAAAAAAACAGGATCACGACTGTATTCCAAGGCACGGTAGACATTTTTTCAGATCGTCACTCCAGAGGTTCACGGCTATAAGAAATGAGAATAAGTTAGTCAGTTAAAGGTTCCAAATAGATAGTACCACTTCTTCACTTGGAAAATATATGAACTTTGCCCCACTCACGAAATGAACATCCTTACAAAGTTCTTAAGGATTCGTTGTTTTGATTTATTCACAGTTACTATTATACTACTGTTATAATTACTACAGTTATTAACTTGAATTTACAGGTCTTGAGTGCATGTTTTCGTGCTGGATTGGAGGTCATGGGCACTGTCTGCGATTTGGACGGGGTCAATTTACGAGCCTTAAATTCCCTTGGGTCATCAACGGAACGGCCATTCTTTGACTAAGAAGGACATGAAATTGTCACGGTATTGGACCCGCCCCATCTACTCAAATGTTTTAGAAACAATTTTCTAAAACACAACATACAATATCCACAAGAAGATGTACAAATGTAGATGGCCGACAAAATATAGGTAAGCATCGAATCACACTAAGTTCGTATGAGTCAGTAGCCAACTCTGGTGACGGAGTTTTTAGGCCGCCTTATGGTCCTTGTCATGGCTTAACGACTTAAATAGCCGGGACCGACAATTTAACATGCCTTCCGAGGCACAGAAGCGCTTATATGAAAATGCCACTGGCGGACCCATCCACTTACAGACCGTTTTGAATGTTGCTTAACCTTGACGATCTATCACGAACCACTAAGCAAGCACGACCACGAGCGCTTCACACTTATACTATTATAGTAACTTCCTTGTCAGTTCCGTTAATCTACACTAATATTATAAAGAGGGAAGATTTGTTTGTTTGAATTGAATAGGCTTCGAAACTACTGGACCGATTTGAAAAATTCTTTCACTATTTGAATCCTACATTATCCCTGATGAACTTAGGCTATATTTTATCCCGGGAAAGTGATGTTTTCCCGAGGGACCGCGGGTAACACCGCGCCGGACAGCTAGTCAAATATAAAGGAACCAAAACGAACAATGAATGTATGTGACTGAAATACAATTAAGTATGTTATAATTTTTTCAGGTATAGCTAAATGGAGCCATATTGAAGAATTTTTCAATATTGAAAAAATGAACCCTAATTTCGTGTTTGCTCCGGCTTTGACCCAGCAGCACCTGCAACCAAATGGCAAACAGAAAATGAAGGTTCGATTGGCTGCTCAAGTCTTAAGCCATTCAGTTGCAGCTGGATTATTTGCCAAAATAGGCCAAGGTTAGTCAAATAATACTTCTGCTGAGACTTCAATGTTACTTTGAACTTTTTAGAATATTGTAAATACACCTACTGAAAATTATTATTAGTTAGTTCTCCTAGTGGCGTTTCACGGCACTCACGCACGCATGTACCGTACTACCTTAAGCAAAAAGGCATTATTGTAAAATATCTCACGATACTATTTCAATTTCAGGTGAATTACCCCAAGAAGCCATTGCGACGGCAACGATGGTATCAAATATCGACAAACTATTTGACGCACTAAACGGAAATTCTGCTGACAGGAAACACGGAAAATTGCTTTTGACAAACATGACCTCGACCAGCCCTCATCTAAACTTTTTTAAAACAATTAAAGTATTTTTTCATAAAATGAAATTTTTGGGGGCAAGAAGTAAGCCTCCATCACAAGAGGGCTGGTTGAGAACATTAAACGCCGTAGAAAGAATTTTCGTAAATTTAAAAAAATATAATATAAAATCTTTATCTGTAAGGAGGCTTCATCAGGACCCTCTCGAAAATTGTTTTGGTTGCGTACGAAGCAATTGTGGCTCAAACCCAAACCCCACGTCAGTACAGTTTGTTGCGGCATTAAAAAACTGGCATGATAACGAATTTAATAAATAATAATAAAAATAGAAACTGCATTGATGACGACAATGACCTGCTTGGCAACTTTAAAATATTTTTAGAAAAAGGATGTGAACTAAAAAACAATGTAAACTCTTCTGCACCAATTCCAGAAATAATTGATGGTGCAGAAGAGGTAGAACAAAATGTAGACATATCTCAGTGTTCTGGTGAAATGCAAGCATGTGCTTATGTTGCCGGATTTATTGTTAGAAATCTAAAGCTTGATTGTGAATTCTGTAAAAGAACCATGCTTGCAGACCAGAACACTGAATTATGTCATTTATTCACATCCTTCAAAGAATATAACGATAAAACGCCAAGCTTAAGATATGTACAACCCAGTTTCTGTGCAGCCATAGAAAATGCCGCAACATTAATCAACGAATTTTTAAAAGAAAATTCGCACAAAGAAAACATAAAATGTAATCTTAGACATATTTGTGTGAATAACGTAAATTTCGACTGGCTTGGGGGTTGCAAAGAGCATTATATAAATAATAAAAGTAAAATTATTGAAAGCACAATTGCGATATGCATCAAGAGATTCAGTACACTCAAAAATCGAGAGTTTTCAGAAGAAGTATAAAAAAATTACTTGCACGAAAAATAAATATTCTGAAAAATGTTTAAAAACGTTGTTTTCTTTAAAATTTAGTTTAGGTGAAGAATAGGGAAGGTACACTTCCCCCAACGGATCTAGGCATTCGTGAAGTTAGCCGTTTGTCTCCGCAATGAACTCTTTTTCATACTATGCGCAGACAAACTGCTAGCTTCACGAATGCCCTAGATCCGTTGTACTGGTTGTACTACTACAGTTTCAAATTTCCCGCGCTAAAGCTAGTTTCGGATGGTTTCCACGAGAGCGCTAGTTGTGTGATCCGTGTTAGCCAATCCGAAGTATGTAGTGACCGTTCTTCTCGTTAGAGTAATATTGTTCCGTGGTTGTCAATAACTATTGGCTGAAGTTATTTCTACGACATAACAGGTCCTAGTCTACGATCAAAATTTTAACAGTAGCTGTAATTATTGTCTATTTTTTAATAGATTCATGCTACTAAGGCTGGCGATAAAATAACGTCTGGGGTTAAAACCACGTTAAAACGCATTCATGCTTGGGCATCGCAACTTGCAAGAGTAGAGTTCTATTCAATAGACGCACAATCTAAGTGACTGTAAATAACCCTTGCAATTTGTCTCAATAAAATCGAACGCCAAACACATGCAAGAAAATTCTAATTGTAATTTGCTACATTTCTTCAATAATTAGTCATTATGCTGCCACTTTCTTTATTACGGACGGCGCAAAACCATCCGATGCTGGTGGAACTGAAGAACGGCGAAACATACAACGGTCATCTAGTAAGCTGTGATAATTGGATGAACATAAATTTACGCGAAGTTATTTGCACATCAAGAGATGGAGACAAGTTCTGGCGGATGCCCGAATGCTACATCAGAGGCAGTACTATCAAATATCTCAGAATACCTGACGAAGTCATCGATATGGTGAAAGAGGAGACTCAAGTGAAAGCGAGAGGGAGGAACGAAGTTTCGAAAGGCAGAGGAGGGCAAAACATGAGGTCTGGTCGCGGTGGTGGCAGGGGTGCCTTTGGAAGCCGCGGTAGGCCCGCGCCTCTCGCACGCGGTGGAGGCCAAGGGAACCAACGACCTAATCAGAACAAAAATAACAAGAAATAGTGTAGTTTAGGTTATCTAGCTAATATATAATTCATTTTGCTAAGTATTTGGTGGTTTTATTTGGCTCCTTTTTGACTCAAGGCACAAGAGATGTTCTAACGCTCGCCTAAGAATGATGTTGATGAAATGAGAGTTGATGTGGTAGGAATAGATGAGTCAGAGTCAGCACAACAATATTTTTCCATTTCTCTATGAACCATAGATAGATAGATAGAAAATACTTTATTGCACACCACATAATAAAAATAAACAAAAATGGAAAACTAAACAAAAAACACAATGACATACAATCGGCGGTCTTATTGCTAAATAGCGATCTCTACCAGACAACCATCATCTCGGAATTCACCCCATCCTGCTGTATTATGAATTGAACACTTCAGTGCTTTGGGGATCATGTTTAATCTGTAGAACTCGATAGCGCTTTGCTAAATCCGAGTTCATGTTTTAATTTTTACAGAATGCATCTATATATTACTGAACTTCAAAAAAGGATGTTTCTCTGCATTGAAAAACTGCAAAATGGATGTATGAATGGTGCAGGAGGTTTTTAGTTAGTATGATTAATCGTCGGACAAGTAGTCTTCGCATCTTTTGATCACCAAGCAATACAAGAGGTTACTGTAGTTAAGTCCAAAGTCGCTAAGCCATAATGGAGACTGCCTAAAAACTTAATTTGTCAATGATTGTCAGTTGGTGTTCAGAATAACATTCTAAACAAGATCATTGCAAAAATCTGTATTTCTACTGAGCTACGACCCTGTTGTTTTTAAGAAGAGAGTAGAGAGGTACCTTCTGGGTAGGCTCGCTCCATCGTAGACCTCATTCTTGCCTGTGTAAGTTTCGAGGTCAAGAGCCGACAAAGAGTAGGTAAGACCTTATTTTTGCGTGAAAGAGTAGGTACCTACGTTACCTACCTACAGCTGTTCTTCCAACGGATCTAGGCATTTGTGAAGTTAGCCGTTTGTCTGCGCAGAAAACAATTTTGTGTGAAAAAGTAAAGTAAATTAAAAGTTTATTTCGCTAAATTTGTGGTAGGTACAAGTTACAAGGTACAAGTTACATTCATGTTATAAGCAAAAAAGGTTACCACTCAGCATTGTGCAAGTGCAGAGAAGGATACCTCCCCTGCACAAGCGCTGGTATTATGTGGCACCAGATGCGACCGCGCGACAGACGCTGCGATTACATGCGTATAAACTAAGTAAGCTAAAGATACTGCAGTTGTGTATTTAGAGAAATTAAAATTTAAACAAATAAAATATACCCATAAAAAGCGCTCACTGCACGAATGCCTCAGTCCGTTGGGCAAACTGTACCTTACATACACCCTCGTATTCTTTGACATTTATTATTAGTAGGATGTACCTACCTAGTTCAAGTTCAGTGCCTATCTGTTGTTATCATAACATCGTGCATCGTAACGTAACCCACGCTATAAAGATGGATCTATAGGAGACAAAGAATATTGATGTCATAGATGAAACTATCTGTAAAAACATGGTCACGCGCGACTGGTAGGTCCTACTGATAACCTACGTATGCCAATAGCATGTGCCAAGTAAGTACCTATCCCATGTTATGGACATGCCTCTGACTAGCCCTAGTACTAGTCTTGAGAACAGCGTTGGCAGAGCAGTGCCTCAGCTTACTATCCTTATCGATAGTCCATTTGCGTAGGTACCTACCTACCTATCAATGGCTTTTGGTATTGGTAGGTCTAGGTAGACAATAGAATTAGGGCCAATTTTTATACGGTATTAGATCAATTTGGCCGTAGTGTTATAAGTACCTATAAATTCATACAACACAACAGCGCCATCTTTTGATAGATATCCGTTCATAACGCAATCCTAAGCGAAAACCGTACAATTGATTAATTGGGACTCTTGAGCTAGTTAAACAACCTAGGTTGTTTCGTCCGAGTGCTTCATCTGTACGTGTCTCTCGGCTATCTACTCTTTGTCCTATTTAACCTTTTATCAGTAATTTATGTTACTTGATAGGATGCTCAGTTTTATACATTGCACGGTGTTGGTTAGCAGATTAAATAATGAAGAAGTTTGATCCCGTTGGTAAGATGTAGATTGAACTAATTTACGTACTAAACAGAATGAGTGCCATGAATGAATTTAGCTAGCACTGGCCTCACTCAACCTCTCTAAAGTAGACCCATTGTTTGAGTAGTAAGTGGCCTTGTAAACCAAGTTCAAGTGCATAGAGAATCATATTATTCAAGTGTCTAGGTAAATAATAACGTATTTTTTAATTCTAGATTTTTTTTTCTTATTTTTTTAATTATTCTGTCTGTTACAGTGAATTGGTATAAAAGTCTGATAAGATTAATTTACTTTTTTAACTACTTATGTAATTTATTTTATTAGATTTATTTTTATTGTATTAAGTTTTTAAGTGGTTTTTACGTTTTTTATGAACACAGCTGTCTTTATTTTTCATATTTGATCTCTTTCTAATCTCTCTTGTACTCTCTTTATGTCAATTCTAATTTCAATGTCAAAGATGTCAAAATTGTCAAATTAATACCAATTTGCCGTTGGAAAAATGTATTGCCAGCATTGAAACGAAAATTCAATTTTTTTATTCATGTGCATTCGATATTACATATTTTCATTGATTACTGAATAAATAGTCCAGTAGCACTATCGTATGCACAAAGTTTCCTTGTTCATTTGTTTTAAACAGACCATCAACATGTCCGCTATAATCCCCTGCGGGACGAGTGGATAGTGGTATCGCCACATCGATGCAAGCGGCCGTGGAGCGGACAAACTGAACCAGTGGAGGACCAGCCCCCAGACCCCGATAATCCACTGCGCGCTGGTGCTGTCAGGGGTAATGGACAGGTAAGAAGCCTATCAGCTCATCCCTAAATTCTTTGAACGTATTGTACTCTACTTTAGATATTTTTACTCCTATTTTCAGCGCAATCCTAACTACACGTCTACGTATGTATTCTCGAACGACTTCCCGGCGTTGCTGGAGAGAGTGCCAGAGCCGCCGCCGGCGCAGCATCCACTCTTCCAAATGGGGCCTGCTAAAGGCACATGCAGGTAGGCTGACTGTGATATTATTTTTGGTGCATGGCGATATAGTAGATCCTCAAAGTTTCGATTTCAATGATAAAAGATGCACTATCATCTTCATAATATCCAATGTTGAATAAAGTAGGAATCGGCCTGTAGGTTTACATTATTTTAATAGAGTTTTAGTAGATTTTGATTTTTTTTTCAGAGTGATGTGCTTTCACCCGGACTCCGCAATGACTGTTCCATTGATGTCCTTGGAAGAAATACGAGCAGTTATCGATGAGTAAGTGAACGAAGGTGGATAAAAGACGTGGTCGTGAAAACCTGTTATTGGCTCTCTGTTTCTATCTAAGTGTAGGTATTTATTAGTTATTCTAGCTGTTGGTTTTCCCTAACATAAATACCTATATAAATAATATTGATCACCTGAAAGAAATCAGGACCTATGAAGAACCAGGGCTCCAAAACGTGTTTCTTACCCTGGTTCTTCAAGATATTGGTCGCGAAAGAACTAGGTAAACCATCAATACATTCGTACCTAACCTACGCAATTTCAGTGGGGAAAAAAAATATGTGACAGCAAGTTGATCTTTTTCCAGATGGATGAACCAGTTCAAACAGCTAGGTCGCAAGTACACCTGGGTGCAGATCTTTGAGAACAAGGGTGCTATCATGGGATGTTCCAACCCACACCCCCATTGCCAGATATGGGCAGCCAGCTTCCTGCCTAATGAGGCTAAAGTCAAGGACAGGTATGTACTAGTGGCTTTCTCTCTTAGTATAGACATCAATGAGACAAACGTTCGGCTTAAAACTGAGTAAACTACAAAACTAAAGTAAAAGTGCTTCCCTATTATAATTAATGGTAGCTTATATTTTCAGGACCCAGAAAGAATATTTTGAAAAATATGGAAAAAACATGCTTGTGGATTATTTGGAAAATGAAATGGAAAAGAAGGTAAGTTAAAAAAAATCTAAGAAATAAAATTAAACAGTTCTCAGGAACACGGCAAGCCAGTGTATAAATGACTCAACTGCATTCGGATTTCGCTAAACTTCATGACAACTGTATCCCCAAGGCATGGTAGACATTCTCTCAATTCTAATTCCAGATTATTTAATGATATTTAGGGGGGTAGTCAGAGACATAAATTCAAATGAGAAAATCAATGTGAGTGCCTACTCAAACCTAATATGAAAACCATATTAGGTTTGAGTAGGCACTCACATTGAGGCACAATATCAATATAAACTATGTAGTCTGTATACTGAATAAATAATAAAAAAAAAAAAAAAAAATTACATAGATAGGATAGGAGGTATTTGGCACGTTGTTACCTACCCCCAGTTAAAAGTCAAGTCTTGGTTTCGTCTAATTGCAGGAAAGAATAGTCCTTGAAAACAGTACATGGGTAGCCCTTGTGCCATACTGGGCGATGTGGCCATACGAGACCATGCTACTTCCCCGCTCAGGCCAACCACAGCGCCTCACAGACCTCACTGAAGCGCAGCAGATAGGGCTGGCTGATATCATGAAGAGATTGACTACGAAGTACGATAACTTGTTCAAGTGCAGCTTCCCGTACAGCATGGGTTTTCATGGTGAGAAATTGATAGAATTATTAGGGTTAAATGAACTAGTACGAGTAACGATAAGGTGTCTAAAAACAGGATTTATGGACCATCAAAATCCAAATGCCAGCAAATTCTACGTATTCAAAACATCAAAACAAAATCGCTTGTTTCATGCTGTTACTTTACTTTTAATATTTTCAAACATGAGCCCGGATGGGGCACTATAATTATTATAACTATTTGGCATACATTTTGAAGGAGTTACACATTTTGAGGTAGTATTCTATGGTTTAAGTAAAATTTCAGGCGCACCTACTGGTCCATCCACGGTTGATTCTCCCCACTGGCTACTCCATGCCATCTATCTGCCTCCGCTGCTTCGGTCAGCTACGGTCAAGAAGTTCATGGTCGGCTTCGAACTCCTAGCCCAGCCAATGAGAGACCTCACTCCGGAGCAAGCGGCTGAAAAACTGAGGGAATGTGATGATGTGGTGCATTATAAGAATGCAAAATAACGTAGCTAAACCTTGATACCTTATTGTAACACTAAAAAGTAAAAACCAGTTGTTTTTTTACTTTTCATATTGATGAATAAACATCATGTTTTTGTAAAAAAATGTGTATTGAAATAATTGCTCTACGTAAAGCTTCGATCATTAAGTAGTTCTAGTTCGTCCGAGACGTTAAGGTATACTCGAAGGCGAGTGAGTCGGAAGTGTGGAGGCATGATCCGTCAAGCAAGGTAAATATTAGCCAGCTGTCGGAGGGAAGAATGGGCGTCGTTGAGATTAAAACTAAAATGATCAACTACAATTTAGGTAGCAGTTAACAGTTTGTAAATAATTGTAAGTAATCTAAGTATCGCCTTATTTAGATCCCCGAAATTCCCATACTCCCTTAAATTACGGGAATCATAGCTTTGCTGGCAGCACTAAGTTTTGTTCCAGAGCTTAGTATGTCTTTGCTGCTATTTTACTTTTAGCATAGCTTTGACTTAATGCTGAAAATAGTGAATAGAACTCGGAACGCATGAAACAAAACAAAATGGCCGAAGAAAGGAATGCAGCTTCCCTTGATTTGTAAAGATTTTTTATTTTTGTTATGGGAAAGTGAATAAAAACTAAGTGAATAAGCCGTAGAAAATGAAGGAAATCAATATAAACATCGAGGGCTATAATGTGAACGGGATATGTGTCGGCTGTTTGAATTATAATCGCAAAATGTTCTATGATAATGATATACAGGAATGTTTAAAAATCCTAGGAAATATTGATGTAAGTACACTTTACCTTATATTTTAAGCTGCAAACACACAAACAAGACCTTAAATTGAATATATAGCGGTATATCTAGCGTACTTTCATTCAGTAACCAGTCTAAATAAATACGTAAACACGAACAAAAATACTAGGATCGGCCATTGAGTTATAAACATTATAACTCGATGGGATCGGCTTTGTTAATGGATTTTTAGAGCAACTTAGACGATTCCTTGATTTTATTAATCTAGTGGCTGTTGAAATAAACCTTGATTTGATGCTGTCTAAAACGTTTATACTTATTCAATTTATCCCTCTCATATAATAAAGCTGAAAGTTTGTGAGTTTGTTTGGATGTTTAGATGTTGGTATGTTTGTGTTTCAATCACGCTTAAACCAGTGAACCGATTTGGATGAAACTTGGAATAGGCGTTGATAGTGACCTGG
Source organism: Epirrhoe alternata (assembly GCA_963565295.1). NCBI lineage: Eukaryota > Metazoa > Arthropoda > Insecta > Lepidoptera > Geometridae > Epirrhoe > Epirrhoe alternata. The sequence goes on from OY751403.1 coordinate 4,656,370, forward strand.
AATAGTATATAGGCTATTCAAAATGTTGATACCACGCGGGCGAAGCCGCGCGCAGAAGCTAGTATCTATCTATGCTTGAAAAGGTCCAGAAGAGATTTCTAAGATTTCTCTATAAAAAAATGTGTGGGTATTACCCATTTATGTATCCAACAAAATTTTTACAAGGAACTTTAGGCTTTAACTCCTTAGAGACAAGGCGATTAAAAGACCAGATGTTATTTTTGTGCCGCCTTTTAAGAGGTCAAACCGATTGTCCTATTCTTTTGAGTGAGGCTAGCCGTCTTTGCGTCCCAGAACAGCGAAACAGATTCCGGCCAGGCCGAGTCCGACTGTTTGAGCCAATACGCGTGCGCACGTTGTATTGCCAGCAGTCGCCTATTTCCCGCGCTCAGCGCAACCTTAACGAGCTCATGGTTGTACATCCTCAGTTAGACGTGTTTGCGGATGGCTGGAAGGAGATAGAACGGTTGTGCCTAGAGTTTTGTGAAAGTTTTTAAAGTTAATTTTTGTTATACTCGTACCTATAGTTGTAGTAAATTCTTTTCAATTGTTTTGTCTAAATGTTATACTTACTATATTTTATTTTTTCTGTGTAATTTTCTGATGTTTTTATTATGTGTACATGTATTTATTAACTATGATGATCTGGAATTTCTGTAATGTTATAGTTAAGTTCTATCTAAATAAATAAATAAATAAATAAATCTAAAGTGACCGCTCTGTGTTACAAAAACCGTTGTTGTTGTAAATTATTGAAAATACTCCACACATATTGACGTTGTCTTTCCTGTGGACAAGGCCGATTAGGCTGAGAAGATGGTTTAGGTGCTACAAGCCTCCATCACAAACAATGTCCCAGGCACTAGCGTCCCGTTCAGTGTAGGCATAGGTTGCCTCCTGACACTGTATAAATCATTATATAAAGGCCTAACACACATTGTAATGACATAGTTTTATTATGCAGGTACTGTAGCCTTCTATCTAAAAAAAAAACAAATAAAAAAGTAAGTAAGTTCGTATGAGTCAGTGGCCAACTCTGGTGACGGAGTTTTAGGCCGCCTTAAGGCCTCTGTCATGGTTTAACGACTTGATAGCCGGGACCGACAATTTAACGTTCCCTCCGAAGCATGGAGCCCTCAGAAAATGTCACAAAAAACAAAAACAAAGTATAATATTCACAGCTGTTTAACTTCCAGGTGCCGGATGGTTTAACAGCGCAGGTGTGCTGGGAATGCCTGGCCGCTGTGAAGGCAGTGGTACGCTTTCAAGCACAGATATTAAATACTTATGATGTACTCATCAAGTACTCTAAACAGGTAAGCTAGTATGATGATGATATTCCTACAATAAGATGAGTAAGAGGAAGACCAAGATATACAGGGTGTAACATTTAGATCGGTCAGTATGGGAAAGTATGAAACTATAAGACATAAGAAGATCTGTTCTTAGGAAATAGGAACCATATTATCGATTTTAGTAAAAAGGAAAACTGCATTAACACATTTAAAAAAAAAACTTGTACTAAGCTCGGGAATCGGACCCTGGTCATTTTAAAAAATTAAATTAACACTATTTATATCTTATTATCGATTGTGTAGTACCTAGTCTTATAAATAATAATGACTTCTATAAAAAAATATTGCCATAAAAGTTTACTGAGTAAACTAGATGGCGCTACTGGTAGGTAACAATTTATTCTCATAGTCTTTCTTAAACTTTCGCTATCACTATTCATAATTACGTATTAACTAAACGGGATTTTATCGCGTACCTTATTTTATTATTTCCCGACGTTTCGCCTGTGTTGCAACAGGCGTGTCGCGGGCAAACTGGAGTATGTGACGGAGCCCCCGTCGATGAGCGATAGTTTTACAACTACCCTCACATATCTTCAGATTTTCTAAACGACGTTTAGTTAATACGTAATTATTAATTTATTCTCATCTCAAAACTGCCAAGCGCGCCTAAAGAAGTTTTCAGTTTTCACTTCAAAAAAATGTTTATGCTAAACAATTTTTAGCACACATTCCTGAACTCCCCAAAAGATCTGACACAGTACTCTGTCACCCGTTTAACGACATCTGAGGTATATCATACCAGCTCAGATGCAGAGGAAGTTAAGCATGAGGCGGATAAAATACTCATTGAGGTCCCTCAAGATAGTGGGGAACAGATTGTTTATGAAGGAAGTATACAAGGTATGGAAAATAAGCAGGGGTAAGTGTTTTCACATTATCCGATCCGATATCGGACGCCGATACGATGTGGCAAGTAAAATGTTTGATGACCTCTGTGGCGCAGTGGGCGTAGGCCCGCCTGCGGCGCAAGAGGTGGGTTCAATCCCCGCGGCGGGACCAATGTTTGTATGATCTACAAATATTTGTCTCGGGTCTGGGTGTTTCTATGTATAATATATGTATTTACAAACAAAAAGTATATAAGTATATCACCCATAACACAAGCTTAAGCGTAACCGAAAAATATGAGCTTATCGAAAATTTGGACACCGGCAAGTAGGATTCTGTGGCCGAGCGGTAAGACACTCCGGCTTTAGGAGGTTCGTCTGATCGTTGCGGATTCGAATCCCGTCGGAATCCAGAATTTTGATAAGACTTTTCATTTCTTAACTCCTACTTCTCCAGTACCTGTTCTCTGTTGATGTAATGTACCTGTGTCTGTGTGTTGTCAAATAAAGTTATATCTATCTATCTATCTTAATGTATAGGTACAGATGTAAAAGAAGAATTAGATGATAACTATTCCGGCTACCCGTCACAAGATCATGCCTCCTCCGACGAGGATGTTCAGCTCTCACAGATCAAAGAACGAAAAGAGAAGAAAGATAGGAAGAAAAAGAAGAAAGAGAGAGTGAGTGTGAGTATATTATGTACTATACCTATGTTTCAAAATGTTTGTACAACTTATACAGGTTGTTTTAAACTTTCGCGATCACTCATAATTACGTACCTAATTATTAATTTTGTAATTTTATAGTGAGTTAAATGTTCAACAAAATTCTCTCATCACTACATAGTATAAAAAAAAGTCGCTTTCTCTGTCCCTATATCCCTATGTATGCTTAAATCTCTAAAACTACGCAACGGATTTTGATGCGGTTTTTTTCTATAGATAGAGTGATTCAAGAGGAAGGTTTATATGTATAATACATGCATAATATAGTAGAGGAACACTGATAATTTTAGAGGTTAATGTGATGTCGTGAATTACTAATACATTTTTTGCGCTTACATTGCAAACCCTAATATTTAGCATCAGCATTACACCCGTGCGAAGTCGGGGCGGGTCGCTAGTTTTAAATAATATTTCAGTCCAAGAAAACCAACCAGAGCCGCAAACTAAAGAACCTGCCCGAAGATATAGTGGAGCTGTACACAATGACAGAAGATGAGATGTGGTCTGTTCGAGCGAAAGATGTCAAAAGCGATGGTTTTCAACGCTTAAGACACGCCTGTGAACATTGTGTTATAGGCTTTAATACGCTGAAGCTTAAGGAGTATCATGATAATGGGAAACATAAGCCGGTGAGTGGAATTAAAGGAGATTTTACTTGCAATGTTTGTATGTGTGTCCGGGTCAAATCTTGCAAGCTCAATTTGACCCACTTCCCGGTGTCCGATTGAGCTGAATTTTGGTACACTTGTGAGTTCTCGGTGATAATGCAATAATATGGTAACAGCGAGCTGATCTGATGATGGAGTCATGAGCTGTTCCACGGAACTCCTCAGAAAAAAGGCCGATTGAGTTGAAACTCGGTTGGTAGATTAAGTATTATCTAATATTTTCAAATATGATGACTGCGAGCTGATCCGATGATGGAGAACGGAACTCCTCAGAAAATAGGTGATTGAAATGTTTGTACTGTCATCAATGAGTTCCATCAGCTCACGGTAATCCATTAAAAGCTTGTACATACTTGTAGGAAACCAGTTAGTTATTCTTATAGGCGGCAATGGGCTTGCAACCTGTCACGTATGGAATACTGACTTCTACAAGATGTGGGCATGTATCAAATATGTATTTGTACATGCCTCTGACTACCCCCTTAGACATCTTCAAATGATCTGGAATATAAAAAGATCTGAGAGAATGTCTACCGCGCCTTGGGGATACAGTCGTGACCCTGTTTACGTTTACGTTACTTACTTGTTGATTAAAAAAAAAAACTTATTGTTACCTAAATTGGAGCGTATAAATAAATAAATAACGCTGGATATTTCACACAGCATCATCTATCCCAGATATGGGAACCAGATAACTTATATACTACTTATATGTATACTTTTTGTTCGTAAATACATATACATACTATAACAGAAACACCCGAGACAAATATTTGCAGATCATACAAACATTTGTACGCGGGCATCGAACCCGCTACCTGCGTCGCAGACCCCACTGCGCTACAGAGGTCGTCAATTATTATGCTCTAATTATTTAATTACAGAAACCAGGCAAGTCTCACCAATGTGATGTTTGCAGAGCCTATTTCCTAACCAAGGACAATCTGGCTGTACATCGAGCATTGCATCTATCTGCCTATAGATGTCGACAGGTAAACTAAAAAAAAACAAAAAAAAATTGTAGACTGGAACCTCACTCACTACATAGTATAAATAAATAAATAATGCTGGACATTTCACACAGCATCATCTAGCCCCAAACTAAGCAAAGCTTGTACTATGGGAACCAGATAACTGATATACTACTTATATACTTTTTGTTGTACATACATATTATACATAGAAACACCCAGTATAAAACACAGTTCGCTGTCTGTCTGTCCCTATGTATGCTTGGTTCATTAAAACTACGCAACGGATTTTGATGCGGTTGTTAGGGTTCCATCAAGGAAAAAACATAACCCTTATAGGGTCAATTTGTTGTCCGTCTGTCTGTCTGTCAAGAGCCTTTATCTCGGGAACGCGGGGAGGTATCGAGTTGAAATTAAAACTGTATACTCAGGTCTACGGTCTAAGCTGTGAAAAAATCTAACGCCTCAGTTAACGCAAAAGAAAAGAGACGGCCGTTTATGCCGCATAAACGTATAAATAAAATAAAATAAATAATGCTGGACTTTTCACACAGCATCATCTAGCCCCAAAGTAAGCAGAGCTTGTTATGGGTACATGACTGATATACTACTTATATACTTTTTGTTTGTAAATACATACATATTATACATTGAAACACCCAGACCCGAGACAAATATCTGTAGATCATACAAAGATTTGTCCCGCGGCGGGGATCGAACCCGCAACCTTCTGCGTCCCAAGCGGATCATAGGGGAAATAGTAGGAAATTTGGCAAATAGACTACAAATACAGGGAAAAATCTGTTCTTTTTAAAAGATTTTAATTAATTTGCAATGTTTGTATGTTTGTCAGTTTGTATGTGTGTCCGGGTCAAATCTTGCAAGGTCAATTTGAGCCACTTCCGATTGAGCTGAATTTTGGTACACTTATGTCCTCGGTGACAATGCAATAATATTGTAACAGTTGATCTGATGATGGAGTCATGAGCTGGAACTCCTCGGGAAATAGGCCGATTGAGTTGAAACTGGTTTTGTAGATCAAGTTTCATCTAATGTTGACAGCGAGCTGATCTGATGATGGAGAACGGAACTCCTCAGATAATAGGTTGATTGAAATGAAATTTTATACTTACATCGTTGAGTTCAATCAGCTCACGGTAACCCATTAAAAGCTTAACTTACTTGTTGAATTTTTTTTCAAAATAATTATTAATCTCAGTTTTTTACCACCTCTGTAGCGCAGTGGGCGAAGGTCCGGTTGCGACGCAGTAGGTTGCGGGTTCGAACCCCGCCGCGGGACAAATGTTTGTATGTTCTACAGATATTTGTCTCAGGTCTGGGTGTTTCTATGTATAATATGTATGTATTTACAAACAAAACAGTATATAAGTAGTATATCAGTTATCTGGTTCCCATAGTACAAGCTTTGCTTAGTTTGGGGTAGATGATGCTGTGTGAAATGTCCAGCATTATTTATTTATTTTATTTTTTAAGTTCAAAAGCGTTACCGACGCCTCTTTCAATTAGTGTCACTGTTTTTAAGCTATTGAATAGCTTCTATCGCGGGCCTTGAGCGTGGTGACCGAATCCAGAAATTCCGTAACGAAAATAACCTGGCAAAAATTACCTAACGAAAATAACCTGACGAAAATTTACTGAGATAGAAAACTCAACCGTATTTCAATGGCATTAGAAAACTATTAGATTGAACGCTTTCAAATAGCCGTCAACCTCGTCACGTCAAAGCGCGCGCGGCTAAGTCAAAATACTCTAAGTAGATTGAAATACGGTTGAGTTTTCTATCTCAGTAAATTTTTGTTTGAACTGAAGCTTATTTTCGTTATCAATGGTAATAGTCTTCGTAGTCGAGATGGGACTGACATCGACTTCAATGAGACAGCACCGGGTTCAAATCCTAGCGTAGGTCCATAAAATTTTCAACTTTTTTAAGTTAAGAACCATTTACCGAAACTTTGTCAAGTTCTCCTTTTTTACAGTGTGGTGAACTAACCACAATGAAAAAGCTGATGTTAGAACATGCGTGTGCAAAAGGAATAGCGCCCGATGACTTTCCGTGTAGCTACTGCGGCAAAGTGTTTAAGTAAGTGTATATTTACAGGGTCTTTCATTTAATGCTCAATGCACATTGAATTGGCAAGCGACGCGTCAATTAGTTTTATAGCGCACCATTATAAACCTTATAAAAAAAAGTAAGTTCGTATGAGTCAGTGGCCAACTCTGGTGACGGAGTTTTTAGGCCGCCTAAATGCCTCCGTCATGGCTTAACGACTTAAATAGCCGGGACCGACAATTTAACGTGCCCTCCGAAGCACGGAAGCGCTCAGATGACAATGCCAATGGCGGTCACCCATCCACTTACAGACCGTTTCGAGCGTTGCTTAACTTCGACGATCTATCAAGAACGACTAAGCAAGCACGACCACGAGCGCTTCATGATGAACAATGGTACAAGATATAGAAACGCTTGTAGAATGAACGAGGTCTGGCGAAGCCATCTAGCGGGACGCGCTGGCTCGAGCACTTTCGTGCGGTTCATTCTACAAGCGTTTCTATATCTTGTACCATTGTTCATAAGGTTTATAATGCTTCATTTTTGGTTTGTAAATAGACGTTTGGCCGTATCAATTTAAATCCTAAGCTGATTTTAGTTTTCACATCAAAAAGTATCTTTTCTTGATTTTTTATGACATGTTGCATAACATTTTCAAGGAGAACAGACGTTGACCAATCACAGCGCTACATCACGTCACACGCTCGAATGGACTAAGTTATACAAGAAGCAACAATCAATTGAAAGGATAGTCTTTGTCGATTTTCTCGGGATTTTCACAACAAAACAAAAACTGCATAAATATTTTTTAACTTATTTGTTGAGCCATCTACACTTTTCACTAGTGAACTAAGCTAAGAAGCGCTCGTGGTCGTGCTTGCTTAGTCGTTCTTGATAGATCGTCGAAGTTAAGCAACGTTCGAAACGGTCTGTAAGTGGATGGGTGACCGCCAGTGGCATTTTCATCTGAGCGCTTCCGTGCTTCGGAGGGCACGTTAAATTGTCGGTCCCGGCTATTTAAGTCGTTAAGCCATGACGGAGGCCTTAAGGCGGCCTAAAAACTCCGTCACCAGAGTTGGCCACTGACTTATACGAACTTACTTACTTACTAGTGAACTCGCTTACCGGTGTTTAACCGATAAATAAATAAATATGAGTTTATCAAGAGTTCCGTGGCCGAGCGGTAAGGCACTCCGGCTTTAGGAGGATCGTCTGATCGTTGCGGGTTCGAATCCCGTCGGAATCCAAAAAGATAAGACTTTTCATTTTCTTAAAATGTCTTGTTTTCAGTTCAAAATCAAAACTTTCTTATCATCGTAGTACGTCGTGCAGAGCTGAGAGGCCTCAATGCGATTGTTGTGGAAAGGTGTTCGCTAATAAAATGACACTTAAATACCATCTTAAGTAAGTAATAAATAATTAAATAAATAAATAAATAATGCTGGACATTTCACACAGCATCATCTAGCCCCAAACTAAGCAAAGCTTGTACTATGGGAACCAGATAACTGATATACTACTTATATACTTTTTGTTTGTAAATACATACATATTATACATAGAAACACCCAGACCCGAGATAAATATTTGCAGATCATACAAACATTTATCCCGCGGCGGGGATCGAACCCGCAACCTTCTGCGTCCCAAGCGAGGTTTCACCCACTGCGCCACAGAGGTCGTCAAGAAGTATGATTTAAACGATGAATAATAAAAAAAGAAATTCTTTTTTACGTTTTCACGACCTCTGTGGCCCAGTGGGTGAAAGCCCGCTTGCGACGCAGAAGGTTGCGGGTTCGATCCCCGCGGCGGGATAAATGTTTGTATGATCTGCAAATATTTATCTCGGGTCTGGGTGTTTCTATGTATAATATGTATGTATTTAGAAACAAAAAGTATATAAGTAGTATATCAGTTATCTGGTTCCCATAGTACAAGCTTTGCTTAGTTTGGGGCTAGATGATGCTGTGTGAAATGTCCAGCATTATTCATAAAAAAAAACTAATGATTAGATTTGCTAAGTTAGGTTGGGAAAAGTGTTTCTAATGGGAATTAGCGTCGATTGAGACCTACTTGTTAGAAATGTAATTTTCTAGGCTGACTGTACATTTTTTCAAAAATCAAAAAATGCAGTTTTTTTTCTTTAAAATAAACCTATAGTTTCCTAAGAACAAAACCTACTAACTACAAAAGAAAAGGTGCCCTGAATGTTATAAAATTTTGCCACACCCTGTATAGTATATGCTTTCTATTATATATAGTATGATTTTTTTTTGACATTTGAGTCGGTTCGATTCCCAGACGAAGCAAGTAATTTTTAGAAAATCTATGAATGCGGAATTACTAAGTTTTAAAAATAACATAAAGTCTTCTTTAAGCAAAATACACTATCTACGATATTTAAGGTACATCCCCTTCATGTCCCATAAGTTTGGGACGCCCTGTATATTGATTTTTAACCGACTTCAAAAAAAGGAGGAGGTTCTCAATTCACCTGTATGTTTTTTTGTATCTTGTTACGCGATTACTCTGCCAATTGTGGACCGATTTTCAAAATTATTTTTTTGTTTGAAAGGGTATGCTCCAGAGGTGGTCCCATATAAATTTTATTCCTGAGGGTTTGATAGTTTTCCCGTAAAACTTTAAAAACCTTCCTTTTCCAGGTTATTACCGTCGAAGAAAGATGACAAACCAAAGGAGAAACTGTATATACCATGCAAGAGCTGCAACAAAGTGTTCCAGTCCAAGAAGAGTTATAGGGCCCATGTGTAAGTTAATTAAGTAAATTTAAAACAGCGCCATCTAGCGCCAAGTCAAGCAAATTCAAGTATTTTTAGGGTTTCGTCCCTCAAAAGGAAAAAACGGAATCCTTAGGCTCAATGCACATTGAATTGGCAAGCGCGCGTCAATTAGTTTTATAGCGCACCATTATAAACCTTATGCATGGTACAAGATATAGAAACGCTTGTAGAATGAACCGCACGAAAGTGCTCGAGCCAGCGCGGCCCGCTAGATGCCTTCGCCAGACCTCGTTCATTCTACAAGCGTTTCTATATCTTGTACCATTGTTCATAAGGTTTATAATGATGCGCTATAAAACGAATTGACGCGTCGCTTCCCAATTCAATGTGCATTGAGCCTATGAGTTATGAGAGCTAGATAGTGCAGCCGTTGAAACATAGATGGCGTTGTGTTCAACAAAAGCAAATTCAAGTATTTTTAAAAGCTTTGAATTAACTTGCAATGTTTGTTTGTTTGTATGTTTGTCCGGGTAAAATCTTGCAAGCTTAATTTGAGCCACTTCCCGGTGTCCGATTGAGCTGAATTTTGGTACACTTGTGAGTCCTCGGTGACAATGCAATAATATGATGACAGCTGATCTGATGATGGAGTCAAGAGCTGTTCCAGGGAACTCCTCAGAAAATAGGCCGATTGAGTTGAAACTCGGTTCGTATATCAAGTTTCATCTAATGGTGACAGCGAGCTGATCTGATGATGGAGAACGGAACTCCTCTGATAATAGGTTGATTGAAATGAAAGGAGAACGGGCAGGCATGTATGAAGCGCCGCCCAAGTCAAAAAACGATCGGCCGCAGAGTGGACGTGTGGAATGGGTAGACCTTCTAAAACGCTACATTTGATTGTATGACAGCAAAAAAATCCATCCTACAGAAATCGAGATATTTGCAGTTAAAGGTGGTGACTTTTACCATCATGTTTTTTGACTAACAGGCTTCCCGCAGACAAGCCACTATGGGCATTCGATAGAACTTTAGAAGCACTACATTTCATTGTATGACAGCTAAAAACTCCATCCTGCAGAAATCGAGATATTTGCAGTTCAAGGTGGTGACTTTTACCATCATGTTTTTTGACTTATAGTGTGAGAGCCAGCGACCGGCAGACCTTTGTCATTTTATAAAGGCTGAGACTTTGTCTGTGTGTAGTCCCAGTATGGTTATGTACGATCCCCAAATATGAAGTTTGGGTCCGGGTGGCTTTGGGAGATATGAGGCATCAAAGGTGCCCAAAATAGCACCTAAGATTCGTCATTTTACCAAGGCTGAATTTTAAATATGTTACTTAGGAAGCTATAAAAAGAGGTTTCCCAAGCGGGCAGACACCTGCGGTGGTTCCTTCATCATGTCGGTCAGCCTCAAAGTTTACCGTAGGATCGAGCTCGGGTGATTTTAATAAGGAAATCTTTAAGGTATAAAGCTCATTTTGATATATTTGGCTTGAAACAGTATTAGAAATCACGTCGTCCTTTGTCAGATCCCTTGTACAGTTCCAACCCCCTGAAAGTCACCCTTAAACAAAAGTATGCTTTCGTAGTAGTATAAAACCTAACGTAACGTATCAGGTTAAGTGGTTAAGTGGTTAAGGGGTTAGGTTAGGTGTCGGCCTGCGGTGGTTCCTTCATCATGTCGGTCAGCCTCAAAGTCTGCCGTATAAAACAAGTATAAAACATGTATGCAACATGTATCAAACAAGTATGCAACATGCATAAAACAAGTATGCAACAAGTATAAAACATGTATGCAACAAGTATAAAACATGTATGCAACAAGTATCAAACATGTATGCAACAATTATAAAACATGTATGCAACAAGTATAAAACATGTATGCAACAAGTATAAAACATGTATGCAACAAGTATAAAACATGTATGCAACATGTATCAAATAAGTATGCAACATGTATCAAACAAGTATAAAACATGTATGCAACAAGTATAAAACATGTATGCAACAAGTATAAAACATGTATGCAACAAGTATAAAACATGTAGGCAACATGTAGGCAACAAGTATGCAACAAGTATCAAACATGTATGCAACAAGTATAAAACATGTATGCAACAATTATAAAACATGTATGCAACAAGTATAAAACATGTATGCAACAAGTATAAAACATGTATGCAACAAGTATAAAACATGTATGCAACAAGTGTAAAACATGTATGCAACAAGTATAAAACATGTATGCAACATGTATCAAATAAGTATGCAACATGTATCAAACAAGTATAAAACATGTATGCAACAAGTATAAAACATGTATGCAACAAGTATAAAACATGTAGGCAACATGTAGGCAACAAGTATGCAACAAGTATCAAACATGTATGCAACAAGTATAAAACATGTATGCAACGAGTATAAAACATGTATGCAACACGTATAAAACAAGTATACAACAAGTATCAAACAGGTATGCAACAAGTATCAAACATGTATGCAACAAGTATAAAACATGTATGCAACAAGTATAAAACATGTATGCAACAAGTGTAAAACATGTATGCAACAAGTATAAAACATGTATGCAACATGTATCAAATAAGTATGCAACAAGTATAAAACATGTATGCAACATGTATCAAATAAGTATGCAACAAGTATCAAACATGTAGGCAACAAGTATAAAACATGTATGCAACAAGTATAAAACATGTATGCAACAAGTATAAAACATGTATGCAACAAGTATAAAACATGTATGCAACAAGTATAAAACTTGTATGCAACAAGTATAAAACATGTATGCAACATGTATGCAACATAAACAAGTATGCAACATGTATCAAATAAGTATGCAACAAGTATAAAACATGTATGCAACAAGTATAAAACATGTATGCAACAAGTATCAAACATGTATGCAACAAGTATCAAACATGTAGGCAACAAGTCTCAAACATGTATGCAACAAGTATCAAACATGTATGCAACAAGTATAAAACATGTATGCAACAAGTATAAAAAAGTCACCACCTTTAACTGCAAATATCTCGATTTCTGCAGGATGAATTTTTTAGCTGTCATACAATGAAATGTAGTGCTTCTAAAGTTCTATCGAATGCCCATAGTGGCTTGTCTGCGGGAAGGCTGTAAGTTAAAAAAGATGATGGTAAAAGTCACCACCTTTAACTGCAAAAATCTCGATTTCTGCAGGATGGATTTTTTTGCTGTCAAACAATGAAATGTAGTGCTTCTAAAGTTCTATCGAATGCCCATAGTGGCTTGTCTGCGGGAAGGCTGTAAGTCAAAAAACATGCTGGTAAAAGTCACCACCTTTAACTGCAAAAATCTCGATTTCTGCAGGATGGATTTTTTAGCTGTCATACAATGAAATGTAGTGCTTCTAAAGTTCTATCGAATGCCCATAGTGGCTTGTCTGCGGGAAGGCTGTAAGTCAAAAAACATGATGGTAAAAGTCACCACCTTTAAATGCAAATATCTCGATTTCTGCAGGATGGATTTTTTTGCTTTCATACAATGAAATGTAATGCTTTTAAAGTTCTATCCCATAGTGACTTATCTGCGGGAAGCCTGTAAGTCAAAAAACATGATGGTAAGAGTCACCACTTTTAACTGCAAATATCTCGATTTCTGTAGGATGGATTTTTTAGCTGTCATACAATGAAATGGAGTGTTTTTGAAGGTTTACCCATTCCACCATACGCCTACTCTGCGGGCGATAGTTTTTTGATTTGGGCGGGAATGCCCATTCTCCTTTGTACTTACATCGGTGAGTTCAATCAGCTCACGGTAATCCATTAAAAGCTTGTACTTGTTGAATTAAAAAAAAAACTTATTTCTGATAACAGGGTGATCCACGAGGGTCTATCGTACCCGTGTCCGATCTGCGGCAAGCTGTTCCTGTGGAAACGGAATCTGTCGCGTCACACGCGCGCACACAGAGACAGAGACGCGGGGGCTACGCACCAGGTACCACACATACTAAGGCGCGCGGTTGTACTAAGGCGCGTTGTTTTACTTAGATTGCTGTATTTTGAGTTTTAATTGTTTTTTTCTTTTATAAATGAAATTATTAGGTAGGCATGGTCTTATTATGTTGTACTTGTAGTAAATAACTGGAAAATGACATAAAATTACGTAGCTAAGTGAAATTTTTTTTTGCGATTTTTTTTCGATAAATTTGTTTAGAACATCGTCTAAATGCAACCCCTCAGTTTTCGGTAGTAGTCTTTTTACACCCTGTATAAGTCTTATCAAAATTTTCGATTCCGTCGGGATTCGAACCCGCGACGATCAGACGATCCTCCAAAACTGACGTCGTCTGTGGCGTAGTGGGTGAAAGCTCGCTTGGGACGCAGATGGTTGCAGGTTCGATCCCCGCCGCGGGATAAATGTTTGTATGATCTGCAAATTTATCTCGGGTCTGGGTGTTGCTATGTATAATATGTATGTATTTACAAACAAAAAGTATATCAGTTATCTGGTTCCCATAGTATAAGCTATGCTTAGTTTTGGGCTAGATGATGCTGTGTGAAATGTCCAGCATTTAAAAAAAAGCCAGAGTGTCTTCAACCGCTCGGCCACGGAATCCACTGACGTTAAAATCGAAATATTTGATAAGCTCATATGTATCGGTTAAGACTAGATTGTCCAATAAACCACCACTGGATGCTCCTTCATGTAGGAGTTGGATAGATTAGGCTAAGTTTATATTATGTTATATTTTTATCTGTAGGTATGTACTAACTCACTTATTTTATTTTATTTTGTTTGTAATGTAACTAACAATTTATGGATTTTTTTGTCTGAATTAATAAATGAAATTGAAATTGAAATTTAAGCACCAGTTACATTTTCATTCTATGATTGTAATGGAATCGAAAATTTTAATGAGATTTTTCATTTTCTCAATGAAATACAAAGTGTGGTTTTACACTTAAAAAAATTATACATACAAAAAAATAAATAAATATAAAATAATAACTAACGTCGACCTTTTCGAGGACTTTTTCTTATCTCAAAACTGCCAAACGCGCCTAAAGAAGTTTAAAAACGTAAACGTTAACAGGGTCACATTAGAAATTGTAAAAATATTGCCGTAAATTTACCGAGTACAGAACTAGATGGCGCTACTCGTAGTGTCGGTGAGCTTCACGTGACTCGCACGCCGACTTTTTAGAAGCGAATCCAAGGATTTTTTTCTCATCTCAAAAATGCGCTACGCGCCTAAAGAAGTTTAGTTTTACTAAATTAATATTTGTATTACAGTGTCGCGAGTGCAACAAGACGTTTGCATCTCGCGATTGTTACAACAATCACATGAGGCTCAGTAAACAACATGCCAGCGAATCTACCTATGTGTGAGTATTTTTATTTATTTTTAAACTAGCTACTGCGCGCAGCTTCGCGCGCGTGGTCAACATTTTGAACAGCCTATATGATGGTAAAATGCAAAATGATGGTACAACACGGGTGAAGTCGCGCGCAGTAGCTAGCAGCTATAGTTATTTATGGTTTTTAAAACGCAATTTAAATGTAATGGCCCTAACTAATAAACTTGACATAATTATGTCACGACTAGCTGTCCATCGCTGTGTTAACCGCGGTCCCTCGGGAAAACTTCACTTCCCCGGGATAAAATATAGCCTATGTTCATCGGGGATAATGTAGCATTCTAATGGTGAAATAACTTTTCAAATCGGTCCAGTAGTTTCGGAGCTTTATTCAAGCAAACAAATCTTTCCTCTTTATAACATTACTAGCTTCTGCGCGCGGCTTCGCCGGCGTTGTACCAACATTTTGAATAGCCTATATGCTGTTCCAGGTCACTATCTATGCCTATACCAAGTTTCATCCAAATCGGTTCACTGGTGTAGGCGTGATTGATACACAAACTTAAAGACATCCAAACATCTAAACAAACTCACAAACTTTCAGCTTTATTCAAAATCAAAATCAAAATCAAAAATCATTTATTCAGTAGGACCACAGGGATCACTTAGAATAGTCTTAAAACTAATTTTACTCCTGTTCTTTCGCGACCAATACCGTGAAGAATCAGGGCAACAAACACGGTCTGGGGCCTATCATTTTTTTAGGTGATCCATTATATGAGTGGGATGTATTATTATAGTGTAGATAACCTACGAATAACCATACTTTTTAGTTAATGCATGAAGAAGTTAATTAGTAAAGGCCTATACACCCCTATTTTTTAATTACCAAAAAATTTTTAACCATGGTCCCGGTGTCTGTTACTGATCACATTTATGTAGTTAAAACTCAAAAAAAAGAGAAAAAAAAATTATAACCTCAAAAGGAGACGAGACGAGTCAGACATGGATTTATGATAGCTACTGCGGTTTTACTGACTGGGGATGATACGAGAGCATAGTTACAATGAGAGTCTGTACGCGATTGTTGTCTATAGTACTTATTTGTACAGTTTTCATAATATTTTGTTCGGTTTTGGTTGACTACAATCCTCGATAACTATGTGATAGTTCAATATAAAAAAGTTCTGACCATGCCATTATCATTTTCTGCATCTGCTGCAACTGTCCTTAAATTTTTTTTGGTAGTCATAAAATAGCGGTGTATATTTATAATTTTCAGACACGAATGTAACTACTGCGGCAAGAAGTTTCCAACAAAATGGTGCATGGTCGACCATATTGACTGGGATCATCTTAAACGAGTCAAATATCAATGCAGCTACTGTTTTAAGGTATAAGTTTAGGCTGTCATTATAGTCTTTTTCACGGCGGAACGTATGACAAAAATTAAAAAAAAAACACATTGAATTTGTCTCGTTACACGTTTGAACAACAATTTTGAAACAAAATAATTAAGAAAAAAAAATTAAACGATAAAACATACAAAAAATATGTTTTTGTCTATTTCCACGCTTCCGACTGGCAGTGACCTGGATCAGTTTAGCTATCTATTGATCGTTTTTACGACGATCCTTAGATAGCTGGACTGATTGTATTGTATTTTGTAATTTTATGTACATACTAGCTGCGCTCCCGCGGTGTAACCCGCGGTCCCTCGGGATTATTTCAGGATAAAAAGTAGCCTATGTCCGTCCCTGGGATACAACCTTTATCCATGCCAATTTTCAGCCTAATCTGTTCAGTGGTTTGGGCGTGAAAAGGTAACAAACAGACAGACAGACAGACAGAGTTACTTTCACATTTATAATATTAGTATGGATATGGATTAGTATGGATTGTAGTAGCTTAGTTTCTGTAAATAAAATTATTTCCTGTTTAATTATTTCATAAATTATCATAAACAAGCCATAAAATATAAATAAATAAACATTTTCTTAATAAATCCGTCAAATAACAGTACTGAGTAAAATGGAACGCAACCTATTAGAGTGCGAAAATGAAAATCGAAACAATCGATAAGCAAAAAAATAATCGTTGGTTTAGTAATTTTGTCTATGAATGAACCTTGTCTATGAATGAATGTAAAGTTACGCCAGGTCTAAACTCCATTTAATAAATGATTTCAGGCATTCAAGACGGCTAAGATAATGGTAGCCCACGTGAACAATATACACAACGGCCGCAAACTGGAACCTGAAGGAAATCATCTCTGTGAAGTCTGCGGCAGATCTTATAAGGTATCTTAGATCATAGAGACGGGATGCGCCTTTCCCTATAACTGCCAAAATGTACACGATTCCGAATCATGTGCGTCTTATACATATTATTACGTACGTCATATACGAAATTAGCGTTAACTTAACACACTCTTGGCATGCATGTATCACTACATAGTATAAAACAAAGTCGATTTCTCTATCCCTATGTATGCTTAAATCTTTAAAACTACGCAACGGATTTTGATGCGGTTTTTTTCCATTGATAGAGTGATTCAAGAGGAAGGTTTATATGTATAATACATGCATAATATAGTAGAGGAACACTGATAATTTTAGAGGTATCTAATGTGATGTCGTGAATTACTAATACATTTTTTGCGCTTACATTGCAAACGCTGGCTGAACCCTAATATTAAGCATCAGCATTACACCCGTGCGAAGCCGGGGCGGGTCGCTAGTTATACATATAAACCTTCCTTTTGAATCACTCTTTCATCAAAATCCGTTGCGTAGTTTTAACAGACGGACATACAGCGGGAAGTGACTTTGTTTTATACTATGTAGTGATTTGCAAGAGTGTGCGTAAAAATGAGAGAACATTTTATGTCGGTTTTTGCGGGGTACGAGGTAGCACACGAACGCATTTTACACACACACATATGCATAAAACATGTCAATACACTCTCATTTTTACGCACACTCTTGCAAAATGTCGTATTTGACGTACGTAATACTACAAGACGTACATGATTCGGAATCGTGTACATTTTGGCAGAGGGGAAATAAAAGATAAAGGCTCATCCCGTCTTTATGATCTAAGTTACATGCCCATTGGTTGTGTCTACTGTACTAAAAAAATTTTTTAGACTTTGTTTGAGTTTTTAATTGTATTTTTCAATAAAACCTTGTTATTTTGCCCACAGACAGTGAAACGTCTCAAAGCCCACGTGTGGGCAATGCACACGCAACGTTCAACCGCTAAGAGCTACAAATGCACGCTGTGTTCTGCTTCCTTCACTTGGCAGACATCTATATACAAACACATGAAGATGATGCATTATAACAAGCGTACCAAGGTGATACACATAGTATTTATACTGAATGAATGAATGAAATGAATGAATGTATGAAAATACTTTATTGCACAATGCACAAAACCTTATAACTACAAAATACAGTAGAAAAGAGAACCATAATACAATGCACAATGGGGGCCTTATCGCTGAGAAGCGATCTCTTCCAGGCGACCTGATTTGATGATTGCTACGGTGCGGGTTCGATTCGTGGGACAAATAATGCTGGACATTTCACACAGCATCATCTAGCCCCAAACTAAGCAAAGCTTGTATGGGAACCAGATAACTGATATACTACTTATACACCCCGTTTTATAGTTACCAAAAAAAATTTAAACATGGTCTCGGTGTCTGTTACTGATCACATTTATGTAGTTAAAACTCAAAAAAAGAGAAAAAAAATTATAACCTCAAAAGGAGACGAGACGAGTCAGACATATATTTATGATAGCTACTGCGGTTTCACTGACTGGGGATGATACGAGAACATAGTTCGAATGAGAGTCTGGGTGTTTCTATGTATAATGTGTATGTAACAAACAAAAAGTATATAAATAGTATAGTAGAATGAATGCGGGATGGATGAAATGGCGACAGGTCTCGGGAACAACTTGTGACCCTTGTATGCCCCTTAAACTTAAGGGGAAAATCTACAAGACGGTCATTAGACCTGTCGTGCTGTATGGATCTGAGTGCTGGGCTACGAAAGTGACGGATGAAAGAAGAGTGCATGCGACAGAGATGCGAATGTTGAGATGGATGTGCGGAGTGACGCGAATGGCTAAGGTGAGGAATGAATATATTAGGGGAAGTCTGAAAGTAGCGCCGGTGACTGAAAAATTGAGGAGCAATAGGTTAGCGTGGTATGGGCATGAAATGCGGAGGGATGAAAGTCACGTAACTAAAAGGGTGATGGAAATGAATGTGGATGGATATGTGAGTAGAGGTAGACCAAAGAAAAGATGGATGGATTGTGTGAAAGAAGATATGGGTAAGAAGGGAGTGAATACGAAGATGACGAGTGATAGGGGAGAGTGGAAGAAGAGAACATGTTGTGCCGACCCTGCATAAGCGGGATAAGGGCAGGCAAATGATGATGATAAATAGTATATCAGTCATCTTAGTACCTATAACACAAGCTCTGCTTACTTTGGGGCTAGATTATGCTGTGTGAAAAGTGCAGCATTATTTATTATTTTATTTTGCCGCATGTCGGATGACCTTTGGGCCAAATTAACAACCGAATGGGCCCCCAATGGCGGAAGACGACGTCGCGGCAGACCTAGATTGAGGTGGAGAGACGAGCTGGACTCGTTCATGGAATGTTGGTCCTCCATAGCACAAGACTGAGGAAGGTGGAAGGGGGATAGGGAGGCCTTTGCCCTGCAGTGGGACGATGCGGGCTAGTAATAATAATAATAATAATTTATTTATAATATTAGTACAATACACCACGATTTTATGAGCAGCCGGAAAGTGTCCAACAAGGCACGACTGGCAGTTCATAGAGGAGTGTTGGTACCGACATTGATGTATGGAAGTGAAAGCTGGGTGTGGCAGAAAAAACATCAGAGTAGAGTGAATGCTGTTGAAATGAGAGCGTTGCGTAGTATGTGTGGGGTAACGTTGAATGATAGAGTGAGAAATAGTGTGATAAGGGAACAATGTGGAGTGAAAAAAGATGTAGTGTTGAGGATCGAGAAAGGTATGTTAAGATGGTTTGGGCATGTAGAGAGGATGGATGACAGTCGTTTGACAAAGCAAGTGTATGAGGCGAGTGTGCATGGGACAGCTGGAAGGGAAAGGCCTAGGCGAACCTTCTTGGATCAAATTGGCGACATTTTGGAGAAGGGCCAGGTCAAAAGTACCCTAAACCGACGAGCATGTATGAAGAATGTAATGAGAGTGAATGAGGCGAAAGTTGTGTGTCAGGATCGTAGCGAGTGGAGATCCGTGGTCTCTGCCTACCTCACAGGGGAAGGAGGCGTGATTTTATGTATGTATGTATGTACATTTTTACTTACTTATTTGTTTGCAGACAAGTCGACCGGCGCCGCCGATGAAACAAGAGTCTTACGATCTACAATTCTACAATAACACGATACAGTCTTTACCGCAGAATATAGTTTAAACCAAACCAATAATCCATGTTTCCATACTAACACTAGCAAACCCAGCGAACTCCGTTTCGCCACCAGATGCCACCAGATTTTTCCAGAATTTTCTTTGCTATAAACCTCACGGAGCCCGAGACCTTTCCAACGAATGCAAAACCGTGGAAATCAGTTCGTGCGTTCTGGAGTTATAGCGTCAGGAAGGAAAACCCGACTTATTTTTATATAGTAGATTCTACAGGGTCTTTCATTTTAAACTACACAAACTGATAGGGCTTCATTTTTGGGTTGTAAATAGACGTTTGACCGTATCAATGTAATTCCTAAGCCGTTATAAGTTTTCACTTCAAAATTTTTCTTTTATTGATTTATTATGACATGTTGCATAATGTTCTCAAGGAGAACAGACGTATCACCAATCACAGCGCTACATCACGTCGCACGCTCGAATGGACTAAGTTATACAAGAAGCAACAATCAATTGAAAGGGTAGTCTTTATCGATTCTCTCGGGATTTTTATAACAAAACTAAAAAAAAATTACATAAATATTTTTATATTTAATTGTTGAACCCAATTCCTGAATTAAGTTAGTTTAAAATGAAAGACTATATACTAGCTACTGCGCGCGGCTTCGCCCGCGTGGTACCAACATTTTGAATAGCCTATATGCTATTCCAGTCACTATCTACCTATTCCAAGTTTCATCTAAATCGGTTCACTTGTTTAGGCGTGATTGAAACACAAACATCTAACAATTAACAAACACAAACTTTCTGCGTTATTATATTAGTGGGATGTGAAAGTAACTCTGTCTGTCTGTTAGTTATTTCACGCCTAAACCGCTGAATGTTTTTTTTTCAAAATAAGATAATGATGATAATGATTATCATTATCAACCACGACTCTTGGGGACTCTTGAGGGGTAAAGCTCTTCAAAGTAAGATTTGATATCACAATAATTTGAGTTACATATTGTCTATCGCGCTTTGGTGTTACAGCCGTGATGATGTTTAGTATTAAGTAAATGCCATAATGATAGTATTATTTTTAATATAAGTTTTATACATAAATAAATGAATCAATTTGATTTGTCGTTTTATTTCATAGAAGTTTCTAATTCTCCATAATTTTTGGCGCATTGAGAATTATCAGTAAAGGATTTCCAGGGTGCAATTTATATTTATGCCGAATTTGATCGTAATCTGTTTAGGCAAGAAAAGGTTACACAGAATCAAATATATAAATAATGCTGGACATTTCACACAGCATCATCTAGCCCCAAACTAAGCAAAGCTTGTACTATGGGAACCAGATAACTGATATACTATTTATATACTTTTTTTTTGTAAATACATACATATTATACATAGAAACATCCAGACCCGAGAGTCAAAGTCAAAGTCAAAGTCAAAAAGCATTTATTCAGTAGGACCGCTGGGATCACTTTGAAAAATATTTGCAGATCATACAAACATTTATCCCGCGGCGGGGATTGAACCCGCAACCTTCTGCTTCCCAAGCGGGCCCCACTGTGCCACAGAGGTCGTCAAGGGAATCTTTTTTTAACCGACTTCAATAAAAAGAGGTTCTATGTTCGGCTGTATATTTTTTTATGTACACCGATATCTCCGTCAATTATAGACCGATTTCCAAAATTCTTTTTATGTTTGATAGGTTATACTCCCGAGGTGGTCCCATAAAAAAATTCTTCCTGAGGGATTGATAGTTTTCCCGTAAAACTCAAAAAACCTCAGAAACGCCGCGCCCTAGTCGAACATTGAAGTCGGTTCTATTTTTAGTTTAAAAAAAAACGTAGGTTCCTATTCCTATTTACTTGTAACTTGTAAGAAAGTTATCAGAACTTGGCAACCCTCATACCTGCAACCCGCAATGGCCTACATTGCAATGCGCATTCGCGTTGCGTCTCCACCATTTTAAGGTCAGCATGGACATAAATTCATGGCGAATTCTTTATTGGTTAACCTACTTAATATTCACAAAGTAGATGTACCAAATCACTATAAGTAGGAAGGTATATAGGTTTAAATAGGTAGGTACCTACTTAATTACGTTTTAAAACCTAAAACTTGCTGCATTTGACTCGGTGGAGAGCAGAGCCAAGAGGATCATAGGTGAAGACTGTCTTGCCGAGGCAAAACTGGACAGTCTGAGCCATCATCGTGAGGTAGCGAGTTTGTCGGTGTTCTACAGATTGTACTACGGTGAGTGTGCCCAGGAGCTACACGACCTTATTCCTCCTTCACCGTTCTTTTATAGGGACGTCAGACGTACAGCTCATTATCATTTACACCTGGTTGATATTCCACTTATTAGAACTAAGCGCTTTCAAAGTTCTTTTATTATGCGCACTGCAAAAATGTGGAATCAGCTTCCCGCGTCTGTATTTCCGCTGAGCTAACGACCCTGTTGTTTTTAAGAAGAGAGTTAATAGGCACCTTCTGGGTAGGCTCGCTCCATCAAAGATCTCATTCTTGCCTATGTAAGTTTCGAGGTCAAGAGTCGACCCATTCATCATAAAAAAAAAGAAAACACACGTCAATGTTGGACTCAGCAGGGCAGTATGTTCGTGTGAGTCAGTGGCCAACTCTGGTGACGGAGTTTTTAGGCCGCCTCCGTCATGGGTAGCCGGGACCGACAATTTAACGTGCCCTCCGAAGCTCGGATTTTTTTTATGGAAAAGGGGGCAAACGAGCAAGTGGCACACCAGATGGTGATTGCCACAGCCCAACAACTGCAGCATCAAGAGGCACTGCAGATGCGTTGCCGGCCTTTGAGGTAGGAATAGGCTCTCTTCTTGAAGGCGCTCAAGTCGTATCGGTCTGGAAACACCTCTGGCGACAGCTGATTCCACAAGTCTGATGTGCGAGGCAGGAATTGGCGTGAAAACCGCACAGTTATGGACTGCCAACCATCTACATGTTATGGTTGGTATTGCTGTTGTTGCACAATCGTCCTGTCGTTGTTTAAATGCTACTGGCGGTGCACAATTGTCACCCATCAACGTACGGACGTTTAGAACGTTGCGTATAACTTCGACGATCTATTAAGAGGGACTAAGCAATGCGTAGCACGAGCGGTTCAGTAGGTAGAGGTACCAAGTGAGGATGAGGTTTTTTTAGTTTTTTTAAGTGTTGAACCTCACTTATTTTATTAAGAAATGAAAAGTCTTATCAGTGGCCGAGCGGTAACGCACTCTGGCTTTAGGAGGATCGTCTGATCGTCGTGGGTTCGAATCCCGTCAATCAAATTTTGATAAGACTTTTCATTTCTCAAAAAAAGAATTCCTGAAATCGGGTCTACAGAAACAGAAGATTCAGGTCACACCGCGGGATGCCAAATTCAGATTGCTAGGACAATCATACAAACATTGAAAGAAAATTGAAAGCTTGTAAAACATAAATAGACTTATGCAGAAAAAAGTCACTGTTGCACAATCGGATTCGAACCCACGACCCTAAGATCGGAAGGAACGACATGTTCTGAAGCTACATTGAATTTTCTCAAGTGCCCGACTGCGAGCATTCCTTGTCCTACAAAACCTATATGCATTGCATTCCATCCGAATCCGAGAAAAGGTTATCAAAACTCGGACCGACTTCGGATATTGCTGTTTTTCACGGATGACGGAGGGAGATTGGATGTAGGTAGGCACCTTCCTAGGTATTGAGGGTAGTGTTTATAAACGAGTAGTACGACCTAGAGAAACTGATGGTGACCGGAAAAATAGAAAAAGACCTCGTGGGCGAAGTCCGATGTGCTGGTCTGACCAAATTCGCACTACTCTCGACTCATAGATAGAACACAATTAAACTGTATGTTACCTTAGGTTGATTTATGTAGGTAAGTATTAGGCTCTCTGTATTCTGTAGTATAGGTACATAGGCAGTTACCTATGATCACCGTTTTCGTAGACATATTTTAAAAATGTTCCTAAATAAAGCCTATTCTGTAATGCATAAGTTTTATTTTTTACGGATAATCCAATTCCTGCCATACCGTTAATAATGTTCGTTTCTTTCCATCCAAAGGCTGTCTGGAAAAAAATCGCTTTTATAAGACCGCCCATTGTACATTGTCTCGTTGGGTTCTACTGGTTCATATGTTTTGTAATTATTGTGTACAACAAAGAGTTTTAGATTCTTTTAAAACCCCCTTTTCTATTTGTGTTACTACTACTTCTAATTTAGTGCATGCAGTGTTTACCTTTAAGTGATTGTGCAGTAGGTACTTAATGTACCTACACAATTATGTAATTTTTATAATCATGTAGGTATTAATGTAACAATCGTTGGTAGACCTAATAAATAAATAAATTAATAAAAGAGTTTTTCATTCATTCATTTATCTAATTCCCGTTTTAACGGATTCGGATCAGGTGCAGTGCGTAACCGCGCTGCTCTTACAAAGTATTCCGCATTGCATAGAACTTCGCAAACGTAATGCGGTCTCTTTGAATTTAGAATTTGGTAAGTAAATATTTTAGTGAAAAACCATCGCTGCCAACATGACGGGAATACATTCTCATTTCTCAAGTTTGAGGTCGGAAATTCAACTTTATTTCTATAATTTTAAGAGCTATAGAATAGGCCAAGTGAAATAAGGAAATTGATGATTAGGGATGCCCTGTGATATTTTTTATTTACCCAAAATCCTACTAAAAAGTAAGCGCGTATGTTTGGATGTTTGTGTTTTACACTCATAACCAGAAGAGCGATTTTGAAGCTTGAAGTGTCTGTAGGTACCTATGCCGATATTTACAGGCTATAGGTACTAAAATGGAAATCTTTGTTTTTATGTCCGCAGCTGAAAAAAAAAAAAATCTTTCATCAATTTGATACTTAGGTGGAATTTTGGGGTAAAAATTGAAATATAAATTATCCAGTTTCAAAAGAGCTTATTGGTAGGTAGCTCTGGTAGGTAGTCTCAGACAAAATAGAATGGACGAGTGATTGACAGAATTCCTCTTTCAACATTCTCTGCCGGTTTTTGCGGGGGACGAGGTACACGAACGCATTTTATACACACTGTTGTTTTCAAGAGAGTTAATAGGCACCTTCTGGGTAGGCTCGCTCCATCGTAGATCTCATTCTTGCCTATGTTAGTTTCGAGGTCAAGAGCCGACCCATTCATCATAAAAAAACTTATGCATAAAAATGACAATACACCCTCTTTTTTACGCACACTCTTGCAAATTTCGTTTATTACGTACAAGACGTACATGATTCGGAATCGTGTACATTTTGGCAGAGGGGAATACAAAGTAAAGGCTGATTCCGTCTTTATGATCTAAAAGGTACCTAAAACCAAATAGAACCTCCTTCACCCGAACCCAAACTATCACAAAATAAATTATTGTAAAAAATGACACACTAAAATGACAGCAAAAAAAAAACTATTCCAATAACTACCTATATCTATGGGATTTGCTCTATACGAGCTCTGTCAGGGATTATTTGACCTAGATACTCTGACCTGGACCTGCACGACCCACTTCTAAAATTGAGACGCCCATAGCGTATAACTTTTTAAATTATTTAGATAGATAGATAGAAAATACCTACTTTAATATGAGACCATTACAAAAACAGCAGGGTCACGACTGTATCCGCAAGGCGCGGTAGACATTCTCTCAAATCTTTTATTCCAGATCCTTTGAAGAGTTGACCCATTCATCATAGTCAGAGGCATGTAGGTACATATGCACATCTTGCAGAAGTTAGTATTCCATACGTGACAGGTTGCAAGCCCATCGCCGCCTATAATACTAACTGGTTTCCTCACGATGTTTTCCTTCACCGTTCAGAGCTCGTGTTAAAGCGCTTATAAATACGAAACGCAAAATCCATTTATGCACGGCCGGGATTCGATCCCACGACCTTCGGATTGAAAGTCAAGGTACAACTCCATTCGGCCAACACGGCTCTCTAAAAAAAAACTATGTATTAAAAAATATAAGTAAGTACTTAGCTTAATTATGCCAAAAAAAATATGTAGCTCAAATTATTAGTGAAAATGAGTACCTAGATAAGCATAGAGTGCAATATTAAAATAGATGGCATATGGTGTGAAATTTCTCTAATAATACTAACTTGTGTTTTACTTACTTAAAATACTTAAAATTCCATACTCACATTCTTTTCCATAAAGAAAATACCATCGATGCAACCAGATTTGAACCTGCGACTGTCGAAAGCTTCTACTACCAACAATCCTGTTTTTTAAATCAATAATTTCCAACATACCTTCATCTTAGCATATTCTGTGAAACCAATTCAAATGAAGAATAGTGTGACGTCAAAACCATTATGTGACATGTAGTTAAGTGAAGTAATAGCCATCTGTTTCAGGTGTTTAAGTTACGCCAATTTGATCTCTATAGTCCATACAATAAGGTCAACTCGTTAAAAATTCCGCATTGAATTAAGTTACAAGCTGTTTTGTATGACAAACTAAGAAGGTAACAGTTTGAACAGATTTCAACTAATTCTACGACGATAAAAAAATCAATTCCTAATTCAAAAATGACAGAATTGACACCGCAAAAAGGCTAAAGAATGGGAAATTGGAGTAAGGGTGATCGTGCGCGCGCATCGTCATCGACCCTCCGTGTTATCGCCAGTAGCTGGCCGAACTCCATCGGCAGCGCACGCTTCATGGGCGAGCTTCAGTACCCGGGCGCACCGTGCGCGGACGACGAGAGGCAATACCGAGCGCCCTTCCGTAGGGCTCCACAGTACAGGTGGCCTACGCCACAAGCCCCACAGCCCTCGGCCTTCGCCCCGTGGCGGAGAGCCCCGGCCCCACCTCGGCCCCCGGACTATCGCAGAAGTGCCTCCTACCCTGGGAAACCTGACGAGCCCTATCAGGTGAGCCTGATTTTAACTGGCAACACCGTTCTAACTTCAAAATGGTATATTCGAATTATTTTTTGAAATTAGAATGTGCCGTATTTATAGGCGTTATAGTAAAAAGTCGGGTTCTGTAGCATTTGAGATGGTTTTTAGCGAGATTTTCAGTATTTTTCGCAGTGACGTGTCGTTTTGCGTTCGTGTTTTCGCGGAGGTTCGTGGCGTGCGCTGTAGCGCCTGAAAACGCCTGAAACTCTATAGAACTACAAATAACATTTGTTTTTGCGGTTTAAATCATAACTAATGTTTTTGCGGTATTTTCAGAATTCACTTGATAAATTATTGTGTAAATTAATATAAATATTTTCTAAGTTTGATTAATTGTCTCTAATTAAAAAATGTAACTGAAACTACGTTTAAAAGCGACACATATAATATTTCTTAAAGTATTTATTTACATAGCCGAACTAAATACGATTTATGACTAATAATAAGCTACAAAATACCACTTATCAAATAGCCCAAAAACTAGTGGTTATTTCATAAAACACTTAGAATTACATAAAAGTATATTTACTTAACGGATATACATACCCAAGGACATAACGGTATTGATCTTGTGTCAGCTGACATAATGTACAGTCAACCACGAAGGAAGCTTTGATTTATTTATTTATATTATTTATTTATTTAGTTGCACCAACAAAGTGAACACAAGCATAGATATTAATAAATTATTGCCACCAAAAGTGCCACCTCAATTATAGGCGCAAACTACATGCAATAAAAATTTTAAATTTTAAAATTAATTAAAAATATACTTAAACTTAATACTTATTAAAAAAAATTACCAAAAAAAAATTATGCATAAAATTAAATTAATTCAATTTAATTATAAAACTTACATAAATACTACAATTATTATAAATAATTTGATGTTTCACAATTCTCAATATTTCCAAAATCCATAACATTTTGACTACCTCTGTAGCGCAGTGGGCGAAGGCCCGCCTGCGACGCAAGAGGTTGCGGGTTCGATCCCCGCGGCGGGACCAATGTTTGTATGATCTACAAATATTTGTCTCGGGTCTGGGTGTTTCTATGTATAATATGTATGTATTTACAAACAAAAAGTATATAAGTAGTATATCAGTCATCATAGTACCCATAACACAAGCTCTGCTTACTTTGGGGCTAGATGATGCTGTGTGAAAAGTCCAGCATTATTTATTTATTTATTTATTTATTGATTTGACAAATATTTGAAGAAGTGTAAGCCCATGTTAATTTTACTGAGAAATGGAAAACAAAAATGGCGTTGAAATCAGACATCAACTTTCGTTGATGATTGTAGGTAGTGAATAGACACAGAATACGCGCTAGTTACAACAATACATGACAGATTTTTGTTAGCGTAGTTATCATGTACAATGTACCTACTTGCCTACATTTAGAGGCTGTTTGATAAATGCCATATTTTATGCTGAGTGTAAAATAACGTCTACCGAAGCCGCAAGGGGTACAGCATACACACAAGCAAATCCAAAAGGATTTTCCGAAAAAATCATTTGAAGCTGTTTGCGTATTTTCTGGGCGCGTTGTTTTACGTAGATTGCTGGATTTTGAGTTTTAACTGTTTTTTTCTTCTATAAATGAAATTATTAGGTAGTTATGGTATTTTTATGTTGTACTAATAAATAACCGAAAATAACATAAAATGACTAAGCTAAGTTTTTTTCGTTAAATATGTTTAGAATCATGGTCTGATTGCAACCCCTCAGTTTTCGGTAGTTGTCTTTTTACACCCTGTATACAAAAGAAAATTTAGGTCACAATCGATACTTAAAAACAGGCAAGTTGAATTTTCAGTCCCGGCTAATTAAGTTGTTATGCTATGAGGACTTAAGTCAAAGTCAAAGTCAAAAAGCATTTATTCAGTAGGACCGCTGGGATCACTTAGAATAGTCTTAGAAATAATTTTACTCTTGTTCTTGTGCAACCAATACCGTGAATCAGGGCAACAAACACGGTTTGGGTCCTATCATTCTTTTAGGTGATCCATCTTAAAACTAAAAGTCAAGCTCCAGTGGGGAGCCAGTCAAAGAGAATTGAGGCTCGTCAAAGTAAGGCGGCCTAAAAACTCCGTCACCAGTTCACTACTGACGAACTTAATTTTTTAAATACTTTCATCATCATCAATGTACCTATACCTACTTCAAGTGTTTTTATTTTTTAATGTGACAAGTAAATAAAGTTGCGTATTTGTTTTTTCTGTTTTCGTTTTTTATGAAAACTAAAAATTACACATTTTTAATTATAAATTACTAGCTGTCCGTCGCGGTGTTACCCGCGTTCCCTCGGGAAAACTTCACTATCCCGGGATAAAATATAGCCTATGTTCATGAGGGATAATGCGGAATTCTAATGGTGAAAGAATTCAAATCGGTCCAGTAGTTTCCTAGCCCATTCAATTCAAACAAACAAACAAATCTTTCCTCTTTATAATATTAGTGTTTAAAGCAGTCTAGGGTCTCTAGGAGCGACAGAGACAAATTTTATTGTATAAGTATAGGTACCCACTCGATTGATGATAATATAATAAAACAAGGCCATTTTGTGAACTTCTTCATGTCAATCAAATGAGACGGCGAAACTATCAGTCTAATGTCACTGGAGAAGGACAAAATGTCCTTTTCCTTTTTTTTTTTTAATTAAATAGGTCAGTATTTGACCTCACTCTGCCTGATGTTAAGCAGTAGTGAGGTCTAAGATGGAGCATGCTTACCTAGAAGGAACCTATTTGCTCTTGATTTGAAGACCCCTATATTGTACTTTTCGGGAAATACAGAGCCCGGCAATGAGTTCCACAGTTTGGCGGCGCGTATGAGAAATGTGGACTCAAAACGTTTTGAACGAACTATTTTATTATTATTTTATTTTAGATTTTTTATGAAAAGTCTTAAGCAACTGACAACTTTCTGCAAATCCCACTCATATAATAAAGCTGAAAGTTTGTGTGTTTGTTTTTACGTTTGGATGTTTGGATGTTTGTGTTTCAATCACGCCTAAACCAGTAAACCGATTTGGATGAAACTTGGTATAGGCGTAGATAGTGACCTGGGATTGCTATTTCTGGTCACTATCTAACAACATCTAATATTTTGAATAGCATATAGGCTATACAAAATGTTGGAACTAGTATATAATGCTGGAAATTTCACATAGTTCATGCAAACATACTCCCCAATATGGCTTCACTATCTTTCATTAACGTCACCTATTTTCAGGGTTCCTTATCAAAACGGAACTTCTTACAGCTGTCAGTCAGTTTGTTTGAGATTTATATTTGGCCGTATTAATAGTAGGGTCTTTGAAATGATATTATCAAATTCATAGGCCTAGCATGCGCAACAAAGGACCCGAATTTTGTAGATGACGGCATTCAATCAATCAATTTCAATTCAATTTATTCATAAAACTTAATACATAAAATTACAATTATTATAAATAATTTACATCGAACCCCGCACTAGGCTAGGCCTGTATCGCGGCAGTTCGAGTGTAATTATTAAATTATTAAATAAACATATTTATAATAAATACCTTAAGATACATATAAAATATATATATAGATTATAATAAACTAATATTATCACGACGTACGAACTGTACGCACAAACGGGGTGTCTCGCAGGCGCCCACGGAACCGTCACATTCGGCATTGACGGCAAATTTCTCCTTTACTAGACAGAAATTGTTTTCGTCGTAGACTGATTAGATACTAGCTACTGTGCGTGGCTTCGCTCGCGTGGTACCATAATTTGAATAACGTATATGCTATTCCAGGCCACTATCTACTCCTATTCAAAGTTTGATCCAAATCGGTTCACTGGTTTAGGCGTGATTGAAATACAAACATCTAAAGAAACTCCAAACTTTCAGCTATATTATAGTGGGATAGACACTATTGTTTTAAAAACCGATATTGCCCTATGAAAATTACTTATTTCAAATTAAATAGTACATATTAGCAATACCTATAATTTTAAGATTATTTTGCGTTTGAGTATTGGACAAGAAGAAAATTTTGTCATCTTACATTCTAGACCTTAGGCTTAGTATCAAAATTGATTTAAGTAATTTTGAACGCTCTACATAGAGACAGAGTTGAGATTCATTAAGCGGATGTTACAAGCAAGGAGAGTTTCTCGCATACGAGCGGCGATTTCTTCTAGGCAATAATATGGTGGCCTAGTGTAAACCAATGCTTCGAGCGTCGCCTCTCGAATACGATTCTCACTAGCTAAGCTTTCTACTAAAAGTAATCTTTTTTACGAGTTTCTGTCAAAATGTAAACAACCGCAGGCGAGACTCGAATGACGAGTTTTGCCGAGGGATAATCGCATACGATTTTTCGTCGCTCGCGTGCGAGAACAGCCACTTCATTGGCTTACTAATCGAGCTCAACCAATCACAAATACGAAAATGACAAATTAAGTCAGGCTAGGTTTCAAGTTAAAATTAAGCCGATGTCCATTGTCAGTTGAGATACACAATAGCCCCTCTGGCTCCTCCCTAAAATATTATTACGTATAATTTTTATCACTCACATACAAAGGCTTATCAGTTATTTTAACTATAAATAGTGTAACAGTTATAATTAGAATAATGAAACTTGGTTTCAATGTTTAGATATGAGGTTATTGGGTTTTAATCTAGTTTTAGTTATATGGGACAAATAGGAACCCTAATTTTTTGTAATTTTTAAAGTGTTAATCCATACTTGGTATTTCATTGAGAAAAATTGGTGCTTAATCGATTAGTCTATCAAAAATGTCGATTCTTTTTTTTATGGTGAATGGGTCGACTCTTGACCTTGAAACTAACATAGGCAAGAATGAGGTCTACGATGGAGCGAGCCTACCCAGAAGGTGCCTATTAACTCTCTTCTTAAAAACAACAGGGTCGTAGCTCGATCAACAGGGAGTGACGATCTGCGAAAGGCTGCTGGCAGAAGCTGGATGCGTCGAGCTGAGGACAGGGCGCAATGGCGCTCATTAGGGGAGGCCTATGTCCAGCAGTGGACTGCTATAGGCTGATGATAATAATGAATAGATGCCTAAGTTTGTTATGCGCATATACAGGGTGTAAAAAGACGTCTACCATAAGCGAAGGGGTAGGTACAGCATCCCAACACACAACCAAATCGAAAAGGATTTACCGAAAAAAATGTTATATCCGGAGAAAACTGCGTTTGAAGATTACTGTTTGCGTATTAATGGTGCGTTTTTTTTACGTAGATTGCTGGATCTTGAGTTTTGACTGTTTTTTTTTTGTAAATAGAATTATTAGGCGGAGATGGGCTTGCAACCTGTCACGTATGGAATACTAACTTCTGCAAGATGTGGGCATGTATCAAATATGTATTTGTACATGCCTCTGACTACCCCCTTAGACATCTTCAAAGGATCTGGAATATAAAGATCTGAGAGAATGTCTACCGCGCCTTGGGGATACAGTCGAGACCCCTGTTTTTATGATCTTATTATGTTCTAAAATTAGTAAATAACCGAAAATAATATAAAATTACGTATAGTTAAGAAAAAAAAATTTTTGCGTTTTTTTCGCTAAATATGTTTAGAATCATGGTCTGATTGCAACCCCTCAGTTTTCCGTAGTTGTCTTTTTACACCCTGTATTCCAAAGAATAATTGCAAATATTGTACTTACGTGTCCAAGCAAGAGTTTCAGCAAAAACCTATTGTATTTTGTACAACATAACTACATTGACATTACAAACAATTGTCATTGTTCCTCATGTTATCGCGGTGACCGGACGGGATTATGGCAACATAAAAAATTATGCATTCTTCGTGGGAGTTTAAACCGTTCTAAAATCAAATATGTATCCGCTGATTTTGCGTTCTAAATTCGAAAGTGGCCATCTTATAATTCGAATAGGACAGCGATATTTGAATTTAGAATTACTGCCAACCTACGAAACGCAACAAGAAATAAAAAACCGGCCCAGTGCGAGTTGGGCTCGCGCACGATGGGTTCCGTACCATACCTATCTCTTAATCGCCAATTTTATTTGCATGCTGTATCTAACAGTGAAGTATGTGAAACAATTTATGATATATTTGACCTACTACCATAATAATCTATTTGACCTACTACCTATATTATGACCATGCTTCTGGCAAAATAAATTTCGTTTCGTTTCGTTTCGTTTCGCAAAAAAATCACGTTTAATATAATTTTCTATTTTAGTCTGTGAAAATTTCAACTAACTATCACGGTTCATGAGATACAGCCTGCTGACAGACGGACAGGCAGGCAGCGAAGTCTTAGTAGGGTTACCGTTTTACCCTTTGGGTACGGAACACTAAAAAAGAACTGCAGGAAGGCATTGAGTTTGACTGACATACGAACGGAAACCGTCTGAAAATTCGACGAACTATTCGCCAAACTATTATTTGGAAAGACGAATATAGGCTAATACAGGCGATAAAGCCCTCTACCGCTCTACACACACACACAGGATCACGACTGCATCCCCAAGG
Organism: Epirrhoe alternata; assembly: GCA_963565295.1. Classification (NCBI taxonomy): domain Eukaryota; kingdom Metazoa; phylum Arthropoda; class Insecta; order Lepidoptera; family Geometridae; genus Epirrhoe; species Epirrhoe alternata. The sequence goes on from OY751403.1 coordinate 4,690,005, forward strand.
CGCGGTAGACATTCTCTCCGATTTTTATATTCCAGATCCTTTGAAGATGTCTAAGGGGGTAGTCAGAGGCATGTATATTTGATACATGCCCACATCTTGCAGAAGTTAGTATTCCATACGTAACAGGTTGCAAGCCCATCGCCGCCTATAATACTAACTGGTTTCCTCACGATGTTTTCCTTCACACCGTTCAGAGCTCGTGTTAAAGCGCATATAAATTTTACGAAACGCAAAATACATTGATGCACGTCCGGGATTCGATCCCACGACCTTCGGATTGAAAGTCGAGGTACAACCCCATTCGGCCAACACGGCTTTTCACACCGCTCTACACGTTCAAAGAAATTGAAATTTAAAACCTACGTAGTATCTAGTATTGAAAATTTCAACTAGGTAGAAATACAAGCTTCAGCCCGCAGCATCGCTCGCGTCTCACCAACATAACCTAGATTCTATTCAAGGTTACAATCTACATTCTACATGTTCCAAGTTTCTATATAGATTCTTAAATAGATTATTCTAGCTAGAAGATCTTCAGCTAAGCAATTTGTTCAAAAGTATCATTCTAACATCAGTTTATTTATATACGGATTAATAATGTATTGCTACAGTTTCAATTGTGAATACTCTACAAATTTAATTCATCTACGTCGTAGACCTTGCTACGGCGTAGCTGCCGCGTAGAAGGACGTAGACCTCAAGAGTTTGTTCGTTATAAAATTAGCACGACTCGACGTATCAGACATTCCTATTATTATGTTTGTTTAAATTATAATTGCTCGCGGTTGTTAATTAAATTTAAATTATGTAAAAAATATTAATGTGCACATTTTAGAGCGTGCTATCTATAGGTACCTATTTTTTTTTATTGCGTCAGAAAATCCATTATTACCCTACCGTCGTGGGGACAGCGGAAGGGATGTCGGACTCTCACCGACTAAAAACTGACGCGTGGCCTGCCTCCATGCATGTCAAGGGGCTCCGGGATCTCCTACGGAACACACCGGTGCCCCTCACATTTTGCCTAAGCACTGTCCCGGGAGTGATATATCCTAACAATTATTTTTATATTGAAATTATTGTTATGCTTAATTATTACATGAAACATTAACATCTCCTTGGCCTTTTCACGTTGGGGTAGGCACATCGGGTTTTTTCTTCTCTCATCATCTCAACTCTACCTCATTTCCTTCAAAGAATATCCATCTTTTCCATGATCTGCCTTTTTCATATCAATGTAGGATTTTTTGACTGAAAATAAACTCTATTTATGACGTAAAGTGACAACTTTTATTACATTCGGAATGGCGGCAAAACAGGAAGGGATGGCCACGGAGAAAAAGGACAATTCCATTTAAAACCGTGTTTGTTGCCCTGATTCTTCACGGTATTGGTCGCGAAGGAACAGGAGAATGAATAGTTTTAAGACAATTCAAAGTGATCCCAGCGGTCCTACTGAATAAATGCTTTTTGACTTTCATGCGAGCTAGAAGAACGAATAATTTAAAAATCGAATCTAAATTATTTTTAAACATCGTTATTATCATCGTTTGAATTTGGAAGGAAGTGTGGCCATTCTACAAAAAAAATCTACCTAAAAACGAATTCAAACAGTCAGGTACTAGACCAGCGTTGACGTAGCGGTCGCTTGCTAGAGTTGCGAATTCTTTTATCTTGGCTGGACAGAATGTTTATTTTTCTGGTTACCATGACAACCCTATCGATAGAAAATGGTGAAATGACATGGTGTGCATTCCATTGAGAATATTGCAACCTTCATTAAAGAAGAATTATTTACAAGCGTTTCTATATCTTGTTCATAAGGTTTATAATGGCTTGCTATAAAACTAATTGACGCGACGCTTGCCAATTCAATGTTTATTGTGTCTTAGGTAGTTTCTGATATGTCCAAGACACAAGGAATCCTTCGTTCATGACGGAGTTTTTAGACCGCTTTTAGGCCGTTTTTAGGCCTCTATCATGGCTTAACGACTCTAGCCGGGAACGACAATTTACCATGCCCTACGAAGGATGGAAGCGCTGATAATGCCTCTAGCATTCACCCATGCATTGACCGCAGAGGATGTAGCTGCGACTGCGATTTATCAAGAACGACGCAAGAATGAATGAATGAACACTTTATTGTACACCAAAACAACAACGAAAACAAAACAAAAATAATTACAAGTTCATTAGTACAGCCTTATCGCTGAAAGCGATTTCTTCCAAGCTGCACCACTAGCGCTACCGTAGTGTTATTTTTGTAGTAAAAAAATTTTTAGGCGCGTCGGTCAGTTTTGAGATAAGAATGAATTCTTGGAATCGCGTCGAAAAGGTCACGTGCTTACGTGACTGCTCACCGACACCTACCAGTAGCGCCATCTAGTTTTGTACTCGGTAAACTTTTACGGCAATATTTTTAAATTTCTAATAGCTCATTTTATAACTAAACGGGTGAAGTCATTATCTTTTGATAGTTTTCGATTTCCTGGTGGTACAAAATACACTAGGCATCTAATTGTTAAAGTTTTCACTTCTCTCCGCACTCCTTGGAGTGCACCGGTTTTAGTAGGCATTCCCACTTCCTTATCACATGTAAATAAACACCAGCTTATCAGTCAATCAGTTTTTACAATAATTTGATAACGATTGATTAAAACTGTTGAACTGGTTAGTTTAATCATATTTTTATCAAACAAAAACAATATAGGAAATACTTGAAAAAACGTATGGACTATCTACTTAGTGACTCTACTTTTGTTTCGAATTTCGTAGGTTCAGATCCCGACTATGCATCAATGATTGGGAAGTTCTTTGCACCAGTGTGTTAAAAAAAACAGGGTCAAAGGCGCGGTAGACATTCTCTCAGATCTTTATATTCCAGATCCTTTGAAGATGTCTAAGGGGGGTAGTCAGAGGCATGTACAAATACATATTTGATACATGCCCACATCTCGCAGAAGTTAGTTCCATACGTGGCAGGTTGCAAGCCCATCGCCGCCTATAAGAATACCAACTGTTTTCCTCACGATGTTTTCCTTCACCGTTCAGAGCTCACCAGTGTGTTAAGTGCGTCAAAAAACCTCAATTTGAATGTCATAGAATCTACCAAAAAGCTTGGTAATTAGTAAGCTGGCAACACCGCGCCTCGTCCAATCAGGGCGTCGCAGTGCGGAGGGAAACTTAACTGGGTCACGTCTGCAAATGGGGCCGGCACGTGAAACGGCTATTTTTACACGAGTTCAAAAAAGAAGGTTCTATCTTCGGTTTTTTTTTTATTTTCACTGATATTTGGGTGCTAGACTGGCGATATTTTGTCTAATGAGCTGCTTACCCAATAGCAAGCTTAGGCAAAAGATTTGATTCTTTGCAGACGTGTCTACCAAAAAATATTTAAGGACAGTTGCAGCAGATGCAGAAAATGATAATGGCATGGTCAGATTTTTTTTTATCGATCACAAAGTTATCGAGGATTGTAGTCAACCAAAACCGAACAAAATTTTATGAAAACTGTACAAAAAGGACAGCAATTGCGTACAGACTCTCATTCGAACTATGTTCTCGTATCATCCCCAGTCAGAAAAACCGCAGTAGCTATCTATGTCTGACTCGTTTTCGTCTCCTTTTGAGGTTATTTTTTTTTTTCTCTTTTTTTGAGTTTTAGCTGCAGAAATGTGATCAGTAACAGACACCGAGACCATGTTTAAACATTTTTTGGTAATTAAAAAATAGGGGTGTATAATGTAGTAGTATATCAGATATCTGGTTCCAATAGTACAAGCTTTGCTTAGTTTGGGGCTAGATGCTGTGTGAAATGTCCAGCATTATTATTATATGTATAGAGCGAATTGTTGAACTGTTTGTGGTGCCTGATATTTATGAAAAACCTTGATTTAGGTAACTTGGATTACTGGTCCTTCGTCCTCATTGGTCGAATGATATTGATTTGACAGTTTAGACCAATGATTAATTAATTTTGAAGATGATTTGCTTTCGAAACCGCCATTCTTTCAGATGTAATCTAAGCCTCCTCGCAGACTGCAGACTTTCTATCGGCCGATAGTTGAGACGGAATATACTTCGGCTCGTGATTAGTATGGAGTATTATAGCCCGTATCAACTATCGGCCGATAGAAAGTCTGTAGTCTGCGAAGGGTCTTAATCTTTGTCTTATCATCACATCTCAGCCACATCCCTTCTGCCTTCTCCATTTCCTGAGCGATCGATCTTGTGCGGCCTGCACCCAACGGCTCTTAGTAGGCTAATCCTTATCCCAGACGGATTTTTTTTCATTAGGTATTTCTTTTTTCTTGGCGAAAATACAAAAACACAAACATACACATAAGTACCTAAAACACAATTTGGACTAAGTATTTTTGTCCGAAAAATCTTTTAGCTACAGAGTAAGGAATCGTATGCATTATCGATTATCTATCTAGTGTAGGTATAATTTTATGTCTGTCCGTCAAAATGACTGCAGTTTTCATTACGAAAACAGCAATATTTTGTACACACGAAACAGGCAGCATTTCCACCTTATCAGTAGATTCAAGGTTTTTCATGTTTGCACGTGCTGTTGCCGTCACTCTCTGACTGGGAGAGAGTGAGCGAGATAGCAAGTAGCATTGTTATGTTTGGTTTCACTATTGGTAATACGCAAAACCTCTCTTTGGGTCCTAGTTTTCTCGATTCCTCCCAAGGCGCGGTGGAAATCTCTCAGGTCCATTTACCTAAGTGCCAAAGGAAGGGTTATGTTTTTAATATGGGTTAGTCAGAGGAATTGGTAGATACCTACATTTACGTACAGAAGGTTGCAAGCCCATCGCTGCCCTATTAAAATACTAATTAAAGTGTTCGACTCACATCGAACATGAAGAAAAAATCATACGTTTTTTCGTCCTACAAACAATAAAAAAAAACCGAATCAGTACATAAAAAAACGTTTTAGACAAATTGAGCACCTCCTTTTTTTGAAGTTGGTTATGTAATGAAATGATTCATCTCTAATGGCGAAGGCAAGTGTTATCTAGACTAAGCAAACATTACGAGCTGATAAGCTCATGACGCCATACACCATAAGGAATTTACTTGGACGACATAACTAGATCATCTATGTTGTGCAACGGATCTCCTGCTTTAACACGGTGAAGGAAACATCAAAAATCATTTATTCAGTAGGACCGCTGGGATCACTTAGAATAGTCTTAGAACTACGTGAAACTCCTGTACCTTCGCGAACAGTACCGTGAACGTGCTGATGGAATCTGGCTTGTAGACAGACATTTATTCTTGTTCAAACAACTAGTTGCATCCCGTGGTTTTAGGCATGGTGAGTTCGTAAGTAGTGAAGGAGTTATTTAAAAAAAAACAGGGTCACGACTGTATCCCCAAGGCGCGGTAGATATTCTCTGAGATCTTTATATTCTAGATCCTTTGAACACTACAAATACATATTTGATACATGCCCACATCTTGCAGAAGTTAGTATTCCATACGTGACAGGTTGCAAGCCCATCGCCGCCTATAAGAATACTAACTGGTTTCCTCACGATGTTTTCCTTCACCGTTCAGAGCTCGTGTTAAAGCGCATATAAATTTTACGAAACGCAAAATCCATTGATGCACGGCCGGGATTCGATCCCACGACCTTCGGATTGAAAGTCGAGGTACAACCCCATTCGGCCAACACGGCACTTTTACCCATGGGTAATCCACTCTTAAAACTAATAGTCAAACTCCAGTGGGGAGCCTTACAAAAGTGAGGCTCGTGAGGAAAGACGCTGCTTGGACAAGGTCGATTAAGCTGAGAGGATGGTTTAGGTGCTTCAAGCCTCCATCTCAAACAATGTCCCAGGCACTAGCGTCCATGTGTTAACTGTAGGCATAGGTTGCCTGGCGCTGTATAAATTATCTGGTATGTAGATACACCTACACAAGATCACGACTGTATCCCAAGGCGCAGTAGACATTCTCTCAGATCCTTTTTAACGACGCAAGAAGAGGGGTGTTATAACTTTAACGTGTCTGTGTATCTGTCTGTGGTATCGTAGCTCCCAAACGGATAAACCGATTTTCGTTTAGTTTTTTTTGTGTCATAGATAATTTTATCCCGAGTGTTCTTAGTTATGTTTCATGAAAATGTGTTCAGCCGTTTGAAGATCATCAGCTCTTTTCTCGTTGATGAGGGGATCTGAATAACTTCCGTCCGATCGATTCGAAATTTGGTATCGTGTTACTTCAATGATATTGAAAGTGTATGGTAAGGTAACCATGACCTGATCAGCCGTTTGAAAATCATCAGCTCTTTAATAGTTGATGAGGGGATCTGACTCAATTCCTTATGTCTAATTTTTTTAGAAGTGGTCGGGTTTTTTTCGTAGCATGGTCTACGGGCTTTTATGTATTCCAGATTCTTTGAAATGTGGGCATGTATAGATTGCACATGCCTCTCACTATCCCCTTAGACCCCTCGCAGACTACAGACTTTCTATCGGCCGATAGTTGAGACGGCCTATACTTCTCCATACTCATTACGAGCCGAAGTATATTCCGTCTCAACTATCAGCCGATAGATAGTCTGTAGTCTGTGAGGGGTCTTAGACATCTGATGTCTATCCAATGATCTTCCTGTAAGTAGTCTATCCTACTTTTCTTTTTTTCTGTTGATGATACCTACGTTGTTGAATGTTGATGGATTTACGAGTAGAGGTAGGCCAAAGAAAAGATGGATGGATTGTGTGAAGGATGACATGAGTAAGAAAGGAGTGAGTGTTGAGATGACGGCTGATAGAGGAGAATGGAAGAAGAACACATGTTGTGCCGACCCCACATAATGTGGGAGAAGGGCAGGGAGATGATGATGATGATACCTACGTGTCAAATGAACGCTTCATTCATTCTTTTTATTAAATCATCTCATTTTGTCTCAAAACACATTTATCTTATCAAAACCTACCTGACAAGTGATGGATCTATCGGTAACCTACTTCGATGACAAAATATTTGTGGGTGGAGCAACCTGTCAAAGATCAATACACCATTTTCCACAGCCATTTTCATTTCTTCGAAGAACCGATAACCGCTGGGTAAACGAGTTCTTGAGACCGCGACTTTGCAAACGTAGTGGATGCCCTCCGAGGTGGAGTGACGATCTGCGAGAGGCTGGTAGAAGCTGGATGCGTCGAGCTGAGGATAAGGCGCAATGCCGCTCATAAGGGGAGGCCTATGTCCAGCAGTGGACTGCTATAAGCTGATGATGATTATTATGATTTTCATTTCATTTAAAGAAACCAATAGATACATGTCTGTGAACTTGAACTAAACTTGGGCTTTCACCTTGATTTGTATACTTATTTACAACTGTTATGCCTACACTCAACGGGACGCGGTAGAGCTTGGGGAATCATCATAGACGACCTCCGTATCGCAGTGGGCGAATGCCCGCCTGCAACGCGAAAGATTGCGGGTTCGATCCCCGCGGCAGGACCAATGTTTGTATGATCTACAAATATTTGTCTCGGGTCTGGGTGTTTCTATGTATAATATGTATGTATTTACAAACAAAAAGTATATAAGTAGTATAACAGTCATCTTAGTACCCATAACACAAGCTCTGCTTACTTTGGGGCTAGATGATGCTGTGGGAAAAAGTCCAGCATTATTTATTATTTATTTAACTTTATCCTCTCACACAATCTCCTTTTTCGGCCTGCCTCTACTTGCATACGAGTCACACTCATGTTCATAACTCTTTTGGTAACATGGTTTCCATCCCTCCATCTCAATCTAGCACTCCTTATCTACCATCTAGAGTAGAGCTTGGGGTATTATTCAAAAATCTAAACCATCCTCTTCGCTTCATCATCATCATCCACAGCCCGATCTAGCCCACTGCTGGTATAGGCCTCCCTTTGCTTGTGCCATCCAACACGATCTCAGCTTAATCGAACTTATTCACAGGAAAGTCAACTTTAATATAACGTGGAGCTGAACTGAGAGTTTTCATATGATGTTTTCCTTTATCGAAATAGTTTTATACATAAAGGTTATATAAATTCAATTCTTGCGGACCCTTTTTGTGAAAAAGTAGAGTTTTTAGTTAAGTTATTAGAGTTAGGTTAGGTTAGTATAAGTAGTATAAGGATAAGTAGTTAAGTTTTAAGTTTCTTCTGATATTGTTCATAATCATTTTCTGTTGTATCAGGGTGATGTGGTCACTAAGCGACAAAACCCTTAAATAAAAAAAAAATAAAAAAAACGTTTGTAGCTCTACTAGTAGAGCCAAGCTCCTAGCTGGGTTTTCAGGTACCTACAGGATAACTGGAGGAATTAATTCTGGCAACACTTGTCGGTAACCGTAGTACCTAAGCCTGTTTTTCGTGTTTTAAAAACACAAACAGTGAGTACAACCGAATTAGCAAACTTATCGCAGTTCAATGACTTTTGTCGCCGATAAAATATTACAGGTTGGTAAAACAGACCTATTTTATTTTAGTAGAGAAATCTGAACTCGTACTGGAACTGCTAATTGTAATAACAAAGTCATAAAAAATTTAAAAAAACATTAACTTATAATATATAATACCAATAGAAACTAAGCTACTACAATATGTACATTAAATTACAAAATACAATAGAATCAGTTTTTTTTAATTTAATAGGTCAACATTTGACCTCACTCTGCCTCATGTTAAGCAGTAGTGAGGTCTAAGATGGAGCATGCTTACCTAGAAGGAACCTATTTACTCTTGATTTGAAGACCCCTATATTGTATTTTTCGAGAAATACAGAGCCCGGCAATGAGTTCCACAATTTGACGGTGCGTATGAAAAATGTAGACTCAAAACGCTTTGTACGTACTCTGGGAATGTCGACCATGTACAAGTGGCGTCTTTCCGGGAACTTGTTGGCCAGTCAAGCTATCTAAGGATCGTCGTAAAAACGATCTAGGTATAGATAGCTCAACTGATCCAGGTCACTGACAGTCGGAAGCGTGCCCAAAATACTGGCGGCATTGCCACGCTGAATTGCAATGCTGATTTATTAACTTAGGCCTTTACACATTAGATGATTTATACAGCGTCAGGAGGCAACCTATGCCTACACTGAACGGGACGCTGTAGTGCCTGGGACATTGTTTGTGATGGAGGCTTGTAGCACCTAAACCATCCTCTCAGCTTAATCAGCCTTACCCACAGGAAAGACGACAAAAATACATTACTCAGTCGACTACAGAAAAATTTAGACCATATCAAAGCAGGATTTTTTTTCAAAAATACCATGATTCATGCAGTGTCGGGTTGAGTGTAGGCAAAGGTGCCTACACTCAATGGGACGGGACGCTGGCGCCATTTTGTGAAGACTGTAATAGAAAGTGTGAGCATGTGCTCTCATTTCCCTTATCTGTTATCATTATCAGCTTATCACGCCAGATAACCTGATGAATCAGGAAGGATTCTAAACGCCATAATAATGATATCTTCGGGTAAAGATCCTTTTTTTTAATTAAAGTTTTGTATTTAGACTTCTTGTGAAAAATAAAACCTTTTTTGTAGAAAGAACACTGGCAGTTTAACAAAATAAAATCCGCCATTTTTAAAAACGAACTCCATATGAAGCTCAATTCAAACCGACGCGTGATGCTGTTTGATTGTGGTGTAGCTATTATCTTGCGATTAAAAACACGAACTCCTAACTTCACGACGATTTAAGGGTTTAATTTAAATACTTACGAAGTTCTTGCTAAAACAGCAGCTAAGAAGATTCAGAATCATAAAAACTGAAAAGTTCTCAGGCGTCAGCTGTAACGTAGCTTAAGGTTTTTCTTTTTTTGTGCTGTTTGTTTGTGGCCAGTGTGTCAAACTCAAAGAGGTGATATTATCCTCCAAAGAGTATTAGGTCCTATTACGTACAGACTAAACTTACTTTGAACAATAAATTCTTTTGAGGCATTTTATAAACTATTAGGTAGGTTTAAAGAACAGTGTTTTCCTTCAAAATTTTCATTGATTTCATGAACTTTACCTATCGAAAAAATATTTTACAATAATCGGTAGAGCGCTCTTTATGACCGCTTTTTGAGTTTATAATATGAACCTCGGCGTTTTACTTCCTCTAATATTGCTGAACGTATCTCTAGCTTTATCTATATCTTATCTACGATAATGTCAAGTATAACTGTCATATTGATTGATACGTTAATGATAACCAAAATTCTAACACTTATAACGCCATGAAAGTTCTAACTTTTACTAACTTTTTCGTTTTTGGTCTTTATTTTGTTCAATGACGACCTCTGTAGCGCAGTGGGCGAAGGCCCGCCTGCGACGCAAAAGGTTGCGGGTTCGATCCCCGCGGCGGGACCAATGTTTGTATGATCTACAAATATTTGTCTCGGGTCTGGGTGTTTCTATATATAATATGTATGTATTTACAAACAAAAAGTATATAAGTAGTATATCAGTCATCTTAGTACCCATAACACAAGCTCTGCTTACTTTGGGGCTAGATGATGCTGTGTGAAAAGTCCAGCATTATTATTTATTTATTATTATTATTATTAATCAACCAGTATATCGTTTCGGAGCTTATTCAATTCAAACAAACATCAAACAAACAAATCTTTCCTCTTTATAATATTATAGTGTAGATATACTTTTTGATTGTAAATGCATACATATTATACATAGAAACACCCAGACCCGAGATGTTCTGTTCGCAGATCATACAAACATTTATTGTGGGCATGCCCATAGTGCCCAGCCCACTATTAGTGGATCTGCGCCTAGCAGGCACAGTAAACAATAAAACCGCATAACTACTGCATACCCATCCAATGCAGAGATTTGGCATGGCACCATTCTGTTGCAGCTTGCAGTCACAGCGGCCTTGCCGCGTCAGGTCAAGGTCTCCATCTACCCCTAATCTGTCAATTGGAACTACAATGTTTCTTTCTTGTCACTCTCATGTTAATGAAAAGAGACGACATCATTTGATGTTTTTTTTTTACTTTCCAGTAGCCCACGGCTACGATTACTTGCTGCAAACGATTTTCCCCTTTTTATCTCAGCTAAATAGTGAATAAATAACTGAATAACCCCTGTATATTCAATTTTCATGTTTCTAAGGCTTAGGTACAGGTTAGCCTGTAGGTTAATATGTATGTCAGTCACCAAAGCCTTATAATAGATAAGTAGGTAAATAATAATCGATTTTATTCAATCTTCATGCTTGTAACTCATAAAAAAACGCTTTAAAACTATCTAGGTACCTACTTACTTATTTTAGCTAGGTACATAGGTATAGGTACTTATAAACCCAGATAATATAAGTAGAGTGTATAAGTTAAGTTCTACCGTAGTGCCCTGGAAATATTAATGTGGAACGCCTACCAAAATAGTAATGGCAAAATGTCCCAATGTAACTTTGACTGAATAATTCAGGGTCGTTGAGTTTACTCATAGATTGACTTCTGGGTAAAGGGGGTAAAACCACGCGTTTATTTATTTAAAAAGGTCAAATTTTCATCATCATCATCAGCCTATAGCAGTCCACTGCTGGACATAGGCCTCCCCTAATGAGCGCCATTGCGCCCTGTCCTGAGCTCGACGCGTCCAGCTTCTGCCAGCAACCTTTCGCAGATCGTCAATCCACCTGGCCGGAGGGCGTCCCCTACGTTTGTCGAGTCGCGGTCTCCACTCAAGAACTCGTTTACCCCAGCGGTTATCGGTTCTTCGGCAGAAATGGCCAGCCCACTGCCACTTCAGCTTGCTAATTCTCTGAGCTATGTCGACAACTTTGGTTCTATGTCGGATAGTCTCATTGCGGATTCTATCCTTCAGAGAAACTCCGAGCATAGCTCGTTCCATAGCTCGCTGAGCGACTTTAAACAGGTCAAAGTTTGCATGTAAAAAATTACAGATAAATTGCCATTGAAACTTTTTACAACTAATAAATGTTTAGTCAATCATGACGTGACCCTAAATGGTCGCATTGCAGCGACCCCCTAACCCTATTTGCATTAAAAATATAGACCAAACTTTACCCCAATCCCATTACTGAAAAACCACCCCTATTCCCACGCCAAAAAGATTCAATTTTAATCTCCCCCTTTAAACACAACAGCACATTCAAATTTCATTCTTATATCGCGGATGTTAAAGCTATATTCGGTCAGCGTTGTTCTATCGGTAGAATGTAAGGGAATATCGTCTTTGTGCGGACGTGATAAGATTGGGTTTGGTTTGAAGATGGTGTCGCGTTACTGCGCATTGCTGGTGTGACGTCACACTGCGTAAGTTTATTATATAGGTCAGTGGAATAGATGCTTCCTATACGCCCTTTGAGAGACTGTTTTTTCTCTGACTACCTCCTCTCAGCTGGAACCTATAGACTTTGACACCTAAAGGGGCTAAAAGGGGAGAATTAGCACTATGTTAGACAAAAAAGGGCTATGACTGAGTATGCCTTACTGGGCGGGTAAGTATGAATGAATGAATGAATGAAAATTCTTTATTGCACACCATTAATAAAAATACAATAAACATAAGATAAATCAGATAGAAATGTACAATGGGCGGCCTTATCGCTAATTTATTTATTTTATTTATTTATTTATTTTACTTTAATTAACACGGAAGACCCAATTACATTAATTAAAGAGAACAGATAGAAAAAATATTGAAAAATAATCATAACATTGCTTAAATAAATCAGAATTAAAATAAATTAAAGTCACTTCAGTATCATATAAAACACACAATTTAAGGTAATTATCACAATTAATTAAGAAAGACACTCACAGAAATACAAACATGCAATCAATATTTTGGACAAGCTATCAGCGAATAGGTCGCAGTCAGGGTTGGAGTCGAGAAAAGCGTTGAGTGCAGTGAGAGCGCGCGGGACGGGGGAATTGGCTCGAGCCACCGTGCGGCAGAACGGCACTGCAAACAACTTATGCTTCCGACTCCGGCAATAATTGTTAGGAGCGTATAGTCGACACAGCACATCACTCAGATCCAATGCGTCAATTTTGCTGTGGATGATTTTGCAGGCTATTGTCAACTGGTCATAGGAGCGGCGCACCTCGAGTGAGTTAAGAAGCGATCTCTTCCAGGCAACCTAAGTACCTAAGTAAAGATCGAAGATGTGGTTGTAATGTGTTAAAGATAGATAGATATAACTTTATTCGACAACACACAGACACAGGCACATTACATCAACAGAGAACAGGTACATACAGAAAAAAAAACACAAAGTAGGTATGAGGTAAGTAGGTGACAGAGTTATTTAGGAAAGATGATGTATGTAGGAAATGAATGGTGATGTATCCGAACGCCAGATAATATAACCGAACGTAAAGATGTGGTTGTAATGTGTTAAAGATAGATAGATAGATATAACTTTATTTGACAACACACAGACACAGGCACATTACATCAACAGAGAACAGGTACATACAGAAAAAAAACACAAAGTAGGTATGAGGTAAGTAGGTGACAGAGTCATTTAGGAAAGATGATGTATGTAGGAAATGAATGGTGATGTATCCGAACGCCAGATAATATAACCGAACGAAAAGATGTGGTTGTAATGTGTTAAAGATAGATAGATAGATATAACTTTATTTGACAACACACAGACACAGGCACATTACATCAACAGAGAACAGGTACATACAGAAAAAAAACACAAAGTAGGTATGAGGTAAGTAGGTGACAGCCTTATTTAGGAAAGATGATGTATGTAGGAAATGAATGGTGATGTATCCGAACGCCAGATAATTTAACCGAACGTAATTAACGATTATTGTATCCGAATGGCAAGGAATGGAAGAAAAAGACTGAGTGAGTGAACGAGATGTATGAATGAGTTGAACGATAATAATTAAGAAGCTACTTTCTGTTTCCTCATAGCCTAGACTCCTACGATGTATGCTCGAAAAAGTGAAACAAAAAATAAAAAAAATAGTTGAGAGTACAGTGTTTATATTGCTCCTCGATCAACATGAATGTAAAAGATTCACAGTTGAAATTATCAGATTGATAAGGAGAAAATTTCCCTACTTAGCGTGGGATAAGAGCAATGGGATTTCACAAGTTTTTTAATTAATAATGTTATATCACACTTGGGAAAATTAGGGCGCGTTTCCTTATGGCTCAGTTGGTTAGAGCTACGTTACTTATTTTAGATGCATTTAAAATATCCTGCTAATTGTTTAACCCGCATGCACCCAGAGAGGTGGGAAAGAGTGGTGACTGGTTGGATCCCGGTGGATGACAGGCGACTCTAAGGCAGGCCTAAAAAGCGCTTGGGCGATGATCTAGATGCCTTTGGGAAGGATTGGGGGAAAATCGCAGAAGATCGCGAGGTGTGGAAGGTGACGGGGGAGGCCTTTGCCCAGCAGTGGGACAGTTTAGGCTAATAAAAAAAAATGTTAAATTTATTATGCACATTAACACGAGCTCTTCACAGAGAAGGGAAACGTCATACTTAGCGAGAAAACCCGCAGCTTAGTCAGCTCCACACGTATTGACGCCGAGCTGAGAGGATGGTTTAGGTGCTAGCCTCCATCTCAAACAATGCCCCAGGCACTAGCGTCCGTGTGTAAACTGTAGGTAGTTATAGGTTGCCTGGTACTGTATATTAAAATCCCACTCATATCCCACACTTATAATGAAGCTAAAATTTGTGAGATTGTTTAGATATTTGGATGTAGATGTTTGGATATTTGTATGTTTGTGTATCAATCACGCCTAAACCAGTGAACCGATTTGGATGAAACTTGGTATAAGCGTAGATAGTGACCTGGAATAGCATATTGGCTATTCAAAATGTTGGTACCATTGTTTTATATCAATGTTTATGTATTGTTTCAGGAGAGAGGTGGTCTGGATAACATGAGGTCCTTGGAGCATTATTTGACAGATATCATGAGGCAAGATACGTCAGAACACATGAAAGGTAAGTGAACAACTGGCCTGTACAGTGCCATAAACTTATCTGGTGGCCAAAAGAGGAACTAACGAATTAACACGAATTTTAGTGTTACTACTTATTATATTTTATTTTATTGTTGCGTAATTTTTCTGTCAAATGTTATTATTATTAATAGATTCCTAGATATTACGAATTAGAATAATTAATTCTGTAATGTACTATCTATGTGTGTGTGTGTGTAAATAAATAATAAAATATATTTTTCTGCCAACACCAAATGCGATAACGCTCTCTCACAGGTTCAGAGTTTGTGGCACTGTACCTGCTCTTAGTAGGTTCGGGTTCTAATGAAACTTTTTTGGTTTGTTTTTTGACATGCATTTACTAGCAGCGCACCTAGCGGATACTTTGAAGAACTAAAGTAAATATGGCGGAAAACCTCATAAACGGAAAACTTAGATCATAAAGACGAGATGCGCCTACCTTGTAATTTCCCCTCTGCCAAAATGTACCTAAACGATTCCAAATCATGTGCGTCTTATACTATTACGTACGTCATTTACGAAATTTGAAGGAAAAAGCATTTATTTATTTAACAGTCACGTGACTGAGTTTGATAATTTTTCCCCATCTCAAAAATGCCTAACGCGCCTAAAGAAGGTTTTCAGCTCAAAGCGCGTTACAAAATTTCATTTTCAGTTTCACTTATTTTTTCACAATGGCAGAAATAGTACACTCAGAAACGTAATTGTTTTAAACTTGACACAATTGTTTTGTTGACTGTACCTACTGTAAGCGATGCAAGGAGGTTAGAAATAGAGTTACTAGATGTGGCATGAATTCATGATATGTATTTTGGTGGACACAATCAACTTAAAAAAAGTAACGTTTTAAAATCAAAAAAATTAAAAACGGTCAAGAGAGAATGCTTTTTTAAGTAAAATTACAAGTATGTTTTAAGTTATTTTTAAGTTTTTCCTACGGGAACTAAGAGGCATTTTGGTTTTACCCCTAAAGGGGTGAATAGGGGAAATAAGTTGGTAAGTACACCACGTGTGTGAAGCCACGGGCGTGCGTACTATTCAATTATAAAGTGGGCTGGAAATATGACATTGTACACAATATTCAATTATAAATGAAATCGGAACTGGCTTCTAAGAAATATGAAATATCATTTTTATGTTGCCTTTTACGTTGGTATAGTTCATTTCAACCTTCCCACGCAAGTCTAGCTCGCTGTAAAACATTTCAATCAGTCCACCACCCACTACACTACCATCCATACTTAGGTAAGTATATATTCTTTACTTTTAAATGAATTCTTACTTAAATGTCATTTTCTGAAAGGTTATAGAAATGAATCTATTTGGTACCTAAGTATAATTACCGGGATCGTGCTCAAGGCAAAATGCGAGAGGGGCACCGCGTGCGTTCCGTAGGAGATCCCGGAGTTACGCATAGAGGCTGGCCATCGGGTAGTTTTTAGTGGGTCGTCGAGTGCTCGACAACCTCACACACCCCAATTACGTTCCCTCGACGTAATTGGATGTCTGTAAGCAGATTTTCTATCCGTAAAAAAAAGGTACCTATTGTATTGTAACCTCGTACTCTGAGTCAGAGCCAGAAAGTCCGGAAGGTTTTGTTATGGAAACTATAGGTAGGTATGATTATTATGAAAATAAAAACAATTGCATTTTTAGATTGAAAAAAATGTACTTAGGCAATAGGCAACTAAAGTACTAGTAAGTTTTTACAAAAAATCTAAATACGTTTACATTTTGCCACACCCTGCATATTTTGACTTGATAAAACCTAAACCATTCAGTTATAGCCGCAGTTTATTTTACACCAGGGCCCTTGGCTACCTAGCTACGCCACTGTTTACTCTACCGTAGACATAGTCTATTACACATTTTAAACTTTCGCGACTCGAAGACATTTTAAATTTTATTACGGGACTTAATCGCGTAGGTATAACATTTGTTTATTTACCTCGACGTTTCAGTAGCGTTACAGCTACCGTGGTCACGAGAAGACTGCCCGCCGGTACCCGTTCGCCTCTTCGACCGATGAGAAACTACCCTCATTCGGTCAACACAAAATAACATTAGGGTCGCAACACACTACACTGACAACATCCAAGTTAGTACTAGACGTTTTTACGCGATTAAGTCCCGTAATAAAATTTAAGATAGTCTATTGTTTCTATTTATCATAGATACAATTTTTTTTCTATTTTATCAATCTGGAAGTCGCTCAATAGACTTCGTACATAGGTTGGTCGATGCAAAAGTAACTTAGCCAAATGGGGTATAGGGGATCCTTCCCAAATCCAGTGTGAGTGCGGAGCCCCAACACAAAATATGTCGCATCTCCTTTCCTGCTTTTTGTGCCCAACCAGCTGCACCCAGGAAGACCTTGTTGCGGCTTCAGATAGGGCCATAGCGGTGGCTTCATTTTGGAGCAAACAAATTTAAAATGTATGAGCACATTGACGCGACGAATGAATGAATCATAGATACTAGTCCTGTGGTCTACAGACTTTCTATCGGCCGATAGTGAGACGGAACATACTTCGGTTTACTGCTCCATACTCATTACGAGCCGTAGTGTTCCGTCTCAACTATCGGCCGATAGAAAGTCTGAAGCGAGGGGTTCTATTCTGTCACTATTTTCGTCATCGGTGCATGCCACTTCTACGCTCTATAAGTCCATGTTGTACAATAGTATTACGCAAGCGGCCTTGCTATGGCATTGTTCAATAATTAGTTGCCGCTGCGCTGATTTTTGCCCACCAGTTCAGACATTGTGTTTAAAACTAGACTCACCTGTGTGTTTTAAACTAGCTTCCGCTCGCTGCTTTGTTCGCGTGGTAGGTACAGTCAAGGACAATAAGATGTATACACTCCATACTTTTAAAATTAATATCACACTAAAACTAATAGATGTAGGTTAAAAACCAAAAGCGGAAATTGATTTCACATTGAACTAGTGGCGAAATCAATAAAAATACCAGAACATTGTTGGACATGTTGACCTGTACATGGGTTGAAACATTATGGAGTGTATACATCTTATTGAACGTGACTGTACTTACGCAAAATGCGGGTTCGATCCCCGCCGCAGGACAAATGTTTGTATGATCTTCAAAAGTCTTTGAAATCATTACCATGCTTCTAGCAAATGAACGATTTCATTGTAGTCGGGTAGACTCATCTGTATGACTAGCATCCGCCCGCTGCTTTGTTCGCGTGGTAGGTTACGCAGAAGGTTGCGGGTTCGATCCCCGCCGCGGGACAAAATGTTTGTATTGTATAAGGCTCAACGCACATTGAATTGGGAAGCGAAGCGACTTTTCGTTTTTAAAGCAAGCCATTATAAACCTTATAAACAATGGTACAAGATATAAAAACGCTTGTAGAATTAACGAGTTCTTGAAAAGCCATCTAGCGGGACGCGCCGGCGCGATCGGTTCATTCTACAAGCGTTTCTATATCTTGTACTATTTTTCATAAGGTTTGTAATGGCCTGCTATAAAACTAATTGACGCGTCGCTTGCCAATTCAATGTGCATTGAGCTTTAGTCTATAAATAAGTCTAATATACATAGTATAAGTCTTTGAAAAAGTAGGTAGGTAGTTAAAGATGGAAATGCTTAACTTACGCTTATCAGTCAAATTAATACACTTTAAATGAGGAAGGTAGAGTAGTCACAGATCTTTGTCTCTCTGAAGTTGGCTGCAAGTGACGCAGAATCCATTTTTGATGACCCATATAAGATGAAGACAGCGTTGTATAGCTGTCTTGCTCACTCGATCTTTGTTGCGTCGTCCTATCTCGCTGACTCTACATACTCTTTATGCGACAATCTGCGCAATCGTTTAGTGCACCTAACTTCAGAGAGACAAAGATCCGTCGTGACCTGTACTTAGGTATATTATCTGTCTTACTCTAATTTTTCTGTTTTATTAGCGCTATCTCTTTCTTTGGTAAACTTTTTTGGTTTTACCATCAGACTGTATAGTGCCACAAACTTATCTGGACCGGTGGCCAAAAGAGGAACTAACGAATTTAACACTACATTTTTCTTCCAACACCAATGCGATAACAGCGCCTCTCTCACTGGCTCAGATAAGTTTGTGGCACTCTATCTTATCTGCTAAAGCCGCGCCGTGGGAAATAATTATAATTAATGTATTTGTAGCTTTTTTATTTATTTGCGTTTTTAAATCTGACGTCAAGGAGGTTACTTTTAATTTTGAAAATTATATGAAAAATACAGGGTGAAATAAAACCACTATCCAATTACCTAAGTATAAATCAATACATTCGTACTATGTTTTCCAGTTCGTCTATAATGCGATTCTAGTCAAAAAATAAGTGGAGTGTTTTTAGTGGGTTTATATTACCTAAGTATTAAGTGATAATTTCTTTGGAGGGCATTTTCAAATAAAAAATAATTGTCATTAAAGTTGACTAGGTAAGATCTCTTTCATTATTATGAGTATTTGTATTTATTTATTTATTGAAAATAATTAGAACGGCTTACAACCAATTACACTAATTATAAGTAATGTCAATTAAAAATATTAGAAACAAAATACCCAAACAAATAACATTCACATTAAAATAGACACAATACCCTTTTACAAAATTACTACATAAAAATACAAAATTGTAATGGTCGTGCTCATACTTGCCATAATGCCTATTAATCCAGGTGATCAGAGTTAGTACCTTAGATACTATGTGCCAATCACGATCTTAGTTTTCAAGACTGAAGATTTTTTCTTCAGGGTCGTTTGACGCTAACCGTACCCTACATCTTTGAGATTGACAATATCTATAGTATCTAATCTAATCAGCGGGATGTACCCATTGCCGGTCAAAAACCTCTTTCATTACTCGCCTAGAGAAAGGGAAAAAAAGATAATGTCCCTTTAGCTGCTTACCAAAGGACTGCCTGTGTCTAAAACAATCCTACCATGACACTTCGACATTTGGCTCGCTCCACAGTTAAAAATAACCATAGACTAACTAACCAGCATCTCGTGACTACCTATACAAAACAAACCAGCTTCACTTGACACCTAGACTCTCTCAAAACAAACCAAAACACGTTCCTATGCAAATCGGCTGCAAGGTGCGACTAGATAAATAACACAACTAAATTGCGTTGACGGAAAACCTGTAGCAGTCGAAACGAGCAGGTGATTTACAAAATAGTTGTATAATACTTAGAGGATAATGCAGCTGAATTTGGGAGTCGTACTGAGATGTGTATTTTTGGAGATGGTACAGACGGTTCGAAATAGCCGGGTTGCTTCAATATGATGCGAGTGTCAGTGAGGAACGTTGGGTAACGCGCGTTAGTTGTTTGACTAAACTTTTTTAATGTTCTAATTCCGAAGTGGGCGGCTCGTTCGGTCTATTTTTGTTGAAAAATATAGTGCGTGTTCTGGAGTGCAGTGACCTCAAGCATAAATGCTAAAAGGTAAAGAAAAGTGGAAAATTCGAAGTTTTCAAGGCTTTTTCAGCGCAGAATGGAAATGATTGTCTGAAGCGTGGAAATTGTAGGATTGTGCTCGTGCGACATACCTATTATGTCTAGCAGAAAAATCTACTTAGAATTTTTACTTAAAAAAAAAAATACTTTATTAATTCAAATAGGAAATAGGTCCAAAAAGGTAATAATTATATTATGTAATTGGATTTAAACGAATCTTATAAACCAAATTGAAAATGTACTTTTACGTGAAATATAATTTTTAAAAAGCGCGAAAAAAGTTGAATTAAATAGAAACTTACCTATAATCAAAGTAATAATCACGACTAGACATTTATAAGTAATCTAATCTTAATAATCAACAAATAATAAAATAAGTAAGAATCAGTGCAATATTTACGCAAATATTTATCAAAAATATTGTTGTACCTACCTATTAGATAGATTCCGAAACAAAAAAAATTTAAATTATCTTCCGCAGTTGGAAAACTACAGTAGGTACCTATCCCTGATTATCAAAATGCTATATTGGTACAGTCAGAGAGTTCATGAGCATTTGTAATGTCCGAAAATCTTCAAAACCAATTTGATACCTTTACCTTTTGCCTTTGCTTTGGCTTGCACTATTTACTATTTACCTAGATAAACAAGTTATAACATTTTCTTACGTTGAATAATAGCAAGGATCTTAAAATTCTCAATTGTTCTCGTTCCATTTTGTGCCAGATAAATTAATAAATGAATTTTTATGACTGAGTTACATTTCTGAACTCAAGTCTCATGGCTTAACTAACTACTACCTAGCCAGCATCGACATTGTGTTCTCAAAAGCATGAAAACTTGTTATTTTCGCGGTCACCCATCAAAAATCGACGTAGCTTAATTCTACGATCTATAAATAAATACCTAACAACTAGGCAGGCTTCAAGAGCAGTTCTACTTAATTTATAATATCACCAATAGAATTGCATCCGAGGGGGCGTATGAAATAGGAGGATGCCAGTTTGATTCCCTCATGACATGTGTCACCTTATCAATATAAACTATGGACAGGGAAAAGTGTTTAGGACAGTAATCAGCTAAACTCAATGCAATTTTTTTGCCTGAAATAAAATTAATATTAACTAGGAAATTCTGTGATTAAAAAAGTATGAAAAATACTTTGGTAAGGCGAATATACAATCATATTTTGTTACATAAAGGCTCAATTTTAGATTAATTATTATTTACGCGTTAGTGCTCTAGAATCGAGCCTATTACATAATTAATAAAAAAATATGGTGGTAGTATTTATGCACCCTTTATTTTCGCATATTTTACTTAAATAAATGAATGTGAAAATGCCTAAAACGAAACTAACTAAAATCTGAATCACAACAAACTATTTAGTAAGTTACAAGGTGCGTTTTTTTTAATTTATATCAAGGCTACTGTTGCGCAGTCGAACAAAAACTGTCAAACAGTGCAGTCCAAATACATGCGACCTTAGCCGATGTTGCAATAGTGATGTACGCTGGTGCTATCGAACAGGCCAAGGTTGGGTTGACTTTAGTTTAATTGTTCGAATCAACTTGATCTAAACAATTAGTTCATAAATCTTACTAACTAAAAACCCCCTAAAAAGTAGAGCCATGAGCATCACTACACTAATATTATAAAGTGGAAAGATTTGTTTGAATTGAATAGGCTCCGAAACTACTGGACCGATTTGAAAAATTCTTTCACCATTAGAATCCTACATTATCCCTGATGAACATAGGCTATATTTTATCCCGGGAAAAATGATGTTTTCCCGAGGGATCGCAAGAAACACCGCGACGGACAGCTAGTGGTATAATAAAGTAAAATTACTTACAATTGACGACCTCTGAGGCGCAGTGGGTTATCTGGTTCCCATAGTACAAGCTATGCTTAGTTTGGGGCTAGATGATGCTGTGTGAAATTGTCCAGCATTATTTATTTATTTAAGTATTGAATTAAGAAGACTCTTTTGAGATTTATCGCGAATAAAAGATGCCAAAAAAGAGCATTTTCCCTACACGGATGAATTTCAACAGATAAGATATCATATCCTCATCATCCACAGCCCGATCTAGCCCACAGCTGAGCAGGCCTCCCTTTGCTTGTGCCATCCAACACGATCTCGCGCCAATCCCATCCATCTACGGCCCACGGCCTTGGTAATGTCATCTGCCCATCTCGCCGCCGGACGTACAACGTTTCGATAGCCTTTTCTTGCCACCACTCGGTTAAGGCCTTACTCCAACGGTCATCACCTCGCCTCGCAATGTGTCCTGCCCAGCTCCATTTGAGCTCCATAATGCGGATCCCAACGTCCTGAACTTTAGTAGGCTCTCTGTGCAACTCTCACAGTACACACACAGCCTCATCATATCGTACCTACTGCATTTTTTTACGTGTAGGCAGGTAAAGGCTCAATGCACATTGAATTGGGAAGCGACGCGTCAATTAGTTTTATAGCAAGCCATTATAAATCTTATGAACAATGGTACAAGATATAGAAACGCTTGTAGAATTAACGAGATCTGGCAAAGCCATCTAGCGGGCCGCGCTGGCTCGAGCACTTTCGTGCGGTTCATTCTACAAGCGTTTCTATATCTCGTACCATTGTTCATAAGGTTTAAAATGGTGCGCTATAAAACTAATTGACGCGTCGCTTGCCAATTCAATGTGGCTTGAGCCAAACTGTCATCAACTGCTAAAAAAGTCTGGTAAAAGTCGACGTTCGCTCGGTCGCTAAATGATATCGTTATAGCTTAACTTAGCGGCAAGCCAATTTCATCGTGTGAACGCTCTTTTGCCTAAATTTAAATCATCATCATTGGCCTGCCCTTATCCCGTTTGCGGGGTCGGCACAACATGTTCTCTTCCATCATTCTCCTCTATCAATCAATTTTTAATAAGTATTCTACCTCTGTAGAATATAAAGAGATATAGCTGGTGTATATCCTCTCCAATTTCCACTTTTCTCTACCAATTCGATGTTTCCAGCAGTGTTAATAATGTTTTAGTGAAACAGTGATTTGTGTTTTAAGATGATTAATGAGCGTTTAGTGAGCAATATGGCCTACTATGGTGAGTGTTTTAATAATAATTACGTTTTTTTTAAAGTAAAAAGAAAACCGACTTCAACGTTTGACCTATGGCGCGTCGCGCGGCGTGACTCAGGGCATCAAGTGAGGATGAGGTTTTTAGAGTTTTACAGGAAAACTATCAAATCCTCAGAAATAAAATTTATATGGGACCACCTCGGGAGTTTAATAAACTCCTTAATAAATTCCTTTTTTATTTGAAAGGATAAACTCAGTTTATCCTTTCAAATAAAAAAGGAATTTTGGTAATCGGTATACAATTGACGGAGATATCGGTGAACATAGGTACATAAAAAAACATATGGAATACGTAAGTACCTACCTACAGCCGAACATAGAACCTCCTTTTTTGAAGTCGGTCAGTTGTACCTACCTTCCACCGCCTTTTTGCCTTCATCCTAAGGTTGTCTGGAAGAAATCGCTCACAGCGATAAGACCGCCCATCGTACTTCGCTTCAAATATTTTCTTGTATCTTTGTTTGTATTATGTAATGTCCATGTGTTGTACAATAAAGTGTTTTCTATCTATCTATCTACCTTCTATAGGATAATTTCAATTTTATCATAACTATAGGGTGACCTAATTGGTAGGCTGATGCAGAATATTTTGTATCTTCACGGAACACCCTCTAGCAAACACAGAATAATCGCACAATTTTCGCCAGTATACCACTTTAGTTCAAGTGATGGCTACTTTATCATAGTGGCGCTAGTTCCGCTAGCAATAAATGAGCGATTAGCAATTGATGTTGATGTTGATGATCGTAATTTTCGCAGTTTTTAAATAATCCTGGAGGATTATTAAACTTTATTATTTAGATTAGGAGAACTAAAGTGGTTTTGAATTAGCACCTGCATTGGTCGTCGCATAGGTCAGTAACAATTTCAGGTCAGGCTGTTCGTCCTAGTTGGGTTGCCGTGGCAACGGCGGCCATTTTGCTGTTGTCATGGCAACGCGCTTGCGCCTAGCACGTGGTAAGGCGTGTCAGTAGGTTTTCTTTTCTCTGTTTTTCTTCAGAAAATTGGCTAATGCAGCTTTTTTTGCTTTTTTTTCCAGTACAGTACCACAAACTTATCTGAACCAGTCAGAGAGCGTTGTTATCGCATTTGGTGTTGGCAGAAAAATAAATTTTACAGTAAAATTCGCTTAGTTCCTCTTTTGGCCACCGGTCCAGATAAGCTTGCGGCAGTGTAGGTAATGTTTAAGTATTCGATTTTGAACGTTAAGGGTCGATTCACATCTGACCGAAGATCCGTCGCGGATTATCGGTCGCGGAACGCCAGAACTGACAAATGTATAGAAAAACACTCCGACGGATGATACGTTAGTCCGTCGAGTGTGAACGGTCGAGTATTTTTCTATACATTTGTCAGTTCTGGCGTTCCGCGACCGATAATCCGCGACGGATCTTCGGTCAGATGTGAATCGACCCTAACTTGAAATAACCGACAAGTTTAAGTGAAAGTTAATTTTCCGTTAAGATGCATTTCGATTAAATAGTTACATAATTTTGTAAGCAGACCGACTGCAATTAGACGTTATAAAACCAGCTATGACAGATTTACAAGAATTGGCCATGTCTTATCTGTGGAGCTGTGGTATAATCTGTGGCAGACACAGGCGCAGATCCAGCGTTATTTATGGGCACTGTGGGCATACCCACAATCTTAGTTGACCGAAGTTTCGAGGATTGGTCAAAAAATGTGTTGTCTGTCGATCAGCATGAATGTTCTCGTCCGCAGGTCCCATTTTTAAACCAATTTTTGCTAAAATGGGCACATAAAGTTCCTTGATTTCTTTAAATTGTTTTGCCTACGCTAAGGACGTCCGAAATTCCAGTTTTTTTGAGTTTCTGCGGCAAATCGACCGAAACTCAGAACCGGTCCTAGTAAGTAGGTTGGTATTATATTGATTAGGAGCGAGTTCATCTTCCAACTAGCACTTAGCCATTGCTGGCCGCGCCATAGCTGGATCCGCGCCTGAGTCTGTGGCAGACACAGGCGCGGATCTCGCCGATCCAGCCCCCAAAAAAGGTTGTGGGCACACCTGAAAATCGCCCAAGTGCCTTTATTGTAGGTATAGTGCATTCCTACAAATGAGACACAAATGAGACGTAAATTACAAATAGATAATCGAAGTTTATCATTCGAAGGACATCATCATTTGCCTGCCCTTATCCCGCTTATGCGGGGTCGGCACAACATGTTCTCTTCTTCCACTCTCCCCTATCACTCGTCATCTTCGTATTCATTCCCTTCTTACCCATATCTTCTTTCACACAATCCATCCATCTTTTCTTTGGTCTACCTCTACTCACATATCCATCCACATTCAATTCCATCACCCTTTCCATCATCATTCGAAGGACATCACACACACAGGACATCACAGGAAACTTCCCCCCATTAAAAAATGGCGATCGAAATAATTATCAAGGAACCAGCCATTTTTGGTCGAATCGCTTGTAAAATGCGACATGTAGGTGAGGCGAGAACAGACCGACGGACAAAAGCATTTTTTGGGGAATCTTGAAACAGATGCTTCGCTCGCTCGGTCTATTAAGGTTGTGGGCATGCCCATAGTGCCCACTAATAGTGTTCAGAAAGTTTTTGAAAGAATAATCAATCTTGGCTAAGACTTTAGAGCATATAACGCTCTTTGCCTAGAGCACCTAGACTAGACTGAAACTTCTTTCAAATTCTGATGCTTCTAAACAAAAAAGCAGTGGCACTCCACGAGTGCCGGTAGAAGTGAACTTGACAAATGACCCGGTGTCTGTGAGTCACGTGACTCGCACGTGAGCGATTATAAGAATTTTTCTCATCTCAAAACTCAACTCGCCTAAAGAATTTTTCACTAAAAAATCTACTTCTGACAATGTCTGAAACAAATAGCTAATCGCTTAAATGGTGGAGAAAAACATCACTTGTATTGTAATGCCATTTAACTGGGATAATCCATTTTGCGCCTACCTTGCCGCTATTCTAAGAATTTCTTAGACAATCCAATTTGTTTATAGGTTGCGTTACCATTGGTGTGAAATACTGGATAAAGTTGATCGCACACTTGTCCGCGCCGTACACGCCGCAGTAATTTTTCTATACAAAAAATATCGATGACGTCAGAAAATGAGGCTCGCTTCTGACTTCTCAGCATTTCTTCTCTGCGCCCACCATAATACCTACGTAGTACAGTCAGCGACATAAGATCAGGAATAATTGGAGATTTTATTCATTTTCATCATAATTTGTGGGTAGTGTACCTATTTTTTAACTAACAATAAAGATGCAAGGCATTAGCATCCAATTAGCGAAAAACTTAGGCCTACGTTTGTAGGTAGGTAGAATTAAATGTAGTAGGTATTAGTGTTTGTTGCCCTGATTCTTCCGGTATTGGTCGCGAAGGAACAGGAGTAAAATCACCTAGTTTTAAGACGTTTCAAAGTGATCCCAGCGGTCCTACTGAATAAATGCTTTTTGACTTTGACTTTGAGATGATTTATACAAATTTTTTGTAGTGCGCATAATAAAAGAACTTTGAAAGCGCTTAGTTCTAATAAGTGGAATATCAACCAGGTGTGGATGATAAACAGCTGTGCGTCTGAAGTCCCTGTAAAAGAACTGTGAAGGCGGAATAAGGTCGTGTAGCTCCTGGTTGTAGCCTGGGCACACTCACCGTAGTACAATCTGTAGAATTTGGGTTGTTGTTGAAGTGTTGTGTTTGCCCAAATAATTATATTATTTTCAAGGCCTTCCCTACGCATGCTCGGTATGCACGTGTTGGGTCAACGACCGACATTCCAGAAAAAAATGGCGCATCAATCAAACTGACAGCTGGCGTAGTGGGAGATTCGGAATGGCGCCGGTTTGAATCCCGGAAATTTATTATTATTATTATTAACTCATTTATTTCAGATAAAAAATCCATATAAAAACACATAAAAAATTCACACAGTCAACTAGATTCAATAAAAATAAATAACAAAATAAAAATAAATTTACAGTCAATCAATAATAAGCACAATCAAATTAAAAAACAGATTAAAATATACATAGCAAGAAAAGTTCTACTTATTTCTACATAAAAACCTTATAATAAGCACAGCTAACAACCTACTTACGAGAAGCCTAAAAGAATCTGCATCCATTTATACTGGATGGGACAGTCCGTGCGCGCAGCAATCATCTGTAGGATGCTGTTGCCGCTGCCTCGCACACGCTGGAGTAAGGAAGCGACTTTCCTGCGAATTATCGCCTGAAAACCGTCCGTGCGCGCCTCCGCGAACATCCCGGATGCGCTGCAGAAGCGAGGCAGCTGCATCATCATCCTAAAAATGTTGTTGTATTGGACTCGCAGGGAACTAGCCGCTCGACGCGTGTGATTTAACCAGAGGCTGCCCGAGTAGAAGGCCTGGCAGTAGGCCCTAAATAGCGTGATTTTAACTTCTCCCGAGCAGCGAGCAAACCTACGTATTATCATGTTTCCACGAACAGCCAGCACCATGCGCTCCCTTTCCATGTCCTCGTCATTATGCAGCTTCTCGTTGATGATATGCCCCAGATATTTAAAACTACGTACCACCTGTAGAGCATCACCGTTAATCATAATTGGTGGAACACTCTTGCCAATAATAACTCTCCCACTTTTAAAAACAAGCACTTCGCTTTTCTTGGAGTTATATTTCAGCCCGTGATCCACCGCATACGCCTCACAGATAGACACCAGCTGGCGAATCGAACCTACTGTCGGTCCCAGCAGCACCATATCGTCCGCATAACTAATGTTATTAACGGACACCCCATCAATGAAACAGCCTACATGTGTGCTGCTGAGCTCAACAATGAGTTCGTTAATATACAGGTTGAACAACAGAGGAGAGGTTATTCCACCTTGCCGAACCCCACACTCCAAACCATACGCATCAGACAACGCCCCTGCCCACTTCACTTGGTTGCTCTGACGCTTATACCAATACCTTAGAATGGAAACAACTTCTCCCGGTACACCCTCCGCCTCCAGTTTGTTCCAAAGTCTACTATACAATACTGTATCGAAGGCTCTGGACAAATCTAGGAAGCAGGCGTAAACCGGCGTCTTCCTGTCCGTATAGTACCTGACAGCCTGCTTAAGGCACAAGATTGCACTTTCCGTCGACAGCCCCGCTCTGAAGCCAAACTGAGCGTCATGCAAATTTACGTGTTTTAGAAGAATATTATTAAGCAGGCTGTCAAGAACCTTCGCCAGTATGGTCGCCAGTGAAATCGGACGATAGTTGCCTATGTCAGACACATCTCCCGTCTTACACTTAATAATAGGAACAACCATCGTTTTAGTTAACTCATCAGGTAGGTAACCGTGGCAGAGGCAAAGATTGAAAAACATGGAGAGCACCCGTGGCAAATGAACACCAGCGTATTTTAAATGCTCGACGCTTAAGCCATCGTACCCCGGGGATTTCCCTCTCTGCATTCCCTGAATGACCCTGTGCACCTGCTTGACCGAAAAGCTAACAAGTCTATCTCCCAAGATTACCTCCGCATTGCCTGACTCCATCTCAGTAGTGTCCGTTTTTTTTTAGCTCAACCAGACACCGGGAAGTCAAATTCAGCTTGCAATATTTGCCCGCGACAAAAATACAAACATTGCTAGCTAATAGTTTGTAAAAAAAAGTCAGATGAGCTGTTTAACCAGTAGCCATGTTTTATTTCTCGTTCGCTCCAGTGGGTAGCCTATTACGTCCCGTAGCCCGATTGCTGTGACCTAGATAGACCTATGCAGTGCAGTGGTCGGGATAATGACGTCTGTTTTATCGTAAACTAGAGCAGAGAAGACCTGGTTGATCAAAAGATCACTTTCTTGTGCATCAATGGATTTTGAGAACACTACCTTACGTCTACCACAAATCGATCTTTGGGGGTAGGTTAATTCCCCCAATTACTGCAGAGGGAGTACTCGCCTCATTCAAGGTCAACCCATCTAGTCCACCTACCTTGGCGCCTATTGACACGATAGAAGAAGACCTTGGGGCCTTTCGGCCGACAGTTGATGTCGGATAGTTCTATACAGGGTGTCCCAGGAACGACTGTCAAGCGAAAGTCTAGTGATGCAGCACCCTAAGGGCATCCCGAATCGCCCACATGTATGTTCATGGATTTTTTGTAGTTTAGAAAGTTATTCATGTTTTTGTGACATTTTATTTATTGAGCAGTTGCAAGACTATTTTGTCCATTTTGAGATGAATAATTAAGATAAGCTCATAATTTTTTCTCTGGTAATTAGCTAAAGTTGGGTCTCTCCAATCCAATGACTATTTACTCCAAAACTCACTCGACTGCGCCATAAAATAAAATGATGTTGCGTAAAATGAAAAATTTAAAACAATACTTTCAAAGGCATGTTCTGAGAAAAAGTCATGGAACTTTTTTATCCGAATGTATTTTTAAAATATCGCCATTTCAACAGCTATTTACCCTGTGAATTTCGTCAAAATATCTTTACGGCATCCTACCTACATTTTAATACTTACAAAGAGAAAATAATGGTATTGAGCCTGATTAAGCTTCCCTTGCTTAAAACATGATGCGGTGAACCCGATTTGTATGGTTTTGAGACCAATCAGAGTTGGCCACTGACTCATAGTCATACGAACTTACGTGCGACAAGAATGGCAGGCGATAATTATGGGGGCACGATAGGAAACCGCGAAACAAAAAGATCCCATTGACTTGAGAAACTCATTTTAAAGTTTGTTAGAAAAACCGCATTGATCTTTGATTATGTCCGATTCTGTTTATACTTATGTCCAGTCCAGAGACAGATTTTAAGTTTATCCTATTTGTATGTACGTGCGACAAGCATGGCCTACATAGCTATGGGGGCACGGCCCACCCGTTACTGGGTCGAGGGGCGGGAAATCAATATTGTGGACTTGTGGAGTCTTTTACTGTGTGATATACAGTTAATAGACATTAAGTTGCTTGTGGCCTTTACATCTATACTAGATGATGTACAGCGTCAGGGAGGCAACCTATGCCTACACTCAACGTGACGCTAGTGCCTGGGACATTGAGATGGATTAGGCCTAGCATCTAAACCAGTCTCTCAGCTTGATCGCCCTTATCCACAGGACAACGTCAATATTGTGGAGCTGACTAAGCTACGGGTTTCCTCACGATGTTTTCTAATTTTACGAAACGAAAAATCCATTGATGCTCGTCAGGGATTCGAACCCATGACCTTCGGATTGATAGTTGAGGCACAACCCCATTTGGCCAACACGACCTTTTGTAATTATACATTGGATTATAGCACTTTAAATATTCGCTGTTGATAGACGAATGCCGATGGTCACGAACGTGTAGAGGGCCTCATCGCCTGTATTCGTCTGTCATGGTCTATCCAAATAATAGTTCATTGAATAGTTCGGCAAATAGTTCGGCGAATGTGTAGGGTGGCCGTAGGTTTTTTACTTATTAGTTTTTTTTTTTAATTAGTGTCTAACTATTATTATTTACAATCTGGCGAAGTAGGCCAATGAGTAATTTGTCTCTGACATAGTTTTATAAAGAAAAATTTATTTAAGAATGTGTCCAATGGCACTTTTCTTACTGTCTCTAGTTAAAGGAAGACACTTTGTTCTTGTGTTCTTTAAAATACACTTATCACTTTAATATTTATACTACACTAAGACCCCTCGCAGACTACAGACTTTCTATCGGCCGATAGTTGAGACGGTATATACTTCGGCTCGTAATGAGTATGGAGAAATAGCCCGGCTCAACTATCGACCGATAGAAAGACTATAGTCTGCGAGGGGTCTAACTCAAACGGTTTTCTTCGTCTGAGCCTTCTCACTAAGTCCGTGTTATCGAGGAGCTGGATAGCCCCGACATTCACATGGTGATGAAGTCTTTTTTCGTGAGCTTCTGCGTATTTCTTAATAATTTTATCAACGAAGTCTATTTTAAAGAAAATAGATTTACATTGCGAGGTAGGTAGGTACATCAGCAGTGTCTAGTAGGTATGTGTGTAATAGTCGAGGTCATAACGTAATGAAACATTTCCTCTCGACAAACGATTCCGACTAGCTTCCGAAGGGGAATAAAACACTTGATTTTGAGGGACTATATTGGTTATTTATTGGCGGGTTGGTCTTGTGTGTGCGAGTTTGTTTCTGTAGTTACCGAGCTTACGCACACAGAAACAGATGCATGTATACACACAATATGAGACCAACCTTCTTGAGTCTTCTTCTTCTTCTCTCGTGTCAATGGCTTGACCTTAAATCTTTCCAGGCCAATAATTTGCGACTCTTAGGTGCTCCCCTATCCGTGGCCTTGTATACCTAAGTCCTCCCGAGTGCAGGTGGTTGGACAAAGTGGGCATGAAAGTCTACTCCTGTTCTTTTGCGACCAATACCGTGAAGAATCAGGGCAACAAACACGGTTTGTAGCCTAGCATTCTTTTAGGAGACAACGTCAATACCTACGAGGTCTGCTCGTAATTAAACAAGGGTTTACATAAAAGTTAGAATCGTTTCGATGTTTGTCTGTTGCGCCATTCGCTGGCACTTTGCACGTATTCTGCAATATGACATTGGCAGGTGGGCCAATTACTGCCGAGTTCAGTAAACAAGCGATTCTGTACCTTATGTCAAGGTCGTAGATGCTACGCTAATAATTTGGTTAGAAAAATGAGATTTCCCACGGCCAATGACTATTGTAATATGATTCAGCAAATGATTATTTATATTCCTTCTATATTCTTTATACAACAAATATTTTTAATAAATGTGATAATATTACCTACGTTTTTCAAATCGTTCAAATAAAAAGAATGGGTAGGTACTTTACTTACCTAACTATCACCAATTTACTTTAAACGAGTAGGTATAGGCCCAGATAATAAGGTTAGGTAATAAATTGCACACAGCGCCATCTAGTAGACAAAAATAAAAATAACGTTTTTCATTGTTCATAATTTTTTTTTATTTAATTACTTACTTAAAATAACTTACACACTACTCATTAAAATTACTCCTCTAGTAATTTTCGAGTATTTTTGGCTCGAGATTTTGAAATAAAACCTGTTTGTTATGTAGAAAACTATTGCCTACTTACAGAATAAAAAGAGTTTTTATGTTACCTGACAGTACCCTGGCATGGCAGACTCGATTAAAAAAAATAAAAAAATCATATTTCGAAATCGATTGTCGATTTTTTCATTCGAGTTTTCCTTCGCGGTAGACGCAGCGCGTTTCGGAAAATTTTATTCAAGAAAAAGTGATTTTCGTTTTTTCCGCGTGTGATATTATGTCGGTGCATACGATTCCATTGGTTACACCTTTTATCAGAGGCCCGAGGTTCCCATATAGAAAGAGTGAGTAGACAAAAGTTTATAGATTTTTCTTTGGACTTTTTTGTTTGATAACGATTTTAGCCCGATTGCTTAGCATTTTACACTCTTCTCGTACATCGGATCCATTACAAGTAAATACAAATTTTTGCTATTGAATTGAAAGTCAGCTGCCTGTCACTTGACAACATTTTATCGTAGTCAAATTCTCAGTGAACGAGTCAATCGCAAAATACATAGAACTAGCTTTCGCTAGCGGCTTTGGTTAGGTTAGGAAAATTTCCACAAAAAGTGAAGAAAAAAATACAATATCCAATGGTTTGTTCATATTTTCTGACCGATTTTGATAAGATTTATACCTACCACCTACTCATACTAAAACATGGAAATTATGTTGATTTTTGGTAAAATTTGTTTAATTTCTGGTTTTCATGATTAGGTAATTGAACAGTCACCGTCATTTCGCAAATTTATTAAATCTTTTATTCGGCCTCACTTAGAAAGACATTTTATTATATAGTGAAGCTGAATATGCTGCAGGGTTTCCTCACGATGATTTCCCTCACTGTTCAGAGCAATTCAATTTGAACTCGCTACCTTCGGATTGCAAGTCAAGAACTGATTCCATCGGTGCGGCTAGGTGTGCGATAATCATTATAAACAGAAGGTTTAGCTCTCTGAAGTAGTTGCACGGAACCCATTTTTGATGCCGCCTAAAAGACGAAGACAGCGTTGTATAGCTGCCTCGCTCACTCGCTTAGTTTGTTGCATCGTCCTATCTCGCCTAATCCAAACCTGCGCAATCGTTTAGTGCACCTAACTTCAGAGAGCTAAAGATTGTGCGTACTGTAATTTGCTCTTCCGCCTTCGTGAGATAAGTAGAACAACCGTATCTACATCCCAATAGGCCAATACTTACCTACTATCCTGACGCATCGACCCCAAAGTGGGTTCTGGCCTCCAACACAATCGAACGCCAGCGGTCTTGCGCCGCTTTCCAGTCTGGTGCAAGGATTTGAAGTGACCGAAGGTTTCTCCACTTCAGCCTTCCACCTATATCTGGGACGGCCGACTGGTCGACGGCACAATAAGCCAACACGGCTCTATTAGAAACCATTAGAAATTATCTCATGGATTTGTACTTGCATCGTTTGAAACGCGTGACCGCCTTGAATCGATCGTCGCGGGTGAAGGACCTTGCTTCGGGAACTGTCAAATTGGTGACAAAAAGTGTGAAATGGAGCGTTGACTGTACCTACAGTCAGCAAAGAAAGTTGATTTATTTTTAACTAGCGACCCGCCCCGGCTTCGCACGGGTGTAAATCTGATGCTAAATATTAGGGTTTAGCCAGTGTTTGCAATGTAAGCGCAAAAAATGTATTAGTAATTCACGACATCACATTTAGATACCTCTAAAATTATCAGTGTTCCTATATTATATTATGCATGTATTATACATATAAACTTTCCTCTTGAATCCCTCTAGGTATCTATTAAAAAAACCGCATCAAAATCCGTTGCGTAGTTTTAAAGATTTAAGCATACATAGGGATATAGGGACAGAGAAAGCGACTGTGTTTTATACTATGTAGTGATATAAAAAAACCTTGGAAATAAACTACGTCGTATCTTCAAATATTTTCCAAAAATTTGGTACAGATTTACCGATTTTTAAATGTTCAGATTTGTGAAAAATCAATTGTTAAATCAACCTTTGGTAGCTAACGAGATGGTTAGATTTTGTGGCAAATTTACATATTTTTGTTGCCTGTATGCTATTCTGCTAATCCTACACAGAAAGAAAAATATGGATTAGGTATTGTGTTGATTCGCGTAAATTCTTGTTTGTAGCCTTGAACATACAGGGTGTAAAAAGACGTCTACCGAAGTCGAAAGGGGTAGGTACAGCATCCCAACACAACCAAATCCAAAAGGATTTTCCGAAAAAAACATTATATCCGGAGAAAACAGCGTTTGAAGAGTATTTGCGTATATTCTGCGTACTGTTTGC
Source organism: Epirrhoe alternata (assembly GCA_963565295.1). NCBI lineage: Eukaryota > Metazoa > Arthropoda > Insecta > Lepidoptera > Geometridae > Epirrhoe > Epirrhoe alternata. The sequence goes on from OY751403.1 coordinate 4,724,930, forward strand.
GTATATTCTGGGCGCGTTGTTTTACGTAGATTGCTGGATTTTGAGTTTTAATTGCTTTTTCTTTTTTATATGAAATTATTAGGTCTTATTATGTCGTACTAGTAGTAAATAACCAAAAATAACATAGCATGACGAAGCTAAGTCAAAAAATGTTTTTGCATTTTTTTTCGCTAAATATGTTTAGAATCATGGTCTGATTGCAACACCTCAGTTTTCGGTAGCAGTCTTTTTACACCCTGTATAGTCGTGTTTTTCTTTGTAAACTTCTATCTATTTTCTTTAAAGATTTTTGTTTAAATTCCGTTTTCTTTCTTACTTTTATCCCTTAGCATCCAGACGGGTCCCTTTCGGGATCATTGTGAGATACAAACTACGCAGTTAGCAATATAGACAGTGTTAAACCCTAGAAAATGTGAAAAGATGGTTGAGCGTCAGATGTGGCCATTTTCTGTCGCGTCTGGGACGCACTGAGCTTAGCACATCGACGGGTTCCCCACTGGAGCACGTATTAATATAACTATAGTAAATTATTATAGAAAGTGTCAAATGTCTTTGGACGTGTGAAGCGCTCGTGGTCGTGCGTGATAGATCGTCGAAGTTAAGCAACATTCTGTAATGGGTGACCGCCAGTGGCATTTTCATCTGAACGCTTCCGTGCTTCGGAGGGCACGTTAAATTGTCGGCACGTCGGTCTCGGTTATTTAAGTTGTTAAGCCATGACAGGCCTAAAAACTCCGTCACCAGAGTTGGCCACTGACTCATCTACTAACTTACTTTTACTTTGGACGTGTCTCTGATTACTCCCTCAGATATCTTCATAGTAGGTAGGTAGGTATTAATATTGAATTGATATCTACCTAAGTATGTAACTAGTTGTCTAAAGTTAAATTAGGGATTCAGTCGCGATTCTGTAGGTAGGTAGTTAGTTGTGTTTTTCGGGTTTTTTTGGACGGTAGGTAGGATGTAGCGCGCTGACTTTCAATCTAAAGTTGCATGTTCGAATCCTGGCCTTATCAAGTGGAATAAATGTAGATTTTGAACTAGCTACAACGCGACCGAAGCCGCAAGCGGAAGCTAATCAGCCATATTTTCAACACATCCGTCTCACGGATAATAATTTGGTGTGATCACTTGCACTCGGTGTGCCCTGGCCCAATAAAATCGTGGCGACTCGGGATGGTGCCGATGACCTGCTTTTTGACCCCCTTTGACCCTTTTGACCCCTGGGATCAAAGGTCAACTATATACCGCGTGGTTACCGCATAGTTTTAATACTTGGAGCGATTTTTTTATCTATGGAATCTCGTCATAATCATGGTACCTATACCTATATACCTAGGCATTGTATTCATGTTGATTGATTTACGAGTAGGATACCTAGATATCAAAAAAAGATGGATAGATTTTGTGAAGATAGGATGATTCGAGTAAGAAAGGAGTGAGTGATAAGAAGACGGCTGATAGAGGGTAATGGAATAATGGAATATGTTGTACCGGGATGGATTGTGTGAAGGATGGTATGAGTAAGAAAAGAAAGGAGTGAGTGTTGAGAAATAGAGGGAAATGGAAAAATACAATATTTTTCTGATCCCAGGATCCCACGTCATTATGGGACAAGGGTAGAAAGATAATGATGTTTTTACATGTTCCATAGGTTGAAATGTTCTGAGCTCAGTTTTAACCAATTTTGCGAACTGCTGGTGGTCGTATGAAGAATGTAATGAGAGTGAATGAGGCGAAAGATACTTGTGTCAGGATCTTAGCAAATGAGAATTTGTTCTCTACCTACTCCTACGGGAAATGTTTTTTAATCTTATTTATTTTTGTAATATTTTTACTGTGCTTACCTACTTACAATTTCGGGTACAATACCTAGGTACATAGTTTTCTATTCTAGGCGGCTTACCATAAAACGTGACAAAGTTATTCCACCGAATAAATCAAGAATAACCATACATTTTGACAGTTTACACTCCGGAATAACTTTATGTCACGTTTTATGGTAAGCCGCTAGGTTTAGTTAATTAGGTACCTACCTGTATCCAATTGTCCCTTGCAAAGTACCTACCTACCTATCCCATAGTGCCTCGCCTTCGGACCAACAGGACTGTCTCTATACTTATTTTTTATGAAAATTCCTTCCCTCTTCGTTTTGTAACCACTGTCTTGGTCAACCAAATATCTGCGCTTGCTTGGCTCGCGTCCAAATAGTCTACTAATATTTCATTGTAATGTCATTGACTTGTACAATTTGTTTTGCTCAAACAAGTCTAAATCAAAGATGAGACAGTTGCGGAAGTGAAAACATAACGTGTTTGAATCAATCTGTTTTGAAAATTATTAGGTCGGGCGAGCGAAACCATAAGCGATTTTGATTTGTATGTTTCTAGTTTTTTTTATGATGAATGGGTCGGCTCTTGACCTCGAGACTTACAATGGCAAGAATGAGGTCTACGATGGAGCGAGCCTACCCAGAAGGTGCCTATTAACTCTTTGCTTAAAAACAACAGGGTCGTAGCTCAGCGGAAATACAGACGCTGGAACATGATTCCAAATTTTGGCAGTGCGCATAATAAATCAACTTTCAAAGCGCGCTGAAGTCCCTGTAAAAGAACGGTGAAGGCGGAATAAGGTCGTGTAGCTCCTGGGCACACTCACCGTAGTACAATCTGTAGAACACCGACAAACTCGCTACCTCACGACGGTGGCTCAGACTGTCGACTTTTGCTTCGGCAAGATAGTCTTCACCTATGAGCCTCTTCGCTCTGCGCTCCACCGTGTCAACTGCTAGTTATGAAGTACCTATGGATGTATGTTCATACATACAAAACATGCACCTAACTATAATACGAATGTTACCGCTAGAGGCGTCATCAACAGTGCTTCCGTGCTTCGGAGTACGGAGGGCACGTTAAATTGTCGGTCCCGGTTAGTCTTTCAAGTCAACGGAGGCCAAAAAGAGTTGGAAACTAACTCAAGTTTGTGAGCACTGATGGTCTAGTTGTACCTAGTGGCTCCACCGATCCTAAGGTCTAGTGACCAATGAGTTTATTGTTCTCAGCGTAAAAAACTCAACGACGAAGAAGAGGCAACCGGCATGCCGTGTTTACGACCTAAAAATTTCGAAAACTTCTGTCAATTGCATGAATGAGCCTCTAACGATTTCCACACTCTGGTTCGCAAGAACTACTTATGAAGACTAGTCTAATATATCTCTCGTTTGTTCCAGGCAAGTCGCCTTTCTTCCCAGGCGTGGAGGACGCCGGCGTAGCGGGCGGCGCCGCTGCCGGCTCGCCCCTCGGGCCTGAGCAGGCTCAGGATGTGGTTTCCAGACTCAGCGCAGCTGGTAAGCATCATAGTAGAAACTTACAGTAATCTGCACTAATTTACCAGTAGGTATACGGACCATACTCAAGTTGAAGTTATGACGGTATATACGTATAAGTATAACGGTTTTCGCTATTGCTTAGCTGCGTCTTTACGCGTTAAAAAGTGACATATTTGACATTAGATGCATAAATTTTCTGTCAAATATGTCACTTTGTAACTCGTTGAAACGCAGGTGGAGCAGTAGCATCACAGACCCTGACCGGACCACGCATCTCTATGGACGGACTCTCTAAGTAGGGAACTTTTAAAAGGACGGTGTCCCCTGAATGCGTGAGAATGATAGCTAAACAAGCTTCAACTGGGTTCGAAGTGTGAACTCCATTTTTATCTGTATCATGAGACCACGAGACCCACGAAGGAAGATCTTAGACCAGGTGGGTTTAGATACTATGACTTCTTAATTTCAAGCAGTTTTTGACATGAGAAACGAATCTGAAATGGCGGCGCTTATCATGATCTCTCGCTTGCACATTAGTGACTGCACTAGTGTACAAGCGAGAGAACATGATAGGTTTCTTTAATGAACCGTGTTATTCCAAATTGTCATAACCTTCCAAAACTGCCAGGCAATAAAAGTTCATGCTAACCCAGCTGATAGCAATTCATTCTTTAGCGTAATGCATCCGTGATGAAATTGTTCCGATGAATTCGTTCGTTTCTTGCAATTGGTTGCGGACTGCTGTCAGTAGAACAGCCAAGATGCGAGGCTTTGAGGCGGCATAAACTCTGTCACTAGAGTTGCCCAGTAGCTCATACGAACTTAGTTGAAATGTCTCAATATTCTGCGATTACTTAGGTGTGTAGTAATTTACACAACTGTTATGTCAACCAACAATGTGGTTTGTTATCAATACTTACAAAAATTGTTTTGTTTTATCAGTCTTTGTTAGCGCATGCTCTAATTAAGTAACTCTTTACTTTTCTACTTGCACTAAGCTAATCTTTGCCTGCTTTCTGCTGTGCTTAAAATTATGATAACCATAAAATCCACCAACAAATTTCTATTTGTTGGTGGATTTTATGGTTATCATAATTAAAACCGTACGATAAAACGGACTGCTGTAAAGTGCACTTACCTTGCATGTAATAGATCTCCCTCAGTAGAATTTAATCCTTTATAAAACCTGTATTGTGTGTAGTGAAAGACCTTTCGCCATGCTATTAGATGGTAGCCTAGGTTCACATTAGCATTTTGGTTTACATTGCTCAAGGACAGTTTTGTAAGCTACAGTTTAAACAGATCGGACAGTGACGAGTCAACTTTTTTATCTAGGATTTCACCACTTGTTCAATCTTAATTGTGTGTAGATGCACACACATGCACGTTATTTCTGTGTGCGTAAGGGAACGCTTCATGGACGAATGAGGGCTTACGCACACAAGTAAGTCTAACCCGCCTTCATGAATTAGCACAACTGTACTGGCCACTGTCTTTGACCATATGTCAACAGCCTGTCTTCCTTGCCTGTTTTGTGGATTGCGCTTGCACCAGAACGGCAACATACCGACTGACTGACCCCCCTCCCACAGAAGTATCGAACGCTTCCTCTATCCTGAAACCAGCGCCTCCGTTTCCAGGGCTGCCGATGTGTGTCAGTGCGCTTGGCTCGCCTGCCCGCTCGTCGCCCGTGTCTGCTGGCTCGGAGCATGGTGAACGGTTCAGCCGCAAGGTCTTCGTTGGTGGACTGCCTCCGGATATTGATGAGGGTAAGTGATGTCTTGTTGTATATTTAGAAATACATTTACAGGATAATGCAGCACCTACTGGTGTGCCCCTTGTGCCCTGAGACTTGCACAAGACCTCTCTTGTGCCCTTGTGCATTGAGGTCCTCACCTCAATGCTTCCACAAATAGAGCTATCAAAGTGGCCTATCATTACTCCAAGTGTATCTGATGAATCATGCATCGACACGATAAGAAGAAGAACAGGATTTGATAGCGTTTTAACCCATATATACCCAGGAGTCCGTAAACGACCACCAGAACTGAACAAGTAGTGTAATTTTCGAACTGCCGGGCATATAATATGGATTAAAATAGGTACTACCTATAGGTTTATTATGCGACCTGGGTCAGATGTACAGCTATCGATTGGAAAACTATTTGAATACTTAGTAGATACCTATGAGTACCTAAGTATTTCAGTAGTCATAAAGGACTTGAAGATCATTAATTTTCTGCTACAGCTTTTACTGTATATTTCAGGCTTCAATTATTTTCCTGTTTTCATTGAGACTTTCATTTCAATGAACAGCTCCCTGACTCTATCAGATCAGCCATATTTCTAATAACATTTTGCAACAGTCAACTTTCATAGCTAGAATCGGACTCTACATTTCAGCGTTGGCTTACATTCTATCAACCCCAAGCTTTTACAGAATCTTGGCGACGTCTACAATGTGACATTATCAACTCACTTTATAATTTCTAAGCGTTGGTACATAAATGTGAGTTTCCAAACAATATGATACGATTCGGACCAGTCCGCGGACAAAGCGAGAGAGACAGTCGGCTAATCGCGTCATCATGACCCAGATAGCGACAATGGGAATCCGACACGGCCGCCATTGATATGAGATGGGACGTTGACGTGCTCTGATAAAGCCTTTTATTAACTAGGCTATCGATTGAACTTGTTCGGCTTTAAGCCATGTATTCACTGACAAACATTTGTCTATGAACACTGTTTCACAAAAAATCCACATCATTCTGAAACACGTTAAATTGTTTTAGACACTTTTAAAATTGTTGCTGTAAACACTACACGGCTTACCTACACGGCTTACCATAGAACGTGACATAAAGTTATTCCACCGAATAAATCAAGAATAACCATACATTTTGACAGTTTACACTCCGGAATAACTTTATGTCACGTTCTATGGTAAGCCGGGTACGTGTTTCTAGAATGTTTTTATGCTCCCCGATGGAAGTGGAGAGCACCCATTGAGTTAGGATACTAGCTCAATGAGAGCACCGAAACAAAACTGTATCGCAACAGCTGTGTGGACGTGTGTAGGTATCAGTTGCTTTTAAACAACATAGCGGTAGTTTGGAATCATCATTTCCCGGCCCTTATCCCACTTTTATGTGGGGTCGGCACAACAGGTTTTCCTCTTCCACTCCGCTCTATCAGCCGTCATCTCAACACTCACTCCTTTCTTACCCATATCATCTTTCACACAGTCCATCCATCTTTTCTTTGGTCTGCCTCTTCTGCTACATTGAATAATAAATAATGCTGGACTTGAAACATGTTTATCAGTGAATACATGGCTTTATTCCTTAAACCAACAAGAATGACTGCTATGATGATGACGTCCTAGCCGTTTTCGGCCATGGCGACTGATTTTTCCTGGACAGGCATATTTAACTCTCTCTCTCTAAGTTATGTTTAGGCTTCGCTGATCTGCCCTTGATGTTCAATCTCATGAAGGAGTCTTCATTGTGTGTGTGTAGATTTTTTTATGAGTGCGTTGCGTAAACGATATTGAGCGCTCATTAGTCCATGTAGCGTTCCAACGCTTACGCGGACTATATCAACGTGCATGTTCATCTACACTGCTACTAATGTTTAACGAATGTCCTTGCTGACTACTGAAAATAATAGTAGGTACTTATTCCAAATCGTTTTCCAATCGATGACTGAACATCCGTGACCCAGGTATAAACTATCAATGTCGGCGGTTGCGAGGCAACGTTGCGCAAACATAATGACGTTATTCATTAACTGCTACTGCAAATCGCTTATTAGAACCTTTATGACATTATAGAAATGCAACAAATTATGGTCGTGCTCTATATTAATATAACACAGTTGAACAATAAAATGTTGCTTATGTCTTATACAATAGGCCTACGTGAAGCCGGGCGAATCTTTGTCGTGACATCAATTCTTTGCAGTTCACTAGAGCCTAATCTTACTTTGACGAGCCTCACTTTTGGTCAACTGACTCCCCACTGGAGCTTGACTGTTTAGTGTGGATCATCTAAAAGAAAGCGAGGCCCTTATGTCTGTTACATGCCCTGGTTCTTTACGGCATTGGTTCAATGTTTGTCCGGGTCAAACCTTGCAAGCTTTTTGGGCTTTAAAAACCTATTTCAACAAAATCTTTGTTATTCCAGATGAGATAACTTCTTCGTTCCGTCGCTTCGGACCTCTCGTGGTGGACTGGCCGCACAAGGCGGAGAGCAAAAGCTACTTCCCACCTAAAGGATACGCTTTCTTACTGTTTCAAGTGAGTATTTTGGTCAAACATCAAAACATTGTCACAAACTTGTAGATTATGCGATTTCACCATAGGTTGGTTCGAAAACGCTTTGTCAAATAATTACACGGATTTTTTAGCTTGCTGTCTCATAGTTGTCCGAGTCAGAGGTTGTGGTCACGAGCACAAGCCTTCTTGTAATACATGAAGGATTGGTAATCGGCCCTCATCAACTGCCATTTAAAGGAGTGATAACTTTTACTTGCCGAATAGCGTTAGGCAGTTGGTACCTCACTTTACCTTGAAGACTGTGAAATAATCTAACATATCCATTTCAGGACGAGAGCTCAGTAGCCGCATTGATGGAGGCTTGCATCACAGACGACGACAAACTGTATCTGTGCGTCTCATCTCCGACCATCCGCGACAAGCCCGTCCAGATCCGACCGTGGCGGCTCGCCGACGCCGATTTCGTCCTCGACGCATCAATGCCACTCGACCCCAGGAAGACTGTCTTCGTTGGCGGAGTACCACGCCCGCTCAAAGCCGGTAAGTACCACCGAAACCCCCCACGAAAACTCAGTAGACTTTTGCTATAGAGTTCCTTCGTTCCTGCAGCTTTTCGGGGACTAAAGCCGAGAAGGACTGTCTTTGTTGGGGGCGTGCCGCGTACTCTGAAAGCTGGTGAGTCTACCTAGAACGTCTAAGGTCGAACTGTCAAGGTTTGTAGCGAGGGATGAGGAGGTAAGGGCGGTGGGTGCGAGCAATCTTTGAGTTTCGGACGATGCCTTTCGGGTTATGGTTTGCGTCAAGATGAGATATTCTACCATAATGTAATTTCTGGAAATTGGTACTTTTTCTTTTTGATGGTAGCACCAGGTTGTATCACCAGATATTTTGTAGACGTAAAGATGTTCTTTTGTGAAAATCTCCAGAAAATTCATAGTTTATCTTGCCAATTGGTTTCTTGCGTACCTAAGCATTCTGCATTTAGTCAAAACGCGTCTTAAGTGCTCAGTTTAGCTACATTGCTGTGATCTACAAGCATCAAGTGTTTGTAGTTAATAATGCAGAAGCTTTCTTTGGTAAACTGTCCTGCCATGTTGATTGAAAGATTGGTCGCTCCTACTGTAAGGGATGATTTGTGCTGGATCGAATCGATAAAAGATTCCTCGGTGTGATGTTAGCTCAACCAGATTTAGCCCAGCATTGATCATTCCTTAACTGTTTTCCTTCGTTTGACAGCGGCAGAATATTGCATCCACAGTCTTAAGGACATTTTGTCCAACGGGATATTCTGTCCAACAGGACAATCTGTCCAAAAGGACACTCTGTCCAACTAGAAATAAGCCTGTAGGCAAAAATACGACGTATAAAAATTATGTTATCAACTGGTTGGTAAGTAATTTGTATCGATTTGGTATTTTGGGACAAGATTATAAAAACTGCGAATGTTATGTAAGTTGTGTGAAATCGTTTTCAAAAGCTTTTTATGATCATGGCCAAAGGGAATTGAAACAATTAAAGATGGTCGACTTTTTGCCTGTGGATGGTTGAATCTTTGAACAAAAAATGATTAGGTATCTCCTAGAGGATTAAAAAAAGACACTATTTTTATGATGAACAAATGAAATATGAGCGTGATGACTGATGAATCTGATGATTTAGGTTAATAGTTCACTGGTCATGATCATTGATATGATAACATGGGATCGCTCTGAGATAGGACTTATGCAGGCGAGCACCGATACACGAGATACGCTACGTACGCCTATTCTATGCGACCGAATTTTAAACGGCTTGATTTTCGATTGCAAAATGTAGATAACAAATAAACTGGTATTAAAGCCACCAGCTTCTGATCTGAATGTAGGTATATAGAATAAGAATATGGTCGTTTTTATTAGTCTTTCTTTAAGTAATTTGAAGGTTCAGTTAATGATTAGTATAGGATGATACGCGGGACATTGGCATATACGTAGTGATCGCGTGCACCTAAATTGGAGCAATCACACAACGCTCAAGCAGAGATTTCAAGCTTTTGATTGGTCAATTCAATAGGTACGTCAATGCCAATGTCCCACGTATCAACCTATGTTTAACAGACTGTACCTTTTGTAAGAATTCTACATTAACAATGAATGGCCGTAAATATAATAATTATTAACACAGCAATATTATTTATTAGTCAAAAATTGCCCAAGACTTTGATATTATAAACTGTCGTATTAAGAAGTATCGTAGTCGTCATATGAAACGTTGCTATGGGGAGAAACCACGTGTGTTGTGGTCACGCACGAGGGGATCTTGACCATTCTTGTAATCGTGATCACGCGTGGACTCTCCCCTGTGTCCTCCTATGACCACAACGGACCACAATGCAGATATTACACAAAAGCCTTTGCGTTCTCGTCTAAAAACAATGGCCCTTACTATTAAACTTGACATAAAGTTATGTCATGCATAACCTATAAATAATAAGGTACAAATTTTTTGTTTATGCGTGACATAACTTTATGTCAAGTTTATTTTGTAGTAGCCAATGACTATATTTTGGCTTAGATTCGAGTTCTTGTACAAAAGAATTGAAATCTTTTTTGATAGTTATCAATGTTGCTGTGGTGATTCGATAGTGAATGTTCATCGAATATAGAAAACGGCATACAATTATAAGATTAAACAAATGTGTGGTGTTGTTTGATGTTTTATGGTTAAGAATAGCGTAATGCATGAACAAATCAACTGATGCGACAAGATTAGCCGAGCAAATAAATAATTTGTAGTCTTGGTTGGTAGTCTGGTTATAGGGGCAAAAGTTGTGATTGAACTGGGTAGTCTGGTTATAGGGGCAAAAGTTGTGGTTGAACTGGGTAGTTTGGATGTAGGGGAAAAATTGTGGTTAAACAGGGCATAATTGTGCCTGAGCCACAGAAAAAATAAGTTAGAACTGGGTAGAACGTAAACAAGATCATGTGAAAACAAAAACAAAGGAAACATTATTTCAATGGACTTGTGCCTAACTACCTACTACAAAATTTAATTAACTTCACATCGCGATTTGCCAACATTTGTGTAAATAAATATCGATCGTATTTTCTAGTAAATACCTACTGTAGGTCTTGACTTACTCTTGACCACAACGGATTTGGCATTTGTTATGCCAAATCCTTCGCCATTTCGGATTTGTTTCATTATGTTAAAATTGACATGCAGCTCAAAAACTGTTACGTGTTTCAAGATCATTTGGAAAATGCCTAGAGATAGTCTATCATCAAAATACAGATAGGGGGCTAGGCTTGTAGTCAGATCATCTTGCAAACTGAGATAGGGGATAGAGCTAACTTGACGTGTTTACGGTTGATTGTTCTTGTGTTTCGCCCAGTCTCGCCTCTGTTCTGACGTGGTGTGTCTGTTTCAAGTGGAGCTGGCGATGATAATGGACCGGCTGTATGGCGGAGTCTGCTATGCCGGGATCGACACCGACCCTGAACTCAAGTATCCCAAGGTAAGGCTAATGGATATCTTTGTTCAAGGGTAAAAACAAAAATCTGCTGAGTTGATAGGTAATTTAGGTTTTAAGAGCCGTGGAAGCGTGGAAGGTCTTTAGTAATAACGGAGGCTTTTGGCCGGCCTAAAAGATCCGTCTGTATTCTCTCATTCGAGTTAACTATAGCGCTTAATTCTCTTCTATGATGACAGAAAAAAAACAGCGGCTCTAGAAGGATCCCATCGGAATCGATAATTTTGATGAGACTTTTCGTTTCTAGATGGATTCTTCTGAATTCGAGATTATTCCAATCAATGCTAATTTTATTTTTTTTAGAGCACTCGAAATATCACACAACTAGAGAATAGCTCTACCAAATGCACTGTGTGTGTCAACTAGGTATTTCCATCATCAGAAACTAATCACCGTTGTTGTACCTACTTGTACTATGTTGGCGTTGCCCGTAACTAAGTTTATAAGTTTTCTGAGCAAATTCAACTTCTAACCCGAATTAGCGTTCGTATTTGTCTCTTTTTGGCAAGCAACACAAACTTAGCAATTCTTCTAAACAAAAATCTCTTTAGAATCTGTACCGCAGTTGTTCTGAATCACCAAACTAGAGAATCGTGTCAACAATTCTGATTCTCCGAACTAAAGAACTATAATAATTTCAGGGAGCGGGTCGCGTTGCGTTTTCGAACCAGCAGTCGTACATTTCTGCGATCTCCGCGCGGTTTGTTCAGTTGCAGCACGGCGATATCGACAAGCGTGTCGAGGTAAGTGGTTCTCAGCAGGGGTAGTCTGTTTCAACTGGAAAGGTAGGATAGGTACTAAGCATTATATAAGTTGGTCACAGGGGTAGTCTGTCTTGATAGGCTAGTGGGTTGGGTACTAAGCCTCAACTAAGTTGGTCACAGGGGTAGTCTGTTTTGACTGGGTAGTGTAAAGTTAGTCTGGAGTGGGTTTACAATGGGTAGTACTTATGTTGGCCGGGTAGTTCCAGTTGGAGGGTAAGTCTCGATTGGGCAGTCTGTTTCGGCTAGATAGTACCTACCTGAGTCTCAATTAGTTGAGTCTTGGGGATGAGTGTTGCCGACTGGGTAGTGGGGTTGGATATTGAATCAAACGATCTGCATTGTTGTTAATCAATCAAGAAAACAATGGTAATCAGTGGATTGCAGAATATGATTATAGAGATACATGAATTAGGTAGAAATCGAGTAGATTGTGCTTATGAATAATAACTAAGGTAATAAAATTGGTGGGTGGGAAGAAGGCAAAAATTACAGAATACGGATGCTTCAATTCAAACTGTCTCTAGTATGATTTATCTTTTCTCACACGTTCTCCCTTCGCAGGTGAAGCCGTACGTGCTGGATGATCAGATGTGTGACGAGTGCGCCGGCGCACGCTGCGGCTCCAAGTTTGCGCCCTTCTTCTGCGCCAACGTCACTTGTCTGCAGGTACTTTACACTTATATCCAGATCCCGCACCCTGTAAGTTCGATGAGTCAGTGGCCAACTCTGGTGACGGAGTTTTTAGGCCGTCTCTGTCATGGCGACTTAATAGCCGCGACAAACAACTTAACGTGCACGAACCACGGAAGCGCGCTCAGTTGATAATGCCACTGGCGGTCATCCTTCCACTTATTGACCGTTTCGAACTTTGCTTAACTTCAACAATCTAAGAACGACTTGGCAACACTATGAGCATTTCTGCAATACCAAGGTCAGTTTGTGAACATCTATTTCCATTCCAGTACTACTGCGAGCACTGCTGGGCGACGATCCACTCGCGGCCGGGGCGCGAGTTCCACAAGCCACTCGTCAAGGAGGGCGCCGACCGCCCGCGCGCCGTGCCCTTCCGCTGGTGCTAGTGCTGACACAGGGAGTGGTCGGGCTGGGGAGTGGGGAGTGCTGCTGGGTAGGGGCGTGTTGCGTAGTGCTGGGTAGTACTGTTGGGTAGTTGGGGGGGTAATGAAGTTGGGCTGGGGAGTGCTGGGTAGATGGTGTAGTCATGCTGGGGAGTATTGGGTGAGTCTGCTGGGAAGTTTTGTAAGCCTGCTGGGGTAGAGAGTATAGTGTTCTGATGGGTAGTGTTGGAGTGGGGTGGGGAGTGTTGCCTGCCGGGGTAGGGAGATGGTAGACTGGGGAGACTTGTCTAGAACCTGCTGGGGTAGGTGTTATGATGGGGAAAGTTAACAAAGCCTGGGGTTGATTGAAGGTTGGTGTCATGCTGGAGAGTTTGAGTGAGCCAGCTCTGGGATAGGGTTATGGTGATCTGTCGAACAGGAGTGTTGTAGTTCTGGGAAATAAGGAGATGGTGTCGTGGGGTACTGGAATTGTGTAGTTCAGGTGGAAGCGTGGTCATCCTGCTGGGGGAGTGATGTATTTCTGTTGGGGTAGTGTGGGGTAGAAATTGGCAGTGAATTAAAAGAAGTAAAATGTTGGGAACTAATAATTATAGGGCAGGAAATGGGGGTTGAGGATAGGAGTGTAAAAGGTTTGGTAGTAGAAAGTGCAGCAAGGGGATTTCAAAAAAAGAAGATTAAAATACTACCCAGCCCGACCCCACTTGGTGTTATCTTGGCATTGAACCAGCGGTAATCCCCTCCCACACCGCAACAGTCTGCAAAATTGGAATACATCTCGAAATATACACTCCACTTAGTTCAATTCTCGCAAATTATATACATTTCGAGGTTGTTCCAATTCTGTACAGCAAATCACACGTCGGATTATACAATCTTGTCCAATCAGCGATGTAGTAGGAGTTTCATAGAATATTTAATTATTTTTAAGATTTTTCACTACCCTTTTCATAATATTCTAGAGTGGGTAGTCTCTGTGGCTCGGTGATTGGACGAGATTCTACTATTTTGGTAGGAAATTTCTACTAGAAAACTGGCAACACAACGGACATGACGATCGACGAAATTGGTCGAGATTTGTCGAAGTAAATTAGTAAAATTAAAATGCAACATTATCCAATGTTTAAGATTAAGCAAACTTATAGAATTCAAGTACAAGGATCGCTTAATTTTCTCCCAAAACTACATTTCCGGTGACATTCAAATCTTCGCGGTTTTTTAAGACAATGTTGCCAGTGAACATTTTTGGGAGAAAGTTAGCGCTAGCGTCGATTTAAGCAAGTATTTACCCAAAATAATTAGCTAGTTGTCCGTTTGTTTTGTCAATAGGTAGGATGTGCTGATGCAAATTGGACGAAGTCTCAGCGCGTGCTTACGAAATACATCTTTCTTAGCTTTAGGTCAAATTGACTAGAACACCTTACATTTGTGTACGCGTTTTTGAAGAGATGGTGTTGCCAGCTTGTGTCACCAAAAATGGATAAGTTACACGTGCCGTGAAATCGTCCCATTGATATCGGCACTAAACGACACCGACTCACACGACACTCGCGTGTGTAAGGTTCACATTTATACTTATACCTAGGACATAAGTGGAATGTCTGATTTCTAATTAAAAAAAAAATTACTGTACCTGTGTAGCTAGAAAGAATTTCTTACATAAATAATACCATAGATTTTTCTCCACTTGGATATTGTTGCTGGTTTTGTCCCGTTTTCGATGCTTCGATATTTTGTCGGACGAGTTTGCACGATATTAGATTACGACTCGCGGTTTGGATTTTCGGAAAGTTTGGGAGGCGGTTAGGGTTTTAGTACAAAATATTTGACAGTTACCAATCTGGCTGTAGTTTGTTTTCCTATTTTTAGTTCAAATTAAATTAATATATATGAGAATATTTTTGGAAACGCCGGGATAGTGCAATAGGATGTAGTTTAGTACGTTTTTTAGTATTTAAAAAGTATAGATAAAGGATTTAAATTAGTAAAAAGGCAAGGGGTGGTTCACGAGTGGCTTGCATTCACTTTACCCGATTTCGGAAAACAATGTTTTCCAGCATCATTCGGGCATCGCATGTTTTTTTACGTTTATTTTTCACTGTTATTTATAAATTTTTATTTTTTTATTTGTTGACTGCGTACGGACCAATGATGGCGTGATTCAAACGAGAAACGATAAAGCGAATCGATTAATTTTAATAAAAGATGGTGTTTGGAATAGAAATGTCAGATAGCGGGGTCTAATCTAACGACAGAGAACCCAAGGGAATGGCCCTGTCAATCACTCCTAATCCGAGATTTAGTTTTAGAACTTGTTTCTTATAGCTGCTGCGTAACATGCTACAAAAACCGTATGCGAGCACACGGTTGAATCCGTTATTCTTATCCGATAAAAAATATATGCCGGATGCCGATAACTTTTTTTTAAGCATGGATTCAATGCTCTTGCGTTTCTGTCATAGATCGTTTAAAAAAATGCGGTATTGCGTAGCAGCTATAAGAAAACGAGTTTTTAACTAAGCTAAAAGATATCTTAAGAAAAAAATGGCTTAGACTGTTTTAAAGTACCACGATAACCTACCTTGAAACTAACTCTAAGCTAACTTTAAGCCCCCCTTAGTATATTAGATTCGGCCCTGTAGACTTCGTATCCCGAAAGACCACGGACTTTTAATAGACTGTAGTAAAAAAGACTTGCGCGATTTTTTGATATAATTTTTTTGATTGTTTCGATGAGGTTTTTTCGTGTTGTCTCTTTTTCGAAAATTTAACATGGTGATGTAGGCTTGATAGTGCCTTGTCGTGGCGTATGTACGGTGTACCCTCCTTACCTTGGATGGATCAGATGAATGGACTGGAACAGGATGTTTTCACAAAATCAGACTAGCGGCTCTTTCGGTACAAGCGGATGTCAGTCAAGCTATTATCTATTGGCTGTATAGCTTTTAGACAGTTTATTATCTGTGGTTTTGGTTATTTTATAGGTACGAGACATTTTCTAAAAAGAAAGTGTCTTTTATCTAGTCAAGTAAGCAAACAGATTGAACTGGGTGCAAGGTTTAAAAGTAGCTTTTGAAAGTTCGGAAAATGGTTCTGTTCCGAGGAGTATTTTGTAATGTTGTCGTGTATCGTAACACAGCGATCACTGTCGACATTTTCTTCTTGGCACGCGTTTCTGTCCTGTGTAAAGTCCCGTTTTTGTAATTTTAAAATTACGTGGAAGAATGGCATCTATTAGATGAGAAAACTTTGATATGGGCAGAAAAAAGTCAGACGCAGCACAGATTATGTTAAATTACATTTTTGTGGGGTTTCATACTTTCAAGTTAACTATTGAAATTACGGGTTTATCCCATTCACATTTCTGTCCTGAGTTTACCTTAGTAGTAACAATTTTATGTAGAAATTTTTGCTGCGTGGACACGTTGTAGGACTTTTCACGGTCAACAACACTAATGTTTAAGTATTATGCAATTGTAGACAAACTTTTTAAATTATTATAATATTTTCTTAGTATTTAAATAGTATTTATAGTGAGAATCGATGGAAAAGTCTACAACGCGTTTAAGATTTAAACACACAAGCGTTTCAAGTTGAAAATTACCCGATAGAATATTTTAACACGATTGCAATTACTTACCAACAAGTTTGTGGTTTTCTAATTTATACAGTTTGATAATCTACAGAAAAACCTTAAAAACACCTTTGCTATAAAATACGGCCGTTTACACACCTAATTACTAACGAAACATTTTCACCTCGGCACTACATAATTTTAACTAAGCTTCTCGTCGTTTTTTTAAATAAATCCATTTTGATTTTGAGTGCATTTTCTTTGGTAGGGGAAAGGTGTACAAGATGATCCCCTTAAGGGAGAATGCTCCGCATTTGAAGAGTGATCAAGTTAATTCAAAAGTTTAAGCTTACGTAGTTAGCAAATTTATCTAGCTAACTTTCCTCATACTCAAAATATTTAATTTGATTTGTTTTGATACCTAGATTTCACTTTTTTTAAAACCCTACCAAAGGATCATCTTGTACACCCCGGTGTCCAAGATGATCCCTGGGGTATGGACAAGATGATCCGGGATCATCTCGCCCCCTTTTCAAGGAAAATTATAGGTTTTGTTATAATTTTATTGAAAATAAACTCTGGAGGTGCCTACAAGGTCTTAATTTAATCATTTAAGTATAAAAATAGCTTTAACATGAGATCACATAATCCAAATTAACAAAAATGTAAGGATAAGTTTCAAAGTTTACTAGGGTAAAGCACACTATTTTATACCTTTTGATTAAACTTTGGTCTTTAACATCAGGCTCTTTAAAAATCACAGTTTTCTTAGACATTAGTCACATTATTAGTTATGAGATTAATTAAAAAGTTAAACAATAAAAAAACTCAATGTACAGGTGAGTTTTTTTTTAGGCCCACTGAGGTTAACTCTGAAACCATGAGAGCTATCGAAAAGTCATGTTAGGACTTACGTGCTCAATTTTGATAAAATCATGAACTGCATAAAAAAATTTATGATTTTCGTTTTCATCAAAAATGTATCGTGGCAATTGTAGGCAAACTAAAATGTAGGATTTTTAAGTGTTCCAACTACATGAGGCCTCAAAAATAGAATGAATGTGGGATGGATGAAATGGCGACAGGTCTCTGGTGTTATATGTGATCATGCCCCTTAAACTCAAGGGGAAAATATACAAATCGATCATTAGACCTGTCGTATTGTATGGATCAGAGTGTTGGGCAACCAAAGTGACGGATGAAAGAAGAGTGCATGCGACAGAGATGAGAATGCTGAGATGGATGTGTGGAGTAACTAGAATGGACAAGATAAGGAATGAGTAAGTACATCAGGGGAAGTTTGAAAGTAGCGCCAGTGACTGACAAATTGAGAATTGGAAGGTTGGCGTGGTATGGGCATGTCATGAGGAGGGATGAAAGTCATATAACACGACGAGTGATGAGTATGAAGGTGGATGGATATACCGATAGGGGTAGGCCTAAGAAAAGATGGATGAACTGTGTGAATGCGGATATGTTAGTGAAAGGAGTGAGTTCTGATATGACGAGTGATAGATGGAAATGGAAGAAAGAAACATGTGGTGCCGACCCCACTTAGTGGGATAAGGGCAGGAAGAAGAAGAACTACATGAGGCCTATAGTTACTTTGAAGTAAATGATTTGAACGGTGTCTGTTACTGATCATATTCCTGTAGTTAAAACTCAAAAGAGAAAAAAAAATTATAACCTCAAAGGAGACGAGCCGAGTCAGAGATTGATGTATGATAGCTACTGCGGTTTTACTAACTGGGGATGATACGAGAACATAATTCGAATGAGAGTCTGTACGCGATTGTTGTCTATAGTATTTATTTGTACAGTTTTCATAAAATTTTGATCGGTTTTGGTTGACTAGAATCCTCGATAACTTTGTGATAGTTAAATAAAAAAAAGTTCTGACCATGCCATTATCATTTTCTACATCTGCTGCAACTGTCCTTAAATTTGAACAGCTCATGACTCCATCATCAGATCAGCTCGCTGTTACCATATTATTGCATTGTCACCGAGGACTCGTAGGTGTACCAAAATTCAGTTCAATCGGTCACCAGGAAGTGGGTCAAATTCAGCTTGCAAGATTTGACCCGGACAAACATACAAACATTGCTAGTTAATTAAAAGCTTTTAACATACCAACATACACTTATAAAATCAAGTGAAATAAAATATTGTAGGTACTTTAGTAAGTACAAAAAAATATTAACCTCGACAATGGCATTTCATCCATACTTTAGCCTATTTATGAGCTTGCAATAGCAAATATAGGTAGGCCTATCTACTTACACATAAAAATTAAAACCAAAAATCAGAACTCTCAATCTAGGTATTAGACAAACTACGTTTTTACCCTATGTACTAGTTGATCCGCCGGATCAACTTGTACACCCACCGACGGATCATCTCACCCCAAACACAACTTTTTAGTCTTTGTTTTATTACTTAACCTATAACGCTTCTACCATTGTAGTGCCATGCGAAAACCGTAATTGAGCAGTATACAAAGCTACAAAAACAACAATGTTTCCAATTGATTGTATACAACAAAAGTACCATACTCTCAAAGTCAACCTTACCTTAGATCAGAGGCACACAATTTTTATTTTTTCCTTTTCACGCGCACTCGCCACTCACACCGCCATTACGATTTGACTGATGCAAAGGGGGGTTGGGGGCTACAATCTACTAAAGAAAATAAATAGATAGCGTTCATAGTTTCGCCGAAACGGCCTGGGATCAACATACCCCGTGGGATCAACTTGTACACCTTTCCCCTAGGTTTTTCAATTTAGTGGCTTTCAAAATGTAAAGGTTTTTTTAAAAATTTATTGTGAGTTGTTTGTTTTCTATTTTCTTTTGAATGGTGTGCGTGCGTTTTAATTTGGTGATTCTTTTTTATGATGTTGCTCAATTATTTTGTTGATTAGTAAAAATAATAGTGCCCCCTAACTTCCTAGCTGAGATTGATGAACAGGGCGGGACGCGTGAGTGAGTTAGTATGTTGTATGGTCGCACTGTCCCATTTTGTATTTTTGTATTTTTATAAAAAACGACTAAGATTTGTGTAATTCGGAACGTGATTTTTACTTTGAGCGCAACATGTAGCCGAACGCTTGGCCGATGTTCTTGGGCAACGAGACAACGGATCTTCAAGTGTTGCAAGCTAAAAAGGTTTAATTCCTACCAAATATATGTAAACTGCTACAGACAGTATTAATAGAAGTAAAATTTCGGCATAACGGCCAGTTAAATCTTGAAGATCTGTTTGAAGCCAGCGTTTAAAAATTGGTGTTAGATTTTTATAAGGCCGAGGTGTGTTTGGGATATGTGGTTTCTCTGCGAGCGGTGGTTTTGCTTATGTACTAGTACTATACTATGCACTGAAGCTTGCGGTCATCGGTCCTCGGACCTGTCGGCTGGTCGAGTAACGAAGTTGTGGAGGAGTTAACAATGCTTGTTTAGTTGAATTTGAGGTTTCTTTGAACCTATCCCGTGTTGCTTTTTGTCCGTTTCTCTTGTTATGCTTTTTTCGGTCTCGCAGTATTTTGGTTTGGAATCTTTTTCCCGATTTAGATGATTATAGACGTTTGAAGAATAGTATTTTAGTTAGTTTGGAAGCGTATGTTCGGTTGCGACGCTGCGAGACTAGTTTGTATCGTTTAGTTTGTTAGTTTGTAGGTTGTTTTGCTCGATTCTTGTTTGCGCCTCTAGGCGTGCTCTAGTTGTTGTCTGTTACTATTGATAGTGTGCGATGCGAAGCGAGTATTTTATTTGATAGATTGTAATTTTGTCGTTTGGCATATCACTGCGTGGATGCGTCACAAGGGGCATAGCGGTGTCGTGCGATTCATCTATATGATACATTTTTTGACGTGTACTTTTTGAGATAATGTAGCTAACTTGAAATATGGTACTGATTGTTGATGTTTATTATAAAATTGCAAGTCGATGTTTCCCCCTCGTCGTTCCGAGTGATTTGTTTTGCACTTCTTCACTTGCATGTACATAGTGAATCGTTGGAACTTTTCCTAGTAAAGAAAAAATATAAAATACCGCAAAAAAAAAAAGATTTTTTACCATTTGATTCGGTGGCGGGCCGGAGTTAGAAAATTTTTGGTACGAGCGCGTTTGGCGCCGAGTCGTGCTAGATACTTAGTGAAATTATAACATAATTTTTAAAATAGCGAAAAGTAGCGCAATTCATTACCTACCTAGTTGAGTATATTGTATAATGAACTAGTACCTAAATAACTTGTAACGTTGCTAGACAATATATTAAGTTTGTAAAAAAAATTCTTGCACCGTCGTTTTGTCTGGTGATTTGATGATTCCTCACTTTTTGGGAGATTAATTTGGGACGTTCCGATCATGCCGCGGTGCATTGAATTTATTTTTGAAATAGATTTTTCTAAATGGCCGACTCTCGCTTGCGTCATGGCAACACCGAGTCGGCATTTTAATATAATTTAAATTAATTTGAAAAGATTTATATATTTTTATAGACAGTTGTTTCTTGTTGAATAGAATCAATTTTGTTGATAAATTCATGAATTAATTTTAATGAGATTTTTTTGCTACTGTTAAAACGCTCTTGGGTCTGGCGTTGCTTGGGTCCCATGCGATTTGGTCAGAACGGAAGCTTTACCCGTGAGCAAAACTATCCACTAAGCTACTGGATACTTTTGACTCTGCAAAAGAAATAGTGCTTATGGGACCCTTTGCGTGAAAGTCGGCTCGCACTTGACCGGTTTTGTATTACCTAGTGACAGCTTTAGTGAGAAATAACTAATTAAGATTAGTTTAAGCTTTCTTTTAGAATAGGCACATTCGATTTAACCCACGATACTTACGACTAGCTAGACCGAATGGCGTTTTTTATTTAAATTAATTTGTATCAATTTTCTAGATTAATTTAATGTTTTTAAAGTGTTTCTCTCCGCTTTTCTACCGGTTATAGTCCCGTTTGTTTATTAAATGCCTATGAATTATTTTAGAAGTATTGTGGAGATATTAAATGAATTTGAAACTTTCTTGTTTGTTTTTTTGCCTACCTACCTTCTTATTTATTTTTCTAGTACCTTCTAGGTATCTGTGGAGGTCATCATCACGTGTAGGTAAACCTAAGTACCTAGTAGGTAGGTGGTACATAGCTAGGTGTTGAAGCTCAATGCACATTGAATTGGCAAGCGACGCGTCAATTAGTTTCATAGCAAGCCATTCCAAACCTTATGAACAATGGTACCTACAAGATATAGAAACGCTTGTAGAATGAACCGCACGAAAGCGCTCGAGCCAGCGCGGCCCGCTAGATGGTTTCGCCGTGTACCAAAAAGGTTCAATGCTAAATCCATGGTTTCGCCAGACCTCGTTCATTCTACAAGCGTTTCTTTAACTTGTAAGTACCATTGTTCATAAGGTTTAGAATGGCTTGCTATGAAACTAATTGACGCGTCGCTTGCCAATTCAATGTGCATTGAGTCGAAGCGAATCAGCAAAGTTACGGAGTTTGTATCTTATAAATGAAAATAAAAGACTACAGTGCCACAAAATTATCTGAACGTGAGAGGCGCTGTTATCGCATTTGGTGTTGACAGAAGTTTAGTTCCACTTTTGGCCACCGGTCCAGATATGTTTGTGGCACTCTTACATACAACCCTATACAACTAAAGAAACGGGTCATGAAAGGGAGTCTTTAAGGGTCGATTCACATCTGACGGAAGATCCGTCGCGGATTATCGGTCGCGGAACGCCAGAACTGACTAAAAAATGAAAAGTTGAAGAATTGTGATTATGTGTGACAGCAGCAAAAAGGCGTCGACTCAGCATTCTGCCGTCCACTTCTATAGGCTCGCTCACTCGCACCCACTCTATGTTACCCTCGCTACCTTTTGGCGGGAGTCGCGCTACGAACAGCTAAAACAAATAAAATGTATAGAAAAACACTCGACCGTTCACACTCGACGGACTAACGTATCATCCGTCGAGTGTGAACGGTCGAGTGTTTTTCTATACATTTGTCAGTTCTGGCGTTCCGCGACCGATAATCCGCGACGGATCTTCCGTCAGATGTGAATCGACCCTAAAAGAATATTAAAAAATACAGAAGTAGGTATTCACCTGCAGTCTGTAGCTGGATTCAGCAATGGCAGTCGTTAAGCCTTTCTTCCCAGTAGCGCCACACTAAACTGTACCGGCGATACTAGTGGGAACTATCGTTGTCTTAGTACCAATAATGCAGTGTGTAATACCTACGTAGGTAAGTAGGTAATACACACTGCAAAACGAAAGAAAAGTTTAATAATAATATATAATGCTGGACAATTTCACACAGCATCATCTAGCCCCAAACTAAGCAAAGCTTGTACTATGTGAACCAGATAACTGATATACTACTTATATACTTTTTGTTTGTAAATAATAAATAAATAAAACATGATAATATGTATTTGTACATGCCTCTGACCCCCTTAGACATCTTCAAAGGGTCTGGAATATAAAGATCTGAGAGAATGTCTACCGCGCCTTGGGGATACAGTCGTGACCCTGTTTTTAAATAAAACATATAGAAGCTCACATAAAACACATAGAAAAACCCAGACCCGAGATAAATATTTGCAGATCATACAAACATTTATCGCGCGGCGGGGATCGAACCCGCAACCTTCTGCGTCTCAAGCGGGCTTTCACCCACTGCGCCACAGAGGTCGTCAAGTGTCGTCAAGTTTGATGAGGTACAAAACTGGTCCCTCTGAGCTTCACAAGTGACATGCCCAGCTGCCCAATTTCCCCATTGCTGAGTTGTATTTGAATTTCAGATATTTTGAGATTAAGTTGTAACATTGAACCGGAGAACATGTGCCCAGCTGCTCTCAGTGCCCAGTTTCCTCTGTGCACTGCTACCTCAGCGACCAGTTTCCCCAATGCCTAGCTGCTAACACTCAGTTGCCCCTTTGCTCAATTTTCCTACTAACAAGTTGTCTCAGTGCTCAGTTTCCCCTGTGCCCAGATTCCTAGTTTCCCCTTTGCCCCATTTCTCCTGCCCAGTTCCCCTCTACCTCTCAAGAACTCCTCTCTCAAAGCATCTTAACAAATCAAATCGTAAGTTTTTTCAAAATGTTTAAAAACTTTTTCCATACAATTTCTATGAACAAACCTAACAAAAGAAAAAGCTGCAAATTTGCCCCACCCTCTATAGTAACATAAAAGCTATAACTTAATAACAATAAAAAGAAGGTATTTTAATCTCAAATAGGTATTTATTATTTACAAAAATAAATTAACCTAAAAAAATATAAGTACTATAAAAATACATGAGAAATACACATCATTTTCAACAGATATAACAAAAAAAGATTTCACTTAAAAAATTTTTAGGTATCTTGTTGAACCCCAGATAATGTTACCTAGTAACTACCTAGACTACGGCTAATCTAAGCATTAATGAAATTAGTAGTTCCGATGCGCAGTAGACGCGATTTCATACAAAATTATCTACTGCGCATAGAACCGGCTCAACTTCACGAATGCCTAGATTTAAGAGTTGTAGGTCTGTAGTTGTAGGTACCTAGGTCTGTGCTAAAGCACAAATAAGTAGTCATTTGTACAGTCTGTTAGACTCAATGCACATTGAATTGGGAAGCGACGCGTCAATTAGTTTTATAGCAAGCCATTATAAACCTTATTAACAATGGTACAAGATATAGAAACGCTGTAGAATGAACAGCACGAAAGTGCTCGAGCCGACGCGGCCCGCTAGATGACCTCGTTCATTCTACAAGCGTTTCTATATCGTGTACCATTGTTCATAAGGTTTATAATAGCTTTCTATAAAACTAATTGACGCGTCGGCGTCGCTTGCCAATTCAACGTGCATTGAGCCTAACAAATTTTTACTCAGGCCCAAGAATTTAGGTGATATCTAATCAGCCCACATACAAATTAAATGTTGCTTTCCCGGTACCGCCACAATATCATCAGACTATCTGGCTGGTTGTCTACTTGGTGTTCTATGACCGTCGCGTGGCCAGGTGATATAATGATAATAAATTTTGCTGAACCATCGTCCTGCCCTTATCCCACATTACGTGGGGTCGGCACAACATGTGTTCTTCCATTCTCCTCTATCAGCCGTCATCTCAACACTCACTCCCTTCTTGTCATCACACAATACATCCATATTATTAATATCTAACATAATTCTTCTAGAGAAGCACTCTAATATTAATCTTACTCGCGTCAAACGCGCGCTTAAAAACGCCTAAATTTCTTATAAATTAGTGGCGCGTTTAAAACGCCTAATGTGTATGTGTTGTCTAATCGCGCTAATTTAGATCGAAATCAGATGATCAACACTATGTCAGTCAATGGTAACTGCTGTGAGAAATTCACGTAGTTGAAAATTGGTAGGTATTAGACACACTAGCCGAAAGTTCGGCAGCGAAAACGCGACGTAATTTTCGGCAGATTTGTCTTATGGAACTTGGAAAACACAGCGAGCGTATTCAACGGACCAATCGCCGTCGTACGTTCCGCAGATGTATAGCTCGCTACGCTTACTCGTAGATTCATGATCTAGGATGTTTGTTTTTAGTCATTTCATATTATTTAATTGATTAAAGCCAATATTTAAAGTGACGCTGGATCATAATTGACAATTTTACTTAAATAAATAATTTAAATTAAGTTCAGAAACTAATTACTAAATTCTTGTCATGATTTTAACATTTACAAAATGGTCGAGGCATCTTAACTGATCTAGGCATTTGTGAGAACATGTAGAAGCTGAGACTAAGAGCTGGTGTATTTCCCCCAATTCATGGCAAAGAGGTAGTACTAAGTACTAACCTCACTAAGGTCGACGCCATCTGGTCCACATACCTTAGGGCCTTTCAGCCGACAGATAATGTCGGATAGTTCTTTAAAGGCTAATTGCCAGGAATAATGTTACTTGCGAGATCTAGGATTCAAATCTCGTCGGTAGCGCGCCAGCGCCATCTAGCGATGAAGCGGTGAAGCTCTGAAGTAGCTAGGTCACTGTAATTGGCAACTCTTACGATGCTCTTGTAGTTCAGGCGATCGCAGTTAGAGGTCACCACAAGTTTAATCAGCCGTTCAATTAAACGCCTAGCCATTTGATTAAACGGCGCTGTTCAACTAGCTGCCTGAATTAGGCAAATGGCTTGGAGCTATTATGTTTCACTACTTGCCTAGCCAAGTCATTTCTAATATACTAATATTATAAAGAGGAAAGATTTGTTTGTTTGTTTGAAATGAATAGGCTCCGAAACTACTGGACCGATTTCAAAAATTCTGTCACCAATAGAACCCTACATTATCCCTGATGAACATAGGCTTTATTTTATCCCGGGAAAGTGAAATTTTCCCGAGTGATCGCGGGTAACACCGCGGCGGACAGCTAGTAGGTAATAAAGATAACATTATTCAATTTAAATCTCCGGCGGCATTCTCTCTGTGTTCGCTCGCCTTGGGCGTAATTTTTCACTATCCTAACATAACCTGATTTTGGTGTAGATGATCTCAGATTAAGTTAGTTGATTAGGTTATGTTAGGATAGTGAAAAACTACAGGCAAGGCTAGCGAGCGCAGCGAGTGCCGCAGAGTGTCAGAAATTGAATATGCGATGCGCTAGAAATCTATTAAAACTATTTAAACACCCTATTCAAAGAATAGCCTAAGCATCCAGCCAGCCAGTTCATTAAATGTTTGTATTTAACTAGACGGCTTACTTTACTTTTGACCTGGCCACAAGTCAACCTCATACATTTTTGTACTTTTCTAATATCGCTTTTGCCAATCAGTTGTTACAATTGTCTAGCTAGAGGCTCTGAAAGCTTTGTCACTACAGGTGGCCACTTAAAGTCATACAATTTTAGTAATAAGGCTAACTACACAAAAACACAAATGCCTAGACCTATCAACCATGGTATACAAATATAGAGTTCATTTAGACAGTCATTAAGATCATAATCGCTTATGCACTCTGTTAAGATGACTCCGTAGTGATTCCTTAGCTTTGAACTTAAGCGAGCACACATCACACGGAAACATTACATTCTTATTTGTATGTTTATTTATAACATGTTTTGCGAGTCCGTCCTTGCTCGTAAACTTCTTCTGACACTTAATGCAAGCATTCTCTTGCATCAACTGCTTTAGTTTTAAGTGACGGCGTAGACAGTAGCGGGACTTGAAAGTTACAGAGCATGTATCACATTTTGATTTGCTTCGGATCTTGTGATGGGTTTGGCAGTGCAGATCCAAGTTACTTTTCCTTGTGAACACAATTTGACAGGTGTTACATTCGAAGGTAGCAGACTTCTGCTGCGTCTCGTGGTTGGATGTCATGTGACGAAAGAAATGGCTGTTCTGGGTAAATTTTAGCCTGCAGTATTGGCAAGTGTAGATGAACTTTGAGTCTCCCTCGTCAGCTTTTATCCGTGCTGGACGCGTGATTCTTATCCTGGGACCCGTACGCGCTGGTTTCTTATTCATTTTGAAAAAGCTAAGCTCTCATGCTTTTGTGTAGCTTTTGTAAAACACGTAGGCAGTCTGGGAAAAGTTTTTTGAGTTGCTAGAAACAATAGCGACGCTTGGCGGGTAACTGAAAGTGCGTTTCGTTTTGCGACCACAGCACTACGAGTTTGTAGAGGATTTGCAACACAGATAGCGATCTATAGAGTAATTTTGTACAAACAAACAGAAACAGTAATTTAGAAACGTCAAAAACAAGAGATTTTAAAAGTGAAATCTTGTTTGATGTGATGATGACTTTGACTTGATGAATTGAATTGCTTGAAGAATGAAGGTAGCAACAGTTGGTTGAAATGCATGTTGTGCTTGCGGTTGTGATTGGTTGGTTTATCATGTGTATATGTGTGTGTTTGTTGATGAAGTGTTGCCAGCTCATAAAGAGAAAGCTCAGAGAGAAAGGTAGATGACCGCCTTTGAAGGTAGGGCCTCTAGCTCAAAGAATTAATTTAACACGTTCACTGTCCAGCCAAAATTCCGAAATTAACTGTCAAGTCCAATTTACTTTTTCATTCCTATGTACTGAGGTACTTGCCTTCATGCCACCTCAGGTCCATAAATGCTATAAAAAGGGGGAGGGAACCCTGTAACCCCCATTTTTAGAATGACCCACATGTATGTCACGAACGTACAAGCTAAAAATTCCATGGATTTAGCATTGTACCTTTGAAAAATTCAGTGACCCACTCGTATGTCATGGACGTAGGAGGTAAAAATTATAAAAAAAAATGCGTTATCTGTGGGTAGAAAAGGATTTACGGCCAGATTTACCACTCATTAGCCACCCAGAAAAAAAGTTTTGTTTGTTTTGATTACAATAACCCTACTTTTTTTCAAACTTTGTTTTTGGCAAAATCTATAGAAAGAGGTGCGCTGGTTGCTACAAAAAACTGAAAGAAAGTCGTTCAGTTGCTGATGCACGTACAAAATCAAAAAAGACTGACACACAATGCCAATTCTGCAAAAAACCTATGTGTCTTGCATGTTTTAATGAAACTCATTAGACTAATATTACTCTTAATTGGTTATTTTTAAGTTCAATGTTCAAAGTTATGTCAATCCTAAATAAATAAAAAAACTCGTTGGCTCATTGGATTTATATTTTACCTATACAATCATACATACGTCTAAGTAGAATACTAGTAAGTTTCTGTTACGTCCACGAAGTAAGAGCCCATTATGTTCGAAGTGAGCAGTGACCCACAGTTATGGCACGGACGTCTCGTTCAAACCCAAAATGACCCACATGTGGGGCATGGACAGTGAACGTGTTAATTGACCGAGCGAGCGAAGCGTCTGAGTTTCGACATTGGCCAAAAATGCTTTTGTCCTTCTGTCCGTCAGTAATCGCCTACGTCGCATTTTTCAACCGATTATGACGAAAATTGGCACACAGGTTCCTTGATTTTTTAAAAAACGATAGTCGATTGCGATTTTTGATTGGGGTGAAAATAGGGGAGAGAAGGGGGGAAGTTTGCTGTAGCGTTATTTATCGACAGATTTGAATTAAATTCATAAGGCATATTAACGACTTAATTCTACACAAGTTGTTATGAAAAAAAAACCAGAAGGGGGAGGTGAAAGGGGGGAAAGAGGATGGATGTTTGTTTATGCGTTATAAAGGACGTTTTTTCGTAAAATGTATACCTACTTATACCAATCAGACTACGCAATCCTCTCCGCCTTTACGAGACGAACCCGTTGACACCAGATTCGACCCCCTAGGACCAAAGGAACGCGAATAATCACTAAAACTTATTCCTCTCTTTTGCTTAAAAGTGTACATAGTGTGTACATAGTGTGTACATCCAACACGCGAGATTGTGTTGGATGGCACGGGCAAAGGGAGGCCTGTGCCCAGCAGTGGGCTAGATCGGGCTGTGGATGATGATGATGATGTACATAGGCATAGGTAAGCCTATTCGAAAATACAAAGCACCTAAATTTCAATTTGGTTCGCGAGGTCTACTGTTCTCACAGAACCACTAGTTTATTTATTATTAAGAGTTGGAAGAAACATTACAATGGGTACCATGGATTGAGTATGATACCTTTTATTGGTACCAATACGTTACATCTATATAAGTACTCGTAATAAAATTTATAAAAATAAAATTAATATTGCACACATGCCATTAAAGGGACAAAAATTACAGTTGGCTAATAACGATAGCAGTGTGTGCTTTCGTTACTAGATTATGTTTTGGAGAAATAAAGTTAATCATCAAAAAAGAAGCACTCATACTAATGGTTTTTTTTTATCAGCCGACTTAGCCGGACTATTTCACATGGCGCAATTTCGTGCTTCAAATTCAAACATTGAAATCTATTGAAGTCAATGACATACGGTGCCGAAGCATGGAAGCTTACTAAAGAAACTGTGCACAAAATGAGGGTCGCACAAAGGGCCATGGAGCGTGCCATGCTCGGAATATCGTTGCTCGATAGAGTCCGCAATACGGATATTCGTAAGAGGACAAAGGTAGCAGATATCGGAGACCGTATTGCGAGACTTAAGTGGCGCTGGGCAGGACACTTGGCCAGATTTGGTGATGGCAGGTGGTGTAAATCTCTGACCGAGTGGTACCCAAGAGGAAGCGCTAGGAGCCGGGGCAGACCAGCAGCCAGATGGGTGGACGACATAGAGGCCACAGAGGGAAAGACTTGGATAAGATCAGCACAGGGCCGATTGGAGTGGCGTCTGAAGGAGGAGGCTTATGTCCAGCAGTTGGCTATCATTTGAGCTGCTAATGATGATGATGAAGTCAATGTCAAAGTCAACAGTCAGTATTGTCTATGTCTGTCATTTTATTGTTGTCATGTCATGTCAATGTCATTCTCACAATCACATCACATCACAGCTGCTGATTGATGCTGATCGTTCATTCTTATTTCTTGATTGTTCGAAAATAAACAAACGGTAAGTAAAGGTGGAAATTTCGCCGTATTTAGAACCCAATTCATCTCTAAAATCATTGCAAATTCTAATTTTTTCCTTTCGCATCGACGGTTTCGACTCCAAAGGTAAATTCTCCAGAAATCATGTCTAGAAATGTCTATAAATATAGAGTTGCAATGCGGCAAGCATGGTGCGACTTTGTTTTACAAAGCGAAATAATCTCTACGCCGATAAAGCTACGCCGGCAGCTGGCTAGATTGTAATTTACCTTGGCTAGATCTTAATTCGCACTACCTACACACTTAAAAGATTGTAGTTCCTATAAAAATACAGATTATCTACCCGTAGTGGGAATCTTATCTTTTTGAAGTCATATTGTTTTTATTGGGTGTAAAAACCGAAAAATACTTATTTTAGACTTATTTCGGTACGTGCCAAACGACAATTACATAATTTTCAGTGATTTCGGCGACTAGAAGATGCCGCAAGCGCGTCGTAAGACGCCCTTCAGTGGGAAGGCGAAGAAACAACAGCTACAGAATAAAAAGCAGAAGGTTTTCTTGATGCCAAGTGAGTTAATATTATGTTATTTTCAATTTTAGATACCTACTTAGTGAAACTGTCTCAAAGTAAGTTCGTATGAGTCAGTGGCCAACTCTGGTGACGGAGTTTTTAAGCCGCCTTAAGGCCTCCGCCATGGCTTAACGACTTAAATAGCCGGGACCGACAATTTAACGTGCCCTCCGAAGCACGGAAGGACGCCTGCGACGCAAAAGGTTGCTGGTACGATCACCGCGGCGCCCATAGCCGGGACCGACAATTTAACGTGCCCTCCGAAGCACGGAAGGACGCCTGCGACGCAAAAGGTTGCTGGTACGATCACCGCGGCGCCCATAGCCGGGACCGACAATTTAACGTGCCCTCCGAAGCACGGAAGGACGCCTGCGACGCAAAAGGTTGCTGGTACGATCACCGCGGCGGGGCGCTCTAAGATGGGTGTTTCCATGTCTAATATGCATATCACATATAATATCCTAATCCTAATATCCTAATAATCCTAATCCTATTATATAATAAATCTGAAAGTTTGTGAGTATGTTTGGATGTTTGTATGTTTGTGTAACAATCACGCCTAAACCAGTGAACCGATCTGGATGAAACTTGGAATAGGCGTAGATAACCTGGAATCAAAATGTTGGTACCACGCGGGTGAAGCTGCGCGCATTAGCTAGTCACAAAAAAAAAACCGGGAGAAACCAGTAATAAAACTTTTATTTACAGCATCAACTTCTACAAACTCGTATGAAAATGTGGTAGCTATCAATTCTCAGCCCGTTCAAGGCCGCTGCAATCGATACGCACTTAAGTTCTACAGGGAGAGTGACGAAGAACTGCAAATGAAGAAAGAGGATGCTATGTAAGTAACATATGTATAATTAGGCTCGATGACTGAATTGACAACAACAAGACATAATAAACCTTATGTAAAGTCATGGACAATAAGATTTATACACTCCATACTTTTAAAATTAATATCACTCTAAAACGAATAAATGTAGGTTAAAAACAAAAAGCGGAAATTGATTTCACATTGAACTAAACGAAATCAATAAAAATACCAGAACATTGTTGGACATGTTGACCTGTACATGGGTTGAAACATTATGGAGTGTATACATCTTATTGAACGTGACTGTACAATGTAACAAGATATAGAAACGCTTGATAGACTTGGGGACCTCTGTGGCGCAGTGGGTGAAAGCCCGCTTGTGACGCCCGGCTGCGGGTTCGATCCTCGCCGCGGGATAAATGTTTGTATGATCTGCAAATATTTGTCTCGAGTCTGGGTGTTGCTTATGTATGTATTTACAAACAAAAACAAGTAGTTCATCAGTTATCTGGTTCCTGTATACAAGCTTTGCTTAGTTTGGGGCTAGATTTTTTTAAGAAGAGAGTTAATAGGCGCCTTCTGGGTAGGCTCGCTCCATCGTAGACCTTATTCTTGCGTATGTTTCGTGGTCAAGAGTCGACCCATCTATATACTAATACAAGCTGACCCGCAAAACGTTGTTTGGCTATAGAGATTGGACTTCACTTCACAGCTAGGAACAGACCAAAGTGATCGGACCTCATTTCATAGCCAGGAACGTTTTATACTACAAAACTAAATTATCGTTTTTATTTTTTTCTGTTAATTATTATTTATGTTTCTCAACGTTTAAACCTTCCCTGGACTTTCATGAATATTTCAAGGCCAACATTAACCAAATCGGTTCAGCCGTTCTCGAGTTTTAAGCAGACTAACGAACAGCAATTAATTTTTATTTATACATATAGATTATAAGAGCAAAGATTTGTTTGTTTGTATGTTTGTTTGAATTGAATAGGCTCCGAAACTACTGGACCAATTTGAAAAATTCTTTCACAATTAGAATCCTACATTATTTATTTATTTATTTATCGAAGATAGACGAGCAGCTGTTGCTGATATGTCTAT
The DNA here is from genome assembly GCA_963565295.1 of Epirrhoe alternata. NCBI lineage: Eukaryota > Metazoa > Arthropoda > Insecta > Lepidoptera > Geometridae > Epirrhoe > Epirrhoe alternata. The sequence goes on from OY751403.1 coordinate 4,757,400, forward strand.
AACACAGTGTTGAAATAGTCCCGCTTGTTCAATATTGGTGAATCTTTCTGAGCACTGATTTATTAGTTCGTAGCCAGTTGTCGAGCCTGTTCTTAAACTAGTTGACCGAAGTGGCAGTAACAGCGTCATTTGGTAGTGCATTCCAATTGTGGACCACTCTGTTGCAGATGAACATAGGCTATATTTTATCCGGGGCTATACATACATAAAGTCATGCCTCTTTCCCAAAGGGGTAGGCAGAGACCACGGATCTCCAGTCGCTACGATCCTGACACACAACTATATTTTATTATATATATATTATGTCCCTAGGAAACAACTAAACCCAGTACCAGAAAGATTGTTAGAGGTGGACCCCGCCTCCCACTTTCCTCCGGAACTGTCTTTCCCAACTCGACCCCCTTGGGACTTTAACATGACGCCGGCACAGCTCGATGCGCAGGAGCAGAGGTATTTTAAGGTAAGCTATATTTCTATTTCATTCTGGTATGTACGGTATGGAAGGTATGCTCATGCAGCGTCAGCTCACGTGGGCACGTCTTTTATGGATGACTGTCGGTTACCCAAAGCTTGCTGTGGGTAAACGGTCTGCGCTACAAAGACGTGTTCAAAATACTCCTAAATGCCTGCAACTCTTACACGACTGTATCCCCAAGGCGCGGTAGACATTCTCTCGGAGTGCCTTAGTGCCTTACCGCTCGGCCACAGAATCCCTGTTGCCGGTATCCATATTTAGGAGGATCGTCTGATCGATGCGGGTTCCCGTCGGAATCCAAAATTTTGATAAGACTTTTCATTTCTTAATGAAATACCAAGTGTGGATTAGCACTATAAAATTACAAAAAAATTATAGATTTAGCTAAAGCGACATCTCTTAGTCATTTGATTCTGAATGTAATTTCAGACAATGAGCATGAGTTCACTAGTGAACGTGTAGATGGCGCTAATCGGTGCTCAACCGAAAAATATGAGCTTATCGAATATTTGGATACTGGCAACTGGGATTCTGTGGCCGAGCGGTAAGGCACTCCGGCTTTAGGAGGATCGTCTGATCGATGCGGGTTCGAATCCCGTCGGAAATCAATATTTATCTGTTTCAATATTTTTATGTCACCAAAATACAATGACTAAGAAATACTTATTGTTGAAAACATTTTTTGGAGATGGTTTCATCAAAAACAAATTGTCAAAATTTTGATTCACCGTGAAAAATAACCCTATATTTTGATAATAATTTCCAGAACTATGTAGACAGCATTCAGGCGTCGCCACACTGGCGTGAGATGTCCTATTTCGAGCTGAATCTGGAGACTTGGCGTCAGTTGTGGAGGGTCATGGAGATGTGTGATATACTGTTGCTCATCGTTGATGTTAGATATGCTGTGAGTGTATATTTACTAGCGGCCCGCCCTGGCTTCGCACGGGTTTATACAGTGTCTTTCATTTTAAACTACACAAACTGACAGGGCTTCATTTTTGGGTTGTAAATAGACGTTTGACCGTATCAATTTAATTCCTAAGCCGATTTTAGTTTTCACTTTAAAAAGTATGTTGCATAACATTTTCGAGGAGAACAGGCGTTCTCCAATCGCAGCGCAGCAACATCACGTCACACGCTCGAATGGACTAAGTTATACAGGAAGCAACAATTAATTGAAAGGATAGTCATTATAGATTTTCTCGGGATTTTCATTTTCATTAAAAGTCATTACATAAATATTTTTTAATTTATTTGTTGAACCCAATTCCTGAATTAAGTTGGTTTAAAATGAAAGCTTTTATTTACAGAAACTAAACTACCACAATATGTACATAAAATTACAAAGTTATCAAGAATAAATTCAAAGCTCAAAGAATCAGCATTGCCATTCAGCGTGGCAATGCCGCCAGTGTTTTGGGCACGCTTCCGACTGGCAGTGACCTGGATCAGTTGAGCTATCTATAGATCGTTTTTACGACGATCCTTAGATAGCTTGACTGATTCTATTGTATTTTGTAATTTAATGTACAAATGAAAGTATATAATTAATAAATAATCGTATATTCTGAATGAAATCTTAGGTGTATTTATATTTTCAGGGTATGATGTTTCCACCGTCTCTCTACAATTACATAGTCAATGATCAGAAGAAGGATATGATTTTGGTTTTGAACAAGGTATGTAAAACATAACACATATCATCCCACTCATATAATAAATCTGAAAGTTTCTGAGTTTGTTTAGATTTTGGGTGATGATCCCCCAATCTATGGCAAAGAGGTAGTACTACTCGTACTAAGGTCGACTCCAACTGGTCCACATACCTTAGGGCCTTTCAGCCAACAGATAATGTCGGATAGTTCCATATAATGTTAATTGTGCTTGAAAACTTCATCAGTGCGTTCTAGGATCTGAATCTTTCCGTTGGAAGCGCGCCAGCGCCATCTAGTGATGAAGCGGTGAAGCTATGCAGAAGCTATGCTTGTAGATCAGGCGATCGCCGTTAGAGGTCGCCACAAGATGTTTGTATGTTTGTGTAACAATCACGCCTAAACCAGTGAACCGATTTGGATGAAACTTGGTATAGGCGTAGATAGTGACCTGGAATAGCATATTTTCAACCGGCCCCGTACCGTGTTTGTTGCCTCACGGTGGTCGCGAAGGAACAGAATAATCATATAGTTTTACTAGCGACCCGCCCCGGCTTCGCACGGGTGCAATGCTGATACTAAATTTCTCTACTATATTATGCATGTATTATGCCGGCCACCCACAATCCAGTCTACCGTCCAGTTTGCAGCGCTGCAAACTTGATCAAGTCGGCAGAACGAAGTTCTTTTTCGCTTGTCATGCACACCCATACCAATACACCGTCAAGTTTACTGGACGCCGCATCCAGTCCGCGGCAGACTGGACGGTAAACTTGATCGTGGGTGGCCGGCATTATACATATAAACCTTCCTCTTGAATCACTCTATCCATTAAAAAAAACCGCATCAAAATCCGTTGCGTAGTTTTAAAGATTTAAGCATACAGGGACAGAGAAAGCGACTTTGTTTTATACTATGTAGTGAAGACTATTCTAAATGATCCCAGCATAAATGAATAAATGATTTTGACTTTCAGATAGACTTGGTACCAGCGTCCGTTGTTTTAGCATGGCAGGAACATTTCTCTAAAACATATCCCAGTTTAAAAGTGGTATATTTCACATCTTGCCCGGGTTACAACTTAAGAGGAGCGACTAGCGATAAAGCAGGTAAATAAACTAATAAAAAATAATAAAATAAAATCATTTATTTCAGGCAACATTAGGTAGCCGTGTTGGCCGAATGGGGTTGTACCTCGACTTTCAATCCGAAGGTCGTGGGATCGAATCCCGGCCGTGCATCAATCGTTTTTGCGTTTCGTAAAATTTATATGCGCTTTAACACGAGCTCTGAACGGTGTGGAAAACCAGTTAGTATTATAGGCGGCGATGGGCTTGCAACCTGTCACGTATGGAATACTAACTTCTGCAAGATGTGGGCATGTATCAAACATACAAAGTCAAAGTCAAAGTCAAAGCCCGCTTGGGACGCAGAGGGTTGCGGGTTCGATCCCCGCGGCGGGATAAATGTTCGTATGATCTGTAAATATTTATCTCGGGGTGTTTCTGTTCATATGTATGTATTTACAAACAAAAAGTGTAAGTAGTATATCAGTTATCTGGTTCTCATAGCAAGCTTTGCTTAGTTTGGGGCTAGATGATGCTGTGTGAAATGTCCAGCATTATTTATTTTATTATTATGTTGTAGGTTTACAAGTCCGTCGCAGAAAGGGTAGGCAGAGGATGTGTGTGGAAGGTGCCACACAGCTGTTGGCCGCTTGTAAGGAGATCGTTAAAGAACAGGTGGACTTGGGACCGTGGGAGCAGAAGATTAAAGATGAAATGCAGATCGAAAGAGAAGATGATGAAGTTGAAATTGGTAAGTCACATGACTTGAAGAAAGATGATGATTTTGGTGGATTCACGAGTAGAGGTAGGCCAAAGAAAAGATGGATTGTGTGAAGGATGACATGAGTAAGAAAGGAGTGAGTGTTGAGATGACGGCTGATAGAGGAGAATGGAAGAACACATGTTGTGCCGACCCCACATAATGTGGGAAAAGGGCAGGGAGATGATGATGAAGATTGAAAGTGTGAACATCAAAAATCAGAGTGAACGAGAGAGCACATTGAGTCGGCCAATCGAAGTGCAGTGTCGCCGCAGTTATTTCGCGGACTTTTTGTAGAAGCGCTCGTGGTCGTGCTTGCTTAGTCGTTCTTGATAGATCGTAGAGCAACGTTCGAAACGGTCTGTAAGTGGATGGGTGACCGCCAGTGGCATTTTCGTCTGAGCGCTTCCGTGCTTCGGAGGGCGCGTCAAATTGTCGGTCCCGGCTATTTAAGTCGTTAAGCCATGACGGAGGCCTTTAGGCGACCTAAAAACTCCGTCACCAGAGTTGGCCACTGACTCATACGAACTTACTTACTTTTGTCGAACAAAATGAATGAAATTTCCTCTCTATTAGGCGTGTGCTCTATGCTGAAAATCATGTCTTTTTAGTTTAAAAAAATCGTAATTTTTCATTTTTCAGGTGAAACAATTATTGAAAAACCTGACACATCATACTACACTCATGAAAGATACAAAAATGGTGTCCTAACTATTGGCTGTTGTGGGCAACCAAATGTGGGCAAATCTTCACTTATGAACGCGGTTCTGGGCAAAAAGAGATTGTCGGTCTCAAAGACCCCGGGACATACTAAACACTTCCAGACGATATACACTACACCGCAGGTGAGAAAAATAGGGCATGAGAGACCCGTTTTGGTATCTAAAACCAGAAAACCCGCCTCAGTTGTTTAAAAGATATACCCTGTCTCATGTACCCAATATGAGACACTTGGGGTATATGAGACCCCATATTCTAAAAGTGCTCATAAACGGGCTAGTTTTTTGGCAATTTCTTGCTGCAATGGTATAGCCAAGTTGCCGATTATATCACCCAACTCAATACTCTCACCCAACCAAGCAATAATTGCTGCAATATTGCTGTGGAGCCCGGCGATATCGTCAAGATATATCTATGCAAATATTCAATGTGTTGCAAATGATTTATCCTATTCATTGGGTATAAGATACCCAATGATATAATATGATGCTGGGGTATCTAAGACCCAGGGGAATACTTAGCACCTTTATCACGCCTCAGGTAAGTAAATTAGCTGGGGTCTCTAAGACCCTATAGTGCGTAAAAATCGGTATGGGGTTTGAAAGACCCCTCTTACAAGTATATCTCTTGTTATTCGTTTGACCATTACAGCATCCTGAACACTGTTGCAGACAGTTACACCTCTCCTTTCTGGAAGTGCCTTGTGCGGAGAGTGATCAAATAGGGATTAGGTACCTTAATTGCTCGCTCTCGGCATACGGCTGTGTTGTGCTGTCTCTTTCTGTTATTAAATGTTTTTTACTAACCTTAGAAAATAAGCTTTTTATTTCCTGTAGGTACTACTAACAAACTATGGACCATTTTGTAGTCTGAAATAAACAAATTTTATTTATTTATTTATTTATTAGCTCAGTTGGTTAGAGCATCATCATATGGGGTTCAGAAATTCAATTTTGTAAATGTGTGTCGCAGGTTCGATTCTGCGACTGTCCCGGCCTGGTTTTCCCGTCGAGAGTGCCGCGTCCCATACAAATACTTATGGGGTCTTACCCCATAGCTCAGTTAAGAGAACCTTACACTACTATCAGGTAATTAAATAAAAAGACAATTAATAAATATTTTATCCCAACTCGACTTTCAATCCGAAGGTCGTGGGTTCAAATCCCGGGCGTGCATCGATGGATTTTGCGTTTCGTAAAATGTATATGCGCTTTCACACGAGCTCTAAATGGTGAAGGAAAATATCGTGAGGAAACCAGTTAGTATTATAGGCGGCGATGGGCTTGCAACCTGTCACGTATGGAATACTTACTTCAGGATGTGGGCATGTATCAAATATGTATTGGACGTGCCTCTGACTACCCCCAGGAATACATAAAAGATCTCAGAGAATGTCTACTGCGCCTTGTAGATCGTGACCCTGTTTTTTTGTCTATTTAACCGGGCTCTCTGGAACAGCTGAATGGATTTTAATGTGACTTTCACTGGAGGTTATGGGGTTAAATATTATTTATCTCCCTGAAATCCTGGGACACAGTCAATAAATAAATATACAATTTTTGTAATTTTATAGTTTTAATCCACACTTGGTATTTCATTAAGAAATGAAAAAGTCTTATCAAAATTTTGGATTCCGACGGGATTCGAACCCGCATCGATCAGACGATCCTCCTAAAGCCGGAGTGCCTTCGCTCGGCCACAGAACCCTACTCGTCAGAATTCAAATCTTTGATCAGCCGATTTGATTTTGAGTCCCGTTAACCGATAATATGAGCTTATCACAGATTTGAATTCTGACGAGTATAGTTCTGTTGCCGAGCGGTAAGGCACTCCAGCTTTCCGGATCGTCTGATCGATGCGGGTTCGAATCCTGTCGGAATCCAAAATTTTGATTAGACTTTCATTTCTTCTACGCTATCTACACTAATATTATAAAGAGGAAAGATTTGTTTGTTTGAAATGAATAGGCTCCGAAACTACTGGACCGATTTGAAAAATTCTTTCACCAATAGAATCCTACATTATCCCCGATGAACATAGGCTATTTTTATCCCGGGGAAGTGAAGTTTTGAGGGATCGCGGGTAACACCGCGGCGGACAGCTAGTAATGAAAGCTTTTTTTTTCAGGTACATGGCAGAAAGAATAGATCTACCTAAGCTATTGAGGCTACAACATCCAGAAAACGATGATACTTGGTCGCCGCGTGATATTTGCGATGCCTGGGCTAAGAAACGAGGATATCTCACTGCTAAAGCGGCCAGGTAACCCCAAGGATTAAGCATTTTAACCCCTAGTTTTAATGAGTTTAACTGTTTTTTTTTGTTTCAACCCCAAGGTTGAAAAAATGAAAATGTTAAAATATTTATTACAGCAAAAACAGAGTATCTTGGACTTAGGTAACTTACAATAGAAAATAATAGGAGATACATAGAATATTAGAACACTCATATTCTGCAGAGAACTTATTCTGATTCGAAGCCGTATTATTGGTTCCCTCACTAGGCAAGGCCTGTATCGAGGGAGCCTGTGTCGCAGTTTAACAATACACAGTATAAGCGCACAGCAGACATATTGTGCTAGTACAGGCATTAAATAAACGAATATTATACGTTAAACTGGCGACCCGCCCCGGCTTCGCACGGGTGTAATGCTGATGCTAAATATTAGGGTTTAGCCAGCGTTTGCAATGTAAGCGCAAAAAATGTATTAGTAATTCACGACATCACATTAGATACCACTAAAATTATCAGTGTTCCTATACTATATTATGCATGTATTATACATATAAACCTTCCTCTTGAATCACTCTATCTATTAAAAAAAACCGCATCAAAATCCGTTGCGTAGTTTTAAAAATTTAAGCATACATAGGGATATAGGGACAGAGAAAGCGACTTTGTTTTATACTATGTAGTGATAGTGATAATGTATAACAATACTTACACTAAATTTAAATATTGGATTTAATTAAATACCTGGATTTAATTACTGCGTTTCCACAATTCGAAATCTGAGGTTAATCGATTCAACCCCCAGATTTAATGGATTTAAACCCATATGTTTATCGAATAATGATAAAATGTTACGATAAATTTCAGCTCCCCTATAGATCACGACGTTGAATTGTGAAAATTAAAATCTTACTGTAACGATTTTTTACCTAAATCCAACCCCTTCTAACCGCAAGGGGTTGAAACTCCTTAAATTAAATTATTTTTTAATATTTTATCGCAGATTAGACACATATCGAGCTGCGAATAGCCTTCTTAGGATGGCGTTGGATGGAAAAATATGTTTGTGGCTTCGACCACCGGGTTTTACTGATCAAAAAGGTACATTATGATATTTTTATACTCTATTCCTTTCAATTACTTTCTAAAAAAAATAAAACAAATATAGGGTGTAAAAAGACGTCTACCGAAGCCGAAAGGGGTAGATACAGTATCCCAACACAACCAAATCCAAAAGGATTTTCCGAAAAAATCATTATATCCGGAGAAAACATCGTTTAAAGAGTACTGTTTGCGTATAAACTGGGAGCGTTGTTTTTCGTAGATTGCTGGAATTTGAGTTTTAACTGTTTTTTCGTCTATAAATGAAATTATTAGGTAGGTATGGTCTTATTATGTTGTAATAAGTAAATAATCGAAAATAACACCTACCTACCTAAGCTTACCTATTACTTAAGACGAATGTGAGTGCCTACTCAAACCTGTTAAGGTTTTCAGGCACAATATTATGATAAATATGTAGTTATTCAAGTATATAAATAAAATAAATAAATAAAATGACTAGGCTAAGTCAAAAAAACTTGCGTTTTTTTCGCTAAGTATGTTTAAATTCATGGTCTGATTGCAACCCCTCAGGTTTCGGTAGTTGTCTTTTTACACCCTGTATTTCATTTGGTTATGATGCTACAGATTTCAGATATATTCGGATTTGGGAACCGAAGCGCTCGTTGTCTAGCTTGCTTAGTCATTCTTGATAGATCGTCGAAGTTAAGCAACGTTGACCAGTAATGGGTGACCGATTTTGGCATTATCATGAGCGCTTCCGTGCTCCAGCCACGTTATGTCGGCCCTAGCTATAAAGCCATGACGGAGGCCTTAAGGCGGCCTAAAAACTCCGTCACCAGAGTTGACCACTGACTCATACGAACGTTACCTTACATATAATAATGCTACTAGACATTTCACACAGCATCATCTAGCCCCAAACTAAGCAAAGCTTGTACTATGGGAACCAGATAACTGATATACTACTTATATACTTTTTGTTTGTAAATACATATTATACATAGAAACACCCAGACCCGGGATAAATATTTGCAGATCATACTAACATTTATCCCGCGGGGATCGAACCCGCAACCTCCTGCGTCCCAAGCTTTCATCCATTGCGCCACAGAGGTGAACATAATTATCCTTTTCAGATAAATTCGAAAACTCAGACGGGTTGAAATACATAAAGTGGGTGCAAGCTTTATCCGAAGATACGGCAACATTATCCGATGTAGAATCCGGTTCGGATAAAGCGACTGATAGCGATAACGAAGAAAGCGATAGCGACAGCGACGGAGCGACAAAAGCGATGGCTAATAAATTCGCTGCTTTGCTAGATAATGATGATTAGTTTTAAGTTAATTTATTGTTGAATAAATGTATACCCAATCAAATATTTTTAGTATTATTCCTTCGATAAACGTATATGTATATAATATCAGTTTTTGGTGTAAACTTTAGGCGCTTTGGGCATTTTTGAGATGAGAATAAATTCTTCTTCGCCTCGATAAGGTCACGTGCGAGTCACGTGACTGCTCACGGACCGAGTACCGCCATCTAGTTCTGTACTCTGTAAACTTTTACGGCAATTTTTACATTTCTTAAAGCTCATTTTATAACTCAGCGGGTGAAGTCATTATCTTTCTATTGCGAACTCAGAAGGTGCCTATTAACTCTCTTCTTGAAAACAACAGGGACTTAGCTCAGTGGAAATACAGACGCGGGAAGCTGATTCCAAATTGCAGTGTGCATAATAAAAGAACTTTGAAAGCGCTTAGCTCTAATAAGTGGAATATCAACCAGGTGTGGATGATAATCAGCTGTGCGTCTGAAGTCCCTGTAAAAGAACGGTGAATATGACTTGTAAATCATGACAGGCTCTGATTGGTTGCTTGTAAGAACTTTATTTTAGTTTGACTAACGGAACAAAAGGTACACGTGGCTGAGATGCGAATGCTGAGATGGATGTGTGGAGTGACGCGAATGGACGGAGTAAGGAATGAGTACATAAGAAGAAGTGTGAAAGTGGCGCCAGTGAATGAAAAGATGAGGAGCAACAGGCTAGCATGGTATGGGCATGTAATGAGAGAAAGAATGTCATGTAACTAGAAGAGTACGTAGGTACTCTTCTAGTTACATGACAGTCTTCCTCACTCACTTCACACTCACTACTTTCTTACTCATGTCATCCTTCACACAATCCATCCATCTTTTCTTTGGCCTACCTCTACTCGTGAATCCATCAACATTCATACCAAGTAGTTGGTGTGAATGTTGACCTACCTCTACTCGTGAATCCATCAACATTCATACCAAGTAGTTGGTATGAATGTTGATGGATTCACGAGTAGAGGTAGGCCAAAGAAAAGATGGATGGATTGTGTGAAGGATGACATGAGTAAGAAAGTAGTGAGTGTTGAGATGACGGCTGATAGAGAATGGAAGAACGCATGTTGTGCCGACCCCACATAATGTGGGAAAAGGGCAGGGAGATGATGATGAATAACGAGACATTAAAATTTTTATTCGCTTATGTGCCTACTATAACGTGTGGTGTTACCTAGGATATCGCGTAGGTATAATGTGTGGTGTGTGGTGTTATATCTACGCGATCAAGTCCCGTATAAAAATTTAAATATGTCCTCAAGTCGCGAATTTAAAATGTGTGGTGTGTGGTGTTATACCTACGCGATCAAGTCCCGTATAAAAATTTAAATATGTCCTCAAGTCGCGAATTTAAAATGTGTAACGAGACAGTAGTTAAACAACACCTATGACGTTCAATAGTATTATTATGAAACAGACCAGAAGAATATACAGTTTTAATTTTAAAAGTGTTAAACCACTGACGTCAGGATTCCGTGGCCGTAAGGCACTCCGGCGTTAGGAGGATTGTCTGATCGTCGCGGGTTCGAAACCCGTCGGAATCGAAAATTTTGATATTTTCTACAGGGTGTGGCAAAATTTTACTTGTTTCAAATATGAATAGGTTAGGTATCTTATCTACGTACATAGGTACCTAACTAATGTATGTAGGTATATTTATTGTAGGTTAAATCCAAAAAACCCATTTTTTTTGTGATAAACACCTTTCAAGCAAAAAAAAAAACTAAATTGAATCGGAACCAGTATTTTTACGCCAGTAACTTCGCCAATATTAAATTACCTATGAATTAGCTTATTACCTACCGCGTATTGGAACCAATCGTCACAATTAAATAGCCATCGTATTCTGTATATTAATTTCGTAAATCAAACATACTTATTTGTCCAGCTGTTTAATATTGACATATTTTATTATATAAACTGTCATTTCGCCGAAAATAATTATAGTGGAATACAGATACTGTCTGGCCACTTAAAGTGCTAATCATGTATCAGAAAGGGTGGAGACTGGCGCTTTTAATCGTAAGTATAACCCTTTTAATGATATGACAACTTTTTAATACGCTTTTTTTAAGCAAACAGATCATATTCAATTTCAATTGGAACCTCTTTTGAATTGGTGAAATACGCAATGGAAAGTTTCGAATTTGGAATGCCCAACGGAATTTAGTTCGAATTTTGAAATGTGTTCGTGATTTATCGATGTGTACTTTCAAATGTGTTGTTAACTTTGGTGTATTTTTAAAAGTGATAGTAGTGTTATTCTGAGTGAAATAAGTGATCTTTCTAGTGACTTTTGTGAAAATGTAATTATGTATGTGTTCATCAAACTCTCTTTGGTGAATTTTAAAAGTAGAATAAACGTTTATTCTGAGTGAAATAAGTACCTAATATTTCTAGTGACTTACAAAAATGAAATTACGCATGTGATTAAAAGATGTAACGTCAGTGGAGTAAACGTAGTGGTTATTCTGAGTGAATTAAGTGATCTTTCTAGTGACTTTTGTGAAAATGTAATTATGCATGTGTTTAAGATGTGACGTCATCAAACTCTCGTGTATTTTTAAAAGTGGAACAAACGTGTTATGACTGAAATAAGTGATCTTTTTAGTGACATTTCAAACTCTCTTTGGTATATTTTTAAACTGAAACAAACGTAGTGTTATTCTGAATGAAATAAGTGATCTTTCTAGTGAAAATTTAATTACGCATGTGTTTAAGATGTGACGTCATCAAAACGTCACTGTATTGTCCTTCCTGTGGATAAGGCCGATTAAGCTGAGAGGATGGTTTAGGTGCTACAAGCCTCCATCTCAAACAATGTCCAAGGCACTGGCGTCCGTGTGTAGGCATAGGTTGCCTTAGCGCTCTGTGTCGAGCGCCGCCGTAAGCACCGCGAGGGTGCCGGGCGTGGCTGTGGGTGCCATTCCCGGGACAATGCGAGAGGGGCACCGGTGTGTTCCGTAGGAGGTCCCGGAGCCCCTTGACATGCATGGAGGCAGGCCACGCGTCAGTTTTTAGTCAGTGAGAGTCCGACATAACCCTTCCGCTGTCCCCACGGCGGTAGGGTATCCATAATGGATTTTCTGACGTTATAAAAAAAAAAGGCATAGGTTACCTTGCCTGACGCTGTATAAATAATTTGGTAAAGGGCATAGTTTGTTTGAATGATCGCACACTAGTCCACGCTGTACGCAGGCATTTTTCTTTACAAAAAATGCTGATGACGTCAGAAAATGCGGCTCGCTTCTCAGCAGCATTTTCTCTATTGAACTGTGACCGACCTGTGTGACCACTTATCTTCTAATTCAATGTCATCATTGGCCTGCCTTTCTCTTTCTCCACTCTCCTTTAGGTATCACTCGTCGTCTCTATATCCACTCCTTTCTTACCCATATCTTCTTACACACAATCCAACCAACTTTTCTTAGGTCTACCTCTACTCACATATCCATCCACATTCATTTCCATCACCCTTTTAGTTACATGTCTATTACATAATCTTCTAATTTGATGTAAATTATAAATATCTTTGCAGGTCTTTGCGGCGAATATATCTGCTGAACCTCATCGTAAGTCAATTTAATACTATTACTATTCTATATCACGAAGCTGGGTTGGACTTTGTGTGTGTGTTTGACCTCACTCTAGCCAATTGTCACCTAAAATATGTCACCTAATTGAAAAGATGGATACATATCTTTTGATCGCTGAGAAGTTCCGTAGTTCAATTGCCTTTGTCATTCTCATCGCTCGAATCGGTATTCATTCGTAACTTATCTTTTTGAACTAGATAGATAGTTAAGTTCAGTAGTCCAATCTATTGGACAACTGAACTTAACTATTGCGTTCGGCGTACGGAATGTTGCGAGCGAGAACGATGGAGGCAGACAGGCGATATATTTGACAGTCCAATATATCGCCTGTCTGCCTCCATCGTTCTCGCTCGCAACGTTCCTCTCGCTCATTTGCCGCGCTGAACTACGGAACTATATTGAACTAGTGAAGGAAGAACTAAGCGCAAAAGTAGTCCAATTGAACTATTAGTTCCGGAACTATACAAGACACCTCACTATAGTGCCTATAGTGTGGCCTATAGTGTTATCACTTCATTTGCACGGCGGGTTGGCGGCTTCATGAGAACTCACGTTTATAATGAAGTTGCCAAAAGCTGCGACATAAAGCACAAAACACTCCGTGAAGCAAAGCAAGTGGTCACGAAATGGTTAACTTCATTAAATTACGAAGAAACGGAGAAAGTCCTAGAGTTTGAAACCTAATATTATGTACCTACCATTATTACTACTTATTTTATTATATTTTATATAGATTATAAATATATATATATATATATATACATATATAAATTTTATATCTTATATGATTTACTCGTTTAACTACCTTTCCTGACCTAGCGTCACATCTCCCCTGACCTTATCGTATTAAAGTTTCCTCGATACAGGCTGCGCCTAGTGAGGAAGCTGACAGGTAATTTTCCTATTAGTTCCTCAATATCGGTAAAATAAGTTCTTTTTTGTATTTTCTGTAAACATTGTTATATTTAAGTTACCTTTTGTTACCTTGTTTTACTGAAATAAAAAATATTTTCATTTTTTTTTTTCATTTTTCACTCTGCCTGATGTTAAGCAGTAGTGAGGTCTAAGATGGAGCATGCTTACCTAGAAGGAACCTATTCACTCTTGATTTGAAGACCCCTATATTGTACTTTTCGGGAAATACAGAGCCCGGCAATTAGTTCCACTTTGGCGGTGCGTATGAAAAATGTAGACTCAAAACGCTTTGTACGAACTCTGGGAATGTCGACCATGTAGTGGCGTCTTTCCGGGTACCTGTTGGCCCGATAGAGATTCTATGTAGAGCGCACATTCCATGAAGCGTTCACAGCACACAGACACAACGTGTAGCATCCACACACACAAAGACAAACCCGCTTTTATGATAGAACAACTGTATCGCTCAAAAACAGGGCACATAGGCATGAAGTAAAAATAGTTTATCAATTGTTTATCGCTCTATATACCTATTCCAACTAGCTGTCCGTCGCGGTGTTATCCGCGTTCCCTCGGGAAAACTTCACTTTCCCGGGATAAAATATAGCCTATGTTCATCAGGGATAATGCAGGATTCTAATGGTGAAATAATTTTTCAAATCGATCCAGTAGTTTCGGAGCCTATTCAATTCAAACACACAAATCTTTTCTCTTTATAATATTAGTGTAGATGTAGTACAGATTGACGTGTAGCTTACTCGAGAGAGCAGTTGGGGTGGCCTCATACTGGCAAAAAATGGTTTGAAGCATTGAAACGAAAGAAGACGAAGACTCGTAATAGCTTTATTCAAACTTTTTTTATTCTAGCTACGCTCTCGCGGTGTGACCTGCGGTCAGGATTTTATCTTTTTTTCGGGATAAAAAGTAGCCTGTTTCCTTCCCTGGGATACAACCTTTATCCATGACAATTTTCAGCCTAATCTGTTCATAGGTTTAGGTGTGAAAAGGTAACAAACAGATAGATAGAGTTACCATTAAATAAATAAATAATGCTGGACATTTCACACAACATCATTTAGCCCCAAACTAAGCAAAGCTTGTACTATAGGAACCAGATAACTGATATACTTTTCGTATTTATAATATTAGTTTGGATATTTATTGATTCAAGCATCATTATTACATTATTAACTCTATTTTTAGGTGCACATCATAGAGTCCATATGATCGGGGAATTTATCAGTGATCCTACACCAGGTTGGTGATTGAAATCTGTACTTTAAACCTTTTGGCAGAAGGTTCATTTCACTTTCAAACTTTATTTAATGAGAAAACACGTAGGTAAATAATAATAAATAAAAATAAAAAATAATGCTGGACTTTTCACACAGCATCATCTAGCCCCAAAGTAAGCAGAGCTTGTGTTATGGGTACTAGATGACTGATATACTACTTATATACTTTTTGTTTGTAAATACATACATATTATACATAGAAACACCCAGACCCGAGACAAATATTTGTAGATCATACAAACATTGGTCCCGCCGCGGGGATCGCCAGGTAAAATGAAAGTTAGAATATTATACTACTTACCACCTTATCTGTTAAAATAATTAAGTATCTTCATCTCCCTGCCCTTTTCCCACATTATGTGTGGTCGGCACAACATGTGTTCTTCCATCCTCTATCAGCCGTCATCTCAACACTCACTCCTTTCTTACTCATGTCATCCTTCACACAATCCATCTTTTCTTTGGCCTACCTCTACTCGTGAATCAACATTCATACCAAGCACTCTCCTAGTTACATGACTTTCTTCCCTTCTCGTTACATGGCCATACCATGCTAGCCATGCTCCTCATCTTTTCATTTACACGTCTTTTATATTCATGAATATGTGTATTTTTGGCAATGGAGGAAGGAATTAAATTATTGTAATAACCTATTATGTTGAAATGGAAATGAAATAATCCTCGTGTTTTCTCATAAATCATTTAAAAGTCCCTGAATTTTTTTATTGTAGATTTCGCTTAAGCTTATCGTGCTTTTAAAATGCCTGTGCCCTGTTTTTAGGTAAAAAAAACCACTTAAATAGCCATTTTGAATTCCTGGGTATGCGTTTCGGTATGCGTATTACTTCGTTTTATTTCATATTCTTTCTATATTCGTGCTATCATTTTATATAGTTTATTTGTTTACTTTTTACAGCTAATAAACAGCAAGATAAGCACAACGAACCAAGCTTTCATAAAACTGGAAGTGATCATGACCCTAAACATTTTAATTACGAAAAACCTATCAATCAACATAGAACTACCAAAACGAACGAAAACCAACCACAGCTAAGCGAAAAACATCACAGACCAGAAAGCTACCAACATGGTGAAACGCAACATGAATACCAACATCAGAACCCGCGACATTATCCAGTTGAACAGTATCCGGGTAAACAAGAACCAGTACATGGACCAGAAAGTTACAAACATAGTGATTTCATGAAGAACCAACATGAATATCCTCAACAACAAAAGCAGAAACAACAACCACATAATCCAATTCAACATCAAGAATCACGAAAATACAAACCAGAGAATTACCAACATGGTGAAAAGCAATATGAATACCAACATCAGAACCCACGACATTATCCAGTAGAACATTATCCGGGTAAACAAGAACCAGCGCATGGACCAGAAAGTTACAAACATAGTGATTTCATGAAGAACCAACATGCACAACCTCAACAACAACAAAAGCAAAACCAAACACCACATTATCAACATAAACAAGAGCCACGAACACACACACTAGAGAATTACCAACATGGTGATAATCACAACATGCACAACCAACCACCTAATTCACCAGAAAGTTACCAACATGGTGATAATCCCAACAAAAGTCAAGGATATAACCAACATAGAGACAACAACGACCGATCTTCAGCTTACCCCGCAGCGTTTCAACCTCAAAACCATGTTATCATAAAAAAATATCCCACACACAGGA
This sequence comes from Epirrhoe alternata, assembly GCA_963565295.1. NCBI lineage: Eukaryota > Metazoa > Arthropoda > Insecta > Lepidoptera > Geometridae > Epirrhoe > Epirrhoe alternata. Next base: position 4,774,268 of record OY751403.1, read on the forward strand.
ATCCTAGTCGTGATAAGGAAAATTCACCCACTGAAGAGGACAAGATTTCTGAAGGTAATTTCTAAATTTTATGTACCTATATAATTGTAGATTTTCTATTTACTACATACAGTGTGTAAAATGACGTCTACCGAAGCCGAAAGGGGTAGGTACAGCATCCCAACACAACCAAATCCGATTTTCCGAAAAAATCATTATATCCGGAGAAAACAGCGTTTGAAGATTACTGTTTGCGTATGTACTGGGCGCGCTGTTTTACGTAGATTGTTGGATTTTGAGTTTTAATTTAACTGTTTTTTTCTTTTATAAATGAAATTATTAGAGGTAGGTATGGTTTTATTATGTACTAGCTGTGCTCCCGCGGTGTAACCCGCGGTTCCTTTGGGCTTTTTTCGGGATAAAAAGTAGCCTATGTCCGTCCCTGGGATACAACCTTTATCCATGCCAATTTTCAGCTTAATCTGTTCAGTGGTTTGGGCGTGAAAAGGTAACAAACAGACAGACAGACAGACAGATAGACAGACAGACAGACAGAGTTACTTTCACATTTATAATATTAGTATGGATGGATTTATTGGCAAAGTAAATTTTTTTTGCCTTTTTTTTAGCTTAATACGTTTAGAATCATGGTCTGATTGCAACCCCTCCGTTTTCAGTAGTCTTTTTACACCCGGTATAAGCGACTTTTACACTACGAAAAAAGTCAAGGAACAACCCCATTCAGCCCACACGGCTCAAATGCCTCTGACTACCCCTTTAGACAATCTTCAAAGGATCTGTCTCCATAGCATGACCACGGTAAAAGCAAAAGCATGTTTTCTACGACCGTAATAAAACTCAAAATCGTCTGAACGAAAATGTAATTTTCTCTATCCTATGGAGATAACGTGGTCATGGTAAGGGGGATCTAAAAGATAATGTCAATTTATTTTTAGTAGATTTTGAGAATAATTTCAATATTTACGTTTACAGAGCCTCTGTCGGAAACTATGATGTACGTGCTGGGAACTAAAGGTAAAATAAGTTTTTATAATAATTGCGTTTTTTTAACTAAATAAAACCGACTTCAATGTCTATAGGTGTGGCGTTTCCGAGGAAGAGGTTTTTTGAGTTTTACGGGAAAACTATCAATTCCTCAGGAATAGAATGTATATGGGACCATCTCGGGAGTATACAGGGTTATTTGTAAAACACCGGTAACCTCTCAGGACTGTATTACTATCATCATAAACAACAACTTTTGTTCTGACTTTTTACAAAACATAATACATTTACAAAAAAAAACATTCAAGATTACGTTTTCCTATCTAAAACATTGTCCTATCGAACACATTTCGGCCCCCGCCGCTATAACGCCGCTCCCTTCGCTTTGTACTATCGCTTTCTTTTGTTTCGCATATACTTCGTAACATTTAGAGCGTTCAATTAAATATTTTTATTTTTGTATGACAATCTAATAAAAAAAATTATGCTGAATTTTTTAAAGTCATAGAACAAAAGTTATTGTTTATGATGATAGTAATACAGTCCTGAGAGGTTACCGGTGTTTTACAAATAACCCTGTATACCCTATGAAATAAATAAATAATTTTGGAAATCGGTCCATAATTGACAGATAACGGTGAAAATACATAAAAAAGACATACAGCCGAACATAGAACCTCCTCCTTTTTCGAAGTCAGTTAAAAAAGTGTTAAAACTATTTGTTTTTTGCGACTTTGTCCGCATTGAATGCTGTTATCTCGTTTTCACAATAAGCCACTCTATAGATTATTTAAAAAAAAGTGCACGCCATGTCTTTTCCATGAGTTCAATCTAGGTAGGGTAAAAGCGGGTATCGCCGGTCAGACGACAATGCCGGTCACCCCATTATTAGAAGAATATTTGAAGTTCTATTTTATTAAAGTTGTTTAACTATACGTAAATTTTTCAATAAATGGGAGCTATTTTTGCTTAGGTGACCGGCGATACACCGGCACACACACACACACACACACCTCACATACACACACACACCACACACACACACATTCACACACAAAAGCAAACACACATTTACCTACCTAGATATTATGCTTACCTACTCACTAATTTATGATTAAGTACAATTTCCCTCTTTTTTTTATTATTCTTTTCTTCTAAACTTATTAAGTAACACATTTCTTGTATAATAAGTAATTAATTAGTTAATAAGTACCTTCATTATGTATCAAAAAACAAATTATGTTTGTTGTAAAACCAGAACTTTTGAGATTGGCTAAGGAGTCGGGCGCTGAGGCTGCTACACAGTTTCATAACTTTTGCAGTCTCTTCGTTATATTTTTGTAAACACACTGTAATAAGTTCTGAATAAATATATTTTTATCTTTATCTTTATATTTAACCCTTTTATCAAAAACTGTTCAGCGTTTTTTGTGCTTTTATTAAAACTTTTTTTTCAGGACAGGAGGAAGCAAAAGACTTGTTATATGAACTGACCGGTACTCGCAGTAAGTATATAAACTTTTTTTTACCTTTACCAAAACAGATCATTTAGACTTGATGCGCCTTACCTAGTAATTTCTGTAAATTCCTGAATAAAGTTTAATATAAGTTTTTTTGAAAAAAATATCAACAAGTACAAGCTTTTAATAGGTTACCGTGAGCTGATTGAACTCACCGATGTAAGTACAAAATTTCAACTCAATCAACCTATTTTCTGAGGAGTTCCGTTCTCCATCATCGGATCAGCTCGCATTCATCATATTTCTAAATAGTAGATGAAACTTGACCGATGTTTTGACTCAATCGGAATGACGGAAAAACGCTCGGAGTGGAGGAAAGTAGTCCAGCAGAAGGTCTGGGAGTTTGAAGACGACAGAAGGCGCGATCTGGACCGCAAACGTGACGACCTAAAACACAAACCGCCTTACAAAACTAGCTTTCATTATGAAAATGGTACCCTCACGTGCAGCCTTTGCAAACGCACGTTTACAGCGAAGATTGGGTACATCAGTCACTTTAGAGCACATCAACGAAGCTCTTCCGTCTAAAAGCATGGTCAGTCGCCAAGGCCGAAATCGGCCAGGAAGAAATAATAATAATAATATAATAACCTATTATCTGAGGAGTTCCATTCTCCATCATCAGATCAGCTCGCTGTCAACATTTTTAAAAATATTAGATGATACTTAATCTAGGTACGAACCGAGTTTTAACTCAATCGGCCTATTTTCTGAGGAGTTCCGTGGAACAGCTCATGACTCCATCATCAGATCAGCTGTTACCATATTATTGCATTGTCACCGAGGACTCATAAGTGTACCACAATTCAGCTCAATCGGACACCGGGAACTGGGTCAAATTAAGCTTGCAAGATTTGACCCGGACAAACATATACAGGGTGTAAAAAGACGTCTACCGAAGCCGAAAGGGGTAGCATTCCAACACAAAACCAAATCCAAAAGGATTTTCCGAAAAAGTCATTACCTATATCCAGAGAAAACAGCGTTTGAAGAGCGTATGTTCGGGTGCATTTTTATACGTAGGTTGCTGGATTTTGAGTTTAAACTGTTTTTTTCTTTTATAAATGAAATTATTAGGTAGTATTATGTTGCACTAGTAGTAGGTAAATAACCGAAAATAACATAAAATGACTTAGCTAAGTCAAATTTTTATTTTCGTTATTTTTCGATAAATATGTTTAGAATCATGGTCTGATTGCAACCCGATATTTGTCGATTTTCGACTTTCGATAGTTGTCTTTTTACACCCTGTATACAAACATTGCAAGTTAATTAAAAGCTTTTAATGAAAGACCCTTTATTAGTACCTAAGTACCTATTGCGCATGCACAAATAGTGCGAAGCCAGGAAAAAAAAAAAAAAAAAAGTACCTATTGAGATCATAGAGTATAGGTTATACTTATATCGAATTAATTTGCAAAAACACGCTTCCGTGCGCAATGAACTGTACAAACATACCTAATTAATAAAGAAGTATTTATTACAATATTGATTCAGTTGGTACAGAGGTTACTTCAAGCTAATTTAAGTAACTGTCGTGGTAACACAAAACACTACAGAAAAACTATTGAGAATTCGTTTTTTAAATTATGTATTTTACAAGCGCTCGTGGTCGTGCTTGCTTAGTCGTTCTTGATCGTCGAAGTTGAGCAACGTTCTAAACGGTCTGTATGGATGGGTGACCGCCAGTGGCATTTTCATCTGAGCGCTTCCGTGCTTCGGAGGGCACGTTAAATTGTCGGTCCCGGCTATCTAAGTCGTTATGACGGAGGCCTTAAGGCGGCCTTAAAACTCTGTCACCAGAGTTGGCCACTGCCTCATACGAACTTACAAGCCGTGTTGCCCGAATGGGGTTGTGCCTCGACTTGCAATCCGAAGGTCGTGGGTTTGAATACCGGCCGTGCGGGGATTTTCGTTTCGTAAAAATATGCTTGAACATGAGCTCTTAACGGTGAAGGAAAACATCGTGAGGAAACCCGCAGCTTAGTCAGCTCCACACGTATTGACGTCGTCTTTCCTTTGGGCAAGGTTGATTAAGCTAAGAGGATAGTTTAGGTGCTACAAGCCTCCATCACAAACAATGTCCCAGGCACTAGCGTCCCGTTCAGTGTAGGCATAGGTTGCCTCCTGACGCTGTATGAATCATCTAATATAGATGTACTTTAAAGTTTTTTTTTAATAACTTGCATTTTATTTTACGTAGTACCTACTTACCTATTGATTTTGACGTGACAACGTCTTATAATTCGATAGAGCCGGCTACACGCACGAAAAAATGCGGCGTTACCTCGGCGTTACCTGAGGCGTTCCATGTAAGGCTTGAAGTGCAAGCGAGAGCGCGGAACGAGCGACAAAGTAGCACAAACGTTGTCACGTTCAACTATCGTCAGTAAACCGACTTTACAGACAACCAATGTTTTTTTTTTAATTTTCAGATGAAGGCGAAGCTGTTAAATATGTTCAGACCTTGACACAAATTGAAAGTGAGTTAAGGATTAATATTATTTAATAAATAATTTTTTCACACCAGTCGCTCGAAAACCTTAGTGTAAAAGACAAAGTAACTCATTTCTCCCTCCTAAAAAACAAAATGGCCGGCGGGAATAAAGTAATCTCGGGATCTCATTTCTCCCTATGAACCTCATGTACCTAAACAGATTAGTAATGAGATTTGAATTTCGAACTTCAACATTTCTATAAAAAAATGTACTATTGACTCCACACCAAATAGAACTTATACGAAAAAAATAGAAAAAATTAGGCAACTAATCTTTTTCTTCCGAATTGATTTTTGATGTTTCTATGAAAATGTTTACCATAGAGACCTGCACCAAGTAGAATTTATTCAAATATAAGGAAAAAGTGTGGTTAATGCCTCCAAACTATTGAGCGATCTAATGTTGTTGCATATTAATGCTAAAACATTGAGAATAAAAGAATAGATTCTTATTATTCTACTAAAAACCTGTTCATTAGATTTGCTTGCTATTTTCTGGGTGTATGTACCTATTCACTATTTTTCTCGCAGTACCTATGTGTGAAAAGCAGAGTATTCACCTCGGGGTTAAAGCTGTCTTAGTCTTGGTCGCTTTTGAATCCCTCGCTGTCTCAGGATTATAGTCATTAACTCCCTCGTTTCACTCGGGAGTTAACTATAACACCCTCGCTCTCTCTCGGGAGTTAACTAAAGAATCCTTCGATGCGCTTGGGATTCAATATGGCGCCCGTGACATAATACACTGCTTTATCCCCTTGGTGAATAATCTACTATTAATATAGTTAATTATTGTTCTCTGTTGTGTATGTGCTCGATATGGGTACTATATGACTGTACTTATATACTTTTTGTTTGTAAATACATACATGTTATTCATAAAACACCCAGATCCGAGACAAATATTTGTAGATCATACAAATTGGTCCCGCGGCGCCGAACCTGCAACCTTCTGCGCAGGCGCACAGGTCGACATTTGATTGTATATTTTGTCCAGGTCCGGAGATGGTCTACCAATTCATGAGGAAATGTCGTGGATCAAGAAACTGGCGTTTTGTTATAGATTTCATAGACACATTGCAAGGAGAAACAAGTGAGTTTTTATTAGCTTCAACCTCCTTTAATTTTAAATTTGTTAAGTTTAATTATTTTTGTTTTTATTATTATTATTATTTTAGTCATTTGTGTCCCACTGCTGGGCAAAGACCTCCCCCCTTTCCCTCCACACATCACGATCTTGAGCAGAATCCATCCACTCCGGCAAGAATTGGTCGAGCTCATCCCGCCATCTCCGTCTCGGTCTGCCGCGTCGCCTTCTCGCTGGGTCGGGGCGCCACTCGGTGGCTACCTTCGCCCACAGCTCACTTGGCATGCGACAGACGTGACCAGCCCAGTCCCACTTCAGTTTGGCGGACTTAAGAGCTACATCAGCGATTTGAGTCTGTGAGCGTAGCGTCGTGTTGCGGATTCGATCCGTGAGCTTGACACCTAGGATGCTACGCTCCATCGCACGTTGGACATCCATCGCACAATTTTTGATTTAGTTGATTTTATTTTTCTCTGTTTTGTTCTTTACTTAAGATATTTAGCTGTTGTCCGTTTCAATTATTGTAAACTGTGCATGCCTGTTATTGGTGTACATTCAATAAAAAGTAAAATTTAAAAAAAATCCTCCGACAGATCGTCATGGTTACCTTACCATATACTTTACTAGCTTCTGCGCGCGGCTTCGCCTGCGTGGAACCAACATTTTGAATAGCCTTTATGCTATTCCAGGTCACTATCTACGCCTATTCCAAGTTTCATCCAAATCGGTTCACTGGTTTAGGCGTGATTGATACACAAACATACAGACATCCAAATATCAACAACTCACAAACTTTCCGCTTAATTATATGAGTGGGATATCATTGAAGTAACTTGGTACCAAATTTCGAATCGATTGGACATAAGGAAGTTAGTCCTCATCAACTACAAAAGAGGATGATCTTCAAACGGCTGAACAGATTTTCATGAAACATGGCTAAGAACGATCGGGATAAAATTATCTATGACACAAAAAAAAAGAAACGAAAATCGGTTCATTCGTTTGGGAGCTACGATACCACAGACAGATACACAGACACGTTAAACTTATAACACCCCTCTTTTCGCGTCGGGGGCTAAAATAATTTGACCAACAATGTTGCAAATAAATAAATAATTTGCAATCGATTGCTGATCGCTCTTTGATTGCTAGCGGAACTAGCGCTAGCTAAGTAGCAAAAACTGGAACTGTATGGTTACACTTTAGTTCCAGCGATTGCTACTTTATCGCAGTGGCGCTAGTTCCAATGAGCGATCAGCAATCGATTGCAAATTAACATGCTTTACTTTTTAAATAGTCTCTGACGGCATGAACCTTTTCGGATGTCCTAAATAAAAATCTTTGAATGTCTACCGCGCTAAGTAATCTAAATATTTCTTCTTTTTTCAGATATAAAAGCAATTATTGATCTTTTACGAGGGCTAACAAATGAAGCAGGTATGTAAAGAACAGGAGTTACATTACGAAATGAAAAGTCTTATCAAAATTTTGGATTCCGACGGGATTCGAACCCGCATCGATCAGACGATCCTCCTAAAGCCGGAGTGCCTTACCGCTCGGCCACAGAATCCCTTGCTGCCGGTGTCCATATCTTGGATAAGCTCATATTTTTCGGTTGAGCACCGATTAGCGCCATCTACACGTTCACTAGTGAACTTATGCTCATTGTCTGAAATTACATTCAGAATCTAATCTAAGAGATGTCGCTTTAGCTAAATCTATAATTTCTGTAGTGTGGATCAGCACTATAAAACAATTACAGAAATTATAGGATGAGTAACATTAGTTATAAGACTATTCTAAGTGATCCCAGCGGTCCTGAATAAATGCTTTTTGACTTTGACTTTCACCCATATATTTAATCGTAATCTCTACTCCCACTCAACGTCCAAGTGCATTTCGGTATGCTTGGTGATGACCAAGCTTATTTAAGTAACTGTCGTGGTAATACAAAACACTACAGAAAAACTATTGAGAATTCGTTTTTAAAGGATGTATTTTAGAAACGCTTGCTTAGTCGTTCTTGATCGTCGAAGTTAAGCAACGTTCTAAACGGTCTGTAAGTGGATGGGTGCCAGTGGCATTTTCATCTGAGCGCTTCCGTGCTTCGGAGGGCACGTTAAATTGTCGGTCACGGCTATTTAAGTCGTTAAGCCATGACGGAGGCCTTAAGGCGGCCTAAAAACTCCGTCACCAAGTTGGCCACTGACTCATACGAACTTAATACTTTTCATTCATTTCAGCGGTTTTCAAAGCCTTTAAACTTCTTCAGCCGTTAACAGGACATGCTGATTTTGACGCCATTTTTGAAACCCTCCAAAAAATGTCCGGAGAAAAATGTAAGTCAATTTTTTCAATAGTTAAACAGAATTTCTGCAAGGTGTGGGCGTGTATCAAATATGTATAAAAGTAAAGTAAAAATGTGATTTATTGACATAAAAAAAATTGTTACATATTGTTTTGAATCCATAGTTATATCCATGTATTGGACATGCGTCTTACTGCCCTTAGGCTCGATGCACATTGAATTGGCAAGCGACGCGTCAATCAGAATGAACGAGTGGCGAAGCCATCTAACGGGCCGGGCTGGCTCGAGCACTTTCGTGCGGTTCATTCTACAAGCGTTTCTATATCTTGTAACGTTGTTCATAACGTTTATAATGGTGCGCTATAAAACTAATTGACGCGTCGCTTGCCAATTTCATCTGCATTGAGCGTTATAGTTCAGGCGATATAGGATATTGGTCGTCACACAGGTTGTGCTCTTTGTTTTTTTTTATATTATGTAGGTACTACTAACTCATGTTTCTCTTTTCAGACACATACGAATTATGTGATTATTTCAAGCACAAAACAATCAATCCTATGGATGGTAAGCAAGCTTTATAAAGTTTTAAAAAATACTGAAACACAAACAAGCTTATTCCGCCTTCGCCGTTCTTTTACAGGGACTTCAGACGCACAGCTCACTATCATCCTCACCTGGTTTATATTCCACTTATTAGAACTAAGCGCTTTCAAAGTTCTTTTATTATCTATCTATCTAATCAGCCCGGTTGCACCCACTGCTGGGTATAGGCCTCCTCTTTATTACGCCACTCTGTTCGGTCCTGCGCAGTCTTTTCCCACGCCTTCCCAGTCATTACATTCCATGTCATTACTCAATTTTATTATGCGCACTGCAAAAATGTGGAATCAGCTTCCCGCGTCTGTATTTCCGCTGAGCTACGACCCTGTTGTTTTTAAGAAGAGAGTTAATAAGCACCTTCTGGGTAGGCTCGCTCTATCGTAGACCTCATTCTTGCCTATGTAAGTTTCGAGGTCGAAAGTCGACCTAGGTATTCATCATAAAAAAAAGCTTTTTGCATTTTTTATTTCTCTGTTTGTCCGAGACAATCTCTGGTACAGCTAACTCGATTTTAATGAGACTTTCACAGAGGAGCTTGTCGGATAACATAAAGGCTCTTGATCCCGAAATACCCATGGGATCGGAAAACCGGGCAAACCGGGAAAACTAATGAGCCCAGCGAATTAAGTCACGGGCACAGCTAGTCTACACTAAAATTAAAAAGAGGAAAGAGTTGTAGGAAAAATTGGTTTGTTTGTTTGGATTGAATAGGCACCGAAACTACTGGATCAATTTGAAAAAATATTTTACCATTAGAATCCTGCATTATCCCTGATGAACATAGGCTATATTTTATCCCGAGAAAGTGAAGTTTTTTTTTTATCCCGAGAAAGGAGAAAGGGATCGTGGGTAACACCGCGACGGACATCTAGCAATATAATAATTTGTTACTCCAGGAATAGCAGGAGTAACACAGGAGGTGCAAGATATGACAGGTGGGCTTGGTCCCGCTGAATTCCTAAAGGTTCTACGCGCTACCCAGCCTGAAATCGGTGAGTTGCTTAGAATTCGGTGAGTAGGAAAACGATAAAGTTAGGACAGTTGAGTAGTTCACCAGCATGGGAGTTGGGTGAGTAGGGTGCCACACAGCCTGAAATCAGTGAGTGGCTTAGGTTTCGGTGAGTAGGATGGAGTATGAGTAGTGTTGGGGGTGAGTAGGAAAAAAAGATACTGAGGATCAGATTCGGTGAGTAATGAGAAGCGCGCCTGGACTTGGCGATTCCGGAATTACTAATCCAAGTGGATAGTGGAAGTTAGTGTTTGGGGTCCGTAAATAGAATATAGTCAGTGTCAACGAGTACTCCACACTCAGGGCCTGTTTAACCCTTAGGCTAATTAGGCTGCAGCCTAGGGCGCGAGGATCGGGGGGGCGCGATGAAATCGTATATTCGCAAGCACTATAAATCTAGTTTTCACACCCGGTCCAAGAAAACCATACATTTTTACGTCTCACATTCTTAACAGAAAGTAAACCATTTCTCCCTCCTAAAAAACAAAATGGCCGGCGGGAGGTAAAGTTGTATGGGATTTCATTTCTCCCTCTGAACCTCATGTAAACAGATAAGTAATGAGATTTGAATTTCGAACTTCAACATTTCTATTAAATTTTTTACTATTGAGTCTACACCCAATAGAACATACGAAAAAAAAGAAAAAATGTGGCAACTAATCTTTTTCTTCCGAATTTATTTTTGATGTTTCTATGAAAATGTTTACCATAGAGACCTGCACCAAGTAGAATTTATTCAAACTTAAGGAAAAAGTGTGACTAATGCCTCCAAACTATAGATGATCTAATGTTGTTGCATATTAATGCTAATATATTTTTTGAGAACGAAAGGACGACCTCAATAAAATATTTTTTGAGAATAAACGGACGACCTCTACTCCTTCGATAGCGGGTGGTGGGAGCTATCGAAGGAGAGAGATGGTTGGAAAGAATTGGGGGAGACCTTTGCCCAGCAGTGGGACAGTGTAGGTTGAATAAAAAAAACGAATTGATTATTATTATTCTACCTATAAAACCTGTTCATTAGACTTGCTTGCTATTTTCTGGGTGTAAGTATTCACTATTTTTCTCGCAGTACCTATGTGTGAAAAGCAGAGTATTCACCTCGGGGTTAAAGCTGTCTTAGTCTTGGGCGCTCTTGAATCCCTTGCAGCGAGGGATTCAAGAGCGCAAAATACATAATTGTTTTTATTATAACGACCATTAGCGATACATTTAATGTGTTATACAGTTTATCACATCTAATTGCATTATTACTAATAGTATTTTGCTATAAACTGCACGATATAGCAGTATTAAAGTATATTATATGATACAGTTATAACAAAAAAACTTTATAGAATATGGACCGATAGTAAATAAGTGTTCGAACTAATACAACAATTATAGCCAATAATATTTAGAACAATAACTGCACTTAGATCAAATATACGTTATGTCTATACTTATGTATAGCAAACACTATTAGTACAAGTGGGTTTATAGAAAAAGTATGAACACCAGCCTGCAGTCATGTGTCATGATTTTGGTCATTTTGGACGCGCAGATTAAAAGGCAACGTCAGTTTCGTTTGCAGATCGATCTGCAAACTTACAATAAGTAGTATGACTACGAATCATGTTAACTTTTTTACAAACAAAGACAAAAGTAAGTAATATACTACTGTTGCCGACCGTAACACACATGGTGGGGGCGCGTCCTGATTATTAGCCTAAGGCGGTCAGAACTCTTGATCAGCCGCTGTCCACACTACTCATTGACCCTCACTATTTGCTACTGAATGAGTAGCATGGGAGTCGATGATTAGGAAGGGGGTCGTTAAGTAGGAATAAGATTTATTAAGTACTATGAGTGATTACAAAGTAGCAGATTAATGAAATTTCACAACAAAATCTTATTTTTTTTTGCAGACATGAGAGGAGCTTTCAATCTTCTTATATTGAGCACAAGAACTGGAGGTAAGTTTAAATTAAAATTTCGATTTCGAGAAAAACATAAATAAATAATGCTGGACATTTCACACAGCATCATCTAGCCCCAAACTAAGCAAAGCTTGTACTATGGGAACCAGAAGTAATGGCGTTTTAAAAATCATATCAATAATCAATTTTTATTTTTGACTGTACCTATTACTTAGTTGACCTGTTTAGTATTTTTTTAATTATTCAGTCTGCATTGACCAATCTGGAAGTCGCTCAATAGACTCCGCACACAGGTTGGTCGGTGCAAAAGTAACCTAGCCAAATGGGGTATAGGGGATCCTTCCCAAATTCAATGTGAGTGCGGAGCCCCAACACAAAATATGTCGCATCTCCTTTCCTGCTTTTTGTGCCCAACCAGCTACACCCAGGAAGACCTTATTGCGGCTTCAGATAGGGCCATAGCGGTGGGTTCATTTTGGAGCAAGCAAAAATATGTATATACGAGTATAAATAAATAATAAATAATGCTGGACAATTTCACACAGCATCATCAAGCCCCAAACTAAGCATAGCTTGTACTATGGGAACCAGATAACTGATATACACTACTTATATACTTTTTGTTTGTAAATACATACATAATTTACATAGAAACACCCAGACCCGAGATAAATATTTGCAGATCATACAAACATTTATCCCGCGGCGGGGATCGAACCCGCAACCTGCTGCGTCTCAAGTGGGCTTTCACCCACTGCGCCACAGAGGTCGTCAGTATGAGCACATTGACACTAAGAATGAAGTTTTTCCAAGGTTGCCTGGAAGAGATCGGCTTCTCAGCGATAAGGCCGCCCATTGTGCATTGTATGGTTCTCTTTTCCACTGTATTTTGTAGTTATAAGGAGTGCATTGTGCAATAAAGTATTTTTATTCATTCATTATCTATACTTATAAGATGCTTTGTCCTGAATGACTGACGGATCAACGCACAGCCTAAACCGGTCATCGTAGAGACTTGAATCTTGAAGGGTGTGTTCTTTGTATATCCACTAAGAAGGGATATTTTAAAATTCAACCCCTAAGGGGGTGAAAAGGGCTAAAAGTTTACTATATTTTTATTCTAGTTTACCTATATTTTTATTCTAGGTTTGGGTGATGCCATCAAAGAATTTGTCAAAATAATGAGAACCAGATCGTTCTCCGAAGCTATCGAGCTGCTGAAGAAAGTCACTAAACAGACTCGTAAGTCTACTTCTTAAGTCTAACATCGTTCGAGGTAGTCTGTGGCAAGTCCATGCACTATCTGAGAATTAAACTAAGCATATTTTCGGTAATATTAAGTAATATCCTACTAATTAATACAGCCGAAAAGTGGGGTAGGTATGTTTGTGTTTCGATCACGCCTAAACAAGTGAACCGATTTGAATGAAACTTGGAATAGATGTAGATAGTGACCTATAGCATCAGGATATTTAAAATGTTAGTACCACGCGGGCAAAGCCGCGCGCTAGTCTACACTAGTATATAAAGAGGAAAGATTTGTTTGTTTGTATGTTTGTTTGTTTGAATTGAATAGGCTCCGAAACTGGACCGATTTGAAAAATTCTTTCACCATTAGAATCCTATGATTATGGATGCGTTGTGGGCGAAAACCACCACAGAGTGGACACCTCTGAACGGGAAACGACCTCGTGGTAGACCACGCCGCAGATGGAGGGACGAATTGGATGCCCACCTAAAGGACTGGTCCACGGTAGCCCAAAATAGAGATGAATGGAGAGAGGGAAGGGAGGCCTTTGCCCTGCAGTGGGACACTACAGGATCCTAATAATAATAATTAGAATCCTGCATTATCCCTGATGAACATAGACTATATTTTATCCGGGGAAAGTGATGTTTTCCTGAGGGACCGCGGGTAACATTGCGACGGACAGCTAGTAATTAATACTTTAGGAATTGTATCAACAAATAAAATCTTACCTAGCCCAGAGGCTATTATTAGGTATATTTATAAATACTTACTTACTTAATTGTTTATTTTTTTCAGAATTCAAATATGCCTTAGAAGAATTGACTCAAGCGACAAACAAAGGAAGTAAGTAGAAAAATGATCATCACAGTACATTCGTTTTAGTAGCCATTTAGCCAAAAGAAGACAAAAATAAATGTATTGTAATACAATCTGTTCTATTCTTTTCTGTTCTGTGTCATTCCATTCCATTCCACTCCACTACATTCCACTCCACTCAATTACACTCCATTTCATTCCACTCCACTACATTCCACTGCACTTTATTATATTCTTCTTCATTTAGAACCAGATTCAAGGCCTTTGCCGTAGAAAATAAATTCGTTGAATAAAAAAAATTATGGTTAATGTTTGTTCCAGGTATAAAAGTGATTGTAGACAGTTTGTACAAGATAACAGGGAAGGAGCATTTGTCTGAAGTTCAGGAAGTTTTTGAAGACGTTTTCGAATGTGATAGTATGTATTATGCATTTTTTATGTACTTTTACAGTAAGTAAAACACTTAAAAAAAAAAAAAAAGTTTGTTACTTACTGTAAAAGTACATAAAATACTCAAGTGCCTACCTACCTACTTCATCTTGTACTATACACCCCTATTTTTTAATTACCAAAAAAATTTTAAACATGGTCTCGGTGTCTGTTACTGATCACATTTATGTAGTTAAAACTCAAAAAAAAAAAATATATATATAACCTAAAAAAGCAGACGAGACGAGTCAGACATGGATTTATGATAGCTACTGCGGTTTTACTGACTGGGGATGATACGAGAACATAGTTCGAATGAGAGTCTGTACGCGATTGTTGTCTATAGTACTTATTTGTACAGTTTTCATAAAATTTTGTTCCGTTCTGGTTGACTACAATCCTCGATAACTTTGTGGTAGTTATATTTAAAAAAATCTAACCACTCCATTATCATTTTCTGCATCTGCTGCAACTGTCCTTAATTTTTTTTGGTAGGTAGTCATAAAATAGCGGTTTAAATTATAAATCAATCAATTTCAATTTATTCATAAAACTTAATACATAAAATTACAATTATTATAAATAATTTAAATTGAAATTGAAATAAATATTTGTTTATTCCTCGTGTGTTTGGTAAATCTTGGCCAACCTAGCGTGCAAGCGAGACAAATGATAAGCACCGTCACTGCTGTGCAAGCGAGAGAACAGGAGTTCAGTTTGGCTCGGTTTGTCGGGGTTTGCCGCGAAATTTTTGTTTCATGGACCAACCAAATCGCCAATAAAATAATCATTCATTCATTATTTTCAGATATAGTGAAAGTTATCCACAATATAAACAAGGTGACCAAACTTCAGGACGCTATATACTTTTTAACGTCAATACTAGATGTGACGCAAACAAAATATTTACAGGAGACTAAGGATGTTGTGAAAAGTTTGACTATAAGGAATAGTAAGTTAATAATAATAATAATGCTGGACTTTTTCACACAGCATCATCTAGCCCCAAAGTAAGCAGAGCTTGTGTTATGGGTACTAAGATGACTGATATACTAATATACTTTTTGTTTGTAAATACATACATATTATACATAGAAACACCCAGACCCGAGACAAATATTTGTAGATCATACAAACATTGGTCCCGCCGCGGGGATCGAACCCGCAACCTTTTGCGTCGCAGGCAGGCCTTCGCCCACTGCGCTACAGAGGTCGTTAAGATAAACAGGGTTATTTGTAAAACACCAGTAACCTCTTAGAATTCTTACTATCATCATAAACAACAACTTATGTTCTGTCTTTAAAAAGTTCATCATATTTTCATAAAAAAATAAAAATATTTAAATTGAACGCTTTAGATGTTACTAAATCTATGCGAAGCAAAAGAAAGCGAGGGGAGCGGGGTTAGAGCGGCGGGGGCCGAAATGTGTTAGATAGGACAACAAAATCTTGAAGGTATGTTTTTGGTAAAATTATGTTTTATAAAAAGTCATACGGTGTTACTATTAAACGTGACATAAAGTTTTTCCATAGTTCAACTTAAGAATAAGCAAAATGGCTACCAATAAACCAATTAGAAAGTTATACCTTGCATAACTTTGACATTTCTTTCATACAAACGCTATTCCGAAGTTCCACCAGCTAGCACCCTTGTTTAAATCTGTGTAACCACAGAATACATGTTAGTAGGTACTGTAAAAATATTTTCATAGTTACCACCAAAGAGTACGTATATATTTTACTCACACCAAGGAGTTTTTGTCTAAGTACGGATGCCCGCCAAAATAAAAAAACACACAGCTGTCATAGACAAATTGATACTTATTTTGAGGTTTCTCGTTGGATGCGATGTTGCCGATATGTGCATCTTCACGTATCAGAAGGATAGTTACATCAGAGTTCCACCTTGTTTAATGGTAAGAAATTATTCCTGACATATTCTGAATTTACGCAAGGTAAAGCTATGCAATGCGTAAATCTGATAGAACTTCGGAATAAATAGTTTTTATTGGTGAGACTGATAGAACAAAAGTTGTTCCTTATGATGATAGTAATACAGTCCTGAGAGATTACCGGTGTTTTACAAATAACCCTGTATATTTTGTTACAAGCTTTTATTTAACTTGCAATGTTTGTTTGTGTTAATGAAAAAATCCTACATTTAAGTAAATAAGTACTTATAAATACCAAAAATAAAAAAACGCAAAACAGGGCCACGACTGTATCCCCAAGGCGCAGTAGACATTCTCTCAGATCTTTATATTCCAGATCCTTTGAAGATGTCTAAGGGGGTAGTCAGAGGCATGTACAAATACATATTTGATACATGCCCACATCTTGCAGAAGTTAGTATTCCATGCGTGACAGGTTGCAAGCCCATCGCCGCCTATAATACTAACTGGTTACCTCACGATGTTTTCCTTCGCCGTTCAGAGCACGTAAAGCGCATATAAATTTTACGAAACGCAAAATCCATTGATGCACGGGATTCGATCCCACGACAAAATATGTTTTTGAAAATCAGTAATCTACTATCTATATATATAAAAGAAAGTCGTGTTAGTTACACCACTTATAACTCAAGAACGGCAGAACAGATTTGGCTGAAAATTTGTAGGGAGGTAGCTTAGAGCCAGGAGACGGACATAGGATACTTTTTTTTGTCAATTACCATAAGGGGGCGGGAAAATAAGGGTTGGAAGTTTGTATGGGGAAAAAAGTTAAGCAACCCTGGGCGCGGTCATAAAAAGGATGGGTGACCGCCGCCAGCCACTTTTTGCACTCTAGATTTTTTTACTTTTTTTTGTATTTTGCATAATAAATTATTTTAATTTTAATGATAAACATGTAACATGTGTATTCCCACCCATCAATATATCCGAACTCCGAAATTATGATTTTTTGATATTAAAATATTTTTTCCTTGGCTATAGTTAGAACGCCATCTATATCACCGACGTCAAAATTACTTTATATCTTTTCTCCTAGGTGGTGTTTCTACTATAGCGGAGATCGAGATACGATCGAGTATAATTTTCTTTGATTTTGAGTTTTGAAAAGTTAATGGAGATTTTTGCTTAGAGATTTCGATAATTTTATATTACTGACGAAGTCGCTGGTAGGTAATATTAGTTAATCGTTTTATTTCGAAATTAAAAACCATACAATAATTGCTATTCAAAAAAAAATACGTTTCGAGACAATTTCTTCAAAAAAATTGCCGCTCGCTTCAGCGATTCTATACCAATTTACCGTATTCGTTTTGTTCTTAGCATTGCAAGATCTGGGTAAGATTTTCCCTACCTCTATCTTTTATGGGATTCTTGAGAGAAACATAAATATAAAAAAAATATTATTAATAGGTATAAACAAGCGACGGAGTTTTATATTTTGTATATACCTACTCTCGATTCACTCAAAACTCCTCTACTTTGTTCAATAATGCGCAGACGAAGTTGCGTGGGTCAGCTAGTTATGTATAAAAATAAGTCGGGTTTTCCTTCCTGACGCTATAACTCCAGAACGCACGAACCGATTTCCACGGTTTTGCATTCGTTGGAAAGGTCTCGGGCTCCGTGAGGTTTATAGCAAAGAAAATTCAGGAAAAATCTGGTGGCATCTGGTGGCGAAACGGAGTTCGCTGGGTTTGCTAGTGTTTTATAAAATTGCTTTCAGTTCCATTCCTGGATATTTTGGAGCAGATCCGCATTAAATCAGGGCATGAAGACATTTTGGATTTCTTCAGGAAGCTAATTCTCTTCACTGGGACCAAATGTATGTATTCCATTTACCAACAGCAAATCCTTAAAAGGGCTATGTTTTTATGTCCGCACTCAGACAAAATAAATAATGCTGGACATTTCACACAGCATCATCTAGCCTCAAAGTAAGCAGAGCTTGTGTTATGGGTATATGACTGATACACTACACGAAACACAGAAATATCCTCACATTAAAATACACATTCATGTCATACCACCTTAAATTACCGTTTTTGCCTTTTTTGTTTAAATTTTTAGACTCTAGTTATCGCTCCCCTTCTGTCCTTTTCCCTTTCCCTCCAGTTCCCTTCTCCTTCCTACTCCTTATGGGTAAGGCTGAAAAACAGCGTCTGGTTACAAAACCAGACAAATGCTGAGTCCTCACCTATTCAGCAAGCGGACAAGCGGAAGCGGACACTACTTATACTTACGGTTTATTATAATTTATTTTAAGTTTCTAAAACATAATTATTTTTCCAGCTGTCCCTCAAGCATGGCACGTGATAAAACAAGTAACTTTTATAACAGGTATGTTATTAGACTAGATAGGGCTCAATGCACATTGAATTGGCAAGCGACGCGTCAATTAGTTTTATAGCGCACCATTATAAACCTTATGAACAATGGTACAAGATATAGAAACGCTTGTATGAACCGCACGAACTTTCGTGCGGTTCATACAAGCCATCTAGCGGGCCGCGCTGGCTCAAGCACTTGCTTGAGCCAGCGCGGCCCGCTAGATGGCTTCGCCAGATCTCGTTAATTCTACAAGCGTTTCTATATCTTGTACCATGCATAAGGTTTATAATGGTCGCGTTGAGATAACATTTCTTCGTAAAAGAAACTTTAGCCTAAACTCGGTGTGTTGTCGTTCTCTATCTAACTTTTCTGTGTTGATGTATCAAATAATACCTATCTATTATATCACTACAAAGTATAAAACAAAGTCGCTTTCTCTGTCCCTATGTATGCTTAAATCTTTAAAACTACGCAACGGATTTTGATGCGGTTTTTTTCCATAGATAGAGTGATTCAAGAGGAAGGTTTATATGTATAATACATGCATAATATAGTAGAGGAACACTGATAATTTTAGAGGTATCTAATGTGATGTCGTGAATTACTAATACATTTCTTGCGCTTACATTGCAAACTCTGGCTGAACCCATTTAGCATCAGCATTACACCCGTGCGAAGCCGGGGCGGGTCGCTAGTTCTATATAAATGGCATTATGTACTTATCACTTTATTTTTCAGATATATTCTTCTTCTTCGAAACTGTCTCTCGTTATACGGATGTGAGCGTAATTATTTTTATTGAGACAATACTAAGAATAACAAACTCTACAAATATAAGTGTTGCGGCGGCCATGTTGTGTAAAATATCGAACACAGGCTCCAAATTGTATGTAGGTAAGTTAAATAAACTGGTTTTATTTATATTTTTTTTATTTTTTATAGTTTTAATCCAACTTGGTATTTCATTAGGAATTAAAAGTCTTTCATGAGCTTATCAAGAATTTCGAGTCTGACGTCAGGGTTCCGTGGCCGAGTCGTTGAAGGCTCCGGCTTTAGGTGGATCGTCTGATCGTCGCGGGTTCGAATGCCGTCGGAAGCGAAAATTTTGACAGTTTTATTTGTCAACGAATTAACTGTTTTTTCTCAATCATAACGTATAAATAATTGTTCTCTATTAATAATTTAAATGAGCCTAAACACGGATAATTTACCGTCACATACCTACGTAGTAAAATCATTGACTTAAATAATATTTTTACAGGATTCTTCGAAGTGATTGAAACCATCAACGATATTACTAAAATGGGTATGTAAATAATATAATATGTTAATCTTGTATATGTAATGTGGTGCCAGTGAATGAAAAGATGAGGAGCAACAGGCTAGCATGGTATGGGCATGTAATGAGAGAAAGAAAGTCATGTAACTAGGAGAGTACTTGGTATGAATGTTGATGGATTTACGAGTAGAGGTAGGCCAAAGAAAAGATGGATTGTGTGAAGGATGACATGAGTAAGAAAGGGGTGAGTGTTGAGATGACGGCTGATAGAGGAGAATGGACGAACACATGTTGTGCCGACCCCACGTAATGTGGGAAAAGGGCAGGAAGATGATGGAATTTTGTATATGTAATATAACCTAAAATAATAAAACTTAGACGTAATTTACCAACTTGATTTATTTTTATTTTGCATCAGGAATGAAAATTGCAATTTTCTTTTTCAGATGTCGTCAGATTTTTTGAACTAATAATAACAACGTCAAAAAGATTCTGTAAGTATTTTTGTGACGCCCAGTGAAAATATTTCTATATACGCATTACAAAAAAACTCTCACAGAGGACGAAATCTCTTTTAGGCTCAATGCACATTGAATTGGCAAGCGACGCGTCTTTTAGTTTTATAGCGCACCATTATAAACCTTATGAACAATGGTACAAGATATAGAAACGCTTGTAGAATGAACGAGATCTGGCGAAGCCATCTAGCGGGACGCGCCGGCGCGATCGGTTCATTCTACAAGCGTTTCTATATCTTGTACCATTGTTCATAAGGTTTATAATGGCTTACTATAAAACGATATGACGCGTCGCTTGCCAATTCAATGTGCATTGAGCCTTAGTTATTAAGGTGAAGTGAGCTCTTGATTCCGCCGCGCTCGCCACCCTCCTAGCCCCCCGCGGCCGTCTGATGGTGTGCTGGCCGGCCCGCGCACAATTACCTACACTGAACGTTATTTATAAATGTATTTTTTGCTACATAATAATACTCCTTGGTAATAAAATCAATTGCTGTTATCGCATTATTTTATGTATAATAAGTATGTTTTTACAAAACAAAAGTATATAAGTAGTATACAACTGCAACGGCAACTGGAGTCCAGTATTGGTCGCGAAGGAACAGGAGTAAAATCACCTAGTTTTAAGACGTTTCAAAGTGATCCCAGCGGTCCTACTGAATAAATGCATTTTGACTTTGACTTTGACTTTTAGTAGGACTACTAACTTCAAGTCGTACGCACTCCAGATTCCGGCGAAACATAAGGATGTGTTCCTGGATCCAGATTTCTGGCCAACGGGCATCGTGTACCGTCGCTTTAGGGAGGCAGCGCGAAAGCAAAGTCCCTCTAGTGTAGGTTTAGTTAATAAGTAGGTAATTATTATATTATTTATGTGTCCATTATACATAGTTGTATATCTAAGATATTTATTTATAGCAATAGTCTAAATAATTTTTATTATATTTGTTAATACCGTGTATTTTTATAAAAATATTTTTACTCGGTCTACCGCGATACAGGCTTGGCCTAGTGCGGGGTCCGTTGTAAATTATTTATGTATGAAATAAATAAAAAAGTAAGTAAAGTAAAGTATAACAGTTGTCTGGTTCCTATAGCACAAGCTATGCTTAGTTTGGGGCTAGATGATGCTGTGTGAAATGTCCAGCATTATTTATTTATTTATTTGGTGTTGGCAGAAAAAATAATTCTACAGTATGATTTGTTAGTTCCTCTTTTGACCACCGGTCCAGATAAGTTTGTAAATGTCACAAGAAATCATTTAGGCTCGTTAGGTGGCGCCTCTGATTCATTTTTTTTGTCTTAAGGGTGCGTACTACCTCAAAACTGCTTCGACTCTGGATCATATCTATAAAAGTCATCATCATCATCATCTCAGCCTTTTTTACGTCCACTGCTGAACATAGGCCTCCCCCATAGATTTCCACAGCGATCGATCTTGTGCAGCCTGCACCCAACGGCTCCCAGCAACCCTTACAAGATCGTCTTTCCATCTCGTGGGGGGCTATAAAAGTATTGAACCAATATTATTGAAAAAAATATATATTATAGTCGAGGATATAAACTGAGTCCCCGTTGTAGTGAAAACACGATTACTAAATATTTTCTCGATAGAAAATAATCACAAACTTCCCTCTGAATTTTACATAAAAACAAAAGTACTCAATAAATACTTTAGCTAGACTAGTAAAACTTTGTATCTAAAGCTTAGTACACTACGTAGTCCCGTTGTTCCGAATTTTGATCTTTTTTGTTTTTGTACTTTTAATTAGCTAAAAAGTGTTTTAGCGCCGTAAATAACGCTGCGCATCCATAGCTCTGTACTCCTCACACGCCGAACAAATCATCCCGCTTACAAAATGGCAGGGTACTACTGGCTCTTAATATTATTTATGAATTAAAATTGTTTTGTTTCAGTGTTCGAAGAAGTTATACTATTGATTGAAGAATACACAGATACCACAAGTAAGTAAATCCTACTCATATAATAAAGCTGAGTTTGTGAGTTTGTTTAGATGTTTGTGTTTCAATCACGCCTAAACCAGTGAACCGATTTAGATGAAACTCTGAGCCAAGAAATCGGCAGCTCTCGAATCACGCGCTGCGACCAGACGAGCTTTGTGTGGTACCAACATTTTGAATAGCCTAATGCTATTCCAGGTCACTATCTATGCCTATACCAAGTTTCATCCAAATCGGTTCACTGGTTTAGGCGTGATTGATACATAAACATACAAACATCTAAAACTCACAAACTTTCAGCTTTATTATATGAGTGGGATGGGATATTGTAGAAGATTAGTTTATATAAAAAAACATAGGTGTCAGCTTGAATGATATAAATTAAAGTTGTATCAATAAAAATTACATTTATTTTCTCGCAGATTTCATCGACGCTTTATATGATTTGCCAAGAGCAACCGGACAACCTAGTAAGTATTTTTCTTTATAGTTACGGCTTGTTTTTATTAAGTGTGTCTGTGTATCTGTGCCAATAAAGTTGTTATCTGGGTCAATCAACTATTTTACCCACACAATTCTGTCATCGAGCACTTTTATTAGATCGTTCTTCGCAGGCTGGCAACTTGAAGACACAACCTATGGATACCACCGCGCCATGCGAGCAAAAGCAAAGACAAAAGAAGCTAATTTTGGTAAAAGGTGCCATTTATGTGTCCAGTCGATATTTAAGAGGGTAACTCAGCATACGAATTTTGATAGGACATACTAGAATTTGTATGCTGAGTTACCCTCATAAATTGCAACTGGAAACACTTAGATGGCACCTATTACCGTAATTGGCTTCTTTTATGTTTGCTTTCGCTCGCATGGCGCGGTGGTGGTGTCCTCTGGTTGTGTCGTCAAGTTGCCAGTCCACCAAGAACTCAAGAAAATATGTTCGGGGACAGAATTGTGTGGGTAAAATAGTAGTTGATTGACCATCTATCTATCTATCTTGTTCAAATTGAATACGGAATCGTGATTTTTCACTTTGGGGGTAGGTGGAATTCCCCCAATTAAGTCCAAAGAGGTAGAGCTCCCCTCACCAGGTCGGCCCATCTGGCTCACTTACCTAGCCGGCCTTACGGCCAACGGTTGAAGTTGGATAGTTCTATAGGTTAGTTGTAATTGAAAACTTCGTAATCGCGATTCAGGATCCAGTTCAAGTTATGTCATTTGTATGGGAATTTGCTTATCTGTGATCTCAGCGCCATCTAGTGATACTGATACTGAAGTAAGTACTCTTTTAGATAGGTGGTATAGCTAGTTTATGTGGCGATGTAGGATAGAGGTCGGTACATCACTGTTCGTATCGATCCTTTTGTTTTGTCATAATCATAACATATTCACGATGACAGTCCGTCAAGGACGTATCTCGTGTGAATGCACCCTTACTGTTTACTTATATTCATAATCTTAGAAAAACAAAAAAAATTAACGACAGTTTGTAACAAAGTACCTCCACTACCTACCTAGTTTTAATAAAATTACCAAAAAAAAACAATTTTAATTATTTTATTTTTAAAATTTTTGAAAAACTTACAGCTAGGCAAAAACGTAGGTACTAAGATTATAGAACACACACCTACTTGACGTAGGTGCATGTTTACATAAAGCCAATTACAAGTTTCCACTTATAGAAAAGGTGTGTTTAAAGACAAAAGTTCTAATGAAGACGACAATGAAAAAATAGACAATAAATAAAATAGACGACATAAATACTTAAATAGTTATGAAGGTTTTTTTTCTATAAATACCTATTTACCACTTGTACAGTATGTTCTAATCGTTATTGAATTTAAAAATTGAATTATACAATAGTCCTGACCCCACAAAGCATTTTCTGTGTCATGGGTATTAAAAAACTACAAATTTTACTACCATTTCCTACATAATATATATGTGAATTTATTTTTCAGATATTATACTAGCCATTGATCACATTAGGCAAAATAAGCCGAGAGTTGAAAGACCAACCACAACTACAACAACCACGCCAGAACCAACCACAACAGAGTGGACTACCACCACAGAACCAACCACTGAAGAAATTGCAACCACTATAATAGCAACCACAATCAGTGAACCACCAACTACAACCATTCCAGTCGCAACCACATCTACAACTAAAAAAGTATCAACAACTCGAGCACCAACTATAACTACTAAAGTAACAACTACTGAAAAACTTTCTACAACTCAAAAACCTACTACCACAACCAAAGAACCATCGACAACCACTACTCTAAAGCCAACTTCAACCTCTACGATAGCAACCACAACTAAAATCGAAGAACTATCATCAAGTACAACTAAAAAACCAACTACAACCAAAAAACCACCGACAACTACTACTCAAATACCAACAAGGACCACTACATCAACCACAACTACAACCAAAGTACCATCATCAAGTACAACTGAAAACCCAACTACAACCATAGAACCATCGTCAACCTCAACTCAAAAACCAACAAAGACCACTACAACCAAAGTGCCATTACCAAGTACAACTGTAAAACCAACTATAACCATGGAACCATCATCAACCACAACTCAAAAACCAACTACAACCATAGAACTATCGTCAACCACAACTCAAAAACCAACAAAGACCACTACAACCAAAGTGCCATTACCAAGTACAACTGTAAAACCAACTATAACCATGGAACCATCATCAACCACAACTCAAAAACCAACTACAACCATAGAACTATCGTCAACTACAACTCAAAAACCAACTTCAACCCCAAAACCATCGTCAACCACAACTCAAAAACCAACTACAACCACTACGGTACCAACCACTTCCAAAGTTGCTATAAAAGACACCACAACTACACAAAAATCAACTACAATAACTACTGAACGATCTACCATCACTCAAAAGCCAATTACAACGGAAGCAACAAAAAAAGAAGCAACCACAATCAAACCAACCACAACTGTCGCAATAAAAGCAGATGCAACCACAGCAAAATCAACCACAACAGCATCAACCTCAGCAAAAACAACCACAAGGGAATCAACCATAAAAGACACCACAACCACACCAAAATCAACTACAATAACTACTGAACAATCCAACATCACTCAAAAGCCAATTACAACGGAAGCAACAAAAAAAGAAGCAACCACAATCAAACCAACCACAACTGTCGCAATAACAGCAGATGCAACCACAGCAAAATCAACCACAACAGCATCAACCTCAGCAAAAACAACCACAAGGGAATCAACCATAAAATACACCACAACCACACCAAAATCAATTACAATAACTACTGAACAATCTACCACCACTCAAAAGCCAATTACAATAGAAGCAACGAAAAAAGAAGCAAGCACAGTTAAACCAACCACAACTGTTGCAATAACAGCAGATGCAACCACAGCAAAATCAACCACAACAGCATCAACCTCAGCAAAAACAACCACAAGGGAATCAACCATAAAAGACACCACAACCACACCAAAATCAACTACAATAACTACTGAACAATCCACCATCACTCAAAATCAAATTACAACAGAAGCAACGAAAAAAGAAGCAACCACAATAAAATCAACCACAACTGTCGCAATAACAGCAGATGCAACCACACCAAAAGCAACCACAGAAGAATCAACCACACCAAAAGGAACCACAACAGAATTAACTACACCAAAAATAACTACAAGAAAATCAACCACACCAAAAGCTATCGCAAGAGAATCAACAACAACTACCTCAATAACAACAGCTGATGCAACCCCAACTGACATAACTACAACTGATGTAACTACAACAGATGCAACTACAATAAATCAAGCAACCACTACTCAAGAACCGACTCTCAATAACTCTACTACCCAAACCTCTGAAGTAAAAACAACAGATAATCAAAATACTACTGAAAAAACGTCAACTGAAGAAGTTAGATACGAAAAGATTAAAGATTTTGATAAATCTAAGGAGACTATGGAAGATAAAAGTAATTCTGATGAAACCACGGAAGCAACTGTTCTGAGCTCTGATGAAAAAACTAGAATAAACCAAGATGATTGTGATGAAACTGATAATGATCAAAGTACTGACAACTACACAACTGATGATACAAATAGAGAATCTACAACAGTAAAATACCAAAGTGATATTGATGATATTTATGATGATAGCACTGAATTTTATACAACAGACGATAGCGAAATTGAATCCACAACTGTCATAGACCAAACTGACAGTAATGAAATTGATTACGATCAAAGCACTGAATCGTATGACACAACTGATGATGATGTAGATATTGACACTGAATCAACAACTTTGAAATACCTAAGTGAGAGTGATGAAACTGATTATGATCAAAGCACTGATAATTACACAACTGTCAATACAAATAGTGAAACAGAATCAACAACTGCAAAAGATCAAAGTGATATTGAGGATGATTACGATCAAAGTACAGAATTTTATATAACTGACGATAGCGAAATTGAATCATCAACTGCTATAGATCAAACTGACAGTAATGAAATTGATTACGATCAAAGCACTGAATCGTATGACACAACTGATGATGATGTAGATATTGACACTAAATCAACAACTTTGAAATACCTAAACGAGAGTGATGAAACTGATTATGATCAAAGCACTGATAATTACTCAACTGTCAATACAAATAGTGAAATAGAATCAACAACTGCAAAAGACCAAAGTGATATTGATGATAATTATGATCAAAGTATTGAATTTTATGTAACTGACGATAGCGAAACTGAATCAACAACTGCTATAGACCAAACTGACAGTAATGAAATTGATTACGATCAAATCACTGAATCGTATGACACAACTGATGACGATGTAGATATTAACACTAAATCAATATCTCTGAAACACCAAACTGATATTGATGATTCTGATCAAAACACTGAAAATACAGACAGCAAAATAGAATCCACAACTACAGTATACCAAACTGATAGCGGAGAAACTGATTGTGATCAAAGCACGGAATCTTATGCCATAACTGATGATATAGACAGTGAAACACAATCAGAGCCAACTGTCTCCAAAACAGTAATAGTCCTCACTAGAAATGATGATGCTACTTCCTCCATGCAAGATAATGAACTGTTAGATACTACAGAATTAATTTCTGATGTAGATTATCAGGATAATACCACTGAAGATACAAGCTCTGAATATACTACTGAAACAATACAATCTAAGACTACTGATGAAGTTAACAACGTTTCTACAAAATCGGATGTAGAACCAACTGAACTAAGTGAATATGACTCATACTTACATACAAATGTAGTTAGTGAAGATACTAGTAAATCTAACGAAATCAATGATACAGATGCAAACAAATTTGTAGTTATGATAGAAAATGATCCAGATACTTCTGAACAGAGTACTTTTGGCTATGACTCTGATGAAAATACGAATGCAGTTGATGATGATGATTTTACTAACGCTGTTACAGTACAAACACCACATACAACTGTAAGCAGTAACGAGAAAGACAGCGATGAAATTTCTACAGAACAAAATAAATCTGGGCAATTTATCACAACAATGGATTATGATAACACATCTGATCAGGAAGCTGAGAATACGTCCAACGATTCGAATGAAAATACAATTGAAGAAAACGATGATGATTTTATTGTTACAGAACCAGAATTAACTGTCAATAATGGTACACGTAATATTAACACATCTACTATAGATTATGATACATCATCTCAGGAAGATACTTCCGAACCTGATAAGATTACTTCTGATTATGACTCAGATGAAAATACAAATGAAGTTACTGGTGATTCAGTAAAAACTGTTATTGAACCACAAAATTCGAAAAAGGAAATTGATCAATTTATTTCAACAAGGGATTCTGATGTTACATACAAAGAAGATCCTACCGAATCTGATCAGAGTACCTCTGATTATGATTCAAACGAAGATACAAGTGAAGTTACGGATGATTCAATTAGTACTGTTGCTGTACCACAAACCACTTTAAATAAAAACGATCAATTTGATTTATCTCAGGACTATGACAAAGAACCATCAACAGAAAGTAATATCATTACTGAGTATAGTGATGAAGAATCTACTAGTAACTTATTCGAAGATACAACACCTATTAAGGACTTTAGTAATGAAATAGCAACTGAAGATTATAACATTGATAGTGATGAAACAAATCAAGCTGATCTTAGATCCAAATCTGTGCAAAGTCCTACTGAAATGGTATATACCACTGAATCTGATTCAAACGATTCTGACTATGATTCAGAACCAGCACTTGGTTATCACACAACTAAAACAGATGAACATGTTAATGTTACTAAAATTATGGATGATACTACTAAGCCTCCTGAATATACTTTAGCCGTTGAAGGAACTGATAAAGAAAACGATGATGACAAAGAAAATAATGATTCTGATGAAGATAAATCAGATTTTGATGGAAATATTGATAGTAAACAATCAACAACTTGTATTGACACAACAGAAAATTCTACAACAGCTAAAGTTGGAACCGAGAAATCTTCAACAGCCAAAACACCAACGTCAACTGAAATATTTATACCTGGAATGTCGTTAACTAAAGGAGTGGCGACTGAATCTTCGATAACAGAACAATCTGCAGTTAGTTTAAAATCCACGACTGATGAATACCGAAATATTAAAGAAACACCAACAGACAAAACCACTACTAAGAGTTCTA
Organism: Epirrhoe alternata; assembly: GCA_963565295.1. Classification (NCBI taxonomy): domain Eukaryota; kingdom Metazoa; phylum Arthropoda; class Insecta; order Lepidoptera; family Geometridae; genus Epirrhoe; species Epirrhoe alternata. Next base: position 4,803,498 of record OY751403.1, read on the forward strand.
TATCTAAAGCTACAAAGACAACTATGAAATTGCATATTGAGAAAATGACAGCTGCGAAATCTACAACTGAAAAAGATATGACTAAGAGTCCTATAACTGAAAAACCTAGATTAGAAAAATCTACAACTAAACAAATGAAACACCAAGATCCAAAAGACGCAACTCAAGACAGCCCCGTCGTAGCTAAATACAAAACAGAGGTACAGTCATCACCAATTAAACATAGTCATCCATCTGATAACACGACTAATGATTTTGGTGTTTCAGAAACGACTGTTGACAATGAAAGTACTGAGCGGACGACGACGGCTCAAGGTGAAATTGGGAATAGTGATGAAGATGAAAGTGAAGAAAAGAAAACACAGGAGGAGGGTGATACTGAATCTGATTTAGTAAATACAACAGATGAAACAATAGTTTCAAATGATGGAGTCATAGAAAATAGTACTTCTGACCAAGACAGTATTAAAATAGATGTTACTACAGAAATGCGTGTTGAAGATGAATATATTGAGGATTATGATGATTTAACGCAAACAGATACACCAGTTAAAGTAACTGAAATAATGCATGACTCCACTAAACCTTCAAATCATACTTCGGCCACGAAAGAAACAGGTGATGAGGATAACAATATAACAAAAAAAATAGATAACTTCACTACACAGAAAGATAAAACAATCTCAGAAACGACTACATTGGACCGCCCGGACAGTGCTCAAATTTCGGAATACATAGACGACGTTTATTCTACTGAAAGTTCTTCCGTAGATGATGATTATGATTATACAACCTCACAAACAACTGAAATCAGTACTGGCATGTTTAGTACAGACGCTTCAACACAAAGCAATGGCTTAAATACAACATCTACTGAAGCTATTAAACCAACTTATATTTCTAATAGCAATATAGACAATGATGATAATTATGACGCATCAACAGAAATAGACGACTCAACAACACAGACAGATGAATCTATCACAGAAACGAATAAATCTACAATGGACTCTGATCAGGGATCTTCAAATCCCAATCAAGAAGATAATGATTACGATTATGATGTAACAACAGAAATAGACGACTCAACAACACAGACAGTTGAATCTATCACAGAAACGAATGAATCTACAATTAACTCTGATAACGGCAGTACTGAAGTTACGGAATACACAGACGAAACCGCTGATTCAAATGAAAGTGCTTCTATTGAAGATGACGATGACTATGATGGTATTACCTCACAAACAACTGAAACTAGTACTGACGTGTTTACTACAGACGCTTCAACACAAAGCGCTGACTTAAATACAACAACTACTGAAGCTATTGAACCAACTTACATCTCTTATATCAATATAGAAAACACAGATGATGATTATGACGAAACAACAGAAATAGACGACTCAAAAACACAAGCAGCGGAATCGATCACAGAATCAAATGAATCTACAATGGACTCCGATCAGAGATTTTCAAATCCCAATCAAGAAGATAATGATTACGATTATGATGTAACAACAGAAATAGACGACTCAACAACACAGACAGTTGAATCTATCACAGAAACGAATGAATCTACAATTAACTCTGATAACGGCAATTCTGAAACTACGGAATACCCAGACGAAACCACTGAATCAAATGAAAGTACTTCCGCTGGTGATAGTGATGATTATGATTACATAACCTTGCAAACAACTGAAACTAGTACTAAAGCGTTTACACAAAACACTGGCTTAAATACAACTACTGAAGTTACTGAGCCAAATATTTCTAATAAGAATGTAAAAGACGATGATGATTATGACGCATCAACAGAAATAAATGACTCAACTACACACACAGTTGAATCGATCACAGAACCTAATAATTCTACAATAGACTCTGATCAGGGCAGTACTGAAATAACGGAATACTCAGGTGAAACCATAGATTCAAATGAAACTTATGATAATGATGATTATGATGACATAACCTCACAAACAACTGAAACTAGTACTGAAGCGTTTACACAAAATACTGATTTAAATACTACAGCCAATACAGAAGGTACTAATCAAATTGACAATTCTTATACTACAGAAAAAACCGGTGATGATGGTGATGCAAAAGATACTGATGAAGTTTACGATGGAACAACAGAAATAGACGATATAACAAAGAAAACTGATGAACCTTGCGTTGTTACTGAACATAATTCGCCAATGGAGGCGACTGATCACGATAATTATACAACAGCGTCTACTGGAACGACTGAAAATGTTGACAACAGCGCCGATAGACCTGATGATGAATACAATGACGATGATGATATATCAACAGAAATAGATGAAATATTAACAACAAATCAACCTTCAGCACTAGCTGACACAACTACTGATGCTACTCAAATAACTGATCAAGATACAGAAGCTAGTGACAGTACAGAAAATGCATATCATTCTGACTCTGATACCACTGAAAGTACTTTAGATGATGAATATGTTGATTATAATGACGTTACACAAACGGACAAACCTACTCCAAAAGCCAGTACTGATGCCGCTCAAATCACTAGTAAGCATACAACAGAATTTGCAGAAGTTACTACCAAAACAAACAGTACTGATGATGATAAAGTATATGATGATGATAATTATATAAGTAAACAAACAGATAAACTAACAACTGAAGACTATGCTTACGAAACTACACAAACTACAGATAAGTCTGAAGTTACTACTGAAGGGACTGATGTTTCAGCAGAATACAGTGATGAAGATGACTATGACGCAACAACAGAAGCCGAAAAAACAACTGCATCAAATCGAACTGATCAAGACACAGAAATTTCAGAAAATATCACAAACACTGAAAGTTATGTGACTGATGGCGATAACGATAAAGACCTTAACCTCATAAAAGAAACGAATAATACAACTAAACAAAATAAAAGCACTGATGATTCTATTCAAAAGACTGTTCAGTATACTACGGAATCTGCTACATACACTGAAGGTACTACTGATACTTCAGAAAGCAAAGTAGGTGATGATTATGATGTCAAAGATGATGATGATGATTTACCTACAAAAACATTTAAACCTATAACTGTTACGGAACGTAATATTGATGATTCTAAAACAACTGATAGTAAGAACAATCACAACACCGAAAGAGCAGCCGATTCAGAATATACTGATGATGACGACTATGATGCTACCACAGCAACATTAGACGAAACAACTACTCAAAAAGATGTTCCAAATGCAGTTGACGAAGCAAGCACTAATGGTCCGACACAAAAATCTTATGAAACTACTGTAAGTTTAGAAAAAAAATACATTATTGCTACCACTGAAAGTATTGTTTCTGATGAAGACAATTTTAATGACAATACGACAGAAATCAATACATCAAGTATAAAACATGAATTGAATACAGTTGCTACACAAACTGTTGATCTTAATCTGGCAACTACTGAGGATACTAAACAAATTCACACGACCTTAGAAAATGATGATTATGATGAAACAACAGAAGTGACCAGTACAGATGATTCTACACAGTCAAATGAGAATTCCACTACTGAAGATGACATTGATGATTATGACACAATGCAAACAAATAATCCAACTACAGTACCTGACATTAGTGCTAGCATTTCTACTATATTGACTACTGAAGTCAGTGAACGTACAAACAACAATATAACCACTGATAAACCTGGTACTGATAATGATGATCTAACTAAACCAAACATAACAACTACAGTAACATGTACCAATTCTTCTAAAAAAATCGAATTGGGTACTACAGAATCAATTTCAATCATAGCTACAACTGAAAAGACTACAACTGACGATGAATATTACGACGATGGTGAGGTGACTACAGAAATAAATGCTACAACAGAAACAGATGCACTTGAAAATACTACCACTGAAGATGAATATGATTACGGTGGAGATGTTACTACAGAAATAATCACTAAATTACAAACATATAAACCAAATGCAACTATCAAATCAAGTACTAATGTTCCAAGCACTATTGCTCCTACGAAAAAAACTGATCAAAGTACTGAAAGTAAGAAAAATGCAGAAGGTTCAATTGGTACTTCCACTGATGATGATAATGATAACTATAATGACGTAACAGAAACAGACAAACCAAACATCACTACTGAAAGTACTTCCACTGACGATAAGGATTACGATGGTGACGTATCGACAGAAATAAGCACATCAACACAAACAAACAAACCGAATACAACTATCACAACAAGTACTAAAGTTCCTACTAAAACAACTGATCGAAGCACGAAAATAATAAAAGTGACTAATGATTCAATTGATTTTACCATCCCTACTACCGATGGCACTACCATTGATGATGATGATGATAACTATAATGACGTAACAGCTACTGATGATTACAAATCTACACAAACAGATCAACCAACTACAGTAACTGAACCAAATGAAACTAATCGGACTGGAAGTGAAGATTCTGAAGAATCTGCTGAAAATACAGATGGTACTACAAAGGCTACAGAAAGAACTTCTACTGACGAAGATTATTATGATGAAACAACAGAAAATGATAATTCACCTACTGTAACCGAAAGCACAGATAGTTCTACAATAGGTAACAAAACAAACAAAGTTGAAGACTGCAATAAAACAGTTAAACCAAAGACACAAAACAAAGTAACTAAACAGACTGATGTGACGGACGGAACAACTGATACTGACACTGATTCACCTAACACAGAAGAAAACCTGTCAAATAGTGATTCTAATGAGTATGATGATAAAGATTCAAATGAAAATGGTGATAATACTGACCAATCAGATGAAGGTTCTGATGAATCAACTAAAGATCCTATTTCATATGAATCAGGAGAACAGATACCTGCAAAAACCATCAACAGCGACGAGGACACAAAACCACAAACTGTAATAACCAAATCTACAACTGAACCAGTAACCTCTCAGAAAACAATTCCAAGAAAATCAGAACCTGATTCCGATGACAAATCAAAAATGAATGAACTAGAATCACCTGTTATAGGAAGTCCATTGCCGCACGGAGATCAACAATCATCAACCACAGTTGCTCCTAAACTAACAACAAAATCTGATTCTGATCAAACATCAATACCTAAAACCACCACAAAAGCTAATTCTGATCAAGAAACAACCACTATTTCAGGTCAAGAATCAACACCAATTTCTGATCAAGAATCAACATCTATTTCGAATCAAGTATCAACATCTATTTCTAATCAAGAATCAACACCTAAAACCACCACAAAAGCTAATTCTGATCAAGAATCAACACCAATTTCTGATCAAGAATCAACATCTATTTCTTATCAAGAATCAACACCTAAAACCACCACAAAACCTGATTTTGATCAAGAATCAACATCTATTTCTGATCAAGAAACAACGCCTATTTCTGATGAAGAATCTACCACTATTTCTGACCAGGAATCAAAGACTAATTCTGATCAAAAATCAACACCCATTTCTGATCAAGAACCAACCTCTATTTATCAAGAATCAACACCTATTTCTGATGAAGAAACAACAACAGATTCTATTCAATCTAAGCCAGATTCTGATACTAAATTACCTGAAGACAATGTGACAACTTTGCCGAATATGCAACCACCTCTACCGCCTGGAAAGCATGTTTCAACTACAATCACTCCAATACCGACTACAGTGGGCGGAAAATTAGCACTAAATAAAGGAAAACATGGTGAGTTCATTGTTAGTATAAATAAATAATGCTGGACTTTTCACACAGCATCATCTGGACCCAAAGTAAGCAGAGCTGTGTGAGCTAGACGCAGAAGGTTGCGGGTTCGATCCCCGCCGTACAAATGTTTGTGTGACTACAAATATTTGTCTCGGGTCTGGGTGTTTTCTATTTTATTATTATTAGCCATTGCTGTCCCACTGCTGGGCAAACGCCTCCCCCCACTCCTTCCAGACGTCTCGATCTTGTGCAAGGCTCTCCCAATCGTTCGCAAATTTGTCGAGTTCATCCCGCCATCTCCGTCTCGGTCTGCCGCGTCGCCTTCTCGCTGGGTCGGGGCGCCACTCGGTGGCTACCTTTGCCCACAGCTCACCTGGCATGCGACAGACGTGCCCAGCCCAATTCCACTTAAGTTTGGCGGCCTTCGTAGTTCTGGGTGTTTTCTATGTATAATATATAATAGATGAATAATAAATAACGCTGGAATTTTCACACAGCATCATCTAGCCCCAAAGTAAGCAGAGCTTGTGTTATGGGTATTGATGACTGATATACTACATACTTTTTGTTTGTTAATACATACATATTATACATAGAAACACCCAGACCTGAGTCAAATGATGCTGTGTGAAAAGTCCAGCATTATTTATTTATCTCTCTTGATAACAATGTTTTATGAATCTTGATACTTAATCTTTGTTACAGATATAATGCATGCTTTAGAAGCGAGTATGAACCTCAAAGTCTTGATCCTTCCAAACGGCCCAGCTGGCAAGAATTGTTTCTGCACGTGCGAAGCCGACGGCGCGCCCAAGCTCATACCCATGGAAGCTTTGCCTAAGGAGATCACTCAAGATTAACCAAAACTTTATTCAAAAAACCTGGAGATACTTTGGTCTTCGGCTCAATGCACATTGAATTGGCAAGCGACGCGTCAATTAGTTTTATAGCGAGCCATTATAAACCTATGATACAAGATATAGAAACGCTTTTAGAATTAACGAGATCTGGCAAAGCCATCTAGCGGGCCGCACTAGCTCGAGCGGCTCAATCTACAAGCGTTTCTATATCTTGTATTGTTCATAGGGTTTATAATGGCTTGCTTTAAAACTAATTGACGCGTCGCTTCCCAATTCAATGTGGCTTGAGCCTTCAATACAGCTAGAATATGTTCTTGTAACAGATATTCTAGTTCAGAATAATCTACTTTTTGATTCTGTAGCAATATTACTTTTTCTTTATCTAAATACTAAAATAGTCAAAAAAATCCCCATGTTATTAGTTATTATTTTGTGAAGTCCCTAGGTTTTATCTTTCCACACTTGGCTTGCAATAAGTTTGTGTAATTTTAGAATAAAGTGATTTACTAATAATAATTCTACTCTCAAACTGATTTATAATTTCTCCTCAAAAAAACCTGTTAGGTTAGGTTAGTTCCCGGGATGGCGGCGACACTGTTAGGCAGGTGTCGTCGGGTGCCGGGCGTGGCTGTGGGTGCTATTACCGGGATTGTGCGTTCCGTAGAGATCCCGGAGTCCTTTATGCATAGAGGCTGGCCATCGGGTAGTTTTTAGTGGGTCGTCGAGTGCTCGCCAACTCCACACACCCTAATTACGTTCCCTCGACGTAATTGGATGTCTGTGAGCAGATTTTCTACCCGTAAAAAAAGGTTAGGTTAGTTGTAGCCTGTTATACGCGAACGAAAGGAACAATTATTATGTCTAATATTTATAATATCAACATTATGAACACCATTAGATCAACAGTTCATTCGGAGTAGTAGGGGTAGTCAGAGGCATGTCCAAATACATATTTGATACATGCCCACATCTTACAGACGTTAGTATTCCTTACGTGACAGGTTGCAAGCCCATCACCGCCTTTATGAATACTAACTGGTTTCCTCACGATGTTTTCTTTCACCGTTTAGAGCACGTGTTAAAGTGCATATACATTTCACGAAACGCAAAATCCATTTTTGCACGGCCGGGGTTCGTAATCTACTAATTTCTCGTTTCTCGTGCACGAGATATCTCACGTCACGCACGCTAGCCGAGCAGGCCACGTCCAGAAAGAGGCGGCCGGGCGGGATCGTGAGAGGGCCGACCCTGCTCGGGGAGGAGGCGGGGCGCTAACGGCCGTCCTGTACCGCCTGCCCCCTCGTACGGGAGCGGAGTGGTGTTCCCTGCCAAACAGGGAACTTTCCGGGTCCGCGGGTGGTCGAAGTGTGGACTTTGGTTATCGGACGGACCCCGGGAGGGCGGCGGCGCTCTGTGGCGAGCGCCGTCGTAAGCACTGCGAGGCTGCCGGGCGTGACTGTGGGTGTCATTCCCGGGACAGTGCTTTAGGAAAATGAGAGGGGCACCGGTGCGTTCTGTAGGAGATCCCGGAGCCCCTTGACATGCATGGAGGCCGGCCACACGTCAGTTTTTAGTCGGTGAGAGTTTTTTAAATTTAATTCGTCATAAATCGAAAATTATACGTACCTAGGTACATCCTAAAACGAATTAAAAATCATATTAAAGTCGATAGGTAGGTACCTACATCGCACTTAGGTCAGCACGGCTTTCCTTATCAGTAAGATTCCTTATTTAATCTTATCCAATGACCCAGGGTCTTTCATTTTAAACTACACAAACTGACAGGGCTTCGTTTTTGGATTGTAAATAGACGTTTGACCGTATCAATTTAATTCCTAAGCCGGTATAAGTTTCCACTTCAATTCAAGACGCCAGTTTTGTTCAAAACCAATGCCAGGACTGGACTGACATGCTATGAATCTTTATAGAGTGCCACAAACTTATCTGAACTGTGAGGGGGCGCTGTTATCGCATTTGGTGTTGCCAGAAAAATAAATTTTAGAGGGGTCGATTCACATCTGACGGAAGATCCGTCGCGGATTATCGGTCGCGGAACGCCAGAACTGACAAATGTATAGAAAAACACTCGACCGTTCACTCGAGTGTGAACGGTCGAGTGTTTTTCTATACATTTGTCAGTTCTGGCGTTCCGCGACCGATAATACGCGACGGATCTTCGGTCAGATGTGAATCGACCCTAAAATTCGTTACTTCCTCTTTTAGCCACCGGTTCAGAAAAGTTTGTGGCACTCTACATTAAAACTTGACATCGGCAGAAATATACCTATTATTGAGTTGCCATTAGATAGAAAAAGAATACTTTATTTAGGTCATTTCAAATTCTTTATTACACAAATAATACAACATTATCTACAGGCCAATTATGTTAGCAGGGGTAGTATTTATTGGGAGAAATGGATCTCTCTTTGGGTAAAGCCCTCCTCAATCTTCAGCCATGACTCTTCATCGGCTCCTGCATCCATCCAGGAGTAGGTATTCTTTTGAATATAATAATGATAAATTTATAATAAAAGTTACAATCATCATTAACAAATAAATTCATTTTGCTTGCTTTGTACACCGCTATAACTACCAGAAGAAAATTAAGGACAGCAAATGATGAAATGAAAATGATTATGGCAAACAAATTAAGTAGGTACACAAGTAAATAAAACAATAATAAATAAATAATGCTGGACATTTCACACAGCATCATCTAACCCCAAACTAAGCAAAGCTTGTACTATGGGAACCAGTTATCTGATAAACTACTTATATACTTTTTGTTCGTAAATACATACATATTATACATAGAAACACCCAGACCCGAGATAAATATTTGCACATCATACAAACATTTATCCCGCGGCGGAGATCGAACCCGCAATAATAGGTAAAATTAACACAAATGATAAAATCACGCTATCCTTCTGCACGGTTTTGGCCCCGTTCTTGTGTATATATTCATGTTCTATCGAACCACGCATCCGCTTCACCGTCGATAATTTCACGTTATTCTTTTGCACGGTTTTGGCCCTGTTCTTGTGTATATATTCAGGTTCTATCGATCCATGCATCAGCTGCACCGTCGATAATTTCACGTTATTCTTTTGCACGGTTTTGGCCCTGTTCTTGTGTATATATTCAGGTTCTATCGAACCACGCATCCGCTTCACCGTCGATAATTTCACGTTATTCTTTTGCACGGTTTTGGCCCTGTTCTTGTGTATATATTCAGGTTCTATCGATCCATGCATCAACTGCACCGTCGATAATTTCACGCTATCCTTTTGCACGGTTTTGACCCTGTTCTTGTGTATATATTCAGGTTTTATCGAACCACACATCCGCTTAATCGTCGATAAAATCACGCTATCCTTCTGCATGGTATTGGCCCAGTTTTTTTCTCTAAAATTTTTAATTTCTATAAAACTACGCATCCGCTTCTTCCTTGATAAAATCACGCTATCCTTCTGCACGGTTTTGGTCCTGTTGAAATGAAATGAAAATATTAATCCAAAAAAGTTTATAAATGGTAACCATGTTAACAATGTTTTTTAGCTTCTTAAGTAGGTTTATAAGTTTGCATAGTTTATTTAGTATATACAAATAAGCACAGAAAGTAGCCTTAACCTACCGCAATCTTTTTAAATTTTTGGTCCTGTTCTTGTGTTTATATTCAGGTTCTATCGAACGACACATCCGCTTCATCGTCGATAAAATCACGCTATCTTTCTGCACGGTTTTGGTCCTGTTGAAATGAAATGAAAATATTAATCCAAAAAAGTTTATAAATGGTAACCATGTTAACAATGTTTTAGCTTCTTAAGTAGGTTTATAAGTTTGCATAGTATATGTAGTATATACAAATAAGCACTGAAAGTAGCCTTAACCTACCGCAATCTTTTTAAATTTTTGGTCCTGTTCTTGTGTATATATTCAGGTTCTATCGAACGACACATCCGCTTCATCGTCGATAAAATCACGCTATCTTTCTGCACGGTTTTGGTCCTGTTGAAATGAAATGAAAATATTAATCCAAAAAGTTTATAAATGGTAACCATGTTAACAATGTTTTAGCTTCTTAAGTAGGTTTATAAGTTTGCATAGTATATTTAGTATATACAAATAAGCACTGAAAGTAGCCTTAACCTACCGCAATCTTTTTAAGTTTTTGGTCCTGTTCTTGTGTATATATTCAGGTTCTATCGAACCACACATCCGCTTCACCGTCGATAAAATCACGCTATCCTTTTGCACGGTATTGGCCCAGTTGTTGTGCATATAATTTTCAAATTCTATAAAACTACGTTCCCGCTTCTTCCTTGATAATTTAACGCTATCCTTTTGCACGGTATTTGCCCAGTTGTTGTCAATAAAATTTTTAATTTCTATAAAACTACGCATCCGCTTCTTCCTTGATAAAATCACGCTATCCTTCTGCACGGGTTTGGCTCTGTTCTTGTGTATATATTCAGGTTCTATCGAACGACACATCCGCTTCATCGTCGATAAAATCACGCTATCCTTCTGCACGGGTTTGGCCCTGTTGAAATGAAATGAAAATATTAATCCAAAAAAGTTTATAAATGGTAACCATGTTAACAATGTTTTTTAAGCTTCTTAAGTAGGTTTATAAGTTTGCATAGTATATTTAGTATATACAAATAAGCACTGAAAGTAGCCTTAACCTACCGCAATCTTTTTAAGTTTTTGGTCATGTTCTTGTGTATATATTCAGGTTCTATCGAACCACACATCCGCTTCACCGTCGATAAAATCACGCCATCTTTCTGCACGGTTTTGGTCCTGTTGAAATGAAATGAAAATATTAATCCAAAAAAGGTTATGAATGGTAACAATGTTAACAATGTTTTTTAGCTTCTTAAGTAGGTTTATAAGTTTGCATAGTATATACAAATAAGCACTGAAAGTAGCCTCAACCTACCGCAATCTTCTTAAATTTTTGGTCCTGTTCTTGTGTATATATTCAGGTTCTATCGATCCATGCATCTGCTTCATTGTCGATAATTTAACGCTATCCTTTTGCACGTTATTTGCCCAGTTGTTGTCAATAAAATTTTTAATTTCTGTAAAACTACGTGACCTCTTCTTCCTTGATAATTTAACGCTATCCTTCTGCACGGTATTGGCCCTGTTGTGCATTAAATTTTCAAGTTCTATCGATCTACGCATCCGCGTAATCGGTACAATTTTAAGTCTCGTATTGGTTATGTTCCCTGTCCTTGGATGCGAAGACGAAACCATTGCGCCATCAGTATCTGAAATGAGATGAGTCTGTATCGTGGGACCCCATTTACTGAGATTTGAAGGTGCATTTACACGTAACGATTTCAACCCAAACGTGTCGCACGGCAATTTTTCACGTGTAAACGTTCATCGTATGCGATGCTCGTCAGCACGTTCAGTGGGCGGGGCTTAGAAATCGTACGAAAAATCGCATCGTGTAAGTGCACCTCTAGTCTGTATCGTCTGTATCGGAACCCATACGATTTACTGAAGATTTGAGTCTGTATCGTGGGAACCCATACCTACGATTTACTTAAACGCCACGCTTTGCTGAGTTTACAAATAAGTAAGTAGTACCTATGTGTTTCTTTCTTTATTGACCACCTATGTGGCGCAGTGGGTGAAAGCCCGCTTGGGACGCAGAAGGTTGCGGGTTCGATCCCCGCCGTGGGATAAATGTTTCTATGATCTGCAAATATTTATCTCGGGTCTGGGTGTGTCTATGTATAATATTATGTATTTACAAACAAAAAGTATCAGTTATCTGGTTCCCATAGTACAAGCTTTGCTTAGTTTGGGGCTAGATGATGCTGTGTGAAATGTCCAGCATTTTTTTTTTGTTATATATTTTATTCAACTCGGTTAAACGGAACCGGAAAAAATAGAGCACACGGGCCTTATTATTATTATTTTTGGTTGCGTTATGTTCAAGCTGGACCCTATCGTATCTAAATACCTACCTAAATACTTGTACTGCACCTCGCTTGTCAAATATCGTCAGGCGCTCTAAAACTCCACGTGATGTTCTGAACAAGATGGCCTCTCTATCATTTGCCTTTCAATGAAGCACTTTGTATTACAAGAAATAAAGTACAATCATATTTTTGGGCCTCATTTCTGTCATCCAAAGACATTAGACGATATATATCGACTCAGCTCTATAGAGCTGGTTTTAACCAAGGAGCACGGGCCTAAGCCAAGTGCACCTCAGGATATTTGAGTTAGAGAGTTGCATTTCAGGTGACAGATCAGTTTGCAAAAATTTCCTAACAATCCTGCCGGTATATAAAATGTGTGCTTTGGTAAATCTAGGATATTGAGAGACTGGAACAACTGTTTGGGTATTACACCCATTGAAGATAAAACAATAGGGACTATTGATACCTTTTCCGATTGCCACATTCTAGTGATTTCGTCTTTTAAGTCTAGGTACTTGGACAAATTTTCAGCGATCGTGTTCTGCATGTTGTGTGTACCTATTGGGAATAGCAATGTCAATTATGAGTGCAGTTTAGTTAGTTTTATTGATAAGAGTTTTTGGTCTTGTAATGTGTAGTTTTGTATGTGAGGATAGCTCGATGAAAATAAAGTTTGTGAGTGGAATTTTCATTATTATTATTGTAGTTCAAGATTCGATCTTCTCGGTATTGGATACCGGTATATTATCTGAAGTGCACGGACCTAAGTCGTGATGTAGCTCATTCTGCAGAAATTTAGAAAGAAAGAAAGAAGAAAGAAAGAAACTTTTATTTTGTGCCACAGGCAGAAGAATATACATATAATGCAGGTACATTGTAATATTATTGAATTAAATTAAGTTAGACATAATCTGATTAGTACCTACAATCTTAACTTAAATAACTATAAGTGACCGCAAAATAGGTCGTCACTCAGCAAAATGTTACGGCAGCCGAAGCTACTGTAACGCTGGTCTTCCGTGACGCCAGTGTGCGTAGGCAGCAGCGACTGATACCCACACAGCGAAAATTGAAATAAACATTCTATTGAAATGCTAAATAGTAAAATAGTAAAAAGTGTACAGAGGAGATTAAGTTTTAAGTTAACAAGTTTATAAAATAAATTAATATTAAACAAATATAACTAAAGTACTTCTAAATTAAGACCCAGAACGGCTGCCTGATTGTGAACTAGTTTGAGAGACAATTCTGCATGTGTTGAGGATGGCTGCTTTCTACAGAAGAATATGTATTATTAAGCTATTAAACAAAAGTTATACTTAGGTAATGATTACCTAATCAGCTTTTCGTATCCCGGATGTGCATCAATGGATTTTGCGTTTCGTAAAATTTATATGAGCTTTAACACGAGCTCTGAACGGTGAAGGAAAACATCGTGAGGAAACCAGTTAGTATTCTTATCGGCGGCGATGGGCTTGCAACCTGTCACGTATGGAATTCTGCAAGATGTGGGCATGTATCAAATATGTATTTGTACATGCCTCTGACTACCCCCTTAGACATCTTCAAAGGATATGGAATATAAAAGATCTGAGAGAATGTCTGAACAAATTACCGCTATTTTTTATGCCGTGGCAGGCTAAAATCCAACAACCAGACCCCCCTGGCCGCCGCCGCCTCGCCGGGCGCACGCTGCGGCCTGTAATATTCGATTCTCATTGGTTGCTTGCAGCATTCTAAATTCAAATCACTTTTCCTCATAGTGTGAGCAAAGTAGAGTTTTGCTCACTGTTTTTACGCGGCAAAAGCGCCCTTTTTGAGCTAGTAAGGTGAAAAAGCATTTTTTTATTTAGGTACCTACTCACCAACAACGAATAAATATATCACCACAACTACAAAAAAATATTGCAGCTTCATTTTGCACTGTCTTAAATGTAACACTCCGAGTATAGAAGGATTTTCTTTCAACTTTCTTGGCGTCCTTTTCACAACTCGATACTGACTGAGGAGCAATCCGGCGTGTTCCCCGCAGCTCGATCGAGTCAAGATTGAATGAATACTTACTGCTCACTGTGTTTATATAGAATCCCAGGCACAGAATGTCGCAAAGCGACATCTTCCACCCGCGCCATAACCCGCCCCCTGTTAATCGAATCTCGCGACAGGTGTCGCGACTGTAAGCGAGATTACGCATGCCGCGAGATTCGACCGCAGATCCTAGTACCACAGAATAAAGAGATAGTACCTAAATTACAATGTAACCTTGAAAAGACAAACCTCTAAAATTATCAGTGTTCTTCTACTATATTATGCATGTATTATATTATGCATATAAACCTTCCTCTTGAATCACTCTATCTTATAAAAAAACTGCATTAAAATCCGTTGCGTAGGTAGTTCTAAAGATCTCAGCATACATAGGGACAGACAGTGGAAAGCGACTTTGTTTTATATTAGGTATGTAGTGATGATACATATTACTTAGGTACTGCACGGAATGCACTTGACATGCTAAGCTTACTTTCATTTTTTGTTTAAAACAAACACAAAATTGGAATTTGTATGTAGCATACTGTCAATGTCTGCACACGTTTAAAACAATTTGCATAATATGCACTTTTCAAATTACTTAATAAGCTTACCATGGTTATGTGTCATCGATATTGCGATACGGCAATATGTTTTGGGGAAATTCAACGGGAAGACTTAAAGTATTTAGATCTCAAAAACGTATCTGTGGTCTGCAAAGGCTAGACTTACAAAACTCATTTTATAGAATTAAAGCTGGGAATGTACCATCAATATACATGTATGAGGTAGCTGTTTGCAAATCTAACTCGGAACTTTTTGAGAAGTTTGCAATGGGAACTCGTTTGAAGGGTAAACTCCGTAACGTCCCATGCAAGACACAATTGTTCCGCCTGAGTTTTTTTTTGCATGGTTTTTTTTTTAATTTATTTATTTATTTAATTTATTTATTTATTTACTTATAAAAGGTAGGTACAATTCTCGGTATAATAGTGTTTAAAAACTTAGAATAAGTTTGCCTAAACACTAGGTTCTCGTAGTAGGTAATAGTAACACAAATTATAACTAGTACGTAAACACTTTTTTTGTATAATAAAGGAAGCCAGCGATAAGTGCACGCACACAAGGTTAGTAGTCATAATGAAGACAATGTTATCTCATCGGTCAGGTAAGTGGGAACATTGTAAACAACAGCCGCTCGACGGCGGTGCACTGCCGCTATGCGTCTGTGTGCGTAGGCCTCTTGTATAGAGGATGCTCCAATATGCTCGTATTTTTTTTTATTTATTTTTTTATTTTTATTTTTTTTAAGTATATTTTTTTAGTTTGGATGTTGTAAGTAGTATTTTTTTGATTTATATTTTATATTTTTACGTGTTAATACATTTTTAATTTCATTTGGTAATTTATTAATAAGGAGAGGAATCAAGTACTGTGATGTTCTTTTGCCATAGTCATTATTAAAAGATGGTGTGATTAATTTTCTGTTGGATATACTTCTAGTAGTTATAGAATGAGATTTCCACTATACATAAATCAAAATCCCAATTTCGTTCGTATGTTATCCATTAATGAATTTAAAATGAAACTGAATGAAATTCTGATTTTAAAAGCTTATTATTCTATTGATGAGTTCTTAAAATTATCCAAACATAATTTTGTAATGAGGTAAGTTCAATGCAGAGAAATGGGATACTACTTACAGACAACATCATTGGTTCAATGTAGGTATTTTTTGTTATTATCTGTTGCTTTGCTTTGACATTTTATAAAATATCAAGTAGCCTAAGAGCCAGCGACCGGCAGACCTTCGTCATTTTATAAAGGCTGAGAGTTTGTCTGTGTGTAGTCCCAGTATGGTTATGTACGATCCCCAAATATGAAGTTTGGGTCCGGGTGGCTTTGGGAGATATGAGGCATCAAAGGTGCCCAAAATAGCACCCAAGATTCGTCATTTTATAAAGGCTGAATTTTATATATGTTACTTAGGGAGCTATGAAAAGAGGTTTCCCAAGCGGGCAGACACCTGCGATGGTTCCTTCATCATGTCGGTCAGCCTCAAAGTATGGAAAATTACGAGTCAACTTTCGTCATTTTATAAAGGCTGAATTTTATACATGTTACTTAGGGAGCTATAAAAAGAGGTTTCCCAAGCGGGCAGACCCCTGCGATGGTTCCTTCATCATGTCGGTCAGCCTCAAAGTTTACCGTAGGATCGAGCTCGGGTGATTTTAATAAGGAAATCTTTGAGGTATAAAGCTCAGTTTGATATATTTGGCTTGGAACACTATTAGAAATCACGTCGTCCTTTGTCAGATCTCTAGTACAGTTCCAACCCCCTGAAAGTCACCCTTAAAGAAAAGTAATTGTAAGTATGCTTTCGTAGTAGTATAAAACCTGAACTTTGTGTATGTTACTTGAGGAGCTATAAGAAGATGTTTGCCAAGCAGGCAGACACCTGCGGTGGTTCCTTCATCATGTCGATCAGCCTCAAAGTCTGCCGTAGGAGCAAGCTCGAGAAATTTATGAGGAAATCTTTGAAGTATGGAGCTCAGTTTGATATATTTGGCTTGGAACAGTATTAGAAATCACGTCTTCCTTTGTCAGATACTTAGAACAGTTTCAACCCCCTGAGAGATAACCCTAGACTAAAATAAATAGTATGACATACATTGTATGCTTTCATCATAGTATAAAAGCTGGATTTTATGTATGTTACTTGGGGAGCTATAAAATTATATTCCTCCAGCAGGCAGACACCTCCGATGGTTCCTTCATCATGTCAGACAGCTTCAAAGTCTGCCGTACCTAGGTACAAGTGAGGGGAATTAATGGGGAAATGTTGAAAATATAGAGCTCAGTTTGATATATTTGACTTAGAAAAGTATAAAATATCATGTCGTCCTTTGTCAGATACTTGGAATACATCCCAACCCCTGGAAAACAGTCTTAAACAAAAATACTTAAAAAAATATTTAAGGGGGTTGGAACTGTAGGTACTTCCTTTGATAGATTGAAATATACAAATTCAGGGTTAATAACTTTCGTCGGAATCCTGTTTAAAAGAGCCTTGTAAGTACTTTCACTTGGCAAACAAATAATTGCGTTTTAAAACTAAAAGAAAAACCGACTTCAATGTCGACTCTACACGCGGCGTGACTCAGAGCATCAATAAGCCATCCATAAAAAAATCAAGAAAAGAAATCAAAGCGACAGATAATGCTTATTATAGGCTCCACCGGCATTAATTACCAAAACTGCATACATTTTAAGTCAAGTTTCGCGGCACGTGAGTTCCTGGCATTAGTAAATCGTCAGTTTGACATACCTAATGCATAGAGAGTCTTAGACTTATCTGTCGATTCGATTTACAAGGGAAGGTTTTTAGAGTTCGGGAAAACTATCAAACCCTCAGGAATAAAAATTATAAGGGACCACCTTTCAAACAAAAAAATAATTTTGAAAATCGGTCCACAATTGGCGGAGTAATCACGTAACAAGATACAAAAAAACATACAGGTGAATTGAGAACCTCCACCTTTTTGTGAAGTCGGTTAAAGAGGCGCCTCAGCAATCTGTTGCATGCACTAGAACGTTTAGCCCCCTCGCAGACTGCAGACTTTCTATCGGCCGATAGTTGAGACGGAATATAACTTCGGCTCGTAATGAGTATGGACAAGTATAGCCCGTCTCAACTATCGGCCGATAGAAAGTCTGAAGGTACTTTGTCCTCGATACTCCATCTGTGCCCAGTCAGTTTTCTCGGAGTATTTTTAGTTGACTTTGCAGCAATAAGACAAAATACCCAGTTAAGTTTAAGTTAAGTACACGCACTAACAAAATTCGCAATCGATGTTCGCATTCCAAAGACGACACCATAATTTATGAATGAACCTTTTCAAAGTATGAACCAATGTTTAAATGATCTAAGTACAAATATTTGTCTCAGGTCTGGGTGTTTTCATGTAATAGTAAAAATAATGTATCTATTTACAAAATTAGTACCCATAACACAAGCTCTGCTTACTTTGGCTAAATGGTGCTGTGTGAAAAAGTCCAGCATTTTTTTTTATCTTAACCGTAATGTAAAGTAGGGTTCCATCTTAATCATAACGATGGCATAGAAAATAAATACTTATACCTACAGTTTGTAAACTTTATTGATAAAAACATCGAGTCTCTACGAAAAAACATCGATAATGTGCCAGACAAGCTATTACCAAATTAAAAAGATTCATCCGTTTTGGTGTACTCGTTACCGAGTAATTTGCAAATACTTTTTGCATTGGTTTTATTTTATTACGAATATTTTTTTAGTTAAAAGATCATAAAGTTATGTGGTCCATTGATACCTTCACCTATATTGAAAGATTAGGTAATATTTACCTACACTGCGATTGCGTCATGCATGCTTACCAAATCTGTTAAAATACACATGAAATGCAAGTGAGTGATGTTGTCTCATTAATATTTTTAGAATCTTCCCTGACCCTGATTGTTATTCTGTCTTCAGTAACTGCTGTTTTTTTTTCAGGTTAAGGATAATGTCGGCAAACGTAGTGTAGGACGCCCTCCGGCCAGGTGGAGTGACGATCTGCGAAAGACTGCTTGCAGAAGCTGGATGCGTCTAGCTGAGGACAGGGCGCAATGGCGCTCATTAGGGGAGGCCTATGTCCAGTGGACTGCTATAGGCTGATGATAACGATGATGATGATGAAGGATATGTACGTTTTTTCTTGTATTTTAATAAGATTCAATACTAGCTTCTGCGTGCGGCTTCGCTCGCGTGGTACCAACCTTTTGAATAGCCTATGTGCTATTATAGGTCACTATCTACATCTATTCCAAGTTTCATCCAAATCGGTTCATTGGTTTAGGCGTGATTGAAGCACAAACATCCAAACAACTAAACAAACTTTCATCTTTATTATATTAGTGGGATAAATAATACAGAGAGTATAAAGACTTTCATGAGCCCTGACTTCTGACCGAAAGGGGTGAACTTTTGACGGTTCAAGGGCCGCCTGAGCCGAGATCCGCTGCGTCGCGGCCCTGTACATAACATACTCGTGAAATTACTCAAAACCGGATGGTGACGTCGCGCGCTAATATGTTTACGGCGAGAGGACAGCGAGCAGCGAGCCTGGTTCCTCGCCTTTAGGATTTAATAGATAGTATTTCTGAAAAAAATATCAAAATTAAACTTAAAAAAAAATTTCTTCTCAATGTAGAACACTTTATGTGAAACTAAAAGTAGGTAATTGTTATTTTTTTTAGCACATAAGCTATTAGTGTAGACTTATTAGTTTTAGCACAAACCTCCGTGGTTTTCTTAGAACTAATTCAATTGTAGATATTGTTTGTAAGATTTTTTATAAGATTTATTTACAGAAACTAAACTACCACAATATGTACATAAAATTACAAAATACAATAGAATCAGTCAAGCTATCTAATGATCGTCGTAAAAACGATCTATAGATAGCTCAACTGATCCAGGTCACTGCCAGTCGGAAGCGTGCCCAAAACACTGGCGGCATTGCCACGCTGAATGGCAATGCTGATTCTTTGAGCCAAAAAGTCGCCAGCTCTTGAATCACGCGACGCTTCGACCAGACGCCCTGAAAGATTTTTGAAGACGCGATGGGCCCCGGAACCCCACGGACCCAGGGTCTCGACCCCAAATGGTTCAAATATATAAACCCGATCAAGATTTATATATTTGCGCCTTTTTATTTTTTTTATAAGATAAATAAAATAAACAAAAAAGAACTCGTTAATTCTACAAGCGTTTCTATATCTTGTACCATTGTTTATAAGGTTTATAATGGCTTGCTTTAAAAACTAAAAGTCGCTTCGCTTGCCAATTCAATGAGCCTAAGGTATATAATTATTTCTATTTGCCCTTAGAATTAGTTTTTAACATCTGTACTATTCATTAGTTGTCTGAAATAAAGATTGTACATATTATTATTTATCTGGTTGACTTGATCAGCTCGGCTTCGAAGGCCGGATCACAGTGACGAGCATGGGCCTAAGCCAAGTGCGCATCATTTTCTGTTCGAGATTCACCTGTAGAAATTTTCTAACGATCCTACAAGGAGGACAACAGCTTTTTGTAATAGGACAAATGTGTGTTTTGGTAAGTCTAATACCTACAGTGAGAGATTGGAATAATTGGGTGGGTATGACGCGTGTGGAGGATATAACAATCGGAATATTCGAGACTTTCTCTAACCTCCACCACATACGTTGTAGGTACCTCACCTACTTTGCAAGTTGTATGTGTTAGGGTCTGTCTAAAAGTAAAGCAGTTTCGTTTGCTTTGTATCAAGCTAGCTATCAAGTCAGAGAGTAGTTTTAAAGATGCAATCAATAATAAAATACAAAACCTCTTTGATGAGGGCAGATAGAGTCTGGCTATCGAAAGCTGGCACTGGAAAAGGTCGGCAAATTCAAATAAGTAATGTAAGTATTGCAACACCAAAATTACGATGAGTAAATTGGATTAACCTAATTTGATACATGGTAAATTATTAATCAGTCAGTAATAATATAGTTCACGGACACCGGGAACTGGGTCAAATTAAGGATGCAAAGTTTTGACCCGGACAAACATACATACAAACATTGCAAGTTAATTATAAGCTTTGAAAAAGCGAGTGGACTTCCATTTCTTTCTAATTCCAATAGCCATAAATAGTAGTGCATGTGTTGCTGGCTCTATAGCTCTATAGTCTGCCTTAGTTGCCATAATCTTAAAAACAATCAACAATTAAGAAATGAAAAGTCTTATCATTCCGACGGGATCCAAAATTTGCTTTTGGAAACGGGTGTGGGGGAGACTTTTCATTTCTTAATGAAATACCAAGTGTGGATTAGCACTATAAAAAATACTAAAAATTAACCATCAATAATATCTCGCTAAAAGTTACATTTTTTCGTAAAGACATTGCATCAAATGCCAAAAAGTTTTTTTTCAGTTCCTCGATTGTCAGTTATTCCTTTGATTGTTTGAAATAACTTCTACCTACTACCACAATCTTCATTCACCATTTTTGGAAAAGCTTGTTGCTCTTTTATTTTATTTTCTTTTTCTCGTGTTTTACTAGGTTTTATTATGTAATTTCGGTGGCATTTTACTAATGAAGCCTTGGATAGTTGGCAGGAGATTTGGAAAATGGACTGGGGGAGTATTGAAAAAGATTTCCCATTTGATGAAAGATTTCCATTGCAGTTTTGAAGAATTAACATGCCTGACTGACTGCCTGACGTGAATTATACATTATTCCTACTTGATACTGATACTACAGTTAGTTGCCGTTTAATAAAAGAAGAGGAAAAAGAAATATCTGGGGGTTAATATCACATTTCATCGTAAAACCGTTTACCGTTATTATTATTTTTTCTATTGCTGGATGAAATACTTCACTTACATGATTATTTGACCTTACACCTAACATTTAATTTTAATTTGATTTATGTCACTAAAAGCATTCCATTCTCTCAGTTTGCACACCGAAATCGGTAAAACATGTCGTTACAAAACTTACCTAAAATGTAGTCATCCTATTTACACATCGCACCCCACAACTAATATAGTCGTAACTCAAAAAAGGCGATTTTGAGATACAGCGTTTTGAAGTTTTGAAAAATCATACCGCCCAGAATATTAAATATTATGCTTTTTCTTAAATGCACGATTGTAGATATATTATCTGGCTTTAATAATTTTATATTTTTGATTATATACAGCTAATACATTCTGAGAAATAAATTTTATTTTACTAGTACTTTGAGTTAAGACTATATTGCCTATCAATAAAAAATCAATTTTGAATTACGACTGTAAGGCCTGTTCAAAAACTAACAAAAATGCGTTTTGACGGGCGTTTTATTTAAATGAATATGTATGAGACTTACATCATAATATCGAGTTGTAGGTACAATCTACTTATATTATAAGAAGATTTAAGAAGATTGTTCACCTGGATATCTCCAGGCGACAAATACCCCAACCAAATTGACTACTTTCCTACATCATGATCAATACCCGCTGGAGATCTCCACCACCAATGCAAAACCTTTCCCATGAAAAGATTGCGGCATAGACCACACATAATTCGTAGCGTAACGTGGTTCTCCATGCGTCTGAAGGCAACAGTGGAATGCACTATTACAGGTTCCAAAAAAATCAACAAAACAGAGCTATCTATCAGTCAGCAACCAAGCCGTGGATATTAATCTTAGGGTAGGGACAACCCACTCCTCTCCACAAAGCACGCTCACAGACTACAAACAGCAGACCTGTTAAAAAAAGACTCCTTTGAAGAAAGTTCAAATCAAACCAAAGTCCTATGCTTTATACGATGCACAAGGTAAGCACTATCTTAAGACTAGAACCGATAGCATATAGATGGTGTGAAAACTGCGAAGACCTCTACAAAGACACGTCAATTGTCAGCTTACTTCACATATTTTAGCCAATTCACATCACCACGAATAAAGAGGATAATAAGTCTCAAAAGGGAAGTGTATGCTGAGATTAAGAAGCTTAAACAAAGCATCAGGACCTGATATGATTATGGCTGAAGTCTTGAAAGCTCTAGGTGACGCTGCGGTGGACGTGTTACACGGAATCTGTAATACTGTCTTTCGGACGGGTGTATGGCCTCAGGACTGGTCGGATTCTACTAATATCGATGCACCGAAAGGGTTATACTAAGAAGTTTGAAACTTATCCCTCTCTGTTATGTTATTCACGCAAGCGAAAACTACTGATTATAATTAACAGCAGATTGTGGCTTTTATTGTACTGGCAGATATCTCCGAAACAACCGGGATTTGTGAATGGATACATTCTGAATATAAAGCAGATTATCGAGAAATACTATGAATATTCGACACTCCTGGAGTAATTTTGCTTTATCAACTACAGCAAGGCGTTCGACTGCGTTAACTGATCCATTTTTTGACTGATTTTGGAGTACCACAACAACTTATCTCCCTCATCAGATGCCATGAGTCGGGGGGTAGTATAAGGGTCGATAAGACTTTTTATCAACCATTTAAGTTAAGGAGTAAGGCAAGGCTGCATCCACTTACTAATGGTTTTCAACATACTTAATAAGAAAGAAAAAAAACCGTAATTAGAAGTCACTACCCTCAGTTATGTGGAATCGACTGTGGACTCTTTCTGTAAATAAATAGATATTTAGCAAAACTGAACAGGCGGAACCGTCATATTTATAGTTAACCCAAAATATCGAATAACTTTCGCGATGATTTTAACAGGTCATACAGTAGTAACTCAAACAAAATAGTGGCAATATAGTCCTAAGTCGAAATATTTTTCGTAATAATCCACGAAAGGAAATTATTGACAAGCAACAAAGTCTCAACTTGTGATGTAACGCTCATATTTATATTTTATTGACAGGCAAAAGTGTCACAACTAGATAATAAGACTATATTGACTACTCACTTGTATTGTTTTTGTATAAAAACTGACAATCACTATGTCTTATATTAACATGAGACAGGTTAAACACGTCTGGACTAAGTTGTGACGGTGTTACTTGTCGAAAGAATGAACGAGATTGACAGTCAATAAAGTTTTATAGTACTACCGATTTGCGATAAAAATAGGTAGAAATGTAAGGGTCTCACCAGTCTGTAGAGAAAGAATTCTTCTTCTTGGTGGCATACTTAACTCAAAAGTGCAAAATTTTGAGTTACGACTATATTAGTTGTGAGGTGCGACATGTTTATGCGAATAATTAATCTTTATCTTTAAAAAAGCCTTGACCTTTACTTGGCAAACAAAAGAGGCGTGTATCAATCACGTTTAAACCAGTGAACCGATTTGGATGAAACTTGGTGAAGGCGTAGATAGTGACCTGGAATAGCATACACCTAGAATAGAATAGAAAACTTTTTATTTTGTGTGACATATAGGCTATTCAAAATGTTGGTACCACGCGGGCGAAGCCGCGCGCAGAAGCTAGTTATGAATAAATTTCAACAAATACTCTAGGTAAAGTTTCTGTACCAACTGCTTAAATCATAGGTACTGTGGCTCACCTTTATGGACTAGGATGAAACAAGAAACAAGATGAAACAATTCAACCCCAATATCTTTGGGGTTGAATCAAGATAAATACCTATTGGGATGAAAAATCTTAGGATGAAACAAGAAGCACTCGCCGCCTCAATCTGTTGCATGCACTAGAACGTATAAAGGTACTTAAAGCCATAACTTTGTCCTCGATACTGTGCCCAGTCAGTTTTCTCAGAGTATTATTTAGTTGACTTTGCAGCAATAAGACAAAAGACCCAATATTGACACACACATAAATCATTTGATACCTACCTAAACTACACTTAACCACGATACATACCCTCTTGACCTTGTCTAAAGATAAAATTTGGAAATGCACATCACACCCTTTCATATGTAATTAAAAGTACCTATCACTATCGAACAGTGTAGCTGTGGTAACTATTATAAATCCAATGTTGCTCACCACGACACAGGGTATCCTAGTGTGGCGACCAAAGTTAGCGTAAATTATATGTAAGCATAGTTTAAGACCTTAAAACATCTATGTATATTTTTTACTGTGTATTTTCTGTTTTTGGAAACAAATAAATAAATTTTTACTTACTTTTACTTTACCCTGTTAGGTTTTGGTCCATTACATTTTTAACATTATCATCTGCTATTAATCTGTGTAAAACCAAAAAACCATTCAAAGATTATATTATTAGGTACTAGCTGCGCTCCCGCGGTGTAACCCGCGTTCCCTCGGGATTTTTTTGGGATAAAAAGTAGCCTGTGTCCTTCCCTGGGATACAACCTTTATCCATGCCAATTTTCAGCCTAATCTGTTCTGTGGTTTGGGCGTGAAAAGGTAACAAACAGACAGAGTTACTTTCACATTTATAATATTAGTATGGATTATTATAACACTCCGCTTAACAAGTTCCTGGTCTAACTAGAAATAAAGACTGATTAATTCATTCAATAGGTAATGATTTGTTAACATCAGAACCCTGCGTCACCTACGTTTTCCTAAACATTAGGATAGCATCCGGGGTGCCTAGTATTAGTTTTTTACGCGTTCGGTATCGACGCCGTAAACGCAGATTTGTATGGGACAATATCAGCGCCATCTTTTGGTACTCATCATCATCATCATCAGCCTATAGCAGTCCACTGCTGGACATAAGCCTCCCCTAATAAGCGCCATTGCGTCCTGTCCTCAGCTCGACGCATCCAGGTTCTACCAGCCTTTATGCCAGCATGATATTTTTTACTTTTCTAAGTCAAATATATCAAACTGAGCTCTATATTTTCAACATTTCTCCATTAATTCCCCTCACTTGTACCTAGGTACGGCAGACTTTGAAGTTGTCTGACATGATGAAGGAACCATCGCAGGTGTCTGCCCGCTTGGGAAACCTCTACCTATTTAAAGCTCCCTAAGTAACATATATAAAATTCAGCCTTGGTAAAATGACGAAAGTTGACTCGTAATTTTCCATACTTTCAGGCTGACCGATATGATGAAGGAACCATCGCAGGTGTCTGCCCGCTTGGGAAACCTCTTTTTATAGCTCCCTAAGTAACATATATCAAATTCAGCCTTGGTAAAATGACGAATCTTGGGTGCTATTTTGGGCACCTTTGATGCCTTATATCTCCCAAAGCCACCCGGACCCAAACTTCATATTTGGGGATCGTACATAACCATACTGGGACTACACACAGACAAACTCTGCCTTTATAAAATGACGAAGGTCTGCCGGTCGCTGGCTCTTAGGCTATGACGTCATCAATGAAGACGATTTTGTGAAAGCGAAAAGTACAAATCTACCAAGGCTATACTCGTAATATAAGTACAATGGGCCAAGAAAGTGGTTTACCACTTTTGACAAAAGTTTCTGTGAAATCTAACTAGCGCTACGGTTTACTTTTGTAATGGAGAAGAGATGCACAATTATGACGTAATATCCGCTAACTGAAAGGCCTGACATTTTTGAAATCACGGAATAATTATGTTATTTTGACCTCTATTTTCAATGCAATAGCTTGTTTTTTTGCAATAAAAACTTTTTGCACCTGAATAATAAAATATCTCTGACAAGTGTCATTGTATTACTGTCAACGTAATAGATATTTAAGGTAAAGTGGGGTTATGGCAACTATCGGATAATTTCAATAAATATCACTGATAAAAGATCACTGTTTTGAACAGGCTTGATATAAGTAAATTGTTCTCATATTTACTAAAATTAGTAAAAACTGAAAGACTCGAAAAGTAGTATTAATTTTCTTGTCGAATACATAGAATCGCGATAACGTATCACTATTTGTAGGTAAATAGTTGCAATTACCCGTCCCACTGTTATAAGATTTTTTTTTATTAAATAGGTCAGCATTTTGACCTCACTCTGCCTGAGGTCTAAGATGGAGCATGCTTACCTAGAAGGAAACTTTTTAGTCTTGATTTGAAGACCCCTTTATTATACTTTTCGGGAAATACAGAGTCCGGCAATGAGTTCCACAATTTCAAATTTTGTGCAAAAGAATACTACATATTATGTTTACTTTATTCTTTACACAATTTACATAGGACTTTAGACATTTACATAGGACGGTAATATTTTTTTTTAAATCAAATCAAATATAAATAGTAATATAAAACTAGATCATCATCATCAACAGCCTATAGCAAATATAAAACTAGATGAAATTTGTAAAAATATAGAATTATAAAGCGATGAAGTTAGAACTCCAAGGTAATTGTAGCTAATTTAAAACGTAAACGATAATTTTCATAGATGGACAAAATTCAGATTTGTCAAAATTCGAGTAGGACGAAATACATATTTTACAATATTCGTGTTGGACGAAATTGATATTGGACAAAATTCGTATTATACGAAATTCATATTGGACAAAATTCATGTTGGTCATTAGTTCTAGTTAAACATTTTTGATTTTGGACATTAGTCGCGCGAAGGAAAATTTTTAGTTGCAATTACCCCACTTCATCATAGAAGTGTAATTATACATAATGCTCGTGACTTCGTGTCCTTTAAAATCGAATATCGCCTTGACTCTGTGCATCGTCAGCAAGTTTGGGCTATCAACGATTGCATCACACGTCATCAGAACCTAGTGTTCCTAGATTACAAAGTTAAACGAGCTTCCCGTCAAAAAGTTCTGACACAAACTTTGAAATCCCTTTTAGGGGTTCTTTTGAGAACTCCTGAATCATGTGTCCGTTTATTTTATAATTTATTTTTATTTTATAATATTATGTATCCAAACCGAGTTTCCAATAGAACCAATAGAGTTTCCAGTCAAAATGTTCCTATACTTTAAAACCCCTTTTAATCCCATTTCCTTCTAGGTAAGCATGCTCCATCTTAGACCTCACTACCGCTTAACATCAGGCAGAGTGAGGTCAAATGCTGACCTATTTAATTAAAAAAAAAAAAAAAAAAAAAATTTAAGGGATGTTTTGAAAAACCCTGAAACACGTGTTCAAGCAAATCGCTAATCACACTAAAAAGTTTTATACAAACGTTTTCAAGCCTTTTGGGGTCTAATTCCAAAACCGCCGTAATGGGTAGTGAATGAATGAATGAATGAAGCTACCCCTTCTTTCAGCTTTGGTTCAGCGGTTTCGGCTCGGCGATGATTGAGTCAGTCAGGTTAAGTTTATATCGATATAGATTAAATGATAAACATGGTAATGATAAATGTCATACATAGTTTCTAATTCTTTGCTGACGTAATAGTATTGCAAGGGAAAATCAACCTTGTTGATTCATGACGTTCGTATAAATCTCAACCGTAGGGTGGTAAACCACTTATTTTGCTGACTGTACATAGTATAGGTACATTGACCCTGACACTGAGTCAAAGTACCTGGCTTATTTGACTAACAGTAAAAAAATATTTCTATTTATACATATAACTCTTATATAACCTTTAAACAAACGCGAGCCCCTGGCCATGATATTAAAAAAAAAAGATGTGATTTCTGGGTAAGTAAGTTCGTATGAGTCAGTGGCCAACTCTGGTGACGGAGTTTTTAGGCCGCCTTAAGGCCTCCGTCATGGCTTAACGACTTAAATAGCCGACTTAAATAATACTTGCGGTCATTTCTTGATATGCAACTTTAGATTATATTCTCATATACAAATGTATGTAACAATTTGGTATAAATCAATACTATGAGTTCACTACCATTAGTCACAGAATATCAGCGCAATAGTTAGACTTCACTTACTATTGCAAAATGCTGCGCAAAAATACTATTGCAAAAACCTTTTCTTGCAGTTATAGATTCATCTGGCTCTTTTGAAATTGTAATGTGTTTGTTGTGACGCAAAATAAAGCATCTTTTATGTTTTTATTTTTATCAAGTACCATTTCGGCGAATTTCCTAGAAGAAAAATAACTTCACAGTTGACGGCCGGTCGTCGCTTCTCTCAAATTCTCAGAATACATCTGTGAACTTCTATATCATAAAGGCGGGATTACTTTACCTTGTGTTTCCCCTCTGCCAAAATGTACACGATTCCGAATCATAAACGTCTTGTAGCATTACGTACGTCATACAGAGAAAGCGACTTTGTTTTATACTAAGTAGGTATGTAGTGATACTCTAAAATTTTCATACCAGTTTTCCCAAAATTTGTAAAATAAAAAATAATAAATAAGTATCAGTAACTGAATAGTTTCAAACAAGCAGCAGTCGGCACCAAATTTTTATACAAAACATTGTTTATATTTTTGGTTCTCTTGTGACCTCATTCAAATTAATTTTCTCTTGTGACCTCATTCAATTAACATTCCAATGATTATTTTTCAAGTCACAGGCTTTTATTAAATCCAGTCTAGTAATTTTCTAAATAATGACTTTTGTGTGTTTATTTATTATTCACCACTGCTTAACTAGTTTTAAAGGCTTAATACAATAGAATGGCCAAATTCAAACAGTAGGTAATCAATAGTATACTCGTAAAACAAAGTCGCTTTCTCTGTCCCTATATCCATAATGTATGCTTAAATCTTTAAAACGCAACGTATTTTGATGCGGTTTTTTTTAATAGATAGAGTGACCTTCCTCTTTAAGGTTTATATGTATAATACATGCATAATATAGAAGGGAAACACTGATAATTTTAGAGGTTTCTAATGTGATGTCGTGAATAAACACATTTTTTTGCGCTTACATCGCAAACGCTGACTGAACCCTAATATTTAGTACCTATCAGCATTGCACCCATGCGGGTCGCTAGTAGTATTAGGTATAAAGCACGTCATCTTCTAAAATAAAATGAAAAATAACTCTAGATACTAAAATATACTTTAATGTCAATTTCAAATAGAGCCTTTAATGTATTATTCAGTTTACATAATACCATAACACAATACAAACAACCTTGTTGACTTAGATAGATAGATAGATAGATAGATGTTTATTCAAAAAAAGTAACATACATATTCAGGTAGGTAGTGTCTTTAAACTAGGATAAGTTTGACTAGACACTAAGTTCTCGTAACAAAAATAAGGTAGTTATGTAGTACACAATATCACATGATTTGAGTATGACACAATGACAAACAACATTCACGCACACACACACAGCGCGCGAACACATTTACATCATCATGAATGCGTTTTGCAGCGCAAGCGGAAATATGACACGGTAACTATCGTCGTTTGCGTGCGACTAGAGCGCCACATCCGTGTGTGAGTGCGCCACTCATATACAGAGTGCTCCACCTTTTTGAAGGCTTAAGTAATATTTGATTAAAACTGGTTTTATATTTTTCTGGTTAATTTTATTTTTAATTTCAGTACTTCTTTCAGCGGAGCATGCAATTCGGTTAAGCGTGAGCATGGTGTGCGTCAGAGGCGCATTAAACATTGATTTTGTTAAAGAAAAACACTCTCTCTTCCCGACTATTTATCCCCCATGGTGGTGGGATTGGCCTTCCTAACACTCTTACTCCACTTCGCCCTATCCATGACGTCATCATGGGAAACGTCGCATGCCTTTACATCTCGTTCCAACACAGCAAACAGTGGCTGATTTTGGAACCGGGTGATTTTGCGCATGGCTATTCAGTCATATTTTACTCAAAGTAATCGTTTATGCATCGATAATGTTGAACTCTCTAGCTCAAAATGACCAGGGGCATGTTACAAATAGAAATCGAATTGACAGACGCTGAGACTATACCTGCGCCTAGTGGCATTAATTGCAAAAACTGCCTCCATTTTATGACAAATGTCGCGCGTGAGTTCCTGGCAAAATGTCAAACTGACGATTTACATAGAGCCAGGAACTCACGTGCCGCCATAACTTTTATAAAATGTATGCAGTTTCGACAATTAAATGCCGTAAGACGCATTCAAACAGCTTTATTGTACACTAGCTGTCCGTCGCGGTGTTACCCGCGTTCCCTCGGGAAAACTTCACTTTCCGGGATAAAATACAGCCTATGTTCATCAGGGAAAATGCAGGATTCTAATGGTGAAAGAATTTTTCAAATCGGTCCAGTAGTTTCGGAACCTATTCAATTCAAACAAACATACAAACACACAAATATTTCCTCTTTATAATATTAGTATAGACGAGAACATAATACACGGAAAACATAAAAACAAAGACTTGTACAATGGGCGGCTATATCGCTAGAAGCGATATGCTCTGAATAAACATATTTTTACTTTTAACTTTTCTTTTCTGGCAACCATTTACATGGACAGGATAGTCGAAACAAAAATACAGCGATGTACAAAAGTTATTAGTATGGTAACCCTACTCGGTTCTCCGACGGCGCGTCGGAGCTACCGATGCCGCATCGCAAAACACTAAGTAAGTCCCGACGGCACATCGCATACTAAGACACATCGCATACGATGAGCGTTCACACGGGAAAAATTGGCGTGCGATGCTAAATCATATCGCACCGTGTAAATGCACCTTTAATCTCAGAAGAGAACAGTGACAAACTAAGTACCTAGGTACCTAGGTACACACAAAAATAAGGAGTCACGATCCTCAGTAGTGAGGGAACGATTGTGGAGACTAAACACACACAACACAACACAGATTATACATAGAGCACTGAAAAATAACAAACCTATTTAGTTACTCTATATAACTAGTAATAGTTTATAACTTTTGTAATTTCTTTGGTAAATAAATTTATTTGTATTTGTCATTATCATATATCTCATTCTTGTATGTTTAAGCTACATTTTCCTTAAGAACTATACAGGTTGTAAAAAGACTGCTACCGAAAACTGAGAGGTTGAAATCAGGCCATGATTCCAAACATATTCAGCGAAAAAAAAACGCAAAATTTTTTTTTTTTACTTAGCTTAGTCATTTTACGTTATTTTCGGTTATTTACTACCAGGACAACATAATAAGACCATACCTACCTAATAATTTCATTTATATAAGAAAAAAACAGTTAAAACGCATTTTTTTACGTAGATTCTTGGATTTTGCCAAGAATCTACGTAAACATACGCAAACAGTGCTCTTCAAATGCTGTTTTCTCCGGATATAATGATGTTTTCGGAAAATCCTTTTGGATTTGGTTGTGTGTTGGGATGCTGTAGGTACCTACTCCTTTCGGCTTCGGTAGACGTCTTTTTACACCCTGTATAACCTTTTACGAAGCGCAAGGCTGAGGTACCTACTTGCGCAAGATTTGAAGCCGCCCAGCGGCATCTTATTATAATTATTTAAATATAAATACTTTATTGCACAAAATTTGACAATTGGCAAGCATAATGCTGAAGGCATTTTCTTCAAGCATTTTGATACAGGAATATCAACCATGTGTGGATGTTAATCAGCTGTGCGTCTGAAGTCCCTGTAAAAGAACGGAAAGTAGGTACAATGTACAAATGCGAGCTTAACCCTAAAAGAGTTTTCTACCAGCAATACATACATACATAAAGTCACGCCTCTTTCCCAAAGGGGTAGGCAGAGACCACGGATCTCCAGTCGCTACGATCCTGACACACAACTTTCGCCTCATTCACTCTCATTACATTCTTCATACATGCTCGTCGGTTTAGGGTACTTTTGACCTGGCCCTTCTCCAAAATGTCGCCAATTTGATCCAAGAAGGTTCGCCTAGGTCTTCCCCTTCCAGCTGTCCCATGCACACTCGCCTCATACACTTGCTTTGTCAAACGACTGTCATCCATCCTCTCTACATGCCCAAACCATCTTAACATACCTTTCTCGATCCTCAACACTACATCTTCTTTCACTCCACACTGTTCCCTTATCACACTATTTCTCACTCTATCATTCAACGTTACCCCACACATACTACGCAACGCTCTCATTTCAACAGCATTCACTCTACTCTGATGTTTTTTCTGCCACACCCAACTTTCTACCAGCAAACCTTTTGAGTATAGGAAAAAGCCATGAACAAAAGTGGATGCATAGTGTACATATTAATAAAACAGAAAGCTAATAATAGAATACTTTAAATGTATTTTATTTGGACGTATATTTGTAGGAGAGCATCCGGCTGGCACAAAACCGCCAGGAGTGGCGTGGAAGAGAAGAGGCCTATGCCCAACAGTGGGGTTACCGGCTGGATAGATAGATAGATAGGTTTAAAGATTTGCCGCTAGTTGTAAATAAGATAAAGTACCTAAGTATACTGACTATTCTCTTACTAAAAGTAAGCACCTAAATAATACACATGACGACCTCTGTAGCGCAGTGGGCGACGGTCCGCTTGCGACGCAAAAATTTGCGGGTTCGAGACTCGCCTCGGGACAAATGTTTGTATGATCTACAGATATTTGTCTCGGGTCTGTGTTTTCTATGTATAATTTGTATGTATTTACGAACAAAAAGTATATACCTATATCGGTCATGTAGTACCCATAACACAAGCTCTGCTTACTTTGGGACTAGATGATGCTCTGTGAAATGTCCAGCATTATTTATTATTATTATTGATTTTAGATTTTTATCCACTCGACTCAATTGATTATTATTATTAAGATAAAAGTTTTTTAAATGTCAGAAGTAGTCACTGTAGTATAAATTAATCTGCCCTCAGAAGCCAAAAGGCTGCATAAGTCAGATGCTACACACTCGATATGTGGATCACGATCCATATCGAGTGTGTAGCATCTGCGTATCGTGATACGGATCGCTGAATAAAATCCTGGATCACGATCCAAATAGATAGATAGATAGATAAACGCTTTATTGTACACAAAAACATAATACAGAAAATACATAAAAATAGACATTGTACAATTTTAAAAAGCGTTTCTATTTGTTGTGTGTCTGTTTGTTTGTTTTGTTTTGTGTATTTGTTTGTACCATTGTTCATAAGGTTTATAATTATTACCGCCGATTGTATGTCATTGTGTTTTTTGTTTAGTTTTCCATTTTTGTTCATTTTTATTATGTGGTGTGCAATAAAGTATTTTCTATCTTCTATCTATCTATTATTTCAGCCTGTATAGTCCCACTGCAGGGCAAAGCCTCCCTCCCTTTTTTCCATATTTTCCTATCCATGGCTGCAGTGGGCCAATCTGGAAGATACCTACACATCACATCTAACTAATTAGGTTTATAATGGCTAGGTATAAAACTAATTGACGCGTCGCTTGCCAATTCAATGTGCCTTGAGCCTAATTCTACCAACCAATGTTGGCCTGCACCAAGGAGTAGACATAGTAGGTACATACCTACCTACCTATATTTTACGCTCACTCAACACATTTGCCGAACTATTCGCCGAACTATTTGGATGGATGACAGGCGTGTAGAGGGCCTCATTGCCTGTATTCGGCAATGAGGCCCTCTACACGTTCATGACCGTCAGCATTCGTCTATTAACGGCGAATATGTAGAGGGCCCTTTGGGTAGTACATTGGATTAGAGGATTAGAAATTTCCTTAAGTCATTTCCCAACATCCTCCAACACGAAAAAGAAAGACAAAATTAGTTCAAATTGAATCATTTACATATTTGCGAAAAGTCAAAAAAGCCCTTAGTAAATATTTAAATAAATTACTTACTTACACCATTGCGTGTACTTAACGAAACAAAATATTTTACTTACTGATGTAATTAATGATTTACAAAGGAAAAGCAGTGTATTTATTTATTTAGTATAGGCAGTACCTATAGGCACCTTAGCCGTTGTAGCTACAGGAAAACGCTCTTAGGAGACCTTCCCTAACTTTATGAGATATTTTGAAGTGCATTCACAGATAAGTAATAAAATTTCCTAACAAAATTGCCTAAAAATATTTTACTTAGTAGTTACTTAGATATGTACGTTTAAATCATTAATTTAATCACAATTCTTTTTAAATTAATTATTCAAATTTCTGTTTAATGTAGTACATATAAAAGGTTTTATTCAATTTTCTGTATTCATATTATTGTAACAAAATTACTTATAGTCATTAATGTCTCAAACATCTTTTGGTGTTAGGCATCTAGTCCTATCAAATCAGTCATTTTATCACGTAATAAACTAAAATTATTCATTATTCACTACTTAGGACTTATTCTTATTCAGTTTTACATTAATCAAATTAGTAAGGTTTTAGAAAAGCAGCATATATTTTTTTTTCATTTAAAGAATTAACTTATAAAAAATCTGCTAACACACAACATATCATTATTGTAACAAGGTCCAATCCCAAAAAGTTCCAAAACAATTAAATTATAATTAATTCCTATGTAATTTATCAATGTTTATGAAATAAATTATCTTATCTTATCTTAATTACCTAGTCCTACTTCGCCTTGTTTTTTGTAAGGCTAAGGCTCAATGCAGACTGAATTGAGCCTAAGGCTCAATGCACATTGAATTGGCAAGCGACGCGACAGTTAGTTTTATAGCGCATATACCAGCTATACCACCTAGCTAAAAGAGTACCTACTTACTTCAGTATCAGTATCACTAGATGGCGCTGAGATCGAAGCGAATTCCCATACAAATGTCGCTAAGGCTCAAGCCACATTGAATTGGCAAGCGACGCGTCAATTAGTTTTATAGCAAGCCATTACAAACCTTATAAACAATGGTACAATATATAGAAACGCTTGTAGAATCTTCACGATTCAAATCTTCACGACTTTGATAACTCCATTAGTTTTGATTCTGAAAAAATGATCCTTCGTGTCGTGAAGGAAATTCAACCTTGCCGCGTTGTTATAAGATCCATATTCAGTTTGACGGTGTTTCCTTTCTTGCTGTGAACGAAACGGTCGAACGGATGCCTTTGGACTGAGGTCTGAAAGGAAACATAGGTATTAAGTTTTATTTGAATTTGTAGGTAAGTAGGTGTATTTTTAGCTAAGGTTTAATGCTCATTGAATTGGCAAGCGACGCGTCAATTAATTTTATAGCAAGCCATTATAAACCTTATTAACAATGATACAAGATATAGAAACGCTTGTAGAATGAACGAGATCTGGCGAAGCCATCAAGGCTTATAATGGCTTGCTATTAAACTAATTGACGCGTTGCTTGCCAATTCAATGTGCATTGAGCCTGAGTTTAATAAAAAATAATACAACATGGTATATGATAGAAATATGCAAAAACAAGTGTGTTTTTAGTTAATGACTAGAATCCTGAGATAGTAAGGGATTCAGGAGTGCCCCCGAGGTGAATACTTTTCACACCTACTGCCAGAAAATGAAAAGAAATCTAATGAACAGGTTTTATAGTACCTAGGTGTAATTATTACCTGCACTTGGTCGCTTGATCTTTGACGCGGTTTTGCTCCCTCATCTCTGTAACAAACAGAATGAAAAATGAAAAAAAAATCCTTAACAAAAAAATGTTGAATAATATTTTTGAACACAGAAAGATAGAGGTTAGATTATGGCGGCACCACACTTCGTTGTGTGCGTTATTCGAGAGCAAGTGTGGAGGGTTCATTCGTCTAATACTTATTTTCTTTATTCGCACGCACAATCTTCAACTTTGAGGGCTCTCACATTGCTTAATGCCTATTTGCATGAGGTCCAACATGTCGACATTTTCAATGACAATCTCTCCATTATTTTTAACACCTTGTACTTAAGTTTTAATCTTAAATAGCGTTTTGGTGTTCTACGTAAGCTTTCTATCAGAAACTGTTATAATAAATAAATAACGAATAAGCGCGAATAGCAAAATGCTATCTGTCCTCTTGTCGGTTTTTACAACACTTCAAAGTATACGAATAAGCGAACGCTACGCCCGCGCGCCCCGCCCGCTGTCTCAGTGGGTATGTCTATCGCCCCACCTCTTCTATACTATGAAATGGCGCCCGCGCCGCCGCCGCGCCTCACTTCCGCCCGACACCTCTTGTCCCGCCAGTCCCGCGCAATTTTCGGCATCTCGCTCGATGTCAGCATGAAGTGCGGATAGCTTGTTTGTTGTATACACATAACAAATATTTGGGCAAATACAGCGTAGCCGCATTTGTAAGTTTGTTCAGATATTTGGATGCTTGTATCTTTGTGTTTCAATCACGCCTAAACCAGTGAACCGATGTGTATGAAACTTGGTATAGGCGTAGATAGTGACCTGGAATAGCATATAGGTTATTCAAAATGTTGGTACCACGCGGGCGAAGCCGCGCGCAGAAGCTAGTAACTAATAACGAAGTGTGGAACGCCTGAGAGCGTTTTTAGGCTATCTTTCACTGAATCCGATATTGGATATCGGAGCTATCTAGTTCATACATTTTCCTTGCTCCGATATACCATATACTTCGTATCGGCATCCGATACCGACATAGCTGGGCATTAACTCGTTAATCCGTTAATCGTTAATTAACGAAGTTAACATTTTGATTAACAGATTAACTTTTAAGTTAACTTTTAAAAATGTTAACGGACACATTAACTTCCGTTAATATGCAGAAGTCCGTTAATCGTTAATCCAATGCCTACTATTTACCGCACGGCACCGCGGCGCGGAGCGAAAAACAGGTTCAGACAAGTATGAAATGAATGACAAGTGCCGGGCGGCGCGCGGCAGCGCGTGAAACAAAAACAAAACTAGATATATTTGGCCGGCGCGTGCGAGTGAGAAAACTGCGAAGAATTTTTTTTCGTTTGATCTTTTATTTTATGAATTATACATGTATTTTGTTTTATTCATAACCTGTTAACTTCCAGAACCTAAACCAATAAGTTTTTTAAGTTCACTAACGCAACGATATAAAAATATAATTTTACACATATTAACGGATTAACGATTAACGTTAACTTGCGTTAATTCTTCCGAAATGTAACGCTTTAGCGTTTAACGAAGCTGACTTTTTTTGTAGCGGATTAACGATTAACGAAGTTAACTATTTGATTAACGGTGCCCAGCTTTGGATACCGAGCCAGCTCCCCTATGTTACAAATAGAAATGGAATATAAGACAGATAACGTTGAGACTATACGTACTTGCGCCTGTGCATTAATTGCAAAAACTACCTACATTTTATGTCAAGTGTCGCGGCACGTGAGTTCTTGTCGTAGTGACGATTTACATAGAGCCAGGAACTCACGTAGGTACCGCCATAATTTCTATAAAATGTATGCTGTTTTGGCAATTAAATGCCGTAAGACGAAGTGAAGTCTCCGCGTTATCTGTCGATTTGATTTCTATTCTATTGCGATTTGTAACATGGCTAGAAGGATTGGATAATTGAAACCGCTTTGATGGTGCGCTGTTTGTTCGAGAACCAATGTCGCCAGATCTACCCCACTTGTCACTACCACTACATTTTTTTTTGGGGGGGCTGGCTCAATGCACATTGAATTGGCTAGCGACGCGACAAATAGTTTCGCCTTGTCTGAAGACTTTAGCAACTGTGATCTTGAAGTTAGCTGGCAAAACCTAACAACAACTATTATGGACACAGCTTCGAATATTCTTGGCCTCAGACCCAAGAAACATGAAGATTGGTTTGACGATAATGATAAAACCCTTTGCGACGCGTTAGCCAAACATCGAGAACTTTTAAAGCGTCAAAACCGAAGATGCCGTGATGAAAGATTAGCAGAAACTGTTAAAAAGAGCTCATCCGAGTTAAGGAAACTTACTCGTGATGCAAAGGACAACTGGTGGCTTAAAAAAGCTGAATACATGCAATGGCTTGCAGATACGAACCAACTTGGCGACTTTTTCGGAGAAATGAGGAAACTTTTGGGAACCCCACAGCAAAATACGGTCCCACTTCAATCATTAGAAGGATCCCGAATAACTAGTCGAACTGGAATACTAAATCGTTGGTCTGAGCACTTTAACAACTTGCTGAATGTGGATAGATCTGCTGACCTTAGTTTTATATCATCCCTGCCACAGCTGCCACCTGTTATCTCGCTTGATGATCCTCCAACACTAGAAGAAGTTACAAACTCTATTAAAAGACAAAGAAATAAGAAAGCTGTCGGTCTAGATATGTTTCCGGGAGAGCTTCTTAAGTACGGAGGTGAAAAGATACATGCCACTATTTGGAAATATTTTTCCAAAATGTGGGCTGAGGAAAAAGTGCCATCACATTTCCAAATGTCAGAGATCTGTGCCCTATATAAGAATAAGGGGAGCCGGTCAGATTGCAACTCCTATCGTGGAATCTCGCTCTTGTCTTCTCCTGGAAAAGTATTTGCCGGTGTACTCCTTAGTCGCCTAACAAAAATATCAGAGGCTATCCTTCCTGAGACACAGTTCGGATTTCGTCCCAACAGAGGGACTGGTGAAGCAATTTTCTGCTTACGCCAATTACAGGAAAAAAGTAAGGAACAACATCAACCACTCTTTCTTTGTTTTGTGGATTTGGAAAAGGCTTTCGACAGCATCCATCGTGATGCGCTATGGACGGTACTTTTAAAGTTTGGTTGTACGGAAAAGTTTGTTAGAATGCTGAGATTGCTTCATGACAATATGACATGTTGCGTTAAGATCCAAGATGACAAATCCGAATTCTTCCCTGTCACATGTGGTGTGAAGCAAGGCTGCGTATTAGCGCCTACGCTCTTTGCGTTATATTTTGCTGCTGTCGTCAGAGACACCTTGCTTCATAACCCCAGAGGCGTTCACATCCGTTTCCGCACAGATGGTGGCCTTTTTAACCTTGCCAGACTCAAAGCTTCTTCCAAGGTATCCTACGATATCATTACAGAGATGATGTACGCAGACGATCTCTGTTTTGTAGCTGAAACACCAGAAGGCTTACAAGAGATGATGTCTAGCTTGGATCGCTCGTGCTACAAGTTTGGTCTAAAGATAAGTGTAAAGAAAACTGAATGTATGGCAATGGAGACTGTAAACCATGCATCACTTAATCTGCGGCTAGGAGATCATGACTTGAAACAAGTACACAAATTCAAATACCTTGGAAGCACAATCACTGCAAAGGGAGATCTAGACTCGGAAATCAACTGTCGTATTGGCGCTGCATCTGCCTCTTTTGGAAAACTCCGAGAAAAGATCTTCCGATCTAATGACGTAAAACTAGCCACAAAAATACAAGTTTATATGTCTGTAGTACTGCCCAGTCTTCTCTACTCATCAGAAACCTGGTGTCTCTATCGTAAGCATATTCGTACATTAGATCGTTTCCATCTCAGGTGTCTTCGAGACATAATGAATGTAAAGTGGTGTGATTACGTTCGAAACACTGAAATACTTCGACGTGCCAAAGTGTGCGGCATCGAGGCCTACCTGATGAGACGACAATTACGTTGGTGCGGTCACGTCTTGAGAATGCCCAACGAGAGAGTGGCGAAGCGCATCTTCTTTTCTGAACTCCAGAAGGGCAAGCGCAAACCTGGTGGCCAATACCTCAGGTACAAGGATGTTCAGAAAAGACATCTGAAAAGATGCAATATAGAGCCCTCTCGTTGGGAGTTGCTGACGGAAAAACGCTCGGAGTGGAGGAAAGTAGTCCAGCAGAAGGTCTGGGAGTTTGAAGACGACAGAAGGCGCGATCTAGACCGCAAACGTGACGACCTAAAACACAAACCGCCTTCCAAAACTAGCTTTCATTATGAAAATGGTACCCTCACGTGCAGCCTTTGCAAACGCACGTTTACAGCGAAGATTGGGTACATCAGTCACATTAGAGCACATCAACGAAGCTCTTCCGTCTAAAAGCATTGTCAGTCGCCAAGGCCGAAATCGGCCAGGAAGAAATAATAATAATAATAATATAGCAAGCCATTATAATAAACCTTATGAACAATTAACGAGGTCTGGCGAAGCCATCTAGCGGGCCGCGCTAGCTCGAGCACTTTCGTGCGTTTCTATCTTGTACCATTGTTCATAAGGTTTATAATGGCTTGCTACTAAACGAATTGACGCGTCGCTTGCCAATTCAATGTGCATTGAGCCTAATAGTAATGGCCTATGAGGCCGGTTTAGTGTTACCGGACTATGGCGGGCACTGAAGGTGCCGAGACGCCTAGAGAGAGAGGTTAAGGCGATAGGCGCAAGGGCACCTCTAAGGCCGCGAACGCACAGACAGGCGGCTTGCTTAGCGCCTAGAGCCTAGTAGCGTGGATCCTGGCTACTTGCTAGCTAGATGCCAAGCCAGTGCGGCCGGTTGCGAACATTTTAGATTTAGAACATTCGTTTTACTAAGCTACTCGCTAGGTGACTCGCTAGGCTCTAGGCGCTAAGCAAGCCGCCTGCCTGTGCGGACGTGGCCTAATAGATAGGTACGGACCTCGGCTTGGGCTGTTACCTGAGTGAATAGGCATGATGACAATTTTTCAAAATCTGTTCTATGTTGTTCAGAATGATTTGTTATGTAAAAGTGTCATATTTCTGTAGAAAAAAAGGTTTTCAAACATAAAAATCAAATTTGAAAATCACGCCAAAACGCTCGACGGTGTCATGGCGGCTGTTATGACGTCACAGCTCACCACGACAACAGCAAAAACTACGTGCCTACACACCAATGACTAAAGCTCAAAGAAAACAAAAGGCACAGTTTTGGTCTATTATATTGAGTGTTGACGTCACGCGCTCTGATTGGTGTACAGCTATCATGGCGGATTGTTGTATTTGGTAGATTTATTTTAAATAGATAATTTAATAATCTCGACATTGGCCCCGATTCTGTTGTTCACTGACTAAAGTTTACTAAACTAAAATGCTTCGTTCTTATTTCGTTAACGATAAAGTCCAAAATGGAATGACTATTACAGTGGCATTCTTAAAATTTCTTAATTTTAATAAAAATGAAGTATTTGTGGGTAGATTTAGTCATGACCATTTTGCTTGCCGTGTAAAACAGCTGCTAAAGAAGCTCAGAGGCGCCATTTTGATTATACTTTTAGTTATGTCACTTTCAACGATATGCCATTTTCGTCTTTAGAGAGAACAAAATAAGAACGTGCCAGTTTTAGTTTTAATTAAGTTTAGTCAGTGATTAGGACAATAAATACATGTTTCTCAATTTTTGAATCCTATTTTATCAGTTAAATATTTTGGTGATTCTTGATTACTG
Source organism: Epirrhoe alternata (assembly GCA_963565295.1). NCBI lineage: Eukaryota > Metazoa > Arthropoda > Insecta > Lepidoptera > Geometridae > Epirrhoe > Epirrhoe alternata. Next base: position 4,845,639 of record OY751403.1, read on the forward strand.
TCATCATGCCTATTTAGTACTACCACTACATCTAAGTACAACTTAATAAATTTGAAGATTTTTACACATTTGCAATTTTAAAAATAGCCAATCGTTATGCTTGGCGGCATCACGTGATTCCAAACTTGCCAATCATGCGCACACGCACTGATTGGTTTTACAGAGAGTCTGATTGGTTTTACCGCCCGGGGTGGGCGTTTTTTTTTGCTTGTAATCTTCGATAAGATACATGTTGCTCTCGGGACACCATTTATGTATGTTGCTTGCCTCTTATAAACCTACTCATCAAAATAATAATAAAAATGACAACTATTGACAACTTTCAAAAAACTTATTAAATTATACGTAAGTTTTAAAAACAAATATCAATACATAAGGTTTTTGTATTTTTTTTATACACCGCTATTTTATGACTACCAAAAAAAATTTAAGGACAGTTGCAGCAGATGCAGAAAATCATAATGGCATGGTCAGAACTGTTTTTTTATTGAACTATCACAAAGTTATCGAGGATTGTAGTCAACCAAAACCGGACAAAATTTGATGAATAAATAAGTACCTATAGACAACAATCGCGTACAGACTCTCATTCGAACTATGTTCTCGTATCATCCCCAGTCAGTAAAACCGCAGTAGCTATCATAAATATAGGTATGTCTGACTCGTCTCGTCTTCTTTTGAGGTTATAATTATTTTTTTTTCTCTTTTTTTTTAGTTTTAACTACATAAATGTGATCAGTAACAGACACTGAGACCACGTTTAAAATTTTTTTGGTAATAAAAAAATAACAAAACAATTTTAATTTATTTATTTACCTATTATATAAGGTTAGAGATATTTATTTCTCAAAGTTTACATTTCACTTACAGAGAAACTTATTATAATATGCTAATTAAGCTTCGAACAATACAAAAATAAAAACAGTAATATTAGTAGTTAATGTAGGTAGATAGTTATTTTAAATATTAATATGAAATATTAAAAATATTGTAAATTATATTCATAGCCTAACTTCACAATAACATGTCTTGCAGTGAAGAACATTACGATATTTGTCATACGACAAAGACTGAGAGTTTTTTGCTAGAAAGTCTTTGTGCATACTTTTGATCGTCAAGTAATTTGGCAAATATAAATTGTCATCAAGAGCATTGGAGACATTGAAGCTCATTATATGCTTTTTGACCAGAGCATCATCGATTTTGTTGTGAGTTCTTGCGCGTCTTTTATCTTTTGGTACCACACTATATTCTGAATACAGTACATTTTGCAAAGCCTTGTCATTCGATGCTTCGTATCCCAAAGTTGTTAGGAAGAATTTTTTACATACTGTTTGTAATCCATCTTCATTCTCTAGCGAATAGTTGTGGGTCAGATTCCTTCTAAACTTTGTAAGTGTAGGTTTACGCGTAGCTGCCGCATTTGTTCTTTTCTTGACTTGTTGGGTTGTAATATGGTGTAGCATAAAGCCTTTCCTTCCTTTTGCATCCAAACTCCAAAAAGATTTGTTTATTTTTTCACGACTTTCTTCAGATATCTTTTCAGTACACAACTTCTTACAGGTAACACAAGGCAACTTCACAGCATGTTTTTCTTGTTCTTTTGCTTTTTTCAACTCTTGTCGATCTTTAAGTGTCAAATCATATTTCTTTCTCTTTCTTATTGTTCCCTTTTTTGTATAAAGTGCCTGATCTTGTTGGTTTTCTTCACCTACCGTACCTATTTCTCTGTCTTCTATTTCTTTTTCGTTAGCACTGTTAGTTCCATTGTTTTCTTCGTTTGTGATGATTGGTATATTATATTCATGTGTGGTGCTAGGTATGTCATTAAAAATGTAAATTGTATTGCCATTAGTAGTTACAGCAACTTCTTCACCGATAATATCATTCGTTATTTCCATCAGGTCATTTTGTGGGTTCAATGGCGAATTTGGAATGCTTCCTAGCTCTATGACCAGAGTTCTTGGAGACATTATCAAATCAACACCAACTTCCATATCATGGGTAATGTCGTTTGTCGGTGCGACGGAAGTTCTACAATTAATCATATCATAAACATCAATTTCTATTGGCAAGGGTGGTAATGTGACAAGTGATGTCAATGAAATGTTATCTTCCCAGCTTTCCATGTTGTGTTCATCTGAAGGTAGCATTGTAGATGACCCAAGTAAGATGTCGTCATTATGGGTGGGTGCTTCGTGAAATATTTCTTGAGCGACTGGCTGTGTTTGTTCAAGGCAGTTATTTCTTACGAATAGTTCGTCATCGTTATCGTGCAAGTCCTCACTACTCGGGAAATAATCCGGGTCAACATTTTCCTTATCACGCTTGAATTTACTTGAATTTTTGAATTTTTCTCTTAGACGCTTATTCTTTTCTGCCAAAATCATCAACATTCTTGTGTTCCTATGTGACATGGTTGACCTGCAATCAAAGAGCAAATAACTAAGCTAGCCGAGGTGAATAAAGCCCACCTAACTTGACTTTTTATATATCGCGTGTTACATGACAATGCGACGAAAAATGGGGAATGAAAATTAATTACAAAAATGATGAGTTATTTTGAAAAATTAAAAGTTATAGCCATTTGAAAAATAACTTTTGTGGGCCTTATTTTCCCATAGCAGAAAACTAAGGCCCACGTCAAAAAAGTGCTTGATTTATTAATAAATTAAAAATATAAGATAAACCATTCATGGAGTATAAATAAAACGACTATTGGTAATGAATAAATATTTATATAATCATAAAAATAAACATTCAGTGGGCTTTATTATACCTAACTAGCAAACCCAGCGAACTCCGTTTCGCCACCAGATGCCACCAGATTTTTCCTGAATTTTCTTTGCTATAAACCTCACGAGCCCGAGACCTTTCCAACGAATGCAAAACCGTGGAAATCGGTTCGTGCGTTCTGGAGTTATAGCGTCAGGAAGGAAAACCCGACTTATTTTTATATAGTAGATAAGATATTGAGGTAGCATTTAAATCCATACATTATTGCTCTAGACACATTTCATGTCTGACATATATTTTACTTGCACGAATGACAAAGAACTGAAAATAAAACTGGCAAGAAAAATAATAAAAAAAAATTAACTTTTTAAACATTTTCCTTGAGTAAAATAAGGTCCAATGCCTGTTTCTTTGGGCCTGACTGTATTGGTCAATTTTGTTTGTCATTCTTGGTGTTTTGCTCATAGTTTCTAGTTGCTATTGCTAACACAAACTTGTTAACGCGACAGTAGTGGCGTGATATTCTAACTATGCTCTGATTGGTTGAGCCGCACCGCAGCGGCCGGCCTCACCCACTACACCCAGGCCCCGTCAACTCTCTTCGTATTGGTTGGCACTATATGTGGGTTTGCTATGGTGTTACCAGTTCAAAACGATTTAAACTAATTTTTTAAAGAAATGGCAACAAAAGCACTTTCTTCTTCTTTTTTTTAATGGCAACTACACAACTTTTTTGGTAATTCTGCCAAGATTCAAGATTCATTTATTTCATACGGTTGGTACATGTCAAATCATTATAAACTAGCTGTCCGTCGCGGTGTTACCCGCGTTCCCTCGGGAAAACTTCACTTTCCCGGGATAAAATATAGCCTATGTTCATGAGGTATCCCTAGCAGATTAGTTTAATGATAAATACAAAATGTCATTTTGAAATAGTAGCTTCCTGTCGATAAACCACGCCCATGTTTAAAAATGTGATATTGTGGAATGGTGGGGCCGTGAGGCTGAACTTATTTTAAAATTTTTTTCCGGATTTATGGAATTTAGTACAAATAATAAATACTTAATTAAATGGCTAGAAGGCTGCAAACATTCTAGTACGTTTTAAGATAAGATAATGTTTATTTAGAGACAAGTATTATACAAGCTTAAAGTAATGTAACAAACAATTAAATTTAGTTATAATAATAATAGTATAACTTAGGTATGTGATTGTACCTATTTATGCTTGCGTAAACAATAATGATGTGCGCTAAGAGCCGGACTAGATTTTCTGTGTCCCGGTTCCCAGCGCCCCCTTTCGGATTAGATTTGTATGTATGTTTGAATGAATAAATGAATGAATAAACGTTTGTTTGTTTAGTGATTGATGAAAAAGTTATACCTACCTACCTAGTAGGTAGAACTTTATTATTAGAATCATTCATGTTTGGTTAACGCTAACGTAAATCTAAAACTGTTTCAGGAAACCGTAATAATAATATAGACGAATGGAGCTCCAAACCGCAAGAAGCGCTTTGTAAGAAGGAAATGCAAAAATTATAATTTAAACTAATGGTTGGAATGGAAGGAATCAAACTGCAAGTTTCTTGATGGTCCTTCTTGGATTGATCCAGGAATAAGGCGCTTAAATTCATCTAGCTTTAAATGATTCTAAACCTAAGTTAATAGCATTATGTAAGGCTCAATGCACATTGAATTGGGAAGCGACGCGTCAATTAGTTTTATAGCAAGCCATTATAAACCTTATGACCAATGGAACAAGATATAGAATCGCTTGTAGAATCAACGAGATCTGGCGAAGCCATCTAGCGGGCCGCGCTGGCCCGAGTGGTTCATTCTACAAGCGTTTCTATATCTTGTACCATTGTTCATAAGGTTTATAATGGCTTGCAATAAAATAATTGACGCGTCGCTTGCCAATTCAATGTGGCTTAAACCTAATAGTAGGTAGGTAAACAGAGTTTTACTTTAAAGAAAATTTAATTAAACGACTGAAATATAGGCACATACATACAGGTAAGTAATAGCCAGTCCCTGCCCGTGGTCCACCACAGGTCCCGTAGTACCTACTAATCGGGTGTTAATGATATTCCTGAACACAACATACCTACTCCATACCCATCGGTGAATATTATGGAAACCCAATCAGTAGATTAGGATTGGTACCTACTTTTAAAATATTGTTACAAAATAAATACTTTTTGACTTTGTCCTCATTGATTTCAACAAAAAATAGCCCCCTAAGTAGCACTTTTTTCATGGTATTACGGAAGCTTACAGTCCCTGGAAGTTTTAGAAAATACTCAAATTTTTGGATTCCTAATTTTATGTTTAAAATTAAACGTTGACTATCTTAAACACAATATCGTAACTTTGGATCTAAACTTTTCTACTTGCACTAATGCTAGACAGCTGAGTTTTGTATGTATGAAAGTACAATTCAAGTTAATTTTTTAACAAGAAAATAAATTTGAAAATTCTCCCTTTTTTTTGATAACTAATTCGTTCCAATCGGACATTCTCATTATAAAGCTTTAAATGCGTATAACTCGAAAACTAAAAAAAATCGTAGAACATAGGTACATGGGGTATTTCTGGATAGCCCTGGATTGGATGGATGTGAGAAACTTATTATTTTTCCTATTGACGTCACTGAGTGGACCACCCTGTATTTTAAATAATAGGTATCTGGGTAATAGCTATAATCAACTTTTAACTTACTTCTTCTTGTCGTGTCACTAGTTCTTCCGAACCAGTAATTTTAGAAAATTATATCGACAAACAATATTTTCGATGACACTTATGTTCACATCTCTATTAAAATCTATAAATTCTCTATGGAACAAATTAGTGTGTACGGAAAGGACAAAACTGCCTTGATAGTAATATACTTGACTCTCTTTAACTTATTGCTATGAACTTATGAGCAAGAAGGAAAGTACGATAAAAAAACCTTACTACTTGAAAACATTCTATCTTTTCTAGCGGAGCGGCCGCGTTTGATCATCTAAGGGTGGGGCGGACTGATGGTTTGAGGCAAGGCCAGTGGGCTAGCTCATCCACGGAACAATATTACTCTAACGAGAGCTCATCATTCCGCTCCAGACCAGCAAGTTGAAAAGACATCCAAGCAAAAGGTATAATATTGTATTTCTTATATAGATCTAGATAGGTACCTACTTGATTGTAATATGTATATATGACTTTTCAGGTTTAACATTGTAAGATATTATTAAAAATTAAAAATAATAATGGTCTGTAATTATTAGTTTACTGTTATTTATATTTCCCTGTAAATTCCTAACGTTGAGGTTAAAATAATAAAATATGGTTGAGTAAATTATCTTTTATTTCACTAAATTCAAATAATAGGTCACCTATCTTAGGAAATCTTAGGTTCTATTGTAGGTAATCTATCACAGGCGACACAGTTTTGTTCATTCCAAACATTCCAAATTTCATCAGAATCGGTTCAGTCGTCACGGAGATACGTGGCAACAAACATTCGCACACACAGACTTGCGCATTTATAATATTAGTAAGATTGGTAATTTAAAGTGCTTTTGGTTGTTTTTCGCCATTTTAGGAAGAAGCACTGCTCTGCTATTTTCTTTTTTTTTTCTTGTGTTTTACAAGTTTTATTATGTAACTTCGGTGGCATTTTACTAATGAAGCCTTTGATTCGTTACAGGAGATCTGGCAAATGGCATGGGGGAGTATTGAAGAAGATTTCTCATTTGACGAATTTCCGTTGGAGTTTTCAAGAAAACAAGCCGCCATGTTTTATTTTAAACCAGTGACAGGACTGACTGAATGACATGTTAGAAGTCTATATTTAAAACTTAACATTATTATTTTACTTATCTATACTAATATTATAAAGAGGAAAGATTTGTTTGTTTGTTTGAAATGAATAGGCTCCGAAACTACGGGACCGATTTGAAAAATTCTTTCACTATTAGATTCCTGCATTATCCCTGATGAACATAGGCTATATTTTATCCCGGGAAAGTGAAGTTTTCCCGAGGGAACGCGGGTAACACCGCGACGGACAGCTAGTTTTATAATAAAACACAAGTGCTATTCACTTATTTATTGATAAGATAAAAAGGACTGAAAATGAAGTAAAGTCTTTATTTATTTTACTGACCTTAAAATCTGTTTTGCTATCATATTTGGGAATTATAATATCTTGGCGATATTGTATTTGGGCCGTAATGAAGCCTTCTCTTCAGTGGCGTAGCTACCGGAGGGCTAGCCGGTGCAGTGCACCGGGGCCCCCGAGTTCAAGGGGCCCTCGGACTCTGAGTCAGAGCCCGAGAGTCCGGAAGGTTTTTTTCTTAGGAAACTATTAAAAAAAAAGCCTTTATTCTACTACTATACTTTACAAACAATTTAAACAAGTTACTTAGCTGATTTTGCTCTCCACTATAATTATATACACTTTACTTATTGGTTTAATTTACGCATTTTACTAGCGCCTCCGCAGTTGTCGCCTCTGTGGCGTAGGCCTCCCCTAAATCTTTCTTGTGCTAAGTTTGTTTATTAATTACATATTATTATTTATAATACTTTTAATTATTATGCGCTTCGTAAGGAGGAGTGACTGGATCGAAGGTCTCGGCAGAATAACAGCGCTGACCTGTCATCTGACTGGGCAGCATAACGCTGAGTCGAGATCTTTTTGCTGCTGTAGCACACAGCACTGTTAGGAAACTTTCCCTTTTTTACTTTACCTATATTTATATTTTTTTTTACATGTACCTAAAAAGTGTGACTTCTTTTTTATTCATTGCTGTATTGTTTTTTTTCTGTGTATGTGTGCTTATGCAGTAAATAAATGAATGTCTATGTCTATGTCTATGTCTATGTCTAAATCTCTCCATTCGTCTCTCTCCCTAGCCTTTCTCATCCATTCCGGTCCACCTCGTTGGGTAAATATATCCCTCCATCTCTTTCTTGGTCTCCCTTGTTTTCTTTTTCCTTCCTTAGGAAACTATACTATTTGGATGACAAAAAAGCTTGTGACTTGCTCCAACTCAATGGATCCATGGATCACCTAAAAAAATGATAGGCCCCAGACCGTGTTTGTTGCCCTGATTCTTCACGGTATTGGTCGCGAAAGAACAGGAGTAAAATTAGTTTTAAGACTATTCTAAGTGATCCCTGTGGTCCTACTGAATAAATGATTTTTGATTTTTGACTTTGATTTTTTGATTTTGATAGGTATGATTATTTTGAAAATAAAAACAACTGCATTTTTTAATTTTTGAAAAATGTACTTAAGTAACTACAGTCAGCCCAGAAAATGAATCAAATCGTAAGTTTTTACAAAAAAATCAAAATACGTTTACATTTTGCCTCATCCTGCATTTTGACTTGATAAAACCTAAACTGTTCACACATCTAGCTACGCCACTGCTTCTCTTACTGATTTGGCTCGTTTAACGTGTAAATAATTCGAAAATGTACCTATAGTAAATCACAACTAGTAACTTTGTAAAAGATCTAACGACTGTGTCACAAAAATTAGCTAAAACATTACTGAAACCGAGGCAACATACCTAAACCTGTTAATAACATACAGGTACCCACGATACAGATCTTTATCTAGTGTGGGTGCCATTACTAACTAGCCCTGAACCCTCATCTCAGTAAAGATTAAGTTAAGAGTTTTATTGTACCTACTATAAGTTACTTTAGACTTATATTTTTACTGTTAATAAACATTTTTCATTTTTTTTTTCACAACTTTTTATTAATATATATATCGCAATTTGTACGAGATACTAGCTAATGTGCGCGGCTTCGCCCGCGTGGTACCAACATTTTGAATAGCCTATAATTCCAGGTCATTATGGACGCCTATTCCAAGTTTCATCCAAATCGGTTCACTGGTTTAGGCGTGATTGATACACAAACATACAAACATTCAAACATACTCACAAACTTTCCGATTTATTATATTATTAGGATAGGATTAGGATATTAGGATTTCTCAACTTAAAAGTAAATACCTACGGAGGCAGTTTGATTTGACAACTTAAAATATTTTGCATTTATTTATTTATTTAATCTTTACACAATTTTATTTAAAATAAAATAAAAACATTTTAAACAACTTCAAAGGATCTGGAATATAAATAAGATCTGAGAGAATGTCTACCGCGCCTCGGGGATACAGTCGTGACCCTGTTTTTTTTTTAAATAAAAGAATCACTTATTACACATTATATGAGCTTCAACTCATACATGGTGAGAGTGCCGACTGCCAGTCTATCAACCTACATGGATGCAGCATTTTGGCCGAAGGGTGTTGTGTTCCGACGGTTCCGTGGGCGCCTGCGAGACACCCCGTTTGTGCGTACAGTTCGTACGTCGTGATAATTTTAGTTTATTATAACCTATATATATATTTTATATGTATCTTAAGGTATTTAATATAAATATGTTTATTTAATAATTACACTCGAACTGCCGCGATACAGGCCTAGCCTAGTGCGGGGTTAGATGTAAATTATTTATAATAATTGTAATTTTATGTATTAAGTTTTATGAATAAATTGAAATTGAAAAATTGAAATTTATTATTTTTCACCATACATCATGAAAATAATTAAAAGTCTGCTTAAGCTTGTGCTAATGAAGCCCTTTCATACGATACCCCACATGACACGGTTTACTCACTTCAAAATTTCGGCCCCAATTCCTTGCATTAGCCTGTTTTTTGTGATTTAACTAAAAATATACGGTTTTCAGATTTTTCAGTGACTTGTCTAAGACGAATACTACTTTCCGAATTTCATAGTTCTGGGTCAACGAAAGTGAATTGAATTTAATTGAACTATGAATTTTGGCGGCGATGGGCTTGCAACCTGTCACGTATGGAATACTAACTTCTGCAAGATGTGGGCATGTATCAAATATGTATTTGTACATGCCTCTGACTACCTTAGACATCTTCAAAGGATCTGGAATATAAAGATCTGAGAGAATGTCTACCGCGCCTTGGGGTCCGTGACCCTGTATGAATTTTGATTTATTGAGTGTCGAAATATACGTTTTTTTGCGGCTTTTAAACTTACGGCCGTTTTTGCGTTAACTTACAAGTTTGATTTTTTCACACCTTAAAGGGACCATAGATGAGTAAACGGTTTTAATTTGAATTCGATACCTTTATGCGTTCCCGAGATAAAGGGTGACAGACAGACGGACCGACGGACAACAAAGTGATCTTATAGCGGTTCCGATTTTTCCTTTTGAGGTACTGGAACCCTAAAAAATTACCCACCCTAATATAGTACCTACCACCGAAAAATCATCCCCTCCATCTTCTTTTTTGTTTTTTCTAAAAAAAAGGAAATCAATGACCCCTATTAACCCAAGAAATCACATCTTTTTTTATATCATGACCAGGGGCTCGCATTTAAGGGTTAAAAAACACTGAATCTAACTTTAGCGCTGAAATTAATGTACTTCGATTTTAGTAAGAAAATAATTCACAGCACAAAAAATATTAAGAGCGTGTGCAAGCGATCACTGAATTCACTGAGGCGGACGCGGAAGTCTGGACAGGTCTAGACTGACTGACTCACCGACTGGACTGAGTCAGTCCGACTGACCCAACCGGAGGCCGCGCCGCCCCCGCGCGCCGCGCACCCCCGCATTGCCCCGTCAACCTGTTCAGTGAAACAATGGTCATAATTCCAGTGAACACACTAGATAAAGCTAACTAACAATCGCTAATATTAGCTTTTGTCACTAGTTTTTTCGACGCACCAAACTAAAGCTTAAATAAGGATGACAGCTCTAAAATCTTAGCTAGTTAGCCTACTCAACTTAGTTATGAATGAGTAAAGCGTATTCGGAGTGTACATTTTAGTGAGTTTTACGCGTAAATTTCCTAATCTTAGAATTTACATGTGTAAATAGGTGCTTACTAAAATACCAAATAGAATTGGGATATGAAATGCGATTTGAAATACCTCAAAAGAAACGAAATAATATTGTCGTGATATTAGAAGTATTAAATCATGAACACGGTGATGCAAATACGTGTTTTCGGGTGTTTTACCAGAAGAAAATCGCTTCAAAACATCACTGAAAACTTGCAAGTTTGTGATATCTGTCGTGTTCGATTCTTTGTAAAGGTTTGTGTTTTTTTACATTCATCTTGATGTGGTGATTGCTTCTGTTGTAAGATTGAACCTACGTTTAAAATTATTGCTGTTAGTTTCTTTAGCAAGCTCAGTTCCTATTTTGTTATCTTGAGCTAGTGAAGAACCTATAGGTATCATAACTTTGGTTTTTCCTGCGCACATCAATCTTAATTTTTGTTTTCCGCCACTACTATAGCATGTAATTTTATTTGTGTCTGTTTGCTGTGTATCCACAGAAACCTGTCAAGTAAGGCTTAATTGATTACCATTATTTATGAAAGTTTTAAAAATCAATGATAAATCATTCGTTTCGAAGCTTGAAAGGATCGTTTCACACAGAGACTTTTATCTTCGTCTGAAAAATCAAACAAATCCATAGATATTGCTCTTTTATTGCTACTCCGCACCGCACCAGATGGCAGCACCGCGTATTCAACTTGGGATGCGTTTTAGTATGAAATAAGGCGTGCTTTCAATCGACTGTTTACTAGAATGACTATTAGGATTCCTAGCTAAGATAAATTTTTTAGTAAGTATTAGCTTTAGTCAGTGAACAACCAGAATCGGCACTATTGTTTACCTAATTAATACTGCAAAATGTTAGCTACGCGCAATAGACCAACAAAGAGTGCGAGTGAAAGGTCCTAATCAAGAACTTGCGAACAACGCGAGAGGAAAAGAGCAAGCGAATAGATGCCAATGTGTGAAAATGTGTCATAGTTTTGTATATTATATTTTTTGGCCATATAAACCTTTCTGTAACCAGCCTAGCCTAAGCTCTTGCTCTTGGATGGTTATGCAGCGCCTCAAACACATGTTCTCTGAAAGCGAGGGCTAGGCGTATGCTGAGACGCAGGCGACGCAGCACAGCATAGTACAGAACAGTGCAGGGCAGGGCAGTTGAGGCAGACATGTGCCCTCTCCGCATGCTGCGACGCAATGACATTCGCATCCTAGCTAGTACAAGGAATGCAAATGAAATTGAAATTCTTTGAATGAAATTCTTTGAATAGTCTGGATGATTTGTATCATACAAACAAGGTTCACAACGAACTAATTCAATCAAAGGCTAGGCGTATGCTGAGACAAATGGACGTAGCGTCCGGTAGAGGTGTCGACATTTAAGATAAGATAAGATAAGATAAAGTTTATTGTGACAGAAACAGGTATAGCGGTACAATGGTTTCACTAAAAACAATATTGGTGTATTTGCAGTTTCATGATAGGTCTGTACCATGGTTAAACCTTGGTCTCGATCCTTACGCTCTTCTGAAAGCCGTCAGTTAAAAACTCCTGCTCATAGCTCTGATTTCTACGGGAATTCCTTTACACTTCAAGCAATTAAACTTTGGAATGCACTTCCCGTACCTATCAGAAATGCTAAGTCTCTTCCCATTTTTAGGAATTTAGTTCGTCGTCATTACCTATCAAAATAGTCTCAACATTCTTGTCCTTAATTATTTGAAATAAATGTAGGAATAAGTATATTTATAATATTATTTAAGTATATAGTTTTATGAATATATATGTAATTTAGTACATAATGTGTTATAGTATTTTTATGTCTGTGTAGTTGAATTTAACTAGGTGTTTATACATACCTACATTTCTGTGTCAGACTCTGGAACTTTTGACTTCTCTAGCCAAAGTCAAAGTCAAAAATCATTTATTCAGTAGGACCGCAGGGATCACTTAGAATAGTCTTAAAACTAATTTTACTCCTGTTCTTTCGCGACCAATACCGTGAAGAATCAGGGCAACAAACACGGTCTGGGGCCTATCATTCCTTTAGGTGATAAATGGATCCATTGATGATCCTTTTTTGTCATCCTAATAATCAGATATCTTATAATAGGCTTTTTTACAGAGATATATGTATTTTTAAATTTAGTGATTGATAAATTTTGGGACTTTGTTATAGAAGCTTACACATTGCCCTTTAAATGATTTCATAATTTTATCTAATCTAGTAGTGGGAACAGCGAGTTTATCCTTATTTCTAGTGTTTACATCATGATTATCGCTTTTTTTCTTAAATGATTCAATATTTTTACGAACATACATCAGATTTTCATATATGTATTGACAGGGTACTGTCAGTATGAATATAGCTTGAGTGCGGTGCCTTCGTCCAGAAGGCAGTTCAGGATCTATATTTTGAGAGTGTGCAAGAGCCTAGTGGTAAGAAGGCTACCTCTTCGATGCGTGAGAGAGCGTCAGCTATTGTGTTATCTCTTCCCTTAACGAAGCGTATACTTCTATACTAATATTATAAAGAGGAAAGATTTGTATGTTTGTTTGAAATGAATAGGCTCCGAAACTACTGGACCGATTTGAAAAATTCTTTCACAAATAGAATCCTTCATTATCCCCGATGAACATAGGCTATATTTTATCCCGGGGAAGTGAAGTTTTCCCGAGGGATAGCGGGTAACACCGCGGCGGACAGCTAGTCAGTTGTAAATTGAGAAATATAGTCCAAGTATCGAAATTGCCTCGGTGAACAATTCTCACGATTGTAGAAGACAAAAATGAGAGGTTTATGATCTGTAAACCCATAGCCCAGCAAAACAAAAAAAAATTACATAAATATTTTTTTATTTATTTGTTGCACCCAATTCCTAAAAAATCATAATCATTTTATTCACAAAGTTTTAGGTTAAAAATGTTAGTTTAAAATGAAAGACCCTTTACAAAAATGCCTTATTTTATGAACCCCCATGCAGGCTATTAGCGCCCAACCGTAATTTTTCTGGACGTTATTATCCTGGAGGGCGATAATACACAAATCACTTTCGGAAAATACTGACAGAAATTGACACAAATTATTCAAGCACTAAGAAGTCAACCTGCAAATACTACAAAAATATCAGACAAAACGCAATAAAAACTGGCAAAAACTTACGATTTCATTCCAGCATTTCTTAGTTCAGAACAGCGTTGTACGTACGACCAAACCTGACGGAAAGCAACGCCTCACTGGCAAAAAATTTGCGCGAGAGAGCCGCCTGCTCTGCAAGCGCGTTCTTATTGGCTAATTCTATGTGTGCGTAGAGTTTTGACGTAATCACGACATGACTTAGATAGATCGGCTTGTAAACCAAAACCCCGTCAACATTTTGTAACTGACAGATCGAACAATGTTCGGCGTAATTCAAAGTTTGTATGGAAGCATGAAACGGATAAATGATCGAACTTTTGTTCGCCGAACAAATCCTGTTCAAACTATTGTAACAGGCACGCGGCTTCGTTACGGTCACGCCGAAATGTTCTAATGAAAGCTCGGCATAGTCCTAAATAGTGAGATCCGACGTCCAAGATGTATGACGTCGGCGAAAGAGGGATAAATCGCAAGTGGAGTTGGGCAGGACACCTGGCTAGACGTGATGGCCGGAGGAGTAAATCTTTGACCGAATGGTGTCCAAGATCGGACCACCGGAATCTAGGTCGTCCGAGAGCTCGTTGAACCGGCAAGGTCGTAGGAAATGTTTGGACGCGAGAGGCGCAAGATAGAGGAGACTGGCATAAAAGAAGGGAGTACCCAGCAGTGGGTGATACCAGTAAATATAATTACGTTTTAAAACTAAAAGAAAAACCGACTTCAACTGCGTGACTCAGGGAATCAATGAGCTATCCATAAAAATCGAAAGAAGAAAATGAAATCAAATCGACAGATAATGCTTAGGCTCCACCGGCGTCTAAGGACATTAATTATGTCAAGTTTTGCGGCACGTGAGTTCCTGGCATTAGTCAATTTGACATAATAGAGTCACTTACCTATCTGTCGATTCGATTTACAATGGCTAGGAGAGAAGGTTATTAGAGTTTTACGGGAAAACTATCAAACCCTCAGGAATAAAATTTATAAGGGACCACCTCTGGAGTATACCCTTTCAAACAAAAAAATCATTTTGAAAATCGGTCCATAATTGGCGGAGTAATCGCGTAACAAGATACAAAAAAAAACATACAGGCGAATTGAGCACCTCCTCCTTTTTTTGAAGTCGGTTAAAAATAAATAAGTAAGTCGTATTTTATAATTTTCTTTTCTATAGGTAGGTTTATGTTATATGTATAGGTCAGGTTATGTACACAGCGCATCCACATTTGTTTACGGCTTCTCCCTAGACCCAAAGGTTTGCTGGTAGAAAACTCTTTTAGGGTTAAGCTCGCCTCACAAACTGGTAACCCTCCTACGGTACAAACCACCTCACTAAGGGGGTTACCTATTGGTGACGCTGGCTGTACTTGTACTTTTTAACCGACTTCAAAAAAAGGAGGTTCTCAATTCGCCTGTATGTTTTTATTTTATTTTTTGTATCTTGTTACGCGATTACTCCGCCAATTGTGGACCGATTTTCAAAATTATTTATTTGTTTGAAAGGGTATGCTCCAGAGGTGGTCCCATAGGTATAAATTTTATTCCTGAGGGTTTGATAGTTTTCCCGTAAAACTCTAAAAAGGATCTCTCCTAGCCATTGTAAATCGAATCGACAGATAAGTCTAAGACTCTTTATGCATTATGTGAAACTGACGATTTACTAATGCCAGGAACTCACGTGCCGCGAAACTTGACATAAAATGTACCTATGCAGTTTTGTTTTGGTAATTATAATGCCCTTAGACGCCGGTGGAGCCTGAGCATTATAGGTATGTCGATCTGATTTCTTTTTCTTATTTAGATTTTATGGATGGCTTATTGATTTCTTAAGTCACGCCGTGTGTAGAGTGGAACATTGAAGTCGGTTTTTCTTTTAGTTTTAAATTCAATTCAATTCAATTCAATTTCGTTTATTGCTTCATGTTAGTTACAATGTCTTAAATATAGGTAGGCGTTTCATAACATGAACCCCGCTGGGGCACTGCATAATTATTGTCCCTATTCTCTTGTACAATAAAGAATTACAGAAAGTCAAAGTCAGTTTTCACTTGAGGAAAAAACCACTGTGATAGGGTAAAAAGGTACTTTCCCACGATTGCCTCTTGCGAAACGATCTGTGTCCGAGCATACGAGCATTACACCGATAGTCATGTTTATTTTATGTCGGACCGAGATGACGTAATACCGTCAGCCAGTGGGAGGTATAAAGATATGGCCAGTGATATCTTGCGAAATCGCCGCCTTGCAAAAAATTAAAATGGCGTCTGCTGACCAAAAGATAACTAAACTAAAAAGCTACGTTCTAACCTTTACGATAAGGTATAAAATAGAATGACTATTACAGCGGCATTCCTAAATATAAATGAAGTATTTGTGGTTAGAATTAGTCACGACCATTTTACTTGCTGTGTGAACTGCTACAGAAGCTCAGTAACGCCATTTTGATTATATTTTTAGTAATGTCACTTTCAATGACGTGCCATTTTCTTCTTTAGCGAGAACAAAATAAGAACGTTCATTAGTCAGTGAACAGCAGAATCAATGCGAAGTAGTCTAATCTAATATATAAAATTCTCGTGTCACAGTTTTTGTTGCCATACTCCTCCGAAACGGCTTGACCGATTTTGATGAAATTTTTTGTGCTTATCCGGTACCTATGAGAATCGGCCAACATCTATTTTTCATCCCCCTAAATGTTAGGGGTAGTCCACCCTTAAATTTATTTTTTTATTTTTTAGACAAAATTTTTAATTTCTATTTTATTATGATACAACATACAAAAATATTTTCACAATCCTCAATTTTCACCCTTCTACGATTAACCCTTTTTAATAGCCATTTTAGTAATTTAATCATTTTTCCTCTCCGGTCGAAAACTGATCAATCGTCATTTAGGAAATTATTTATATGACAAAACAACGTTTGCCGGGTCAGCTAGTATAATATAATGTTGTTAAAATCTGTATAGGTTTAGGCTTAGAGAATATCTGGCTCGCTAGGTGGTACCTTACTTTAGAAACCTACTGTGAAAGTCCCGACCCAGAGAGGAGGCGATGCGGCAGACCAAAGGGGAGATGGCTACGCTGGCGGGACTAACTCGACAAGTTTCTGACGGACTGGGGATGTTGCTGGGGACCGTGATGTATGGAGGTAATGGGGGCAGGCCTGTGCCTGGCAGTGGGACTCTAATATAATAATAATGGTGATATAATAATAAGGTAAAACAGGGTCACGACTCTATCCCAAGGCGCGGTAGACATTCTCTCAGATCTTTATATTCCAGATCCTTTGAAGATGTCTAAGGGGGTAGTCTGAGGCAGGTACAAATACATATTTGATACATGCCCACATCTTGCAGAAGTTAGTATTCCATACGTGACAGGTTGCAAGCCCATCGCCGCCTATAAGAATACTAACTGGTTTCCTCACGATGTTTTCCTTCACCGTTCAGAGCTCGTGTTCAAGCGCATATAAATTTTACGGAATGCAAAATCCATTGATGCACGGCCGGGATTCGATCCCACGACCTTCGGATTGAAAGTCGTGGTACAACCCCATTCGGCCAACACGGCTTTTGGTAATAATAAGGTTATTTATATAAAAAATTATCCATTAATTCAAATTTCTTTATAATACAAAAGGATTTACATTTTTACAATACCTACATAATTATCACCCCAAGCGTACCTATAGGTACACATTTTTTTTTTTTTTTTTTTTTTTATTATTGGCCCACTAAACTGGACGTTACACTTAACAAAAATAAGAAAACATAAGTTAAATAATAATAAACACGGTGTACGCCCTTCTAGAAGCAGGCACGACATGCGTAAAAAATAAAGAAATAAGTACATTCAATGGATACATAAGAAACTACATAAAACTAGGAATTTATACATTGAGGGCCTGCAAACCCATTTCAGGGTTTGCAAGGACACACACACGCATTCCCGCTCGTGCTCCAGAAGGAAGTGTCAGATGGACATCTGATGCGTCTCCCATAGAAACAGGAGGCCAAAAAGCTGGGCATCCTAAATAAGGTCAAGCGATATTCACACTCAAGTTCGATCTTGTATGGAGTATTGCAGCCACCTTTGGGATGGATCTGCTAAGTATAAACTTACTGCACTTGACTCGGTGGAGCGTAGAGCCAAGAGGCTCATAGGTGAAGACTATCTTGCCGAAGCAAAACTCGACAGTCTGAGCCATCGTCGTGAGGAAGCGAGTTTGTCAGTCTTCTACAGATTGTACTACGGTGAGTGTGCCCAGGAGCTACACGACCTTATTCCGCCTTCACCGTTCTTTTACAGGGACTTCAGACGCACAGCTGATTATCATCCACACCTGGTTGATATTCCACTAATTAGAACTAAGCGCTTTGAAAGTTCTTTTATTATGCGCACTACAAAAAATTTGAATTAGCTTCCAGCGTCTGTATTTCCGCTGAGCTTCGACCCTGTTGCGTTTAAGAAGGCAACTCAATCGGCCTATTAACTGATGAGTTCCGTTCTCCATCTTCAGATCAGCTCGCTGTCACCATATTTAAAATTTTTAGATGATAGGGGAAAGGTGTACAAGATGATCCCACGGGGTATGTTGATCCCAGGCCGTTTCGGCGAAACTATGAACGCTATCTATTTATTTTCTTTAGTAGATTGTAGCCCCCAACCCCCCTTTGCATCAGTCAAATCGTAATGGCGGTGTGAGTGGCGAGTGCGCGTGAAAAGGAAAAAATAAAAATTGTGTGCCTCTGATCTAAGGTAAGGTTGACTTTGAGACTATGGTACTTTTGTTGTATACAATCAATTGGAAACATTGTTGTGTTTGTAGCTTTGTATAATGCTCAATTACGGTTTTTGCATGGCACCACAATGGTAGAAGCGTTATAGGTTAAGTTATAAAACAAAGATTAAAAAGTTGTGTTTGGGGTGAGATGATCCGTTGGTGGGTACTAGTTGATCCGGGTATATAGGGTAAAAACGTAGTTTGTCTAATACCTAGATTGAGAGTTCTGATTTTTGGTTTTTATTTTTATGCGTAAGTAGATAGGCCTACCTATATTTTCTATTGCAAGCTCATAAATAGGCTAAAGTATGGATGAAATACCATTGTCGAGGTTAATATTTTTTTGTACTTACTAAAGTACCTACAAGATTTTATTTCACTTGATTTTATAAGTGTATGTTGGTATGTAAAAAGCTTTTAATTAACTAGCAATGTTTGTATGTTTGTCCGGGTCAAATCTTACAAGCTGAATTTGACCCACTTCCTGGTGACCGATTGAACTGAATTTTGGTACACTTATGAGTCCTCGGTGACAATGCAATAATATGGTAACAGCGAGCTGATCTGATGATGGAGTCATGAGCTGTTCAAATTTAAGGACAGTTGCAGCAGATGTAGAAAATGATAATGGCATGGTTTAGCGCCAGCCCGGCTAGCTAGCTCAAACAGGGGTTCTTTCCAATGAGTTCAACGCACAGGTAGGTAAAAACACGTATAATAATTATAAAACACAGGTACAGTTAAAACAATAGAGTAAAAATGGAAGAAAACTAATAAAATCACAATGTCTGTCCGGTAAAAGGCACGCCACTTGATCACTTTGTTCAAAGGCCCCACGTTGGGCGCCAGTTTAGCGCCAGCCCGGCTAGCTAACTCAAACAGGGGTTCTTTTCAATGAGTTCTACGCACAGTTTATGTAAAACACGTATAATAACTATAAAACACAGGTACAGTAAAAACAATAGAATAAAGTGTATAAAAAGATAGATAAAATCACAAGAGTTAGAGTCTCTGTCCGGTAAAAACGCACGCCAACTTGATCACTCTGTTCCCGCCGAGCCGCGCGCAGAACGCTCATTAGTTGCGCGGTTGCGGCGTCAGATGGCGCTGGTCGTCAAGGAATATGAACGCGTCGCGGAAAAGTTATTGGCGCGGCGCGGTCCATTTGAATTTGAATTTAAAACCAGTACCGCGCGTTATAATGGTCAGAACTTTTTTTTATTTAACTATCACAAAGTTATCGAGGATTCTAGTCAACCAAAACCGAACAAAATTTA
Source organism: Epirrhoe alternata (assembly GCA_963565295.1). NCBI lineage: Eukaryota > Metazoa > Arthropoda > Insecta > Lepidoptera > Geometridae > Epirrhoe > Epirrhoe alternata. The sequence goes on from OY751403.1 coordinate 4,865,480, forward strand.
TGAAAACTGTACAAATAAGTACTATAGACAACAATCGCGTACAGACTCTCATTCGAACTATGTTCTCGTATCATCCCCAGTCAGTAAAACCGCAGTAGCTATCATAAATCCATCTCTGACTCGGCTCGTCTCCTTTGAGGTTATAATTTTTTTTTCTCTTTTGAGTTTTAACTACAGGAATATGATCAGTAACAGACACCGTTCAAATCATTTACTTCAAAGTAACTATAGGCCTCATGTAGTTCTTCTTCTTCCTGCCCTTATCCCACTAAGTGGGGTCGGCACAACATGTTTCTTTCTTCCATTTCCATCTATCACTCGTCATATCAGAACTCACTCCTTTCACTAACATATCCGCATTCATTCACACAGTTCATCCATCTTTTTTTAGGCCTACCCCTACCGGTATATCCATCCACCTTCATACTCATCACTCGTCGTGTTATATGACTTTCATCCCTCCTCATGACATGCCCATACCACGCCAACCTTCCAATTCTCAATTTGTCAGTCACTGGCGCTACTTTCAAACTTCCCCTGATGTACTTACTCATTCCTTATCTTGTCCATTCTAGTTACTCCACACATCCATCTCAGCATTCTCATCTCTGTCGCATGCACTCTTCTTTCATCCGTCACTTTGGTTGCCCAACACTCTGATCCATACAATACGACAGATCTAATGATCGATTTGTATATTTTCCCCTTGAGTTTAAGGGGCATCTTCTGATCACATATAACACCAGAGACCTGTCGCCATTTCATCCATCCCACATTCATTTTATTTTTGAGGCCTCATGTAGTTGGAACACTTAAAAATCCTACAGTTTAGTTTCCCTATAATTGCCGCGATACATTTTTGATGAAAACGAAAATCATCATCATCATCAAAATGATGCCCTTATCCCACTTTAATGAAAACGAAAATATAAGAAATAAAAATCTTTTTCAATTTTTTTTATTCAGTTCATGATTTTATCAAAATCGAGCACGTAAGTCCTAACATGACTTTTCGATAGCTTTCATGGTTTCAGAGTTAACCTCAGTGGCCCTGAAAAAAAAACTCACCTGTATATTGAGTTTTTTAATTGTTTAACTTTTTAATGAATCTCATAACTAATAATGTGACTAATGTCTAAGAAAACTGTGATTTTTAAAGAGCCTGATGTTAAAGACCAAAGTTTAATCAAAAGGTAAAGGTGTGCTGCATACCGAGTTTCAACTCAATCGGCCGCTTTTCTGAGGAGTTCCGTGGAACAGCTCATGACTCTATCAGATCAGCTCATTACCATATTATTGCATTGTCACCGAGGACATAAGTGTACCAAAATTCAGCTCAATCGGACACCGGGAAGTGGGTCAAATTCAGCTTGTAAGATTTGACCCGGACAAACATTGCTAAATTGTCGGTCCCGGCCTGAAGGCGGCCTAAAAACTCCGTCACCAGAGTTGGCCACTGACTCATACGAACTTACTTAAAACCTTTTAAAATGGACTACAGCAGCGTGTAAAGTATTTGTAATTAATGCGGCTTTTTAGAAAAGTTGATCACTTTATTCCGTAATACCTCGAAAAATTAATAAATTAGAAGTTTACTTACGACGCGGCGCCGACAATGTACTTAAGTATGTTTACTTACATGTGGCCCGCTATTTGCATTTTACATATTATGCATATTAAATTGGTGTACCAACGTGTTGTTGACACAAGTCACTGTTGCGTCGCTTTTAAATAAATCCTCTCAACGCATCTTAACTGTACCTACATGAAGGTTAGGCCTTGCTTGCTTTTGCCTTTTTGGGTGTGTCCCTGTCCATGGTCTAAAAATAAGGCTTACCTATGGCATAAGGCTTTTCTAGCCCACGTCGTAGCGGAACGACGCCGACGTGGGCTAGAAAAGCAGGAGACAGTCGCTATGGAGAACTCTTGGGGAGGCCTATGCTGAAAAGCAAGACAATTAAGAAACCGGTGTCTAATAATATTAAGTATTGTGTATTTAAGATTGTTAATAAAGGCTAGTTTAATTATTATTATTATGGCATAAGGCTGTGCACCAGGGCCCCAAGCTCAAGGGCCCCTCGGGAATCTGAGTCAGAGCCCGAGAGCCCGGAAGATTTACCTATTCCTAGGTGTGTTCATTTTCTAAATAAAAACATCTGCAATTATGTATTTTTGAAAAAAAATAGAGATACCTACTTACTTAAACCTATAGTTTTATAAGAACAAAATCTTTTAACTACAACACAAAAAGTAGCTGCCCTCTATGTTGTAAAATATTGCCACACTCTGCATTGTTTTTAGTTTGACTTGATAAAACCTAAACGGTGTGGAGTGAAAGAAGATGTAGTGTTGAGGATCGAGAAGATGGTTTGGGCATTAGAGAGGATGGATGACAGTCGTTTGACAAAGCAAGTGTATGAGGCGAGTGTGTATGGGACAGCTGGAAGGGGAAGGCCTAGGTGAACCTTCTTCAAATTCATCATTGGCGAAATGGATCAAATTGGCGACATTTTGCAGAAGGGCCAGGTCAAAAGTTATTTTTGCACCATGGCCCTTGGCTACCTAGCTACGTCATACGCCACTGCTTATGGAAACTATTTTCTGCTAATAGTTCCATTTGAGAACATTATACCCAGGTACTATACTAGCAGTCTGCAGGCTTCTTCCAATAACATCAAAGTCAAAGTCAAAAATCATATTCAGTAGGACCGCAGGGATCACTTAGAATAGTCTTAAAACTAATTTTACTCCTGTTCTTTCGCGACCAATACCGTGAAGAATCAGGGCAACAAACACGGTCTGGGGCCTATCATTCTTTTAGGTGATCCATGGATCCATTGAGTTGGAGCAAGTCCCAAGCTTTTTTGTCATCCAGATAATCAGATATCTTCTAATAGGCTTTTTTACAGAGATGACGTTTAATTGTATTTTAATGATCGTGTCTATGCGTTTAATTTACCAACATTTAAGTAAGATTTTATCAAATCGTTGAGTAGTTTCTTCCTTTTTTAGGAGGTAAAAATCTTTGTGGCTGGAACAGGCATGTACACTGTACAGGCTTGTATGTAAGCATTTTTAAGGCTCAATGAACATTGAATTGGCAAGCGACGCGTCAATTAGTTCTATAGCGCACCATTATAAAAATCTTCTCATATATAAATATATATATGAGAAATATACATTATTATTTATTATACTTATCTTTCATGTATCTTTTAATACTTTAGTGTATTTATTATTTTGTGTTATTAATTACTCTAATACCTACTTATCTATTCTATACCTACCTAGATACCCAACCCTCTCACAAGTGTTTTTACCTAAATGACCTTAAGAAAGAGAGGACTTTTCTAACACAAGTTATCTTAACTTAAATGAAAAGATATAACTTTTTAAACTATCATGGTTGACACTATAAACACAATTATCGGGAAACTCAAATAATATGTAATCATGGTAAATATCCCGTTAATTGTGTTTAAATGAAAAGTTCCCAACCCTAGTTTAAGCAAATCACTTGTAAAAAACAATAAATCATTTTTTACTTTTTACTTTATGAACAATGGTACAAGATATAGAAACGCTTGTAGAATGAACCGCACGAAAGTGCTCGAGCCAGCGCCCGCTAGATGGCTTCGCCAGATTCGTTTCGTTAGTTGCGCTTGGTCTTGGTATTGAAAAAAACCATTGATTTATTATACCTACTTGTATTACTTGTGATGTGACTACGAAAATGCAAAAAAGTTAAAAACGGCACTTGGACTAACTATGGAATGAAATGAAATTTTTATTTGCATTTGATCTGATTGCAACCCCTCAGTTTTCGGTAGCAGTCTTTTTACACCCTGTATATTAAATTATTAATTTTCATTATTTTTTATATTTAATTCAATAAAATTGTTTGTAAAAAAAAATATACCGACTTTCAGTTAACTATTAAAAAAATCACAACACTTAGACGATTGCGAGACACTCTTTACATATTTTTCTTTTTATTTTATTTTGTTTTTATTTCTATGTCATTGCAAATAAATATTTTTTCTTTCTTTCTTTTCTTTCTTTCTTTCAAATCGTCAACACTGTAGAATGTTCTGTCAAGAAGCCATACTTTCATTTTTCTTACAAATAGCATTCTATGCATAGCGGTAGCCTAAATCTGTGGAATGAAACCAGTTTTTGTAAATGTTTACTTACGCAGTAGTCCGACTGGCGAGTGAAAGATAATAGGTACTTAGGTAGAGTAGGTAGATAGCATGTCAATAAAACATTAGTTTAGGTTAGTTTAGTTTAAGCGTTTAGGTTACCGATAACCGTTGGGGTAAACGAGTTCTTGAGTGGAGACCGCGACTCGGCAAATAGTGTAGGACGCCGGCCAGGTGGAGTGACGATCTGGGAAAGGCTGCTGGTAGAAGCTGGATGCGTCGAGCTGGGGCGCAATGGCGCTCATTAGGGGAGGCCTATGTCCAGCTGTGGGCTATAGGCTGATGATGATGATGATCTACTGATGATAATGGGGCGTGCGTGCTATACAAACACAACCTAACTTTCAGATTTGGCAAAGGTACATAATTTCTGGCAGCAAATTGTGGAACTCATTGCCGGGCTCTGTATTTCCCGAAAAGTACAATATAGGGGTCTTCAAATCAAGAGTAAATAGGTTCCTTCTAGGTAAGCATGCTCCATCTTAGACCTCACTACTTAACATCAGGCAGTGAGGTCAAATGCTGACCTATTTAATTAAAAAAAAAATATGTATACAATTAAATATGTATATTTTTTATCAATAAAACAAATAAACAATTTAAAATATTTTTATTTAATTAATGCTTTGGTACTCTATACATCATACGAATGGAATATACAGTTGAATAAATATAAAAACATACACAAAAAAAAATTCAAATATCATTGAAATAATAAACTCTTTTGTTGATGGGAAACATTTTACAGATGACTTAGGAGGTAGTCAGAAAACAAATCCCCTATTTTAACATTATTTTTTTTCAACAATGAAAATCTATTTCAAAACGTCAATATTTTTTCATGTTTTTATATTTATTCATCCAATTAATAGATATGATTTGATAATTAACATTAATTTTACATTATTATCTAAATACAAGAACACGATTAGAAAAATAACATCTAAAACAATATTTTTGAAATACTGACCATATTATTCTTAGATTTAGTTCCTCAAATAAAACTAGATGGCGTTGCATACAATTAACTATATTGCGTGCGCTCAGTTCGATGATGCAACTAGCGGTCAACATACTGATCCATATCCATCCAATTCCATAACTTCCTGGCTCCCCACTGGAGCTTGACTTTTTAGTTTTAAGATGGATCATCTAAAAGAATGCTAGGCCCCAAACCGTGTTTGTTGCCCTGATTCTTCACGGTATTGGTCGCGAAACAGGAGTAAAATTAGTTCTAAGACTATTCTAAGTGATCCCAGCGGTCCTACTGAATATATACTTTTTGACTTTGACTTTGACTTCGATAATACCAAGAACGTCTAAGCAAGCCCCACCAAGCAGAAATTAAAAACCAGTTTATCGATCTTTGCCGAAGAGAACTGATGGTGTCGGTAACGAGTTCGATGGTTTTTTGCGGTCTCAAAAATACCCAAATAAGTTTACACTTCAAAAACAGACAGTCATTTTGCAAACGCCATCTAGTTTGCATCACGGAACTAAATAGGAACCTCCTAAAAAAAAACAATCTGTGGAATGACATTGGCCTGATAATAACTAATACTAAATACTTGAGACAACCTCTAAGCTAAGGAAGACTATACACAAAGGAACTAAAATACTTATCGAACGATTAACATGTACTAAATCACGAAGGCAGTGTGTCTTGTGTAGATTTAATTGTATAACGCTCAATGCACATTGAATTGGCAAGCGACCCGTCAATTAGTTTTATAGCGCACCATTATAAACCTTATGAACAATGGTACAAGATATAGAAACGCTTGCAGAATTAACGAGGTCTGGCGAAGCCATCTAGGCCGCGCTGGCTCAAGCTTCGTGCGGTTCATTCTACAAGCGTTTCTATATCGTGTACCATTGTTCATAAGATTTATAATGGTGCGCTATAAAACTAATTGACGCGTCGCTTGCCAATTCAATGTGCATTGAGCGTTATACAATTAAATCTACACAAGACACACTGCCTTCGTGATTTAGAATATGTTCTATCGATTTTATGTTGACTGACTTCATTTAAAGTAAAATGCGATATATTCCGTTCAAGCTAAGGTTCAAAATAGAACTACAGGGAATTACAGATTTCTAAATTACTTATTTTAACTAAAATTTACATTTCTGTGGGTAGACCAATAATTTCTTGTCTACCTGAAAAGACGAATTTTATCATAAAATAAATAAATAATGCTGGACATTTCACACAGCATCATCTAGCCCCAAACGAAGCAAAGCTTGTACTATGGGAACCAGACAACTCATATACCTATATACTTTTTGTTTGTAAATACATAATATTATACATAGAAACACCCAGACCCGAGATAAATATTTGCAGATCATAACAAACATTTATCCCGCGGCGGGGATCGAACCCGCAACCTTCTACGTCCCAAGTTGGCTTTCACCCACTGCGCCTCAGAGGTCATCATACGTTACGCACAACCAATCTTTAGCTCTCTGTAGTAACTGAGAACCTATTTTTGATGGCGCCTCAAAGACGAAGACAGCGTTGTATAGCTGCCTCGCTCACTCGCTTATGTTGCATCGTGCTATCTCGCTTACTCTAACCTGCGCAATCGTTTAGTGCACCTAACTTCAGAGAGACATAGATCGGTTGTGTGTGCGTACTGTACCAGGTACCTACTTACTTGTACAATAGTATTTTTGTCTTTAGTTTGAACGAAATTTAAGTAAATTCAGTCACATAAAAACGAAATTTTTCATCTAACATTGAATGAATTTAGTTTTGTATACAATTAGCCTTACCATGAACCGTGACATAAAGTTATTTCTCGGAATAAACCAAGAATAAATACATTTTGTCATTTTACACTCAGGAATAACTTTATACCAGATTTATTAGTAGGCACCACTGAGTCTAAGCTCAAGTTATTTACACATTTTCTATAGATATTATTGTTAATATTTCTATTTCTATTAGTTGAAGGGGGGGACCTTTGCCCAGCAGTGAGACATGATAGGTTAAGTAAAAAAAAATAGATATTAAATAATGCATTATCAAACAGATTTTTAACTTCACTTGTATTATGTAAAACGAAATTGAATCAAACTAAAAGATCTTAAATAATAGTTTAAAAAGAACATAAGCATTAGAAAAAAAATGATAACTATTAAATATTTTTTTCTGTAATAGTACATTACGATATTAGTGCGTAAAGATGGTTATAACATGCGAGGCGGAATTTCAGCCCGAGCCGCAGGCGAGGGCGTAATTGAGCCGAGCATGTTATAACCAATACGCACGTATATCGTACGACGTTTTTTAACACATTTGCGAGGAAACAGAAAAAAAAACATTGAAATAAACTCAATCTGTGAATGCACACTGTTGCTTTCCCGACCTTTGAACAGACTGCCTACTGAGTGGCGCCGCGCGGCGATTAGTTCTCCTTTGAATAGCAACAGCGCGCTGCTCACTAGCTGGAGGCACGACTCCAGCTCGGCGGCGATCAGTTCCATATTTGAAATGGCAAATAATGCTGTTATGGAATTTGTATGGACTATAACATAACTATTTGCTTTGATAACACACGCGTTTGTTATGACCCGCTTTACATATCTAAAACCGGTGGAATTACATCAGCTTTACGAGCACGGGTGTTAAAAATACTTTTATAGTATTAACCTCGCACATAAGCATTTACACAATGTGATTTCAACCCATACGATAACGTATTTCACGGCAATTTTTCACGTGTAAACGTCAGCGCGTTCAATGAAGCTTAGATCGTACGAAAAATCGCATGTTATGCACTTGAATGGTTGTGGGTTTTAATCCCGCATAGACGACCTCTGTAGCGCAGTGGGCGAAGGTCCGCTTGCGACGCAGAAGGTTGCAGGTTCGATCCCCGCCGCGGGACAAATGTTTGTATGATCTATAGATATATGTCTCGGGTCTGGGTGTTTTCTTTGTATAATATGTATGTATTTACGAATAAAAAGTATATAAGTAGTATATCAGTCATGTAGTACCCATAACACAAGCTCTGCTTACTTTGTGGCTAGATGATGCTGTGTGAAAAAGTCCAGCATTATTATATTATTATTATTATTATAGTGTGATTTTTGAAAACATTTCTTGTTATTTTGGTTTTTAAGTTTTTTAAACTATTTTTTGTGTTGATAATTCTAATTATAAAAATACTATAATCATAAGTGCGTTCTAAGGGCCTCAGATTGACTTAGTATAAATTAATGGGAGTCAAAAAGTGCACCCACAAACCGACAAACACACAACCTCACATACTACATCTCCGTTCTGTCGTGGGTAAAAACAAATAAAATAAATAAATAAATAATGCTGGACATTTCACACAGCATCATCTAGCCCCAAACTAAGCAAAGCTTGTACTATGGGAACCAGATAACTGATATACTACTTATATACTTTTTGTTTGTAAATACACATATTATACATAGAAACACCCAGACCCGAGATAAATATTTGCAGATCATACAAACATTTATCCCGCACAAAACAAAACAAACACAAACATTACAGTGCAAACATTTATAAATTCACAATTAAAATACAGGGTGTAAAAAGACGTCTACCGAAGCCGTAGGTACAGCATCCCAACACACAACCAAATCCAAAAGGATTTGCTGAAAAAATCTTTATATCCGGAGAAAACAGCGTTTGAAGATTACTGTTTGCGTATGTTCTGGGCGCGCTGTTTTACGTAGATTGCTGGATTTTGAGTTTTAACTGTTTCTTTCTTTTATAAATGAAATTATTAGGTAGGTACGGTCTTATTATGTTGTAATAGTAGTAAATAATTAAAAATAACATAAAATTACGTATAGCTAAGTAAAATTTTTTTTTGCATTTTTTTCGCTAAATATGTTTAGAATCATGGTCTGATTGCAACCCATCAGTTTTCGGTAGTTGTCTTTTTACATAATCATTCTTGCCCAGGCGCGGTCCGAGGGGGGAGGTCACAGGGGACATGACCCCCCCTAAAATCTTACACGTCTCATAGTAAAATCTTGTGTATTGTGCAATAAAGTCTAATTTTAGTGTAGAGACCCCCCCACGCCCCCAATTTCAGGACCGCGACCGCGCCTATGTTAGTTTAGAGGTCAAGAGCCAACCCATTCATCATAAAAAAAAAAAAAAACCATACAGATTTTCTTAAACAAAAATTGAGTATTGCACGACTAAATTCTGTTAACACCTAAAACACTTTGGTCTGTAATTGTGAGAGAAAATATATTCATAATCACTAAATGATAGCTTAATCTATAATTGAGAGAAATTGCCTTTCAGTTTTAAAAGTACAGTCTGCGCTGAAAGTTCACGAAGTTTTGAAGATAAAGATAATTTATTTCTCAAAACATTCTTCTTCTTCTTTTTTATTTAGTGGCAATCTACACAACTAGAGTGCGTTTCATCAAATAGTTCCTATGCCGTCATGTTGGCAGTAGAATGTTTTAGGCATAATTTCCTCAAGAAATTCCAATAAACTCTCCGGCTTTAGGAGGATCGTCTGATCGATGCGGGTTCGAATCCCGTCGGAATCCAAAATTTTGATAAGACTTTTCATTTCATAATGAAATACCAAGTGTGGATCAGCACTATAAAACAATTACAGAAATTATAGATTTAGCTAAAGCGACATCTCTTAGTCATTTGATTCTGAATGTAATTTCAGACAATGAGCATGAGTTCACTAGTGAACGTGTAGATGGCGCTAATCGGTGCTCAACCGAAATATGAGACTTATCGAAGATTTGGACACCGACAAGTAGGATTTCGTGGCCGAGCGGTTAGGCACTCCGGCTTTAGGAGAATCGTCTGATCGGTGCGGGTTCGAATCCCGTCGGAATCCAAAATTTTGATAAGACTTTTCATTTCATAATTCCAATAAAACCTTGAAAAACCTAGAGATACGTCTACAAAGACGTCTACAAAGACGTATCTCTAGGTTTTTCAAGGTTTTATTGGAATTTCTTGAGGAAATGATGCCTAAAACTTTCTACTGCCAACATGACGGCATAGGAACTATTTGATGAAACGCACTCTAGGTGTAATTCTGCCAATGTCAAGTTTTAAATATAGATTTATAGTCATGTCAGTCAGTCAAGTCATGTCGATGGTTTGAACAAAACATGGCGGCTTGTTTTCTTCAAAACTAACGGAAATTTTTCGTCAAATGAGAAATCTGCTGGTTACATTTGCATGCAAGATCAAAAGTTTTAGAATTTGTCACAACATGCTTTAATTTTTCATGAATGAATGAATGAAAAACTCTTTATTGTACACAATAATTACAAAACATACACATATGAATCAATAGAACCCAACGAGACAATGTACAATGGGCGGTCTTATCGCTTAGAAGCGATTTCTTCCAGACAACCTTTGGATGGAAAACGAACATATTGAACGAACATGTCTTTTTTTTCTTTTTTTTTTTTGCGGCCTTGCTAGTAAACGTGGTAAAAGATATGGATATACCTAAACTTAAAAATTGTAGGGTTATTATTCATTCACACTTATTATAAATGTGAAAGTAACTCTGTCTGTTTGTTACCTTTTCATGCCCAAACCACTGAACAGATCAGGCTGAAAATTGTCATGGATAAAGGTTGTATCCCAGGGAAGGACATAGGCTACTTTTAATAAATAAATAATGCTGGACTTTTCACACAGCATCATCTAGCCCCAAACTAAGCAAAGCTTGTACTATGGGAACCAGATAACTGATATACTACTTATATACTTTTTGTTTGTAAATACAGACAAAAGAACTTGAAATTAGACGCAGCGGCGCAGTGGGTGAAAGCCCGCTTGAGACGCAGAAGGTTGCGGTTTCGATCCCCGCCGCGGGATAAATGTTTGTATGATCTGCAAATATTTATCTCGGGTCTGGATGCTTCTATATATAAGTAGTATATCAGTTATCTGGTTCCCATAGTACAAGCTTTGCTTAGTTTGGGGCTAGATGATGCTGTGTGAAATGTCCAGCGTTATTTATTTATTTCTCAAATCGTTTGAAATAACGCGGACTGTACTATTAATAGAGAGAATATGAATAAGGCGGATTCGAAGTTAACAAACTTAAAAATATAGGACAGTAACAAAAATAATATAGCATAACAGTCTTAAGATATTTGGCTTAATTTTTACAGTCATAATTCAATTAAAATAAGTACTGAATTATACTCTAATCGCATAATCTTATAACGTTAGCCATAATTTTACAAAACCTTCCATCTGTATAAAAAAACTTTTCATACTTTCTCTTCGGTCTTCTGATTTTTTATGAAAATATCTCACATTTCTTTTTTTTTCTCTGCCGCGATACAGGCCTAGCCAAGTGCGGGATTCGATGTAAATTATTTATAATAATTGTAATTTTATGTATTAAGTTTTATGAATAAATTGAATTGAATTTATTTATTTTGATTAAAATTGAAACAAATTATTAAACTTACAAGTTTAGATTTAGATAGTACTTTATTGCAAAAAGACACAAAAAAGACACTTAACTTATAGGCAGACAACTGGCGGTCTTATCGCTGAAAGCGATCTCTTCAAGGCAACCATTTACATTATAAAATGTATAATAGACATAAATGGAACTACACTTTCAAAAAAAAATCTTGGTTGGATTTATACCGAAATATTTCGTAAAATTATGCGAAACGTCATTATGACAAACGATATTATGCGTTATAAGTTGCATACTACCCAGCTGTTTCTAACATAATCTTGTGCACAGTATACCAAAAATTATACCTAGTGAGTTATGCCAGACGATACATTTATAATGTTTGAGAGTGACATCACACTTATTAAATGCTAATGTTTATATGTTACTCCACACTTAAACGACAATTGATTTGGGTGAAATTTGTAACTTTTTATCCCGAAATAACGATTTATTATACAAGAATATTAATTAATTATTATCCTACATTCACAACTAATTGTAATTAATTACATTTTGACTAATATTATTGCATTTTTATTACAATTATTTTATTCTTAATATGACTGAGAGAAAAATATTTTTTTGTGATGCTCTCAAACAGGTTTCAAGTGGCTTATTGTGGTTAAGGACGCCTTAAGGCCTCCGTCATGGCTTAGTCTTTTAGATAGGACTAACATAGCCATCTCCGTCATGGCTTAGTCTTTTAGCCGGGACTAACATAGCCATCTCCTTCATACCTGAGTCTTTTAGATAGGACTAACATAGCTATCTCCGTCATGGCTTAGTCTTTTAGATAGGACGAACATAGCTATCTCCGTCATGGCTTAGTCTTTTAGCCGGGACTAACATAGCTATCTCCGTCATAGCTTAGTCTTTTAGATAGGACTAACATAGCTATCTCCGTCATAGCTTAGTCTTTTAGCCAGGACTAAGAAAGCTATCTCCGTCATGGCTTTAACTTTTAAGAACAAATAAGCTATTCTTCTTCTTCTTGTCGTGTCACGTTCTTTCGGAAAAAAGGATTGGTCCGAAAGAACGTGTACTATAACGGTCACCCATATCTTACGCTGATCGTCGCATAATCGAACTTTATAAATTTTGTTTATAAAGCCACCGGTCACCCGTTTTTGGTCGTCGCATAAGAGCATCATTTTTTTATTGAGTTAAACAATTTCCTATTTATACATTGTTTTGTCTAAAAATACTAATTTATTTACAAACTCAATACATTTTTGGGCAGTTTGTAATCTTGCTCACAGTCTTGTGTACACAAAAATATGACACTCCCGCGAGTGCCGAGAGAAGTGAAGACTTGAACAATTAGGTTACTGTATTTCTGAGTCGTAAAGATATCGAAAAATAACTTCACCCGTTTAGTTATGACATGAGCTTTTAAACAAACACACAGGGTCATGGTATCCCCAAGGCGCGGTAGACATTCTCTCAGATCTTTATATTCCAGATCCTTTGAAGATGTCTAAGGTAGTCAGAGGCATGTACAAATACAAAGATACATGCCAACATGAGCTTTTAGAAATGTAATAATTACGTTTTAAAACTAAAAGAAAAACCGACTTCAATGTTCGACTCTACACGCGGCGTGTCTATAACGTCAGTTTGACATAATGCATAGAGAGTCTTAGACTTATCTGTCGATTCGATTTACAATGGCTAGGAGGGAAGGTTTTTAGAGTTTTACAGAAAAACTATCAAACACTCAGGAATAAAATTTATATGGGACCACCTCTGGAGCATACCCTTTCAAACTAAAAAATAATTTTCAAAATCGGTCCACAATTGGCGGAGTAATCGCGTAACAAGATACAAAAAAAAAAACATACAGGCGAATTGAGAACCTCCTCCTTTTTTTGAAGTCGGTTAAAAATATTGCCGTAAAAGTCAAACCACTGAAGATTGGCATGGATAAAGGTTGTATCCCAGGGACATGGGCTACTTTTTATCCCGGAAAAATGAAATATTCCGAGGGACAGCTAGTAGCCTATAAGAATGCTGATTGCCTAATGTTTTCCGTCACCGTTTTGATGCCCAAAAATCGATTGATACACGACTGGAATTCGAACTTGCTTTATATTGAAAGACACTAAATAATTTGCCGATAAGATTATTTACTAAATGTAATATGGCACAAATTATATTGAGATTCATAAATTAATAGAAATATTTTTTCTCGAAAATTTCTTCACTTAAAAAAAACATTTTTTAAGAAGATTTTTCAAAAATTTTATACAGGGTGTAAAAAGACGTCTACCGAAGCCGAAAGGGGTAGGTACAGCATCCCAATAGACAACCAAATCCAAAAGGATTTTCCGAAATATGCACTAAATCCGGAGAAAACAGCGTTTGAAGAGTACTGTTTGCGTATGTTTTGGGCGCGTTTTTTTACGTGGATTTTGAGTTTTAAATGTTTTTTCTTTTATAAATGAAATTATTAGGTAGGTATGGTCTTATTATGTTGTAATAGTAGTAAATAGCCGAAAATAACATAGCATGACGAAGCTAAATCAAAAGCGTGTTTTTTCACTAAATATGTTTAGAATTATGGTCTGATTACAACCCCTCAGTTTTCGGTAGCAGTCTTTTTACACACTGTATAATGAACACAGTTGTTCTGTATACTCAATGAAAAATATTTATGGGGGTAATCAGTGGCATATCTTTCATTTTAAACTACACAAACTGACAGGGCTTCATTTTTGTGTTGTAAATAGACGTTTGACTGTATCAATTTAATTCCTAAGCTTCAAAAATCGTTTATTGATTTTTTAGGACATGTTGCATAATTTTGCAAGGATAACAGACGCTTGACCAATCACAGCGCTACATCACGTCACACGCTCGAACGGACTAAGTTATCCAAGAAGCAACAATCAATTGAAAGGATTGAAATCGATTTTCTCGGGATTTTCATAGCAAACCAAAAAAAATTACATAAATATTTTTTTAATTTTTGAATTGTTGAACCCAATTCCTGAATTAAGTTAGTTTAAAATGAAAGACCGTATACATATTTGGTACATGTCATTTAACAAATTCTTCACGGTATTGGTCGCGAAACAGGAGTAACATTAGTTCTATAAGACTATTCTAAGTGATCCCAGCGGTCCTACTGAATAAATGCTTTTTGACTTTGATTAAGTAAACCTGAATACTAACTGGTTTCCTCAAGATGTTTTCCTTCACCGTTAACTCGTGTTAAGTAAGTTCGTATGAGTCAGTGGCCAACTCTGGTGACGGAGTTTTTAGGCCGCCTTAAGGCCTCCGTCATGGCTTAACGACTTAAATAGCCGGGACCGACAGTTTAACGTGCCCTCCGAAGCACGGAAGCGCTCGGATGAAAATGCCACTGGCGGTCACCCATCCACTTACAGACCGTTTCGAACGTTGCTTAACTTCGACGATCTATCAAGAACGACTAAGCAAGCAGGACCACCAGCGCTTCTCTTAACTCGTGTAAAAGCGCATTTTTCCAAAAAATCTACATCAACACTGCATTTTATTTAATGAAAATAGTTTTTGATATTGAAAAGCAAATAGGAATAATATTTACATCCTCATACAAAACTCGAAATGTATCGGTAATGTACGAAGAACATATATTCCTACATGTAGAAATGAATTCTTATCAAAATTTTCGATTCTGACGGGATACGAACCCGCGACGATCAGACGATCCTCCTAAAGCCGGAGTGCCTTCAACCGCGCCACGGAACCACTGACGTCGGATTCGAAATTCTTGATAAGCTCATTTATCGGTTAAGCACTGGTTTCTGTATATGTATTATTTCCTTGTACATTGGTTATGTAACTCGGAGTAACAAGCGAATTTTTTTTAATAGATCGTTTTCAACAATCCTTAGATAGCTCAACTGATAGTGTAGTTTGTTAAGTTATTCAAATAGGTACGTAGTAACTTCTGTAATTAAATGTAGGTAAGTAAAATACAACGATAGCTCTCTGAAGTAGCGCAGAACCCATTTTTGATGAAGAGAAGCTAGATCTAGGATTAGGAAAATTAATTTTGTGTGCTTTTCCTTACTCTCAGTTCTCAACTGAAAAGGAGAACCAGAGAGTTCATAAAGCTAATTTATTATTTTATAATTTGACATGTCGTCATAGTGACGTTTTATATTTAGATACTAATAATTTTATTAGTGATTTTATTTTGACAAAAGGTACAATGTACCATAGTAGGAATAGTAAATTGATAATTGCTAAATTGTTAGCATATAATATTTTTGATGGTGTTATAAGTAGTATAACACAATTAACTGACGAGCCGGGGGTTAGTAATATTACTAATCAGGGTATTAAAAAAATAGGGACTGTGGGTCAACATTTAAACTGACCACTTCGACAATGGGTAAGACAGGCACCTTTCATGTTGTACATCAGAACATGCAAGGTCTCCCCAGCAAAAAATTAGAATTAGAGTTGTTTTTAAATAAATTCAATGTAGATGTTATGTGTGTCACAGAACACTGGATTATAGAAAATGAGTTGCTCCCTTATCTTAACCATTACAATGTAATAAGTTCATATAAACGCAAGAGCGCCATAAGAGGCGGCTCTCTAATTATTATTAAAAATAACTTGAAATGCAAGGAACGTAAAGATATTGTTAACCTCTCTATCGAGAGGACTATTGAGCTGTCGTGCGTTGAGCTAGAGCGACATATCGTTGTAAGTATCTACCGTCCCCCCAGTGCTGATCATAGGATATATGAGTCCACTATGGAAGAAGTTTTACTTAAAATTTTTGAATGTAACAAAAACCTAATAATCTGCGGCGATTTTAATATTGATATATTGGTAGACACTGACAGGTTAACTAATTTATTTAAATGTTTTAATTTAAAACATCTCTTTTATGAGCCAACTAGGGTGACATCAGAAACGGCCACATGTCTGGACAATGTCTTCTGTAACTGTGTACCGATTAGTAAATCTTTAGTAAAAAATTTTGAATCCGATCACTATGGTCAAAGTGTCGTTTTTCCTAATTTCACATTAAATGAACCTGTAAAGTTCTCATATCGGCCCATCACAGTGAGTCGTATTATAAAGTTTCAAAGAAATATAGAACTCAAAATGTCACTTTTACCTTGTGTAGAAAACCCAAATGACCTATTTGCCAGTTTGTCAAATCTTATTATTGAGGAGCATACGGAAATATTTAAATTAAAGACCTGCTTAACTAAAGCTTGTGTGAGCTTTGTAGACTGGGCAACGCCAGGTATTTATCGAAGTAGGAATAGACTGTATGATCTTTATGCTACTAGAGAACTAATGCTTCACAACCCATCACATATCTTATACATTAAGAACTATTCTAAAATATTTAAAAAAGTATGTCAAGCAGCTAAATCAATGCATTTGAGAAATAAAATAGAATCTTCTTCGAATAAAATTAAAGCCACTTGGAAATTAATAAATAATGAATCAGGTAAATCAAAACATGGTTTTAAACAGATAAATTTAAAAGTTAATGATACTCTTTTAACCAATAACACTGAAATAGCTAACGCGTTTGATAGTTTTTTTTCTAATGTAGCCCAGGTTGCGACCCGGTCACTCAACTCCTCAGCTTCTAGCGCACTCGCATATCTAGAAACTGGTGTTACGCAGATTAACAGTGAGTTTGAGTTCAGTTATGTGAGCGCAGATCATATAGTCAAAACATTTAAGACTTTGAATATCAAAAATACTGAGGATTTATGGGGAATATCAACGAAAATACTAGCTACTATTGTCATTGATATTGCACCATGTCTAGCTTATGTCTTTAACAGATGTGTTGACGAGGGTGTTTTTCCTGACCTTATGAAGTTTAGCAAACTTATTCCTTTATTCAAATCTGGCAATGAAAGCGACCCTGCTAACTATAGACCAATTTCGATTCTGCCTGCATTAAGTAAAATATTTGAAAAAGTTATTTTGAATCAATTGCTAGCTCATTTTAATCTCCATGGACTACTGCATAATTATCAATTTGGATTCACCAAAGGTCGTTCAACAACTGACGCGGGTACTTTGCTTCTAAAGCACATCTATGAAGCCTTTGAAAACTCACAAGACGTGATCGGAGTATTCTGTGATCTGTCCAAAGCATTCGATTGTGTATGTCACGAGACTCTGATTTCTAAGTTAAAATATTATGGCGTTCAAAATAAAGCTATAGACCTTGTCCAATCATATCTCTCCAATAGAGTCCTTAAGGTCGATGTAGGTGGCGAAAGGTCTTCAGGGTCAATTATTGACATGGGTGTACCACAAGGCTCGATATTGGGCCCGTTCTTGTTTCTAGTGTATATAAATGACCTCCCTTCTTTTGTAAAAGACATGTGTGACATTGTTCTGTTTGCTGATGATACCTCTTTGGTTTTTAAAGTTGATAGATATAAAGAAGAGTACGATGATGTTAATGCGTCTCTGTCTCTAATTTTAAACTGGTTTACGGCTAATAATCTCTTACTTAATGCCAAGAAAACTAAATGTATTAAATTTACTTTGCCTAACGTGGTTCACAAAGCAACAAAAATTGAATTAAATGGGGAAGCACTCAATCTGGTCGATACCGCTATTTTCTTGGGGCTAACTGTTGATTCCAATTTGCAGTGGGGGGCTCACATTGAAAGACTTGCAGGTAGACTGAGCTCCGCCGCATATGCAGTTCGTACGATTAGGAGATTGGCTGACGAAGAGACAGCTAAGATAGTATATTATAGTTACTTCCATAGTGTGATGTCATACGGTATATTTCTCTGGGGTAAAGCAGCCGATATTCAAGATATATTTGTTTTGCAAAAGCGAGCTGTCCGTGCGATTTACAAATTGAAACCACGGGACTCACTGAGACAACGTTTTAAAGAAATAAATATTCTAACAGTTTTTTCCCAGTACATTTATGAAAACATTTTGTATACTCATAAAAATATAAATAACTTTAGGAAAAAAAGTGATGTGCATAGCATTAACACAAGAAATAAGAATAAACTTTATTTGCCTAAATTTAGATTAGAAAAAGTAAAAGGTTCTTTTATGGGAAATACGATACTTTTTTATAATAAACTTCCTGAAAACGCGACTAAACTGCCTATTCGAAGATTTAAAACTTACATAAAAAATACTCTTGTAAAAAAAGCTTATTATTCACTTAAGGATTATATTAATGATAAATTCGCGTGGCCTGATGTCGCTCTGCCCCTCGACGGCTGATGTGTCCTCAATGTCTTTGCTATCTTGTATTATATAATTTAAGCAATTGGTAGGTACCACCTAAGTTATCATAAGTTTAGATTTAAGATGGATCACCTAAAAGAAAGCTAGGCCCCAAACCGTGTTTGTTGCCCTGATTCTTCACGGTATTGGTCGCGAAGGAACAGGAGTAAAATCACCTAGTTTTAAGACGTTTCAAAGTGATCCCAGCGGTCCTACTGAATAAATGCTTTTTGACTTTTTTTGACTTTTGATGCCTAAAAGACGAAGACAGCGTTGTATAGCTGCCTCGCTCGCTCGCTTATGTTACATCGTGCTATCTCGCTTACTCTGACCTGCGCAATCGTTTAGTGCACCTAACTTCAGAGAGACAAAGATTGGGGTACGGTGTGTAGGTAATTTAGAAATTTAAGTTTTTTTTAAATCAATAATTACGTTTTAAAACTAAAAGAAAAACTTCAATGTTCGACTCTACGGCGTGACTCAGGGAATCAATAAGCCATCCATAAAAATCATCCATCAAATCGACAGATAATGCTTAGGCTCCACCAATGGCATTAATTACCACAACTGCATACAAGGTTTTTAGAGTTTTAGGGGAAAACTATCAAACCCTCAGGAATAAAATTTATATGGGACCACCTCTGGAGTATACCCTTTCGAACAAAAAAATAATTTCGAAAATCGGTCCACAATTTTCGGAGTAATCGCGTAAGATACAAAAAAAAACATACAGGCGAATTGAGAACCTCCTCATTTTTGGAAGTCGGTTAGAAATTAACATAAATAGAATTTAATAGTTCCTAATCTTAAACCTAAACAACACCTTTTAACTAAATTCTAGTGCTAAAAATTCTAAAATTTAAAATTTTCATCATTGCGAGCCAATTAGTGCCCAACTTCACGACTGACCCTAATTTGATTCTGTTCTTGTCGTGAAGGAAATTCAACCTTACCGCGCTGTAATAAGATCTATATTCAGTTTGATGGTGTTTCCTTTCTTGCTGTGAACGAAACGATTGAACGGATGCCTTTGACAGAGGTCTGAAAAGAAAAAAGAAAAAAATTAATTTAATTAAATAAGTTTAAGTACAAGCTTTTAATGGATTACCGTGATCTGATTGAACTCACCGATGTAAGTACAAAATTTCATTTCAATAAATAAATAATGCTGGACATTTCACACAGCATCATCTAGCCACAAACTAAGCAAAGCTTGTGTACTATGGGAACCAGATAACTACATACATATTATACATAGAAACACCCAGACCCGAGATAAATATTTGCAGATCATACAAACATTTATCCTGCCGCGGGGATCGAACCCGCAATCAACCTATTATCTGAGGAGTTCCGTTCTCCATCATCAGATCAGCTCGCTGTCACCATTAGATGAAACTTGATCTACGAACCGAGTTTCCACTCAATCGGCCTATTGTCTGAGGAGTTCCCTGGAACAGCTCTTGACTCCATCATCAGATCAACTGTTACAATATTATTACATTGTTACCGAGGACTCATAAGTGTACCAAAATTCAGCTCAATCGGACACCGGGAAGTGGGTCAGATTGAGCTTGCAAGATTTGACCCGGACAAACATACATACATACAAACATTGCAAGTTAATTAAAAGCTTTTAAAATAAATGGTTTAAGATAGAAATATACAAAATTTCTAATTCTCGAATATAATTGACGACCTCTGTGGCGCAGTTGGTGAAAGCAATGTGACGCAGAAGGTTGCGGGTTCGATTCCTGACGCGAGATAAATGTTTGTATCTGCAAATATTTATCTCGGGACTGGGTGTTTCTATGTATAATATGTATGTATTTACAAACAAAAAGTATTAAGTAAGTTCGTATGAGTCAGTGGCCAACTCTGGTGACGGAGTTTTTAGGCCGCCTTAAGGCCTCCGTCATGGCTTAACGACTTGAATAGCCGGGACCGACAATTTAACGTGCCCTCCGAAGCACGGAAGCGCTCAGATGAAAATGCCACTGGCGGTCACCCACCTACAGACCGTTTCGAACGTTGCTTAACTTCGACGATCTATCAAGAACGACTAAGCAAGCACGACCACGAAGTATATCAGTTATCTGGTTCCCATAGTACAAGCGTTGCTTAGTTTGGGGCTAGATGATGCTGTGTGAAATGTCCAGCATTATTAATTTATTATTATTATTATATTATTTATTATTATTAAAACGAGGTTATTATTAAGTTTAATATGAAAGACTTAGATACCTTTTTCTTGGAGCCATTAAGATAGTCCTTATACATTTCTGATCGTAGATATCTTGAGTAGCTGTCTGATTTCATCAATGTGTAGACATGTGCCTGTGGAGAACAAATATTTTTATACAGGGTGTAAAAAGACGTCTACCTTAGACGAAAGGGGTAGGTACAGCATCCCAACACACAACCAAATCCAAAAGGAATTATTAAATCCAGAGAAAACAGCGTTTGAAGAGTACTGTTTGCGTATGTTCTGGGCGCGTTGTTTTACGTAGATTGCTGGATTTTGAGTTTGAACTGTTTTCGCCTTTTTTAAATGCAATTATTAGGTAGGTATGGTCTTTATTATGTTGTAATAGTAGTAAATAACCGAAAATAACATAGCATGACGAAGCGCTTTTTTTTTCGCTAAATATGTTTAGAATCATGGTCTGTTTGCAGCCCCTCAGTTTTCGGTAGCAGTCTTTTTACACCCTGTATATTATTAATTCTACTACAAACAAAGATAGAGGCAGGTGAAGGACGTCTGTGTTAGTGCAGTCCAAAAAGGAACAATCTTAGCTTTGTGTTGCTCTCTTATAGTGCTAATCCACACTTGGTATTTCATTAAGTAATGAAAAGTCTTATCAAAATTTTGGATTCTGACGGGATTTGAACCCGCAAGATCCTCCTAAAGCCGGAGTGCCTTAACGCTCGGCCACAGAACCTAAGTCATCGCAACTCATTTATGGTGCGGGTGAGCAATGACTTCAATGAGTTGTGTAAGCGTTTGGATCTTGATCTATTCTGTACGAGTGTTAATTCGGCTAGGCAGCAGTTGAGCAGAGACTTTTTTGGCGTTGGTGATGTTTTAGATTAGTGGTTAGTGTTAGTTACTTTTCTGTTTTTAGTTTTAGTATTGTTACTTAGTTGTGAAATGAAAAGTCTTATCAAAATTTTGGATTCCGACGGGATTCGAGTGTAGATGGCGCTAATCGGTGCTCAACCGAAATATGAGACTTATCGAAGATTTGGACACCGACAAGTAGGATTTCGTGGCCGAGCGGTTAGGCACTCCGGCTTTAGGAGGATCGTCTGATCGATGCGGGTTCGAATCCCGTCGGAATCCAAAATTTGATAAGACTTTTCATTTCACAATGAAATACCAAGTGTGGATCAGCACTATAAAACAATTACAGAAATTGTTACTTAGTTGTTTTTGTTAGCGTCCACGACCTTACTGTATCCTAAATTGTTTCTTATACGTGAAAACCTGTTATTGGCTTTCTGCTTCTATCTAAGTGATCTATCAGTTATTGTAGCTGTTGATTTTCCTATAAATAAATAAATAAATCCAAATTTTTGATAAGCTCATACTGTGGGTAGATGTGGACTGAGATGGAAATGCAATAGGAAGACGCCAGACAAGGCCTACTACGACGTAATTTACCTGCGCTTGGTCGAAGCAGTATCTATCAACCTCACCGGATTCAATTTTCACGCGAGTTTGCTCCCTGTAACAAACATACATACATATTTACATAATGTTTGTATGATCTACAAATATTTGTCTCGGGTCTGGGTGTTTCTATGTATAATATGTATGTATTTACAAACAAAAAGTATAAGTAGTATAACAGTCATCTTATAGTCGGTCCAACTTAATAGGCCACATTTGACGTTTGTCAGTTTGAGCTTTCTAGTGAGGTGACCTTCTCAAAAATTTCGATTACCTATGTTCGAAGTCCGTATCGATTCATTCACTTGAATTAAAATTGCCAGGTAAACCGTAAACTAAGAGTAGGTAATATCAGTTAAAAAAAACCGGGTCTGAAAAAAATAGCACACCAAGAACGCAAAGTCACTTTGCACAACGATCAAGACTGCGTTACAACCCCATTACTTATTTATTTTGATAAAAATTGTTCAAAAGTTTATGGTTGTCATGTCAAACAGAAAAAAAGTTTTTATGCGATATTCCCGTTGTCCTTTTACATAAGTACTTTTTGGTATTTAGTAACGTTTTTCGGGATAAATAAGTTTATTTAAAAAAAACAATAAGTATTTAATGTGCCATCATCATCATTAAAGGTGAAATATTCCCTTACGAGAAATCATTTCATTCGATTCTAACTCTCAAATTTCGATTATTTTGGGTAACATACCTAGTGCCAAAAGAGAACAAGGGTTTACTGACGCAACATTGTAACAACGTTCAGTTCTCTCGAAAACAGAAATTGTTGTGAAACATAATATGTTTGGATGGTGTAATAAGGAAATAAATCATAAAATTACCTTCTTTTGTCGTTAAGACAATAAATTATTTAACCGCAATTGAAAAAAAGTTAAGCAATTGTGCAGTACTAACTTCGATAAAATAGTAGTATTTATGCCCGCCGGTACAAAGTTACGTTGTAAAATTTTGATGAAATGTCAAATGTGGCCTATTAAAATGAACCGACTATAGTATCCATAACACAAGCTCTGCTTAGTTTGGGGCTAGATGATGCTGTGTGAAAAGTCCAGCATTATTTATTTATTTATATTTAAAACTAGCTTCTGCGCGTTGTACCAACATTTTGAATAACCTATATGCTATTCCAGGTCACTATCTACGCCAATTCCAAGTTTCATCCAAATCGGTTCACTGGTTCAGGCGTGATTGATACACAAACATCCAAAAATCTAAACAAACTCACAAACTTTCAGCTTTATTATATAAGTGGGATATACGCGTTTCCTCGGGAACACTTCACTTTCCCGGTATAAAATATAGCCTATGTTCAGGGATAATGCGGGATTCTAATGGTTAAAGAATTTATAGATAGATAGATACATAGATAATTCTTTATTGTCACACCTTAATATAAATGACAAAATTAAAAAAAAAAAACTTAGGTCTAAATTCAGTGGCACAATTAGGCGCCTTATCACTCAGAGTGATCTCTTCCAGGCAACCTTTGGATGGACTGGATAGAAGAGAACGAGAGAGGAGGCGGTGTTACAATTATAAACAAAAACTTAATTATAAATTATAACAATATAAATAATACCTACAACAATTAAAAAACAGCAGCTAGATATATACTTAAAATAAAATACTTATGATATAAATATAAAAAATGAACAATATAATTTATCAATAGACATCTTCAAAAGATCTGGAATATAAAGATGTGAGAGAATGTCTACCGCGCCTTGGGGATACAGTCGTGACCCTGTTTTTTTTAAGTTTAATTTATCAAATCAGTCTATTTATAAAAAAGTTAAAATTATGGCTCATTGAAAAAGCTTTTTATAATGTGAATGAGCTCTTGAACATTAATTATGTACTATGGAGATATATTTATATAACTATGACATTCTTTTGTGTATTGTTTTTGTTGACATCCATTTTTTTTTGTGTAATTTAATTTTCGCATGCCAATGTTTTTTTGTGAAATATGTGACACTGTTTATATAATTATTTAAGACATTTTTGACCATATTTCGCAATAAATGATTTGATTTGAGTCCAGTAGTTTCAGAGCCAATTCAAACAAACAAACAAATCTTTCCTCTTTATAATATTAGTAACTAGCTGCGCTCCCGCGGTGTGACCCGCGGTCCCTCGGGATTTTTCCGGGATAAAAAGTAGCCTATGTCCTTCCCTGGGATACAACCTTTATCCATGCCAATTTTCAGCCCAATCTGTTCAGTGGTTTGGGCGTGAAAAGGTAACAAACAGACAGACAGACAGATAGACAGACAGACAGACAGAGTTACTTTCACATTTATAATATTAGTATGGATGATAGATAATGTACTCACCGACTAGCCGCGTCAACATTGACCGGGAATGAAGCGTCACTAGAGAGATACTCCTTCCATATATGTTTGGCTTGAGACGCCACACACGATACAGGCAATGTTTTCAACTCTTGCACCGCTAACCAGAACCTGTAAAAACGTAAACAGATTCACGGCTGTATCCCCAAGGCGAGGTAGACATCCTCTCAGATCTTTATACCAGATCCTTTGATGTCTAACGCTCAATGCACATTGAATTGGCAAGCGACGCGTCAATTAGTTTTATAGCAAGCCATTGGCCCCGATTCTGTTGTTCACTGACTAAAGTTAACTAAACTAAAATGCTTTGTTCTTATTTCGTTAACGATAAAGTCCAAAATGGAATGACTATTACAGTGGCATTCTTAAAATTTCTTAATTTTAGTAATAATGTGTAACTGGTTTAAATTCATGCTAGGCGAAAAAAAATAAAATAAAAAAAAATAATAAATTGTCAGAACTAACGGCGTGACATTGACATCTAATGTCCATGTCACGTTGACAGTATAGGTGTTGCAAGCTGTCATGAATTTGCAAATTAATGAGTTGTTTTGAAAAGAGTCTCGAGTTGAAATTAATTGTATTCTTTTGTTTTTCGGATTGTTAGTACGCCATGGCGTAATAGATCGGTAGAAGAATGAGCTGGTCTGGTCCGATGAGTGTTCCAACTTGTTTCTGACAGAATAGTCGATATTATTACTTTGAGTTTTTCCCCATGTTTCAATTGGAGAATGTTCCGGTGGTTGTGGAATCCCGGATTTGCCCTTCTACGACCTTGAAAGCGAGGCTTGTTCTTTTTTCTTTGGAACTCGCGCTGAGTGGATACAATTTACTGGTGATCCCTGTGAACTTATAAATCCTTACTGGAACCTCTTCAGCTGGTATGTATCTTAGTGATCTACCTGTGCGTAGCTTCGCCAGCTCTGTAACTAAAATTCTGGTTCTTTTGGTGGAAATAGGACCTCGTGGTCAAGTCGTCACGTCAGCCCGGTGTCCGGAGTCCCATGGCTGAGTAAACCTGCCCTCGTTTAACACCTGCAGAAGGGGCCGCCGAGAGGATCTTTCCCTGGGATCCGAAGCTACGTTCAAGGTACTTTTTATACCGGCGATAGGCAATGCCACGCGTCACTCCCTAGGGTTTCCTATCTTGAGGAACACTTCTTTAACACTATTCTCTTGTCTCCCCCCCCCCAGAGCACTGGCAGCGGGGTTCAGCTGAAGGCTCCAATTTTCTCGTTTTGTGTCGTCCCTGGAACGGCCTGTGAGAGGTCGTTCCCTTGGCAGACCGGCACCGAAGGAGGCCAGCCCCTTCTTTTGAGCCAGGCACCTTCGGAGCGGCTGCGGTGATTCCTGGTAACCCAGCCGGACCTTGTCCGCTGTGTATTTTATTTATTCTGTGCTGTGTCCAAATTAACTAACTTTTACCCCTCGGTCAACTCTGCGGTATCAGATCCTACAAACTACAAATGCTGAAAATCATCTAGATGCGGACCTTGCTTTAATTTACACCTATTACTATTTATCTGGTTGCTAGGAAAGTTAAATGTAGGCCTTCACGCCCTGTTAATACTTCTCGTTGCTATACCGACTTAAGCTGGTCATATAAAATTAAGGCGCCCAACATTCTTCAACACTCTGTAATAATTTAACTTATCAATATTATAATTTTAAAATAGCTTCTCTGTATTAACCTAATTTATTAGTTTTATGACTTTTGTATAACAGTGTATGCTGAATAAAATACTGTTATTAACGCTAACATCCTAGTTTCTACTTATACATTCCCACCTCTAAAATCTAAAGCGTTACAAATGAAGTATTTGTGGGTAGATTTAGTCAAGACCATTTTGCTTGCCGTGTAAAACAGCTGCCAAAGAAGCTCAGAGGCGCCATTTGGATTATACTTTTAGTTATGTCACTTTCAACGACATGCCATTTTCGTCTTTAGTGAGAACAAAATAAGAACGTGCCAGTTTTAGTTTTAATTAAGTTTAGTCAGTGAACAACAGAATCGACGCCATTATAAACCTTATGAACAATGGTACAAGATATAGAAACGCTTGTAGAATGAGCAACACGAAAGTGCTCGAGCCAGCGCGGCCCGCTAGATGTCTTCGCCAGGTTCATTCTTTTCAAGTTTCAAGTTGTTTTTATTTTCAAAATATACCTATAGACACAGAGGTTCCTAAATAACTCTGCCACCTACCTACTTACCTCATACCTACTTTTTGTGTTTTTTTTCTGTATGTACCTGTTCTCTGTTGATGTAATGTGCCTGTGTCTGTGTGTTGTCAAATAAAGTTATATCTATCTATCTATCGTTTTCTAAGAAAAAAACCTCCTAACTACAAAAGAAAAGGTAGCTGCCCTGAATGTTGTAAAATTTTGCCACAGCCTGTATAAAAGTATCCGACATCAACTGTCAGCCGAAAGGCCCTAAGGTATGTGGACCAGTTGGGGTCGACCTTAGTGAGGCGAGTTCTCCCACTTTGCCTGCGTTTGGGGACACACCTATCCCTAAAGTATATGTATGTATTTGTATGCTCACTTGAGGTTCTCCAAGCTGAACTCCTTGAACAGGAACTTGGCGAAGTGCTCCTTTCCAGCTGGATCCTGCAGCAGCTCCCGTAAACTGAACGACCAGCGACGAACGCGACGTAACGGCAGTGGGTCTTTGCTGGAGACAAATGTAATGAGTCAGTGACCAACTCCGGTGACGACTCTGGTGACGTATTTAGAAATGAAATGAAATAAATTTATTTGTTAGAAGAATAAATAATAATGCAAAGGTTGTCTGGAAGAAACAACATATTGGCGATATTTTGGAGAAGGGCCACGTAAAAAGTACCCTAAACCGACGAGCATGTATGAAGAATGTAATGAGAGTGAATGAGGCGAAAGTTGTGTGTCTCGTAGCGAGTGGAGATCCGTGCTCTCTGCCTACCCCTTTGGGAAAGAGGCGTGATTATATGTATGTATGTCTGGAAGAGAACGCTTTTAGCGATAAGGCCGCCCATTGTACCTACTTGTTATTTTGTGTTCCTGTAATGTTTCATCTGTGTACAATAAAGTGTTTATCTATCTAATAATAAATAATGCTGGACATTTCACACAGCATCATCTAGCCCCAAACTAAGCAAAGCTTGTACTATGGGAACCAGATAACTGATATACTACTTACATACTTTTTGTTTGGAAATACAAACATATTATACATAAGAACACCCTTTTTTCTATGAATGAACCTTATAATCGAATGAGATGAATTTATAGTAGTGAAACAAAAATCGATTTTGATAATCTCGATTAAACTCTAACAGGCTTACCATAGAACGTGACATAAAGTTATTCCGGAGTGTAAACTGTCAAAATGTATGGTTATTCTTGATTTATTCGGTGGAATAACTTTATGTCACGTTCTATGGTAAGCCGGTAGGACATTACTATCTGATTTTGACATCATCTCGAAGTGTTATGCATACGTTCCGCCGTGAAAAAGACTATAGATGATGCTGTGTGAAGTCCAGCTGTAATTACCACTGTTTCTCAACATCCCACATTTCGGTGGTCTCCGAGATCCAGGGGTTCGGCCACTCTGGTGGAGTGATGAACGCATCATACTCTGCATATTGTTCACAGTATGATATGAACCTGTAACAAGATAGAGATCTGATGGGTTGGGTAACTTGGCGGTAACTATGGAGAAAAAAATGACCAAAAAAATGAGGAAAATGACCATAAAGAAATGAAAAGTCTTATCAAAATTTTGGATTCCGACGGGATACGAACCCGCATCGATCAGACGATCCTCCTAAAGCCGGAGTGCCTTACCGCTCGGCCACAGAATCCTAGGCATCCAAATCTTTGATTTTTTAATGACCATAAAATCAAGGAAATTGCACGAAATTAAGGAAAATTACTTATAATCCAGGTGATATTAATACCCGATATCATAGAAAATTACCCAAAATTCATAGAAAATTACCCTAAAACCCGGAACCTCCCCATAGAAATAATAAATAAATAATTAATTGAATTACCCGTAAATGATGGAAAATTATTATACTTAGTGCAAATTACTCCAAAAGTTGGTAATTGAATAAAGGGAAAATTACCCTACAGTCTAGAAAATTTACCCGACAATTAGGGAAACTTACCTATTTATTCGGGTAAATTATCCGAAAATCAAATCATTTATTTTTGGGAAAATACATACTTACACAATAGACTTATTTACTAAAGTAAATGATCTAAGTTCGTACATTTATAATTAGGTAATTCATAATTATGTAATTTTACAGTGTGCTAGGTAGGTAGGTATTTTAAAAGTAGTAAATAAGCTGCGAGTGTTCTAGCCCCCACACTAGGATTCCCTGTGTTGTGGGTGGCTAGTCTCTTCCAGGGGCGCAACATAATAATACCTAAATATTATCTAAGTTAGTCTTCATTAGGTAGGTATCATTATTGTAGTTTATTTTTAGTAGTTAAATATAACTTTGGAGGTAGTTAGTGGATAAAGTAACTTACGATAGTCAAAATAAATAGGGGTAAATTTGAAAATTACCCGGGAAATTCTCGATTTTTTTTCTTTTTTTTTAAATACTTACATATCAGCCACCTTGCTGACGCGTACATTCCGCCTCTCGACCCGCGCCTGCAACAAGCTGACCTGCCGCCTCGCCGCCTCGATCTGTCTCTCCACACTGGGCGAGGGAGAACACGGTATTCCACATACTATTATCTCTGGCTGGGAACTTTCGCCTGTAAAACATTAAAAAAAAAATATGATCAAAATTTATATCTAGTGTTATTTAGGTTCAAAATGGGTTGCCTGGAAGAGATCGCTTCTCAGCGATAAGGCCGCCCATTGTGCATTGTATTATAGTTCTCTTTTTTACTGTAATTTGTAAAAAAAAGTATTTTTCATTCATTCATTAACAAAAAATTCGGGTTTTTTTTTAAATACAAGCTTTTTGACGACCTCTGTGGCGCAGTGCAGGGCCTGTTTAACCCTTAGGCTAATTAGGCTGCAGCCTAGGGCGCGAGGATCGGGGGGGCGCGATGAAATCGTATCTTCGCAAGCACTATAAATCTAGTTTTCACACCCGGTCCAAGAAAACCATACATTTTTTCGTCTCACATTCTTAACTTTATTTATTAGAAGCAAAGCAAATGAGTTAAAACAACTATATGCCACTGATTTAGAAGAAACTTTTGCAGAAGAATGCGTCCATTTGGCGCAGTTTTTAAAATCTGACATCGAGGCCGAGCATTCTACTTCTGCGAGAACACCTAAGGGTTTGTTGCAGTTAATAAAAAGTTTTAATATTTCATGCATGTTCCCGAATGTGGAGATAATATTAAGATTTTTTTTGACAATGAGTGTTAGCAACTGCAGCGGCGAAAGGTCATTTTCAGCACATAAAAGAGTAAAAAATTACTTGCGCTCCACGCTCCGTCAGCAAAAACTTACAGCGCTCTCGCTAATGTACATAGAAAGTGATTTTTTACAAACTATTAAATTTGAAAAATTGTAGAAAGATTTGCAAACGCTAAAGCACGAAAAAAGACTTTTGTATAAGCTTATAATAATTACTATAATTTTCAAATAAATCACTAAACAGTTGCAAAAATTTTTCACTTGTATGATGCCTGCCTCTCGTCTTTTTTTACATAAAACAACAGAAGTATAAATATTTAAAAAATACTTAAAGTCGAAGCCACTTCACATACTAGATGACCACGCTCATGCATCGCCGCAGCGCAACAACTAAGTAGTCTACATAAACTGAGCCAATAGAAGTCATGCGGCCAAACACGACATGGATTTGGTTTTCTACAAGATAGCCTGCAGGGTGCACTATGTTTTTCTATAAACCCACTTCTACTAATTGCGTTTGCTATAACTTCAGCAGCTATAACCGAATATAGATATAACGGTTCAATTCTTATACACTAGTTTCGTTATAAAACCACTTTTACTAATTTGTGATTTATATAACTGTACTTTATTCTCTAATCGTAAAATACATAATTGTTTTCATTATAACGACCATTAGCGATACATTTAATGTGTTATAAAGTTTATCACATCTAATTGCATTATTACTAATAGTATTTTGCTATAATAATATTCAATAAGTAAACTGTACCTATCTACACCATGAATAGCGCCTTAGACCAATACCAACCAGGTGAATTTTTAAGAGCGATTGCTTCAAACCTTTATTTGAAATAGTATTAAGGACTACCTATAGATCTAAATAAAATAATTCTATTAATTTTGCATGCATACCTACGTTTGTTTTATTTTTTCTACCTATAACGATAAGGTTATAATAGGGACAAGTCGGTTCTGGCACTCGCCGGCCGCTACCGCGGCACGCTTCGCTCGGCTCGTGGCACGCTCCTCGCAACCTATTCTACAGGTCTGTTATCCTGTTATGGCAACACTAAATTTATAGAAAGTTCCTATTTAGAGCAATTATAATTTTAGGTAATATTTCAGTTATATTTATAATAATTATTTATACTGCACAATATAGCAATATTAAAATATATTAAATTATACAATTATAACAAAATAACTTTATAGAATATGGACCTATAGTAAATAAGTGTTCGAACTAATACAACAATTATAGCAAATAATATTTAGAACAACTGCACTTCGATCAACGTTATATCAATACTTATGTGTAGCAAACACTATTAGTACAAGTAGGTTTATAGGAAAAGTATGAACACCATAATATCGATCAGGGTGCATGAGTGAATCCACTCAACTTTATCTGTGTTAGTGGTCACTACTCAAACATAACCTAACAAACTAAATTCTATCTATATATATATAAAAATAGGATAAGAGACGTTATGTGAATCATTAGGGAGCCCTATACTTATGTATAGCAAACACTATTACTCGTAGTACAAGTGGGTTTATAGAAAAAGTATGAACACCAGCCTGCAGTCATGTGTCATAATTTTGGTCATTTTGGACGCGCAGATTAAAAGACAACGTCAGTTTCGTTTGCAGATCGATCTGCAAACTTACAATAAGTAGTATGACTACGAATCATGTTAACTTTTTTACAAACAAAGACAAAAGTAAGTAATATACTACTGTTGCCGACCGTAACACACATGGTGGGGGCGCGTCCTGATTATTAGCCTAAGGCGGTCAGAACTCTTGATCAGCCGCTGGCGCAGTGGGTGGAAGCTTGCTTGGGACGCAGAAGGTTGCGGGTTCGATCCCCGCGCCGGGACCAATGTTTGTATGATCTACAAATATTTGTCTCGCGTCTGGGTGTTTCTATGTATAATATGTATGTATTTACAAACAAAAAGTATACAAGTAGTATAACAGTTATCTGGTTCCCATAGTACAAGCTTTGCTTAGTTTGGGGCTAGATGATGCTGTGTGAAATGTCCAGCATTATTTATTTATTTTATTTTATTGCATTTCAAATACTTACTTACCTTTGTAACGTTATATCGGTCTCGGCTTAAGTCGTTAAGCCATGACGGAGGCCTTAAGGCGGCCTAAAAACTCCGTCACCAGAGGCCACTGACTCATACGAACTTAGTGATCATGCAAATCTCACCATTTTCCTTGACAGTATCTTCTGCGTTCTTCTTTTGTATTTCCTCCTCACTCTCTTGTGGATTCGTGATGGTTACTATTGGATTATTCTGAAAAAGAAATTATCACATTAGACATACATAACACGAGCGTAGCGACCTCTGACCGCGATCGCCTGAGGGCGACAACCGGCAGTAGCTATGAATCGAATCGACTTCTACAATCGTCAACGCTTAGACGATAGCGAAGTTCGATTGCTAGCCAAAGTAACCTTCATAAAGCGATCGCCTTGTCTAATCGACTGATCGCTAAAAACCGCGCTTAGTCTATGGTTTTCGTCTTCAAACGTGAAATGTGTCATTGAACTCTGAATGTTCGCCCGGAAAGAGCGCGAAAATTTAAAATTGAGATTGGATTAGAATATTAAAAAGTGAGTTAATGTTTATAGAAACAAATTGCTTTATGTAATAATTTTTAATACACTTTGTCAATAATGAGTTGCAATTATTTTACGTAGATACAATTACGGAAAGTTAAATCTTTGTGCCTATTTTAAGTTTATGGACTATGGAGTTCATAAAATATTAATTTAGTAGGTACCATACCCATCTACTTACCTTTCTTTGTAATAACAAGAAATAATAGGCTAATGTACCTATACAGTAGCATAATCTTATATCACATAGTAAGTTTCGAGCCGGAAGGCAATATTGTAAACAATGACGCGTTTCACAAAGATGCCTACTTAGAACGAGAGCGCTTTAGTTTATTTTATGTTATATTACAGCCACGGTGACCTTGATATGGCTCAGTTTAGTGCGCAGAGACGTCTAAGGGCCAAAATTATTTTAACAATCATAAAACAAACAACGAAATACAATTACTTTTTACAACAGCTGTTTATGAAATCGCCATTTTGTTTCGATATCTACAGCATTTTAGCGTTCGCTAGCCTTACCATCAAGAGAATCGACAACTAAGCGAAAACGCTTGTCAAATGATCCACTTGGCTAGGCATTTGTATGGAAGTCATCGTTCGATGTTGTCGATTCGTTTGATGGAATCGAAATGTGTGTACATTGTCTACCAATAATCGATTCGCTAACAACAGATCACGTGACTTAGCTAAGGCTTATGTCAATCCCATACATTTTTGGACTTAGCTACTATCGAAGTCGACATTCGATTGTTACATTGTCTAGGCCCTCTGAACTACAAGGGCATTGTAACAGAGTCGCCGACCCAGCTACTGCAGAGCTTCGCCGCTTCATCGCTAGACGGCGCTAGCGCGCTTCCAACGGAAAAATTCAAATTCTAGAACGCGCAAGCGACATTATCTTGCAATAACATACATAGAACTATCCGACATTATCTGTCGGCTGAAAGGCCCTAAGGTATGTGGACCAGTTGGTGTCGACCTTAGCAAGGGTAGTACTACCTCTTTGCCATAGAATTGGGGGAATAACACCTACCCCCAAATTGGTGATCATCATCATCACCCAAACGGTGAAGGAAAACATCGTGAGGAAACCAGTTAGTATTATAGTCGGCGATGGGCTTGCAACCTGTCATGTATGGAATACTAACTTCTGCAAGATGTGGGCATGTATCAAATATGTATTTGGACATGCCTCTGACTACCTTAGACCTTCAAAGGATCTGGAATAAAAGATCTGAGAGAATGTCTACCGCGCTTTGGGGATACAGTCGTGACCCTGTTTTTTTTTTATACAAACATTGTTTGTGTGATCTACAAGTATTTCTCGGGTCTGGGTGTTTCTATGTATAATATGTATGTATTTAAAAACAAAAAGTATATAAGTAGTATATCAGTTATCTGGTTCCCATAGTACAAGCTTTGCTTAGTTTGGGGCTAGATGATGCTGCGTGAAATGTCCAGCATTATTTATTTATTATTATTTATTAAAACAATCTTAACGGTCCGTTAAAATGTTAATCCGTTAATATTTTTCTTACTAAATTAACCGCTATTTTATGACTACCAAAAAAATTTTAAGAACAGTTGCAGCAGATGCAGAAAATGATAATGGCATGGTCAGAACTTTTTTTTTATTTAACTCTCACAAAGTTATCGAGGATTGTAGTCAACCAAAACCAAACAAAAATTTATGAAAACTGTACAAATGTACTATAGACAACAATCACGTACAGACTCTTATTCGAACTATGTTCTCGTATCATCCCCAGTCAGTAAAACCGCAGTGGCTTATCATAAATCCATGTCTGACTTGTCTCGTCTCTTTTTGAGGTTATAATTTTTTTCTCTTTTTTTTGAGTTTTAACTACATAATAAATAAATTAATTAAAAATAAGAAAATATATTAAAAAATAGGGGTGTATAGGAAACTACAATTAATATTACCTTGACCTTGAAGCGCTCGTGGTCGTGCTTGCTTAGTCGTTCTTGATAGATCGTCGAAGTTAAGCAACGTTCGAAACGGTCTATAAGTGGATGGGTGACCGCCAGTGGCATTTTCATCTGAGCGCTTCCGTGCTTCGGAGGGCACGTTAAATTGTCGGTCCCGGCTATTTAAGTCGCTAAGCCATGACGGAGGCCTTAAGGCGGCCTAAAAACTCCGTCACCAGAGTTGGCCACTGACTCATACGAACTTATTTACTTTTACCTTGAGATTCTGCTGCATAATCATATCCTGGCATTGCTTCAGTCTTCGAGCTTTAAGCGCGTTGATCCGAGACAACTTCTTAGGGTCCAACTCTGTAGTGTTCACACAACCGGGCTGTCAAAATTAAATAAATTAATGTCATAAATAATTTAAGTTTTTGAAGTGTTAACGTCTTATAATTCGATGGAGCCGGCTGCACGCACGAAAAAACATGACGTCATGCGACGTTACCTCGTCATGCGTCGTTACCTCGCTCTGAGGCGTTCCATGTAAGGCTTGAAGTGCAAGCGAGAGCGCGGAACGAGCGACAAAGAAGCACAAACGTCGTCACGTTCAACTATCGTCAGTAAACCGATCAAAAGTCAAAGTCAAAGTCGAAGCCGAAGCAGAAGCCGAAGCCGAAGCCAAAGTCAAAGTAAAAAAAAAAAAGAACAAACGTTATCACGTTTAACTATCGTCAGTAAACCGACTTTACAGACAACTAATTTTTGAAAAAAATTTCAACTAGCTTTAATAGGTTACCGTGAGCTGATTGAACTCACCGATGTAAGTACAAAATTTCATTTCAATAAACCTATTATCTGAGGAGTTCCGTTCTCCATCATCGGATCAGCTTGCAGTCATCGTATTTTAAAATTTTAGATGATACTTAATCTACGAACCGAGTTTCAACTCAATCGGCCTATTTTCTGAGGAGTCCCATTGAACAGCTCTTGACTCCATCATCAGATCAGCTCGCTGTTACAATATTATTACATTGTCACCGAGGACTCACAAGTGTACCAAAATTCAGCTCAATCGGACACCGGGAAGTGGCTCAAATTAAGCTTGCAAGATTTGACCCGGACATACATACAAACATTGCAAGTTAATTAAAAGCTTTTAAAAAAGCAAAATTATAAAAGACTACTGTAGTTAATGCGTGCGGCTTCGCCCGCGTGGTACCAAAATTTTGGATAGCCTATATGCTCCGGTCACTAACGGTACCGGTATATGAATGAATACATACCATTGGTCTATGTACATCCCAAAATGCTCTTTCTTGACTGTCTAACACTTTTCTCTCCAACTTATCTCTTTTCTTGTCGACCTGAAATCAAAATTCAATCTTATTTATGTAGGAACAAAGTCGATTTTACCCTGAATGTAATGTTTCAATATTTGTAACATAGGTTAGCTGTCAGAGCTAATGAGAGAATGAAAAAAGCTACGATTGAGGATGTGGATGAAGCTAAGAATGAATATAAGAGAGTGAAAAGTTTAGTAAAAGAAATTGTTGCAAGAAAGAAAG
Organism: Epirrhoe alternata; assembly: GCA_963565295.1. Classification (NCBI taxonomy): domain Eukaryota; kingdom Metazoa; phylum Arthropoda; class Insecta; order Lepidoptera; family Geometridae; genus Epirrhoe; species Epirrhoe alternata. Next base: position 4,901,956 of record OY751403.1, read on the forward strand.
AAGAACAAAAGGATGTCTTTGATCAACGATTATCTGCAGATTTCCAAAGAAATATAAAATTTTTCTGGAAATCCATTCGTTCCGCCAGAGGGAAAGCTCAAAACTCAGAGTTGGACGCAATCAGAGATCAGAATGGAAGTATAGTGAAAGGTGAAGAGTGTATATTAAAGAGGTGGAAAGAGTATTTTGAGAGTTTGTTTGAGAGAGAAGATACGCTGGAACCTACCTCAACGTCTTCGTGTGAAGAAGTGAGCAGTGACAGTAGTATCGGAATGGGTGAAATTGTGAATGCATTAAAGAGTATGAAATCGGGAAAGGCTGCTGGGTATGATAGGATTACAGCCGAGATGCTAAAGGCTGGACATGGTGTTGTAGCTAGTCAGCTATACCGTCTTTTTAATTTGTACTGGAACTCTGGCAGAGTACCGAATGACTGGTGCAAGGCGGTTATAGTTCCCCTTTATAAAGGAAAAGGCTCACACCAAGACTGCAAAAATTACCGAGGCATTAGCCTCCTTAGCATCGTCGGCAAACTGTATGCAAAGATTTTGATTGAAAGGGTTGTAAAAGAAACCGACAAGAGAATATGGGATGCACAAGCGGGTTTTCGAAAGGGAATGGGATGTACGGATCAGGTCTTTTCCTTGCGAAGCATAGCCGAAAAGTTTTTGGCCAAAGGTCAAAAAGTCTATTGCGCATTCGTGGATTTGGAAAAGGCCTATGATAAAGTGATGAGGAATGAGCTTTGGTCGGTACTGTCGATGTATGGAGTGAACAGCAACCTCGTTCGAGCTCTGAAATCTCTCTATGAGGATTCTAGTGCTTGCGTGAGGATACATGGGTCATACACTGAATGGTTTAACATCCAAAAGGGCGTTAGGCAGGGATGTGTAGCGTCACCATGGCTGTTTAATCTATTCATGGACAGTTGCTTGAAAGATTTGAAAGATGATGCAAATGGTTTAAGAATGAATGAGTTACTCGTCAAATGTCTTCTCTATGCCGATGACCAGGTTATACTTGCGTCGTCGGAGAATGAGTTGCAGGAGATGGTAACAGTTATGCATGAAGCTTTTAAGCTAAAGGGAATGAAAGTAAATGTGAGCAAGACGAAAATTATGGTTTTTGAAAAAGATGAATGTATGACAGCATGCAATATTCTGATTGACGATGAAAGAGTGGAACAAGTGAAAGAGTGTGTGTATCTGGGGACATTGTTTACAAGAGATGGGAAGTATGATGAGGATATCGAAAGGAGAGTGAATGCTGGAAACCGAGTGAATGGGGCTCTCCATGATTTTATGAGCAGCCGGAAAGTGTCCGACAAGGCACGACTGGCAGTTCATAGAGGAGTGTTGGTACCGACATTGATGTATGGAAGTGAAAGTTGCGTGTGGCAGAAAAAACATCAGAGTAGAGTGAATGCTGTTGAAATGAGAGCGTTGCGTAGTATGTGTGGGGTAACGTTGAATGATAGAGTGAGAAATAGTGTGATAAGGGAACAGTGTGGAGTGAAAGAAGATGTAGTGTTGAGGATCGAGAAAGGTATGTTAAGATGGTTTGGGCATGTAGAGAGGATGGATGACAATCGTTTGACAAAGAAAGTGTATGAGGCGAGTGTGCATGGGACAGCTGGAAGGGGAAGGCCTAGGCGAACCTTCTTGGATCAAATTGGCGACATTTTGGAGAAGGGCCAGGTCAAAAGTACCCTAAACCGACGAGCATGTATGAAGAATGTAATGAGAGTGAATGAGGCGAAAGTTGTGTGTCAGGATCGTAGCGAGTGGAGATCCGTGGTCTCTGCCTACCCCTTTGGGAAAGAGGCGTGACTTTATGCATGTATGTATGTAGATTTTAGACCTTATTCCAATGAATTTAGAACTAAATTACTAAACTAAGCACCTCCCGTTTTCTATGTCTAACCTCTTATTTGTTCCAACTTATTTTCTACTTTATTTCCAAGTAATTAAGATCTAAATTTGCTCACTTCATTCTTTAGAATATGAAAACTTATACAATCCAAAATTTAAGCCTTATCGCCCTGAATTTAAGAGTTATTTTATTCAACAAAATAAGTTAGGTTAAAAAAAAATCATCATCTTGTCTACTGTGGGGAATTGAAACCTTATTCTCATGAAATAAGAACTATAATACCTTGCTCTGAGCTTTTGCGAACTCCCATTTCCGACTGATCTTTTGTGAGTCTTATGGCTAGAACTTGAAACCTTATACTGACAGAATTAAGAGCTATAATACCTTGCTCACATTCTAGTTGTTATCAATTCAAAATTCGATCATCTGCCCATTTAATGAATACATTCATCAGAATTTTAAACCTTATTCTCATTAAAATATGACCTAAAATACCTTGCTCTAGCCTCTATTTTCTACTTTATTATTTTCAAGTCTGGAATATTAAACCTTATTCTCTTGTAGAGAGGATGGATGACAGTCGTTTGACAAAGCAAGTGTATGAGGCGAGTGTGCATGGGTCAGCTGGAAGGGGAAGGCCTAGGCGAACCTTCTTGGATCAAATTGGCGACATTTTGAAAGGCCAGGGTCAATACCCTAAACCGACGAGCATGTATGAAGAATGTAATGAGAGTGAATGAGACGAAAGTTGTGTGTCAGGATCGTAGCGAGTGGAGATCCGTGCTCTCTGCCTACCTTTGGGAAAGAGGCGTGATTTTATGTATGTATGTATTCTCATGAAATGAGGAGGGAAGAGAGTCATGTAACAAGAAGAATGTTAGGTTTGAATGTGGAGGGATGTAGCAGAAGAGGCAGACCAAAGAAAAGATGGATGGACTGTGTGATGTGATATGGGTAAGAAAGTGAGTGTTGAGATGACGGATAGAGCGGAGTGGAAGAGGAAAACCTGTTGTGCCGACCCCACATAAATAAATAAATAAAATAATGCTGGACATTTCACACAGCATCATCTAGCCCCAAACTAAGTAAAGCTTGTACTATGGGAACCAGATAACTTTGTTTGTAAATACATACATATTATACATTGAAACACCCAGACCCGAGATAAATTTTTGCAGATCATACAAACATTTATCCCGCGGCGGGGATCGAACCCGCAACCTTCTGCGTCCCAAGCGGGCTTTCAGCCACTGCGCCACAGAGGTCGTCAAATAATGTGGGATAAGAGCAGGGAAATGATGATGAGGGATTCTCATGAAAATAAGAGCTATAATACCTTGCTCTGAGCTTCAGCTTGCATAAATATGAACTCCCATTTTCTACTGAACATCTTCTGTAGTCGCGCCAAGGACTCCGCCTCATAGTCAGCCAGTTCCAAGCGCGCCTTGTTCTGCATTGTACGCTTGCATAGGTATACAGCTGAAAATATATAGATAGATAGATAAACACTTTATTGTACACAGAAGAAACATAACAGGAACACAAAATAACAAGTAGGTACAATGGGCGGCCTTATCGCTAAAAGCGATCTCTTCCAGACAACCTTTGGATGGACTGGAAAAGATATGACAGAAAAACGGCGGTGTACAAAAAGCTTAAACATAGAAGAACTAAAAGTCTTGAATACTTAATATAAAACTAAATACTTACATACGAAAATGGACCATTAAAAAGACAATATCATAGAAAAGGAACAAAATATATATAAAGAAATGCAAATACAGTAGGTACTTACATGCTAAAACTTCAATAAAAGTAGATACAATAGAAACAATATATAAAACTAGCTACGCACCCGCGGTGTAACCCGCGGTCCCTCGGGATTTTTCCGGGATAAAAAGTAGCCTATGTCCGTCCCTGGGATACAACCTTTATCCATGCCAATTTTCAGCCTAATCTGTTTAGTGGTTTGGGCGTGAAAAGGTAACAAACAGACAGACAGACAAATAGACAGACAGACAGACAGAGTTACTTTCACATTTATAATATTAGTATGGAGTATGGATTATACAGGGTTATTTTTCAAGAAAAGTTATAATAATAATAATAATATAGGCATGATGACTGTAATCAAGTTTCGCCAAAATATTTAATTGGTCTAATTAAATAGGATTTCAGGATTGAGAAAAATGCATTTATTGTCCTAATAATGTAGAGATTATTAAATTATTTAATAAAATAAATCTACAAAATACAACAATCCGCCATGATAGCTGTACACCAATCAGAGCGCGTGACGTCATTACTCAATATTAATAGACCAAAACTGCGCCTTTTGTTTCCTTTGAGCTTTAGTCATGAGTGTGTATGCACGTAGTGTTTGCTGTTGCAGTGGTGAGCTGTGACGTCACAACAGCCGCCATGACACCGACGAGCGTTTTGGCGTGAATTTCAAATTTTAATTTTGATTTTTAATTTTTATGTTTGAAAACCTTTATTTTCTACTGAAATATGATATATTTTTCACATAACAAATATTTCTGAAGAACAATTTTGAAAAATTGTCATCATGCCTATTGTAACAATGAGAGCCATACCATAGTCTGTATTTTCCGGCTCCCACTGATTGGACGGCCAAAAGTATGGTGTTTGGAATCTGAAATAGAAATATTTTTTTTTAATTATTTTTAAGTTTTTTTTTACTTTATCACCTATGTTCATTTATAAAGGTATTTATAACCTAGTATAACCTATATCTAGTATACCCAGTATATCTTTATAACCTACTAGCTAATGCGCGCGGCTTCGCCCGCGTGGTACCAACATTTTGAATAGCCTATATGCTATTCCAGGTCCTTATCTACGCCTATTCCAAGTTTCATCCAAATCGGTTCACTGGTTTAGGCGTGATTGATACACAAACATTCAAACATCCAAACATACTCACAAACTTTCAGATTTATTATATTACTAGCTGCGCTCCCGCGGTGTAACCCGCGGTCCCTCGGGATTATTTCGGGATAAAAAGTAGCCTATGTCCGTCCCTGGGATACAACCTTTATCCATGCCAATTTTCAGCCTAATCTGTTCAGTGGTTTGGGCGTGAAAAGGTAACAAACAGACAGACAGACAGACAGACAGACAGACAGATAGACAGACAGACAGATAGAGTTACTTTCACATTTATAATATTAGTATGGATTAGGATATCTAAAGGTGCCTGGTTACTTACCTACCTATTTTGTTCGTTGTTTTAATGTCTTTGTCCTGTGTGTGTTAGAACCAAATAAACTATATTCTTTTCTATTCATAAGTATATTTTTGCAATATTAATGAACTAGCGAACTGACCTGATGGAGTCAGGAGTTGTTCAATAATGCTGCACATTTCACACAGCATCATCTAGCCCCAAACTAAGCAAAGCTTGTACTATGGGAACCAGATAACTGATATACTACATATACTTTTTGTTAGTAAATACATACATATTATAGGTACATAGAAACACCCAGACCCGAGATAAATATTTGCAGATCATATAAACATGGCGAATAACAGCAAAATATTCGTGTTTGGGCTAATTTTAATAAGAAATTCTTTTTTGTTTCCTTCAATTGACCTGTCATTTCTTTCAATTCACTTGTAAATTCCTTCAATTCACCTGTAATTCTTTCAATTCGCCTATAAACACCTTCAATTCACCAATAAATACTTTCAATTTACCTATAAATCTTCAATTTACCTGTAATAAGTATTATCATTCTTCACAGTGAGCGCGTGGTCGTCTATTGGGAACAGATATCCGTGCGCCGCCAACAAGTGCGCTAAATGTGACGCCTCCCAATGCTCTTCCAAAGGAAGATGGCGGTTTAACCAGGCAACTAGGTCTGAACCAGTGAAAACCTGGAAAATAAATAATGCTGGACATTTCACACAGCAGAGCTTGTGTTATGGGTGATTCACTACTTAATATACTTTTTAAAAGACTTCAAAAAAAGGAGGAGGTTCTCAATTCGCCTGCATGTTTTTTTTTGTATCTTGTTACGTGATTACTCCGCCAATTGTGGACCGATTTTCTAAATTATTTTTTTTGTTTGAAAGGGTATACTCCAGAGGTGGTCCCATATAAATTTTATTCCTGAGGGTTTGATAGTTTTCCTGTAAAACTCTAAAAACCTTCCCTCCTAGCCATTGTAAATCGAATCGACAGATAAGTCTTAGACTCTTTATGCATTATGTCAAACTGACGATCTACTAATGCCAGGAACTCACGTGCCGCGAAACTTGACATAAAATGTATGCAGTTTTGGTAATTATAATCTTTATCCCTCCGAAATTGCTGCGCAGAACTTTTTGATGACCCATATAAGACGAAGATAGCGTTTTATAGCTGCCTCGCTCACTCACATAAGTTTGTTGCATCGTTCTATCTCGCTTACTCTACACACTACAGGCACAAACCTGCGCGTTTTGCACATAACTTCAGAGAGCTAAATTGGTTATGCGTACTGCAAGCAACATTGTTTAGCTTACCGAAGGTATCTTAGACATGAAGCTCTTCACAGTCCGTACTGGCACTCCCGTGTTCTCATCTTGCATTTTCTCGATGAGATTCTCCATCTGAAATAAACATAGATTGTGATTAACCAAATCATCATCTTCTTGCACTTATCCCACTCTATTCTATCTATTTTTTTTTTCTTATTTTATCTCTATCTATTTTCTTTTCTTTATTATTATTATTATTATTATTTATAATACACAGGCAGCTCTCAGAGCTGATGCGTGTATATCTTAGTCCTTGTCAGTGCGCTTTAAATATTTGTCCAGTCTATTCTTGAAAGAGTTCACTGAGGGGGCACTTATCACTGACTCTGGTAACCGGTTCCAGTTGTGCACGACGCGATTGGGCAATATGTGCTCTCTGGGATTGCTGGTACTTGGCCCACGATGCAGCTTTAGTGAGTGTCCTCTCAACCTTTCATTTCTGTTCATGGTATATAGTGTCTCTGATAAATTTGGTACAGTATAATGGTTGTTTAGGATTTTATATGTCTCTATAAGATCTCCGCGCTCTCTACGTTGCTGAAGGGTATCTAGTCCAAGTTCCTGAAGTCGTTCCTCATAAGTCAGTGTTTTGAGAATAGGTACCATTTTCGTTTCTTTGTTTATTTAAACTACGAATAAAGACATTCTTATTCTTATTCAATTTCAATTCAATTTCAATTTATTCATAAAACTTAATACATAAAATTACAATTATTATAAATAATTTACATCGAACCCCGCACTATTCTATGTGGGGTCGTCGCAACATGTATTTCTCTTTCATTTCCCTCTATCAGCCATATATCCCACTCATAATAAAGCTGAAAGTTTGTGAGTTTGTTTGTGTTTCAATCACGCCTAAACCAGTGAACCGATTTGGATGAAACTTGGAATAGGCGTAGATAGTGATCTGGAATAGCTTAGTTAGAGGCTATTCAAAATGTTGGTACCACGCGGGCGAAGCCGCGCGCATTAGCTAGTAGGTTATAAAGGTATACTAGGTATAGATTATACTAGGTTAGATAGTGATCTGGAATAGCTTAGAGGCTATTCAAAATGTTGGTACCACGCGGGCGAAGCCGCGCGCATTAGCTAGTAGGTTATAAAGGTATACTAGGTATAGATTATACTAGGTTAGATAGTGATCTGGAATAGCTTAGAGGCTATTCAAAATGTTGGTACCGCAGAAGCTAGTGAAGACTAATGCCGACCTCTGTAGAGCAGTGTGACGCAGAAGGTTGCGGGTTCGATTCCCGCCGCGGGATAAATGTTTGTATGATCTGCAAATATTTATCTCGGGTCTGGTTGTTTCTATGTATAATCTCACTATCCCACTATTACATATAATAAAGCTGAAAGTTTACGTATAGATGTTTGTGTTTCAATCACGCCTAAACCAGTGAACCGATTTGGATGAAACTTGGAATAGGCGTAGATAGTGAATAAATGCTTTTTGACTTTGATATTAAAAAGATAATTGTTTGTTTGTTTGAATTGAATAGGCTCTGGAACTACTGGACCGATTTGAAAAATTCTTTCACCATTAGAATCCCACATTATCCCTGATGAACATGGGCTATATTTTATCCCGGGAAAGTGAAGTTTTCCCGAGGGACCGCGATGGACAGCTAGTTTTAAATAAAAAGTCTTACTCGTTTATAGATGAGGTAGTTGGGCGACTCCTCCGGCGAGGGTATAGTTGACATGAGAGTCTGCACATTCGGAGGGATGTCCTTCTTCTCCTTCTCCTTCTCTTTCTCATCCTTCACGCATTTTGAGTTCTCCCTGGAAAATTTACAAATTATATATTATTTTTGTTTTTAGGTACTATTTAGATCTTTTCTATGCAGAAGCTAAGTTGGTAAAATATTCACATGAATGACTTTTTTATTGATAAAAAAAAGTAAACAGGGTCACGACTCCCTGAGGCGCGGTAGACTTTCTCTCAGATCTTTTTATGTATTCCAGATCCTTTGAAAATGTCTCATAGTCAGAGGCATGTACAAATACATATTAGATACATGCCCACATCTTGCAGATGTTAGTTCCATATGTGACAGGTTTATTTATTTATCAACAAAATCCACAGCTCTTATTATTTATGCTTAAACTTATTTCTATTCCATACAGCCAATTACGGAGTTAAATTTTATAGGTAACCCATGCAAGGCGACCGTTTTAAAGGTTTTTAGGTACACTTATTTTAGAGAGCCGTGTTGGCCGAATGGGGTTGTACCTCGACTTTCAATCCGAAGGTCGTGGGATCGAATCCCGGCCGTGCATCAATGGAATTTGCGTTTCGTAAAATTTATATGCGCTTTAACACGAGCTCTGAACGGTGAAGGAAAACATCGTGAGGAAACCAGTTAGTATTCTTACAGGCGGCGATGGGCTTGCAACCTGTCACGTGGAATACTAACTTCTGCAAGATGTGGGCATGTATCAAATATGTATTTGTACATGCCTCTGACTACCCCCTTAGACATCTTCAAAGGATCTGGAATATAAAGATCTGAGAGAATGTCTACCGCGTCTTGGGGATACAGTCGTGACCATGTTTACGTTTTACGTGTTTATTTTAGCACACAAAATCACACAAATCATGTTGCAAGCCCAATGCCGCCTATAAGAATACTAACTGGTTTCCTCACAATGTTCGAAGATAAGTGTGTGGCACTGTATGAGCTACGACTACGTTCCACATAGAAAAGTTTGACAGCTAAACTGGTGTCTGGTATCATATTTACTGTCTTTAGGCGGAATGAACCATTTTATTTTTATAGGAACGGGGCATTATACAGAGTAAGTAAGTTCGTATGAGTCAGTGGCCAACTCTGGTGACGGAGTTTTTAGGCCGCCATAAGGCCTCCGTCATGGCTTAACGACTTAAATAGCCGGGACCGACAATTTAACGTGCCCTCCGAAGTACGGAAGCGCTCAGATGAAATGCCACTGGCGGTCACCGTTTTGAACGTTGCTTAACTTCTACGATCTATCAAGAACGACTAAGCAAGCACGACCACGAGCGCTTCATTATACAGAGTGAAAGCAACCTATGCCTAAACCCAGCGGGATGCTGTAGCCTGGGACATTGTTTGAGATGAAGGCTTGTAGCACGTCCATACTCCCAGCTTAATCAGCATTGTCCATAGAAAAGACAATGTCTATTATGTGGAGCAGACTAGGCTGCAGATTTCCTTACAATGAAGGAGTCTTTATATTACAACCTCTGTAGTGCAGTGGGCGAAGGTCTGCTTGTGACGCAGAAGGTTGCGGGTTCAATCCCCGCCGCAGGACCAATGTTTGTATGATCTACAAAGTATTTGTCTCAGGTCTGGGTATTTAATATGTATTTACAATACAAAAAAAGTATTTAAGTAGTCAGTCATGTAGTACCCATAACACAAGCTCTGCTTACTTTGGTGCTAGATGATGCTGTGTGAAAAGTCCAGCATTATTTATTTATTTATTACATAAAGTAAATACCTAGAAGGCCCTTGTTGACATGCCCTCGATGCCTTTTCAGATGAATTCATTGTTACCATTTTTTTTAACACTCTCAGTAATACCACAAGATAATTCATTTATTTATACATTTCGAGTTTCAACATTTCACTTCAATTCTTTGGTTTCCAAGCTACCACAACACATTTCAGTTAGAACTACTAACCACTGAATTGAAATCTAAAGACAGTTTATTCAAAAATTCAAACAAAATAATATTTTTTTGAGTCCACAAAACATAAGTGAAAATTTTACATTTTACACAAGAAATCACTTTTAAGAAATAGGAAAAATGTTTTCAGGGAATCGTATAGTAAATTTATTCACAATCTATTGTATTTTCGAGATTTTCTATTTAAAAAATATGTTGAGCTGAGTAGGTGTAGTCCCTTTGCTTTTTCAACGCTCAAAACAATTCGCACTTTACTTCTTACGACGCTAAATTATACATATTTACACCAGATTATTAGATTCACTGCTAAAACGCATTAAAATTCGGCAAAACTATTAGAAAATAACATTTTTGTAAACGGTAGGAAAATGTCACGGATTGTTCGCCATTTAGGTTTTCGAAACCTATTCTGAAAGAGACAACACAATTCAATATCACGTTGTAAGAAAGAGAGCGAGTATTATAGAAAAGTAACGCGACTAAATTATGTAGAGCATTACGCTTTGTATGTTTGTATCAAAGTAATGAGCAACCTAAATTATCCGGAAAGCATAACAGATGGCGCATGTCTTGTTGAGTTTATTGAACGCTTTCAAGCTATTTTTAGACCAATTTTTTTTTCATTTCATTTTTTATGAAAATCTAATTTTTATTACGTACCTAGATGTGTGAAAAAAAAGTACACCGGATAAATCAATTATTATAAGTCAAAAATTTAATGAATGTGCTTAATTTCGAAACTAGATGTCAGCACTTGCCGGTAAAAAAAATTCTCTGGTGAAATTCATGGGCATTGGGCAAACTTGGCCAACTTACAAAACGAGTGTCTTAAAGTTTGTGTTTCAAAAAGTTTTCAAACGTGAATTTTATTGTTATACAATTATTAATTTCATTAAAGTTATTACTTCCCTACATAAATTTAAATCGTTACCGCTAGTCTGCTGAAGTAAAAACTACTAAAAAACTGTACTTTAATTAAAAATTCATTCCCGTAGAGTGTAGGTAGGTAGGCCGAGACCACTGCAGGCTTATTCATACCATATTCGAATGCATTCGATTCAAATAGACTAATAGATCTTTTCGAATCGAAGATCTATGTCATTTCTTCGCATTAATACAAATTAGCAAGTCTCTAGGTAATTTGTATCGTTGACTTTAAAACGTTGATTTAAAATACCGAAACCAATCACTTTTTAACCTTGACATACCAGAAGTAGGTAAGTACCTAGTATCATACGGCTAGGTATCTCGAAAAATGTACCTACATACCTACCTACTCAGGTATTTTTACGTATAGATACATTATTACATTTTAAAACTTTTCTTACTTTTTTTAGAGTTCCGTTACGCTATTACTAAGGCTCCGCTGTTTGTCTGTCTGAACCGTGATAGTTAGACAGTTAAGAAAAGATGATGTATTTCTGTATGGTATTTCTGTTGCTGCTATAACAAAAAATGTAATTAAGTAGGCACTAAAAATCAGAATAAAATAAATTATAAAAGGGCTCCCAATGGCTCCCATACAAGAAACGTGATTTTTTTGCCGTTTTATAGATATAGCACGAAACCCTTCATGCGTGAGTCTGACTCGCACTTAGCCGGTTCTTTACTTTAAATTTTTTATACTCTGGTTTAATACTACTTCTGTGGTTTTAATACAATTACTCTCAAACTACCCAGTCACTTTGAAGCTTCAAAGACAGAATCAAGTTCAGCTCTATACCTACCAGGCTCCATATTGTGTAACTCAACTGGCAATGGACATCGGCTTCATTTTGACATTTGAAACCTAGCCTGGACTTCAATTTTCATTTTCATATTGTGTGATTGGTTGAGGTCCACAGACGTAGGTAGGTACTATTTTTTTTATAGTTGAGATCTATTGGGATGACAACTGGGAATGGATTTCAAGTTAGACATTATGGCTGCTGGTTAGCCTTATAAATTGTTATCATGTAAGTGACATTGTTCATTGTCTTTTTTGAGGATAAATCCTAATATCCTATCCAAATCCTAATAATATAATATAATAAATCTGAAAGTTTGCGAGTATGTTTGTGTAACAATCACACCTAAACCAGTGAACTGATTTGGATGAAACTTGGAATAGGCGTAGATGACCTGGAATAGCATATAGGCTATTCAAAAACCTAAAAAAATAATTAAGTCATTGAAGTAGGTACCTAGGTACTTACCTATTCTAACCTAGTTAATGCCCACAAATTGAGCAATATTTAAAGTGTGTTTATCATTTATAGCTAGTACACACTGCACTTATAATTCAATAAATCGCAACGATAAAATGTTGATAACAATGGCGATAACTACATACATATTTACTTTTAAACAAGCGTTGTTCTTACAAAATATGTAAGTAGGTATTTAGGTACTACACTACATCGGACAGAAAATTAATAGGCACCTAAATAAATAAATAATGCTGGACATTTCACACAGCATCATCTAGCCCCAAACTAAGCAAAGATTGTATGGGAACCAGATAACTGATATACTACATACTTTTTGTTTGTAAATACATACATATTATACATAGAACACCCAGACCCGAGATAAATATTTGCAGATCATAGAAACATTTATCCCGCGGCGGGGATCGAACCCGCAACCTTCGGCGTCCCAAGCAGGCTTTCACCCACTGCGCCACAGAGGAAAATATTATTATTGAGAGAGATAAATATTGTTGTTTTTGTTTCTAGCCCGTACTGTTCCACTGCTGGGCAAAGGCCTACCCTCGAGTTTTCCAGCCTTTTCAGTGCAACGCCATTGTTTGCCATAGTCGCTGAAGAAGTCTAGCTCCTAATGCCACCAGCCTTTTGGGCATTTTACTTTTTAAACAAAATATCAGTCAAATTCGAACATAGTAAATCGTGAGTTAAACCAAAGAACTTCATTGTGTAAGATATACCTAAAGTAGGTAAGTATCTACATCTACATTATTTACTATTTAGTAAGTTTACACAGTCTGCATTTTTATGCAAGTCTTCGTGCGACAAACACCTATAGATAGCACCTAACAGTTATATACACAAATAGGACCAGACACCACACTCAACTACCTTGTGCCTTTACCTATCAGAAAGAAAGAGGTATAAACCTACATTAAACAACACCCAGTCACGGAATAAATATCTGAAGATCATGGACATATCTTTGCCTCTTAATAGTATCATGGACAGAGTTCCGTACCAATCAATCCATACTCGACGAACTCGGCATCAAGCAGCGTCTATCGTCTCTCGTACAGTCTTGCATCCTCACGTTCTTTGGGCACATGTCGCGGCGTGGAGAACTATCCATAGAACGTCTTGTGGTTCAGGAAAAGATTGAGGGTACAAGGCCACGAGGTAGATCTCCAATGAGATGGACGGATCAAGTGAAGGCAGCGCTGGACAGACCCTTAAATGAGTGCTCCAGAAAGACCACCATCCGAGACGAATGGCGCAGAATTGTGAAGCGAGCCACACAACTCCCGACATGACGACCACGAACACTCTGTCAAGAGTGATACGACTAAGAAGAAGAAGTGTAGGTATGAGCGCTTCCATGCTTTAGGGACGTAAAATTGTCAGTCCGGCCAGTGCAGTACGATGAAGTCCCTAAAAAGCGCAGGTGGCCTAAAAACTCTGTTGCCAGAATAATCGGCCACCCCACTAACTCATTGCCGGGCTCTGTATTTCCCGAAAAGTACAATATAGGGGTCTTCAAATCAAGAGTGAATAGGTTCCTTCTAGGTAAGCATGCTCCATCTTAGACCTCACTACTGCTTAAATTATAGTTTTACACTTCTAAACTGTATGTAGGTATGTACCTACCTAAGTATGTAGGTACCTACTTACATAATATCAAATTTCAAATTCAAAATCGTTTATTAATGCACTATTTACAAAGAAATCTGTCTGACAACTGATAATATACCTACCTATTTAGATTGCAATTGATAAGATTATGCATTGATAATATTTTATAAAACCCACCTGGGTTGTCTTGAATAAAGTCCAATCCAATACAAAACAGAGTAGGTAAGTTGATAAATAAAAAATCAAATCAAATCATTTATTTTTGGGTAAATAATACATACTTACATAATAGACTTATTTACTAAGGTAAATGATGTGAGTTCGTACATTTATAATTAGGTACTAATTAATAATTATGTAATTTTTACAGTGTGCATTAGGTACGTAGGTATTTTATTTATTTATCAATTTATTTCAGATAACATGATCCATAATGTTAAATTAAAATTAAATTTTTAAATTACCTAACATTTTAAAATTTTAACAAAAGAGCACACAAAAGTTCACGCTACCTACTTACCTATGAACTGTGCATTGTACCATACTACAGTGGCCCCAGTATGGTGTATTTTAAAAATAGTAAATAAGCTTCGAGTGTTCTAGCCCCCACACTAGGATTCCCTGAATAAAACAGTAAAGTAAATAAACAAAGTCACAGGTGCAGACTAGTGTAAAAAGTTGCCTCGGTCATAACAAGGAAAGGGTAGTTCGGCCTCCAAATCCGAAAGTAACTGACCTCTGATAAGTTGAATGTGCTGGCATTACACACATTCTTTGTTCAGAATACGAATCAATTTTATTGTACCTACCTAGGTACCTTATAAGAGTTGAGTCTAAAAGCTACGTAGAGCTTCCTACCAAAACTTAGGCTGCCACCAGGACCAACAAATTGGTTGATATTTTTATTCATTAAAATAGGACAATTATCCGAGACTAGAGTGACCAGAGCAAGCACAAACAAGTAAAAAATATTATAATCAATAGGTACCTAGGGTATTTTCGTATGTAAGTATTTAGTTTTATATTATTCAAGACTTTTAGTTCTTCTATTGTTATTCTTTTTTCTATGTTTAAGCTTTTTGTACACCGCCGTTTTTCTGTTATATCTTTTCCGGTCCATCCAAAGGTTGTCTGGTAGAGATCGCTTTTAGCGATAAGGCCACCCATTGTACCTACTTGTTATTTTGTGTTCCTGTTATGTTTCTTCTGTGTACAATAAAGTGTTTATCTATCTATCTAGGTATTGATTATAATAGGTATTATAATCAATAACCACTGGGATCACAATTATGTCATAAAACTAGGCTGTTCTAATAGTTTCCTTCGTGCTGTATCATAATAGACTGCTAAACTCATTTCCACAACTTTTCCAATTGTTAACAAATATGTGATAAACTCTATCATCGGTTCAAAATCATTACCTATATTTTTCTATTACATACCTACTTAAATAGGTTTGGTAAATCTTGTCGTTCGTTAGGAGGTACCTATCGTGGATAAGTAAGTAAATAACACCTAGCATTTCATCTGAGCAGCTTTCATCTAGGCATTTTCATCTGAGCGCTTCCGTGCTTCGGAGGGCACGTTTAATTGTCTTGGCTATTATATGTTGTTATGTTATGACTCAATACGAACTTACTTTTATACCCTACTACCTATTTTTGATATTAATTATTAAAAATATTGTATTCAAACATTTTTATCACAATACGGAAATATAGATAAGCTTAATCACTAAAATATAATATAAAATATCCAACTTTCATTGTCCGTTTTACACATGTATTTCTTTCGGGAGCATAACGAGGTGAGAAAATTTAGGTAGTAGGTACCCATATAAATAAAAATAAATACCTACTTAAATCACAATAGGTATTATTATTAAATTATCTAATCCCATTTTTGAAATTATGCAGTTACTTCGTTTTGTCCTTCAATCGACGACACCGAACACTTTTCGCGGATTTTTAAATGTCACGATAACTTCCGCAAATGTCAAGGTCAATTGACAATCTTTTTAGATTATTTTTTAACCTGTTTTCTACCAAAACTGGTATATACATTTTCAGACAATCGAAAATTACGCCCAGATAATTTAAAAGAATATTGTCCATCCATCCTGGTGGTTCTCATCAAGAGTCCACGAAAGAAGTCCTTTCGGCGACAGCATCTACCTCAACGATCTTCAATCTTGTGATCGAAGAGGTCATCATCATCATTAGCCTATAGCAGTCCACTGCTGGACATAGGCCTCCCCTAATGAGCGCCATTGCGCCTTGTCCTCAGCTCCACGCATCCAGCTTCTGCCAGCAGACTTTGGCCAGTGGGCGTCCTACACCATTGAGTTATAATGTACGTAGTACATTATAACTCAATGTCTCAACTAACTAACTAATGTCCTACACTACGTTTGCCGAGTCGCGGTCTCCACTCAAGATCGAAGAGGTACCTACCTACATCAAATTACAAAGGTAGACTAGGTACCTACCTAAATTTTCATCATGTGGGTAGTAGGTACAAAACGAACTTACCAACCTAGGTAACTACTGAGTACCTACCTACCTTCATATTTTTTAACACCTTATAACTCTACATAGTCTCTCCCTTTTTGCAAAAAAATATTCCCAGGATCATAAGCTGTCTTAGCTTGTGTAGGTACTACCACATACCTACCTCAGAAGTTAGGTAGGTAGGTACTTAGATAATGTTATTCTCCGTCTTCGTCCAGCCAGACTCGTGCTTAGAATAAATGAGGCTCTACCTTTCCATAAAGGTAGTTCATTGACCCCTGACATCCCAGGATCTAGAGGGGGTACCTACCTACGCATGACTAAGTAGGTAGCCATCATCATCATCCACACCACACTTTGCCCACTGCTGGGTATAGGCATCTCTTTATGCCACTCCTTACGGTCTCGTGCTAACCTCATCCAATTGCGGTCCGCGACGCATACCAAATCATCTGCCGGACGACCAACGTTTCTGCAACCGGTTCTTGGCCATTCAGTTATCGCTTGACTCCACCTGTCGTCACCTCGCCTGGCCAGGCGTCCTGCCCAGCACCATTTTAGTTCCGCGATACGATTCCCTCCCTACGTCTTTGACTTTGTTCGACTTCGGATCTCGACGTTGGGACCAAGTAGGTAGTACCTATAGTATTTTGTCTGAAACTAGGTAGATAAATCCTCTTTGCTGGTAGGTAAATCCTCAAGAAAAGCTGATATTCATAAATAACAACGACTGCACCACATGAGCGATGCTAGGCATGCTGCGAGTAAGTATAGTATACCTAGGTACCTAAAGCATAGAATACAGACCTAAAGTCAATAGAATAAAAACACCCAGCTCTGAGAATAATATTATCTTACCACACAATTACAAACATATTATTTAGTCCCGCGGCGGGAAACGAACCTGCACCTATCACAGGCGGGCATTTTCGATACGCCACGTAGAATGTATGTAGGTACCTACCTACTCTAATTCACTTCTCAATATTAAATTATATTTACCAAAAATCTATTGTTCGTTTTGCAACTAAAATGTCGCAATTATGCAAGACGTTGACCTTAAAAGTTCCTTTCACTTTTTGCTAGCACTATCTACTACTACATAGATAATACCTACTTGTATAGCACGAACAGCCTATCTGTTTAGTTGACAGCGTCGGTAGATTAAAGTAGGTTCGCCCAAAACCCCCCCGATGGATTCCAATCTTGTCGAGATCGGGGGGCTCAGTAGCCGAGGGGGCCACGGTGAAGCTAAAAGGAATCCCAGACGGGGACGCCCTGGATGCGTCCAAGGAGAAGAGGCCTGTCGGTGTGTCGTTGCCGCTCGCCCTATCTTCCGCGACCAAACGGTGGCGCACCGTTTGATGCGTTGGCGGGCGGGGTCGCAGTGGAAGAGGAGTGTCGGTGTAGCCGATCTCCCTGTCCTCTGCGGCCGTTTTGAGGAGTAGCTTCTCCGCGCATCCCTTTGACTCGCAGAGGACGCAGTGGATGAAGCTAGAACGATTCGCCCAAAAGTCACTACCTTCCTACGCCTAAGGCTCAATGCACACTGATTTGGCAGCGACGCGACGCGACGAGACGTAACGTACAAGATATAGAAACGCTTGATAAAATGAACGACGCGCGTCAGACGCGAGACTGCTCGAGCCGGGCAGCGCGAGGCTTCGCCACACCACACCTCGTTCATTCTATATTTTGTTACATTGACCATAAGGTTTATAATGTCTTTTTACGTCTAGTCACTGCCAATTCAGTCTTGAGCCTTAGGTTAATTTTTGCAGCAAAACAGATAAGCTTGTGGCACTATAGTCTGGCATTTGAATGTTAAATAGGTCTATTATAGAAACATTTGAATAGTTGCTGTCATAAAAGGTCTAACATAGTCACTCAGCGTATCTAATGATTCAATACTAAGCTATTGATTAACTCAATAACTGTCATTCCATAAATAGGGAATCGTATTCAGTTCGCACGTATTTGTAGAGAAACGCGAAGGGATTTTTTCTAGCTGTAGGTAATTGTGGATGGGTGATGGGCTCTTCTTTTCTCACAATAGGTAAACTGTACAAGGATAGGTAGAAGGATGAATTTAGGTGGCTATTTCGTCCTTGGTAGGTATCTATGTGTGGAAAATTGAGTAGGTATCCATCCATCTCGAAAATTAAGCTCTTTTGTTTTGGGCACGCTTAAATCCCTCACTGTCTCACACCGGTATTCACAAACATTACTATGAGATCTAACAAGGTAGTTTTCTGGGAACCTGGTTCCCAAAAAACTACTGATTTTGCGACCCTGTGCGTCCGCGTTAGAAAGTTGGAAACGTCAAAGTAATGTTTGTGAATAACGGCATCAGAATTCTAACTCCATCATTTCTTCCGAGATATGAAACTCTCCTTTCTACTCGGGAGATCTTCATCCCTCGACACGCTAGGAATTCAATATGGCGACCCGTGCAGAAGTGACCACTTTTTCATACAAAATTGTGTTCTGCGCAGACACGATCTATAGGGAGAAGTATATACCCGAGGGACCGCAGGTAACACCGCAGAGCGCAGCTAGTCTATACTATATAATAATCTATAATAATAAAAAGAGGAAAGACTTGTTTGTTTGTTTGAAATGAATAGGCTCCAAAACTACTGGACCGATTTGAAAAATTCTTTCACCATTAGAATCCTGCAATATCCCTGATGAACATAGGCTATATTTTATCCTGGGAAACTGAAGTTTTCCCGAAGGAACGCGGGTAACACCGCGACGGACAGCTAGTATAAAAATAAAATCAATTTAAAAACCTGTACCACCGGTTTGAAATGTGTGCTCATATTATTACGAAAGGTATTAAATCGTGTTACCAAACGAGTGATGACCTACCTATTCTTTACATTCCAAGCTGGTATTGATGGGGCTGCCAGAGGCATGTCCTCAAATATTATGATCTAGGTAGGTATGGTAAAAAAAAAGTAAGTTCGTTTGAGTCAGTGGCCAACTCTGGTGAAGAAGTTTTTAGTTAGCCGGGACCATTGAGTTATAATGTACATTACATTACATTTTATCTCAATGGCCGGGACCGACGATGACGTGCCCCCCGAAACACGGAAGCGCTCAGATGTAAATGCCACTGGGCACCCATCCACTTACAGTGGCGTAGCTAGGTAGCCAAGGGCCCAGGTGAAAAAAACTGTGGCCTATAAGTTTTATCAAGGCAGTATGCAGTGTGGCAAAATTTTACAACATTGAGGGCATCTACTTTTCTTTTGTAGTTAGAATATTTAGTTCTTAGAAAATTATGTAGGTTTTTTTTCAAATTTTTTCATAAAACTCATGAGTCCAAGAGCCGAAGGCCCCTTGAGCTTGGGAGCTACGGTGCACAGCGCCGCCTAGCCCTCCGATAGATGCCACTGCTTATGCCGGCCACGATCCAGTCTACCGTCCAGTTTGCAGCGCTGCAAACTTGATCAAGTCGGCAGAACGAAGTTCTTTTTCGCTTGTCATGCACACCCATACCAATACACCGTCAAGTTTACTGGACGCCGCATCCAGTCCGCGGCAGACTGGACGGTAAACTTGATCGTGAGTGGCAGGCATTACAGACCGTTTCGAACGTTGCATAACTTCGACGATCTATCAAGAACGACTAAGCAAGCACGACCACGAGCGCTTCACGGGTACGTTACGCTAGGTACAGTTTGAAACAATATCACTATGTTTGCCTAACGGGAACTTCAAATAACATGGTTTTTAATAGCCAAATTAAAATGTAATTTTGTGCTATCTTATCTGGTAATCGACACATTCCTAATTAAGTTTAGATTAAAAGCCATTAGCAAATTACCTACTTAAGATACTTGCTGCAAAATTGATTGAAACTCGATTTGCAACTAAAAACTAAATTTTGTCCTGTAATATTTCAATATTTGCAATATTTCTTGTGTAAAATTGTCGATAGGAACTTAAAAACACCAAAAGATTTTAAGACTAGTAAATTTAATACAATATTAGACCTCGCAGAAAATCTTAAGCACATATAAAATATTTAAATCAATTAGACATCTTAATAACACGGGAATTCTCGTAAAAAATATCTCTTAAAACAAATGTAGATAAAGAAAGCATGACAAATCTATATTAACAAAGAATCAATTGTATCAACCTGAATAATTCATATAATATAATTTCTAACACATAACAAGAAAGTTATATTGCTCATCGAAGCAGGCTAACTTTACATTGTCTTGACAAAAGTTTTTAATGTAAAACATAATTAATATTTAAACTAAGCTACCTTAATTTTGAATAACGAACTCTGTTTCATTAGGTACTTAAGTGTATATATAAGGGTCGGTTCATATCTAACGGAAGATCCGTCGCGGATTATCGGTCGCGGAACACCAGAACTGACAAATGTATAGAAAAACACTCGACCGTTCACACTCGACGGACTAACGTATCATCGGTTGAGTGTGAACGGTCGAGTGTTTTTCTATACATTTGTCAGTTCTGGCGTTCCGCGACCGATAATCCGCGACGGATCTTCCGTTAGATATGAACCGACCCTAAATCGTTTTGCCCTCGACAAAACTTTTATTGCAATCAATCCTCAGTCTTTTTTCAATCCATATTAAAATCAATGCTTTCCGTTCACCCCATTGGTTGCTGATTCTTGCATGCTCTTTAAGTGGAATGGTGATATAGTAAAAACTTCGTCTTTCACTAGCTCCCTTAAGTTTTCCCCTCCGTACGACAAAAGAGGTGATATTTCTACATCGATAGAATCATCGACAACGCCACCGGCCTCACGGATATACTTCCTGTGTAGTCTTAAGAGATCTTCTCTGGCAGTTGAAGGGCAGTCTTTTTTAACATTGTCAGCGTTCTTTAACGCAGAGAATTCGACATCTCTAGCTACTTCTAAACAGATGAAATTTTCCGCGAATTCGAACACATCAAATATGAATTTCTCCATTTTGATTCCGTTGGGCTCACTTGGTTTTTGTCGGACACCTTCTGAGTCGATATAAGGTATCTTTTTAATAGCAACATGGAGTTTCAATTTTGATTCAAAATTGCAGATTTTGTTAAGGAATGCCGATGAGAAGTAATGGTTGCAGATGTTGCCAGCCGAGAAGGTAAGTCGCCCATCAGGATTTCTTCGTTCAGATGCTTCTTCTGTTAGTTCTGAGTACTCCACAACTTTGTAATGTCCGTTAACTCTGCAGACAACCCCGACAGCTTCACTCGGAGATGATTTTTGGACAACCTTTGCAGCACAGTCGGCATCCTTGCTCTTACAGTACCCGATGAAGACAGGGTCAGCTACTTTTATCAAGATATTGTCGACGGAATGAGCATGTAAATGCACAACTCCTCGTTTGGCGATATCATCCAAAACACCTTGAGTTTTCAACGCCCTGTATAGGCCTCCGTTGCCGTCTGGAGTGGAGGACAAATGATACTTCTCATCTAAAATGATTTTACCTTCAAAATCGAAGCAGGGAAGTCTCCCTTGGTTGAAGAACACAATATTTTCTTCATTCAGACCGAAGTAGGAATGATTTTTGAAGAAGTCAGCTGTTGGTCCCATAGTAGTCTCTGAAGTCATAATATACCAGATGATCTGACCTTTCTTTCCATACTTTTCCGCTGCCATTTTTTGTATCCTATAAATCCTCTCAGCTTGAATTTGGAACAATGTTTTATGAGAAGGCAAGCCAACATCGTACATGCCTTTAGGGTGGCCAAATCCTAATCTAGTTGCTTGCCCGCCAGCGAGAAGCAAAACACCAACTTTTCCCTCCGAAATCTCTTTATAACCAATTGACTCATACTCCTCGATTTTCTCATTCGATAGTCCAGGAACAGACTCATAGTGGGTCTGAGGAATCGGCTTCAAGACATCATCTAACATTTCTTTTATCACTTGGGTAGTTTCGTTAGCGCGACGAAATATTTCATTCACTTCCGCCAAATCCAATTTCGCGATGTCTCCCGCCAATTGTTCCCGCTCATTATCACTTATTTCCGACCAGTATTTGATAAGATGCTCTTGACCGTGAGCAGTAAGGCGATCTAATAATTTTTCGTACGACATCGCAGCGCGAATTAAATCGAGACTTATGTATGTCCGCTCTCTGTGATTAGAAAGTCTTAACTGGAGCCTAAGGCGCGGGCCGATGTCAACATTTCACTGGTTCTCCCACCATCGCATCGCTACGGCTTTGGAAAACACGTAGCTCAAGTCGGCTTTTGACATTTTTCTTCACTTGTGTACAATTTTTATTTACATTTCCACAGCTGTACACGTCATTCGCGAATATCCAATAGGAAATAAGCGTGTACATTGCTGTTCTTTTGCGGCTCTCAGTTTGAAGCGTCAAGTAAAAGCAGCAATGTACAACGTAAATGAGTCAAAAATTCTCGCGTTTGAATTTCCCGCGATGTAAACAAACGTTCTGGAACTAGAATCTAATAAGACTACTTACTTTGTTGTGTTTATGTTCCTTTCCTTTTAAATTTATGTAATTTTTTATTTTATTAAACCAAACTTATAAATTCTAGTTCAAAATATGAAGTGAAATATTTGTGTTCAAGTTTTGT
Organism: Epirrhoe alternata; assembly: GCA_963565295.1. Classification (NCBI taxonomy): domain Eukaryota; kingdom Metazoa; phylum Arthropoda; class Insecta; order Lepidoptera; family Geometridae; genus Epirrhoe; species Epirrhoe alternata. The sequence continues at coordinate 4,924,977 of OY751403.1, forward strand.
ATTTGTTGGCTAAAATAAAATAAGAGTTATTTATTCAACTATTCTATTAAAATAGTAAAAATGTAAAATGTATCGCTAGATCTTTTAGTATGAGAACGCATGACATTTTTTTTTCTATGTACGCACTGTAGTAAATTGAGGCTGGGTTCTCATCCAGCTCATACGAAAATACCTAATATCATTATTGAATTACCATACTCATTAACTTTTTGTGCTTGTTTACGGGCCTTGCGATACTTTAATTTAAAATCTATAGCTGTGTTATATTTTTATACCCATCTCATAGCAAAATTAGATTGCGGTTGGTGAGGATTATATTGTAGTGCGTACACACCTCTGTCTGTCAATGCCATTGACAGTTTCGAAGTCAATGACATAACAATTTGGTTGACAATCAATCCACCAAAAAAAAAATTAAAATGTCAAATGGCTTCATCGGAGACGTGCTTTATTTACTGTTGATTTTCATAGAATTTATCTTAAAAATAGTGTTTAGTGCGAGTTCTTGTATACTTTACATTGTAAAGTTAATACTTTCCCAACTGATTGATGTAAAAATGATAGAAACATCAAAGAAACGGAAGCGAACGTCGAATGGGAAATCTAACCTCACAGTGGCAGTTCGTGGTGTTATTGATGCAAACTGGCAAAAACTATTAGCAAACTCTTTGCTAATGGACAAGAAAACCGAAAAACCCCAAGAAGACAAAAAGGAACAATACACGGGCACATTCCGTCGCACCAGAAAGAAAAACAAAGACGAACTCATCACAGCTGAGAACATAGCAACTTTGAATCTAGCTCAGGATAACATAGCAGCCAAAAAAGGGGATGAAAATAAAAAAAATAAACTAACAAAATTCTTAGCTATGGATTGCGAAATGGTTGGAATTGGTTACAACGGGGATGACCACATGCTAGCTAGAGTTTCTATAGTAAATAAATTCGGAGACTGCGTTTATGATAAGTTTGTAAAAGCGCGGGAAGAAGTAAAAGATTACAGGACTAGTGTCAGTGGTGTTAGAAAAGAGGATTTATTGAGTGGGGAAGATTTTGCAACTGTACAAAAAGAGGTTGCAGAGTTGATAAAAGGCCGTATACTTGTAGGACATTCGTTGAAGAATGATTTGAGTGTACTTTTCCTATCACATGCCAAACGTAATATACGTGACACTTCGAGATACAAACCATTTAGAAAAGTGAGTTGACACACAGTGTGTCATGTTTTTGTATGTCCACATACATACATACTTCATGTTATCTTAAGATTTTCCTATAGGTGGGACACAGATTGTTAGAATAAAAGAATAGAAATGTTTTCTCTCAAACAATTTCCTCAACATCTTAGACATCACTTGATAATTTAAATACTTATGTCACTATATTTATGAATGAGTGTAGCTGGGATGTATGCAAGGAGGGGAAGGTCGAAGAAGGTATGGCTGGATTGTGTGAGAGAGGATATGAAAATTAAAGGAGTGGATGAACAATTGACGAGCGATAGGAGTGAATGGAGGAAGAATACATGCTGTGCCGACATCACTTAGCGTGGGATAAGGGCAAGGGAATGATGATGATGTCACTTTTTTTTGTGTTCTGTTTGTGTCTGCGATCAGTCCCAAGACTTTAAGCAGGTGTGGTGTAGGGTGTCTTTTAGAGGAAGAGCTCCAGCGAGCTATTCCTCTAAAAGTCACTAACACTTATAAATATATCAAATCCCATTTCCAGATCACTAAAGGCAGTACTCCCTCGCTGAAGCGGCTGGCCAAAGAAATCCTCGGGATAGAGATCCAGCATGGAGAACACAGCTCCGTCGAAGATGCCCGAGCAGCAATGCAACTCTACTGCACAGTGGCTAAGAACTGGGAAGCTGATATGTCGACCAAGAGAGGGCATAGCAAGATACATGAATAGATTATTATTTAGCTGAAACATGACCAGACTGGTCTACTAATTGTCAAGGACAGAACCTGGGAAATGAGGAGCCTTTGTCCGACAGTGTGATTATACAGGTCGTAAAAAGACAACTACCGAAAACTGAGGGGTTGCAATCAGACCATGATTCTAAACATATTTAGCGAAAAAAAAACGCAAATAATTTTTGACTTAGCTTCATTTTCGGTTATTTACTACTATTACAACATAATAAGACCACACCTACCTAATAATTTCATTTAAAAAAGAAAAAAACAGTTAAAACTCAAAATCCAGCAATCTACGAACAAAGCGCCCAGAACATACGCAAACAGTACTCTTCAAATGATTTTTTCGGAAAATCCTTTGCGATTTGGTTGTGTGTTGGGATGCTGTACCTACCCCTTACGGCTTCGGTAGACGTCTTTTTACATATATAAAACATCAACTGCAGTCTAATGCTCAATGCAGACTAAATTGACAGCGACGACAAGACATTATAAACCTTAAGAGCAATGCAACAAGATATAGAATGCAAGAGGTGTGGCGAAGCCTCGCGTCGACTCAAGCAGTCTCGCGAGCGAGCTATCAAGCATTTCTATATCTTATATCATGTTCTTAAGGTTTATAATGTCTTGTTACTGAAACTAGTCGTACATCGCTGCCAATTCAATGTGCATTGAGCCTAAAGATACAGACCACAGTTCTCTTTTGTGACTTTCTACTGCATACAGTAGAAAGTCACCTAATTTTATATTTATGTTGCTTCACAAATAGATCTTGTATAGTTTTTCTCATTTCTCTCAAGAATAGAAATTCTAAAGTCGGGTATCCAGTTCGCGCACCAGCTGTGCTCCGCGCATCTGCAACCGCTCTGATGGGAGACGATAAGCGCATCTCCACGCACGCTCCACAGTCCCCTTGCGAACGTTGAAAAAACTTTTTCCATTTATCTGAGCGTGGAGCGCGATACACTAAACGCACTAAACGTGGTACTTTGCTCGCGTCCACGAACAGACTGAGCTACCCTTTGTGTTCGCCCAAAAACCGCCAACGATTGGAGCGCGGAGCGCGCAACGTTGCACGCTCCAGGAGCGTGAACGTATCCACTATTGGAGCAGTTGCAAGAGCGCGGAGCGCAAGAGGTTCGCGAACATACGGATACCCGGCTATAGGTCCTCAAACTACACTATTAAATAACAATATTCTCAACTTATAGATTACTTTAGTACATTGTACCACAAGAGAGCAATATTAGTTATTGCTGCTAGTGCTGAGTTTGAATCCCGAACAAGCGAAGGATTCTATAATTGATTTGTTGCTTGTGCTTTTGAATCCCTCACTACACTCAGGATTCTAACTTAGCATCACTCGCTACGCTAATTGAATCACGAGATTTGACGACCTCTGTGGCGCAGTGGGTGAAAGCCCGCTTGGGACGCAGAAGGTTGCGGGTTCGATCCCCGCGGCGGGATAAATGTTTGTATGATCTGCAAATATTTATCTCGAGTCTGGGTGTTTCTATGTATAATATGTATGTATTTACAAACAAAGAAGTATATCAGTTATCTGGTTCCCATAGTACAAGCTTTGCTTAGTTTGGGGCTAGATGATGCTGTGTGAAATGTCCAGCATTATTTATTTATTTATTCAATTATAGAATCCTTCGCTTGTTCGGGATTCAAACTCAGCACTCGCAACAAAAACTAATTTTGCTCTCTTGTGGTACAATGTACTATTATTTGGAAAAACATAGACAACAAAGGAAAAATAACAAAAAAAAACTATTACCTACTAATACAAACAAACAGAAAAGTACGAAAATATGGTAGGTACAAGAGGAAGTAAATAGGCACTTGGGTACTTATTAAGTAAGCACCTAACTTGTACATACATACATAAAGTCACGCCTCTTTCCCTGTGGGGTAGGCAGAGACCACGGATCTCCACTCGCTACGATCCTGACACACAACTTTCGCCTCTCATTCCATTCTTCATACCTGCTCGTCGGTTTAGGGTAGGTACTTTTGACCTGGCCCTTCTCTAAAATGTCGCCAATTTGATCCAAGAAGGTTCGCCTAGGCCTTCCCCTTTCATCTGTCCCATACACACTCGTACACTTGCTTTGTCATCCATCCTATCTACATGCCCAAACCAGCACCTAACTTGTGCTATCTAAAAAAATTTCATGCATTGTTCTCATAATTTCTCTCCAAACAATCCATGAATCAAAGTCTGTTAATGTTGTCATCAACCACAGCCCGATTTAGCCCACTGCTGGGCATAGGCCTACCTTGTGTTTTTTTCTGTTAATGATAAGTATAATAAATTATACATTTGTATAGTCTAGCTAGACTTTCGATCAAGCAACAAATTCGAGTTAAGTTTATAATTATAAGTACTGAGTTTTGATTAAGTACTAAATCTTTCAAGCAAAATCCTCAAGTTAAAACAATAAGGCCCCTAATAAAATTGTCATAAAATTACATACATACATAAAGTCACGCCTCTTTCCCAAAGGGGTAGGCAGAGACCACGGATCTCCAGTCGCTACGATCCTGACACACAACTTTCGCCTCACTCACTCTCATTACATTCTTCATACATGCTCGTCGGTTTAGGGTACTTTTGACCTGGCCCTTCTCCAAAATGTCGCCAATTTGATCCAAGAAGGTTCGCCTAGGTCTTCCCCTTCCAGCTGTCCCATGCACACTTGCCTCATACACTAAAAATGACATAAAATTATGTCATGCATAACCTATGATTAACCATACAACTCCCATACAAATTAGTTAATGATTGACTCCGTCCGTCGCGTTGTTACCCGCGTTCCCTCGGGAAAACTTCATTTTCCCGGGATTAAATATAGCCTATGTTCATCAGGGATAATGTAGAATTGTAATGGTGAAAGAATTTTTTAAATCGGTCCAGTAGTTTGGGAGCCTATTCATCTCAAACAAATCTTTCCTCTTTATATTTTTAGTTTATGAATACATACATACATACATAAAGTCACACCTCTTTCCCAAAGGGGTAGGCAGAGACCATGGATCTCCAGTCGTTACGATCCGATATTATTTGATTATTCTATTATATATGAATAATAGAACTTTATGTCAAGTTTACTAGTAAGGGCCTTTAATTCTCTGAGTATAATAAACATTTTGTTAATAAATTCTATATTGTATTTTGTGTCTCTGAATATTAGTGAAATGTTCATTGCTTAGTGTAAGTGCGAACTCGGAACTTTAATAAGATTGCAAGCATTTTTCAAGATATTTTTATTGAGTTGAAAGTTGTATTTTTGCTAATAAATAAAGTTTACTATTAAGTTGTGTTTCAAATTACCCTTGGAGAGCAATAATAATGATTTAGAGCTAAGTATGTATGGTGGGGCGTTTTTCAAAAAAAGTGTACTACCCACTTTTGGGCTGTCCCAAATGTTTGGAGTCTAATAACAAGTATGACTAATGATTTTATAGTACATTACGATATTAGTGCGTAAAGATGGTTATAACATGCGAGGCGGAATTTCAGCCCGAGCCGCAGGCGAGGGCGTAATTGAGCCGAGCATGTTATAACCAATACGCACGTATATCGTACGACGTTTTTTAACACATTTGCGAGGAAACAGAAAAAAAAAACATTTATATAAACTCAATCTGTGAATGCACACTGTTGCTTTCCCGCCATTTTGACAGACTGCCTACTGACTGGCGCCGCGCGGCGATTAGTTCTCCTTTGAATAGCAACAGCGCGCTGCTCACTAGCTGGAGGCACGACTCCAGCTCGGCGGCGATCAGTTCCATATTTGAAATGGCAAATAATGCTGTTATGGAATTTGTATGGACTATAACATAACTATTTGCTTTGATAACACGCGTTTGTTATGACCCGCTTTACATATCTAAAACCGGTGGTATTACATCAGCTTTACGAGCAAGGGTGTTAAAATAGTACATTACGATATTAGTGCGTAAAGATGGTTATAACATGCGAGGCGGAATTTCAGCCCGAGCCGCAGGCGAGGGCGTAATTGAGCCGAGCATGTTATAACCAATACGCACGTATATCGTACGACGTTTTTTAACACATTTGCGAGGAAACAGAAAAAAAAAACATTTAAATAAACTCAATCTGTGAATGCACACTGTTGCTTTCCCGCCATTTTAACAGCGCGCTAGCGCTGCCTACTGACTGGCGCCGCGCGGCGATTTGTTCTCCTTTGAATAGCAACAGCGCGCTGCTCCAGCTCGGCGACGATCAGTTCCATATTTGAAATGGCAAATAATGCTGTTATGGAATTTGTATGGACTATAACATAACTATTTGCTTTGATAACACACGCGTTTGTTATAACCCGCTTTACATATTTAAAACCGGTGGAATAATATCAGCTTTACGAGCAAGGGTGTTAAAAAAGCATTAACCGCACTTTAAATCAATATTTGTTTGAAGAAAAACAGAAAAACTTTTATCCCCCCCAGCTTGAATTGTCTTTCTCTTCCGACACGCTCACACACACAAACACACAAACACACACACTCACACACACACACACACACTTCCACACACACACGCACATCACATCACTCAAACTGTAATAATAGTGGCTTTCCATTTAAATGTCTTAAGCTAATTATTTTTTTTGTAACTTTGCTTGTATTTTTTATGTCTTAGCTATTAAGTTTCATTATTATTTTGTAAACACGACATATTACTTGTAAAATTTCATAAATCCAGTGGAGGAGGGCACTGGTGACCTGTAACACAGGTTTTTATAACCTAACACAGGCACCAGTTCTCTCACAAAACAGGTTTTACTAAATTTTTGCATTTAAACTAGTGTAAATAACTTGTGTTAACTACTTGTGAGAGAAACAAAAAAAAAATAAAGAATTTATTATTATTATTATTGTTTGCACTACATAAGCGAAATATTTTAATAAATACCGTTTTTAAACTTGAATGTGTACGGATGTAGGTATGAAACCACGAAAGCGCGCGCGTTTAAAACTGCTTGCGTGGTCCAATACATTCGTACCACTGACCGTACTTGTATAAATATAGGTCAGACGTCAGTGACCCGTACACATTCAACTGACCAGAAGCACACGTTTCAATGTGCACGGAATGTATTAGACCACTTAACGCGCGTTACCAAAGCGCGCTTCTATAGTGTTCCATTTTTAGTGATCATTAAGTTTTACCAAAAGGTTCAATGCTAAATCCATGGTTTTACCTACACTTCCGATTTCTGAACAATTCGTTTGAATGTCAAATTGTTTGAAACTTCAGTTTGACATTTGAAGGGATGTGTAAATCATTCGACAGTAAAAATCCCGTGAAGTACAATGTTCATCGGGATCTAGAAACGTTACAATAGTCATAATATTATTACAGCGGAACAAAAGGCTGTCATCCTATAGTTTGACAGATATAATGCATCGATGGATAAAAACAAAACTAATCAGAACATCCAATAGGTTTGCATGTTAAGATTGTTATCAGAGAAGGTAAGCAGATACACCAAGTTATTAAATACTAGCTATCCGTCGCGGTACTACCCGCAGTCCCTAAAACTTCACGTTCCCGGGATAAAATATAGCCTATGTTCATCAGGGATAATGCAGGATTCTTATGATGAAATAATTTTTCAAATCGGTCCAGTAGTTACGGAGCCTATTCAATTCAAACAAACAAACAAAACAAATCTCATTATAATATTAGTGTAGACTAAGACTGCTTCTATATCTTGGTATCAAAAACAATGTTGGCCCGTCATCTTTCTTCTTCTTCTTTTATTTAATGGCAATCTACACAACTAGGTGTAATTCTGCCAATGTCAAGTTTTAAATCTATATTTATAAAAGAAAGTCGTGTTAGTTACACCACTTATAACTCAAGAACGGCAGAACAGATTTGGTTGAAAATTGGTAGGGAGGTAGCTTAGAGCCAGGAGACGGACATAGGATACTTTTTTTTGTCAATTACCATAAGGGGGCGGGAAAATAAGGGTTGGAAGTTTGTATGGGGAAAAAAGTTAAGCAACCCTGGGCGTGGTCATAAAAAGGATGGGTGACCGCCGCCAGCCACTTTTTGCACTCTAGATTTTTTTATTTTTTTTTGTATTTTGCATAATAAATTATTTTAATTTTAATGATAAACATGTAACATGTGTATTCCCACCCATCAATATATCCGAACTCCGAAGTTATGATTTTTTGATATTAAAATATTTTTTCTTGGTTATAGTTAGAACGCCTTCTATATCACCGACGTCAAAATTACTTTATACCTTTTCTCCTAGGTGGCGTTTCTACTATAGCGGAGATGGAGATACGATCGAGTATAATAATTTTCTTTGATTTTGAGTTTTGAAAAGTTAATGGAGATTTTTGCTTAGAGATTTCGATATTTTTATATTGCTGACGAAGTCGCTGGTAGGTAATATTAGTTAATCGTTTTATTTCGAAATTCAAAACCATACAATACTTGCTATTCAAAAAAAAATACGTTTCGAGACAATTTCTTCAAAAAAATTGCCGCTCGCTTCAGCGATTCTATACCAATTTACCGTATTCGTTTTGTTCTTAGCATTGCAAGATCTGGGTAAGATTTTCCCTACCTCTATCTTTTATGGGATTCTTGAGAGAAACATAAATATAAAAAAAATATTATTAATAGGTATAAACAAGCGACGGAGTTTTATATTTTGTATATACCTACTCTCGATTCACTCAAAACTCCTCTATTTTGTTCAATAATGCGCAGACGAAGTTGCGCGGGTCAGCTAGTATTGATATAAAGTCATGTCAGTCAGTCAAGTCATGTCGGTGGTTTGAAAAAAACATGGCGGCTTGTTTCTTCAAAACTCGTAACGGAAATTTTTCGTCAAATGAGAAATCTGCTTCAATACTCCCCCATTCCATTTTCCAGATCTCCTATATCTCTCCTTTAATAGCAGAGCAGTGCTTCTTCATAAAATGGCGAATAACAACCTTTTTCCCGTCATCTTTCAAACATTTGCTTCTTCCCATTTCACATCACTAGCGTCTAACCTAAAATCGGCTCGGCTGTCTGATTGACGTGACGTGACATCTAAGTTTTTTGTATTGTAAATACATGACATGTAGGTAAACCAAATTTTGCTTATTTTACAGCAAATTTATCACAAAAAATGTCGGACACAGAGCTAGATGCATCTGAATTAGGCACACAATCATACTGGAAAGATGCATACGTGAAGGAAATCGCCAATTTTGAGGAACACGGCGACACGGGCGATGTTTGGTTCGGGGAAGACAGTGCTGATCGGGTTAAAAGCTGGATTAGTGAATGTGGTATCGATAAAAATGCATCTGTGATAGATCTTGGTACGTTTAAACAAACATAAAATCACGCCTCTTTCCCGAAGGGGTAGGCAGAGAGCACGGATCTCCACTCGCTACGATCCTGACACACAACTTTCGCCTCATTCACTCTCATTACATTCTTCGTACATGCTGGTAATACGCCAAAGGGAACTTATTTAACGACCTCTGTGGCACAGTGGGTGAAAGCCCGCTTCACCGTCACAAAAGCCAGAGGAAAAAAAAGAAGAAAGCCCGCTTGAGATGCAGAAGGTTGCGGGTTCGATCCCCGCCGCGGGATAAAAGTTTGTATGATCTGCAAATATTTATCTCGGGTCTGGGTGTTTCTTTGTGTAATATGTATGTATTTACAAACAAAAACTATATGTATAAGTAGTTTATCAGATAACTGATTCCCATAGTACAAGCTTTGCTTAGTTTGGGGCTAGATGATGCTGTGTGAAATGTCCAGCATTATTTATTTCAACTTAATTGATTACTGCGTCTGCATGCCCCTTTGGACAAAGACCTCCAATTGCGACCAACAATTTCTATCTCCTGCTATTCAGGACCATAAGTCACCAGCTGTGAAATTAATAAATCTATACTAATATTATAAAGAGGAAAGATTTGTTGTTTGTTTGTTTGAAATGAATAGGCTTCGAAACTACTGGACGATTTGAAAAATTCTTTCACCATTAGAATCCTACATTATCCCCGATGAACATAGACTATATTTTATCCCGGGGAAGTGAAGTTTTCCCGAGGGACCGCGGGTAACACCGCGGCGGCCAGCTAGTAATCAAATAAAATAAACAATTTCTAGGTTGTGGCAATGGCTACACTTTGACAGAACTAGCTCGAGAAGGATTCACAAATCTGCTTGGAATAGACTACTGTGAAGAGGCTGTATTGCTGGCACAAAAGGTTTCTCAACAGGAATTCCCTCACATAAAATATGAAGTAAGTATAGATACTACTTTTTTTTTTATTGAGTCAGAAAATCCATTATGGATACCCTACCGCCGCGGGGACAGCGGAAGGGTAATGTCGGACTCTCACCAACCGGCCTCCATGCATGTCAAGGGGCTCCGGGATCACCTACGGAACACACCGGTGCCCCTCTTGCATTTTGCCTAAGCACTGCCCTGGTAAAGGTATACATACAGGGTGTAAAAAGACGTCTACCGAAGCCGAAAGGCCTACCCCTTTCGGCTTCGGTAGACGTCTTTTTACAACCTGTATATATGTACCTAAAGCAGCTGTTACACAAGGAGAGTTTCTCGCATGTTAGCGGCGATTTCTTCTAGACAATAATATGGTCGCCTAGTGTAAACAAATGCTTCGAGCCTCGCCTCTCGAATATGATTCTCACTAACTAAGCTTTCTACTAAAAGTAGTCTTTTACGAGTTTCTGTCAAAATGTAAACAATCGCAGACGAGACTCGAATGGCGAGTTTTGCCGAGGGATAATCGCATACGATTTTTCGCGTGCGAGAAACTCAGCCGCTTGGACTTTCCACACAGCATCATCTAGCCATGGGGGTGTGTGGCAGAGTGTGCTCGCCGCTCAGACATGAGAAAGAAAGAAAGAAACTTTTATATTGTGCCACAGACAGAAGAATTAATATATATAATGCAGGTACATTGTAATATTATTGAATTAAATTAAGTTAGACATAATCAGATTAGTACCTACACTCTTAACTTAAATAACTTTATGTGACCGCAAAATATCTGATGCGGCCGTCATGCTCTACCGACAGACCTTCAGGCTCTTGGAGGAATCATTTTGCATGAGAGACCTAATTGGACCGGCATTCTCGAAAATCGATCAAGGTCCCTAAATTAAAAAAAAGATTAAAAAAAAAACATCTAGCCCCAAAGTAAGCAAAGCTTGTGTTATGAGTACTACGTGACTGATATACTACTTTTATACTTTTTGTTTGTAAATACATACATATTATACATAGAAACACCCAGACCCGAGACAAATTTCTGTAGAGATCAGATCATAATTTGTCCCGCGGCGGGGATCGCACAAGATCGGGGATTTTTGATAAAAACTAAGCTACTACATATGTATGTACATAAAATTACAAAATATAATAGAATCAGTCAAGCTATCTAAGGAGCGTCGTAAAAACGATCTATAGATAGCTCAACTGATCCAGGTCACTGCCAGTCGGAAGCGTGCCCAATACTGGCGGCATTGCCACTCTGAATTGCAATGCTGATTCTCTGTGTCAAAAAAATTGATAAAATAATGTTAAGATATTAAAAATGGTAAGGAAATTACTGGTACTAATCCATCATCATTGGCCTGCCCTTATCCCGCTCATGCGGGGTCAGCACAACATGTTCTCTTTCTCCACTCTCCTCTATCACTCGTCATCTCCATATCCACTCCTTTCTTACCCATATCTTCTTTCACACAATCCATCCATCTTTTTTTAGGTCTGTTTTTAAGATTACTGGTACTTTGACGACCTCTGTAGCGCAGTGGGCGAAGGCCCGCCTGCGATGCAAGAGGTTGCGGGTTCGATCCCCGCGGCGGGACCAATGTTTGTATGATCTACAAATATTTGTCTCGAGTCTGGGTGTTCCTATGTATATTATGTATGTATTTACAAACAAAAAGTATATAAGTAGTATATCATTTTATTTTATTTTTATTTTACTTTATTGGGGATAACAAACAGTTGATACATTAAAACGTTACTTAATTAATATTATATTAAGTTAGGATGAGTAAATGTACAACCCACTACGTTATCCTCGTCTTACTAAAAAAATACTGAGGTTGTTGTGTGACATCAGTCATCATAGTACCCACTACCCATAACACAAGCTCTGCTTACTTTGGGGCTATATGACGCTGTGTGAAAAGTCCAGCATTATTTATTTATTTATTTACTAATCCGCACGTAGTAATAGTACTAGATATTTCCTTACCATTTTTAATATCTTACAATGGACTTCCGCAAAGTCACGCCTGAATCAATTCAATAAAATGTTACTCATATTTTCAGATATTTTATATGTTTTGGATTTTTGAAAAAAACCATTCTGTTATTTATATTTTCAGATGTTTGATATAACGCAAGATCCCGTTTCAAAACTCGGTACATTCGACATTGTCCATGACAAAGGAACTTATGATGCCATCAGTTTAAACCCGGAGAATGCTAAACTACATAGAGAGAAATATATCGGACAAGCTGCTGAATTATTGAGTATAAATGGTAAATAATAATCTCCTATATAAAAATAAGTCGGGTTTTCCTTCCTGACGCTATAACTCCAGAACGCACGAACCGATTTCCACGGTTTTGCATTCGTTGGAAAGGTCTCGGGCTCCGTGAGGTTTATAGCAAAGAAAATTCAGGAAAAACAAAAAAAAATCTTCATCTTTTAATCACCAAACGAAATGTTACGAAGCCATCTGGTGGAGTTCGCGGAGTTTGCTAGTACTTAATAAATAAATAATGCTGGACATTTCACACAGCATCATCTAGCCCCAAACTAAGCAAAGCTTGTACTATGGGAACCAGATAACTGATGTACTACTTAAATACGTTTTGTTTGTAAATAAATACATATTATACAAAGAAACACCAAGTCCCCGAGATAAATATTTGCAGATCATACAAACATTTATCCCGCGGCGGGGATCGAACCCGCAACCTTCTGCGTCCCAAGCGGGCTTTCACCCACAGCGCCACAGAGGTCGTCAAGTAGATCGAAAAATAACTTAAGATTTTATTCAAGTAAGTAGATGAAAAAGTAAAGTCAACATATTTATTTCAAGCAAAACATAGACACTATGGATAACAAATTGATAGACGTTAGGAAAGATGTACGTAGGTACATAATGCTGACAACAAAACTCAAGGTGTTAATGACGGACCTCACACTAGGCTAGGCTCAGCCTAGTGTGAGGTCCGTCATTAATACTTGTTCGTGAGGTCCAAGCTGACGATTTTCAGAGTAAGGATTACGTCTCGGTGTGACTACATAGCTTCTAAAAAAGGTAATAACTTAAGACTATTTTTTTGCAGGTATGTACGTCATAACTTCGTGCAATTGGACAGAAGATGAGCTTATAAAACATTTTTCTGAAAAAATGAAACTAAAATGCGTGATACCAACACCACAATTCAAATTTGGCGGGAAAGTTGGGAGTGTTGTATCGTCTGTGGTTTTTGTTAAGAAATAAATTGTTTTAATTATTTTGACTTTTTATTTAGAGAAACTTGTTTATTGGAAGGCGAATTTTCTAACAAAAAGTACCCAACTATTCGCGGAGGTAGTATCCAACAGAGAATTAGCAAGCTGATGGCAGTGGGCTGGCCATATCTGCCAAAGAACCGATAACCGCTGGGGTAAACGAGTTCTTGAGTGGAGACCGCGATTCGGCAAACTTAGTGTAGGACGCCCTCCGGCCAGGTGGAGTGACGATCTGCGAAAGGCTGCTGGCAGATGCTGGTGCTCATTAGGGCCGGCCATGTCCAGCTGTGGACTGCTATAGTCTGATGCCTATAGCAGTCCACTGCTGGACATAGGTCATATCAGATGATGATGATATCCAATAATGACGTCATAGGCCATTTTTACTTTTAAAAGGAGAATGCTCAAAAAAAACCTACGACCAGTGGGTCAAAAGTTTTATTCGTAGGATCAGTTTGAGCACTTCACACGGTCTTTACTACATCTATACCTACCTACTTCCTTAGTATCCAATTACAACTTTCATCTTTTTGCTTCGAACGATGTCGGAGTCACAGAAAATTAACTCAATGCACATTGAATTGGCAAGCGACGCGTCAATTAGTTATAAAGCTTATAAACCATATGAACAATAGTACAAGCTAAAGAAACGCTTGTAGAATGAACGAGATCTGGCGAAGCCATCTAGCGGGCCGCGCTGGCTCTAGCACTTTCGTGCGGTTCATTCTACAAGCGTTTCTGTAACATTGTTCATAAGGTTTATACTGGCTTACTATAAAACTAATTGACGCGTCGCTTGCCAATTCAATGTGCATTGAGCCTTAGAGTGGTCGCACAGTCCAGCCGAGCCGAATGCGCCGAACTGTCAATCCAATTGAGAAAATGCTGCTGACGTCAGAAGCGAGCCGCGTTTTCTGACATCAACATTTTTTGTACTTATAGAAAAATGGACGATTTAATGAAAGGATCTGACTTCCCACTATCGCTTAAGAGAAAGCTTATGGACACTTGCATTCTCCCCGTCTTAACGTATGGTGCGCAGACTTGGTCATTAACTCAACTTCAGAAGTCCAAAATCAAGGTTTGCCAACGTGCGATGGAGCGTAGCATCCTAGGTGTCAAGCTCACAGATCGAATCCGCAACACGACGCTACGCTCACAGACTCAAATCGCTGATGTAGCTCTTAAGTCCGCCAAACTGAAGTGGGACTGGGCTGGTCACGTCTGTCGCATGCCAAGTGAGCTGTGGGCGAAGGTAGCCACCGAGTGGCGCCCCGACCCAGCGAGAAGGCGACGCGGCAGACCGAGACGGCGATGGCGGGATGAGCTCGACCAATTCTTGCCGGAGTGGATGGATTCTGCTCAAGATCGTGATGTGTGGAGGGAATGGGACACAGCAGTGGGACACAAATAAATAGAAAAATGATTGCGGCGCGTACGGCGAGGACAATTGTGCGATCAGCTTTATTGAGTTAGGCCCAGTTAGGCCTTGGTTTGTAAGTACGTGTACTCACCTAAATACTTTCTTGTCAATTGACACAAACGAGGTAATTAATAAGGCTGGTATGATGGATTAGAAATTAATGAAAATTGCCTTGATTATCAAAAGGTAAATGAAACAACAACATAACTTCCCTTAGGTATTTATTATCTTAACTGATATGAAAAATTGACGAAATCTATTTCACACAAATCCTATTCGCCGATAACAATTTCAAAATACCGATTAAGTAATAATACAATTTCTAAGACACTAAAATAAGTTACACATTTTTAATAAGATTTTTATCAAACTTAAAAAAAGGTTTCACAATAAAATTTCTAAATCCACAGAAAATTGCTGAATACACTTAGTTAAAGGTCAACATAACTCAATAGGTAGGTAGGTTATATAAAAAAACTTTAACAGTTTGTAAAAGAAATTACCAAAGTTAAGGCGATTTGAAACCAAAAATTAGAATTTTTTGCAAAATGTGATGTGCCTTGGTAATCCATAAATTAAGTCATGATATCGGTTCTAATAACTTATAAATATTTGAAACATTATTTATATTAATTGGTAGAATCATCTGGGTACCTACGGGTTTAAAAAAATCCCATGTGCTAAGTATAATGTCTATAAGTGCAACTCAGTTAAAAATAAAAATAAATATGATTAGGTTACAAAACTTAATAATTATTTATGCTATACTAAATCTACTTAATAATTATTTAACATCATTAATTTTCTTCTCATCAACCGAAACGAATATGTATTTTAGAAATCTACTCATTCAGCCGCACTCAGAGACACTAACGGCTACTTAACGTGCGTACTTCTATTTTCCATAAAAGTAAAACCACGGATATATTTTGACCCCTTCGCAGACTACAGACTTTCTATCGGCCGATAGTTGAGGCGGGCTATACGTCTCCATACTCATTACGAGCCGAAGTATGTTCCGTCTCAACTATCGGTCGATAGAAAGTCTGCAGTCTGCGTGGAGGCTAAGTAGACGTTAGTGACACGGATTACCGACTTAAGATCGAATTTAGTCGATAGAATATATTAATCTACAATACGTTCAACAGATATATGCCGTTTCGATTTCGATGCGCAGTACACAGTTTTGTATGAAAAAGCGCTACTGCGCAGACCAACGGCTAACTTCACGAATGCCTAAGGCTCAATGCACATTGAATTGGCAAGCGACGCGTCAATTAGTTTTATAGCCCACCATTTATAATCCTTATGAACAATGGTACAAGATATAGAAACGCTTGTAGAATGAACCGCACGAAAGTGCTCGATAAACGCGGCCCGCTAGATGGCTTCGCCAGATCTCGTTCATTCTACAAGCGTTTCTATATCTTATACCATTGTTCATAAGGTTTATAATGGCTTGCTATAAAACTAAAAGACGCGTCGCTTGCCAATTCAATGTGTCTTGAGCCTAAATCCGTTGAAAGCACTCTACCTACCTATACGCAAACACAGATTTAGAGTAATTCGACAATTCAAAATCGCCCTCTTAAAATTGCACAACATACATTTAATTTTATAAACCTCGGAAACTACTTTAATTACTATGGCTCAAGACACATTGAATTGGCAAGCGACGCGTCAATTAGTTTTATAGCATGCCATCATAAACCTTATGAAGAATGGTACAAGATATAGAAACGCTTGTAGAATTAACGAGGTCTAGCGAAGCCATCTAGCGGGCCGCGCTGGCTCGAGCACTTTCGTGCGGTACATTCTACAAGCGATTCTATATCTTCTATACCATTGTCCATAAGGTTTATATAACTAACTGACGCGTCGCTTGCCAATTCAATGTGCATTGAGCCTATTAGACAGAAAGTTGGAGATAGGTAGAATTATAGTTTTGTCTGTAAGGACTTTTCGTGGCGATTCCAGCTTTAAACGCATATTTTAAAGGAGGTTGTGATATTTTTCCAGAAAGTACCTTCACACCAAAATGAAAAAACTCTTCGTCAGTGAACAACCATACCATCGCCTATACAAATTCGAAACACATAATATAATAAGAATCTTAATAAGTTTAAAAGCCATTATTTTTTAGGCCACAATTTCAGACTAGCCGATTAATGTTAATAAATATAAATAAATTAAACTTCAATTTGAATAACGTAAAAGGGAATGTTCAAATTTTTATACAATAAATACTCTTAAATGCATTTGACAAATTGAATCTCATTTAAATGGGATTATAGGCAGTTTTTAAACAATAGATAGGTTAGGTACGACAATAGATCTCCTAGCATGATGAAAAGGAAACATTAGATTCTAAATTGTTCATGAACAATAAACGCGTACAATAAACGCGTAACATAGCAGAGGAAATCTTTAGTTATCGGGATTTTAAATATTAAGTAGGAAAGTTTGACTCGCTAAATAATTAAAAAAAAAAACTCTTATTACTAACGTTACTGCAGTATGTTCATTGGGAGTTCTTGGGAAAAACAAAGAATTAGCCGGGCCGCACACCAGGCATACATTTGTAACTCGATAATTGTAGCGCCACATTTGAAACGCGACACATTTAACGCCCCCATACATTTGTAGGTGAGCACGCACACCGAGGAAACATTTGTGGCGGGCGCACTTTGTAGCGAGACGTTGTCCGCGCTACACGAATTCAAGATCGAACACGTTCGTTTTTTGTGTCGCGTTGGTTTACAATTGTAGCGCAACGATTGTGGCGACGTAAATAACAAATGTATGCCTGGTGTGCGGCCTGACTTACGGAACAGACAGAAAACAAGCGAGTGTTTTGTAAAAACTCAAATTGTCGGTTGGAGCTACTTACAAAATTGATAAAAGTAAACGATATTCCGATATTTGTGCGTATGCCCGCACTCAGTGTCGCTATGGCTACCAGTTCTATAACAAAGATTTTCCATTAAAAAATACTATTATTAAAAGCCCTCACTGTCCCACTGCTGGGCAAAGGCCTCCCTCCATTCATCCCTATCCTGTGCTAGTGAGGGCCAGTTGGCGTTGATTTTGGCGAGCTCGTCCCTTGCCTGAAAAAATTGCCGTTAACGACTATGAGTGCGGGTATTAATCTGGGTATTTTAATGACAGTTATATAAAAATTCCAATGAAATTTTCGCTTGTAAAAATGTATTTGGATTCAATAACATTCACATTGTTTTAGAGGGCAACTTGTTACTACACAAAACGTAAGTATTTCTGTGTTAGCGATACTAAGCGCTAATTCGTCAGGTAGCGTTTCCTTACGCACACAGAAACATGTGCAGTGCATCTATCAAAATTATGTGGTTTTCGATATGAATAACGAACTAAAAATTATAGGGGTATGGCTCAAATCTCAATGCACATTGAATTGGCAAGCGACGCGTCAATTAGTTTTATAGCAAGCCATTATATACCTTATGAACAATGGTACAAGAAGAAACGCTTGTAGAATGAACCGCACGGAAGTGCTCGAGCCAGCGCGGTCCGCTAGATGGCTTCGCCAGACCTCGTTAATTCTACAGGCGTTTCTATTCTATATCTTGTAACATTGTTCATAAGGTTCATAATGGTGCACTATAAAACTAATTGACGCGTCGCTTGCCAATTCAATGTGCATTGAGCCTAACACCGTAGGGCTTAGCTAGTCAGTAATACGAGTCTTAAACCGCATTGCCATAATGTGTGATTCATACATCGATCGATACCACAAGACATTGTTTAACAAAGATATATAACACTTTATATTAAATAAAATTAAAAAATAAATATATTTATAGAATTTTTTAACTGAAAACAATCTTATTAAGAGACTATGAGGGCTTCGGCAGAATACCAGCGCCTTACCACTTCTCAGTGGGACGGCAGAATGCTGTGTCGACGCCTTTTTGCTGCTGTGACACACAATCACAATTCTCCAACTTTAAATGTATTATGCTTCTTTTTTTTACTTTGAATCTTTTTAATCTAGTGATTGTATTGTGTGCCAAAGTCGTGAATAAATGTCTGTCTATGTCTAATAATCTCAACTTTGGTCAGTCAAGTTGAGTATAGAAATCTCGGCAAGAAATATTTATGACTTAGGAAAATAAAACTATTATAGTCCTTTTCACGTAGGAACGGTTCCGTGATAAGGCGCTTTTATGTTAATATCTGAAAAAATTAAAAAGGAAATATACAAAATCCTTTTTTATTGAAGTTGTATCAATTTTTCATTGTTGTGCAGCGTAAAACGTAAAAAAGTTATATGTGTCAGGGATACGTTCCTACGTGAAAAATACTATAACAATTCAAAAATACTGAGGCCAATCTCACTTGATGAAGCTGATATCTAGCAGTTATCCCACTGGACCTTGACTATTTATGATGGATCACCTAAAGTGCGCTAGCCCCAAACCGTGCCTTGGTTCTTCACGGTCACAGACGAGTTCACGGTATTGGCTGCGAAGGAACAGAACAACCACATAGTTTTAAGACTATTCTAAGTGATACCAGCGGTCCTGAATAATTTTACACTTGACTTTAAGATAAAACATTTGCCAGATAAATGAATAATCAGAGTTTAACTGCTAGATAGATTTATTAGAAACTTGTGAGGTATGAATGTATAGAGCTTATAATTAGCCCATGGCATGTATAGTACCTATTTTTCATTTTGTTTCATTTGACACACCTATTCAACAGAGAAAATCAATTATTTTACAAAACATAGTTGGATAGGTAGTAATTGTGATTGATTTTTGACTATCTCTAGAAACTTTAGGCAAATATGTCACCCATGCTTAGGGTTCACATTTGACGTGAGATGCGTCGCTTAACAACAGAACAGACAATTATTTTAGAACATTTAACCTCAAAATGGATTTATGATTTTAAATATTTTACGACTAGAAATTAATTAATCAAATGATCTTTCCTAACAAGTAATTTTTAGTATTTGCATGCCTAATACAGGTAGAATATATCTGGACTAACCTTAGTACCATAAGACCTAATTGTTACTTATGTTCTGGCAAATAAACGAATCTTATCCTCACTTAACCTTTCACACAAGATGATACGCGATGATGATAAACAAAGACTGCTGAATACGCTCGACGCATCTTCCGTCAGATGTGAACCAACCCTTAAGGAATAAGAATAGCTAGAAACAGATTATCGGACGCGGCCGACAGCCGCGATCTGGATAATGATTGTACACGCTCGCTGTGCAAACTATCGGACGTAAGTCGCGGACGTGTCCTTGAGCTTTCGGACGTCCAACAACGATCTGGCGCGCTGGATGTTTTTGTACTGTGCCTATCAGTCGGGGCTGTCAGTCAGTATGTTTCTAGCTTATCTGTGATATACAATTAATATGAATCTACTTCACATGCAGTTTTTCAAACTTACAGTCCAACTCACAGTAGACAAAATACATAACTATATTGACAAAAAGCATGAATGTTAGATAAACACACACAACCAAGTCAATATCTATAGTGGTTTCAAGAACCACTAGATTTAGGGGCTACATACGCTCACAGTAGCCTCCGTTTTCACTCGTATTCTTGTAGATAAGGTACCCCAGAAATACAGCGACACCGGTCATGAGGAGTGTTAAGAACTGGAAAATCTTAAGCTTGTGCACTTGATTGTGAAGAATTTCGTAGTTATTCTGCAGGTTATTCAAAGCATTAGCTATGTTATCAGGTTTTTCTTGAACCTTATCGAGGATGCTTCCGTTCTTGGGTAGCTCTTTCTCAGGGAAGTTGCATTTGAGACGGTATTCATCAATCTTGCTGCCAATCGAGTTCTGCCAGACATCGGCGAGCTCTTTCGGAGTTAAATCAGTTTTTGGTATCTGCACAGACATAACTAGGAATCTGTCTTTTGTGACAGTGCGGAGTTGGAAGCCAGCTTGGACGACGATGAGAACGATTTGAGAAGCGCCTGCAGCAAGCGTGCCAGAGCTTGGTCTCACTCGGAACTTCTCGGGAGACGTTGTTCTGATCTTGAAGGAAATAGCTCCTTCATCCATGTTCGTTATTGTGAACTGTCCGGAAACTTCTTCATTCTCTGTCTTGAATGTAATGACATCGTTAGGGTTTAGTCGGAGCATTTCGCCAGGAGAATGTTGGTTGTCTCCTTGCTCTGCGAAAGTGACTTTCTTGGGTGTATGCTCTGAGTTATTTCTCTCCGGAACAAACTCAAAAACATACTCATCCTTCCCGCCCCAGCATTTCAAGGCTTGCTCTGGTGCTACAACATCTTTCAAGGTATCTTTGGTAGTAAATTTCATCCTCTCAATCGCCTTAGCAGGCAGCAACGACTTAACCACCTTAAATGCTGCGCTCAACACCCACGGCATATTGAAAATGATGATGTAGTTCAAGAAATTTGGGTAATACAGCTTAAAGAGAGTGATGAGGTACTTAATTAGCTCCATATCCATGTTGCTGAGACCAGCTCCGTCCATATCAAAGAACATAGTAATTTTGTTACCATTTTCTTCTCTCTCTAGCCTGTCGAACCAGTAAATCATGATTTTTTTGAGGTCTTCATAGTCTTTCTGGCCTTTGACATGCATTTTGGACTTTAAGATGAGCATTAGACACCCATCCACGTCCCGGCCTCTAGGGAAAAACATACCCTCTTTTACGTAGTCCATTCGTATAGAGTTTTCGTTGATGTCACTCGCTCCTATGCTTTTTCTCCAGGTGAGGATGTCCCAAAGCATATCTGAAGCCGATTTTGCATCTTTTTCACAGTGTACCAGCAACCGTTTCAAGTATTTGTCATCTTTGGATCTTTCAAGGTCCAAAGGGTGGAACATTTCCGTTGGGTTCGATGTCGCCTCTTTCAAGCGAGCGTCGAATATGAATCGCACATCGGCTGGAGTCGCCATTCTTCAATACGCAGAGCACAGAAAAATCGCGTGAAACTATTTCGCTAATTTCTAATTTGACGGGCCGGGTAGGAATAAAATAAAATAAGACCGCACACGACCACCGACCGCACCGATGTTTTCGTAGTTTCGTTTCGTTTCATTCGACTTCGATCAAGAAGTTTTTCTTTCATTTCAGATGACATGCATGACAGTCGAGTTGACAAAAAATGTCAACATCCGAGATAACGAAAAGCCAAATAGCTAAATTCTATGCATAAAAAAAGCATGCATCTATGAAACAGAATACAAACAACTGTATAATATTATCTATAGGAACAAATAGAATTTTAAATTATTTTTTTATACGAAAGTTTGAAAAAGAGTTCTGTATCTGACCTGCTTTTGACAGTTGATACAGCAAGAGATGAGAGAGCGAGAGAATGCGTGAAATGGAACGTATGTTTTTGACGTTTGTTAAAAATGTTGCCAGCAAAATTGCTTAGAATGGTAGGTTATTTGTTGAACTTTCTTATTATTTCAAGGTACTTTTATCAACAACTAGTACTAATATTATGCCCGGAATAAAAAGTAGGCCTTTAAATTGCCCTACAATCTCTTCGAAGGGAGTACCTTCGATTATACTCCAGTGAAAGTCCTATTAAATTAGCCGGGGCCACGGACAAACAGACAAAAATTAAGAAGTTGGATTGCGTTAAAAGAAAGTTTGCGAATAAAGCACAAAATAACTTTTTAACAGGGCTGAACTGTAAAGAATTCAGTGGTTTTATGATGCAGTGCCAGACGCCCCTGTGATAATTTTATAATCCTACCTCAATTTTATTTATCCTTTTTTTACTGTAACATAACCAAACCAACTGTCAAAATTTTCTACCATATCCTACCCAGTCACAATGTAGGTCGAAACAAAAAATACCTACCTTACCTACTTTACTAGAAATCATTCGCTATTCGCTGTCTGCTGCTACTTTGCCCGTATACCGCAGTATTAAAATTCAATTTGCTCGTTTAGTCGATCAAATAACATCATGTGACTGAGTGCACGGCCTAAAATAGACTCTTCGGACCTCAAAAGAAACCGCAAAAATAAAAAACAAACAATCACATGATTTTTATGGTGCTAAAACGAATCAATAAAATTTTGGATCACCGGAAAAATATTGCAAGGAGTGCTGTTTTATTCATAAAATTCGTATTTGGAACATTTGTTTGATGCCAGTATTAGGTAGTGTTATAATCGTAACTTGAAACGAGAAAGAAACGTGTTGAAACTTTATTTTAGCTGTTATGTTCTACATTTGATTTTGGGTAAGTATTTACATTGATTCGCACATAAACAGGTTCACAACAATTTATGCAGTTATGAAATATTTATTGTCCGATGCGCAGTAGGTGGGAAACTTTGCGACAGTGATTTTCAAGGTACTTGTAATTTATTGTTTGAACTGTGTACAAATTATGTAAGTATTACAATTCGAATTATCGAACGATTCAAATTAGAGCTTCATTTGTGGGCTATATCCCACTCTATAAAAAGCTAAAAGTTTGTGAGTTTGTTTTGATGTTTGGATATTTGTATGTTTGTGTTTCAATCGGCAACTATAGATAAGTAACAAGATGGTAAAATACTAAATCTATGGCCTATAGAATATACCTTAAAAGACTAAATAAAAATAAAATAAAAAAAGCCTATATTCTACATACAATTTATGACACTAAATTTTAACTTGGGTAATTTACATACCTTAAACTAATACTTATTTTCTATACCTAGACGCACAGCTGGTTATCATCCACACCTGGTAATATCAACCAGCCACTTATTAGAACTTTGCTTGCGCTTTGAAAGTTCTTTTATTATGCGCACTGCAAAATTTGGAATCGGCTTCCAGTGTCTGTATTTCCGCTGAGCTACAACCCTGTTGTTTTTAAGAAGAGAGTTAATAGGCACCTTCTGGGTAGGCTCGCTCTATCGTAGACCTCATTCTTGCCATTATAAGTCTCGAGGTCTAGAGCCGACCCATTCATCATAAAAAAAAACTATTAATAACTATTGTAATATGAAGTCGCCTCCTGGGCGTAGGCCTCCCTCAATTTCTGCCATGTGTCCCTCTCTCGAGAGACTGAAGTACAGTCACGGACAATAAATAAATAAATAATGCTGGACAATTTCACACAGCATCATCTAGCCCCAAACTAAGCATAGCTTGTACTATGGGAACCAGATAACTGATATACTACTTAAATACTTTTTACTTTTTAATAAGATGTATACACTCCATAATGTTTCAACCCATGTACAGGTCAACATGTCCACAATGTTCTGGTATTTTTATTGATTTCGCCAGTAGTTCAATGTGAAATCAATTTCCGCTTTTTGTTTTTAACCTACATCTATTAGTTTTAGTGTGATATTAATTTTAAAAGTATGGAGTGTATCTTATTGTCTGAGACTACATAAAATTATATTTTTAAAACTAATGTGTGAAGCTAAGCTGCAGGTTTCCAACAATTCATTGCAGTTAAAAGTATGTTCGTACGAGTCAGTGGCCAACTCTGGTGACGGAGTTTTTTTATTGCAGTTCATATCATCAATAAATAATTAATTACAAGAGTTAGTACAACATAAATAAACTATTAAGATAAGCCTATCAAATTTTTAATTAAAATTACAGCTGTTTCAATGTGCAAAAGCTGATAATTTAACGATTTTATGTACAGTAATTGTAGGTAAGTATTTATGCCAACAACTTATCCATGCTAACATATCACTATCAATACATAAAACAAAGTCGCTTCCCGCTGTCTGTCCGTAGTATGCTTAAATCTTTAAGACTACGAAACGGATTTTGATGCGGTTTTTAATAGATAGAGTTATTCAAGAGGAAGGTTTATATTATATACTTCTATACAAATGTTATAAAGAGGAAAGATTGTTCGTTTGAAATGAATAGGCTCCGAAACTACAGGACCGATTTGAAAAATTCTTTCACTAATAGAATCCTACATTATCCCCTATGAACATAGGCTATATTTTATCCTGGGGAAGTGAAATTTTCCCGAGGGATCACGGGTAACACCGCGGCAGACAGCTAGTGTATAGTACATACATAATATAGTAGAGAAACACTGATTATTTTCGAGGTTTCTAATGTGATGTCGTAAAAAAACACATTTTTTTGAGCTTACATTGAAAACGCTAGCTGAACCCTAATATTTAGTATCAGCATTGCACCCGTGCGAAGCCGGGGCGCCGGGCGCGTCGCTAGTCAATATTATTAATGTGAAAGTAACTCTTGTCTGTCTGTTTGTTACCTTTTCACGCCCGAATCACTGTGTGCAGTGTAACACAGCTTTATCTTTATTGTGTGCGTAGATTTATTTCTGTGTGCGTACGCTACTGAGCGCTCATTCGTCCAGGACTGTCCCCGAGCTTACGCACACAAACACAATGTCCATGTGCATAGATCTAAACACAATCAAGACCTACCTGCCTTTGAGATAAAATAACAGCTGTATTCTGCTAGATAATTTAGTCCACCTCGGAAATGTCGGTCAAATTAACAGAATTATCGCCAGGAAGTAATTTAGCAATTGCTAGAAATACATGTGGGCTTACTAGGTTAGGTACCTATAGCTATTTCTGTGCCTACAAACCTATTATGAGAGTGAATGAGGCGAAGGTTGTGTGCGTGGTCTCTGCCTACCCTTAAGGACGATTACCGGTCGCAGCACATACTCGTAATATCGTGTCACACGTCGCCGACACTACGTGCTAGTAAATAAGTTTATTTTATGTATGTTAGATTAAGGTATATATTTTATAATATGGGCCGTAGTTTTAGGTATTTAACATCTTCTACTTTTAACTACATAATGTTGCCTGAAATAAAATGATTTTTTATTTTTTTTAAGGAAAAGAGGCGTGATTTTATGTATGTACTAGCTGTCCGTCGCGGTGTTACCCGCGGTCCCTCGGGAAATCTTCAATTCCCCGGGATAAAATATAGCCTATGTTCATCAGGGGTAATGTAGGATTCTAATGGTGATATATTTTTTTTAATAGGTCCAGTAGTTTCGGAGCCTATTCAATTCAAACAAACAAATCTTTCCATAATAAATAAAAAGTCTTATCAAAATTTTGGATTCCGACGGGAAATCTTTCCTCTATAAAATTATTTAGTACTAGCTTCTGCGCACGGCTTCGCCCGCGTGGTACCAACATTTTGAATAGCCTGTATGCTATTCCAGGTCACTATCTACGCCTATTCCAAGTTTCATCCAGATCGGTTCACTGGTTTAGGCGTGATTGTTACACAAACATACAAATATCCAAACATACTCACAAACTTTCAGATTTATTTTATTATTAGGATTAGGATTTATTGGTACATACTTAGATGTATATTTCGTTCAACGGAGACATTCGTGAAATTAGCCGTTTGTATGCTAAGAACACAATTTTGTATGTAAAAGTTGTCACTGCGCACTGCGCAGACAAACACCTAACTTCATGAATGCCTAGATTCATTGAACGAAGTGTAAAGGTAGCTGATTAACAGTAAGTAAGTTCGTATGAGTCAGTGGCCAACTCTGGTGACGGAGAGTCATGGCTTAACGACTTAAATAGCCGCGACCGACAATTTAACGTGCCCACCGAAGCACGGAAGCGCTCAGATGGAAATGCCACTGGCGGTCACCCATCCACTTACAGGCCGTTTCATACGTTGCTTAACTTTGACGATCTATCAAGAACGACTAAGCAAGCACGACCACGAGCGCTTTGTACTACCTCACGTCTCACGAGCACTTAAACTTACTTTGACTAGCCTCACTTTTGTTTGACTGGCTCCCCAATGGATCACATAAAAGTGCGCTCGGCCCTTAAGCCCCCATACCGTGTATTGGTCGCGAAACAGGAGTAGAATCTTCAATTTTTTTTTTATGATGAATGGTTCGGCTCTTGACTCCTGACCTCGATACTTACATAGGCAAGAATGAGGTCTACGATGGAGCGAG
Source organism: Epirrhoe alternata (assembly GCA_963565295.1). Lineage (NCBI taxonomy): Eukaryota > Metazoa > Arthropoda > Insecta > Lepidoptera > Geometridae > Epirrhoe > Epirrhoe alternata. The sequence goes on from OY751403.1 coordinate 4,951,861, forward strand.
CCTACCCAGAAGGTGCCTATTAACTCTCTTAAAAACAACAGGGTCGTAGCTCAGCGGAAATACAGACGCTAAAAAATGATATATGACTTTGGGTAAAATTACAAACGATTTTGAGTTTTATTGTGGAGTGTAAGGATGCTTTCGTGTGAGATTCATTCTGTCATAGCGTTTTGTTTAGAAATTCTCGGAGTTTTCACTCGAAATATTTTCTTGTAAACATACCAAAGACTTTACTTAGAACTAGTGCTCGTGGTCGTGCTTGCTTAGTCGTTCTTGATAGATCGTCGAAGTTAAGCAACGTTCGAAACGGTCTGTAAGTGGATGGGTGACCGCCAGTGGCATTTTCATCTGAGCGCTTCCGTGCTTCGGAGGGCACGTTAAATTGTCGGTCCCGGCTATTTAAGTCGTTAAGCCATGACGGAGGCCTTAAGGCGGCCTAAAAACTCCGTCACCAGAGTTGGCCACTGACTCATACGAACTTACTTAGGTACTTACTTAGAACCGTGTTTTTTTATCCATAAAAAAAAAACAATTAATACGAGAGTTTTTAAACTCACATACTATTAATGTTATTGTACGTCCGAAAAGGGCAAACTGTTTGTACATTTTACTTGATAACAAACCGACCATCTTTGTTAAATTCAACAGTTAACAATAAAAACTTATTCTATTTTATTAACCAACTTCAAAAAAAGGAGGAGGTTCTATGTTCGGGTGTATGTATGTTTTTGAAGTCGGTTTTTCTTTTAGTTTTAAAACGTAATTATTCAACTTATTTTCACTTCTTCACATATATGGTACACAATTAATTTTATACATAAACACATAATACATGAAACCTAATTAAATTAAACTAAAGTTAAAAAGACGCCCGGGCATGTTACCTATACTTAACTTATCTCACAAGTAATAAAAACACATTAAACACATTTAAATTTCTCTGTCTGTCTGTTTGTTACCTTTTCACGCCCAAACCACTAAACAGATTAAGCCGAAAATTGGCATAGGTAACGGTTGAATCCCAGGGAAGGACATAGGCTACTTTTTATCCCTAGCGCAGCTAGTAGGCAAGTATGTTCCTATACATCAGTCCCTGAGTGTATGTAGGTAAGATTTTTTGATTAGGTCATAATCATCATCATCCACAGGCTGATCTAGCCCACAGCTGAGCAGGCCTCCCTTTGCTTGTGCCATCCAACACGATCTCCCGCCAATCCCATCCATCTACGACCCACGGCCTTGGTAATATCATCTGCCCATCTCGCCGCCGGACGTACAACGTTTCGATAGCCTTCTCTTGCCACCACTCGGTTAAGGCCCCACTCCAACGGTCATCACCTCGCCTCGCAATGTGTCCTGCCCAGCTCCATTTGAGCTCCATAATGCGGATCCCAACGTCCTGAACGTACGCTTTCGGATCTCCACATTAGGAACCCGGTCTACAAGTCGGATACCGAGCATGGCACGCTCCATGGCTCTCTGTGCAACTCTCAAGCGGTACACAGCCTCCTGTGTGAGCGTCCCGTCGCAGAACACATTGGTTGAACAAGCGGGTCTTCAGGCATCATCATCTCCCTGACCCTTTCCCACGTTATGTGGGGTCACAACATGTGTTCTTCTTCCATTCTCTTCTATCAGCCGTCATCTCAACACTCACTCCTTTCTAACTCATGTCATTCTTCACACAATCCATTCCTCTTTTCTTTGGCCTACCTCTACTCGTAAATCCATCACATCCAAGTACTCTTCTAGTTACATGACATTCTTCCCTTCTCATTACATGCCCATACCATGCATGTTGCTCCTCATCTTTTCATTCACTGGCGCCACTTTCACACTTCTTATGTACTCATTCCTTACTCTGTCCATTCGCGTCACTCCACACATCCATCACAGCATTCGCATCTCAGCCACGTGCACCTTTTGTTTATCCGTTTTTTTTTATGATGAATGGGTCGGCCCTTGACCTCGAAACTAACATAGGCAAGAATGAGGTCTACGATGGAGCGAGCCTACCCCGAAGGTGCCTATTAACTCTCTTCTTGAAAACAACAGGGTCATAGCTCAGCGGAAATACAGACGAGGGAAGCTGATTCCAAATTTTTGCAGTGCGCATGATAAAAGAACTTTGAAAGCGCTTAGTTCTAATAAGTGGAATATCAACCGTGAGGGTGATAATCACGTTTTGTTCACATTGTGGAATATTGGGGGCGTTAAGAATATCGTCCACCTTTCCAAATGCAACCCATCCAAGTATTCTTTTTAGCTGTATTATCTAGGCAGCCTGTAAAATCTAGAATAACTGAATACCGTTAGCTCTTCCCGTTAGGTGATTAAATAAAACTAGGTTTACTGTTAATTTAGTTATAAAATCTATCTTTACATGATCGATTTAATTTGCATTGCATTAATAAACTGGACGCAAGATCGAAACTAAACAAGATTTTAAAGATGATTAAACTGTGAGAAGATCGAAAATAGAATAAATAAATAAATAATGCTGGACTATTGACACAGCATCATCTAGTCCCAAAGTAAGCAGAGCTTGTGTTATGGGTAAGATGACTGATATATTACTTATACTACTTTTTGTTTGTAAATACATACATATTATACATAGAAACACCCAGACCCGAATATAATAGAATAACATTTTATTTCCTCCACAATACATAGTGCACGCTAAAAAAACCTTGGCACTCCCGAGAGTGCCGAGAGATGAGAAAACTTGAACAATTGAATCGTCATATCGAAAGATAATGACTCATCCGTTTAATTTATAATGAGCTTTTAGAAACGTAAAAATATTGCCGTAAAAGTTTACCGGGAACAGAACTAGATGGCGCTACTGGTAGGTGTCGGTGAGCAGTGACCTTTTCGAGGCGAATCTAAGAATTTATTCTCATCTCAAAACTGCCCAACGCGTTTATAGAAGTTTTCGCTTCAATTATGTTCCTACTCATCTATCAATTTAAGTGGACAAATAAGTTTTTTGAAAAAAAAAAAACTCAACAAGTACAATATTTTCATAGGTTACCGTGAGCTGATTGAACTCACCGATGTTACAAAATTTGATTTTAATCAACCTATTTTCTGAGGAGTTCCGTTCTCCATCTTCAGATCAGCTCGCTGTCACCATTTTTTTAATTTTTGTTAAAAAGTTGATTTTTTTTTCAAAAAAACTTATTGCTTTACCATTTGACTGTACTAACTAGAGACGGGTCATGGTACGCAGACAGGATAATGTCTATAGACTTAAAAATATTTATAACAACACTGAATCACTGTCTGACCATATGGTGTTAATAACCTGACTAAAAGATAAAACTGATATCAGGGAACCCTTTGTTCATTGAATAATAATTAAAATTTAATTATAACACTAGACACACACATTTAGAGAAACGTATTTCATTACCTATTTCAATGTGTGTGTGTACGTACACGTTCGTGGCCCGTTAGCTCATACCATTTTTGCTAGAAAATCAGTACATATTTTCCATACATTTTCATTTTACAGCCAAATGACGGCTGCAAGAAAATGTTGCTTAACTTCGACGATCTTTTAAGAATGTCTTAAGCAAGCTACACTACTATCAAAATTTAATCTAACATACTTACAATCTGCAATTTTTTTTTCAGATAGTCAAAAAAACTGCGAAAATATGAAACAACGCCATCTACCGGCCGCGCGTGAAGTTAAAATGTCAAAGTGAATGATGCCGCGAATACGGTATGGATCTTTGGCGCGAATCATTGTGATACTATGCCTGTTTTGTCTGTGGCTACAGATTATGTTATCCGCGTCCAGCGGTGGAATGTACAGAGAAGGTAAGTTATAATTAAAAAAAAAAACGTTTTAAAACTAAAAGAAAAACCGACTTCAATGTTCGACTCTACACGCGGCGTGTCTACGAGTATAACGTCAGTTTGACATAATGCATATAGAGTCTTAGACTTATCTGTCGATTCGATTTACAAGGGAAGGTTTTTAAGAGTTTTACGGGAAAACTATCAAACCCTCAGGAATAAAAATCGGTCCACAATTGGCGGAGTAATCGCGTAACATGATATAAAAAAAAATTAAAAAAAAACATACAGGCGAATTTAGAACCTCCTTTTTTTGAAGTCGGTTAAAAATAACCTGTTCAGGGTCTTTTATTTTAAAATACACAAACTGATAAGGCCTCATTTTTGAGTTGTAAATAGACGTTTGACCGTATCAATTTAATACTTAAGCCGATTTAAATCACTTCAAAATGTATGATTGTGATTTTTAGGACATGTTGCATAATGATTTTCAAAGTCCGCCAATCGTAACGCAGCTAATCGTCACACGCTCTAATGGACTAAGTTATACAAGAAGCAACAATTAATTGAAAGGATAGTCTTTATCGATTTTCTCGGGATTTTCCTGACAAAACAAAAAAAAACATTACATAAATATTTTTAAATTATTTGTTGAAACCAATTCCTGAATTAAGTTAGTTTAAAATGAAAGACCTTGTATTTAACTAAGTTTTAACAAAATGAATCTTACTATATTACTAAATTCTAGCTCACACACAACTAATTAGAGGTTATATTATTTATTTTATCAAAAATTTATTTAATTTACAGATTTTTATAGTGATGAGAGAATTGACTTGAGAAATTTATTGCTTAAAGAGTATTACACACAAGGTTTTAATTTCATTTATTTAATGTGTATTTTAACTTTTGTTTCACTGGTCATCCTAAGATTTATGTTATTAACTGTAGACTGTGATTATTTCAAGTACATAAATACACAGGGTTATATACCAAAATGTAGCATTCAGCTTTTTATATATTTTTTAACACCCTTGCTCGTAAAGCTGATGTAATTCCACCGGTTTTAAATATGTAAAGCGGGTCATAACAAACGCGTGTGTTATCAAAGCAAATAGTTATGTTATAGTCCATACAAATTCCATAACAGCATTATTTGCCATTTCAAATATGGAACTGATCGCCGCCGAGCTGGAGTCGTGCCTCCAGCTAGTGAGCAGCGCGCTGTTGCTATTCAAAGGAGAACTAATCGCCGCGCGGCGCCAGTCGGTAGGCAGTCTGTTCAAATGGCGGGAAAGCAACAGTGTGCATTCACAGATTGAGTTTATTTAAATGTTTTTTTTTCTGTTTCCTCGCAAATGTGTTAAAAAACGTCGTACGATATACGTGCGTATTGGTTATAACATGCTCGGCTCAATTACGCCCTCGCCTGCGGCTCGGGCTGAAATTCCGCCTCGCATGTTATAACCATCTTTACGCACTAATATCGTAATGTACTATAACAGTACTAAGTTTATCACCATTTATCCCGCGGGAATAATGTTTGTATGATCTACAGATATTTGTGTCGGGGTCTGTGTGTTTTCTATGTAAAATATGTATGTATTTACAAACAAAAATTATACAGGGTTATTTGTAAAACACCGGTAACCTCTCAGAACTGTATTACTATCATCAAGAAACAAATTTTGTTCTGACTTTTAAAAATTCATCATTATTTTTTTTCATCAGATTTTCATACAAATATAAAAATATTTAACAAAATAAAGAGAGTACAAAGCGAAGGGAGCGGGGTTATGGCGGCGGGGGCCGAAATTTGTTCGAAAGGACAATGTTTTAGATAGGAAAACGAAACCTTGAATGTTTGTTTTTGGTAAATGTTTTGTAAAAATTCATAGAACAAAAGTTGTTGTTTATGATGATAGTAATACAGTTCTGAGAGGTTACCGGTGTTTTACAAATAACCCTGTATAAGTATATCAGTCGTGTAGTACCCATAACACAAGCTCTGCTTACTTTGGGGCTAGATGATGCTGTGTGAAATGTCCAGCATTATTTATTTGACATTTATGTATTTACAAACAAAAAGTACGTATAGTATATCAGTTATCTGGTTCCCATAGTACAAGCTTTGCTTAGTTTGGGGCTAGATGATGCTGTGTGAAATGTCCAGCATTATTTATTGACATTTTCATTTCAGATATTAACACTACTAAACCAAACTTAAACGGGGCTTTACCAACTAAACGTATTAAATCAGGTTTCGTCTATTAAATTTTTGTGTCGTCTTTCTTTTTAAATTGTATGTAATCATCATCATTATCACCTACTGCTGGGTATACGACTACTTTTATGCTTCCTCTATCTTGTGCTACTGTTGTACAAATTTTCACTTCTTAAAATGCCATCGACTCACGAATATCGTATCAAGTCATCATCATCATTAGCCATTATAAGGCTTATAAATAAATCATCACTCAATCCCATCCCACTCATATAATAAAGCTGAAAGTTTGTGAGTTTGTTTAGATGTTTGGATATTTGGATATTTGTATGTTTGTGTATCAATCACGCCTAAACCAGTGAACCGATTTGGATGAAACTTGGAATAGGCGTAGATAGTGACCTGGAATAGCATATAGGCTATTCAAAATGTTGGTACCACGCGGGCGAAGCCGCGCGCAGAAGCTCCAGTAACTTAGCCATTTGGCTAAGTTACTTTTGCATCGACCAACCTGTGTGCGAAGTCTATTGAGCGACTTCCAGATTGGCCAATGCAGTTTATGGCCGGGGGGCAGGCGTTCTGCCGGGGTAACAAAGTCCAGAGGAGGGGGGTTTTTGCTCTTCCTTATTTCGTATCTTGCTTCCACTGCGCTCTTATTTGAAGAAATTTAAAATGTATGAGCACATTGACACGACGAATGAATGAATGAATGAATGAATCTCTTTTTTTGAGTTTTAACTACATAGGTAAATGTGATCAGAAACAGACACAGAGACCATACTTAATTTTTTAATTGAATAAAAAATTAATAATTAAACTCACGAATAGCCAGCTTAATTTAAACTGAAAAACGAAGTTTCTGGCCATTAATCTGTGTTTAAATCGAGTTTAATCTGACTGATATCTTCTCTTCACGCTTAAACTATGTTTAAACCGTGATCAATACTTGAGTAACTATCATAACAAGTACAGTATGTAATATTTCTCTATAAACTCCATAGTGATTAAATGTTTGTATACTGTAAGATAACTTATTGTGTCATTGTTCGATGTTTTTTCAAAGGTTTTTGGCAGTTTATGTATACAGGCAATAGATGGCGCTTTTATAAATTTCTGTTATTTATGAAGCAAACTATCAAATCAAATCAACAACAATGAACCGTCACTGGAACATTGATTGTCAGTTTAGAAAATTATTTCTAAACTTAAAATTATATTTTCTAAACTTAAAATTATATTTTCTAAACTGATAATTATGGGACAGAAACAGTTTGTTGTCTTTGTTCTTGAAATTGATCGTGAAGATGATATTTTTGTATCATCAAAATTGATAACAGCGCCATGTATCGCCGTCCGTGCGCAACTCCCGTCACAATCCTTTTCTTATTTTCAGAGGAGTTGATGAACGCCAATGACACATCGGAGCAAGTTTTAGCATTAGTGCCACCAGAGCTACATAAGTACCTGACCGTCCACCCTAGAAACTCATCAAGTAAGTTTTACCCCCTGTACTCCAAATACAAAATATTCTTCTTCTTTTATTAAATGGCAACTATCTGTATTAACAGTATAATTCTGCCATTGTCAAGTTTTAATGTTTAAAAATTCATATCATGTCAGTCAGTCCTGTCAACTTGGTTTAGAAAAAAACATGGCGGCTCCAACGGATATCTTTCGTCAAATAGGAGAAATCTTCTTGAATACTCCCTCATTACATTTGCCAAATCTCCTGTTGCGTACCCAAGGCTTCATTAGTAAAATGCCATAATTACTTAATAAAACCTAGTAAACACGAGAAAACGAAAATAAAATAGCAGAGCCACTAGTTTCTCCAAAAATGGCAAATGAGGTCCTACAAAATATTACCAGTCTACAAAAGAGTTAAGCATCTCTTAAACACCATGTCACAACATCCACCTTTCCTGATGCTTGGAAGACAGCTACTGTCCGCCCTCTACCTAAGATTCCTGATCCTACTACGATGAAAGATCTACGGCCTATTAGCATTCTCTCATGTATGTCCAAAATACTTGAAAAAACTGTCTGTAGCCAACTTACTGAATTTATAGAGAAGAATTGCTTGCTACCGGAATTTCAATCAGGTTTTAGGAAGGGCCGTAGTACGTCTACTGCTCTATTAGATGTCACCGACAACATCCTAGCTGCGCAAGACCAGGGCCTTATTACTTTGCTTGTGTTATTAGATTTTTCTCGGGCTTTTGACGCTTTAAATACCTGTCTATTGCTGTCTAAACTTAGCTACTATGGATTTAGTGCGGATGCTACTGGTTGGTTCAATAGCTATCTGAGTGGTCGACGTCAACACGTCGAGCTTACTAATCCTGTTGGTACTACGTCATCCTCAGCTGAAGCTCTAGTCGAGAGAGGTGTACCCCAAGGGTCTATTTTGGGGCCTATTTTATTCTCCATTTATACGGCAGATATCACGAGTTGCTTAAAAAATTGCAGATTCCATATATACGCTGACGATGTGCAGTTATATGTCTCTTTCAGACCGGATGATGTGTGTTCGGCAATCCAAGGCCTTAACGAGGATCTAACTCGAATTGCCGAGTGGTCGCGTCACAATAGTTTGGTTTTAAACCCTTTGTAAACCAAGTATATGGCTATTGGTACTAAGCATAAACTTGATAGTCTTCCGTCTTTAATGGACATCAGGCTATTGGGTGAGCCTATAGAACGAGTTTACATTGCACGGAACTTAGGACTCGTTATGGACGTTGGCTTAAAGTTTGAGAAACATATTACTGACTCTGTACGATCATGTTTTTATAAACTTAAAGTTCTCTATAACATCAGACCATGCCTTAGTGAAGAACTACGTATCCAACTAGTTGAGTCCCTAGTGCTATCGAAACTTAATTATGTGGATACAGTGACTGGCCCGCGGTTGCTTAGTCGAACGAAGCGTTTGATACAGAGGGTACAAAATGCTTGCGCTCGTTTTTGCTTCAAAATTCCACCTAGAACTCATGTAACTCCTTTCTTAAACCATAAATCAATTTTAAAGATGAAAGCGCGGCGAAAACTTCATCTTGCGAGTCTACTTTTCGGTGTGGTCAAACATAAAACTCCCGCATACCTCTTTGAGAAACTCACTTGGATCACCAGTAAAAGGTCACTTCGTAAGTGCTCTAAGCAGTTAGCTACCCATCGTCACCACTCGGCAGCTTTCAGGGGCAGTTTTAGGTACGCAGCAACTAAATGCTGGAACAATATCCCTCCGCCAATAAGAAACCTACAAAGCGTTTATTCTTTTAAATTTAAACTAAAAATGTTTCTTATTGACTGTCAAAAAGAGCATGAAGATCTCAGATGTGAGATCTCTATTTTATAATAGGTATATAATTTATTTTTTACTTTTGTCTGTGTTTTACGCACTCTGTTTTCCCTGCATAAGTATCCTACCTATTCATTTTTACATAGTCCCGCTCTAATAGGATAATAATATAACGATTTATTTTGTGGCATTCTTAATTGGCTACAGTTTTTGGTTCTACCTGCTGATTCTCTGCTACGCTCTACCTCTCTATTTTTGTGTGCTTGTCAAAGTAACTTTGGAGGTACTCATATTAATTCTTTATAGTTATAACTAGGTACATTTTATTTTTACAGAGTTTATATATTATTATGGTATACCCTACTCTTACATTTTATTTACAGTGTTTTTTTATTAATTATTGTACACTCTATTTTAACCCGTGCGTGACTCTCTCTGCTGGTTCCGACGGAAGACCAGCGTTGCGTTGTATGGTTTCGACTGTCCAACACAACATAATGCTGAGTCGGAAACCAATTTGCAGCAGCACAACACACTTAAACGATTGCGAGACACTCTTAACATATTTTTCTTTTTATTTTATTTTTGTTTCTATGTCATCTTTAGTTATTGTGTTTTTTCTGGTTTTTGGTACTTATTGCTGTTGCAAATAAATATTTTTTCTTTCTTTCTTTCTTTCATGTGACTGTCAAAACAGAGATTTAGGGTCGGTTCATATCTAACGGAATATCGGTCGCGTATTATCAGTCGCGGAACGCCAGAACTGACAAATGTATAGAAAAACACTCGACCGTTCACACTCGACGCACTAACGTATCATCGGTTAAGTGTGAACGGTCGAGTGTTTTTCTATACATTTGTCAGTTCTGGCGTTCCGCGACCGATAATACGCGACCGATATTCCGTTAGATATGAACCGACCCTTAGAGTCGCTTCTATAGTCCCACAAGGATATATCTGTTCTGGTGAGGGAGGCACTGCTATCGCATTTTGCATAGAGAAAGTAAATGTCTATGGCATTTGGTGTTGCCAAAAAATAATAATTTCACAGTAAAGCAAGGCACCAAAGCACCAAACGAAAAAAAAAAAACACACCGAGCAAACAAGCAATGGCGGATATAGCAACTGGAAACGAATGGCAGACAGATTGACATTTCAAAATGGCGTCGTTAGTTCCTCTTCTGGTCACCGGTCCAGATATCTTTGTAGCGCTATAATATATGTATTATTATGTTTTTCAGTAAATGCAACAGAGAAATCCACACCAAAGAACATATCGGACATTCGCCGAGCCATAGACAAGTACAATGACGCACAAACTATACATAATGAGGATATATACGGCCCAGTACAGAACGATACAATCATCATTGCAATACAGGTAAACTTACGCCTTTGCATTTTGGGGGTATTTCCTCCAATTATTGCAAAGAGATCTCACCTCACCAGAGGCCCTAGACAATGTAACAATCGAAATTCGACTTCGATAGAAGCTAAGTCCAAAAATGTATGGGATTGACATAAGCCTTAGCTAAGTCACGTGATCTGTTGTTAGCGAATCGATTATTGGTAGACAATGTACACACATTTCGATTCCATCAAACGAATCGACAACATCGAACGATTACTTCCATACAAATGCCTAGCCAAGTGGATCATTTGACAAGCGTTTTCGCTTAGTTGTCGATTCTCTTCATGGTAAGGCTAGCGAACGCTAAAATGCTGTAGATATCGAAACAAAATGGCGATTTCATAAACAGCTGTTGTAAAAAGCAATTGTATTTCGTTGTTTGTTTTATGATTTGGACGTCAGTGGGTTCCGTGGAGCGATTGAAGGCACACTTTTAAAATTACAAAAACTTAAATTAGTATGGATTTTCTAAGTAAATAAAATAAAACAACCATATACTGAAATAACTGTATTAAAATTCACGGAAAAAATTTGGGTTTAGCCATCTTCCGTCGCGCCAAAATCAAGTCGTCACCTTTCAATCCTTCTGTGGTTACCTTCTTAGGGAAGAGATTCGAGTCCTTGGAGATTATAAACTTGACAACTTTCTTTTCTTTTTTCTAGAATAAAATTAATTAAATAACACATAGTCTAGGCTTAGGCTTCAATGAACGTGTTCTCAATGCGTATGTCGCACCTTCGGGATCAGAGTGTCACTTCTGCAACATTTTACAAAAACAACCTAAATATGCAGAAAGAACCGCGATAATCGACTTTATGTACTCAGCAAAAACGGTGACAATCGCATGAATAACATCGTTTTGAGGGCGGGAGGAACGTTCTGTTATTTTGCGTGATTGGCCCGTTTGCTTGTAACGAAACGTGTCAACGGTCAGTAGAGCGTTGACAGCCGAAGGATGATCTTGTGCGTTCGCGGCGAAGGGGCACTACGGTCAGTAATGACATATTTGTTTACACACTTCTTGCAATAATAATGATACTTCTGAACACAATTCACGTTTTGTTACCAAATTATGGCATTTGTCTGCTGTAAACATAACGGCACTTCTACTTAAAAATTACATTATAGCATAAAATTTTGATTTTCATTGGAACCAAAACGTCATTTCTGTGTACAAGTAACATTAATTTTGAAATCATTAGCATTTTTATTGTATAGAATTAAAATAATACTGTTGTGTTAATTTTAGAATTTATTAATATCTTCTACGATTTTGTCCGCCTTTCTCGTTCTATAAGATGATTACTTTCTTAAGAATGAATGAATGAATGAATGAATGAACACTTTATTGTACACCAAAACAACAACGAAAACAATACATTAGAGACATTTACAAGTTCATTAGTACAATGGGCGGCCTTATCGCTGAAAGCGATTTCTTCCAGGCAACCGACAGAAGACTGATGATTATTGACTATAGTTTAAGATAATAAAACTATTAAAGTATTTACAATAGAAACAATTGAGCTAACTGCATTCTGTTGCATACTGTATAAAGTTAGTTCAACTGTTTCAATTGTAAATTTTAATAGATTGAAATGAGACTATGCCTATTTTGTTTAGATTATTTATGCCATGCACCTAAGACTTTTAGAGAGATGTCTTTTAGAGATTAATTTGATTCCTTTTTAAATGATAAGTACAACTTTAGCTTTTATAAAGACTTTAGATACTAGAACAGCGCGCGCTGTCGTGATAACTAACTATTCAGTTTAAACTAAGGTTTCATAAGTTGTATAAGTTGAAAGCCATTTTTAATAGTTTATTTCGAAATGTTTACTATCGTTTTTCATTTATGTGCCATTTGTTTGCATTTCAAATTAAAATGCTTGATAATATCACCTATTTTATTTAATAATCCTCTATTTAACCGTTAAATTAAGCAATAATGCTCCTTGTTTTGCTCGTTTCAGTTTATAAAATACATATTTACTAAAAATAAACATACAACATCCATAAACATGTTGTTATACGTACTTTAATGATTTTATTAATATTTTTTAAATGTCATTTCTGCATTACTACCGTAAGGGATTTGTAACAAAAAGCCACTTTTGGTACCCTTCCCTCAGTTTACGACTTGTTTCTCAAAAACGACTTCTTGTTTTTTGTTTTTTAATAGCGTCGATTATACCTGAAAAACTAACCAATCTAAGGCTATGAGAAACACCTTAATATTCTAAAACAGCACAAAGTAATTAAAAAATTGCGTAAAAAAAACTTTAAAATGCTCCTCCTGTAAAGTTGGAAAACATGCAGAAGTGACCCTCTGATCCCGAAGGTGCGATGTATACATATTGACATTTTATATCGACTCGCGCTAGTCAACCTGTACGCGTACAAGGCGTATAAGGCGTATAGGTACGTGGTACGCGAAGTACGTAAGCTTTAGTATTGAGGCTCAATGCACATTGAATTGGCAAACGCGCGTCAATTAGTTTTATAGCGCACCATTATAAACCTTATGAACTACATATATGGTACAAGATATAGAAACGCTTGTAGAATGAGCCGATCGCGCCGGCGCGGCCCGCTAGATGGCTTTTCAAGAACTCGTTAATTCAACAAGCGTTTGTATATCTTGTACCATTGTTTATAAGGTTTATAATGGCTTGCTTTAAAAACTAAAACGCTTCGCTTCCCAATTCAATGTGCATTGACCCTTATTGTCTAAGTTGAAATCCTTTCCCAGTTAACATACCAATAGAGCTCAACCAATCACACAATACAAAAATGTCTTGTTTTTGTCTTGGTTGGTAGACCTTTTGGTACACATATTGATCACCTAAAAAAATGATAGGCCCCAGACCGTGTTTGTTGCCCTGATTCTTCACGGTATTGGTCGCGAAAGAACAGGAGTAAAATTAGTTTTAAGACTATTCTAAGTGATCCCTGTGGTCCTACTGAATAAATGATTTTTGATTTTGATTTTGTGGGTAAAAATAAATAAATAAAATGTGGCCAAATCAAATATGTATTTGGACATGCCTCTGACTACCCCCGTAGACCAAAGGATCTGGAATACATACAAGTTCTGAGGGAATGTCTACCGCGCCTTGGGGATATATGTGATGCTATTTAACAAGCTTTTAAAGTGCAACCGAATTGAAAAAACCTTTTTTTTAAGTCTGCCCTCAACTTTTTTTTAGTCGGCTAATTCGCTTGCTTGGCATTACCCTAAGAAATTAAAAAGTCGGGTTTCACTATCAAACAAGAGAGAAGCGTACCTTCTCCTTCTTCTTTTTCTTCTTCTCTTCCACTCTGCACGGCGAGCCTGGTCTATGCTCCACCCATATCATCTGAGCCTCATCAGGGATGCCAGTTTGGAATTTGAATTTTCTCGGGACCTGTGACCAAAAAAATCATAAGATTTTTTGAAAAAATATAAAAAAAACCGGACAAGAGCGAGTCGGACTCGCCCACCGAGGGTTCCGTACCAAGGAATAAGTAGGTACAGTTAACAGTGCAACCAAAGTTATTAAGGTATACGATTTTTTTTTAATTTTTCATCATACATCGTACTTTCGTGACTTTGACCTCTTTTGAAGTCCAATAATGAACAAAATCTTTTGGATGACTGTACCTGATACTCCTTGCAGACCTCTCTAGGCTTCTTGTAGTGTGGGATGTGAACCTGCGACTTCGGTTTGAGTACCCTCGCTATTTTAACGCAAGGGAAATCCGGCTTTAAATACCTGAAATTATTCATTTAATAAATCTATACTAATATTATAAATAAATAAATAAATAATGCTGGGACTTTTTTTAACCAGCATCATCTAGCCCCAAAGTAAGCAGAAGTTATGGGTACTACATGACTGATATACTACTTATATACTTTTTGTTTGTAAATACACTAGAAACACCCAGACCCGAGATAAATAGCCAAACAATTTTTTTAAAATTAATTTGTTTTGCAAAACAAGGGATAATATAGGATTCTATTGGTGAATGAATTTTTCAAATCGGTCCAGTAGTTTCGGAGCCTATTCATTTCAAACAAACAAACAAAATATCTTTCCTCTTTATAGTACATACCAAACCATATCCCAATGGTCTCTGTAGACCGGAGCTGGCATTAATATCTTCATCCATCGTAGGATATCTCCTCTGAAAAAAATATATTTCTTCTTAGAAATAATCAATTATTGCAGATCTGTAAATACAAACGTTCAATTTCTTATTAGGAAATCTTCTACAATAAATGCACTCGTAGACACACACCCACACACACACACGCGCACACACACACGCGCACACACACACGTAAACACACACACTCACACAGAAATTTTCTAGAATAAATGCACTCGTAGACACACACCCACACACGCACTCACACACACCCACACACACCCACACACACACCCACACACACCCACAGACACACCCACACACACACACACACACGCATGATCACGTCTGTATCACTAAGGCGCGGTAGACACTTGATAATGTCACGACCGTGTTAAAAGAACTGTTTTTTTTATATTACAATTCTTGGTCTAAAATCACCTTGTCCAGTTTTTTCGAATGCCCCAACTGGGTCCTGTCCGGGATTTGAACCAGGTACAATGCGGTAGCGGCCTCCTTGGCGGTAGGCCGACACTGCGCGCGAAACGCACGAAATCCATTCCGTATATACTACGAATCGTGCTTGATATGAACTGAAATGATAAATATTTGTTGCAACATACAGACAGTACAAACTTAGGCCCTTACATATTCTAGACTAGCTGTCCGTCACGGTGTTACCCGCGTTCCCTACACTTCACTTTCCCGGGATAAAATATAGCCTATGTTCATCAGGGATAATGTAGGATTCTGATGGTGAAGGAATAATGCAGGATTCTAATGGTGGAAACTATCAACCCACAGGGATAACATTTATATGTCCACCTCTGTAGTATAATACCCTTTTAACAAAAAAAATATTTTGAAAATCAGCCCACAATTGGCGGAATAATCGCGTAACACGTTACAATAAAAAAACATGCAGACGAATTGAAAACCTTCTTTTTGAAGTCGGTTAATAAAACAAACGGCTAACTTCACGAATGTCTGGTTACTATGGTCAAAGTCAAAGTCAAAAAGCATTTATTCAGTAGGACCGCAGGGATGGCTTAGAATAGTCTTAAAACTCATTTTACTCCTGTTCTTTCGCCGCAAATTCGCGACCAATACCGTGAAGAATCAGGGCAACAAAGTGGGCGAAGAGTACTTACCTGGATATGATGAAAGTCCCTGACATTAATTTCTGGTAGCTTCGATGGATCTTCAAACATCAGTAGCCTCATACCATCTATGTGGTTTTCCAGCATACAGTCCTGAAACACAAAAAAAAAAAAAAAACTATACTACTTTATACTTTTTAAAATAAACAGTGGGCTAGTTGGGCTTGCTTGTTCTTTCGCTGTCTCAGGATTCTAGTAATAATAAAGTCCCTCGTTTCGCTCGAAAGTTGACTGAGTTACACTTTTGTAAATAGACGGTGGGATAGTGCTAGTTGAGCTTGCTTGATCTTTTGCTGTCTAGTTATAAGTTGACTTAGTTACACTTTTATAAATAGACGGTGGGCGAGTGCTAGTTGGGCTTGCTTGATTGTTCGCTGTCTCAGGATAATAAACAGTGATAATAAACACCCTCATTTCGCTCGGAAGGACTCTAGAAAACGTTGATACGTTGATAATCCAATATAAATCAGTACGTTCCAATGAACGCGTACTGCATCAACGCGTATGTATAAAAAAATAAATAAATAATGCTGGACAATTCCACACAGCATCATCTAGCCCCAATCTAAGCAAAGCTTGTACTATGGGAACCAGATAACTGATAATAGATTTTGCTTGTAAATACATACATATTGTACATAGAAACACCCAGACCCGAGACAAATATTTGTAGATCATACAAACATTTGTCCCGCGTTGTAAACCTTACCCTATACTGAGGCAGTCCGATAGCATCACACCAGTTAGCTACATCTTCTTCGCTCCACCGGAAGGCGAGTGGAAAGCTCAACGACTCCATCACCTCGGCTGCTAGCTCGTACAGTGTTAGGGGCGAATGTAGGCATGGATTCAATTTTCTGAAAACCGTTTATATCAAAATAACACCCATCTTCGCTTGGGACGCAGAAGGTTGCGGGTTCGATCCCCGCCGCGGGATAAATGTTTGTATGATCTGCAGATATTTATCTCGGGTCTGGGTGTTTCTATGTATAATATGTATGTATTTACGAACAAAAAGTATACCGCTAATTTATGACCACCAAAAAAATTTAAGGACAGTTGCAGCAGATGCAGAAAATGATAATGGCATGGTTAGAACTTTTTTTATTGAACAAAAGTTATCAAGGATTGCAGTCAACCAAAACCGAAATTTTTTTATCAAAACTGTACAAATAAGTACTATAGAATAAGAATCAGATGGTAAACATACATATTATTTTTATTCTTAGCTCCTTATTAGTTGATGAGGGGATCTTACAAATTTTTCTAGACGTGGCGGGGGTT
This sequence comes from Epirrhoe alternata, assembly GCA_963565295.1. NCBI lineage: Eukaryota > Metazoa > Arthropoda > Insecta > Lepidoptera > Geometridae > Epirrhoe > Epirrhoe alternata. The sequence goes on from OY751403.1 coordinate 4,969,186, forward strand.
TTTTCGTTTTTTCGTTTACGGGCTTGTTAAAGTTTAGAACCATTACCGACATCTCGTTCAAGTCACTTCTGTCGGCACTCTCGGAGCACCTACCAGTGTTTTTTTTTAAATCTTCCAATTTGGCTCAATCATGCATTTACTTACTGCAATATATCCATGTTTAATCCCACAAATGAGGAGAAAGATTAATCTCTAAGGAAAAAATCGCGGACCTACTAAAGAAATAAAAATATTTTACGTTCAAATAGCATTATTTACTTCTAGTTGTACGATCATAGCCAACTGGATAACAATGAATTGATTTCTTAGCGCGACTTAGCGCTTAACTAAATTTAGACGCCACTTGTAAATGGTCGACATTCCCAGAGTTCGTACAAAGCGTTTAGAGTCTACATTTTTCATACGCACCGCCGAATTGTGGAACTCATTGCCGGGCTCTGTATTTCTCGAAAATACTCCGGGGTCTTCAAATTAAGAGTAAATAGGTTCCTTCTAGGTAAGCATGCTCCATCTTAGACCTCACTACTGCTTAACATCAGGCAGAGTGAGGTCAAATGCTGACCTGTTTAATAAAAAACATTGGTCTGGACAAAGGACATGCAACTTCAATCTCAAACAATGTCCGAGGCACTAGCGTCCGTGTGTAGACATAGATTGCCTGTAGCTGTATAGGTCATCCATACATTATATTTACATACATACATTACATTACAATATACATACATACATTATAAATGTGAAAGTAACTCTGTCTGTCTGTTACCTTTTCACGCCCTAGCCGCTGAACAGATTGGTGTATACCTTTGTAAGGAAAAAATGAAGTTATCGCGAGGGACCGCAATGTGACCCACGGTCCCTCTGAATTGAAAGGTTTTTTTTATGATGAATGGGTCGGCTCTTGGCCTTGAAACTTACTCAGGCAAAAATAAGGTCTACGATGGAGCGAGCCTATCCAGAAGGTGCCTATTAACTCTCTTCTTAAAAATAACAGGGTCGTAGCTCAGCGGAAACACAGACGCTGGAAGCTGATTCCACATTTTTGCAGTGTGCATAGTAAAATAACTTTCAAAGCGCTTAGTTCTAATAAGTGGAATATCAACCAGGTGAGGATGATAATCAGCTGTGCGTCTGAAGTCACTGTAAAAGAACTGTGAAGGCGGAATAAGGTCGTGTAGCTCCTGGGCACACTAATAGTACTATCTGTAGATGATCGAGGTGTCGCGACGGCTGGAGCAGTCTCGCGGGGTCGCGAGTTGTCGCGCGTCGTTCGTTATACAAGCGTTTCTATATCTTGTAACATTGTTCATAAGGTTTATAATGTCTTGCTTGTTACGTCTTGTCGCGTCGTGTCGTGAACTATAAGGCTCAATGCACATTGAATTGGCAAGCGACGCGCTATCCCTTCCTAGATTATGCATCTGTTTTTATTTGATTTGATTTTGATTTCGATACGGTTTATTGGTGCTTGATTAGTGCTCGATACTTAGACATATATTTTTAAAGTCAGTATCCTTACTTCTGTTTATTATATAAAGTTGTATCAGGTATTACTTAAACTTATTTTTTTTTGTACTTTAGTTTTTGTTTTGTTAATTTCTAAAAAGTCCACAATTACTCTGTAACGATGACTTAGTTCGTAAAGGTACTCTCATGTCTGTACAACTCGGTTTCCTGCGACACAGGTTTACACCTCGTGCGGGGACCATCAGTAAGTTAAATGTATCTAGTATAGGTTCGTTGGCAAAATAATGTTATTTGTACACATTTTAAACTGTCGCGACTCGAAGACATTTTAAATTTTATTACGGGACTTAATCGCGTAGGTATAACATTTGTTTATTTACCTCGACGTTTCAGTAGCGTTACAGCTACCGTGGTCACGAGAAGACTGCCCGCCGGTACTCGTTCGCCTCTTCGACCGATGAGGAACTACCCTCATTCGATCAACACAAAATAACATTAGGGTCGCGACACACTACACTGACAACATCCAAGTTAGTACTAGACGTTTTTACGCGACCCGAACACTTACAAAACAAACAAATGTTATACCTACGCGATTTAGTCCCGTAATAAAATTTAAAAGTTATTTGTATTTGTAATTAGTCTTATAGCAAGCCATTATAAACCTTATGAACAATGGTATAAGACAGGACAAAACAATATGAACTTACTTTGGTTTAACATAAGGATCTTCTTTAGGAAAACAAGTACATTCAGCGCAAGTAGTCTTGTCTGGAGAAGGGTAGTACGGTATTCTCACTGGGATGACGATAGATGGCGCTCGACGCGGTATTATTATCTTTTTAGGCCTTCGCCGTGGCGGGGGCGGTTCGGATTTTTTTCTTTTCTATAAAAATAACGTTTCAAAACTAAAAACCAAGCCGAAACACAGTTTTAAATAGCGCGGGGGGTAAAGTTTTTCACTGTCATTATTATTATTATTGCTAGCCCGCATCGTCCCACTGCAGGGCAAAGGCCTCCCTATCCCCCTTCCACGTTTCTCGGTCTTGTGCTATGGAGGACCAACTTTCCATGAACGAGTCCAGCTCGTCTCTCCACCTCAATCTAGGTCTGCCGCGACGTCGTCTTCCGCCATTGGGGGCCCATTCGGTTGTTAATTTGGCCCAAAGGTCATCCGACATGCAGCAGACGTGTCCGGCCCAGTCCCATTTCAATCTAGCGGCCTTCTGGCTCACTGTCATTGGTCTATTAATTTTAAGTTCTTACGTACATAAGATATGGAGGGAATGGGGGAAGGCCTTTGCCCAGCAGTGGGACATGAAGGGCTAATATAATAATGTACATAATGTACATATTTTGTGCAAATAAACGTTATCTTAACTTATCTAAAAGAATAGACTAAAACACAATATTTCAATGTAGAAACGGTATCTCCTTTTAAAGCTCTTAACAGTTAACAGTGATTTACAAATCCAAGAAATGGTTTTCAAGGCAATGGTACACGTGGCTGAGATGGATGTGTGGAGTGACGCGAATGGACAAAGAAAGGAATGAGTACATAAGAGGAAGTGTGAAAGTGGCGCCAGTAAATGAAAAGATGTGAAGCAACAGGCTAGAATGGTATGGGCATGTAATGAGAAGGGATGAAAGTCAACTAGCAGAGTACTTGGTATGAATGTTGATGGATTCAAGAGTAGAGGTAGGCCAAAGAAAAGATGGATGGATTGTGTGAAGGATGACATAGGAAGAAAGGGGTGAGTGTTGAGATGACGGCTGATACAGGAGAATGGAAGAACACATGTTGTGCCGACCCCACGTAATGTGGGAAAAGTGCTGAAAGATGATGGTCTTCAAGGCATTGCTTTTTGACTGCCTTCTGAACAATTTGTTGAGTAGGACCGCTGGGATCACCTTGAATAGTCGGAACTAGGTGACTCTACTCCTATTAAATTCAAAGTTATAGCCCGGTTGCACCCACTGCTGAGTATGGCCTCCATAACGACACTCTTCTCGGTCCTGTGCAGTCCTTTCCCACGCATTCCCAGCTACATTAACGATGTCATCCGACCATCGAGGTGGTCTGTCTCGTTGTCTTTGTGCATCTCTGAGCCACCATCCCGTAAACTCTAGTCCATCTCGCGTTCTTCCGTCTAGCCAGGTGTCCTGCCCATCTCCACTTGAGACTTGCGATGCGCATACCTTTATTTTATGATGAATGGGTCGACTCTTGACCACGAAACTTGCATAGGCAAGAATGAGGTCTACGATGGAGCGAGCCTACTCAGAAGGTGCCTAATGTGATGCTCTCTTCTTAAAAACAACAGGGTCGTAGCTCAACGGAAATACAGATGCAGGAAGCCGATTCCTACACTACGTAACGTACGTCTACGTAAAAACACATAAAAAAGGCAATAAATAAGGTTTACCACGGCAACTTCCTCGTCGCTCATTTTTCATAAAATAGTTAAAAATCTAAATTGTTTTCAAAATTAACGAAACACTTGTAGATTGACAGATTTGTATAGTTTCTTCTTCTTTTATTAAATGGCAACTACTTTAATAGCAGTATAATTCTGCCAATGTCAAGTTTTAATTAAAAGTTCATAACATGTCAGTCAGTCAGTCCTGTCAATTTGGCTTAGGAGAAAACATGGCGGCTTGTCACTTTAAACTCCAACGGAAATCTTTCGTCAAATGAGAAATCTTCTTCAATAGGTTCTCCCCCATTCCATTTGCCAGATCTCCTGTTACGTATCCAAGGCTTCATTAGTAAAATGCACCCCAATTACATAATAAAACCTAGTAAAACACAAGAAAAAAAAATAAACTACAATTAATATTTTCAAAAATAACCATGAAGCGTGTGAAAAAAAGGTTGAAAGTTTGTATGGGAAATGAAGCAACGCTTTGCAGTCTTTTTACACCCTGTATAGAAATACAGGGTGTAAAAAGACTGCTACCGAAAACTGAGGGGTTGCAATCAGACCATGATTCTAAACATATTTAGCGAAAAAAAAACGCAATTTTTTTTTTTACTTAGCTTCGTCATGCTATGTTATTTTCGGTTATTTACTACTAAAAAAAACTCAAAATCCAGCAATCTACGTAAAAAAACGCGCCCAGAACATACGCAAACAGTACTCCGGATATAATGATTTTTTCGGAAAATCCTTTTGGATTTGGTTGTGTGTTGGGATGCTGTACTAACCCCTTTCGGCTTCGGTAGACGTTTTTTTACACCCGGCATATATTTATTTTTAAATTATTTAATTATGCATCTCCTCCCCAGGTACACACCAGATTGACATACCTACGACATCTGATCGTATCTCTAGCGCAAGCACGGGATATAGACAAGACTCTACTCGTCTTCTCCCACGATTACTATGACGAGGAAGTTAACACTCTCGTCAGGAGTATAGACTTTACAAAGGTAATCCAACCACTTTATGTCTATCCAATTTGTTTTTGTTCTACCATTCGAAGTTGGCGAAAACTGCCAAACTCAAGTGGGACTGGCCAAGGTAAATGGGCCCACATAGTCACGCCATGGATGCCAGAAGGACGGCGGCGTAGAAGTCGCCCTCGGAAACGTTGGTGATATGACATCGATGCCTTTAAGGACGATTGGTGGAACATGGCAGAGGATAGAGACCATTTGAGGAGTTTAGGGGAGACCTTTGCCCAGCTGTGGGTCGAGATAGGTTGATTAAAAGAAATAAAAATAAATAACTAGATGGCGCTGACGTTGGTGTCGGTAACACTGTCAGTCTGAGTTCTATAGATTCGTGTGATGTCCAACATGCCCAACGCGCCTATAGAAGATTTCTTTAATAACGTTCCTATGAATTAATAGCCAACTCTGGTGACTGTGTTTACCATTTCTGTACGATCTGTGTGGATGGGTGACCGTGTAGGTATTATTAGCTGAGCGTTTGCGTACATCGAGGGCAGGTTGAACTGTCAACAACCCTGGTGGAGCTTTTAGGCCGCCTTAAGGCCTCTGTCATGGCGGGCCTTCGCCCACTGCGCTACAGAGGTCGTAATTTCTTTTTTTATTTCGCTAATTCTAACGTACGTTTGCAGGTGCTACAAATATTCTACCCGTATTCAATACAAATTCACCCACACGAGTTTCCAGGGATCGATCCAAATGATTGTCCTAGAGACGCTAAATTTGAGCAGTGAGTATCTTAGGAGTGTGCCATACGCCGCCATTTTGGAAGTGGGACAGCGAGTGTGATTTGTTCGGCGTGTGAGAAGTACAGAGCTATGGATACGCAACGTTATTTACGGCGCTAAAACACTTTTTAAAAAACCAATCGAAAAATCAAAAGACACAACTCAAGATATACTTGTAGGTTTCTTGACAAAACAAAAACCCACCAAAAAAAGGGTGCTGTTCCTAAAATAAATAACAAAATGTGTGCAAAATATGCATTTTTCAAAAAATATTTGATCTAGAAAACTTTCACCAATCGTGTTTTTAAAACACGTAATCCAAGATAAAACAATGAAATATCATTTACCTAAATATGAACGTGCTTAACCGATAAATATGACCTTATCAAGAATTTCGAAGTCTGACGTCAGGGTACCGTGGCCGAGCGGTTGAAGGCACTCTGGCTTTAGGAGGATCGTCTGATCGTCGCGGGTTCGAATCCCTACGAAATTTTGATAAGATTTTTCATTTATTAATTAACTAAATTTGCTATACAAATACCACCTCTATCCCCAGAGCAGTGAAGCTAAAATGCAACAACGCACACCACCCAGATTTACACGGCCATTATCGTGAAGCAAAATACACGCAGACCAAACACCATTGGTGGTGGAAGGCGAATCGTATCTTCAACCAGCTTAGAGCGACCTCTAGTCATAGCGGTAAGAATCACACCTTAATTCAATAATTCTAGATGGTGATTTTGGGGTAGGTATTATTCCCCCAATCTATGGCAAAGCCCTTGCTAAGGTCGACTCCAACTGGTTCACATACTTTAGGGCCTTTCAGCCGACAGATAATGTCGGATAGTTCTATACAGGGTGTAAAAAGACGTCTACCGAAGCCGCAAGGGGTAGGTACAGCATCCCAACACACAACCAAATCCAAAAGGATTTTCCGAAATAATCAGTTTATCCGGAGAAAACAGCGTTTGAAGAGTATTGTTTGCGTATGTTCTGGGCGCGTTGTTTTACGTAGATTGCTGGATTTTGAGTTTTCACTGTTTCTTTCTTTCATAAATGAAATTATTAGGTAGGTTAGGTATGGTCTTATTATGTTGTAATAGTAGCAAATAACCGAAAATAACATAAAGTGACTAAGCTAAGTCAAAAATTTAGTTTTAGTTTTTTTTTCGCTAAATATGTTTAGAATCATGGTCTGATTGCAACCCCTCGGTTTTCGGTAGTTGTCTTTTTACACCCTGTATATGTTAATTTGCCAAGATAATGTTACTTGCGCGTTCTAGAATTTTATTTTTTTCGTTGGAAGCGCGCTAGCGCCATATAGTTTAAAATGAAATGTATTCGCTATTTTGTAACTACCGGATAAAAACAGTCACGTGACTCGCGAGGATCCAATGTTTTTTATCCATCCCAATCCTGCTCAACGCGCCTAAAAAAGATTAAAAAATTGTCTATTCCAGGTATGGTCCTCTTTTTAGAAGAGGATCACTATGTAGCCGCAGATTTCCTGTACATGCTATCGTTACTGCGCGCAGCCGCACTCAGAAGCTGCGCACATTGCGAAATACTCTCACTGGGGACGTATCTCAAGACATACCAGTACCACTTGAGCGGGGATAAGGTAAGTTGTTCTGGGAATTTCCTGTTTTTGTTCTGGGAATTTTGAGGGTGTTTTGGGAATTTAATGTTTTTCCGGGAATTGTAGGTAGTTCTAGGAATTAAAGGATGTGATGGGAATCTTAACTTTTCTCGGAATTTTAGATTGAGTAAGTGTTATTCTGGGAATAATTGTTCCACTACGTGGCCTTAAATTGCCTGTACATGCTATCGTTACTGCGCGCAGCCGCACTCAGAAGTTGCGCTCATTGCGAGGTACTCTTACTGGGGACGTATCTCAAGAGTTATCAGCGGTGATAAGATAAGGGAAACGTTCTGGGAAAATTATTCCGGGAATTTTAAATGACTCTGGGATTTTAAGTGTGTTTTTCTGGAAATTTTAGGGTCTTGTTCTGGGAATAGAAGAGTCGTTCTGGGAATGTTTTAAGTGTGTTCTGGGAATTTTGTTAATAATTGTTCTGGGAAATCCACTGAAGAGGGTTCATTAAGGTTGTGGTTCATAGATTACTCTGGGAATTTAAGGAAGTTGTTCTGGGAATTAAAGGGTGCTGTGCTGGGATTGTTAGGTTGTTGTGCTGGGAATTTTGGAAAGTTGATCTGGGAAGTGTAGGATTTTGTACGGGGACTTCATGTTAATTTGTCTGAGAATTTTCCCAGATTCTGGGAAAATTAAAAAAAAAAGTTATCACAGTATCCTCGAATTATTGATTTAAGTACTTATTTAAAACTTTTCCTATGTTCCTTCCGATTTTAGCTCAAGCTTTTGTACTTAACTTAAATAAATAAATAAAATTAATAAATCACAATGGCAACATCTTTACATAAGCTTTATATAAGCACGCTACTGTTGCTATTGCTACTCAATGTATTTTTTAAATGCACTATTAAAAATTAACGTGCATTTTATAAATAAATCTAAGAATTAGGGCGGCTTGCATTAATCCTTACCTTACACATAAGTATTCGACCTTACAAATAAACTTTGTATAAAGTTTTAAACTAAGTTTAGTTACATAAAACTTAGTCAACTGTCAAACTGCATTAACTAAACACAATTAAAGACAAAATGCAAGCCGCCCTAAGATTTCCAATTTAATATAAATCTAAAATTAAGCAATATTGAACCTTATATATACGGAACAGAGGCGAAAACAGTTGGCGTTGAACTACATACAGCAAGTGAAGTCCATGAACGAAGAGCGGCGAAAACGCCAGGACTACCAAACGTGGAACTTTCAAGTTTTTCCAAACTTGTACGCAAGGACTCAAAAGGTTAAACTTAAAACGCATGTCGGAAGCTTTTGTAGGCTAGGTTAAAAGGTGCATGTCGACTTAGCTGTTTCGCTTGTAAGCTTATGAGTAGCAAAAACGCTCTAAAAATAAGTTTTCGCTTTTCGATCAATAGTTAATTCATGATAGATTTCGCTATTCGCTCAAGCTGTAATATACGATAGTGTAATTTATGAGCGAATAGTGTAATTTTATGTGATTTTTGCGTGTACTTTTAAAAATAAATAAGGGAAGGTTACAGGCATTTCGACTAAACTAATTCACTTGTAGGCTTATGTAGCGTGCGGTTGCGCTTATAAAAACGAGTGGGGATCGTTTTACTGCGATACTTATTCGCAACTTTGTATATTGAATAGCGAAATTCGCTTGTAATTGGCGAAAACGCGTAACGTCGACATATGCCTTGCATGAAAGCTGTGTATTATATTATCTGGGGCTATGCTAAATAGTATTGAATGGGATGAAAATAGTGTAGTTAAAAATAAGGGCTGTGTTTAAAAGATAAAATTATTACCTACCTATAAGTTTGAAGATTGGTACCTATAAGTTGAGGAGTAATAGGTTGTCGTGGTATGGGCATGTTATGAGGAGGGAGGAGAGTGTAACGAGAAGAATGTTAGGTTTGAATGTGGAGGGATGTAGCAGAAGAGGCAGACCAAAGAAAAGATGGACTGTGTGAAGGATGATATGGGTAAGAAAGGAGTGAGTGTTGAGATGACGGCTGATAGAGCGGAGTGGAAGAGGGAAACCTGTTGTGCCGACCCCACATAACAGTGGGATAAGGGCAGGGAAATGATGATGATTGTTATTAGGTCCCTACTTAAAAATATAGTATATACAGGGTGTAAAAAGACGTCTACCGAAGCCGCAAGGGGTAGGTACAGCATCCCAACACACAACCAAATCCAAAAGGATATTCCGAAAAAATCATTATATCCGGAGAAAACAGCGTTTGAAGAGTACTGTTTGCGTATGTTCTGGGCGCGTTGTTTGACGTAGATTGCTGGATTTTGAGTTTTTACTGTTTTTTTCTTTTATAAATGAAATTATTAGGTAAATGCTCTTATTATGTTGTAGTAGTAAATAACTGAAAATAACATAACATGACAAAGCTAAATCAAGATTTTTTGCGTTTTTTTTCGCTAAATATGTTTAGAATCATGGTCTAATTGCAACCCCTCAGTTTTCGGTAGTTGTCTTTTTACACCCTGTATACCTACTTCTTATGTTATACTTAATAATAATTATTTAATAACGGAGTGCTTAACAACTATTTTGCTAAAGATTGCTATTTAAAGCTGGTCGCATATATCCGCGCCGTACGCGTCACAGTCATTTTTCTATACAAATAAATAAAAAAACAGGGCCACTCCAGGAGGCGGGCAGAAGTGAAAACTTGAACGGTTTAACTTGAAATAACCCGGTGTCGGTGAGCAGTCACGTGACTCGCGCGTGACCAAGCCCAGTCTGAAAACCAGCGTTGCTCTGCACCTAGCGATAGTTACAGAGTAACAAAAAAGCTGAGACTGGTCCTATTTGAAAGAAAAAAAATATATTTATTTGCTTCCTCAGCGTTGAGTGTTGGGCATAGAGTTGAGAGTTGAGAATAGAGCACTGCGCGATAAAATTACGTCGTCGTGCGAACAGGGGCTAACTGTTTTGTGTTTTTCTTTTATATGCTTTAGGTTAGTTCGGTTTTAACTTGTGTTAGTTTAAGTACCTATATAAGTTTTTGTTTTATTATGTGTGTCTGTGTATCTGTGCCAATAAAGTTGTTATCTATCTACCTTTGCGAGTCGAATCCAAGAATTTTATTTCATCTCAAAACTGTCAAACGCGCTTTTCTTTTCACTTCAAAAATACTGATGACGTCAGAAAATGCGGCTCGCTCCTGACGTATCAGGACTCCCTCTATTGAATTGACAGTACTGCACGTTCGGCGCGAATGGATACTGCGATGAGCTTGAATTGTATTGTATTGTACATAAGTTTTAAAATTGTAAATATACAGGCATGGATTTTAATAGTTTTCTTGTTTTTAAGGTCAGTTTACATCATACTAGCTTCTGCATGCGGCTTTGCCTGCGTGGTACCAATATTTTGAATAGCCTATATGCTATTCCAGGTCACTATCTACGCCTATACAAAGTTTCAATCAAATCTATTCACTGGTTTAGGCGTGATTGAAACACAAACATATATGCAAGCTTAGAGGCTATTCAAAATGTTGGTACCACGCGGGCGAAGCCGCACGCAGAAGCTATTTATTTATAGATCTCAACTGTTGACTAAATTTTGTGGCTGGCTGTGTTGGAATCATCAAAAATTGGTTTATAGAAACTTTAGTTTTTGGATCGCCATTTCTCAAAATGGTGATCTTTTTAAAATGGCGGTTCAAGAATTGTCATAGAAAATGAACGAAGCAATCTTAAAAGCATTTTGATATTTATCTTGAATTGTTGCATCATTTAATTGTTGAATGTGTTGTATATTGCTTGACAAAACTAGATTTTTTTCACAGAATGTTGCCATTATATGAAATTTCTCCAAGTGCATGCTTAAATACTCCCTAGTTTTAGGTACTTGTACAAACTTGACTATAAAAGTTAGTTTCTAAATCAAGTATTTAAATTATGCTTAGAAACAGAAATTCATGCATAAGTTGTGTTTCTGTATTTTTATGAATTTCCTCATTCCCTTAACCTATCATACAGTTTTAGCTGAGGCTAAACAAAATCAGAGGTCTTGTTTAGCCTCTTTAAGAACATGTTCTTAAAGAGAGATAAATAAAAAAGGTATTACTAACCGATTTGTTTTCTTAAGTAATTTTATATAAAGAACAATATTATTGTATTTTAAAAAATGCTATCTCGTAGACCTTGTTTGCTTCGTGTTTCGCCTCAAGAGGATAAATTATTTAACCCGAAAATTTTACCAAATGTTCCATTTCAATTTGTATGTTTCCATTTCCCAAAGCTTTTCATAATATTGCTACTTTTATCCCAATATCTCCCGTCAACATTCTAAAATGTTGCCAATCTTTCCAATGAGTCCTTCTACCCAAATGTTGCCACTCCATTGTCCCAAAAAACATCTTAACATTAATTTCCCATAATATTACCATCAAAAAAAATCACAAGTCTCCCATTTTGCAAATTGTTGCCACTTTTCGTCAAAAATCTTTACAAATGGGAGATCAATTTACCATTTTAGGTGGAAATTACCCCCTGGCATTCTAGCATGCACAACATGGGCTTCGCCTTTAACAGAACAGTCTGGAACAATATAATGGAGCTACAAGATCAGTTCTGTGCTTACGATGATTACAACTGGGACTATTCGTTACTGCATCTCTCACAAAACCGACCGGGCAGGGAGAAGTTCAAGGTTATGATGTGCAAAGGACCCAGGGTGTTCCATATTGGAGAATGGTGAGTGCCGATTTCTTGTAGAACTAAGACTCCGCTGTCTGTCTGGTGAGTGCCGATTTCTTGTAGAACTAAGACTCCGCTGTCTGTCTGGTGAGTGCCGATTTCTTGTAGAACTAAGACTCCGCTGTCTGTCTGGTGAGTGCCGATTTCTTGTAGAACTAAGACTCCGCTGTCTGTCTGGTGAGTGCCGATTTCTTGTAGAACTAAGACTCCGCTGTCTGTCTGGTGAGTGCCGATTTCTTGTAGAACTAAGACTCCGCTGTCTGTCTGGTGAGTGCCGATTTCTTGTAGAACTAAGACGCCGCTGTCTGTCTGGTGAGTGCCGATTTCTTGTAGAACTAAGACTCCGCTGTCTGTCTGGTGAGTGCCGATTTCTTGTAGAACTAAGACTCCGCTGTCTGTCTGGTGAGTGCCGATTTCTTGTAGAACTAAGACTCCGCTGTCTGTCTGGTGAGTGCCGATTTCTTGTAGAACTAAGACGCCGCTGTCTGTCTGGTGAGTGCCGATTTCTTGTAGAACTAAGACTCCGCTGTCTGTCTGGTGAGTGCCGATTTCTTGTAGAACTAAGACGCCGCTGTCTGTCTGGTGAGTGCCGATTTCTTGTAGAACTAAGACTCCGCTGTCTGTCTGGTGAGTGCCGATTTCTTGTAGAACTAAGACGCCGCTGTCTGTCTGGTGAGTGCCGATTTCTTGTAGAACTAAGACTCCGCTGTCTGTCTGGTGAGTGCCGATTTCTTGTAGAACTAAGACGCCGCTGTCTGTCTGGTGAGTGCCGATTTCTTGTAGAACTAAGACTCCGCTGTCTGTCTGGTGAGTGCCGATTTCTTGTAGAACTAAGACTCCGCTGTCTGTCTGGTGAGTGCCGATTTCTTGTAGAACTAAGACGCCGCTGTCTGTCTGGTGAGTGCCGATTTCTTGTAGAACTAAGACTCCGCTGTCTGTCTGGTGAGTGCCGATTTCTTGTAGAACTAAGACGCCGCTGTCTGTCTGGTGAGTGCCGATTTCTTGTAGAACTAAGACTCCGCTGTCTGTCTGGTGAGTGCCGATTTCTTGTAGAACTAAGACGCCGCTGTCTGTCTGGTGAGTGCCGATTTCTTGTAGAACTAAGACTCCGCTGTCTGTCTGGTGAGTGCCGATTTCTTGTAGAACTAAGACTCCGCTGTCTGTCTGGTGAGTGCCGATTTCTTGTAGAACTAAGACTCCGCTGTCTGTCTGGTGAGTGCCGATTTCTTGTAGAACTAAGACTCCGCTGTCTGTCTGTCCGTCTGTCAGCAGGCTGTATCTCATGAACCGTGATAGTTAGACAGTTGTTTTCACAGATAATGTATTTCTGTTGCTGCTATAACAACAAATAAATAACTTTAAGCCCCGAACGTGTGTACTTCCGCGCGGTGCGGGGCAAAATCTTGCGGAATCCCTCTGGTGCGCAGATTGATAGTTTTCCCGTAAAACTCACAAAACCTCTTCCTCACTCCACACCCTGAGCTACACCGCGCCCTAAGTCAAACATTGAAGTCGGTTCCCTTTTTAGTTTAAAAAAAAAACATGATTATTAAAAACTACGTACTCATTCATCAGAAGGTAGCTGGTTCGATTCCTGCAACTTTCCTGCAAACATATCTCGGGTCTGGGTTTTTCTAGTCAGAGTATCTTTTTATTGCATACTGTTGTACATGGTGAAGTTACAGTCATCCATTTCGGATGTGCAACATTTAGAGATTGGTAATAATCGAATCTTGACCTCGACACGTACATAGGCAAGAATAGAATAGAATAGAATAGAATAGAATAAACATTTATTTGGCACAAACACACACAAGAAAGCACTAAAGGAAAAAACAAAACAAACTATGAAGAACAACAAACAATATAAGTACATGTAGGTAGTAACATCAAACTTATGAATTAAAACATGTTTAAAAACAAACAATAACAAAATGTGTCTTCATAGATCAACAACAACAGGGGGGGGGGATCAACAGGGTCGTAGCTCAGCGGAAACACAGACGCGGGAAGCTGATTCCACATTTTTGGAGTGCGCATAATAAAAGAACTTTGAAAGCGCTTAGTTCTAATAAGTGGAATATCAACCAGGTGTGGATGATAATCAGCTGTGCGTCTGAAGTCCCTTTAAAAGAACGGTGAAGGTGGAATAAGGTCGTGTAGCTCGTGGGCGCACTCACCGAAACTTAAAAAAAAACCTTTAACTAAGTACATAAATGGGAACAACAACCTTATAATAAAATTTAACATTTTACCTATCATAATACTCATCTAGACTATAAAATATACTACTAATCTAACTTCTAAGTTTATTTCTTATGTAAAATACGTTCATGTATTTACAAACAAAAAGTATTAATAAGCTAGGTACCTAGTGCCATTGCCTAGTTCCTACAGTACAAGCTTTGCTTAGTTTGGGGCTAGATGGCGCTGTGTGAAATGTCCAGCATTATTTATTAATAAAAGCTTTTTATCCTTTATTCCAGCGGTTTCCACCATAAGAAATCAAATTGCAATGCGTCTACAGTAATAAGCAAAGTGCAGAAATTGTTGCAAACAGCTAAATCATCTCTCTTCCCAAGCAGGTATGTAAAACGTGTGTAGCTAGCTTAGAGCGATTTCACAATATCCGATCCGATAATAGAATTTGACTCATGTACCTTACCATACACAGGTAAGGTACATGAGTCAAATTCTGCTACTATTGGAACTGCAATCTACTATTGAATGGATAAGGTGAGGAATTAATATATTAGGGGAAGTCTGAAAGTAGCGCCGGTGACTGAAAAATTGAGGAGCAATAGGTTAGCGTGGTATGGGCATGAAATGCGGAGGGATGAAAGTCACGTAACTAAAAGGGTGATGGAAATGAATGTGGATGGATATGTGAGTAGAGGTAGACCAAAGAAAAGATGGATGGATTGTGTGAAAGAAGATATGGGTAAGAAGGGAGTGAATACGAAGATGACGAGTGATAGAGGAGAGTGGAAGAAGAGAACATATTGTGCCGACCCTGCATAAGCGGGATAAGGGCAGGCAAATGATGATATTGGAACTGCAATCACAGAATCTTGTTGCTTACCTGCTTTCCTGTAAAAAATATTTTTTTGGCAACATCAAATGCCATAGACATTTACTTTCTCTATGCCAAATGCGATAGCAGCGCCTCCCTCATCGGAACAGATAAGTTTGTGGGACTATACATATTTCTTACCCCGATATCCTATCGTCGATACCGATATCGGATCGGATAGTGTGAAAACGCTCAGATCGTCGAAGTTAAGCAACGTTCTCAGCTGCGTGGCATTATCAACTGAGCGCTTCCGTGCTTCGTGCACGTTATTTCGGTCCCGGCTAAGTCTAAGCCATGACGGAAGCCTTAGGGTCGGTTCACATCTGACGGAAGATGCGTCGCGTATTATCGGTCGCGTTACGTCATAACAGACAAAATAGTAATAAAACATTCAACCTTTCACACTTAACCGATGATACGCGATGATGATAAACGAAGACCGTTGAGTACGCTAGACGCATCTTCCGTCAGGTGTGAATCGACCCTTAAGGCTTAAAAACTCCGTCATCAGAGTTAGTCAAACTCATACGAACTTATTTTAATATTCGTTTTCATAATATGGACTGTCGTACTACAAAAAAGTTTAAAAATCATGTTGACACTGTCTAAAAAAGTCGTTATCAAATATTTTTTTTGAGTAAGTATAAGATTATAAGGGGTGTAAGGGGGTCCGCATAACATCTTTGGACCCCAAGCCAACCTCACCGGCCCGTGGTACACCCTGCCGAACAACAAACGAGGCTCTGGCGCCCCACCCACCAACCCGCACTGGACCAGCGTGGTGGGTTTTGGTCCAAACCCCCCCATTCATGACCAACATAACCAACGCAAGGCCCCAAGTTCCCGGCGGCTCTGGGAATGGGTCTGTTGATGACGGAAGGCAGCACCATCCCGGGGCCAGGGGTGCGAAGAATCCCCGGGCGAGATCGATCCCCCGTCAAACGAAACAGGCAAAGTGTAAAATGGACAACGGAAGCACATTGAAAATTATAAGCTATAACGTTAGGACATTAAAATCGGAAGATCGACTACTTGAGCTAGAAACCGCCCTGACCGACATTAAGTGGGACATACTAGGAGTATCTGAAGTGCGAAGAGAAGGAGAAGGCACAATAGAACGCGAAAATACTATATTTTACCACTACGGGGTAGGAAGCATGTACGGAGTCGGTTTTTTAGTTGCAAAAAAATGGAAAAATAACATTATTGAGTTTATATCATACTCGGACAGGATAGCCGTTTTAAAAATCAAAGTCAAGGACAAAAAACACTTGACAATCATCCAAGTCTACGCTCCAACTTCCCTTCACTCAGACGACGAAGTGGAAGAATTTTATGATCAATTAAATAAAGCCTATTACGAACATCAAGGGGCATGGAGCGTAGTCATGGGTGATTTCAATGCTAAAATAGGACCCAGACAAGATTTGGATAATAATTCTGTGTTGGGCCCATACGGTTTAGGTGATCGAAACGAACGAGGAGCTCGCCTTATCCAATTCGCGTTTGGTCAAAGTCTGCGCATCAACAACACCTATTTTAATAAAAAACCCGAACGACGCTGGACGTGGATCTCACCAGGTGCACGTTACAAAAATGAAATCGATTATTTCCTTTCATCAAGTCAAACTATTATAACAAACGTCCAAGCGATCAACAAGATCAAGTTCGGATCAGACCATAGACCAATTCGAGCCACATTAAAATTTAATTTTAAAATTCAAAGGTACAACATGATCAAGAGTAATATTAAACTATTATCTAAAGAAACTCTTATAATTAACAAAGATAAATTTAATTTAGAACTGAAAAACTACTTCGATCTATTGACAACAGACGTCCAAGACCCACAGGAAGAGTTCAACAGAATAGAAGATAGTATTAGGAAAGCAAGCAGAACAATTAAACAAGTCAAAAGTAAATACGAAAAGTTAACAGAGAACACAGTAAAATTGATAGAAGATAGATTAAATACTAATATAAATAGCTTAGATTATAGAATAAAGGATAAACAAGTCAAAAGATGTATTAGGCAAGACATTCGGAGGTATAACACTAAACTTGTACAGATAGCCCTAGAGAGAAACCAATCATTAAAAATAGCCAAACAAGGAGCATCAGTTGGAAGGGCTTGGATAACGAGTTTAAAAGATCAAATGGGAGTAAAACAACAAAATCGAGAAAAGGTCCTTGACATTTGCACTAATTTTTACAAGTCACTATACTCTGACCCACACCTATCGCCTTCCAATGTGATTCCCTACTCATGTCCAGATACCATCCCACCGATAACAGGCCTTGAAGTACACAAGGTCCTCACACAAATGAAGTACAACCGATCACCTGGTGCGGATGGAATAACAACCGAAACCCTTAAAGTAGGCGAATCTGTCCTCTTACCACACATCACAAACTTTTTTAATACATTACTAAAAACTGGCAAATTCCCGGACCACTTTTGTCATTCTAATATAATATTATTGTATAAAAAAGGAGATAAGTCGGATATTAATAATTACCGACCTATCAGCCTTGTATCTCATCTATATAAAGCTTTCATTAAGGTCATCGAACATCGTATTTCCGGACAACTGGACTTAGAACAACCAGCTGAACAGGCTGGTTTCCGTCGAGGACTCTCCACGACGGACCACCTGCAAGCACTCAATCAGCTTATAGAGAAGTCCAACGAAAGCAACTTTACACTGTATCTTGCTTTCGTAGACTATACAAAAGCATTCGACAGTATCACCCATGATGCGATGTTCGATGCCCTTAGACAGCAACATATTAATCCCACTTACATTCACTTATTGCAAAAAATCTATAATAGTAGCACTGCTGCTATAAAGTTGAATACCTCTGGACCTTCATTTGCCATAACTAGAGGAGTAAAGCAGGGTGACCCCCTCTCCCCAAAACTGTTCACAAGTACCCTCGAGGAAGTGTTCAGAAAGTTGGCGGCTGGCTGGGAAGGCAAGGGCATCGACGTCGGTGGAGCAAGGTTAACTAACCTCCGCTTCGCTGACGACATTGTTCTCTTCGCTTCCTCGGCCTCGGAGCTACAATCGATGCTTCAAGAGCTCAGCATCGCAAGCCTTGAGATTGGGTTAAGGATGAATAGGACAAAGACGTCATGACTAACAGCGCTGAGACCAGGGTGACGGTGGATGGAGAACAGTTAGCATACGTCCAGTAGTACATCTACCTGGGCCAAATAGTCTCCTTCGAGTCCAGGCAAGAAAAGGAAATCGCTCGGCGAACCGAAAATGCCTGGAGGAGCTATTGGTCCATGGGCAGCTTAATGAAAGGAGATCTTCCTTTATCACTCAAGCGCAAGTTGATGGACGTATGCATTCTCCCCATCCTCACGTATGGTGCGCAGACCTGGTCTTTGACCAACATCCAAAAGTATAAGCTCAAGGTTTGCCAACGCGCGATGGAGCGCAGCATACTCGGAGTAAAGCGGATCGACCGTATTCGCAACACCGAGCTGCGCTCAAGAACACAGATCGCCGATGTAGCCACAAAAGCCGCAAAGCTTAAATGGGACTGGGCGGGCCATGTTTGCCGCATGTCGGGAGACCAGTGGGCCAAATTGACCACGGAGTGGTGCCCTGATACGTTGCGACGACGTCGCGGCAGACCACGAACAAGATGGAGGGACGAGCTCGCCAAATTCCGTGCCGACTGGACAATATTAGCACGGGAGAGGGACGAATAGAGGGAATGGGGGGAGGCCTTTGCCCAGCAGTGGGACATGAAGGGCTAATATAATCCTATAAATATTATAAAGGCGAAAGTTTGTAAGTATGGATGTATGGATGTATGGATGTTTGTTACTCTTTCACGCAAAAACGGCTGGACCGATTTGGTTGAAATTTGGTATGTAGATAGGTGATACCCTGGATTAACACATAGGCTACTTTTTATCCCGATATTCCCGCGGGAACGGGACTTACGCGGGTGAAACCGCGGGGCGCAGCTAGTAATATAATAAAGTATAAGATTGTTCCTTAAGACATAGTTTAGTAAGTGTTTAGCTAAACACGTGTTAGATTAGACCAGTGTTTTGTTAGACTATTTATTAGTACGAACGTAAAGTTTTTTTTTTTGACGTGTTAACGTCGATGGAGCCGGCTGCACGCACGAAAAAACATGACGCCATGCGTCGTTACCTCGCTCTGAGGCTTGAAGTGCAAGCGAGAGCGCGGAACGAGCGACAAAGAAGCACAAACGTTGTCACGTTCAACTATCGTCAGTAAACCGAGTCAAAGTCGAAGCCGAAGCCAAAGCCAAAGTCAAAGTCAAAAAAAAAAAAAGAACAAACGTTATCACGTTCAACTATCGTCAGTAAACCGACTTTACAGACAACCATTATTTTTTTTAATTTTAATGTTACAGAGTAACAGCGACAGTGACGGCGGGAGGCGCAAAACACAACAAGAAACTTACTAAGGGGAATGGCGGATGGGGCGATATCAGGTAATTCATCATTTAATATTATACAGGGCGAGACAACATTTTAATTTTACCGCATTAATGGCAACTACCTTTTCTTTTGTAGTAGAAAGGTAGAACGATTTGTTCTTGGAAAACTTTTGTATTTTAAAGAAAACTAGCAATCCCCGCGAACTCCGTTTCGCCACCGTAAATTTTCTTTGCTATAAACCTCACGGAGCCCGAGACCTTTCCAACGAATGCAAAACCGTGGAAATCGGTTCGTGCGTTCTGGAGTTATAGCGTCAGGAAGGAAAACCCGACTTATTTTTATATAGTAGATAATTACATTTTTGAAAAAGTTTACCTACAGTTAGCATATAAATAAATAAAAAATAAAATGAGCTTTAATTCCACACTTAATTAAAAAGTAAATAAAATAGATAAAAAAAATGTGCATATTAATTTAAATATGGCGGTGAAAGTGAAAGAAATATCGTGTTCTATGCTGACTGTCTGCCTAGGATAGGAACCACAGTCAGCATACAACACGATATTTATAAAAAAAAGTTGTGCTCAATCGACGCCGTTTCTTATCAGGAACACATTTCCCAAAGTAAACTTACACTACACTTGTATTCAATAACCTCCTTGATGAATAGATAGATAGATAGATACTTTATTGGCACAGATTCACAGACACACTTAATAATGAAACAAACAAAAACATAGACAGGTACTTAAACTAACACAAGATAAAACTGCATAACTAACCTAAAGCATAAAAAAAGAAAAACACAAAACAGTTAAAGGTAGGTGCAAGGTCTGTGATATGGTGTGCCAAATAGGACCAGTCTCAGCTTTTTTGTTACTCTGTACCTATCGCTAGGTGCAGAGCAACGCTGGTTTTCAGACTGGGCCTGGGAAGAGGTGACTACATATAATAAATAAACGTATTCATAAACGTGCATACAAATTACAATATTAAAATCAAAAAATATTTGTCTTAGGTGCAGAATACAGGGTGTAAAAAGACAACTACCGAAAACTGAGGGGTTGCAATCAGACCATGATTCTAAACATATTTAGCGAAAAAAAACGCGGTTTTTTTTACTCATCTTAGTCATTTTATTTTATTTTCGGTTATTTACTACTATTACAACATAATAAGATCATACCTACCTAATAATTTCATTTGTAATAGAAAGAAACAGTTAAAACTCAAAATCCAGCAATCTATGTAAAACAACGCGCCCAGAACATACGCAAACAGCACTCTTCAAACGCTGTTTTCTCCGGATATAATGTTTTTTCGGAAAATCCTTTTGGTTGTGTGTTGGGATGCTGTAACTACCTCTTTCGGCTTCGGTAGACGTATTTTTACACATGTATATGTATTTATTTATTACTTTAACTTTAAAATATAAAAAAAGGATGTTTTAGTATTTTAATTTCTTCAAAATAAACCTATAATTTCATAATATCTACAATAGTTAAATACTTTATATAGTCGTTTATAATTGAAGAAATGCACCAATATTTTGGGCACGCTTCCGACTGGCAGTGACTTGGATCAGTTGAGATATCTATAGATCGTTTTTACGACGATCCTTAGATAGCTTGACTGGTTCTATTGTATTTTGTAATTAAGTAGTTGCTTATTTTCTGTAAATCAATTATTTATGCAATATTTTTCTTTACAGGGATCAAGAGCTATGTACGAATATGACTAAAATTGGACGTGAACCGAGAAAATATCCATACTACTTATAATGCTTGGAAATCTGAGTTATATGGCACGGTTGGGTGACCGCTACGCTATATCCGTCCTGGCTTAAGCCATGACGGAGGCTTTCAGCTAATCATACATAAAGCTTAATTAAAGAACAAAGTTTTGTCATTGAATCTTGGCTAAGGATTAGGGTACAGGTGACCCAGTGGTTCACAAATGTGTAATGAATCATGGTTCATAGTTAAATTACTGGCCATAATTCACAAAATTAAATGTGTGATGAATCATAGTTCATTGTTAACTGACTGGCCATAATTCACAAAAATTAAATGTGTGATGAATCATGGTTCATGTTTAAGGTCGAAATTACTCATTCCATTGTGTAGTAAATTCAAATGTCATCATCAGGTTACAAAATTAAATAATACGTTAGTAAACAATGAGAGGTGTAAATGGCCAGTAAAATGGAATTTGGGTTATAAATGGCCAGTAAAATGGGCGTTGGGGTAATAAATGGCCAGTATTATGGGCTTTGGAGTTAACAAGATATGAGAACGACAAGATATACCATTAAGAGTTGTGTGCAACCCGTAAATAGACAAAGTGTTTATCGTTATGGGGTTTGGTAACCAATGAAATATTAATAGGAAAATGGTACCAGTGAAAGTATTTGAACACACAACTAATGTTATATTAATCGTTCTGGGATTTACAAATGAATGAGACATTATGCCATGGGATTTAAAAATGAACCATTTATAGGCAAAGGGGTTAAAAATCAACGGTGTATATCTTTGGGGTTACAGATGAACCGTATATGTTATAGGGGTAAAAATTAACCCATATATGAGTTACCTATAGGGGTGAAATTAACCCATGGGTTTTTTAAGGGTAACAGATAATCCATCAATTGTTTCTTGAGTTAAAGGGTTAACAAAATAAATATAGGCAAATGGGTTAAAATCAACCCATAAACTGTCCAGTGTCCATACAAATGATACGATGTTAAAAGTATTTTTTTATAAAGTATTGTTGCATTAATTTTATATTTCTGTAAAGAATGTAGAAAACTACTCTCTAATTTTTTTTTATAATACATATTATGGGCTAGCGTACGGGGAGACTGACCCCCCGTTCACACTAGTCGTAAGTCGCATAAGACTAAAAGTCGAATGCTCTGGTCACCATACACTTTATATGGAGCTGTTCACATTGGATGAGACGCGATTTGTATGGTGACCAGAGCATTCGACTTTTAGTCGTAAGGACTTACGACTAGTGTGAACTGGCTGTGAGCTATTTCAGTCTGTTGATGTAAAAAAAAACTGGACACCTTGCATCTCGGGTAGATCTTTTTGGGATTTTTTTTTTCTCTCTAATTAAGAAATACTAAAAAAACTTGTCATAAACAGCGATAGTTACTCATATAGATAATAACTGTCTATGTGATCCCTTAAGTACAAAATCGTCAAAAACAGTCAACCCATTTTGAAAAATTGTGAACCCCCACACTGGATTTTTAAAAAAATATTTTGATAGCATCGAGGTTTATAAGTTAGAGAGTAGTATTTTTACACCCAGTCCTTTGTAAAATCCACGCAAATTTTTAATACGTTTGTAGTGAGAGAGAATTTTATTCATTGTTAATGTTTAACAAGTCATGAAAAAGTATGTCTACCTACTCCATTTTAAAAAAAAACACTTAATAATCCAGGTTTACCACAGTACAATGAAAACCGCATCGAAATCAGCTAAGCCATTTCTGAGACGTACCAATACAAACAGACCAGCAGAAATAGCGCAGCTAATTATTTCGAGTGTATACCTAATAAGATCCATGGCTCAATTATTTTTTGTTCAACTCAGTTGAGCAGTGGGGCATCCTGCTCATCGAATCTTTTCCTGCTCAACTGCACATTTATAAATTGAAATAA
Source organism: Epirrhoe alternata (assembly GCA_963565295.1). Taxonomy (NCBI): domain Eukaryota; kingdom Metazoa; phylum Arthropoda; class Insecta; order Lepidoptera; family Geometridae; genus Epirrhoe; species Epirrhoe alternata. The sequence continues at coordinate 4,992,355 of OY751403.1, forward strand.
AGGTAGTTGGGTACTATTATTCCCAATTACCCCACTAGTGGGGAGGTTGATGGGGCCGTTGGGAATATATAAATTTATTAATATCTATCAACTGCACATTTATCTGGAAGAAATCGCTTCTAAGCGATAAGACCGCCCATTGTACATTGTCTCGTTGGGTTCTATTGATTGTGTATGTTTTGTAATATTGTGTACAATAAAGAGTTTTCATTTTTCATTTATAAATTGAAATAAAGGTAGTTGGGTACTATTATTCCCAATTACCCCACTAGTGGGGAGGTTGATGGGGCCGTTGGGAAATATCAATTTAATAATAAATTATCTTTCTCTCTCGCTGTAACCGCATTTATAATTTGCGTGAATTAGTATTAATTATACAGATGTACTTACTTTTTATGTTTGTTATATTTTATTTAACTTATACCAAATAACACCAATTTCTATAGAATACGAATCGAAATCTCGACGTCACGAAGAAATAATATGATAACTCACTTTTTAATATTTTCAAGTTCATCACTACATAGTATAAAACAAAGTAGCTCTCTCTGTCCCTATGTCCCTATGTATGCTTAAATCTTTAAAACTACGCAACGGATTTTGATGTGGTTTTTTTCCATAGATAGAGTGATTCAAGAGGAAGGTTTATATGTATAATACATGCATAATATAGTAGAGGAACACTGATAATTTTAGAGGTATCTAATGTGATGTCGTGAATTACTAATAAAAAAATTTGCGCTTATATTGCAAACGCTGGCTAAACTCTAATATTTAGCATCAGCATTACACCCGTGCGAAGCCGGGGCGGGTCGCTAGTATTTTAATAAAATAAAGCTACTTTTTGGTATAGTCTTGAATAACTGAGTGTCCAACGTTGAAATTATACGAGGGACATAAGTCGTGTAATTAGGAAGATATGTTAAGGAACTAGGCAAGCCTATTATATTTCGAACAATGTCCCAGGCACTATAGCGTCCCGTTGAGTGTAAGCTTAGGTTGCCTCCTGACGCTGTGTAAATCATCTACTAGGTACCTATAGATAGAATAATATTAAAAGGCATTATAAGATGAATGAGTATGCACATAAATCTCTTTCTAATTCCAAACCAAAATTTAATTAAAACTTTGGCATACTCCTGTAAAATGGTCCATAGTGAGTTACCATGTTTTTCCTTTGGGCAGTCGATTTCAAGACATACAATCGAAGTTGTTAATTTATTTTAAATCTACGACGGGTTTTGACCACTGAATACGTACATACAGACGCGTAAATTTTATATAATGATCTGAAATACGGCGAATTATTTTAAATCTCAAATTGGCGAAATAAAGGAGAATGGGCATAATATGACGTAGTTTTGGTTTGAACATACTATGGGCGTAAATCTCCAAAAAAGATCTGAGTAAATGTCTACCGCACCTTGGGGATACAGTCATTATCGTATTTGTTTTTGAAAAAAATGTCTTTATGATTTACGCATATAAGTCCAATTTTATCTAAGTGCCAACATTACGTCGCAATCCATGAATTATCGATATTATGTTGTGCGCTATTGACAACTCTTAAAAAAAAATGATAAAAAAAAAATCATTTTTGGGTTGTAAATAGACGTTTGACCGTATCAATTTAATTCCTAAGCCGATATAAGTTTTCTTTTCAAAATGTATCTTTTATTGATTTTTTAGGACATGTTGCATAATGATTTTCAAGGAGAACAGACATTCCGCCAATCACAGCCCGGCTACATCCGAGCGCACACATGCACGCTCGAATGGACTAAGTTATACAGGAAGCAACAATGAATTGAAAGGACAGTCATTATCGATTTTCTTAACAAAAAAAATTATTACATATATTTTTTTTAGTTATATGTTGAACCCAATTCCTGAATAAAGTAAGTTTAAAATAAAAGACTTTAAATGAGTCCATAACGGAAAAATTAAACAGATATTTGTTATTTTATGATTATGCATTTTGGGTGTTTCTATGTATAATATGTATGTATTTACAAACAAAAAGTATATAAGTAGTTTAACAGTCATCTTAGTACCCATAACACAAGCACTGCTTACTTTGGGGCTAGATGACGCGGTGTGAAAAGTCCAGTATTATTTATTTATTATTATTAATATTATGCCCATTCTCCTTTAAAAATCGAATATATTTGATAACTAAATTAAGTTTATAATAAGACGGCCATGTTTATATGAAATTAATTAAAGTCCGATGCACAATAAAGTAAAAAAAAACACTAGTCTTAGCGTTGCTTAAAAATTATAATTAATTTATATTCATTCAGTTGGTACCACTCATAGGCTCAATGCACATTGAATTGGCAAGCGACGCGTCTTTTAGTTTTATCGCAAGCCATTATAAACCTTATGAACAATGTTACAAGATATAGAAACGCTTGTAGAATTAACGAGATCTGGCGAAGCCATCTAGTGGGACGCGCCGGCGCGAATGGTTCATTCTACAAGCGTTTCTATATCTTGTACCATGATGTTGGTTTATAATGACTTGCTATAAAACTAATTGACGCGTCGCTTGCCAATTCAATGTGCATTGAGCCATAATGAAAAACCATGAACTGAAGCTTTGCTTAGTTTAGCTAGATGGCGCTGTGTGATGTCCTCGAATATTTTATTAGGAGAGAAATCTGGACAAGAATTTTATGTCTAATTACTAGCTGAGAAAAAACATAGTTTATTATATTGTTAGAATTATTGTCATAATTTTTAAGCAACGCATTATGCATTGTATTTTAAAATTAAGTAAATACCAGTACGTAAAGTTAAATATTTGTACTATTAAAACGGAAACAATAAAATGTTTTAAAATATTTCGAGTTTTTTTTTATTATCTTTCCGATGTAGTCTACGAGTAGTACCTACCTACAGTGCTATAGGCCCAACTACAGGTTGACTCTCCCAGAGTAATATTGTTCTGTGGGTTGGCTAAGATTTTTTGACGAGATTAATTCGTACATACCTACTTGGTGCTAGGTGAATACAGTTAGAGAGCTCGTTTTCCATAGTTTATTATTATAATAAATATATAATCCTATTAGTTTCATTTGGTAAAATCATTTTATTTACACTCGCTAATGAATTAGGACCATTTTTTTATGGTCTAGGGACGTAACAGAATGGTGTTCAAGAAGCTACAAAAAAAGAAAGGAACGGGATTTATCGCGTACCTTATTTTATTGTTTCCCGACGTTTCACCTGTGTTGCAACAGGCGTGGTCGCGGGCAACAGGCGAAACGTCGGGAAACAATAAAATACGCGATAAATCCCACTAAATTAATACGTTATTATTAATTTATTTATTAAACAATATTAATAATACTAATATAATAATAATAATACAATACAAAAATAATCAAAAATCTATTCATAATATTAATACAATATTAATATTATGAATAGTAATCGCGAAAGTTTAAGAAAGACTTAAAGAAAGGTAGACCGTGTCGAAGATGGAAATATGACGTTAGAAATATAGCGGGCATTGCTTGGGGAAGACGAGCGCTGCGCTGAACCGCGCACAGTGGCAAACTGGAGGAGGCCTATGTTGGAAAGTAAGATAATCTACACGCACCGGTGTCAATTTAAATAATATTTTTAGTTATATGTAAACTTATTGTAAGATTGTTAAGTAAGTTAAAAGTAATTAAGTTCGTATGAGTCTGTGGCCAACTCTGGTGACGGAGTTTTTTAGGCCGCATAAAGGCCTCCGTCATGGCTTAACGACTTAAATAGCCGGGACCGACAATTTAACGTGCCCTCCGAAGCATGGAAGCGCTCAGATGAAAATACCACTGGCGGTCACCCATCCACTTACAGACCGTTTCGAACGTTGCTTAACTTCGACGATCTATCAAGACAAGAACGACTAACCCCCGGTTTCTATATTCAACGGACAGACGTAGGTAAGAGCTACGACTCGTTTCCACATACAAAAGTTTGACAGCTAGAAACCGGCGGTAAGTTAGCTGTCAAAATTTGTATGTGAAAACGAGTCGTAGCTCTTACCTACGAATGTCCGTCTAATATAGAAACCGGGCATAAGCAAGCACGACCACGAGCGCTTCGTTCGTTCCATTAGTTATGAAATCAAGTTAAAGATAAGAAACGGAACCTTAGATTTGCCTTAGATCTCTGAGCAAGAAACGGAACGTTTATTTTGACATTGACATTTCTTATCAAAAGAAAGAACGTTCAAAGTTCAAAACTTCAAACAATGCTAATTTTCGTAAACATCGCAAATCGCATGCAAAAAGTTCACAAACCAAAACATATTTTGCAAAATAATCTGAAAATGACTACCGCAGTGACTGCTGGAGAATCTTGCATCTTCTGCGATATCGTAAACAGGTTAGAACGCACAGAAATACTGTATGAAGACGACGATGTTGCTGTTTTTCGCGATATCAAACCAGCCAGTCGATTCCATATCTTAGCAGTGCCTAAAAAACATATTGAAGATGTTAAGGCGTTGACATCGGAGGAAAAAGAACTAGGTGAGCTTTAATTCCTGTACCAACTGTAGTTTAACTTTGGAAAGTGGCCAAGTAATAGTGTTTTACTGTACCTACCTACAATCCATTGATAACAATTGATAAGATTGTAGTGATAAATTGACGACCTCTGTGGCGCAGCGGTGAAAGTCCGCTTGGTACGCAGAAGGTTGCGGGTTCGACCCCGCGGCGGGCTAAATGTTTGTATGATCTGCAAATATTTATCTCGGGTCTGGGTGTTTCTATGTATAATTATTATTATTATTTATAATAATAATTACCATTTATTTATTTATTTACTTTAATTAACACGGTATATACACACAATTACATTAATTAAAGAAGAAATTACATAAAAATAATAATAATTAAAAATATTACATGGTCAGAATGAATTACGAGTCAAAATAGTATTAAGTAAATAAAACATACACAATTTACAATAATAATTAGCATTAAGAAAGACGCTCACAAAAATACAAACATTCGGTTAATATTTTTGACCAGCTATCACTGAACAGGTCGCAGTCAGGGTTGGAGTCGAGAAGAGCATTGAGTGCAGTGAGAGCGCGCGGGACGGGGGAATTGGCTCGAGCCACCGTGCGGCAGAACGGCACTGCAAACAACTTGTGCTTCCGACTCCGGCAATAATTGTTAGGAACGTATAGTCGACACAGCACATCACTCAGATCCAATGCGTCAATTTTGTTGTGGATGATTTTGCAGACTGTAGTCAACTGGTCATAGGTGCGGCGCACCTCAAGTGAATTATACCCTAGGCACCCCAAGAGAAACTTTGTGGAATAAAGGAAAAGATTACATATATTCTAATAAACATTTATTCTATTCTATTATTCTATTCTATTCTATTCTATTACTATCTTTTCCTATATCCCACAAAGTTTCTCTGCGACGTTTCCCGTAGCGACGCTTATACAGATACCGCAGAAAAGCTTTTTGAACTTTTTCAAGCATGAGCGTGTAGGTTACCTCATGCGGGTTCATCCATCTCTGTATCAACTCCTTTCTTTTCCATATCCTCTTTCACACAGTCCATCCATCTTTTCTTAGGTCTACCTCTACTCACATATCCATTCACATTCATTTCCATCACCCTTTTAGTTACATGACTCTCATCCCTCCGCATTACATGCCCATACCACGCTAACCTATTGCTCCTCAACTTATCAGTTACTGGCGCTACTTTCAGACTTCCAGCATTATTTATTTATTTTTATTTACTTCCAGTTAGCAAGATGTTGACAGTAGCCAAGGACATGGTCTGCAAGAACAACTTGTCAACTGAGGATGCTCGGTTCGGTTACCACTGGCCACCATTTAGAAGCGTCAAGCATCTACATTTACATGCGATAGCACCCGAGTCTGAAATGGGATTGATTAGCAAAATGGTATTCATGAAGAACTCCTACTGGTTTGTCTCGGTATGTATATATGTATAACTAGCTGGCCGCCGCGGTGTTACCTGCGATCCCTCGGGAAAACTTCACTTCCCCTGGATAAAATATAGCCTATGTTCATCAGGGATGATGCAGGATTCTAATGGTGAAAGAATTTTTCAAATTGGTCCAGTAATTTCGGAGCCTATTCAATTCAAACAAACAAACAAATCTTTCCTCTTTATAATATTAGTGTAGACTACCCCACTAACCTCCTCACTAGTGGGGTAGTTGGGAATAAAAACTCCCAACAACCCCACTGCTCATGTCATAGGGAATTCCCAACGACCCCACAAGCCTCCCCAAAGCCACCATGATCCAAACTTAACTATTTATTTATACATTTAATTGATATTAACACTCTTTTTATTTCTTTTCAGCCGGAATATGTTCAATCAATGCTGTGATAATCAATTATTTAAGTATTGGATAATCAAAGATTCCAATTATTGTTAAATAATTTACTATTCCATAGATAGATTTATTCCATAATTATTTATTTAATTAATATAAGTACCTACATACCTGTAGCAGAATGTATGTGTACCTACTGTGTATTAATATACACAGTAGGTACACACACATACGCCATGACACCGACGAGCGTTTTGGCGTGAATTTCATAATTTTCAATTTGATTTTTATGTTTGAAAACCTTTATTTTCTACTGAAATATGATATTTTTTTTACATCCTTCCTATAAATATATAAATAAATATTATAAAGGCGAAAGTTTGTAAGTATGGATGTATGGATGTATGGATGTTTGTTACTCTTTCACGCAAAAACGGCTGGACCGATTTGGTTGAAATTTGGTATGTAGATAGGTGATACCCTGGATTAACACATAGGCTACTTTTTATCCCGATATTCCCGCGGGAACGGGACTTACGCGGGTGAAACCGCGGGGCGCAGCTAGTAACAAATAAAGAGCCGTGTTGGCCGAATGGGGTTGTACCTCGACTTTCAATCCGAAGGTCGTGGGATCGAATCCCGGCCGTGCATCAATGGATTTTGCGTTTCGTAAAATTTATATGCGCTTTAACACGAGCTCTGAACGGTGAAGGAAAACATCGTGAGGAAACCAGTTAGTATTCTTATAGGCGGCGATGGGCTTGCAACCTGTCACGTATGGAATACTAACTTCTGCAAGATGTGGGCATGTATCAAATATGTATTTGTACATGCCTCTGACTACCCCCTTAGACATCTTCAAAGGATCTGGAATATAAAGATCTGAGAGAATGTCTACCGCGCCTTGGGGATACAGTCGTGACCCTGTTTACGTTTACGTTTACGTAACAAATAATTCTGAACAACTTAGCACAGATTTTGAAAAATTGTCATCATGCCTATTTAGAGGGTGGTTCGATGTACCACATTCTCCTCTATTTGCACAGGTGGTCTATGATAAATTGATTAATTTAAGTATCTATATAAAATTAAAAATATTTTATGAATCCGTATGTTTAAAAGTTACTGTAGTATAATGCATAATGTGGGTAGGATTATTTTACAAATAAATCAGTCAATACGCATCCATGGTCGTTTCACTACATGGTGACAGCGGTGTTAATTGAAACTAACGTTAATTACAATCAAAAGTACAAGTATTTTATCGATTCGAGCGCTGTTTGTTACGGAAATAGTGAAAGTGATAAAAGTACAATGGAGCATGCGCGTCCGCCGTCGGAATTATTGTTGGATGGCGGTCCGGCGAATCGCGCTGAGGCGTGGCGTAAATGGCTCAAACAGTTCAAAGTCTTTCTCAAGGCGTCGGGCGTTTATAAGGAAACGAAGGATATGCAAGCTAGTTTGCTGATTAACCTAATTGGTCCCGAAGGTTATGACATATTCTCCACTTTTAAATTTGACTCGGAAAGTGATCGTGATGACATTGAAAAACTCATTGAAAAATATAACGGCCATTTTGGAACGAAACCGAATACCACGATGGTGCGGTTCAAGTTCTTCACGAGGAATCAAGAACAGGGAGAAAGTATCGACGAGTACGTGACCGCTTTAAAACTCCTGAGCCAACAGTGCGAGTTCGAACAGCTCGAGGACGGTTTGATTCGCGATCGAATCGTATGCGGCGTACGAGAAGGTACCGTGCGCGACAGGTTACTTCGTAGCGAACAACTAACACTCGAAAAGGCCATCGTTATATGCCAATCTAACGAAATTTCTCACGAGGAAAGTCGTAAGATAGAAGGTGTCAAATCAGAGTCAAAGGGTGCGTCGGTGGATGCCGTGTGGAATACTCGGGGAGCATGGCGAGGTACGCGAGGCGGCGGCGGTTGGGTGCAGCGGCGCGGGCGCGGCCGCGAGCCCAGCGCGCCGGCCCAGCACGGCGGCGGCGGCGACGGCGCGGGGCCCTCGCAGCCGGTGCGCGGTGTGGCGTGCTCGGCTTGCGGGAGCACGTACTGTGATGGTGGAGCCCGATGTCCGGCGAGAAATGCAAAGTGCCATGTGTGCGGTAATAAAGGCCATTATCGAAGAATGTGCCCAGTGAGTGTGAATAGGTCAAATAAGGTGTTTCAGGTGCAAGAAGACAAGGAGGACGATCTGTACTATATTTCTACAGTAGGTGTGCCTAGTGACCCGCGATCCGAGGACAAATGGTATGAGACTTTAATTCTATTAAATAGTAAGACAAAACATACGTTCAAGTTGGATACCGGTGCCGATCTGAATGTTATTTCTAAGAACCAATTCTTACAATTAGGTTTTACGATGAACGATTTGAGCCCGGTGAAACCAAAAGCTGTGTCATACTGCGGAAGTTTTTTGCCTATTGTTGGATCGTGTAATATGAAGTGGATGTATAAAAATAGTGTATACTGTATAAATTTTGTTGTGTCAGATCACTATTGCGAAAGTATTTTAGGTAAACATGCTATTGAGGAAATTAATTTGGTGCAACGGGTATATACTTTGGATATGGATATGTATAGTGACTTATTCGAAGGTCTCGGACGGCTACCGGGACATTATACGATACCGATAGATAAAAATGCATCTCCTTGCATCTGTCCTGTTAGGAAAATACCTATTAGTTTGAGAGCTAAGTTGCAAACGGAGCTTGAGCGCATGGAAGGTATGGGTGTGATAAGAAAGGTGACTCACCCTACTCCCTGGGTGAATGCGATTGTAGTAGCGGCAAAAAAGGATGGTAATATTCGCGTTTGTTTGGATCCTCGTCCTCTCAATAAAGTTATACGTCGTCAGCATTTTCCTCTGCCTACCTTAATGGAAATATCTACACAATTGAAAGGAGCTACGTGTTTCAGTAAGTTAGATGCCAGATCTGGCTTCTGGATGGTTTCGTTGGATGATGAGAGTTCAGATCTGTGCACATTTGGAACTCCATTCGGCAGGTTCCAATATTTACGATTACCATACGGCATTAATTCAGCTTCTGAAGTGTTCCACTGTAAAGTTAAACAGTTGCTTGAGGGATTAGAAGGCGTAGATTCATTTGTCGACGATATTATCGTGTGGGGATCGAATGAGAGTGAACATGATGAACGCTTGAAACGGCTAATGGATCGTGCTAGGGAGGTTGGTATAAAATTCAATCAGGAGAAGTGCGAGTTTAATGTCTCTGAGGTAACATATTTGGGACACAAGTTTAGTGTAAAAGGTATGGAGATAGATGAAAGTAAGTTAAAAGCTATTAAGGAAATGCCATCTCCACAGAATAGACAGGAGCTGGAAAGATTTATGGGAATGGTCAACTTTCTATGTAAATTCATTCCGAATTATTCCGAAAAAGCAACTCCACTGAGGAATTTGTTAAAGAAAAATAATGAGTGGCAGTGGGGAGCGTGTGAAGATGAAGTAGTGAAAACGTTAAAGAGTGACTTGTGTACCGCGCCGGTTCTGGCGCTGTTCGCGGCGGCCGAGCCGGCCGTCGTGTCGGTGGACGCCAGCTCGCACGCGCTCGGGGCCGTTTTGCTGCAGAATGGCCGACCGATCGAATTTGCCTCTCTTACTTTGACTGAAACTCAACAGCGCTATGCTCAAATCGAGAAGGAGATGTTAGCTATTGTCTTTGCGTTGGAAAGGTTCCATCAGTACGTATACGGCAAAAGTGACGTAGTAGTAGAAACAGATCACAAACCTCTAGAGGCGTTATTTAAAAAACCGCTGAATGATGTTCCTGCTAGATTACAGCGTATGATGCTCCGCGTTCAAAGATACGACTTTACCGCTATGTACAAACCCGGTAAATACATGTTCGTGGCGGACACTCTGTCGCGCGCTCCGACTCAGGAATTGATGAATGAGAAAGTATCTGATGAGGTGCAGAGCCAATCCTGCTTTTTAATAAATAATTTATCATTCAGCGATGAGAAGATTAACCTGGTTAGAGAACACACAAAACTAGATGCTGTATGTCAGTTGTTAATTCGTATTATAAAGGAAGGTTGGCCGTTAAACAAGCATGACACTGATGAAAGAATAAGATCACTGTGGGAGCACAGGAATGTCATGGGGTATTGTGAAGGGATTTTATTTAAAAATGATTTAGTATTTATTCCGACCACAATTCGTGAGGACATGATTGCAAGAGTACATGAAGGGCATTTAGGGATAGACAGGTGCAAAAGGCGTGCACGTGAAGTAATGTTCTGGCCGGGTATGTCGCACGACATCGAACGTGCGGTACGCCGGTGCCGCGTGTGCGCAGAGCACGCTGCGATGCCGCAGCGAGAGCCACTGATGGCTCATAGCATACCCAGTTTGCCATGGATAAAATTAGGCTCTGATATATTTGAATATAAAAAAATGTACTTTGTGATAATAGTAGATTATTTTTCTAACTATGTTGAAGTATGTCCCATAACTAGTATAACGTCTAAAAGTGTAATTAAGGCAATGAAAGATCAGTTTGCGCGCCACGGCATACCACATGAACTGATAACAGACAATGGTCCGGCATACGCGTCAAAAGAATTCCAAGACTTTGCAAAAATATGGAGTTTTAGTCATATTACGTCATCTCCTAACTTTGCTCAATCTAACGGTCGTTCTGAGCGCGCAGTGCGCACAGTAAAAACCTTACTAAAAAAATCATTAGAGGATGGTTCGGATTTTTATCTGAGTTTGTTAAATTACAGAAGTGCCCCAAGGGACGGTATTGCTAGTCCGGCGGAACTTCTTATGAGTAGAAAACTAAACACCCGCCTACCGATTCATGTAAACAAGCTTAACCCGGCTAGAAATAATGAAGTAGACTACGAAAACATAATAAATAAGCAAGCTTATTCGAAGAGCTGTTATGACGCTCACTCACGCGAGCTACCCGCCCTATGTCCGGGCGATAATGTTATTGTCATGGATGGCAGTAGAAGGCGAGAGGTGCAGGTCGCGGCTCGCGCTGCTCAGCCGCGCTCATACTTCGTTAAGGATAAATTAGGCAGAGTGTTCCGCCGCAATCGCAGACATCTATTAAAATTAAGTTCGCCTACAATGAATGAAAGGGAAGTGAATAATGATAATGATGAAAATAGTGAGAGTGATGTTAGTGTGTACGATGATACCGTCGAGGAACCAAGTAAGGCAATAATTAGTCCAACCGAAGACACAGCTGATTATATTGAGCCAGAACCTACTGTGTCTGACAGAACCAAACGATTAGCCTTACGTGAAGCCAGGAAAAAATAAATGATTAAATTAAACCTATCTAATTAATGTCCAAATCTACAGGTACTTACTCGTTGTGCTATCTAATATACTTAGGTAACTTTTCTAAAAACTTTACTTACTTATAACTTACATGTAACTTACCTAATACTTACCTAATCTTGATCTTCTTGTGTTATTAATAAGTAGACTCAAAGATGAAATAAACAGGTACCTAAATTAATAAATGTAAATGGGAAAATTTATCAGTTAATAATTATAAAATAGTATCAAGTTAATAATCATAAATTAATTTTGTTGATGTTTAGTAAAAATAATGTTGTTCAAATTAATATTCATTATCTATTTCTGTTCAATTTAGTAGCCTAAATTATTCATGAAATAGGTACCTACCTACCTATTAGACCTATATGTCTTTTATGCATGCCTGATGAATGTATAGCATACAGACCTAGATTAGATAACTACCTTACCTATGTTACTGTGTACTTACTATTAGTGATTTTGCATGCTAAACAAGCACTATTCTATGTACTTCATTTTGTTATTTATAGGGGGAAGATGTAGTATAATGCATAATGTGGGTAGGATTATTTTACAAATAAATCAGTCAATACGCATCCATGGTCGTTTCACTACAGTTACTTTATAGAGATACCTAATTGTTTTTTACTATAAAATAAGAAGGTAAGTATGGTATTTCCTTTGAGCACAATACGCGATTTCTTCCAGACAACCTTAGGATGAACTGGATTAAAGGAAGGCAAAAAGGCGGTGTAAATAAAATATATTTATAAAAACAAATAAATAAATAAATATGTATTACCTACTATGTACGAATAACTATTATATATAAATACATTATTCCTAATAAGTATTTAAACTAGGAACCCACACAATAAAACTAGTAAATAAATAAATAATGCTGGACTTTTCACACAGCATCATCTAGCCCCAAAGTAAGCAGAGCTTATGTTATGGGTACTAAGATGACTGATATACTACTTATATATATATTTTTTTTGTAAATACATACATATTATACATAGAAACACCCAGACCCGAGACAAATATTTGTAGATCATACAAACATTAGTCCCGCCGCGGGCATCGAACCCGCAATTTGCGTCGCAGGCGGGCCTTCGCCCACTGCGCTACAGAGGTAGTAGTGACATGATGTATAAAAATGTTCGAGCAATTGCTTTTTGAAAATAGGAAGGGACTTATCTTTCCTGATTATAGTAACTGGCAGACTGTTCCATAGGGTAGGTTTAGGGTAAACTAGAAGAGAATGGAATATTACTTTATTGTAGGTACCAACACCAAAAAGAAAGAAACACAATAGTAACAAAAACAGTTCTTAATTAGATAGATAGATAATTCTTTATTGCATACACAAACACACAGCGAAGAAGATATATAAGAAAAATATACACTTAACTTTAGGTGGACAACTGGCGGCCTTATCGCTGAAAGCGATCTCTTCCAGGCAACCATTTACGTGAGAAAAGCATTATAGGCATAAATGGAAGGCGGTTTGCATAATATAACTTTAGGTTTAGATTAGGTATTAACATCGTATGAACTAAGTTTGATAATAAATAATAAGTAATAATAATATTAAACAATACACAAATAATTTACTAAACTAACTAAAACAAGTAGATACTTATATTATTAAATAACAATGCTAATTATATAAACGGGATAGATAATATTGATAGAATTTACTTTTAATTAATGTGCAACAATGGGCGACCTTATCCCTGAAAGCCTAGCTAGCTAGCTAGCTGAAGGTACTAGACTAGAATCTAGCTAGATCATCATTCAACGATCTTTGAATATAGTCCACGCCACCAAGTCCGTTTGGAGTGGCGCTAGTATCTACGCGTCAAGATGAATTGAAATAGCTTTTATTAGTTCTACAAAATTCCGCAAGACTTGATTAGTGGCGCGGACTAACCTCTCAGGACCATAGGCGGATCTAGGGGGGAGGGGGGGGGCACGGGGACACGCTTAGCCCCTGTTCGCACGACGACGTAATTTTATCGCGCAGTGCTCTATTCACAACTCTCAACTCTATACCCAACGCTCAACGCTGAGAATAGAGCACTGCGCGAAAAGGAGTGCAAAAAGTGGCTCCAGCGGCGGTCACCCATCTTCTTTATGACCACGCCCAGCATTGCTTAACTTTTTTCCCCATACAAACTTGCAACCCTTATTTTCTCGCCCCTCTAGATTATTTCAGCTTAATCTGTTCAGCGGATAAGGCGTGAAAAGGTAACAAACAGACAGACAAAGTTACTTTCACATTTATAATACCTATTAGTATCGATTGTGTAAGTGCGCCTGCGCATCGAAACATCTAACTTCACGAATGCCTAGATCCGTTGAAAGAGCTACTACTACGTACATTAGGTATTGAGGTACGTAGGTATTGAGCAGTGTTTAAAAGGTGACGCGTATAAGTATTTGTAGGTAGGTACTGCGAATGGCAATTAAATAACTTACCTTCAATAAACCACCTGATCAAACAATAAAATTTTCCTAAATACGAATTAGGTACCTTCATCATCATTGTAAGGGATTTGGGTGCAGGGTTCAGCGAAAGGAAACAACCACTCGGTTTGAGGTAATGTATGCAATGCAACTAACTTTATTCAAAAATAATAGCGGTGCATCCCTCCCGCTCCCGCGCCCCGCGCCGTACTTTATCGAGTGTTAGCCAATAGTATGCAGCGATACTGAGCGAAAGGGATACATTGCCTTATAAGGTAATAAACAGCAAAAAATGAATCTCTAGGAGCTCGCTACCATATTTGGTAATAGCAGTGCTAGCTCCGTAACAAACATCATCATCCATCTTGCGTCCACTGCTGAATATCCCTCATCGATTTCCACAGCGATCGATCTTGTGCAGCCTGCGCCCAACGGCTCCCGGAAAACGTGTTTTGTTAGAATGTTTTGTTAGTTTTTTTGTTATTTATTTCAGTTATTCAGATAACTACTATATAAAAATAAGTCGGGTTTTCCTTCCTGACGCTATAACTCCAGAACGCACGAACCGATTTCCACGGTTTTGCATTCGTTGGAAAGGTCTCGGGCTCCGTGAGGTTTATAGCAAAGAAAATTCAGGAAAAATCTGGTGGCATCTGGTGGCGAAACGGAGTTCGCTGGGTTTGCTAGTTTATTTACTATAAATTATCATTACAGACAGTTTTTTAGCTTATTGCGATAATCTAGGTGAGATCTATTACTTAAAATTAACTAAAACGTACTTATTATTTTCTTTATTATTTCTAAAAATAAAATAATTGAACACACAAGAACAAAAATAAAAATAAAACAAAAGTAAACAACATCTTGTTTGGGTAACTAATAGTAAAACGGGTAAAACTAAATAAGAAACTTAAACATTTAAATATTGTTGCAGGAGACACGGCTTAAGACCAATTTTATTTTATTTTCTTGATTTCAGGCATATTTTGGCAGTGGTCCTGAAGAACACTGCCAAAATAGGTTCAATGCAAAAAAATAATTCAAGAGTAGTGGTTCAACCTTGTTTACCCCTAGTAGGTTAGGTAGGTAAGGTAACTAAGAAATGAATACAGGGTGTAAAAAGACAACTACTGATAACTGAGTGGTTGCAATCAGACCATGATTCTAATCATATTAAGCGAAAAAAACGCAACAATAAATTTACTTAGCTTAGTCATTTTTTGTTATTTTCGGTTATTTATACTAGTACAACATAAGATTATACCTACCTAATTATTTCATTTATAAAAGAAAAAAACAGTTAAAACTCAAAATTCAGCAATCTATAAAACAACGCGCCCAGAACATACGCAAACAGTAATCTTCAAACGCTGTTTTCTCCGGTTATAATGATTTTTTCGGAAAACCCTTTTGGATTTGGTTGTGTGTTGGGATGCTGTACCTACCCTTTCGGCTTCGGTAGACGTCTTTTTACATCCTGTATAACGTGGGTTATTTCTATTACGTCGTAAAGATTGTTTGATCAGGTGATTTAGGACTACTTAAGACAGGTTTAGCAGTCGCTTTCCGCATTCAACCGAAAGCAACACCATGAAGTTTTCAGCGACCCTCATAGCTGCCTTTGTAAGTACCTTATACCTTTCTACCTATTCAGCCCTGTTGCACTCAACAAAAGCCTTTTATCTCACTGGTTCGAAAGGTTTAGGCTCTTTTATTTTAAACTAACTTAATTATGGAATTGGGTTCAACAAATAAATAAAAAAATATTTATGTAATGTTTTTTTTTGTTTTGTTATGAAACTCTCGAGTAAATCGATAGATTGATTGTTGCTTCTTGTATAACTTAGTCCATTCGAGCGTGTGTCGTGATGTAGCTGTGCTGCGATTGGTCAAGCTTGTGTTCTCCTTGAAAATATTATGCAAAATGTCCTAAAAATCAATAAAAGATAAATTTTGAAGTGTAAACTTAAATCGGCTTAGGAATTAAATTGATACGGTCAAATGTCTATTTACAACCTAAAAATGAGGCCCTGTCAGTTAAGAGACACGACAAGAGAAAGATTCGTAGTAAATTCTTTATGTCAAAATTGCCCTACCTATGTAGGTAGGAACAAAATCAGTTTTCTACATTACAAGTAGAAGTTCAGTATTTATTTAATTACTAGATAAAAAATACACATATTTATAATAAATACCTTAGAAAACATATAAAATATAAATATACAGGGTGTAAAAAGACGTCTACGGAAGCTGAAATCCAAAAGGATTTTCCGAAATATTCATTATATCCGGAGAAAACAGCGTTTGAAGAGTACTGTTTGCGTATGTTTTGGGCGCGTTTTTTTACGTGGATTGCTGGATTTTGAGGTCTAACTGTTTCTATCTTTTATAAATGAAATTATTAGGTAGGTATGGTGTTAGTATGTTGTAATAGTAGTAAATAACCGAAAATAACAAATTACAAAGCTAAGTAAAAATTTGTTTTGTGTTTTTTTTTCGCTAAATATCTTTAGAATCATGGTCTGATCACAACCCCTCAGTTTTCGGTAGTTGTCTTATTACACCCTGTATATTATATTGAGTGTTATTATTTTTAATTTCAGTTGGCAGTACAAATATACGCGTCACCTTTGCCTGGGGGTAAGTCTCAGTATTATACCGTACCTAAAGCCGGGTATCCATTATTATGTTCGCGCACCTCTTGCGCTCTTTTGCAACAACTGCTCCAATAAAAAAAAGTGGGTTGGATACGTTCGCGCTCCTGGAGCGTGCAACGGTGCGCGCTCCGCGCTCAGCGCTCCAATCGTTGGCGGTTTTTGGGCGAACACAAAGGGCAGTCTGTTCGTGGACGCGAGCAAAATACCACTTATGGAGACATGGGCGGATCCAGGATTTTTTTCTGGGGGGGGCACAAGAAACAAAAACTGACAAACATTTCACAATTTATGAATTTTTCGTAGTTAGTAGGTACACAAAAATATCGTCTGGGGGGGGCACGTGCTCCCGTAAGCAGCGTGCGTTTTTACCGGACAGAGGCTCGAAAGACTCTTGTGATTTTTATCTATCTTTTTATACACTCTATTCTATTGTTTTTACTGTTCCTGTGTTTTACAACTAATATACGTGTTTTAACTTCCACCTGTGCGTCGAACTCATTGAAAAGGAACCCCAGTAGGAGCTAGCTAGCCGGGCTGGCGCTAAACTTCTAATTTCTTTTACATGATTGCTACTTCATTTCACAGGCCCTTTCAGCGCTCTTGGCTTAAAAGGCTCCGGCGGACTCTCTGAGGACCTTCCCGGCGTTGGTAGACGTGGCGGTTCCTCTAGCGGACTCACTGACAACCTTCCCAGCGTTGATGGAGCTGGCGGTTCCTCTAGCGGACCCTCTGGCGACCTTTCCGGCGTTGATGGACTTGGCAGTTCCTCTAGCGGACCCTCTCGCGGCGTTCCCGTCATTGGTGGACTTGAACGTCCCACTGGCAGACTCTCTGGCGGCTTTCCCGTTTTCTGAATTCTGGTGTAAATTAAATAAATAAAATAAAATGAAAATAGCCTTTATTCTACTAAGATAACTTACAAAATAGGTTCATAGGTTACACGACACGAATACTTTTAAAATTTGATAATAAAAATTGCACGCCTTAACGACGAGGCAGAATGTAAAGGATCCATCTACTTTATTATTTAGACATATTTGATGTATATCTGATGATTTATTATTAGTTTTTGGGGTTCATGTTATGAAACGCCTACCTATATTTAAGACATTGTAACTAACATGAAGCAATAAACGAAATTGAATTGAATTGAATTGAATTAGCAACACATACCTGTGTATTAGATGATAAATATTTTTGGAAATTTTAGCACTTTCTTTTAGTTCTATTTCATCCTTAGGGCTTACTTTGTAAGCGGGACAGCGAGTGTGATTTGTTCGGCGTGTGAGGAGTACAGAGCTATGGATGCGCAGCGTTATTTACGGAGCTAAAACACTTTTTAGCTAATTAAAAGTACAAAAACAAAAAAAAAACAAAATTCGGAACAACGGGACCACGTAGTGTACTAAGCTGAGTTTAGATACAAAGTTTTACTAGTCTAGCTAAAGTATTTATTGAGTACTTTTGTTTTTAAGTAAAATTCAGACGGAAGTTTGTGATTATTTTCTATCGAGAAAATAATTTAGTAATCGTGTTTTCACTACAATGGAGCAACAGTTTATCAACTATAATATATATTTTTTTCAATAATATTGGTTCAATACTTTTATACCTTAGATATGATCCAGGGTCGAAGCAGTTTTGAGGTAGTACCTACGCGCCCTTAAGAAATATACCTACATACTCCTCCGTTTTCAAAGTTTGATCTGGTAAAGTATATTGCCAGTTTGTGTCCTTATAATTGGAGTAAGTCTATTATTGTAGACGTTACCCACGTCTCTGAAATACATAATACCTGGATATTCTTATCATTAGTAGCTGCTTCTAATAGGTGTCTTTTGTTGCATAGACTTCGCATGTTTTGAAAAAGAATGTTGATTTTGTTATACGAGTAGTACCTACAGCTATAGTACGCCATTTATTATTTAGGGTAGGTGGGTACTTAGTTAGTATTTTTTTTGTTTTACTTATAATACCTTTCGTGTATAAATTAAGAACAAAAATACAAAATGTAGTCTTTCGCTTTATAATATTAATAAGTAGTATAACACTAAATTATCCATGCAAGTCCGTTTGCACGAACTTACCAATCCCATCCCCATCAAGAGAGGAGTGCGCCAAGGAGATACTTTATCACCTAAACTGTTTACAGCAGTCTTAGAGGACATAATAAAGCTCTTAGATTGGGAGAAAAAGGGCATAAACATCAATGGTGTTTTCTTATCGCACCTCCGATTTGCAGACGACCTAATCCTGTTCAGCGAAAATATGCAAGATCTTCAAGCTATGCTCGAACAACTTTACCGTGCCTCCCTTAATGTTGGCTTGAAGATGAACATGTCAAAGACAAAGGTAATGTCCAGCGATTCGAGTGCCACATTACCAGTCATAAGTATTGGTGGTGTGACACTGGAGTCGGTGGACCACTATATCTACCTTGGGCATTGTTTAACTTTCGGCAGAGAGCACAGGTCGAAGGAGATAGCTAGGCGCATACAGTTAGGTTGGGCTGCATTCAGCAAGATGGATGACATATTCAAGACCCGAAAAATACCGCAATGCCTGAAGACCAAACTTTTTAATCAGTGCGTCCTGCCCACCATGACCTACGGTGCTGAGACGTGGACGCTCACTCAGGAGACTGTGCACAAAATGAGAGTAGCACAAAGGGCCATGGAGCGGTCCATGCTTGGCATCTCATTAATAGACCGAGTACGTAATACGGAAATCCGGCGTAGAACGAAGGTGGTAGATATTGGTGACCGTATTACTAAACTTAAATGGAGTTGGGCAGGACACTTAGCAAGGTTTGGTGATGGTAGGTGGAGTAAGGTCCTGACGGAATGGTGGCCAAGAGGGCATACGAGAAATTTAGGCAGACCAGCAGCCAGATGGATGGACGACATTGTGACCATGAAAGGGAAAAACTGGATGAAAGAGGCACAGGACCGAGTGAAGTGGCGTTTGAGCGGGGAGGCTTATGCCCAGCAGTGGGTGTCAACAAGCTGCAGATGATGATGATGATGATGATAACACTAAATAGAAGTATATGTAGATAAAAATAAAATAAATAATACTGGACATTTCACACAGCATCATCTAGCCCCAAACTAAGCAAAGCTTGTACTATGGGAACCAGATAACTGATATACTACTTAAATACTTTTTGTTTGTAAATACCTACATAGAAACACCCAGACCCGAGATAAATATTTGCAGATCATACAAACATTTATCCCGCGGCGGGGATCGAACCCGCAACCTTCTGCGTCACAAGCGGGCTTTCACCCACTGCGCCACAGAGGTCGTCAAGATAACTCATCAGTTCTATATAATATGTGTATCTCTAAAAATCACACAGAAAACAACACACACAAATACACAGATTGTAGTCTCACGGGGTCCAGCGACTATGAGGGCTTCGGCAGAATACCAGCGCCTTACCACTTCTCAGTGGACGGCAGAATGCTGAGTTGACGCCTTTTTGCTGCTGTGACACACAATCACAATTCTCCAACTTTTACATTTTTATTATGTTCCTTCTTAATATCCTAGTGATTGTATTGTGTGCCCAGGTGGTGAATAAATGTCTGTCTATGTCTATCTCTTTATAGTCGGCACGACTGATCGCATGTTAGGTATGAATCCAAAACAAAAAAATTCATTGAAACAAAAATATAAGTATATTTATTGATTAGTACCGATGGAGTGACCGGACGGCTGATCTGCAGGATGTACAAGCCGACAATTGGCAGGAGACTGCGTTAGACAGGAACAAGTGGCGAGTTCCAGGGATCAGGCGCTGTTTTTCAGTGTCGCCTTAGAGGGAGGGGAGAGGGGAAGGGTGACATGTAGCAAAAATGCACCACAGGTTTCGTTACAAGTAAACGATAAACGTCGATATCTACCTACCTTTCAAAGTGATCCCAGCGGTCCTACTGAATAAATGCTTTTTGACTTTGACTTTGACCTACATAATGAGCAGTGTTTAAAAGGTGACGCGTTTAAGTATTTGCCAACTGAAACCTGATCAAATAGTAAAATTTTCGGCATAGGTAAATACACATCATCATCATCTAGCGTCCACTGCTGATTATAGGCCTCCCCCATAGATTTCCAGAGCGATCGATCTTGTGCAGCCTGCACCCAACGGCTCCCAACCTTTCCATCTAGTGGGGCCGTCCTCGACTGCGATATCCGGTGCATGGCCTCATGATACCTATACCTACTTGAAATTACCCACGTTATATTCATTTCATAGTTACTAGGGGTAAACAAGGTTACCCCGGGAGGGCGGCGGCGCCGCCGTAAGCACCGCGAGGGTGCCGGGCGTGGCTGTGGGTGCCATTCCCGGGACAGTGCTTAGACAAAATGCGAGCGGGGCATCGGTGTGTTCCGTAGGAGGTCCCGGAGCCCCTTGACATGCATGGAGGCGGGCCACGCGTCAGTTTCTAGTCGGTGAGAGTCCGTTGAACCCGCTGTGGATGGATGGATTTTCTGACGTTTAAAAAAAAGGGTAAACAAGGTTGACCCCATAGGACACAATAGGTTGAACTACTCTTACAAAACTTATAATGTAATTAACTAAGTAGTACCTACCTACTTTCCTACCTATTTTGGCAAAGTGTTCCTGAAGCCTGACGAGAAATAGCTTCGACTAAAGCCGGGTCTCCTGCGACACGGTTTTTGTGTTTTCTAACATCGAACATGGGCGTGGCCTAACTTGTTTGTATGTTTTTTTTTTATAGAATGAAATTTTACAAAATATAAGTAAACTTATCTAAGTTTACTTATATTTGTGGTACTAAGGTTTGAAGGGATTGCTATAAAATTGAGCATGTTATAAAAAAATAAATATCATCATTTCCCTGCCCTTATCCCACTTTCATGTGGGGTCGGCACAACAGGTTTTCCTCTTCCACTCCGCTCTATCCGTCATCTCAACACTCACTCCTTTCTTACCCTTATAAAAATAAATTAAAATAATGTTAGGTAGTTTACCTATTGTTTTTCTAAATAAGTAAAATGGCGCGGCGGAAGGAAAGCGTGTTTTGTTATTTTTGGTCTCAGGAGACACAGCTGACCTTAGATGATCGAACGCGGCCGCTCCGCTAGCTGACCAACTTGATTTTGTTTTCTTGACTTCAGGCTTCAGGAACACTTTGCCAAAATAGGTTTAATGCAAAAAAATATATACCTACCTATAAAATGGTTCAACCTTGTTTACCCCTTGTCTGGTAGGTAACTAAGAAATGAATATTAGCGTGGGTAATTTGTATCTACGCCGAAAATACTGTTTGATCAGATGATTCGACTACTATAAAAGCTAGGTTTAACAGTGGCTTTCCGCATAAAACCGAAAGCAACACCATGAAGTCCGCCATCCGCTCCGCCATTCTCATAGCTGCCTTTGTAAGTACCTACAATACCTTTCTTTCTACCTATTCAATAAGGCTCAATGCACATTGAATTGGCAAGCGACGCGTCAATTAGTTTTATAGCAAGCCATTATAAACCTTATGAACAATGTTATAAGATATAGAATCGCTTGTAGAATGAACCGCAAGAAAGTGCTCGAGCCAGCGCGGACCGCTAGATGGCTTCGCCAGACCTTTTTCATTCTACAAGCGTTTCTATATCTTGTACCTGTTCATAAGATCTATAATGGCTTGCTATAAAACTAATTGTCGCGTCGCTTGCCAATTCAATGTGCATTGAGCCTAAAAGCCTTTCAACACACTAGTTCGAAAGATATAGAGACACGACAAGAGAAAGTTTTTTTTTGTCAAAATTGCCCTACCTACCTACATTACAAAAAAATAAACAGTTTTTTACATTACAAGATACAGTCCAAAAACTGCCAGGAAATAAGTAGGTAGGTCCTATCTAATATGAGTTTTTATGGCTGTTGTGCTAAGACGTTGATAGTATGTACCTACCTACCTACCAGAGAAATGAATCACTGTTATGTAGGTAGGTAGGTACCTACTTAAATACGTTTGTAATAGGTAGTAGGTATCTACGGAGGCAATGATCTTTTGGAGGTGTTTTGTGTTTCAATTTATTCATAAAAACTACTTATTATTATTATTATTATTATTATGAGCCGCTACTGTCCCACTGCTGGGCAAAGGCCTCCCCACATTCTCTCCAGACTAAAACTACTAAAAACTACTTATCTAAATAATTTTACATCGAACCCCGCACTAGGCTAGGCCTGTATCGCGGCAGTACGAGTGTATTTATTTAATTATTTAATACACATATTTATAATAAATACTTACCTTAGAAAACATATAAAATATAAATATTGTATCACATTTAATTTTATTATTTTTAATTTCAGTTGGCACTACAAATATACGCTTCACCTTTGCCTCAGAGTAAGTCTATATACCTACATAAACTGCTCAGTATATATTTTTTAATAATGCTGGACATTTCACACAGCATCATCTAGCCCCAAACTAAGCAAAGCTTGTACTATGGGAACCAGATAACTGATATACTACAAATACTTTTTGTTTGTAAATACATACTATACATAGAAACACCCAGACCCGAGATAAATATTTGCAGATCATACAAACATTTATCCCGCGGCGGGGATCGAACCCTTCTGCGTCCCAAGCGGGCATTCACCCACTCCACCACAGAGGTCGTCAATCTATTAGGTATCCATTTTGATCGCGCGCCTCTTGCGCTCCGTGCTCGTGCAACGTTGCAACTGCTCCAATATAGTGGATACGTTCACGCTCTTCAACGTGCAACAGTGCGCGCTCCAATCGTTGGCGGTTTTTGAGCGAACACAAAGGGCAGCTCAGTCTCTTCGTGCCGTTCGTGGACGCGAGCAAAATACCACAATGCTAGACTCCTGCAGCAGTAGACTGTTAGCGCTTGCTGCCGCGCTCGTGCATTTTGTAGATATTTAAACATAGTAATTATAAAAATAACTTTATCAAGCCAAACTCTGCGAATTTGTTTAGAAATAATTCTATTCTTTAGTTTAGTACAAAAAACAAATGTAAAATATCAGTCGTTCAGTCACAATATTGAAAAAACGTAAAAAAAAGGGGTAACTTTGGGGCTATTTTTAAGCAAGTTAAGTTTATTAAATCTTGTAACTGACTGCGATTTTGACTAGATTATATCCTTAAGTAGCATATATATTTTTACCGACTTTTAAACTTGTATATTCCATGTCTTAGATGATTTTAAAAATCACAAAAGCGCGGCCTCTTCTGGAGATGCGCGTATCTTCTCCACCAGAGCGGTTGCAGATGCGCGGAGCACAGCTGGTGCGCGAACTTAATGGATACCCGGCGTCAGAGTTCTTTTAACGGATCTAGGAGTCATTTGTTGCATCGTTTCGATGCGCAGTAAAACCTAACAAGCAGTAGTAACTTAACTGGAGAAAAACCGTGGCTGACGGTGTCGTCTCTCATGATAAAGCTTGGCTCAATCACTTGGCACAAAAGCGGTCTATTCGCCATCAACGAGCCGCAAACCCTGCAACATCCCCAGGGTCTTTTGTTTGCACCAAGTGCGGTCGTGGCTGCCACTCCCGGATAGGCTTATTTATGAAATGAAAAGTCTTATCAAAACTTTGGATTCCGATGGGATTCGAACCCGCATCGATCAGACGATCCTCCTAAAGCCGGAGTGCCTAACCGCTCGGCCACGAAATCCTACTTGTCGGTTTCCAAATTTTCGATAAGTCTCATATTTTTCGGTTGAGCACCGATTAGCGCCATCTACACGTTCACTAGTGAACTCATGCTCATTGTCTGAAATTACATTCAGAATCAAATGACTATGAGATGCGTTCGTGGCCGAGCGGTTACGCACTCCGGCTTTAGGAGGATCGTCTGATCGATGCGGGTTCGAATCCCGTCGGAATCCAAAATTTTTATAAGACTTTTCATTTCATAATGAAATACCAAGTGTGGATCAGCACTATAAAACAATTACAGAAATTATAGGCTTATTTAGTCACGAACAAGTGTTCACTCTAGTGTAACCTGACTGACGCCGCCTAAATCATCTGTAAAGATGGATAATGAGGCCAATGATGATGACACAACTTAGTATGAAAAAGCGTCACTATGCAGACAAACCTCACGAATGCCCTGAGCCTAGATCCGCTGGACCATTGTTGGTTAGGTAGGTAGTACGTAACGTACCTAAGATAGAACCACTATGCAAGCAGACTGATAACTACTTCTAATTTCTTTTACATGATTGCTACTTCATTCCACAGGCCCTTTCAGCGCTCTTGGCTTGCCAGGCAGCTCTGGCGGCCTTCCCGGCGTTGATGGACTTGCCAGTTCCTCTAGCGGACTCCGTGACAGCCTTCCCGGTGGACGTGGCGTTTCCGTTACCGGACTCTTTACCAACCTTCCCGGCTTAGGTGAACTTGGCGGTTAATCTAGCGGACCCTCTGGCGGCCTTCCCGACGATGGTGGACTTGGACGTTCCACTGGCAGACTCTCTGGCTTCGTTCCCAGTTTCCTGAATTCTGGTTTAAATTAAATAAATAAATAAAATGAAAATAGCCTTTATTCTACTAAGATAACTAACACAATAGGTTCATAGGTTACACGACACGAATACTTTTAAAATTTGATAATAAAAATTGCACGCCTTAAGACGAGGCAGAATGTTAAGGATCCATCTACTAAATTATTTAGCAACCTTGCCATACCTATCTCTTCTTCTTAGTCGTTGCACTCTTGACAGAGTAGTCGTGGTCGTGATGTCGGGAGTTGTGTGGCTCGCTTCTCAATTCTGCGCCATTCGTCTCGGATGGTGGTCTTTCTCTTGTCATATCTGTGTAAGATGATAAATATTTTTGGAAATAAAACTATTGTACCTACATTCCTGCGAATAAATGATTATGATGAAAATCTTAATTTTTACTACATATAAATACTTATTCATCTTATTAACTTATTACGTGGGCGATCAGCGGCGCGTTGGTTGCGGTGCAGAAACAACAAACAGTTGATTTACTAATTGAGGTGTCGCGGCGCGGCGCGCGTATTGACACTTCAATAGTAAATCGACTGTTTGTTGTTTCCGCACCGCGCCGCTTCGCGATCGCCCACCACGCAGGATGTAGTCGCCTTCTGAGGCGAAGGCCCCCCCAATTCGCTCCATAGACACCGTTCTAACCTATCATTCAGGTCGCTAGTTGAACCGGGCGCGGTCCGAGGGGGGTGGTCACAGGGGACATGACCCCCCAAAATCGTACACGTCCAGTAGTAAAATCTTGTCCTATTCACTGTCGAAGCCGTCTGTTGGCAATAAAGTCTAATATTAGTAGAGTGACCCCCTCCCCAAAATTTCAGTAATGACCCCCCCCCCCAAATTTCAGGCTGCGACCGCGCCTGAGTTGAACGGCGATGCTTCATGAAATGGCTAGGTATTCAATGAGGTATGAGGTTCAATTAGGTAGGTATTATGATTACTTGACCTAACATTTTATTTTATTTTTGATCAGTCACTAAAAGCATGCCATTCTCTCGGTTTGCACACCGAAATCGGTAAAACATGTTGTTTCAAAACTTACCTAAAATGTAATCATCCCATTTACACATGTTTATGCAAATAAATAATCTTTATCTTTATCTTTGTCAATTGAACGGCTCACGCTCATGGTCGTGCTTGCTTAGTCGTTCTTGATAGATCGTCGAAGTTAAGCAACGTTCGAAACGGTCTGTAAGTGGATGGGTGACCGCCAGTGGCATTTTCATCTGAGCGCTTCCGTGCTTCGGAGGGCACGTTAAATTGTCGGTCCCGGCTATTTAAGTCGTTAAGCCATGACGGAGGCCTTAAGGCGGCCTAAAAACTCCGTCACCAGAGTTGGCCACTGACTCATACGAACTTACTTTTTTTTAATTGAACGGCTGATTAAACCAGTTGTATAATGCGTTGGAATACGATGTAGGTAGGTATGTAGGTAGATTAGTAGGAGAAGAAGTCTTAAAAGATACCTACAAAAGTAAAGGGACCGACAATTTAACGTGCCCTCCGAAGCACGGAAGCACTCAGATGAGAATGCCACTGGCGGTCACCCATCCACTTACAGACCGTTTCGAACGTTGCTTAACTTCGACGATCTATCAAGAACGACTAAGCAAGCACGACCACGAGCGCTTCGGCGCTTATGGTAAAAGGATTTCATATTTTATTAATTAAAATACTTATTAAAGAGTAGGTACCTACTACTTACAGTACGCTTAACCGATCTTTGTCTCTCTGAAGTTATGTGCACACAGTTTAACGTAAAACTAAGATAAGAACCTTAGAATAGAACAATGTATGGAACACTTAGTTCCACAAACAACCACTAGATGTCGCGAGTAAAATTGACAGTTTTCTAGATCGCGCTATCGTTGTGTTTTGCTAGTTGCATGAGGATAGCGCAGAATTGTTGAATAATTACTATCTACTCTGATGCGATTTGTTTTAATTTACCGATCCCACAGTTTAATTAGACTCTTAACACACATAAAGCTTTGAGTTCAACTGCACACAAGCCCGTAGACTCTGCTACGAACAAACCAAACACACTTCTAGAAAAATTAGACATAAGGAAGTAAGTCAGACAGATCCCCTCATCATCTTGATCTTCAAACGGCTGATCAGGTCATGGTTACCTACCAAATTTCGAATCGATAGGACACATGGAAGGTAAGTCAGATGATCTGACTTACCTTCCATGTGTCCTATCGATAATATATATCGGTAAGTCAGATGATCTGACTTACCTTCCATGTGTCCTATCGATTCGAAATTTGGTAGGTAACCATGACCTGATCAGCCGTTTGAAGATCAAGATGATGAGGGGATCTGACTTACTTCCTTATGTCTAATTTTTCTAGAAGTGTGTTTGGTTTGTTCGTAGCAGAGTAGGCTTGAGTCAGATCTCCTCATTGACTGCTAAAGAGCTGATCTTCAAACGGCTGAATAGATTTCCATGGAGCATGGCTAAGAATACCTACTCGGGATAAAATTATCTCATCCATAACCTGACTTTGCCCACTGCTGGGTATAGGCCTCTCTTTCTATATGCCACTTTTTACGGTCTCGTGCTAACCTCATCCAGGTGCGGCCCGCGACGGATACCAAATCGTCTGCCCATCTCGCTGCCGGACGACCAACGTTTCTATAACCGGTTCTTGGACGC
This sequence comes from Epirrhoe alternata, assembly GCA_963565295.1. NCBI lineage: Eukaryota > Metazoa > Arthropoda > Insecta > Lepidoptera > Geometridae > Epirrhoe > Epirrhoe alternata. Next base: position 5,020,337 of record OY751403.1, read on the forward strand.
CATTCAGTTATCGCTTGACTCCACCTGTCGTCACCTCGCCTAGCCAGGTGTCCTGCCCAACTCCATTTTAGTTCCGCGATACGATTCCCTACGTCTTTGACCTTTGTTCGACTTCGGATCTCGACGTTGGGAACACGGTCTATAAGCCTGATACCGAGCATGGCACGCTCCATGGCCCTCTGTGCTACTCGCATTCGGTACACAGCCTCATGTGTGAGCGTCCACGTCTCGGCACCGTAGGTCATGGTAGGCAGTACACACTGGTTGTAAAAACACTGGTTGTAAAAAAAATATCTATGACACAAAAAACTAAATGAAAATCGGTTCATCCGCTTGGGAGCTTACTATACTACAGACAATACACAGACACGATAAACATAACACCTCTCTCTTTTTGCATCGGGCTGAAAAACTATTGCGCAGGTTTAGTAGAGTAAGTTCGTATGAGTCAGTGGCCAACTCTGGTGACGGAGTTTTTAGGCCGCCTTAAGGCATCCGTCATGGCTTAACGACTTAAATAGCCGGGACTAACAATTTAACGTGCCCTCCGAAGCACGGAAGCGCTCAGATGAAAATGCCACTGGCGGTCACCCATCCACTTGCAGACCGTTTCGACGATCTATAAAGAACGACTAAGCAAGCACGACCACGAGCGCGCTTCAGCTAAAAATTGGTTGTGCGTTCTGTACTTAAATCTTTGGTACCTCGTAAAATTATTACTTATTAAAGTAAATTTGCTAAGTGTGTTTGTTATTCTTCGTAAAATGTGTTATTCTATAGGTGTAACATTTTTGTTTGATCAGCCTGTTTTTAATTACCTACAGAAAAATTTTAATGACTTGAACAGTCATAGTTTATTGAGTATGTCGAGCATACCTATTTAATTTTCACTATGAAAAAAACGATATTAATGTTATCGGTAAGTACATATTCACCTACTAGCTGTCCGTCGCGGCGTTACCCGTGGACCCTCGGGATAACTTCACTATCCCGGGATAAAATATAGCCTATGTTCATCAGGGATAATCAAGGATTCTAATGGTGAAAGAATTTTTCAAATCGGTCCAGTAGTTTCGGTGCCAATTCAATTCAAAGAAATATTTTCTCTTTATATAAGTGTAATCTAACTAAGTAAGTACATTACATATTTATTTATTTATTTATTTTTCAACATTACTTCTATTCTTACAGGTATGACCTAATACAATAGAGTAGTCATCACAATAAATCACATGCAAAATAATTCAATACATACTTATAAATGTCAAACAACATGTATTCCATTTTGACCGCGCATTTTGATACAAGAGGGCGCCAGGGGAATGATTGCACCTGGGCGGCACCTACTTATAGGCCCCTTGGCTCAAGCAAGAGTGTTACTTGGAGCGCTGGTGGGATAAGTTAGGATGTAGGTAGGTGAGAGCTCTAGTGGTGAGTAGCGGACGCTAGGTGCGGGGGCACCTTCGTCCGCCTTGCACTGCTCACCACGACGCGGGGCCCGCCGTAAGGGCGGGGATCGCCGGAGGGGGACTGGATGTAGAGGCTCTGCCGGTTGCCCGGGCCCCCTCCATTCCAGGCGACGCCGGAAAGGCGCTGGGATGTTTAGTGGGCATACCGGGAGTCCCCGGGAGTCCCACATACCCGTCTCGCCCCCCGGCGGAGGGGATGCGTAACGCATTTTACCCAGCGACAAAAAAAAAAAAAAAAAAAGGATGTAGGTAGGTAGAGGACCTTATTATTATATCTGAAGGTCCCAGCCATGCATCAATGAATTTTCCGTTTCGTAATTTGTGCTTTAAAACGAGCTCTGAACGGTGAAGGAAAACATCGTAAGGAAACCAGTTAGTATTCTTATAGACGGCGATGGGCTTGCAACCTGTCTCGTATGGAATACTAACTGTAAAATATGGGCATGTATCGAATATGTATTTGTACATGACTCTGACTACCTTAGACATCTTAAAAGATCTGGAATACAAAAGATCTTAATGTCTACCGCGCCTTGGGGATACAGTCGTGACCCTGTTTTTTTTCTAAATCTAGGAAGGTAGTAGCACAGTAGTATGTAGCCTACCATTAGGTTGTAGGTAAAAATCTTGCCTTTTCTTTCCTTCAGGTTTTGCTGGTAAGCGTTCTTAGTGCTCCGGGTGAGTTTTCAGTTTGGTACCTCTTCACGCTCAAACCACTGAACGTACATTTGAATTGGCAAGCGACGCGTCAATTAGTTTTATAGCAAGCCATTATAAGCCTTATGAACAATGTAACAAGATATAGAAACGCTTGTAGAATAAACCGCACGAACGTGCTCGAATCAGCGCGGCCCGCTAGATGGCTCCGCCACACCTCGTTAATTCTACAAGCGTTTCTATATCTTGTAACATTGTTCATAAGATTTATAGGCTTGCTATAAAACTAATTGAAGCGTCGCTTGCCAATTCAATGTGCATTGAGCCTAAGGCTCAAGATACATTGAATTGGCAAGCGACGCGTACAAGCGTTTCTATATCTTATACCATTGTTCATAAGGTTTATAATGGCTTGCTATACTCGTAAAACTAATTGACGCGCGCTTGCCAATTTGATGTGGCTTGAGCCTAGGATTTGATTATGAAACGAACTTTACAGGTCTCAATCTTGGTCTGGGACCAGTCTCTGTCCCCGTTGGTCACGATGATTCCAAATCTTTGAATATTGGGTTATCTGGAGATGGTCTGGAGTTGAGTAAACACAGCGAGACAGTCTCAGAGAGTGACGAGCATACTGAGGATTCTAGCGATGATATGATTGATAATAGTAAGTACCTACATACCTACCTACTTATAATAATTTTAACTTGCCCAACGAATCTAGGCATTCAGACGTCATTGGGATTCATTTAGACGTCTGCGCAGACAAACGGCTAACTTCACGAGGTACCTACCTTACCTACCTACCTACGGTTTAAAAAATAAAAAGAACCAACTCCAATATTCAATTCAGGAAAGCAAACAATCCCTCAGGAATTTAATTTATAGGTATACCATCTTGAGTGAATAGGGTTAGCCAAAGGATTGTCCAAATAACGGTCGGGATTCGAACCCACGACCTTCGGATTGAAAGCCGAGGCATAGCCCCATTCGGCCAACACCACAGGATAAAGCTAGAAACATTATTATCGAACGCGGCTTACGGACGCGTCTGACAGCCGCCTGGTAGGTAGCACAGTACAAAAACATCCAGCGCGCCAGATCGTTGTCGGACGTCCGAAATCTCAAGGACACGTCCGCGACTTACGTCCGATAGTTTGCACAGCGAGCGTGTACAATCATTATCCAGATCGCGGCTGTCAGCCACGTCCGTAAGCCACGTCCGATAGTATGTTTCCTGCTTTACGGACGCGGCTAATTACGGCGATCTGCTCCGATAGTAGTCCGCGTCTAGCATAATACTCCTGTCAGTGTCCGACCCAGTTCCCCATGGTGGCGGCTTTGTCACAAACGTCAACAATTCTGCATTGAACCCTATCTAACATCAAGTTATTTCTTCAGGTAAAGATAGCGACCATGTTAATAAGACAAGCAGTAGCACAACTCGCATCCACGACTCGCATCACACACGCAAAAAATCGCAAGATACTGGACTGAAGTTAGGCGGGGGAGGGTTGAACATGTTCGACAATCAGAGGCAAATTGACGATAAGGTTGTAACTGACAAGGAGAGCGGGAAAAACAGCACCCTGATTAAAGGTATGTGTCATAAGGCGCTGTAGTGAGCTAACGGCTTCGTCAGTTTTGTACCGAGAGTTGCGACAGCGCCATTGCTAGATGGCGCTGGCTACAGCGCGCAGCGGCGCGTGAGAAATAAAACTCGAGATGAGGCGAAAGGTCAACGGCCTCTCAGTTAGTGTTTCTAATTTGAAGTTTTATTTTAAACTTTATGTTCAAAGATTGAATTCTGAATTGGCAAATCTAGTGGTTTCTATCCTACCTTTTTCGCGCATAACTTTGTGTAGGTAGGGTAGAAGCCCTAAGAGTGCCTAACAAAAATTTAAATTAGTCGATATAATAACTTACTTCTTCCCTTTAACTCCCTATTTTCCCTCAATCAAAAATCCCGACCAACTAAAAAAATGTTATAGGTACCTAACCTACTTACTTAAATCAAGGTTCTTGTGTGCCGATTTTCGTCAAAATCGGTTGAAAAATGCGACCGGGCGAGAACTTTGGCCAATCTCTAATTTGAGACGCTTCGCTCGCGCGCTGTCTCGGTAAATGCTTTGCTCGCTTCGCTCGTCATTTTTCTATATAAAAAATGCTTCTTCTTCTTTTTCCTCTTTCGTGTCAATGTTTCAAACCATCTTTGCCCAGTATGAGGCCACCCCAACTGCTTTCGATCTGGCGTAGAGCAGGTCATCTTGGGTGCAGGTTGTAGGGTACAGAGGACATGAGAGCAGGTGTTCCATGTCCTGAGTCCTGAGAGATAAGTGCAGGGTCCCGAAATCCCCACCGGGCTAGATTTTCTCTGCAGTGTCCAACTTTGGTCCGGATTCGGTTAAAGAGCTTTCCAAGTTGGCCACTGCAAAAAAATGCTGATGACGTCAGAAAATGCGGCTCGCTTCTGTCGTGCAGCATTTTCTCTATTGAATTGACAGGTCTTTGCGTTCGGCTCGGCTGGACTGTGACCTTAGACCTTAGACCTTAGACTGTGACCTGGACTGTGACCGTGTCTCGCATATTGCCGCGCAAACATTCGTCGGATTGTCCTAACTAGAGCGCGGCAGAATTGTTTCCTGGCCATGCCGCGTGTTGCTGCCGCGCTCTTGCCGCTCAATGTTTGGACGCACCTTTAAAACCTCAGGTCCGTAGGTACCTTACCTACCTAATTTATTAATTTGTTTTCAGAGCGCGATGCAAACTCAGCACATTTGGAAGCTTCGGGTAGCGAATACAACAAAACTACACAAACACATGTCCATGAAGAGGAGTTTCAAAACAATGACTTTTCTTTACTAGGCAAGTACCTACCTACCTGCCTACCTCATAGTCTGTGGTAGGTTAAGTTCCAGTACTTAGGTTTACAAAAAAAAAGTCTGAGTATTCCACCTATTAGAACTAAGCGCTTTCAAAAGTTCTTTTATTATGCGCACTGCAAAAATTTGGAATCAGCTTCCCGCGTCTGTGTTTCCGCTAAGCTATGACCCTGTTGTTTTCAAGGAGAGAGTTAATAGGCACCTTCTGGGTAGGCTCGTAAAAGAGTACCTAGGTATTATACTAAAGTAAGTATTTGAAAAAATTTTGCTCAGCCGCAAGAAACGTCAGTTTTAAAAGTCAGTTTACAAATTCCACCGACACGACGAACTCATTCTGGTTTTCGTCAAAACCTTAGGTAAGTAAGTAGGTATAAGTACCTAGGTACTTAAGTACTTTCAGCGACAGAAGTTCATGAACATTTTGATGTTTTTAAATCTTGATATCTTTGAAACTCGATATTGGATGCTTTGCCTCACACCATTATTATTTGTGAAAAAAATACTTAAGGGCGCGTACTACCTCAAACTGCTTCGACTCTGGATCATATCTATAAAAGTATTGATCCAATATTATTGAAAAAATATAATATTAATAGTTGAGGATATAAACTGTTGCTCCATTGTAGTGAAAACACGATTACTAAATATTTTCTCGATAGAAAATAATCACAAACTTCCCTCTGAATTTTACTTAAAAACAAAAGTACCTACTCAATAAATACTTTAGCTAGACTAGTAAAACTTTGTATCTAAACTCAGCTTAGTACACTACGTGGTCCCATTGTTCCGAATTTTGATCTTTTTTTGTTTTTGTACTTTTAATTAGCTAAAAAGTGTTTTAGTACCGTAAATAACGTTGCGCATCCATGGCTCTGTACTCCTCACACGCCGAACAAATCACACTCGCTGTCCCGCTTACAAAATGGCAGGGTACTACAGGCTCTTAAGTACACAATTTTCCCACAAATCAGTACCTACTCTCTACTAGAAGCGCTCGTGGTCGTGCTTGCTTAGTCGTTCTTGATAGATCGTCGAAGTTAAGCAACGTTCGAAACGGTCTGTAAGTGGATAGGTGACCGCCAGTGGCATTTTCATCTGAGCGCTTCCGTGCTTCGGAGGGCACGTTAAATTGTCGGTCCCGGCTATAAGTTAAGCCATGACGGAGGCCTTAAGGCGGCCTAAAAACTCCGTCACCAGAGTTGGCTACTGACTCATACGAACTTACTTATCTCCTTAAGAAATGAAAAGTCTTATCAAAATTTTGGATTCCGACGGGACGAACCCGCATCGATCAGACGATCCTCCTAAAGCCGGAGTGCCTTACCGCTCGGCCACAGAATCCCTTGTTGCCGGTATCCAAACTTTCGATAAGCTCATATTTTTCAGTTGAGCACCTATCACTTACTTATCTCCTACTTGTCTTGTCCTTGTCTCTTACTTGTTTCGGTTACTTATCTCCTATTTTCAGGAGGTACCAACGGGGCATCTAGTCAGAGTGGAAGCGTTGAGACGCGACAGAAAACTACCCATGAAGAAGGTAGCAGTTGGAAGAAAACTAAAGGTTTGCATTTTAATTATCCTGATATCCTAATCCTAATAATCCTAATCCTAATATCCTAATCCTAATATCCTAATCCTAATATCCTAATCCTAATCCTAATATCCTAATCCTAATATCCTAATCCTAATATCCTAATCCTAATATCCTAATCCTAATATCCTAATCCTAATATCCTAATCCTAATATCCTAATCCTAATATCCTAATCCTAATATCCTAATCCTAATATCCTAATAATATTTTTTTTTTTTTTTTTTTTTAGTAGCCCGTAGGGATCCCACTGCTGGGCAAGGGCCTCTCCCAAACATTTGGGAGGAATTGCCATAATCGCCACGCTTGGCAGGCGGGTTGGCGATCGCAGTAAGATGTCAAACGGTTCAGAGACGCTGCTGCTTTATTATATCCTAATAATATTAGGATATAATAAATCTGAAAGTTTGTGAGTATGTTTTGATGTTTGGACATTTGGATGTTTGAATGTTTGTGTATCAATCACGCCTAAACCAGTGAACCGATTTGGATGAAACTTGGAATAGGCGTAGAGTGACCTGGAATAGCATATAGGCTATTCATAATGTTGGTACCACGCGGGCGAAGCCGCGCGCAGAAGCTAGTTATAAAATGAAATGAATATATAGCTTGACTATTTACTTATGTTTAATTACATAAAAGGTGGTCGCAGAACCCATCCGCGCCAAACGCGCTAAACTGTCGATTCAATTGAGGAAATTCGTCCGAAACGAACCACATTTTCTGACGTCAGCAGAATTTTTTCTATAGAAAAATGACTGCGGCGCGTACGTGCGAGCATATGTGAGATCAGCTAAAGGCTCAATGCACATTGAATTGGCAAGCGACTCGACAATTAGTTTTATAGCAAGCCAACCTTATGAACTATGATGCAAGATAGCAAGATACATTATTTAACATATAAAAAACCTATTGTTTATTTTATGCCTGTACTAGTATAATTATGTCTGCTGTGCGCTTATACTGTGTATTGTTAAACTGCGACACAGGCTCCCTCGATACAGGCCTTGCCTAGTGAGGGAACCAATAATACGGCTTCGAATCAGAATAAGTTCTCTGCAGAATATGAGTGTTCTAATATTCTATGTATCTGCTATTATTTTAGATTGTAAGTTACCTAAGAATGTCCAAGATACTCTGTTTTTGCAGTAGGTACTTAATAAATATTTTTTCATTTGCATTTTGTTTTTAGATAATAAAAACGCTTATAAAACTAATTGTTGCGTCGCTTGCCAATTCATTGTGCATTGAGCCAAAGTGCTTGATACGATGTTATGGAACTTCATGGTGCTTGTACGACTCACACTTGGCTGTATTATTAATAAATTTTATTGCAGATATTTCCAGAGATGGCCATAAGATAGAGAAATCTTCCACAAACCAATCCTCGAGGTACGGGAAGGGCTCGACTGAAGTGTCATCGAAGACCAGCCAAGATAAGGAGAATCGGGACACACAAGGTACATTGCTCGATGTTTTGGTTTTGTTTTGATTTTAATTAATCTTTAATTTATATTAGCTTTTTAGCTGTTGTCAGTTCCTAATACTTATTGTAAATGTTGTGCATTCCTGTAATGGGTGTAGGTACATTCTATAGAGTGACTGTTTTTAAAATGTTCCTACAAATGTGAATTATGTATGCTGTTGTTGTTGCCTAATAAATAAATAAATGCACATTGAATTGGCAACGACGAGACGTGACAAGACATTATAAACCTTATAAACAATGGAACAAGATATAGAAACGCTTGATAGAATGTACGACGCGAGACTGCTCGAGCCGGCGTATAGAATGAACAAGGTATAGAATGAAAGAGGTGTCGCTCTTTCATTGCTTTCATTGCGCTGAATAGAATGTATATATCACCTGATATATACATTCTATTCAGTGTCCTGATCTTGTAACCTTGTTCATAAGGTTTAACCTCGCTAACTGCCCGCGCCGTACGCGCCGCAGTCATTTTTCTATACAAAAAATGCTGATGACGTCAGAAAATGCGGCTCGCTTCTGACGTCAGCAGATTTTTCTCTATTGAATTGACAGTTCGCCACGTTCGACTCGGCTGGACTGTGCGACCACCCTAAGGCGTCGTCCTAATAGAACGCGATTCGCGTGAGTCGCGCGAGCTAGCGATGATCGCGCATTCGCGTTCTATTAGGACAACGCCTTATAGAACGCGAATGCGCGATCATCGTAAGTTCGCGCGAATTTTACTCGTACGAACGCGCGATCAAACATATTGAACTCTAAATAGGTGTCCTAACTGACAATCGCACGACGCGGTCGCGCAACTAAAATGTTTGATGTATTTTAGAGATGGTCGCATCGCTAGCTCGCGCGACTCACGCGAATCGCGTTCTATTAGGACAACGCCTTATATTGTCTTGTCGCGTCGCGTTGCGTCGCAATTCAATGTGCATTGAGCCTTAGGGTCAAGCTACATTGAATTGGCAAGCGAAGCGACTTTTAGGTTTTATGGCAAGCCATTATAAACCTTATCTGTAAAGGCACAAGATATAGAAACGCTTGTAGACTTAACGAGATCTTGAAAAGCCATCTAGCGGGACGCGCTGTCTCGAGCACTTTCGTGCGGTCGCGAAATTATATTGGCCTACAAACTACCTACAAGAATTTTGGAGATATTCATAAAGGTGGAACATAAAACTGTTAATCGACATTCGTTGCTGAGTGTACTAAGTAAGTTTGTACGAGTCAGTGACCAACTCTTGTGTCTCATGTTCAAAGTTTTTAGGCCGCCTTAAGGCCTAATAGCTTAACGACTTAAATAGCCGGGACCTAGGTACTACAAATTCATTATCCTTTTGTTTTAGGTGCATCAAATCCACGTCCATTCCTCGGATAAGAAGCATTGGATCGTCACTAAGTCTATGAATAATTCAGAATTTACAATTTAGGTATGTAGGTGTATACCTACCTACACCATGCACTTTAATAGGCTTTAATAGGAGTCTGATTTTTTAAGAAATACAAATTTTGTTTTCGATTTCTAAGATTGAACCTGATCGCACACTTCTCCGCGCCGTACGCGCCGCAGTCATTTTTCTATACAAAAAATGCTGATGACGTCAGAAAATGCGGCTCGCCTCTGACTTCAGCAGCATTTTCTATATTGAATTGACAGTTCACTACCGACAGTTTAATTACCTACATAAGTTCTTAAGGTACCTAACCTACCTAACATAAATACCTAACCTACCTATGTATCATAATTATGTGTTTGTCTATTAAATGTGTTCATAAATTTTATTTTTTATTTCAATAATTTTTAACCAAATAGTTCATACAACACATTCATAGCAACAAAAATAGGCCTACCTTGCGTCTTACGTGGGCGATCGCGAGCGGCGCGGTGCGGCGCGGAAACAAAAAAGCAATCGATTTACTATTGAAGTGTCAATACGCGCCGCGCCGCTTACTTATGACACATCAATAGTAAATCGCTTCGCGTTTGCGCTCAGATCGCCCACGTAAGACGCAGGGTCATGCCGGCCACCCACGATCCAGTCTACCGTCCAGTTTGCAGCGCTGCAAACTTGATCAAGTCAGAACGAAGTTCTTTTCCGCTTGTCATGCACACCCATACCAATACACCGTCAAGTTTACTGGACGCCGCATCCAGTCCGCGGCAGACTGGACGGTAAACTTGATCGAGGGTGGCCGGCATTAAAGCTGTGGTTAAAGTTAGCCATCGTAGTCTCTTTACCGACCTCTTCATTTTAAACTTGTAGAAGCATTTTAAAGGCCTCCTGCCTTATGTCGCGGTTAAAATACTCCTAAAAACCCATAAATCTTATTAAATTCACCCCCTTCGTACACCCCTCAAACTATTATCTCCTAATATAATTATTATCTAATAATTTATCAACGCAACCACATTAAAACTAGGGGAAATATTATGACAAGATAAAGCCATTCTGATGATTGCAATTTTACGATTGTCACTTGAGGGTTGGCCATAGGTACACTCAGCCAAAAAATGTGGTCTATGAGGTACCACTCTACGGTTGAGGTTCATTTGAACGCCCCCCTTTTCCCACATTACATGGGGTCGGCACAACATGTGTTCTTCTTCCATTCTCCTCTATCAGACGATGATGAGGTTTCATAACGTTCAAATGAACCTCAACCCCATGTAATGTGGGAAAAGGGTAGGGATCTCCCTACCCTTTTCCCACATTACGTGGGGTCGGCACAACATGTGTTCTTCTTCCATTCTCCTCTATCAGACGATGATGAGGTTTCATAACGTTCAAATGAACCTCAACCCCATGTAATGTGGGAAAAGGGTAGGGATCTCCCTACCCTTTTCCCACATTACGTGGGGTCGGCACAACATGTGTTCTTCTTCCATTCTCCTCTATCAGACGATGATGAGGTTTCATAACGTTCAAATGAACCTCAACCCCATGTAATGTGGGAAAAGGGTAGGGATCTCCCTACCCTTTTCCCACATTACGTGGGGTCGGCACAACATGTGTTCTTCTTTCATTCTCCTCTATCAGACGATGATGAGGTTTCATAACGTTCAAATGAACCTCAACCCCATGTAATGTGGGAAAAGGGTAGGGATCTCCCTACCCTTTTCCCACATTACGTGGGGTCGGCACAACATGTGTTCTTCTTCCATTCTCCTCTATCAGACGATGATGAGGTTTCATAACGTTCAAATGAACCTCAACCCCATGTAATGTGGGAAAAGGGTAGGGAGATCCCTACCCTTTTCCCACATTACATGGGGTCGGCACAACATGTGTTCTTCCATTCTCCTCTATCAGCCGTCATCTCATCACTCACTCCTTTCTTACTCATGTCATCCTTCACACAATCCATCCATCTTTTCTTTGGCCTACCTCTACTCTTGTTATGAAACAACAAGGTTTATTTTACTATTAAGACAGTTAGAAAAGTAAACCTTATTACCTACTGTGTAACATTTTTATCGCTTTCACGTCAGCCACATGTCGGATGCGTTGTGGGCTAAAATAAAACCACTTAAATACTATCTTTCTCTATGACTACCACTGAGTGGATGCCTTTATCCTTCTCTGCACTTGCACGATGCTGAGTGGTAACCTTTTTTGCTAATAACATGAATGTAACTTGTACCTTGTAACTTGTACCTACCACAAATTTAGCAAAATAAACTTTTACTTTACTTTACTTTTACTTTAACTTTATTTTTGAGATGATAATAATAACGTTTTAAAAACTAAAAAGAAAAACCGTCATAGGTTTCTACAGGGTGTAAAAAGACGTCTACCCAAGCCGAAAGGGATAGGTATAGCATCCTCACACACAACAAAAAATCATTATATCCGGAGAAAACAGCGTTTGAAGAGTACTGTTTGCGTATGTTCTGGGCGTGTTTTTTTACGTAGATTGCTGGATTTTGAGTTTTAACTGTTTTTTTCTTTAATAAATTAAATTATTAGGTAGGTATGGTCTTATTATGTTGTCCTGGTAGTAAATAATCGAAAATAACGTAAAATGGCTAAGCTAAGTAAAAAAAAAATTGCGTTTTTTTTCGCTAAATATGTTTAGAATTATGGCCTGATTGCAACCCCTCAGTTTTCGGTAGTTGTCTTTTTATATAGGATTGTATATGGGTTGTATATGGGACCCAATATGCGTCAAAGGTCATGTCTACATATACCAAAAATTTTTTTCAAATAGGTAAAAACTATGTAAGTATGCGTCTCAGATTTTTAGTTAGGGTTGCGGGTTCGATCTCCGCCACGGGACCATTGTTTGCATGATCTACAAATATCTGTCTTGGGTCTGAGTGCTTTCTATGTATAATTATGTTTGTACTTACAAACAAAAAGTAAGTATATAAGTAGTACCTATATCAGTTAGTAATAAGTACCCTTATAATAATTACTGTATAATATGTATGTATTTACAAACAAAAAGTATATAAAGTAGTATATCAGTTATCTGGTTCCCATAGTACAAGCAGTTTGGGGCTAGATGATGCTGTGTGAAATGTCCAGCATTATTTATTTATTTATTTTATCACAAGCTCTGCTAACTTTGGGGCTAGATGATGCTGTGTGAAATGTCCAGCATTATTTATTAAGTAAAGGTACGTTGGTATTTATTTTTAGTAGTAGGTATGGTAGGAGTTATGAAATAAAATTGCAATTTTAAATAATTTACAATTTAATAACTTTATTTCATCAAATACTTTAGGTAGGTACCTACATAGTAGTCAATAAAACAACGCTGGGTTACCAAAGGTGTACCTACATAAACAATTACTGAAAGTACAAAAACATAGGCAACCCTTCCTTTGACTGTCGGTTAATATCACAAATGAAGTCCAAAAAAAGCCCTAATTTATTGTCTCTGCTTACAAAAAGTGCTTGCTAGAAACATATTATCGGACGCGGCTTACGGATGCGGCTGACAGCCGCGATCTGGATACTGATTGAGTCTGTTCCAAAAGAGAAGCGTTTTAGGAATTGAGGGCGCGTGTGTGCTAATTTACTACTTTTGTTGCGTTGGCAACATTGCTCTGTATGTATTGACTAAGTGTTTGATACTTGCTTACAGAGCTGCGTAACGTTTTTCCTATTTTCGACATAATGAATCCATTAATTAACACATTAACAAGATAAACAATAATTTATCGAGTCGAAAATGACACTTGACAGCTGGATTGGGGTAAGTTCACCATAGCACCACGACGGTTCTCTTTTTGAACAGACTGTACACGCTCGCTGTGCAAACTATCGGACGTAAGTCGCGGACGTATCCTTGAGCTTTTGGACGTCCGACAACGATCTGGCGCGCTGGATGTTTTTGTACTGTGCATACCTATCAGGCGGCTGTCAGCCGTGTCCGTATGTTTCTAGCTTTCATTTGGGTTGTTTTTCGCCATTTTAGGAAGAAGCACTGCTCTGCTATTTTATTTTCTTTTTCTTGTGTTTTACTAAGTTTTATTATGTAATTTCGGTGGTATTTTACTAATGAAGCCTTGGATTTGAAACAGAAGATCTGGTAAATGGAATGGGGGAGTATTGAAGAAGATTTCTCATTTGACGAAAAATTTCCGTTAGAGTTTTGAAGAAAACAAGCCGCCATGTTTTGTTCAAACCATCGACAGGACTTGACTGACTGACATGACTATAAATCTTTATTTAAAACTTGACATTGGCAGAATTACACCTAGTTGTGTAGATTGCCATTAAATAAAAGAAGAAGAAGAAGAAGACTATAATTTGGTGTAGCCCACAGAGTAACTATAACTAGCCCCCTCGCAGACTGCAGACTTTCTGTTGAGACGGAATATACTTTGGCTCGTAATGAGTAGTGAGAAGTATAGCCGGATTAGATCTGATTTATTACCTACATACATTTTCTGCCGTAAAACTAATACATGGTTAAATTACTAAAATTGATTTGTGCTATTTTAAATCTTTCTTTAATCATAGTTTTGAAATTGTTGTGTTAAATGTTTTGGACTTCTTTTGTGTACACATAACAACAAACTCATGATTAATCTAATGATGGGAAGTACCTAATGAGAGTACCAGCGGTGATATCAGAACTTATATCACCACCGCCAATATTACCGCCGAAATTGGGATTCACACCACCGCCGGCGATAGATTCTAAGCTACCGCCGCCAATATTACCGTCGGTACCAGGATTCAAACCACTGCCGCCGATAGGTCCTATGCTACCGGCGCCAAGATTACCGCCGAAACCGGGATTCAAACCACCGCCGCCGATAGGTAAGTTACCGCCGACGCCGCCGAGACCACCAGTGGTACCGGAACCTAAATCACCGCTGGCAATATGGCTGTTGATACTGGATCCCAATTCGCTATTGCTCCCGATGTGTCCTCCTTTCAACAATGTACCAGCACCATGGACTAGCCCCCCAGCTTGATCTTTAAAACCTTCCGCACCCCGACCTGAAAATAAGGTTTTTATTAGCCAACTAGCAAACCCAGCGAACTCCGTTTCGCCACCAGATGCCACCAGATTTTTCCTGAATTTTCTTTGCTATAAACCTCACGGAGCCCGAGACCTTACCAACGAATGCAAAACCGTGGAAATCGGTTCGTGCGTTCTGGAGTTATAGCGTCAGGAAGGAAAACCCGACTTATTTTTATATAGTAGATAAGATCTCTACAAACAAAACAAGTTATAATGACCGGAGAAGATCATTGAGCACGCCCGCAATACAGGCTAGCCCTAGTGTGGGGTCTGAATGTTATCTAGGTACAAGATAACATGTAGATAACACCTGTAGGTATCCTTCTTTTGGGAAATAAACGATTTGATATTGATTTTGAAGTGATATTTACCAAGGTACTTTTCAAGTTCCTTCACAAACGAATGAAGACGATGCCCGCTGCTCCAGTTCCCTCGTGACCACGATCGGTGCAACCCGGTCGAAACGTCGAGGTAAGATAATAATTCGAATATTATCGAAAACCTATACGCGATCTCGTCCCGTTATTAAAACAAAAATAAATAAGTATTGTCCTAATGTAATACTGTGTTTGGCCATTTCTGAGATATCTTATACTACAAATGCAAATAAGTTTAAGTATTTACTGCGATGGAACGACATTAAAAAAATATATTTTCGATGCGTGAGGCGCAAATTACAAATCGCAATAGAATAGAAATGGAATCGACAGATAACGCTGAGACTCCACATGCGTCTTACGGCATTACCTAAATGTAAAAACTGCATACATTTTAAAATAATTATGGCGGCACGTGAGTTCCTGGCTCTATGTAAATCGTCAGTTTGACATTATGCCAAGAACTCACGCAATTAATGCCACTAGGCGCAGGAATAGTCTCAGCGTTATCTGTCGATTCGATTTCTATTCCATTTCTATTTGTAACATGGCTAGTGGGACAGGACGGAATAAATGGCGTGAACAGAGGGCCTACCACCAACAATGGGATATTATTAATGGGACGACCTCTGTAGTGCAGTGGGCGAATCACAGATTACATATTCATCAGCCAATCACAGATTACATATTTTTTTTCTGAGGTCGAGAGCTACGCCCTCGGACCAAGAAATGATTCTTGCCCGTCTTGGTCCGAGGCTACGCCAATGAAGCCGGTTTATTCAGTCCAACCGACCCACAAAGTAATGCGTCCAACTGTATTTTCGTTTGGGTCAATAACCCGGGCTGGGGGGTCAATAGACCGAAAAGGTACAAAAGTGGTGCAGCATTTGTGTACAGGGTGCCAGTAAATTCACGATGTTTGCCTTCACCGTTTAATTGTGTACCTGTATAAATTTTATACTTTAAAAATATACATATAATGACGAACGACGACCTCTATAGCGCAGTGGGCGAAGGCCCGCCTGCGACGCAAAAGGTTGCGGGTTCGATCCCCGCGGCGGGACCAATGTTTGTATGATCTACAAATATTTGTCTCGGGTCTGGGTGTTTCTATGTATAATATGTATGTATTTACAAACAAAAAGTATATAAGTAGTATATCAGTCATCTTAGTACCCATAACACAAGCTCTGCTTACTTTGGGGCTAGATGATGCTGTGGGAAAGTCCAGCATTATTTATTATTTATTTATTATCGGCTGCGGATGATGATGATGAAGTAGGTATTTACTTTACGCCACGAGTGTAAACCTGTATCCAGTGGCGTATACCTAAAGATATGTATGTATTTACATACAACAAGTACTCTAAAAGTAGTTTATCAGTCATCTTAGTACCCATAACACAAGCTCTGCTTATTTTGGGGCTAGATGATGCTGTGTGAAAAAGTCCAGCATTATTATATTTACTTATACAATTTAGTGTCGAACTTCAAAAAAGTCATAGTAAGTGCGACGGAAAAAAAAATACCTTCTCCGGCTCCAAGTTCGCCAGTGCCAAGTCCTAAGCTGCTAGCACCACCATTAAGGCCGCCTAAAATGCCTGTTAAAAAAACATTTTGATTAGGTAAGGTACCGTAAGCTGATAGGAATGAGTCCGCCTTATAATTTAAGTTATTTATTCAGACAATAAGAGTCCACAGCATGTTGGTTAGTAAAGATTATACACAATAGGGGTTAGTACTTAATAACTAAAAGAGATTTCGTCCTCTGAGAGAGCTTCCAGACAAGAGGACATGCATAATTATTGGAAATTTCTTTTAGAATACTGTTGCCACTCGCGCGCACCCTGCTTAGTAGTGAGGCCGTCCGTTTCCGCCAGATGGCGTCAAATGTGTCTGTCTTATTAGCGCTCTAGACTCAATGCACATTGAATTGGCAAGCGACGCGTCAATTAGTTTTATATCAAGCCATTATAAACCTTATGAACAATGTACAAGTATAGAAACGCTTGTAGAATGAACGAGGTCTGGCGAAGCCATCTAGCGGGCCGCGCTGGCTCGAGCACTTTCGTGCGGTTCATTCGATCTCGGACACAGGTCGCATTATCATTTTTCGTTCGTCTAGCCGCACAAACTGCAAAATTGTACTAAAATTTGAACCGCAAGGCGTGGTTAGTGGTATGTGTGGTATTAAGTATGTACCTACAGTTCTTTCAACGGATCTAGGAATTCGTGAAGTTAGCTGTTGTCTGCGCAGAACACAATTTTGTTTGAAAAAGCGCTTATTGCGCAGACAAACGACTAACTTGAACTGTAAGATTTGCAATAATTCTGATTGCGATCACCTGATCACTCATTGCTTTCTACCACAGATTTTTAACTAGGGAGGTAAAGTTATGACTGGTTTACACGGCCTTCGTGACAAGCACGGATATTGTAATAACCAGTAATAAGCATATAGCTACGAAGCCCGTGTAAACCAGCCATAATGGGAATACTTTTATTGCAACCTATTACGTTTTAAGTTTGGGCAGTAAAAGAAAAAATACCTACTTAAGTTCGTATGAGTCAGCAGTGCCCAACTCTGGTGAGAATTTTGAGCGTGCCCTCCGAAGCACGGAAGCGCTCAGATGAAAATGCCACTGGCGGTCACCCATCCACTTACGGACCGTTCAGAACGATTCAAGAACGACTAAGCAAGCACGACCTCGAGCATTTGGGAAGTGACGTCATTTTTAACGTGTTTTGTATTTATGTTGTGTCGAGAGCACAGAATACAGAGGTAGTGTACCTATAGTATGATGAGCCAAAACTTACCCGAACCACCAGAGCCCACTAGGCTTCCTATGCCTCCACCAGTGCCTCCTCCTATACCTCCAGCTAGACCTCCAGTTAAAACAGCATTCGCTGCTCTAACCCCTGTTTGATGAACAACAATGTCACCCGAAACCGTCTTATCTGAAAAAGAATTAATTCTACTTGCAAAAGGCTTTGCCATTGCTGATACCAGACGGGTAAGTTCGTATGAGTCAGAGCGTTTTCACATTATCCGATCTGATACCGGTATCGGACGTCGCCGATACGACATTGGGGCAAGTAAAATGTATGAACTAGATAGCTTCGTTATCCAATATCGGGCCTGAAAATATGAAAGACAGGACACCTACATATTTCATACATTTTCCTTTGCCCCCGATATTGTATCGGCGTCGATGCCGATATCGGATCGGATAGTGAAAACGCTCTTAGAGTGGCTTAAAATCACCTTCGCCAAAGTTGGCTATAAACTCATACGAACGTAGGTACTTACCTACTATTAATGTTTCTGTGTATGTTAATGTATGTAATGTAGGTATGTATGTATTTACAAACAAAAATATCAGTTACCAGATTTCACATAGTAGGTCCAAGCTTTGCGTATTTTAGGGCTAGATGACGCAGTGTGAAAATGTCCAGCATTATTTATTTAAGTATTATTATAATAAACTTGCTGTTGCGCGCGGCTCCGTCCGCGTGGTAACATTTCGAATGGCTTTTATGCTATTCCAAGTCACATCTACTATTCCAAGTTTCATCCAAATCGGTTCACTGGTTTAAGCGTGATTGAAACAAATATACAAACATCTTAAGCTGGGTACTCACTTAGCAGTGTATCACGTAACGTATCAGATACGGTATCAACCTGCAAGTGGGTACGGCTCGTCCACGGTCCTCCGCGTATCTAGCTACGAGCTGCCGGATCCGCAGTGCTCGCAACGACGTCACGCCGACAACATATTGTCTCAAATGGTGGCTAGTGCTGCGTTCATATTCATGTATAAGTTCGTTTGAAGCTCGCGCGTACGTACTCACTACACAAGCGGTCGTGACGCCGTCCACGAGCACCACACTGCGAGCTGCCTTTGTGTTCGCAGTGAAACCGCCACTCGGCGGGTCACTGCGAGCTTACAGCGCTCCACGCGCGAGCGGCTCGCAGCGGGCTCGTGCCTACGTACTCATTTGATACCGTATTTGATACGTTACGTGCTACACTACTAAGTGAGTACCCAGCTATAAAACTCAAACTTTCAGCTTTAAATAAGTGGGATAGACGCATTTATATGACAAAAAAAATTACCGATTGCCGTTTCAGCAGCTCCCTTCACCAACTGGCGGTCTGATCCACCGCCGACAGCTCCAAGTGTCACCACGCTCGCTGCTGTGCCAGCCGCGTCAACCACAATAAATGCCGCACCCTTCGCTTTCTGACTAGCTTGCCATTCTACGTCTGCAATGACAATATACTTCGTACAACGAGTTCGTGATGTCGTTTGTCTGCGCAAAACAACAGTAAGATCTTAACATATTATTATGATCTACCTCAATAGTCAAGCATGCAAATATTAGGTACTAAAATGGATAAATTATTAAGCAAATCTATTATAATCAAATCACTAAATTGATGTCATTGTCAGTAATAAATTATAAATAGTTGAATCAAATATTTTTGAAGTTGGAGGCTTTTGAAATGTGGTGCTGGAGAAGGATGGGGAGGATTAGCTGGACAGAGAAGGTTACCAACGAGGAAGTGCTGAGAAGAATTGAGGAGAAAAGGGTTTTGATGACACCATTCAAAATCGAAGAGGAAAAATGATTGGACATCATAGACGACATGACAGCTTTATTAAGAACATCATAGAAGGAAAAGTGGAAGGAAGACGAGGAAGAGGCAGGCCTAGAATCAATTTCATGAGTCAGATAAAGGAGAAGATCGCTGTCATGTCGTATAAAGAAGTAAAGGAATCCGCATTGGAAAGGGAGAGGTGGAGGAAGTTGCATCATTGCACCGACAAGAGCTGAGCTCTTAAGTTTAATGAATGAATAAAATAAAAGCTTTCTATGTAATTCATTAATGCCGCCAGTGTTTTGGGCACGCTTCCGACTGGCAGTGACCTGGATCAGTTGAGCTATCTATAGATCGTTTTTACGACGATCCTTAGATAGCTTGACTGATTCTATTGTATTTTGTAATTTTATGTACATATTGTGGTAGTTTAGTTTCTGTAAATAAATGTATATTTATATATAAAAAAAAATCGTTTATATTATTATAAGTAATTGGATGTCTCGGTAAGAAAAGTATTCATCAAGGGAATAGTAGCACCTATCCATCAGCCATTTCTTTAGCTTAATGGTAAACAAACCTCCAATCTTGAGGTCAGCTGGCAGGTTATGAAATATTTTATTTGTCTGACGCAGTTGCATACGCCATGTTCACGGGACAAATCAAAACTCGCTCACGGGACTTAGTGTTTGGCGCATGCAACTTTACTACGTCAAATAACGGCAGAGAAGAAAAATCAAAAATCATAATACTACATAAAATTACAAAATACAACAGAATCAGTCAAGCTATCTAAGGATCGTCGTAAAAACGATCTATAGATAGCTCACCTGATCCAGGTCTCTGCTGCAAAATACTGGCGGCATTGCCACGCTGAATTGCAATGCTGATTCTCTGTGCCAAAAAATCGCCAGCTCTCGAATCACGCAACGCTTCGACCAGACGCCCTGAAAGATTTTTGAAGACGCGATGGGCCCCGGAACGCCACGGACCCAGGGTCTCGACCCCAAACGCTATAATTAACTTTAATTAATTTTAACCATGATACCCAACCCAAAAAGAAACTTAAGTACGTATCTCTTGTGTGAGGTAGGTACATAAAGACGTTGGGGCACCAGGTCAGACAACCTTCTCGTGCGCCCAAAGCTGCTTGTCCCTTACGGATCAGGGGAGGAACCGGGGGAACGGCAGTTGAAGGGCCGGTGTGCCCTGTTAAGTCCGACAATAAACCGGAATCTATTGTCGGATAACCAATGGTCTGACGGGAGGTAGCTTCTCCGCGCGTGCCTCTGACTCGCAGATGGCGCAGTGGATGAAGCTAAGCGGCGGAACACCGAAGAGGTGGAAGGCGGTCTCCAAGATTCGCTCTGGAGAGTGCGTGGTACGCGATATCACCGCCTTCGCTACTCTTACCCGGCATCAAGGGATGTGGGTGCCTTGGCGACTCGGTCGGATATACACTGACTGACTTGCCTTGGCACCAGTCACTTGTATGGTCTGGATGAGGGGGCCGCGGAGTGGGTTCAGAGCGAGGCCGAACCCACTCGGGATGGAAGGCGGGAACGCACCGCCTGCCCCGCGCGGGGGCGAGTGGTATCCCCTGCCCAACAGGGGACTTTTCGAGTCTGGGGGCGGTCGGAGTGAGGGCTCTTGCTGCTCATCATGCAGATTCCGGGAGGGCGGCGACACTGTTAGGCAGGTGTCGTCGTGAGCTCCGCGCACGTGGTTTAACAGCCGCGTGTGTGGGTGCCGGGCGTGGCTGTGGGTGCCATTACCGGGATTGTGCTCAAGGCAAAATGCGAGAGGGGCTCCGCGTGCGTTCCGTAGGAGATCCCGGAGCCCTTCGTTATGCATAGAGGCTGGCCATCGGGTAGTTTTTAGTGGGTCGTCGAGTGTTCGACAACCCCACACACCCCAATTACGTTCCCTCGACGTACCTAATTGGATGTCTGTGAGCAGATTTTCTATCCGCAATAAAAAACAAAAAAAAAACAAAGACGAACATAGAACCTCCTAGTTTTGAAGTCGATATAAGTAAAATTCTTGTTACCTGAGACTTTGTCGACAGTTCTTACAGCGCCTGTGGGATCTTCACCTGTTGAATATAAAATAATGTTGAATTTATCTATGTAGGTATTATAGCTCAATGATCTACGTAGATTTAGGAAAACTTTCGAATTGGTTTAAATGCGTTTACACGTTGTCCAAATCGAGCGTGTAAGGCTCAATGCACATTGAATTGGCAAGCGACGCGTCAATTAGTTGTATAGCAAGCGAATAAAAACCTTATGAACAAATTGTATAAGATACTAGCTGTCCACCGCAGTGTTACCCACGGTCCCTCGGGAAACCTTCACTTCCCGGGGATAAAATATAGCCTATGTTCATCGGGGATAATGTGGGATTCTATTGGTGAAAGAATTTTTCAAATCGGTCCAGTAGTTTAATCAACCAATTATTCATTTCAAGCAAACAAATAAACAAATCTTTCCTCTTTATAATATTAGTAGGTGTAGGCGTGATAACGATTTCTGGCGTAGCGTCTAATTGACGCGTCGCTTGCCAATTCAATGTGCATTGCTCCATAGCGTCTCCGTTATGTCCCCTTTTCCCTTAGTTATAAGATATACTTACTCGTTTGAGGACTTACCTCCCGACAAAGGGGACGCGTTTATTTGTACTGCCAACTGAAAAAAATAGGTACATTCATAACCAACACTGTAATTCCCTGTGTCGTGGATATGTACGAGCCACGTAGCAGCCAACGTGCTTAAGGTGAAGTACGCTCTGGCGTGAGGTCTGCGTGAGGTGTGCTGACCGGCCCGCGCCCTTTTACACTGAACGTTATTTATAGTATTTTTTGCAATAAAATAATTCCGTAATCCTCTACCGTTTTATAAGGGAACACGTAGACGAAACATAAAAAAAATTTAAACAACCAGCAAATGAAACTGCTTTATGAAGATTTAGGGTCGGTTCATATCTAACGGAAGATCCGTCGCGGATTATCGGTCGCGGAACGCCAGAACTGACAAATTTATAGAAAAACACTCGACCGTTCACACTCGACGGACTAACGTATCATCGGTTGAGTGTGAACGGTCGAGTGTTTTTCTATACATTTGTCAGTTCTGGCGTTCCGCAACCGATAATCCGCGACGGATCTTCCGTTAGATATGAACCGACCCTTAGAGGTAACTTTGTGATTTTTTTTTCTATCGAGTCAAATTAACTCAATCGTGTTTCGACTCCCATAACTAATAAACTAATATCCTAAACTATTTATTGTCATCAAAAAAATATATGCCCGCCATGCTCAATCTTCCTCGGTTTCGCACTAACCTACTTAAGTTCGCCCCAATGTCACGAGCCATTCATATACTTAATTTTCTTTCTAAGAACAATGTGGACGTTTTTTCTCACAACCTGCCGAAACTCATGGATATGGCGCAGGTGTTTCTAGAGAATTTTGAGTTCTCCTAACTAATTGGTCTGTTATAATGTGTAGTTGATTTATTGAGTTTTATTGTGTTAAATTGTGTGTTAAAACATCGCTTTGGCTTGCTGTTAAGGTGTTTTAATTGATGATGAATAAATAAATAAATAAATAAAAATATCGGTGCTTTTATGCCTTAAAAATGACTTGACGTATAGTGAGTTTTGCGACCTACACACTAATCAGCATTCAATTCAAAGTCGGCGGGGGGCGCCGCCGCACCGTTTAATGATATTCAGTCATATTTCGGTAATAAATTGTAGATCGATGAGCATAGATATCCCAACGTTGGGGATCATAGATGGAAGAACACAGGATCGTGTAGGATGATACAAAAGGAAGCTGTGGACTAATGGACATCAGGCTATGGAGTTTGATGATTAGGTCAAAAACTAAAGCCTTTTTATGATGTATACAGCGTCAGGAGGCAACCTTTGCCTACACTTAACGGGACGCTAGTGCCTGGGACATTGTTTTAGATGGACTAAGCCTCTCCAGCACCAGCAGCCTTATTGTCTAACTTGAAATTCATTCCCAGTTATCATCCCAATTGAGCTCAACCAATCACACAATACGAAAATGAAGTGTTTTGTCCTTTTCATGCTAAGTGATTGGTTGAGCTCAATTAGGACGATGATTGGGAATGTATTTCAAGTTAGACATTAAAGGCTGCAGCTATACTATCCTCTACTATCCTAAATCGCCCTTAAGGGCCTATAATACGCCAACATTTTGTGAGCGGGACAGCGAGTGTGATTTGTTCGGCGTGTGAGGAGTACAGAGCTATGGATGCGCAGCGTTATTTACGGAGCTAAAACACTTTTTAGCTAATTAAAAGTACAATAACAAAACAAGATCAAAATTCCGAACAACGGGACCATGTAGTGTACTAAGCTGAGTTTAGATACAAAGTTTTACTAGTCTAGCTAAAGTATTTATTGAGTACTTTTGTTTTTAAGTAAAATTCAGAGGGTAGTTTGTGATTATTTTCTATCGAGAAAATATTTAATAATCGAGTTTTCACTACAATGGAGCAACAGTTTATATCCTCAACTATAATATATTTTTTTTTCAATAATATTGGTTCAATATTTTTATAGATATGATCCAGAGTCGAAGCAGTTTTGAGGTAGTACGCGCCCTTAACCACAGGAAAGACAACGTAAAAAGTCAAAGTCAAAAAGCAATTGTGGCGGGGCGTAGCGTGGGTTGGTACCCGGGGCGGTTTTCAACTGAGCACCCCCCCCCCTTTTTTTAGAAGAAATTGACACTATACAACTCTATATGGGTTTGCAGTGGGATGTCGCTCCGAGGGCAATATGCGTCATGTAACATGCAAAACTCAGCTGTTCCGTAAGAGCGTGTTTTGCATGGCACCAACCATTTACAATAAAATTCCTAAATCTGTTCGTACCCTATCTATTGGTGAATTCAAGACTCGCCTAAATCAGATTTTAGTAAATAAAGCTTATTATACTCTGAAAGAATATCTTGACGACCGTAATATTATATAATTGTACCTACTAAATAGTTAAATTAATTATAATTTACTAATAATAACTTGACCATAATGCTAATTTAATTTTTCTAATCATTTATAATTTGACATATTTTTGTTTAGTAGGTAAATAATGAATGACTTTTATATTAAAATGTTTGTATGCTAATCAGCAGGATCTAGAGATTCCTAGTTTTAAGCATTAACATCAGCTACTCTGTAACCTAGGTCCACAAGCATTAAATAAATGAATATGAATATGAATATGAATAGGTCTACATTATTAGGGGCGCCCGGCTTACTACCATTTCTTTTGCTGCGGTGGTGCCTGAGGCCGCCAGATCTACCGTGGCCTCCTTCGCACCCACTGGAGCCTGGTACCTGGGGCGCCCCCCCCCCTTACGCCACCACTGACGGTTTGGGACCTAGTGCACAGGTGATTTATCTTAAAACTAAAAGTCTATAGTTTTACTTACAAAGGCAGCTATGAGGGTGGCTGTAAGCTTCATGGTGTTGTGTCGGTTGAGTGCGAAAAACCACGGTCTAATTCTGCCTTTTATGTGGTCTAGCTACCCATAAATCACGTGTACCACATTTGTACCACCTGATCAAACAATCGAATTTTTTCGACGTAGATACAAATTCTAATACTACTAATTGAAAGTTTGTGTGTGTTTGTGTTTCGGTCACGCTACAAGTGAACGAATTTGGATGAAACTTGGCATAGGCGTAGGAATAGCATAAATAAATAAAAATTAATGCTGGACAATTTCACACAGCATCATTTGCCCCAAACTAAGCATAGCGTACTATGGGAACCAGAAAACTGATATACTACTTATATAATTTTTGTTTGTAAATACATATACCTACATTATTATACATAGAAACACCCAGACCCGAGATATTGCATACCCGAGATATTGCATATCGTATGATCTGCAAATATTAAAAAAAAACCCTATTAAGCGATAAATGTTTGTAAAAACATTTATCCCGCGGCGGGGATCGAACCCACAACCTTCTGCGTTACAAGCGGGCTTTCATCCACTGCGCCATAGAGGACGTCAATTAGCATACCTTTAACATCGTGAGGAAGCCCGCAGCTTAGTCAGCTCCACAATATTGACGTTGTCTTTTCTGTGAATAAGGCTGATGAAGGTTTAGGTGCTATAAGCCTCCATCTCAAACAATGTCCTAGGCACTACAGCATCTCGTTGAGTGTAGGCATATGTTGCCTCCTGAAGCTGTATTAATTAGTAGGTATTACATTATAAAGGTCTGAGTATTATTTGAATGTGTAAGGGTAAGGTGGGGTACTTTTTATCCCGTCTGGTTTAGTATATTATTTATTACCTATACTTAGGTTGATGACATTTTCCTATTTTCCACATCTTCTTCGGAGCTACAAGACTTGAGGTTGGACTTCAGATGAACCGGTTGAAAACCAGTCATGACCAACAGCGCTAAAACCAGAGTTAGAGTAGACGGGGAAGAATTGCAGTATGTCGAGGACTATATCTACCTTGGTCAAATAGTCTCCTTCGATTCCAGGCAAGACAAAGAAATCGCTCGGCGAGTTGAGAATGCCTGGAGGAGCTATTGGGCCAAGGGAGATCTTATGAAAAGTCCAGACTTTCCATTGTTGCTCAAGCGAAAATTAATGGACACATGTGTCCATTAATTTTTAATTAATTTGCATGTATGCATTCTCCCCGTCCTCACGTATGGTGCGCATACTTGGTCATTGACACAACATCACAAGTCCCAAACTCAAGGTTTGCCAACGAGCGATGGAGCGCAGCATTTTGGGTGTCAGGTTAGTGGATAGGATCCGCAACACCGAACTGCGCTCCCAGACACAAATCGCGGACGTAGCTACGAAGGCCGCCAAACTAAAGTGGATTTGGGCTGGGCAGTGGGCAGTGGGCAGTGGCGCCCCGACCCAGCGAGAAGGCGACGCGGCAGACCGAGACGGAGATGGCGAGATGCTCGATGAAGCGAACTATTGGGAGAGCCTTGAGATCGAGACGTCTGGAAGGGGGGGACCTTTGCCTAGCAGTGGGACAACAATGGCTAATAATAAATACTTAGGTTTGGGCAGCGTCATCAACTGGTTATCCCCCTGAAGTAACAGACCGCCTAACTAATGGGGTTACCGACTGGGCTTACATCTTGCTAAAAAGTAGATAGGTACTTTATGACCTCTGTGGCGCAGTGGGTGAAAGCCCGCTTGGGACGCAGAAGGTTGCGGGTTCGATCCCCGCCGCGGGATAAATGTTTGTATGATCTGCAAATATTTATCTCGGGTCTGGGTGTTTCTATGTATACTATGTATGTATTTACGAACAAAAAGTATATAAGTAGTATATCAGTTATCTGGTCCCCATAGTACAAGCTTTGGCTAGATGATGCTGTGTGAAATGTTCAGCATTATTTATTTATTTATGTTTGTACAGAAATCGAACCCACAACCTACTAGAATCAAGTAGGTTGAATAAGGTACAAACAGTATCTAATCATGGCAAAAATCTATCCTAAAATAAACCAATCCACAAAAAATAACTAGTCACTAATGAAATAACTTAGCAAGGATTGTGTATGTAAGTATGTAATACTAAAATTTAATAAACTTTTGTTTTCTGTAACGCATAATTTAAATAGGGGAAGACGGGGTAGATTGATCAACTCTAGACGAGAATAATATTCTAAAAAATATTTTTTTGTGTAAATTACAAAGTGTGACCAAGAAAAACAAATAATATAAATAGTAGGTACCTATGAGTACCTACATACCTATATAATTATAAAAATAGTGTCACATAAATATTTCACCTAAAAAACATTGGCCTTAGCTCTGAGAAATTGAGAATTAATTTTAAACCTTAATTTTTGTATTTGTAATACCTACAACTAACCCCCGGTTTCTATATTTTACTATAATAAGTGGAATCAAAACAAGTCGTAGCTTTTACCTACGACTGTCCGTTGAATATACTTGTGCTGGAGCTGCAGCTCCTACACCGCGAGCACTTACTCTGCTTAATGATTTCTTGGGCCAAACGGATGCGGACGTTTTCGTTGACAATGCTGTTAGATTTTATCGCATGCTATATATTTTCTTTAATTTTAACTTCAAATTTGACTTTTAAATTAATTATTTCTTTTGTTTTAATTTTCTTTTATACGTAATTATTATTTTGACATATTTTGAATTTTATTGTAATATTTTAACTCGATTACTATTTATATTATAACATTTGGACGACTTGGATATATCTGTAAGTCCATTTGTGTTTTGTGTAAATAAATAAAATAAATAAAAAATAAAATAAATAAATATAAAAAAAACATTTTATTTCAGGCAATTATGTAGTTAAAAGTAGAAGATGTAAAATACTTAAAACTACGGCCCATATTATAAAATAAATATCTACCTTAATCTAACATAGAAACCGGGGGTTAGTTAACTTGTCAAACATTTTCCAGTTTCAAGAATGAACGTGGTTCGATATGCCCCGTTCTCCCCTATTTGTACAGGTGGTTCTGATTAAATTAGTGTAAATGATAATTAATACGAAATTTTACATATTTTAAGAATAAGTAGGCCTACCTACCATTTGTAAAGTATGTTTAATTTTCACGTTATTGTATTTTTATTTGTTTAACTCGTAAGTCACGCACGTGCAAGTTTCTTTTTGGCCAAGCAGGCGAATTTGTGGTCGCCATTTTTTTTAATGAAAAAGCACATTTTTACTGCAAAAAAAAACTTTTTTGAAAAAGTCACGCATTTTTTTTTGTTTGTATTAAAACTTATTTAGACATATACATTCGTTTATTTACTGCATACGCACACATACACATCAATACACAAAAAAATACCTACAGCCCTATAAATAGTACCTATATTGAGTCCCTATTCCAAGTTTCATCCAAATCGGTTTACTGGTTTAGGCGTGATTGAAACACAAACATCTAAACAAACTCACAACTTTGAATAGTTGGCCCAGTGGCGTAGGAAGCCAACTTGACCTGCGATTGGCGAAACGTCTGTTCTTGAAAATATTATGCAACATGTCCTAAATCAATACGAACGACAAGCACGACCACGAGCGCTTCTGTGTTGTGGCTTAGGTAATAATGCATAGGTAGGTTACTTTTATCCCGAAAAAGTGAAGTAGGTACCTAGTACCTAATATTCCTGAGGGACAATTGGGTAACTCTACAGAGCGTAAGCTAGTCTTATCTTAAGACATTGAGTGTGAGTGAGAAAAGAGACTTTTGTAGTTTCAACTTTAGAGGCGGGAACACACGCCCATCAGAAAAGTCTCGATTCCTTATTGCAAGGGAATAGAGATGAAATTCGTTATTCCTGGATAAGGGCTATTTATCCCTAATCCTCCCACAACCACGACGAAAGTGATAGAAAGAATTTAGTTCAAACTGACGGGAACGCAGGTCACACGTCAAATGTCATTTCCGAAACGGACCGATCGAAAGTGATTTGCATTTTTGATTTAGAAAGTGTAATAAAATAAAATAATAATTTATGCAGTTTTTTGTACTAAAAAACTGTGTTATAAATATTTTTTTAGATCGAAAGTGATTTTTCGAAATAAATTTTGAGTGTGATTTTAAAATTGTGTTTTTTTAGTGCAGTTTTAGAAAAAAGTTTTTTTACTTTGAAATTAGTGATGAAATAATAAGTCTTGAAACTTTAAGGTTGGTTAATTATAAATTATAATTATTTTATTTTAATTTTATTTATTGAGGAAAACATTCAATTACATTCGTATAAATGGATTGTATAGCTAATACTTAGGTTCTATGAATGTAACCAGCCCCGTTATCCACAAATTAAGTAGACAACAAATTGAAAGGAGGAACCAAGTACCTAATTAATAATATTTTAAATACTTACAAACTATTCGATATTCTGCCTAAAGATAGCCGGGCCGGCTTACCTATAGAATCATTCGAAGTAAAAAAGCATACTTAGGTACTAATTTATTTATTTATTTATAAGAAGTAACATTACAGTTGGTACCAATACGTTACATCTATTTACCCGTAGTAAAATGTATAAAAATAAAATTAATATTGCACACAAGAAATAAAAAGAGAAAATATAACAAAAATTAAGTAAACATTATATATGCATCTAAAGTTTAAACTAGTTTCTAAATTTTAAATATTTTCAAAATAACTATACAGTACTTTTTCCAAACTGGTGTAGCTGTCTACAAATACATCAGTTAATAATATTGTTAATAATATTGTCTACTAATAATTTTGTATCAGTGCTAAATGAGGCGGTCACCCAGCCCAAGACTGACCGGGCCCGGTGTTGCTTAGTTACCCCTACACACTCTTTTCAACATTTTAACCGTGATTTTAACCCATATAACACCTCCGTTTAAAATAAAAAAAGGATTGCTCTATAGTACTTTTGTATCCTTAGGTACGTACGACGTTTTCCTTCACCCTTTAGAGCTCTTGTTTGTTACCTATAGGTAATAGATAAATTATTTACTCACTACTGCTTAACATCAGGCAGAGTGAGGTCAAATGCTGACCTATTTAATTTAACAAAAAATTCAATGATTATGCATTATTTAGTAATGAGATTGTTTTAAAATTCAATAATTATTATGAAAAAAAAATAAGAGAAGTATTTAAAATTGATTAATTAATAAGTACCTAATAATTTTTTTGTTAATAGTAGCATCACTCTGAATCACTGCTGAATATAGGCCTCCCCCATAGAAATAATAGAATTAATAGTATAATTTTCCGAAAATAAATATCTATTCATGGGCATTTCTATTGAATAAAATGGTACAATAATCATTGATAAATCTTGATGCTCGGCCGGAATTCGAACCCTCAAATTATCACCAATCTGATATGATACCTACCCAAACAATCTGTGGGACACGTGTCATGCACGTTTTGTTTTAGATAACATTATTACAATGTTTGGATTATCGACAAATGTGGCAACACCATAGCCAAAACAAAATTGTGATTCACAACGATTTTGTTTAATTATTGTAAAAAGGTTCCAATTTTAAAACATCCGGAAATTCGAAATTCAATTCAACAATTTTTGAATAGTGAAATTATCTAAAATAATATAATAAAAGGTTATCCTCCAATTTTAAAATATCTAATTTAAAATTAGAAGCTTTTCGAATCAGCCAATCAAATTTTGATAATAATTAACTGCAATATTTTTTGTGATAAATGTGATAAACCTACATAAGATAATGAAAAAAAATAAGGTAAAAACGTAAACGTAAACAGGATCACGACTGTATCCCCGAGGCGCGGTAGACATTCTCTCAGATCTTTGATATTCCAGATCCTTTGAAGATGTCTAAGGGGGTAGTCAGAGGCATGTACAAATACATATTTGATACATGCCCACATCTTGCAGAAGTTAGTATTCCATACGTGACAGGTTGCAAGCCCATCGCCGCCTATAAGAATACTAACTGGTTTCCTCACGATGTTTTCCTTCACCGTTCAGAGCCGAAAAAATAAGGTACCGCCTAATAAGGGCCTGGTCAAAGTCAAAAAGCATTTAATTTTATTCAATAGGACCGCAAGGATCACGTCTTAGAACTAATTTTACTCCTGTTCTATCGCGACCAATACCGTGAAGAATCAGGGTGACAAACACGGTTTGGGGCCTAGCTTTCTTTTAGGTGATCCATCTTCATAGTAAAAGTCAAGCTCCAGTGGGGAGTGGGGAGCCAGTCAAAGAGGCTTCTGGTTTTTGCAAATCCTTATAAATCTATAAATTTATTTACAGATTCTACATGTCTAGCTACGGTAGCATGTCGCCCTCCGATGAAGGCTTCGACAGATATGAGCCTCCTTACTACTGCCAGCCAAATCACCAAGGTAAAAAAATCAATGAGGTTATCTATCTACAAAATAAAAATGAATTGCTGTTCGTTAGTTTGCTTAAAACTCGAGAACGGCTGAACCGATTTGGATAATTTTGGTCTTGAAATATTCATGAAAGTCCAGGAAAGATTTAAACGATGAGAAAAATAAATAATAAGTAAGAGAAAATAATAAAAACGACAATTTAGTTTTCTAATACAAAATGTTTCTAGATGTGAAATGAGGTTTGATCACTTTGGTCTGTTCCTTCCTAGCTCTGAAATGCTCTTTGGTCTGTTTTTTCAGAAATAAAAAAAAACACTCTTCTACCACCCTTATTTTTTAATAGCGATTTTAATACTTATACTATGGCAAAACAACGTTTGCCGCGGATCAGCTAGTATATTATAAGAAAAAAATGTTCCTTATATGCGCCAATTGAGAACAACTTATTTTAAAATATATTTTTTAGGTTTGACATTTTTTTCAAAAATGCTCTAAAAATTCTGTTGTTACTGCTTTAAAAAACCCTTTTTAAGAGCAAACCCTTCTAACTACCTACCAAAAGTTTACCTTGCTAAGCATGCAGTAGAAAAAGTAACTCCCGTGTCGTGAAATGTTGCAAGTGCAACACCCTGTATACTTTAGTGTTGCCGGCCATACACACTACGGTCTACCGGAGAGGTCCACCTGTGCAGGTATGCCTGCGCAGGTAGACCGGAATGTGTGTGGGAATAGATCGGCGCAAGATCGAAAATCGATTCTTTCGAGTGACACCGTACGGTAAACTGAAGACCGCTCCGATACACCGGAACGTCCCCATACATTCCCCATTGTTTGGTTGACCTGCGCAGGCATACCTGCACGATTACTTCTCCGGTAGACCGTAGCGTGTATGGCCTACATTAGTTTAGTATCGAGTGATACACACCCAGCGCTATCGTTTTTCCTTTGTTATTTTTCCTTTTGCCTGGCAAAAATAGGGAAATACCTGTTCTATGGAAATACTTAAGGGCGCGTACTACCTCAAAACTGCTTCGACTCTGGATCATATCTATAAAAGTATTGAATCAATATTATTGAAAAAAATATATATTATAGTTGAGGATATAAACTGTTGCTCCATTGTAGTGAAAACACGATTACTAAATATTTTCTCGGTAGAAAATAATCACAAACTTCCCTCTGAATTTTACTTAAAAACAAAAGTACTCAATAAATACTTTAGCTAGACTAGTAAAACTTTGTATCTAAACTCAGCTTAGTACACTACGTGGTCCCATTGTTCCGAATTTTGATCTTTTTTTGTTTTTGTACTTTTAATTAGCTAAAATATGTTTTAGCTCCGTAAATAACGCTGCGCATCCATAGCTCTGTACTCCTCACACGCCGAACAAATCACACTCGCTGTCCCGCTTACAAAATGTTGGCGTATTATAGGCCCTTAAGCTGATCGCACATTGCCCCCGCCCTACGCGTCGCAGTCATTTTTCTATACAAAAAATACTGATGACATCAGAAATTGCGGCTAACTTTGATGTCTCATATTTCCTCTAACCATGCGTCTTACGCGTCTTCAGCTCAATCGGACACTTCCCGTTGTCCGAATGAGCTGAATTTTGGTACACTTGTGAGTCCTCGGTGACAATGCAATAATATGGTAACAGCGAGCTGATCTGATGATGGAGTCATCAACTGTTCTAGGGAACTCCTCAGAAAATAGGCCGATTGAGTTGAAACTCGGATTGTAGATCAAGTATCATCTAAAATTTTGAAATATGTTAACAGCGAGCTGATCTGATGATGGAGAACGGAACTCCTCAGATAATAGGTTGATTGAGTTGAATCTCACTACATCGGTCAAGTTTCATCTATTATTTTGAAATATGTTGACAGCGAGCTGATCTGATGATGGAGAACGGAACTCCTCAGATAATAGGTTGATTGAGTTGAAATTTTGTACTTACATCGTTGAGTTCAATCAGCTCACGGTAATCCATTAAAAGCTTGTTCCTACTTGTGGTTTTTTTTCAAAAAGACTTATTTGAAGTCGTGTCACATTTAACGCTAAGTTGTTTTCTCCAGGCAGCCCAATGGATGGAGGAGTCTACTGGCCCGGGAACGGGGAGGCACATGACTTCGAAGGGCAGGAGGTGTACCATGATGGATCCCATTACATCGGCCGGACTTATGGTACGTAGGTATACTAAAGGTGGTTTATGGAGAAAAAGGGCGGTTGACCAAGTCCGTTTAAACAGGGTACCGTGTTCTTCTTCTTTTTGTATTTAATGGCAACTACACAGTTATAATGGTAAAGGTATAATGCTACCAATGTCAAGTTTTAAATATAGATTTATATCATGTCAGTCAGTCAGTCCCTAAGGGTCGATTCACATCTGACGGAAGATCCGTCGCGGATTATCGGTCGCGGAACGCCAGAACTGACAAATGTATAGAAAAACACTCGACCGTTCACACTCGACGGACTAACGTATCATCCGTCGAGTGTGAACGGTCGAGTGTTTTTCTATACATTTGTCAGTTCTGGCGTTCCGCGACCGATAATCCGCGACGGATCTTCCGTCAGATGTGAATCGACCCTAATAGTCATAATTATGTCACCAAATCACGAAAGTTTAAAAAGTTTAATTAGTCAGTCCCTGGTTTGAACAAAACACGGCGGCTTGTTTTCTTCAAAACAGAAATTCGTCAAATGAGAAATCTTCTTCATTACACCCCCATTTGCCAGATCTCCTGATCCAAGGCTTCATTAGTAAAATGCCACCGAAATTACATAATCTTCTTATTCTTAGTCATTGCACTCTTGACAGAGTGGTCGTGGTCGTCAGGTCGGGAGTTGTGTGGCTCGCTTCACAATTCTGCGCCATTCGTCTCGGATGGTGCTCTTTCTGCAGCACTCATTTAAGGGTCTGTCCAGCGCTGCCTTCACTTGGTCCGTCCATCTCATTGGAGATCTACCTCGTGGCCTCGTGGAATTACATAATAAAACCTAGTATAACAGAGCAGTGCTTCTTCCTAAAATGGCGAAAAACAACCGCCTTGAAGGTTTCTGACCGCAGACCCAGCATCTTTGTCAATTCCGGTATTAGATGACCGTTGTAGGTAATTTTCGACCCGAGTCAAGTCAGTTTTTAATTATTTTTTTTATCTACCAGGTTACGAAGAAATGCAGTTATCTGGGAATGAGCCTTACGATGGCTACCACACCATCCACCATCCTTATGCACAGAACAACGGAGGTGAGGCATTATCATGTAAAAAAATAGTGTCACTCCAAGTGCCGGCAGAAGTAAAAACTTGAACGGTTCTAAACTTGACAAACCGGCCCCTTGATTACAGATCTCGCGACAGGCGTAATCTCGCAATTACTGCTGTCAAACTTGTGTTATACGGACACAATTTTATGTTATTCACTATTTTTGCGATGTCCTTCCAGACTCATGTGTTAGTAACTTAGTACACCTTTATTTTAAGACCTATTGTACACACACATGAATGCAATAAATACTTTGAATTTGAATTATTTGCCGAATAGAACTGTCAGATGGTGTCGGTAACGAGTTCGATCTTATACCTATTCTTAGATCCTTTGGTAACATGGTGTGTATAATTATTTCCCCCATTTATAGGTAATCTCACTCTAAGCTGAAAGTTTGTGAGTTTGTTTAGATGTTTGGATGTTTAGTAGACGTTTAGATGTTTGGATGTTTGTATGTTTGTGTATCAATCACGCCTAAACCAGTGTACCGATTTGGATGAAACTAGGTATAGGCGTAGATAGTGACCTGGAATAGCATATAGGCTATTCAAAATGTTGGTACAGTCACGGACATTAAGATGTATACATTCCATACTTTTAAAATTAATATCACACTAAAACTAATAGATGTAGGTTAAAAACGAAAAGCGGAAATTGATTTCACATTGAACTAGTGGCGAAATCAATAAAAATACCAGAACATTGATGGACATGTTGACCTGTACATAGGTTGAAACATTATGGAGTGCATACATCTTATTTTCCCTGACTGTACCACGCGGGCGAAACCGCGCGCAGAAGCTAGTCTTATCTAAAAAAAAATATCTAGCATCGTGTT
Organism: Epirrhoe alternata; assembly: GCA_963565295.1. NCBI lineage: Eukaryota > Metazoa > Arthropoda > Insecta > Lepidoptera > Geometridae > Epirrhoe > Epirrhoe alternata. The sequence goes on from OY751403.1 coordinate 5,055,890, forward strand.
TATACTTCCCAACAAAAATCTGATGATCTGATGTCCATTACCAGGCATAGACTGCGATCTACAATCAATCCCACTCCGTTACGACCGACCCGGCACATCCTTCGTGCGGGTAGTCAAACGTCGGACAACAGCCAATAAGAAGGAGCGAAGACGCACGCAGAGCATCAACACAGCCTTTTCTGATCTGCGGGAGTGTATTCCCAATGTACCGCCGGATACGAAGCTTAGCAAGGTAATCTTTGATGGAGGGTATCTGAGAAGGTAATCAATATTTTGTAATGGGTATCTTTGAGTGCATAATGGGTGTCAATCTTTGAGTACATAATGGGTGTTAATCTTTGTGAATAGGCATTACATTTTTGGTAATGGATATCAATCTTTGAGTACATAATGGGTGTTAATCTTTGAGAATTATTCTCAAAGATTAACACCCAAGATTAATACCTATTATAGGTAGGTATTACATTTTTGGTGATGGGTATTAATCTTTGATGTAGTGGGTGTTAATCTTTGAGAATAGGTATTACATTTTTGGTAATGGGTATCAATCTTTGAGTATATTATAGGTGTTAATCTTTGAGAATAGGTAAGTATGACATATTTTGTAATGGGTATCAAACTCTGAGTACATAATGGGTGTTAATTTTTGAGAATAGGTATTACATTTTTGATACAATTTGGTATAAAAACAATCTTTAGGAACTGTTGGGAAAATTTACCAAACATATAGAATTAATATGGTGTTGTTATTATTGTGGCAACATTTGGAAGTGGATTTTAGATGGCAACATTTTTGCCTCTCCCCTTCTTGTCGCGTACTCTGAGAAAAACGTTGTGTGATTTCGAACTATTGTAAAAAATTATAAAATACAGTCCATTTGAAGTTAAATTACACGCCTTTTATTATACATAGGCGTTTGTGGTCCTTCGATAAACTGTGTGTGTTGTGCGGGGTGCAATATTCGTTGTTTGAGCTCTCGATAAAGTGTGCTTCGAGTAGCAGGCGGCGGAACTTTGTGCGAGGAAATATCTATATCTCGCTCCGTAAAGCCAAAGAAAGGCGAAAAACCCTGCTTATACACAGAAAATACATAATAATCAAGAACAAAGTTGGTGCTGTGAAGAGAAAATTGCATTGTAAAATCTTTGGTGAAACACCCGCCTTTGCAAAATGTCGCATTTTACGCTAAAGATGGCGGCGCGGCGCGTGAGCATTTGATAAATTTGAGAAGTCATCAAAAAGCTGGTTGGATGTTTATGTTGGCACCATTGACAGTTAGCAAGCGCAATCAAGCACCAATAGAATTCATTGGATCTACAACAAAATCAATCTCGTTCACTCTTCAGTCAAATCAGTCTACTTCAGTCAACGCTGCAACTGTCAACTTGCCGGTAAAGAATAAAAACAAAGATTGTTTACATATTTTGCGAGTGCTATTCTACGGGATTTCTACAAGTCTGCTTCGGGAATACTACAAGATACACAGGAACACAGGTTGTGTTCCACCTCACAGCGCTTCACTTCGAGTTGACGTTCGTCTGCGTTTATAAAAGTGCGGAAATAGTATTGTGTTGTGAGTGAAGTGTTCGCGGCTAGTTTTATAAAACAAGTAAGATGTCCGGGGAGTTGAAAAAGCTCATCCTCTCGCGATCCCAGTTAAAAGGTACTGTGACTAGAATAGAAAACTTTATTAGTGATCCTTCAAATCTGGTCTCCACAAATTGCGAACTGTTGGCGGCACGTAAAGAAAGGTTAATCACAACCTTTAAAGACTATGAGGCAGTGCAGGTAGAGATTTTATCGCTTGATCCAGGTGATACTGAGGATATTACAATTGTAGAAAATAAATATTATTCAATAATTGCCAAAATTAATGCGGCTTTAAAGAACCTGCCCACGAGTGAAGTGCAAACATGTAGCCATACATCTTTTTCCAAATTGCCTCACATGGATATACCTACATTCAGTGGTAAAGACTACACAAAATACACTTCATTCATGGACTTGTTCACAGCTGTCATAGACAAAAATAAAACACTGTCAGATGTTCAAAAGCTTTTCTATCTGCGTAAGTTTTTAACCGATGATGCTCTGGCAGTTATTGTAAACCTGCCTCTTGTAAACCAATCATATGCAGAGGCATTAGTACTTTTAAAGAAGCGCTTTGATAATAAAACAAGAATAATAACGAATCACATAAATGTTATCCTGGAACTGCCATCTATGCAGAGGGGTACTGCGACAGCAATTAGGGCATTTATATCGCAAGTGCAACAACAGTTGCATGCGTTAAAAAATTTAGATCAGCCCATCGATAATTGGGACATGATATTAATTACTCTTTTAACAAAGAAGTTAGATCAGTATACCTGTCGGGCATATCAACTTGATAGGAATTTAGAAAACCTTCCAACGATGGAAGAATTCATGGCTTTCTTGGAAAAGCGCGCTATAGCGCTTGAGGACAGTGGTAGTTCTGAATTCAAGAAGCCAACTATAGCCAAGGTGAGCAATGTAGTCACTAAAGGTAAAAATAAAAATATTCTCAAATGTTTATATTGCGATGGGTCAGATCATGCTATGTATGTTTGCCCTCAGTTCAAAACGGCTCCTATAGAAGCACGTACTACGTTTGTTGAAGAAAAGAAATTGTGCACAATGTGCTTAAAAAATCACACCGGTAAGTGTAGATTTAATTTTAATTGCAAGGTTTGCAAAGCGGGTCACAATACTCTCCTGCATAAAGATGGCAATCCAGCTATTGAACAACCTGTGAGCATGCATTCAAATGATGCCTCAGTTAATGTTTTATTGCCAACTATAAAAGTAAAATTGATTGACAGATGCGGGTCTGAAATAATTGTCAGAGGGCTTCTTGATTCTGGAAGCCAAGTTTCTTTTGTAACGGCTGATATTGTGCAAAAGCTAGGCCTGACACCAAAATCCCAATCCAGCACAATTGTTGGAGTTGGAAACAAAAATATGAATATGAATAAATATGTACATTTAACTGTGCACTCTCCAGTGAAAAATGTAAAATTAAATATTAAATGTAATGTTGTGGATTCCATCACATCCTGCCTGCCTCAGACCTCCTTTGATGTATCAAAGCTGAACATTCCAAGGGATATTTGCTTAGCAGATAATGAGTTCAATGTTAGTGATGTCATATCAATACTGCTAAGTGCCGAGATATACTTCAACATTTTGCTTGATGGACAGGTAAAACTTAAAAATGGTCCTGTTTTGCAGAATACTCTCTTTGGCTATACAGTTGCGGGTAATATTCCTTGTAGTGGCAGTCACAAAAATGGTGGGGTTGCCAACTTTGCCATTTGCAACAACAATAAGTTGGAGGATGTGATGGAACAATTTTGGTTATCTGAGAGTATACCGCAGGCTACGGTTAAGGATTCCCAAGAATTTAAAAACGCTGAAAGCTGCTTTCAAAATTCAGTTCAGCTTCAGGATAAAAAGTTTACTGTAAAAATGCCCTTCTTGTCGCGTACTCTGAGGAAAACGTTGTGTGATTTCGAACTATTGTAAAAAATTATAAAATACAGTCCATTTGAAGTTAAATTACACGCCTTTTATTATACATAGGCGTTTGTGGTCCTTCGAGCCGGATATGAACCAGCGACCTATGGTACCTAATCAGTCTTGTAATTGTTCGCTGTGATAAAACTCCACCTCTAACTTGGCCAATGGCAAGAATTGAGAAGATAGTCCCTGGCCCAGATGGCCATGTAAGGGTAGCCCAGGTTAAAATGGCTAACCATAAAATTTTCACGAGATCACTTAGAAAGCTCTGTGTGTTACCACTTGAATAAAATTAAAATATGTTACTTGCTCTTTTGTAAAAGCAATAACAATATGTCAAACTTTAGTAAAGTAATTCTCTATGCACAACATGTTAACATGTTGTGTAGTATGAACATAATTCATCTAAATGCTATTTTGCCTTGTACCTACTAGCTTATGTATTAGCTATGTTGTTGTTCATTTAAGACTAGGTTAAACTAAGTAATTTAATGTTAGGATTTTTTGTAAATTAATGGGTTCAGGTTGTTAGTTCTCGCCGGCCCAGCTATGTTGGGAAAATTTACCAAACATATAGAATTAATATGGTGTTGTTATTATTGTGGCAACATTTGGAAGTGGATTTTAGATGGCAACATTTTTGCCTCTCCCCTTCTTGTCGCGTACTCTGAGAAAAACGTTGTGTGATTTCGAACTATTGTAAAAAATTATAAAATACAGTCCATTTGAAGTTAAATTACACGCCTTTTATTATACAGGAACCTAATAAGTAATAGTATCATTGAGTTGAATTGATTTGTCAATCTCTCTGACTCGTAGATATATCAATCCTTAGAAATATCGTCGTTGATAGGAAATCATTGCATTGATCTTAATTTAAGCATAGTTTTAATATCAGAATTTAAATTTCTCGATTAAAAATTCATCAGTCAATAATCTCAGTTTAAACTTTTTACTTCATCTGAGTTAGAACAAGCGTGTCGTGGCAGGACATTGTGTAATTATATCCGTCTCACTCTAATTTTCCCGCCCCTCAGATGGTGCGAAAGAGATCGCAAGACATCAACACTGCGTTCAGTACCCTGAGGCGGCAGATACCACATGTCCTGCCTGACACTAAGATGACTAAGGTTATATGCATTTATTATTTTTATCTAATTTAGGAAATAAATTACTTAAGTAGATGTAAACTAAACAAAACACCTATTACCGTAAAAAAATTTGATCTAAGGCACTTGTCCAACCGCGGGCGAGTGAGCAAGCGATCAGCGATTTTATCGCTCAAGAGACGAACAAAAGATAAAAGATGCCGTGTCACAAGACGACGACGGGTCTTCTTCCTCCCCCGAGGGGGTAGGCAGGTGAGGGCCTCGTTTTGAAACTTTGCCCTGGCTTCAACTCCAGGGGCAGCAGCCCCCGGGTCCTGGGGTGTCGCCTACGTGTCACAATAAAAGAGACACAAATATTTATAGATCAACGCCCCGGCGGCTGTTCACACCGCCCCGGCCGGTAACCCTGCGTCTTACGTGGGCGACTTGACGCAAACGCGATTATGAAGCGAAGCGATGCGATTCGATGCGGCGCGGCGCGGCGCGGCGAGTCTGTCCTACGTGCGTGCGAATCGTCCTACATAGTTTACGTCAAATCATACATAGTGTCAAAATTCGCAAAAATACTGATCGCGTTCTACCGCGCCGCTGCGCACCGGTCACGTAGGACACTTCAATGGTAAATCGACTGTTTGTTGCTTCCGCGCCGCTTCGCGTCCAGATCGCCCACGTAAGACGCAGGGTGACGCTATGGTGGCCTAACAGAATTAGGACACAACTCATAGGCCATTATAACAAACTCACAAACTTTCAGCTTTATTATATGAGTGAGATTAAAGAGATACGCGAAATCCATTAAATACAATAGGTACCCTCTCAATACCCTCAGAGACACACTGTTCGGTACTGACTTAAACTTCTGTCATGCATGAACTAAAAATTTGTATTATTATTCATAGGTTATGCATAACATAACTTTATGTCAAGTTTAAGGGCCTTAATATCTCCCCCGGATTAAAATCTATTTGTAATCTCTTCTCCCCCAGATAAAAACTCTCCGGCTAGCCACCTCTTACATCTCCTACCTCCTGAAGGTCCTGGAGACGGATGGGGAGCCTGCAGGCGGCTTCCGAGCTGATCTCCATCACACGCCGAGTCGCAGACGGAATGTAGATCAGGTGAGGGTAGATTCAAATTAGTATTTTTAAGACTTTTATGTTATCCCCGTTTTTTTTTTATTTTAATTAATCTTTAACTTATATTCGCTTTTTAGCTGTTGTCAGTTCCTAATACTTATTGTAAATGTTGTTCATGCCTGTAATGGGTGTACATTTACAGTCACTCTATAATAAATAAATAAATAAATAAATAAATAAATTCGTTTATTTCAGACTTAGTCCATATTTTGTTAGTAGGCTCTTATAAACTATGTTAGTACTTGCTTAACCTAAAAATAACAATCACATTCACAATCACAAATAATTATTGAGACACTAAACGAGCCACCGGCTTGAGTACAGCCAGCCAGTGTCTCATGTAGGTCGAGCACAGGTCTTTAGCAACAATGGCTAGAAAGCCATTGGAGCCGCCACGCAACCGCCGCACCAGGGACGCCGTTCTTTTTCGCATGATCGCATAAAAGTCATCAGTGCGTGCGTCTGCGAACATCCCCGATGCACTACAGAACCTTGGCAACCCCAAGAGCATTCTGAAACCATTGTTGTACTGGATTCGTAGGGCGTTGTAGGATTTTTGTGTATACTTAACCCATAGACTGCACGTGTAAAAAGATGTACAAAATGTTCTAAATAGATAGAGTGACCGTTTTTAAAATGTTCCTACAAATGTGAATTATGTATGCTGTTGGCTGTTGGTGTTGCCTAATAAAAATAAATAAATAAATCCTCGTGGTCCTACTGAATAAATGCTTTTTGACTTCGAAATTGTGTTCTGCGCAGACAAATGGCTAACTTCACGAATGCCTATAGCCGTTGAGCGAAGTGTAGGTACCTAGGTCTGTCGATTCCAGTTCCATAATTATGTAACAGGGCTGTGGCCATATCCATAGGTACAATAAATAAATAATGCTGTACTTTTTCACACAGCATCATCTAGCCCCAAAATAAGCACAGCTTGTGTGTACCTATAAAAAAAATAAAAATAAAATAAAATACATTTATTTCGAGCAAACACTCATAGACGTGCACAAACTAAATAGACAAGAGTTTTTGAACACACAGACAGAAGACAAATACCTACACACAAAGCTTAAAGACTAACAGAGTTCATAGTTAGGTGTCGCTCACAGCAATGTCTCATGTAGGGACAGTCCACCCTGGCAGCTATCATTGCCAGGACGGTGTTGGAGCTGGCTGACCCACAACCTAATAATATGTCTCTGAATGTAAAAAAATGTCATTATATTCAATTCACACGGAGTAAACAGGAACATTGTAACAGCTATCACATCAATGGCCAAATAATACAAAAAGTTGAGAAAGTCAGAGACTTAGGTATCATAATGGACGCTAAACTAAATTTTGACGAACATATTTTAAATACAGTGTCTAAGGGTTTTAAATTACTAGGCTTTGTAACTCGGAACTGTAATAGTACATTACGATATTAGTGCGTAAAGATGGTTATAACATGCGAGGCGGAATTTCAGCCCGAGCCGCAGGCGAGGGCGTAATTGAGCCGAGCATGTTATAACCAATACGCACGTATATCGTACGACGTTTTTTAACACATTTGCGAGGAAACAGAAAAAAAAACATTTGAATAAACTCAATCTGTGAATGCACACTTTTGCTTTCCCGCCATTTGAACAGACTGCCTACTGACGCGCCGCGCGGCGATTAGTTCTCCTTTGAACAGCAAGAGCGCGCTGCTCTTGCTGTTCAAAGGCTCATCAGCTTCATCAGCTTTACGAGCAAGGGTGTTAAAAAATTCTTTTTAACACCCTTGCTCGTAAAGCTGATGTAATTCCACCGGTTTTAGATATGTAAAGCGGGTCATAACAAACGCGTGTGTTATCAAAGCAAATAGTTATGTTATAGTCCATACAAATTCCATAACAGCATTATTTGCCATTTCAAATATGGAACTGATCGCCGCCGAGCTGGAGTCGTGCCTCCAGCTAGTGAGAGCGCGCTGTTGCTATTCAAATTTCGAACTAATCGCCGCGCGGCGCCAGTTAGTAGGCAGCGCTAGCGCGCTGTTAAAATGGCGGGAAAGCAACAGTGTGCATTCACAGATTGAGTTTATTTAAATGTTTTTTTTTTCTGTTTCCTCGCAAATGTGTTAAAAAACGTCGTACGATATACGTGCGTATTGGTTATAACATGCTCGGCTCAATTACGCCCTCGCCTGCGGCTCGGGCTGAAATTCCGCCTCGCATGTTATAACCATCTTTACGCACTAATATCGTAATGTACTATAAACACTCTGCCACAAGAATAAAATTATTTCAAACTCTGGTCCGGCCTATAGTCGAATATGGTTCAGTGGTTTGGAACCCACAATACGAAGTCTATTCAAAGCGTCTCGAGAATATTCAACGTAGATTCCTTTACCATTTGTCTTATAAAGACCATTTGGCAAGAAAGATGCCTAGGTACAAGGAACGGCTCACTTATTACAAAATGACCACGTTATCTTGCCGACGAAAAATATGTGATCTGATCTTTCTGCATAAAATATTAAATGGAACAATAAATTGCACTGAACTTACAAATTGCATAAGTATCTCCGCCCCATCTCGATTACCTAGGATTAAAGCATATAATCTGTTTAGCCTTCCTTACTCTAGAACAAACCTTGGGAAACACTCCGCTTTGCCAAGAATCTGCAAACAGTACAACCACTTGTCCAAATCAAATGATTTAGACATTTCAGATCCTTTTCCTAAATTTAAAAAACGATTGAAAGAAATTGTGACATAACAACTCATTCATAAATATAAACCTATCTTCCTGCTACTATGTAACAACCTAACCCTTTAGTCTCAGAAGCCTTTAGTTAAAAATCAATCGAATTCTATCTTTTCAACCTACTATTGAAAATGTTTAGCTCTCCAAAATTTCTTTCTAAGTTACCTCCTAAAAAACTTTTCATTGTTATTGGAAAATATTCGAAAATTTCAAATTGTCATTTAACTAGGTACTTAACCTAACCTACCTACTATGATCTCTTAGATAATATTAAGTTTTATATTGATAGAGATGTTACGTGTACCTAAAACTGTTCTGCTGACTAGGCAGGCATTAAGCCTACTTATTTTAAGTTGTTGTTTTACGCATGTTGTGATACCCTGTAATTATGGGAACACTAGAGTTAAGACACTTTGTTTTTGTTTTGGAATGTGAAGTGTATACCCGTGTTGGGTGTCCTTTTTAAATAAATAAAAAAATAAATAAATAAACCTGCGCACCAGTTATCTCGTAGTACTTGATGACTGATATACTACATAAATACTTTTTGTTTCGTAAATATATACATACATATTATACATAGAAACACCCAGACCCGAGACAAATATTTGTAGATCATATAAACATTGGTCCCGCGCCGGATCGAACCCGCAACCATTTGCGTCGCATTGCCTTCGCCCACTGCGCCACAGAGGTCGTCAATACGATATGAAGTTACCTACATATACCAACTTATTCCTTTAATTCATATAAGTAAGTATAAATAGTTCCACTTCATTCTCGAGTGCATCGGCGCCGTACTTATCTCCACATGTCTAAAGATTTCCCTTGTGAATAACTCAAGTGCGCTTGCGCATTGATTTGGTATCTTTCACTTGTTCTAAATGAACTAGCGGACGCTCGCGGCTTCGCTCAATACTTTTCCTACAGATGTTGGCACCTTCAGTTAGCAACAAATAGTTCGATTTTGAAAACGTCATTTCTTTTCGATTGCTGAGAGAGAGAATAAATAAATAAACTTTTCCTGAGATATTTTTGTTAAAATTTTGGTCATAATGCATTGAGCTAGGAATTTAGTTACAATCTGACAAATAAAATGTCCGCGCCAAAACTCGGCGCACTGCGTAGCGTGCGCCGAGTTTTGCGAGTTTTTGTTTTTGCGTACAAGCGACATTGAACACTTAAACAAGTGATATAACGTCTACATTTGAGCAAATGTCATCAAAGAACGATGCTTGGACATTTTTTGAGTGTTGTCAGTTAGAGATTGTGACTCTTTAGTATGTAATAATGCTATGGATTTCGGAGAGAAGGAAATATTCCGTTTTCTGAAACACCAATTAATCGACTTACGTTGCTAACTGTACGTTCGTAACCTATGTGCAGCAGTAGCTTCTGCAGAGCGTCGCCGCTTCATCGCTAGATGGCGCTAGCGCTTCCAATGGAAAAATTCAAATTCTAGAACGCGCAAGTAACATTATCTTGGCAAATTAACATTTAATAGAACTATCCGACATCTGTCGGCTGAAAGGCCCTAAGGTATGTGGACCAGTTGGTGTCGACCTTAGCAAGGGTAGTAGGTACTACCTCTTTGCCATGGATTGGGGGAATCACACCTACCCCCTAATTGGTGATCATCATCATCACCCAAAAGTCAGTGGCCAACTCTGGTGACGGAGTTTTTAGGCCGCAAACATCGAGTTCTAATCTAACTCGATGGCCGCGAAGGCCTCTGTCATGGCTGCACGGAAACTCTCAATTGATAGCGACTAGCGGTCACCCATCTTCTTTGTACCGATACTTCACTATGATGATCTATCAAGAACGACTACACTAAAGTTTAAAACAACAAAATGGCGGATATTAACTTTCAGGTGTTACGAGAAGAGATAAATGTATCTAAAATAAACATTATTTTACAGATAAATATATAAATTATCTGGGGCCATGTGGCGGCTATAATTATATTAGCGGATTTAAGGCATAAGCTGAGGCGGGAGCGGGTTACGCCCACATGCGATTTAAGCCCTCGCTACGTAATTACACAAATGTGAATGGAAAAAAAAACGACAGAGTGGGGAGTTGGGTCAGCGCGAATATACTACAAGTAGGTAGTACCTAACCTACCTAGGGTATTTGACTCTTTTGTTAAGAGTTGGGGTTTTAAATTTTCTATGAAATATAAGTTTTACTTATATCCCCCTAATATAATAAAGCTGAAAGTTTGTGACTTTGTTTAGATGTTTGTATGTTTGTGTTTCAATCACACCTTAACCAGTCAACCGATTTGGATGAAATTTGGAATATGACTGAATGGCTATTACGCATTTTTTTTTTTAATTTCTGGAATAGCATAATTCTACTAATGAATAGTTTATACTGCGTTTTTTAAGAGCGTTACCGCACAGCTTATCCCTTTTAAAATTATCTAAGCTTTCTCCCCAATATTGCATTATCTGTAGGTAGTGTTATTTTTATGAAATGAAATCGTTTATTTGCTAGAAGCATGGTATACTTTAAGACTAAAACAAGGGAATTGCCGAAGGGGATTTCTATACCTGAGCTACGATCCTGTTGTTTTTAAGAAGAGCCCAATACATTATTGAGAAGCAATAAGTATTCATTCTATATAAGTACCTACCTAACACAGTTAATGCGTTAGGTGGGTAAGCAAATTTCACCTACCTACCACTTAACTTTGTACCTACCACACCTACCTACCTATCTACAAAAGAAGGCCCTAAAATATACCTACATAAGTACCTACCAACTAGATCGACTTACCTTTATAAGATTTACTATGTTTCATTAGTGTTCTCATGTAAGTGACGCATTGTGTCTTTTTGAAAATAAATGTCTTTAAACCTAAGAAGAGAGTTATTAGGCACCTTCTGGGTAGCCTCGCTCCATCGTAGACCTCATTCTTGCCTATGTAAGTTTCGAGGTCAAGAGCCGACCCATTTCAAAAAACAAGCTCTAACTGAGAGCGTTTTATCAACCGCTTCAGCTTATCCCTTGCGCCAGCCCCTGGCACAAACCAGACGCCCTCTAATATCATTAGGAAACGCTGGAAATTTCCTTTTTACTGCCAATAATGCAGTGAGGGTATTCCTATCTGCTTTCATCACTTTATCCCACTTTTATAAGTACTTATTAAACTAGCTGTTGGCTGAATGGGGTGTACCTCGACTTTCAATCCGAAGGTCGTGGGATCGAATCCCGGCCGTGCATCAATGGAATTTACGTTTCGTAAAATTTATATGCGCTTTAACATGAGCGAAGAAGGAATGACGGTGAAGGAAAACATCGTGAGGAAACCAGTTAGTATTCTTATAGGCGGCGATGGGCTTGCAACCTGTCACGTATGGAATACTAACTTCTGCAAGATGTGGGCATGTATCAAATATGTATTTGTACATGCCTCTGACTACCCCCTTAGACATCTTCAAAGGATCTGGAATATTAAAGATTTGAGAGAATGTCTAACGCGCCTTGGGGATACCTACAGTCGTGACCCTGTGTTTTTTTTTTATTAAACTAGCTACGCTCCAGGGGCTGCGCTCAAAAGTCAAACGGTCATTCCTATTCATGCTGGACTCTCCACACGGGATACAGTCGTGATACTTTTTTTTATTTATTTTTTTATTGAACTACCTACGCTCCGGGAGCTGCGCTCAAAAGTCAAACACGGTAATTCCTATTCATGCTGGACATTTCACACAGCATCATCTGGCCCCAAACTAAGCAAAGCTTGTACTATGGGAACCAGATAACTGATACCTATACTACCTACTTATATGTATAATTTTTATTTGTAAATACATACATAGAACATAGAAACACCCATACCCGAGATAAATAATTATTGCAGATCATACAAACATTTATCCCGCGGAGATCGAACCCGCAACCTTTTGCGTCCCAAGCGGGCTTTAGAAATATAAATCGAAACTTTTTTATTTTGTGCCATAGACAGAAGATTAGCTTTCACCCACTGCGCCACAGAGGTCGTCTTATTCAAGGCTTAACCTATTAAACATCATGTCTACCGAGCTATATCGTTCTTGATAGATCGTCGAAGTTAAGCAACGTTCGAAACGGTCTGTAAGGATGGGTGACCGCCAGTGGCTATTCATCTGAGCGCTTCCGTGCTTCGGAGGGCACGTTAAATCGGTCCCGGCTATTTAAGTCGATAAGCCATGACGGAAGCCTTTAGGCGGCCTAAAAACTCCGTCACCAGAATTGGCCACTGACTCATACGAACTTACTTACCGAGCTATACAAATGATGTCTTGTTATAGAGGGGATACCTTTCGTGTTTACAATTAAATTATAATAAAAACAGCACGTGCCTGTCTGTTTATCATCAACTTTACAACTTCCCTTGTCTGTTTACTTCGTTTTACGGAATTTCAGGTTATTTTTAACTTTATTTATACTGTTTTGTAACGAGGTAGGATTTATTTACTAGGGAATCACTGGCTTGGGAATTTGATTTTTGAAGCAAATACTTCTTCTTCTTTTTTAGTGGCAATCTACACAACTAGGTGTAATCCTCCCAATGTCAAGTTTTAAATATTGATTTATAGTCATGTCAGTCAGTCAAGTCCTGTCGATGGTTTGAACAAAACATGGCGGCTTGTTTTCTTCAAAACTAACGGAAATTTTTCGTCAAATGTTAAATCTGCTTCAATACTCCCTCATTCCATTTTCCAGATCTCCTGTTTCAAAACTAAGGCTTCATTAGTAAAATGCCACCGAAATTACATAATAAAACTTAGTAAAACACAAGAAAAAGAAAATAAAATAGCAGAGCAGTGCTTCTTCCTAAAATGGCGAAAAACAACCCCCGAAGCAAATACTTAATTTGTAGAAAACAGAGCCCTCTACGTAATCGATGATAGACAAAGTCAAAGTCAAAAAGCATTTATTCAGTAGGACCGCTGGGATCACTTTGAAACGTCTTTTTAGGTGATTTTACTCCTGTTCCTTCGCGACCAATACCGTGAAGAATCAGGGCAACAAACACGGTTTGGGGGCTAGCTTTCTTTTAGGTGATCCATCTTAGATGAATGCCGATGGTCACGAACGTGTAGAGGGCCTCATCGCCTGTATTCGCCTGTCATCGTCTATCCAAATAGTTCGGCGAATAGTTTGGCAAATAGTTTGGCAAATCAGTAGGAGTGGCCGTAACTCGTAGGTAAAGCGTTTTGAGTCTACATTTTTCATACGCACCATAAAATTGTAGAACTCATTGCCGGGCTCTGTATTTCCCGAAAAGTACAATATAGTCTTCAAATCAAGAGCAAATAGGTTCCTTCTACTGCTTAACACCAGGCAGAGTAAGGTCTAATGCTGACCTATTTAATACCATACCTTTTAAAACCAAACATGTTCATGAGAAAATATGATTCTTTATTGTAAAGTGAACACACAGGAGACTGTATCCCCAAGGCGCGGTAGACATTCTCTCTGATCTTTTATGTATTCCAGATCTTTTGAAGATGTCTAAGGGGTGTAATCAGAGGCATGTAAATGTATAATACCTATATAATGTATATTTCAATTTGTCCATTTATCCATCCACAGGTTGTCTGGTAGATCGCTATTTAGCGATAAGACCGCCGATTGTATGTCATTGTGTTTTTGTTTAGTTTTCCATTTTTGTTTATTTTTATTATGTGGTGTGCAATAAAGTATTTTCTATCTCTCTTTCTATCTATCTATCTATAATAATTAGTAAAAGAAATTGGTTTAATTTTTGAAAATCTAGGTAGGCACGCACAACCAATCTTTAGCTATCTTAAGTAGCTGCGCAGAACCCATTTTTGATGACACCTAAAAGACGAAGTCAGCGTTGTATAGCTCGCTCACTCGCTTAGTTTGTTGCATCGTGCTATCTCGCTTACTCGCGCAAACCTGCGCAATCTAGTGCACCTAACTTCAGAGAGACAGAGATCGCCGTACAACTATGAAATACAAGTAGACCTTGCCAATGGTTCTCTAAAAATTCAACAAAAATAAGTAACCGTACACTTTTACAAAATGAATGAAAAACAACAGTTAAGGTGAAGTGCGCTCTGACTTCCGCCGCGCTCGCCACCCTCCTAGCCCCCTAGGCCATCTGAAGGTGTGCTGGCCGGCCCGCGCGCTATTACACTGAACGTTATTTATAAATGTATTTTTTGCTACAAAATAATACTCCTTGGCAATAAAATAATTCCGTAATCCTCTACCGTATTTATTAGGGAACACGTAGACGAAATTTCATTAAAAAAATTCAATAACCAGCAAATGAATCTGGTTTATGATGAAGATTTAGAGGTAACTTTGTGATTTTTTTTCTATCGAGTCAAATTAAGTCAATCGTGTTTCAACTCCCATAACTACTCGTAATATCCTAAAATATTATTGTCATCAAAAAAATATAAAAAAATCGGTGTTTTTATGCCTTAAAAATTACTTGACGTTGGTACAGTCAAATTGTAAGTTCTGCGACCTACATCACCTTAAACTACCAGTTATTTTTTACTATCAGTTATTTTTTACATTTCGGTAGTCAATGGCAACCGTTGTCTGACGCACTTGAGATGTTTTTGTGCTCCCAAGACACTTGTAGCTAATTCTGTGCACGTGGCGTTTTAAGTTATCTTGTTCAGATAATATTAGATTTGTTAGTAAAGTCATTGAGCTGATAGAATCTGTAAAATAGAGGAAATGTCATCTAAGTTTGACAATTTCGCCAAATCACGTCGACACTGCAGTCCGATTGGTCGACTCAATGTCAAGCTTCATACTCGAGCGAGCGGAACTTGATTATGTCTAATAGTGTAAATCACTGATCAGATGGACTACATTGCCAATATATTGGGTACTATATAGCTGCTGCACGCGGCTTAGCTTGCGTGATACCAACATTTTGACCACCATCCACGCCTATTCCAAGTTTCATCCAAATCGGTTCACTGGTTTAGGCGTGATTGAAACACAAACATCTAAACAAACTCACAAACTTTCAGCTTTATTATAGTGAATAGTGGGGTATTTATTGGTCGCGAAAGAACAGAAGTAGAATTCGTTGTAAGACTATCCTAAGTGATCCTAGCGGTCCTTCTGAAATTCTTTTTGGCTTTGACATTGAGAACATTTTGTTTCAAATTTGCCTGTTAGTTTCGAGGTCAAGAGCCGACCGATTCATAATAAAAAAAACAAAATTTTGTTTCAAATGTAAAAAAAAACTTGTGATACAAAAACAACATTGAATTATTGTCACCTACAGGTGACACTGGGAGCTGCTAAGAAATGTACCTAAATGGTTGTTTAATTGTTTCAGAATTGCGCGGAGAAGCGTTCCAAGGGTCGAACTGGATGGCCTCAGCATGTTTGGGCCTTGGAACTGAAGACTGAACAGAATCTACAAACTTAAACCTCGCGATGACATTAAAAATACGTAAAATATTTAGTCGCTACGTTCCTAAGTTTTGTCTAAAGAGAGATGTTTTTCGAATCTCAGTCATAAACATAAAAAAAATTTAACCTACAAACTTATAATGGCTTACCGTGAGCTGATGAAATTGAGCCCAAAGTCGCATATTTTGGGTCACTGAGGATTTCCGTTGAACAGCTCCTAATAGTAGGTCTACCTACAAATTCTTAAGTGATTTTATTGTGTAAAATATTATTTTTTGTAGATTGTAAATAATTTTATTAATTTTATGTTCATATTTTTTATAAGTTTGAAAGATTGTCAAGCCACGACGACGCGACGGCTGAGTAGATAGATGTTGACAAATAGATGATTTATGCATAATAGTTCGCGATTTAGAATAGGTGTAAAATAAAGCCTATTGTAATATAGAGAACAGTTATTGATGTAAAACATTTTTGACGTGACAACGTCTTATAATTCGATAGAGCCGGCTGCACGCACGAAAAAACATGACGTCATGCGGCGTTACCTCGCTCTGAGGCGTTCCATGTAAGGCTTGAAGTGCAAGCGAGAGCGCGGAACGAGCGACAAAGAAGCACAATCGGCCTTTGCGTTCGGCAGCGTTCGACATCCGTCTCTCTCCTACTTGAGTGAGCGATGCGTCTGCGTGGACAGCTGCTATACTATAGTACATGTATCTATTATACAAATAAAATTAAAATTTTCTTTTGAAAAATGCTACCATTTCATCAGTATTTTCTTAAGACGTTGTCACGTTCAACTATCGTCAGTAAACCAACTTTAGGTACAGACAACCAATTTTTTTTTATTAGATCCTAACGTAGAAAATTAAAAAAAGAGGACTTATTTTTAAGTTTTTTGGAAAAAAAAATCAATTCCTTTGGAATATTTTATAAGGAACAACTTTTGAGGTATCCAAAGACGTGTAGTTCAAACGGCTGTCACCCAAGGAGAGTTTGCATGCGAGCGGCGATTTCTTCTAGGCTTCATGGTCGCCTAGTGTAAACGAATGCTTCGAGCCTCGCCTCTCGAATACGATTCTATCTAAGCTTTTTACTATAGTCCTTTTCACGCCGGAACGTATGCAAGACACATTGAACTTGTTTCGTTTCACGTTGTGTGGCTCACAACAATTTTGAAACAAAAAAGTCAAGAAAAAAAATTAAACGATAAAACATACAAAAAAAAATGTTTTTGTCTATTTCCTGTTTAATTATTTCATAAATTATCATAAACGAGCCATAAAATATAAATAAATAAACAATAAACATTTTCTAAAAAACTCCGCCAATTAACAGTACCTACTGAATAAAATGGAACGTAATCTATTAGAGAGTGCAAAAATGAAAATCGAAACAATTGATGAATCGATAAGTAAAGAAATAATCGTTGGTTTATTATTTTTGTCTATGAATGAACCTTGTAATCGATTGAGATGAATTGATAGTAGTGAACCAAAAATCGATGTTGATAATCTCGATTAAACTTTAGGACATTACTATTAGACTGATTTTGACATTATCTCGAAGTGTCTTGCATACGTTCCGGCGTGAAAAAGACTTTAAAAGTAGTCTTTTTACGAGTTTCTGTCAAAATGTCAACAATCGCAGGCGAGACTCGAAAGGCGAGTTTTGCCGAGGGATAATCGCATACGATTCGCCGCTAGCGTGCGTTAGTAAATCACCGAAAAGAACGTAAAATGAGTAAGCTAAGTCAAAAAACATTTTTTGCGTTTTTTTTTCGCTAAATATGTTTAGAATCCCCTCAGTTTTCGGTAGTTGTCTTTTTACACCCTGTATATACCTACCTCTACATTATGTCCTTACCTACTCAACAACTTATGCCAAAGATAAAACCAAAATAAAAAATATATTATATAAACATTTCGTTTTGTTTTATTTTGTTGCTATTAAATAAATACCTACGTAACCACATTACATAGGATCTATCTAGGTAGTATAACAGAAATCGCCATTTTTTTAGCCATAGTGATATCTTATTTTGTAGGTATTTAACTTAGAAATTAACTTAAGTAGGTATAGATTCGCTGATATTTAATTTAAACATGTTTGGTTCAAGTACCTACAATTAAATAAGTATGTATTTAGAAGCCGAGTTTACTTTTTATTCAATCTTTTATTGTCGACTTCACTTTCAAAAGATGGTGTTTAGTACAGTCATCATCATCATCATCATCTCAGCCATCCAGTGTCCACTGCTGAACATAGGCCTTCCCCATAGATTTCCACAGCGATCGATCTTGTGCAGCCTGCACCCAACGGCTCCCAGCAACCTTTACTAGATCGTCTTTCCATCTCCCCCTTCTCACCTTCATAGAAAGTTCTGCCTAAACTTAAAATTAAGTAAAACTTTAAATTATCAGTCAGTAGGTACTTACTTTTTTACTTATTAGAAGTACTAGTTTTGTTGTTTTATTTTTTTAGTTTGGGTCTGGGTGTTTCTATGTGTAATATGTATGTATTTACAAACAAAAAGTATATAAGTAGTATCAGTTATCTGGTTCCCATAGTACAAGCTTTGCTTAGTTTGGGGCTAGATGATGCTGTGTGAAATGTCCAGCATTATTTATTTATTATTTATTATTATTATAAGTAGGACATTATCAGCTCAATTTAGACTTCGAAATATTCATTCGTGTTATAAAAAACTTTTTTAACAAGCCAACTTCTTAGGTAATTTTATCTTAAATAAGTTCCTATTTAGTTGTTTTAAATCTGTGGGTAAATGATTAAAAGTTTTTATAGCTGTATAATATGTACTGTTAAAGAAAATTGTGTTGTTAATTTGTGGAATTTGAATACCTATTATATTTAGGTATATTTACTACGTAGGTTATCTGCTCGAGTAGACTTTTAGTATGGACGCAAAGCGCTCATCGACTTTTGAGTGTAGCTGAACCAATTGTTCCACATCTCCGTTTAGACTTTCCACAGAGGGCAAGAATATTCATCCATTAGCGATAAATAGATAAATGATAAAAGGTTCATTCACCTTACCTACGAGGTTATATCTAGCTACGCCCGCGACTTTGTTCGCGTGGTACTCTTCAGTATTTCCCGAGTAAATACTGATCCTGCGGGAATTCCGGGATAAAAAACAGCGGTATGCTGAATAATGGAAAGACTTATCAATTATAATTTTCGATTCCGACAGGATTCGAACCCGCGACGATCAGACGATCCTAAAGCCGGAGTGCCTTCAACCGCTCGGCCACGGAACCCACTGACGTCGCAATCGAAATTTTTGATAAGCTCATTGTGGAGTCTGTTAGGGCTGGGAAGATTTCGAAGGACCTAAGTAGTAATATTTTAAGCTGTTACCTAAAGGAAATATACCCCGTGATTGGAAGACGATCTTTGCTCATGAAAGTAGATGAACCAAGTCTACCACCAACCTTTTCGCTCCCACACGCCGTTCTCTGTAAGGGTGGCCAGCACAGAGCTCTTCGGTCTTCTAGATGCAGTAGGCAGATTGTAAAGTCCAAAACACAGAGTAATCAGCACAGCGAAGTTTCGCGAGAACGTCTCACACAAATTACTATTGTGCACGGCAGCAATAATAACGAAGAATAGAGTATCTTGGCTATCACGGATAGCTTCTCGAATCAACAGATGAGAACACGACCGAATCAGGGCAGTCGCACAAGCAAACCGACTAGCGCCCGAGGCGGGGCGCGGGGCGGGGGGCGTGCGGCCGGCCACCGATTTTGAAGCGGCGGTAGTCGCAGAAAAAGCGGAGGGCAAACAAAATTCATCCACCCTCTTTTGAGCAAATATCGAACATTCCCCCCACCGAAATTAGTATAATAATTTCCAGTACAAGAAAAAAGTAAATTTCGTCATAATGAAATTAATAAGTAGGTATATAAGTATATTTAAGTTTTATAAGTAACTAGATTATAGATAAGTACATAAATTTACTGTATAAAATGTATATTGATAAGTGTATAGTTTACGGATGTATTAGTTTGAAAAGGGAAGAGGAGATATTTTATTTACTGGCCTCTTTAGTAGTCCCTTTTGCGTCCTCAGAGTTAAAACGCGAACTACCCCATCTGGGCCTTCATGAACGCGTTCTACCTTAGCCCGAACCCAGTTCAATGGTCGAGTTAGCTCAGATCGAATAAGAACTAAATCGCCAATCTTAATGTTTGGAGACTGAGCGAACCACTTTGCTCTTTGCTGCAATGTATGGAGGTAATCATCGGACCACCTTTTCCAAAACGTTTGGGAGATTTTTTGAATGTGTTGCCAACGAGTTAGCCGGTTTATATTCGCATCATCTAAATTGTACTCGGGTACAGCAAGTAAACTTTGACCTATTAAGAAATGACCCGGTGTTAGGGTTTCAAACTCATCAGGGCTGTTAGACAATGGGCATAAGGGACGTGAGTTGAGCACCGCTTCAATTTTGCAAAAAACAGTAGTGAGCTCCTCGAATGTGAGCGCCCTATCACCTACTGCCCGAAGAAGGTGGTGCTTGGCAGATTTGATTCCAGCTTCCCACAATCCGCCCATAGAAGCTGCTGTAGGTGGAATATTTTTCCATTCAATAGAGCGAGAAGCGCAACCTTCAGCAATGGCATCATTATTTTTATTAAAAAAAATACCTACGTCCTTTAAATACCTTGCGGCAGAGACAAAATTTGTTCCGTTATCGGAATGTAGGCACGAACATAGACCGCGCCGCGCTACGAACCTATCTAGTGTAGCTAGAAAGCAGTCAGCTGATAAGTCGCTGATGACTTCAATATGAACCGCCTTTGTAGAAAAGCACACAAAAAGGCACATGTAGCATTTTAAGACGATTGCATTACGTTTAGTACTAGATTTAATTAGAAACGGGCCACCTAAATCGCAACCGACCTGATCAAAAACCTTGTTAGGTTTTAATCTTTCAGCGGGTAACGTACCCATGTAAGGTTGGATGGATGGAGGATTGCATTTAAAGCATACGATGCATTTTGATAACACGCTACGAATGACATTGCGCGCGGAAATAATCCAATATCGTTTACATAAAATACCTTGTAATGAGCGAGGGCCTACATGTAGGTATTTATTATGAAAATAATTTATTATTAGAAATGTTATATGACATTTTTTAGGCAATAGCAAGGGATGCTTGCTTTCATAGGGTAGTTCAGCTTGGGATATCCTACCCCCCACCCTGAGGAAATTATGGGTATCGACGAAGGGTGATAGCTTCCGTAACGACGGAACATATTTATTATTTTTAAGTTTATCTATTTCGTCACCAAAGTAGGTATTTTGCGTAGATTTAATGATATGATCGTGGGCCGCGTTCAACTCGTGTGTTGATAATGGACCACACAAACGTTTATTTTTTGCTTGTCTGCAATTTTTTGCAAATCGTAAGCACCAAGCAAGTACCCGTTGCAGTTTTGTGAATGAGGAGAACTTTTCACAAAACGTTGCAAAATCGTCAGTTAAGTTTTGAGATGGACAGGAGAATGTGTCAACATTTGACTTTAATTCTAATATTTCCGTGTCATCCTTTATGTAAAACGGACTAATTGGCCACTGATGAACGTCATCAGCTAACCAATCGGGTCCGTGCAGCCAGTGCTCGTAATCAGCTACGAGCTGAGTGGGCATGGCTCCGCGCGAGCAAATGTCAGCGGCATTGTTTTCACTTCTCACGTGATACCAGCTGTTCGAGGGAACTACCTCCACTACTTGAGCGACACGATTAGACACAAAAGTTTGAAGTTTGTAAGGAGGCGTTTGCAACCAAGCGAGCGCAACACTGGAGTCAGTCAATGCAGTTATTTTAAATTGAATATTTTTTATATTTTGTTGAATGAATGAAATCAATTTAGACAACAATACGGCCGACATAAGCTCAAGTCGTGGAATCGTAAGAGGTTTGATTGGCGCGACTTTGCTTTTACTGATAAGCAGTCTGGTCTTGACCTCATTATTAGAGTTTACGCTACGAGCGTATATACATGCCGCATAACCACGGGTAGATGCGTCACAAAATGCAATTAGATGCACCTCACAGAAGTTAGGTATAAGCAAATGTCGCTCGATTTTTATCGCTGAGAGACTAGACAGTGATGTTATATACTTGGCCCATTTGTCCCGCAGTTCAGTTGGGAGGGTTTCGTCCCAGTCAAGACTAAGCTTCCATAAATCCTGCATTATACATTTAGCGAGAAATGTGCAGGGGGACAAAAATCCAACGGGATCGAAAATACTTGCAAGCAGTTTTAGCACCGATCGTTTAGTGTAGGTATTGTCCGTCATGTTGTAGTCGAACGAGAAACAATCATCACTGGGCAGCCATTTTAGTCCTAGTACCTTTAGTGAAGAACACACGGTGTCATCACTAAAGTTAATGGCTGCAGCCTTTTCAGCTCCGATTCTCGAGAGTAACTCAGGGGAGTTACTTGCCCACTTGCGCAAATCAAAACCGCCAAGTTTTAATATAGCTACGAGCTCGTCCTGTAACGTACAGGCTTCTGAAAGATCCTGTGTAGACCACAATAAGTCGTCCACAAAGAAACCTTCCATTAGAACCTTAGCAGCACGAGGGTAATTTTTACCCTCGTCTTGAGCAAGTTGCTGCAAGGAGCGAACAGCGACGTAACCGGATGAACGCAATCCGTAGGTGTTAGTCAGAAGTTCGTAAGTTTTTATTTCGTCTGAAGGTGATTCTCTCCAAAGAATGTGCTGATAACCTCGGTCCTCAGGAATTATAGAAATCATTCTATAGAACTTTGCAATATCAGCTGTGAAGCAGATATCATAAAGACGAAAATTGAAAATTATTTTTAAGATATCATGATGAAGCTTTCTACCGGTGAGCAATGTATCATTTAATGATACGCCATTTGACGTGACCGCTGAACCATCGAATACCACTCGCACAGGTGTGGTAGTGCTTGAGCTTTTCACCACACAATGGTGCGGAATTAGGTACTTGCTCGGCTCTGTGCCGGTGTACGGTTGCATATGTCCGAGTTGTTCATACTCGCGCATGAACTCAACATACGGAGTACGTAACTCAGGCGAGCGTGCGAGACGTCGCTCTAAGTGTTGAAGCCTTCGCACGGCCTGACCACGTGACTCACCGAGGGTGGCACGGTTTGGGTCTAGCAGGATAGGTGATACGTACCTACCAGTATCGTCCCTATAGTGCTGCTTGGAATAAATCTCTTCAGCAAGTTCATCATGTGGGCTGAGTTTAGGGTTGTCGCACGGCGACTCCTCTAACTCCCAAAAAGATTTTAGGGTTGTATTGATGGTGTCACTGTCATTGGTGTACGACACCAAATTGCAAGATAATGTTGCAATGTTAGTGACATCATCAGAAGTACACGGTACTTCCATTTTTCCACACAAAACAAATCCGAATACACTACTTAGTGCTACGGGTAGTGTGGGGCTTACAGTTATTTTATTCCCGTCGTAGATATCAGGGAATACATCACCTGCGATAATTATATCGATAGGCGATTTTTTGTAAAATAGGGGATCCGCCAGTAAAAGGTTTTTATAGTGGTTGGAAACTTCTTCGGAGATTTCTACCGAAGGTAGGTCAGAGGTAATTTTTTGCAAAATAATCGCATCAATTTTAAACGTCGGAGCCTCGCAATGTCTCGGTTTAATGGTACATGACGTCATGCCAAAATTCTTTACCTTGTTCCCGGCTAAGCCGAAAATATTAAACGGACATTTTTGACGTGACAACCCTAGTCGTTCTAAACAGTCCATCGTAATAAAGTTCGATTGAGCGCCTGAATCGATAAGAATGCGGCAAGCTTGCAAATTACCAAATGAGTCAATAACATTGACTATAGCTGTACCGAGTAGAACCATATAGTTCTTCACGTTGTTTACGCTCGAAAGTGATAACTTCGCATGCGCGTGCGCATTATGGGTATCTATAGATTCCGCACTGCTACTGTGCGCGGGAACGTCTCGTGCAGCGGGAGCAGAGGAATCCAGATGCAATAATGCATGGTGGCGCTGATTACAGGCAAAGCATTTGAACTGACTACGACAATCGGCAGACGAATGATTTTGTTTGAGGCAGTTGTGGCACAATTTCAAATTATCAGCACGGCTGAGTCGTTTTTCGGGTGATAATTCACGGAATTTTTCACAGCGAAAAACCATATGATTTTGGCCACAGTGCGCACAAATCACATTGTTATTTTTAGATTGCGTTTGCGCAGCAAAAGTTTTTCTTGTGTAGTTATCACTCGTCCTTTTGTTTGAAGTATTGTTAGGTGTAGAATTCCTATTTTGCGAAACAGTAGGACTAGATTGCGAATGTTCCAAAACCTTTATATGATTATGTACGTGAGACATAAGCTGTTCGTAGTCTTTCGTGTATTTGGATCAAGCCCTTTTAATGCTATATGGCACAGTACATAGCTAGATAAATTCTCAATATTGAGTGCATTTATAGCGCGATATGAGTGGTCAAAAGTCTCAATAAAATTATTTAAATTCGAGGGAGACTCAGTTTTTAACGCGGGAAAGCTCAACATCTTATCAAGATATTTACCTACTAGCATCCTATTGTCCTGATATTTATCAAGCAGGGACTGCCACACTACTTCGTAATTACTTGAAGTTATAGGCACACTTTTGACAATGCTGAGTGCGGTACCTTTTGTACACGATAGCAAGTAATGAAACTTGTCAATGTTTGATATACCTTCCTGATTGTGCACCAAAGAGCAAAATGTTTCATAAAATGTTGTGAAACTTTCAATGTTCCCATCAAACGTGAATAATTCAAGTTTAGGCAAACGAGGACGTGATTCGACCTTTGAATGATTTTTACCGCATGGAGGAACGTCCGCCATTTTGGAAGCGTGCTTTGAGTGACACAGCTTTACGCGAAAGTACAGGTCATCAAAGTTTTTTAAATCAATATCCGTGAATTGCATATCGGGATCTAAAGTCAATTGCCAATCATAAATTTCCATGCAAATGCTTTCAAATGATTCGCGCAGTGAACTAAGCTCTGAGGCACGCAAAAGGAACATACTTAGTACCTCGGGATGGGTATAAATTTGGTTTGATAAATCAAATATTTGCTGAAGTTGTGCATAAGTACGTTGCTTTTTAGCAATGCATTTATTAATTTGACGCGTAGTTTCCAACTCCTTTCTAGAGGGAGCCTTGTCAGAGGCTTTATCATCAGGCCTAATCCTGATGATAAAGCCTCTGACAAGGCATTTTGAAATATTAAACCAAATGTCTACCTAATCCATAAAAATAAGACAAATAAGTTTCTAACGAATAAATTACAAGCACGGCTTGCATGCACAAAATGAATAAGTTGGTTACACGGTAACGTGGTTTATTCAAAATGGCGACTTAAGGTGACGCATTGATAAACAATTATTTGAAACCAGGCGCCACGCCCCCATGAGCTTCCCGCAAGCAGCTCATACCCCCTGCTCATTTTACGTGGTTTGTATCCGCCCGAGCCGCGCTGTGAGCCGCGCGCCGGCCGCCCGGCTGAGTCGAACTCGCTCGCTTTTCGGTGTTGACATAAGACTACATGGAGTCGCCTTACATTTATTTATTTTTGGAAAAAAGTTCCTTTTTGGACGATACGCATGGTGGCTAGACGAAAGAAATGTTAGATTTTGCGTCACGACACCATGTTTAGGTCAAATGGTGTCGGTCACAGTGCAAAGTGCACAGTCGCAAAACAGTTCATAGATTGTTATATTGTTAGTACGCAGTACGCAAGAGCATTTCTAGGATTAGTAAAAAAATAATTAAAATACAAATCAAGTAGGTACATCGGGACCCCATTGTTTCGCCGAAAAACTTTCTTCATAATTTTACATCCCATAACATGTTTCTCATAATATCAAAACCAATAATATTAGGATCTCATAATCCCACTCATAATAATAAAGCTGAAAGTTTGTGAGTTTGTTAAGATGTTTGGATGTTTGCATTTCAATCACGCACGCCTAAACCAATGAACCGATTTAGATAAAACTTGGAATAGGTGTAGATAATCACTTTAGAATAGCTTAAAGGCTATTCAAACTGTTGGTACCACGCGGGCGAAGCCACGCGCAGAAGCTAGTGTTTAGTAAATATAACATATTTTTTAGCATAATGATTTTAATTCATAATGTTGTAATACATAATCAATCTTTAGCCTAATTTTAGAGGAAATAAAAAAACATAAATGTCATAATGATAACAATTAATAATAATAAAAATTCCGAATAAAAGGCTGGCACAAAAAAATCGGAGCGTCGTGGAACACTCGGTTGTAACGAAGTTTAATCTTGACCTTTGACCTTGACTTTGACGTGGACTGCTATAGGGGGTCCTGTCGATTGACATAATGT
The DNA here is from genome assembly GCA_963565295.1 of Epirrhoe alternata. NCBI lineage: Eukaryota > Metazoa > Arthropoda > Insecta > Lepidoptera > Geometridae > Epirrhoe > Epirrhoe alternata. Next base: position 5,082,246 of record OY751403.1, read on the forward strand.
TTATAGTCCTACATACACATAACATACTAGTCCTAAAATACTGTAGTCATAATGTTAAATTCCCATAGTCTTAAATTGACATACATAATGTTGTCCTAATCCTATAAATATTATAAAGGCGAAAGTTTGTAAGTATGGATGTATGGATGTATGGATGTTTGTTACTCTTTCACGCAAAAACGGCTGGACCGATTTGGTTGAAATTTGGTATGTAGATAGGTGATACCCTGGATTAACACATAGGCTACTTTTTATCCCGATATTCCCGCGGGAACGGGACTTACGCGGGTGAAACCGCGGGGCGCAGCTAGTATAATAATATTTTTATTATATGTTTATTAAATTCATGCATAATCGTTATAAAAAAATACCTTGGACCGAAACCAGTATTTTCTATTCATAAAAACATTTTGGAATTCACAGCCTTCTGTGTCTCAGGCATCTTTAGTGTGGTATTTTTTTAGGATGAAATGCCATTATGATTTCAATTGTTATTATGTTTGATTATTAAGAGTACATATCGTTAGGGCTTATAGCTTTAGGAGTATATATTGTTAAGGCTTATAACTTTAGGATTACCGTATGTTAGGAGATTTGATTTTATGACTATTTTATGTTATGTTTACCTAATACTATGACTATTGTTAATTAGGTGTAGTATTGTTATGTCGAGTAATCATTAGGACCATTTAATATTAGTACCAAATACAGTATGGGAATTTAAAATAGGATAAGATACGTTATGTCAATCATTAGGGAGCCCTGCTATGGCTCCCTAATGATTTTAAATTCTCATACTGTATTTGGTACTTATTTTAGATTGTCCTAATGATTACTCGACATAACAATACTAAACCTTATTAACAATAGTCCTATTATTAGGTAAACATAACATTACCGAGTCATAAAAACACATCTCCTAACATACGGTAATCCTACAGTTATAAGCCATAACAATAATAATAAACAATGCTGGACATTTCACACAGCATCATCTAGCCCCAAACTAAGCAAAGCTTGTACATAAGTGAACCAAATAACTGATATACAACTTATACACTTTTTGTTTGTAAATACATACATATTATACAACACCCAGACCCGAGATAAATATTAAATCCACTAAACTTCATCTCGCGCTTCGGCGGCACGCTCGCTACGCTCACTCGCCTCACACGTCAGTGGTCACTACTCAAACATAACCTAACCAACTATATTCGATCTGGGTGGATATAAGTGACTATAGTGAACCTTTTTGGCGCTTCGGCAGCCGTCTTCAGTTTTTATTAGGATAAATAAATATTAGGACGATCAAAAATAGGACATTAATAGATTATTCACCGTATTATGTCACGGGCGCCATATTGAATCCCAAGCGCATCGAAGGATTCTTTCAACGAGGGAGTTAATGACTAGAATCCTGAGACAGCGAGGGATTCAAGAGCGCCCAAGACTAAGACAGCTTTAACCCCGAGGTGAATACTCTGCTTTTCACATATGCGAGAAAAATAGTGAATACTTACACCCAGAAAATAGCAAGCAAGTCTAATGAACAGGTTTTATAGGTAGAATAATAATAATCTATTAATTTTTTTTTATTCAACCTATACTGTCCCACTGTCCCACAAGGAGAGGGACGGTTGGAGAGAGTTGGGGGAGACCTTTGCACACCAGTGGGACAGCATAGGTTAAAGAAAAAAAAACTACTGTTCCACTGCTGGGCAAAGGTCTCCCCCAATTCTTTCCAACCATCTCTCTCCTTCGATAGCTCCCACCACCCACTATAGAAGGAGTCGAGGTGGGTGGTGGGAGTGGTATTCTCAAAAAATATTTTATTGAGTTTGTTATTGTTGTTGTTGTTTGTATTTTAGCATTAATATGCAAAAACATAAGATCGCTCTATAGTTTGGAGGCATTAGCCACACTTTTTCCTTAAATTTGAATAAATTCTACTTGGTGCAGTTCTATACGGCAAACATTTTCATAGAAACATCAAAAATCAATTCGGAAGAAAAAGATTAGTTGCCACATTTTTTCTTTTTTTTCGTATACGTTCTATTTGGTGTGTACTCAATACTAAAAATTTTAATGGAAATGTTGAAGTTTGAAATTCAAATCTCATTACTTATCTGTTCACATGAGGTTCAGAGGGGGAAATGATATCCCATACAACTTTACCTCCCGCCGGCTATTTTGTTTTTTAAGAGGGAGAAATGATTTACTTTCTTTTAAGACTGTGAGACGAAAAAATGTATGGTTTTCGAGCACTGGGTGTGAAAAATAGTTTTTGCAACTTAACAATAGTAATAATAAATATTATGACGACATATTATATTAGAAGTTAAGACTATTATGTAAAATGTCTTTATGCCTACTTAAATAAGACTCAATAAAAATATTTTGATTTTAATTTTTCTTTTTTTTTTCTTTAATAATATTAGGAAAACATATATGTATGTCAGTTTAAGACTATGGGAATTTAACATTATGACTACAGTATTTTAGAACTAGAATGTTATGTGTATATTAGGACTATTAACATTATGTCAATCAACATGACCCTGTTTTGTATTTTAAAATCACGATTTTAAATGTACATAAGGGGAAAAAATATACGAAGTATCTAGTATGAGTTTTAAATGTTATGACAAATATCTTTATATTTTTGAGGCATTATGGGTATCAATATTAATAAACAATATTCGAGATTCCAAATTATTCGGCCAAAGGATGATTATGGTACTTATACATTTTTATACCAAGCAAAATTATAAGAAGAATATTTTAGAAGATATAATAGAGACCCCGAAAGGTCTTGTAACAAAACTCGACCGATTTTTATGAATTTTTTTGTGTATACTGTATACCTACATAATATTCAGCGGGTCTGAGAATCGTACACATAATATAAGCTATTGTAATTTTTTATACATCGTGTGTGTAAAATGCGTTCGTGTTCTACCTCGTCTCTCACAATCGGCAGAATTTGTAAAAGAAATTTCATCAAAACCGCGTCCAGGTCTAGTTAGTCTGAGGTGCTCACTGTCACTGTGCCCGTCACAATGACACCTAAAGTTGGCAAGTCTCATATCCCTGTAGTTTTACTAGAACCTGGAAAAATATTTAACGTTTACTTTATGTTTTCTTGATCATTTCCTTACATTTTCAATATACAGAGCTCTCATCTTCATGTAGAAACCATCAACTTTTTTTTCCCATTTTTAATAATAAGTATTTAAGATTTTACTTAGAAGATACGACTATCGATGTTTACTAGAGCGCGGGAGCTCGATTGACACAGGTCCGACGTTGACAATGGTCAGACGCGGACTGAAGGGGGCCGCCTGGCATACAAAAAGACGCGAGAGCTAGCTAAATAGTAAAAGTCGTAAGCGCCAAAACAGTAATTCTCGTTTAAAATAAAAACTATTGGTAGTTATGTAAAATCAAGTTTGCACTTTGAAAAGGGTGTATAGACTTATCTGTAAATAAAATTTAGAAGCTTAGATCGGTTCCGTTCACCTGTAAAATTAAAATCTATGTTTTTATGGAGCAGTTTTTGGGATTTTTTTTCTGCTGTAATATTTAACAAATCTTGAAAAACCAGCTATCAGTTGGAAGTAAAAAACATGAAATATTCAAAACTTAAAATATCAATTCCGAAGGTTTTTCAATTGCTGAAAAATATTACAATCCTTGACGCCAATATCCTCAATGCGTCGTCTTAAGCTACTAACCAACGTGGATAGTACCTATTTGAGTATGAATTTTTTACGTTAAGAAAATTAGTAATATATAATCCGATTAGTAGGATCAAAATATCCGGCTCGAAGGACCAAAATGTGGAGTCTGTTAGGGCTGGGAAGATTTCGAAGGACCTAAGTAGTAATATTTTAAGCTGTTACCTAAAGGAAATATACCCCGTGATTGGAAGACGATCTTTGCTCATGAAAGTAGATGAACCAAGTCTACCACCAACCTTTTCGCTCCCACACGCCGTTCTCTGTAAGGGTGGCCAGCACAGAGCTCTTCGGTCTTCTAGATGCAGTAGGCAGATTGTAAAGTCCAAAACACAGAGTAATCAGCACAGCGAAGTTTCGCGAGAACGTCTCACACAAATTACTATTGTGCACGGCAGCAATAATAACGAAGAATAGAGTATCTTGGCTATCACGGATAGCTTCTCGAATCAACAGATGAGAACACGACCGAATCAGGGCAGTCGCACAAGCAAACCGACTAGCGCCCGAGGCGGGGCGCGGGGCGGGGGGCGTGCGGCCGGCCACCGATTTTGAAGCGGCGGTAGTCGCAGAAAAAGCGGAGGGCAAACAAAATTCATCCACCCTCTTTTGAGCAAATATCGAACACTCATATTAATCGGTAAGGTAAGGCTTTAGCAGGATCGTCTGATCGTTGCGGGTTCGAATCCCGTCGGAATCCAAAAATTGATTAGACTTTAGTGTGAATTAACACTATAAAAATCACAAAATCACAGACAGACACTTCTATTTTATTTATATGTATTGATAATTAGCCGCTTAGCGTAGCTTATTATCAAATTAACATAAGTAGGTGATTAAATCAATAAATAAATGCATAATAACAAATAATACTTACTTATAAGTAAATAATAAAAATATTTACTCAGTTGTGTCTAGGTACAGTGAAACACAATGCCGAGGTAACATCGACGGTTTTAACCGACTTTAGAAAAGTAGGAGGTTCTTAAATCATACCTATAACTTGTATTAGGTGTTTTTGAAGTGAAAACATAAAAAAATAAATCTACTACTGATAGGGCAGCATAACGCTGCGTCGAGATCTTTTTACTGCTGTAGCACACAGCACTGTTAGGAAACTTTCCCCGTATTGTTTTTACTTTACCTATATTTATTTTTCACATGTAAGTAATACCTAATGCCGGCCACCCTCGATCCAGTCTACCGTCCAGTTTGCAGCGCTGCAAACTTGATCAAGTCGGCAGAACGAAGTTCTTTTTCGCTTGTCATGCACACCCATACCAATACACCGTCAAGTTTACTGGACGCCGCATCCAGCCCGCGGCAGACTGGACGGTAAACTTGATCGTGTGTGGCCGGCATAAAACGTGTCTCTTCCTTGTGTGTTGTATTGATTGCTGTCTTTTTCTGTGTATTGATGTGTATGTGTGTTTATGCAGTAAATAAACGAATGTCTACGTCTAAGAATCAAACACATCCAATGTTCATGAACTTCTGTCGCGAAAGAACGAAGCTCTCGACAACTTTTAACTGTGCCAACCTGTACATTCAATGTTATACTTTGAAAACAAGTATTGTTAGAAAATAGTATAAAAAATGATAGTTTTCTTGAATAAGCATAGTATCGTAGTGGTACTACCACACGATGAAGGCTGTTCAAGCTCTTCTGATAGCGGCGACGGTAAGTTGTTATAAGAAATAAGAAAAAATTATTGTTCAACTGTGTTTTACAAAGATGTAAAGATATTTATAAATAGGTATCAACAGTTTGCCCATAGTGGGCGTACAATAATATAGTATGAAGGTATTGGATACCTACCTTCATAGAAAATTCTGCCTAAACTTACAATTAAATAAAACTTTAAATTATCAGTCAGTAGGTACTTAATTTTATCTTTAAAAAGTTTCCATTTAGTTGTCTTAAATCTGTAGGTCTGTTTTTAATTCCATGTTTTGGTTGCCAAGAATCTCTTCTTCTTACGATGAGTGATAGAGGGAGAGAAAAACATGCAGTATTTTATGAGCATCTAACTTACTTTAACGAGCCTCAATTCTCTTTGACTGGCTCCCCACTGGAGCTTGACTTTTAGTTTTGACCGATGTCTAAAATGTGACAGAAACTGGAGCTCATGGTAGCGATGCAGACTTTAGCGGAATGCATTCGGTTCGGAATAGGTCACCTTTTTTTTTTTGTCGCTGGGTAAAATGCGACGCATCCCCTCCGCCGGGGGGCGAGAGGGGAGGCACTCCTCTTCCACTGCGGCCCCACCGCCAACGCATCAAAGGTGCGCCACCGTTTGGTCGCGGAAGATAGGGCGAACGGCAACTAAACACCGACACGCCTCTTCTCCCGCGACCCCTCCTGACTGTGGGGGACAGAAATTACTCCGTCCTCCGCACCCGCCTCAGACGCATCCAGAGCGGGCCCAACCGCAAGCCCACTCGGAGCGTCCCCGCCTGGGATTCCTGTTGGCTTCACCGTGGGCGTTCAAACCACGGTTAATGAGCCCCCCCATCGCGACAAGATCGGAATCCACGGGGGGGGAATAGGTCAGCTGTTCAACCGACCGCAACCAATCAAAGTACAAGAAACATCAGTTTTGTATCAACTCCTGCACTGTGATTGGTGGCGGGGGAACAGCTGACCGAATCCAACCGGAATGAAGTCTGAATCACTAGGCAGCTAGAGGCTTGGCTCTACCAGTAGGTATCTCACGTATTAACATACGTTATACGAAGCGCTCGTGGTCGTGCTTGCTTCGTCGTTCTTGATAGATCGTCGAAGTTAAGCAACGTTCGAAACGGTCTGTTAGTGGATGGGTGACCGCCAGTGGCATTTTCATCTGAGCGCTTCCGTGCTTCGGAGGGCACGTTAAATTGTCGGTCCCGGCTATTTAAGTCGTTAAGCCATGACGGAGGCCTTAAGGCGGCCTAAAAACTCCGTCACCAGAGTTGGCCACGGACTCATACGAACTTACTTACTTACTTTAACATACGTAAGATACCTAGGTACTGGTAGAGCCAAGCCTACTGATTAGACTTTAGTCTTGACGACCAACATTTTTGGAGAGATATATTTTAGGGATCCACTGAATATTTTTTTTAGTATTAATAATATTTGTTTTTCAGGTCCTGGTCACCGTCCAGGCGATGCCATGGCGTAAGTACCTTGCTATTTAAGTACATAATGTATTCAACTGAGTGCAACAGATCGCTTAACGCCCTCGATTTCTATGCTAGTAAAACTATAAACTCCCTCTCTAACGCTCGGGAGTTAATTCAAAAATCCTTCAATGCGATCAGGATTCAATACGGCGCCCGTGACATCATGTACACTGCTCCCCTCACTACACCCTCACTAAACTAGTGCTAAGGGTTAATCATGCAAGTGTGCGTAATACGTCAAAACTTGCCAATATTTACCAAACATTTAAAAAAAAGTCATTTCAGAAGCCTAAAACATTCAAAAGACGTAATCCTTACTCTGTAAATCGTCAGCTTGGTCCTCAGGATACATTTTACTTATTACTTTTTTGAAGCAGATTTAATAAGCGAGATCTAAAAATCTAGAATGAGACATCTGTACCTAATATTTTAAACTTATCTGTGTTACAACTTATTGATAAAACCCTAAACCTTTTAGCTGGAGGCTGTAAACACTCCGTCCACGAAAAGCCCAAATGTGATCACGGCCACCCAGAAACCGCTGCCTATGCGAGCGTAGAAGATGGCAACGCTCAAGCCACTGGCTACGCCGATTCTGGCGACACTGGCCATAGTGGCTACTCTGAGAGCGGAGTCTCAGCCAGAGCAAAATCTGACAGCTCAAAATCCTCAACCATCACATCCTCAGAATCCAGCGATTCAGATGGCCATGAGACCTACACAGAAAGCGGCACATCTGCCAGCGCCGATCACTCTGAGGCAGATAGCCATGCATATGCATTTAACGCTGACGAATTCGGGTATTCTAAGTCCGAAAGTTTTGCTAGTGCCAGTTCAACAAGCAGTGAGACGAGTAGCTATACCGTTGTAAGAGAAAGCGATCATGGTAAGAAAGGACACGATCATGACAATGATAGTGGACATGATGACAAGAAACACAAAGACGGAGATGGCCCAGATGACAGTGGACGTGGCAAAGACGATCATAATAATCATGATAATGAAAAAAAACATGATGGCAGCAAAAAGAACAATAAAGATGATATGAAAAAACACGACCGTGATGACAAAGACCAAACAGACAAGGACAAAATGAACAAACATAACAATGACAAAAAGGGCCATGATTGTAATGATAGGAAAGACAAAGATGACGAGTACAAACACGAAAACGCTGATAAGACCAAGAAGGAACGTGATTGTAAAGGCAAAAGAAAAGAAAATGATAGTATAAAAGATAATCAAAACAAAGACAAACATGATCATGAAAGACACACAAAGAACGAGAAAGACAATGATGACAAGAAAACACATGATCATAATGACAAGGACAAGGATGACAAGGTCAAACATGATCATGATTGCAAGGACAAGGATGACAAGAAGAAACATGGTCCTGATGACAAGAACAAACATTGTCATGCTGACAAGGACAAGAAAGACAAGGTCAAACATGATCATGATTGCAAGGACAAGGATGACAAGAAGAAACATGGTCCTGATGACAAGGACAAGGATGACAAGAAGAAACATGGTCCTGATGACAAGGACAAGGATGACAAGAAGAAACATGGTCCTGATGACAAGGACGAGGATGACAAGAACAAACATTGTCATGCTGACAAGGACAAGAAAGACAAGGTCAAACATGATCATGATTGCAAGGACAAGGATGACAAGAAGAAACATGGTCCTGATGACAAGGACAAGGATGACAAGAAGAAACATGGTCCTGATGACAAATATAAGGATGACAAGAAGAAACATGGTTATGATGACAAGGACAAGGATGACAAAAAGAAACATGGTCCTGATGACAAAGACAAGGATGACAAGAACAAACATTGTCATGCTGACAAGGACAAGAAAGACAAGGTTAAACATGATCATGATTGCAAGGACAAGGATGACAAGAAGAAACATTGTCCTGATGACAAGGACAAGGATGACAAGAACAAACATTGTCATGCTGACAAGGACAAGAAAGACAAGGTCAAACATGATCATGATTGCAAGGACAAGGATGACAAGAAGAAACATGGTCCTGATGACAAGGACAAGGATGACAAGAAGAAACATGGTCCTGATGACAAGGACAAGGATGACAAGAAGAAATATGGTCCTGATGACAAGGACAAGGATGACAAGAATAAACATTGTCATGCTGACAAGGACAAGAAAGACAAGGTCAAACATGATCATGATTGCAAGGACAAGGATGACAAGAATAAACATGGTCCTGATGACAAGGACAAGGATGACAAGAAGAAATATGGTCCTGATGACAAGGACAAGGATGACAAGAACAAACATTGTCATGCTGACAAGGACAAGAAAGACAAGGTCAAACATGATCATGATTGCAAGGACAAGGATGACAAGAAGAAACATGGTCCTGATGACAAGGACAAGGATGACAAGAACAAACATTGTCATGCTGACAAGGACAAGAAAGACAAGGTCAAACATGATCATGATTGCAAGGACAAGGATGACAAGAAGAAACATGGTCCTGATGACAAGGACAAGGATGACAAGAAGAAACATGGTCCTGATGACAAGGACAAGGATGACAAGAAGAAATATGGTCCTGATGACAAGGACAAGGATGACAAGAATAAACATTGTCATGCTGACAAGGACAAGAAAGACAAGATCAAACATGATCATGATTGCAAGGACAAGGATGACAAGAAGAAACATGGTCCTGATGACAAGGACAAGGATGACAAGAAGAAACATGGTCCTGATGACAAGGACAAGGATGACAAGAAGAAACATTGTCATGATGATAAGGACAAGGATGACAAGAATAAACATTGTCATGATGACAAGGACAAGAAAGACAAGGTCAAACATGATCATGATTGCAAGGACAAGGATGACAAGAAGAAACATGGTCCTGATGACAAAGACAAGGATGACAAGAACAAACATTGTCATGCTGACAAGGATAAGAAAGACAAGGTCAAACATGATCATGATTGCAAGGACAAGGATGACAAGAAGAAACATGGTCCTGATGACACAGACAAGGATGACAAGAAGAAACATTGTCATGGTGACAAGGACAAGGATGACAAGAAGAAACATTGTCATGATGACAAAGACAAGGATGACAAAAAGAAACATTGTCATGATGACAAGGACAAGAAAGACAAGGTCAAACATGATCATGATTGCAAGGACAAGGATGACAAGAAGAAACATGGTCATGATGACAAGGACAAGGATGACAAGAAGAAACATTGTCATGATGAAAAGGACAAGGATGACAAGAAGAAACATTGTCATGATGACAAAGACAAGGATGACAAGAAGAAACATTGTCATGATGATAAGGACAAGGATGACAAGAAAAAACATTGTCATGATGACAAGGACAAGAAAGACAAGGTCAAACATGATCATGATTGCAAGGACAAGGATGACAAGAAGAAACATGGTCCTGATGACAAGGACAAGGATGACAAGAAGAAACATGGTCCTGATGACAAGGACAAGGATGACAAGAAGAAACATGGTCCTGATGACAAGGATAAGGATGACAAGAAGAAACATGGTCCTGATGACAAGGACAAGGATGACAAGAAGAAACATGGTCCTGATGACAAAGACAAGGATGACAAGAACAAACATTGTCATGCTGACAAGGACAAGAAAGACAAGGTCAAACATGATCATGATTGCAAGGACAAGGATGACAAGAAGAAACATGGTCCTGATGACAAGGACAAGGATGACAAGAAGAAACATGGTCCTGATGACAAGGACAAGGATGACAAGAAGAAACATGGTCCTGATGACAAAGACAAGAAAGACAAGGACAAACATGGTTATGATGACAATGACAAGAAGGACAGAAATAAACATGAACATGATTGCAAAGACAAGAAAGACAGGGGCAAACATGATCATGATGGCAAAGACAAGAGAGGACAGGATGAACATGACCATGATGACAAAGACAAGAAAGACAGGGGTAAACATGATCATGATGGCAGAGACAAGAAAGGACAGGACGAACATGATCATGATAACAAAGACAAGAAAGACATTGACAATCATGGTCATGATGACAAGAAAAAACATAGTCGTGATTGCAAAGACAATAAAGATGGGGACAAACATGATCATGATGGCAAGAAAGACAAAGACAAAAAAGATAGGGATGAGAAAGAGAAGAAGGAAAAGGACAAGAAAGAAAAGGAGGAAAAGGAAAAGAAAGAAAAGAAAGAAAGGGCTGACAAAGAAAAGAGAGAAAAGGAAAAGAAAGAAAAGGAACGGAGAGAACAGGAGGAAAGAGAAAAAGAGGAAAAGAAACAAAGAGAAGAGAGAGAAAAGAAAGAAAGGGCTGACAAAGAAAAGAGAGAAAAGGAAAAGAAAGAAAAGGAAAAGAAAGAAAAGGAACGGAGAGAAAAGGAGGAAAGAGAAAAGAAAGAAAAGGAGGAAATGAAAGAAAGAGAAGAGAAAGAGAAGAAAGAAAGGGCTGACAAAGAAAAGAGAGAAAAGGAAAAGAAAGAAAAGGAATGGAGAGAAAAGGAGGAAAGAAAAAAGAAAGAAAAGGAGGAAAAGGAAAAGAAAGAAAGGGCTGACAAAGAAAAGAGAGAAAAGGAAAAGAAAGAAAAGGAACGGAGAGAAAAGGAGGAAAAGGAAAAGAAAGAAAAGGAGGAAAAGGAAAGGAAAGAAAGAGAAGAGAAAGAAAGGGCTGACAAAGAAAAGAGAGAAGAGGAAAAGAAAGAAAAGGAACGGAGAGAAAAGGAACGGAGAGAAAAGGAGGAAAAGGAAAAGAAAGAAAAGGAGGAAAAGGAAAAGAAAGAAAAGGAGGAAAAGAAAAAGAAAGAAAAGGAGGAAAAGGAAAAGAAAGAAAAGGAGGAAAAGGAAAAGAAAGAAAAGGAGAAAAAGGAAAAGAAAGAAAGAGAAGAGAAAGAAAGGGCTGACAAAGAAAAGAGAGAAAAGGAAAAGAAAGAAAAGGAACGGAGAGAAAAGGAACGGAGAGAAAAGGAACGGAGAGAAAAGGAGGAAAAGGAAAAGAAAGAAAAGGAGGAAAAGGAAAGGAAAGAAAGAGAAGAGAAAGAAAGGGCTGACAAAGAAAAGAGAGAAGAGGAAAAGAAAGAAAAGGAACGGAGAGAAAAGGAACGGAGAGAAAAGGAGGAAAAGGAAAAGAAAGAAAAGGAGGAAAAGGAAAAGAAAGAAAAGGAGGAAAAGAAAAAGAAAGAAAAGGAGGAAAAGGAAAAGAAAGAAAAGGAGGAAAAGGAAAAGAAAGAAAAGGAGAAAAAGGAAAAGAAAGAAAAGGAACGGAGAGAAAAGGAACGGAGAGAAAAGGAGGAAAAGGAAAAGAAAGAAAAGGAGGAAAAGGAAAGGAAAGAAAGAGAAGAGAAAGAAAAGAACGAAAGAGCTGACAAAGAAAAGAGAGAAAAGGAGGAAAAGGAAAAGAAAAAAAAAGAAGAGAAAGAAAAGAGAGAAAAGGAGGAAAAGAAAAAGAGAGAAAAGGAGGAAGAGGAAAAGAAAGAAAAGAACAAGAGAGAAAAGGAGGAAAATAAAAAGAAAGAAAGGGAAGAGAGAGCAAAGAAAGAAAGAGATGAGAAAGAAAAGAGAGAAAAGGACAAGACAGAAAAAGAGGAAAAGGATGAAAAAGACAACAAGCATAAACACGATCATGACAGAACCGATAAGGATGAGCTGGACGAAGAAGAAAGAAACAAGAAAAAAGACAAATGCACAAAATGTGGAAGCCACAAAACGAGCACAGATTACTCAGCTAGCGACTACGCCAGCCAACAAGGAAGTGCTACCTCTATCAAGACCGAAACCATTGAAGATAGCCCCTATCCAAACTGCCCATTGAAAGACCACAGTAAATGTAATCATGGAACCAAAAAGGTAGCTACAGATTACTCAACTAGTAACTACGCCAGCCAACAAGGAAGTGCTACCTCTATCAAGACCGAAACCATTGAAGATAGCCCCTATCCAAACTGCCCATTGAAAGACCACAGTAAATGTAATCATGGAACCAAAAAGGTAGCAACAGATTACTCAGCTAGCGACTACGCCAGCCAGCAAGGCAGTTCTACCTCTATCAAGACCGAAACCACTGAAGATAGCCCCTATCCAAACTGCCCATTGAAAGACCACAGTAAATGTAATCATGGAACCAAAAAGGTAGCAACAGATTACTCAGCTAGCGACTACGCCAGCCAGCAAGGCAGTTCTACCTCTATCAAGACCGAAACCACTGAAGATAGCCCCTATCCAAACTGCCCATTGAAAGACCACAGTAAATGTAATCATGGAACCAAAAAGGTAGCAACAGATTACTCAGCTAGCGACTACGCCAGCCAACAAGGCAGTGCTACCTCTATCAAGACCGAAACCACTGAAGATAAGCCCTATCCAAACTGCCCATTGAAAGACCACAGTAAATGTAATCATGGAACCAAAAAGGTAGCTATAGATTACTCAACTAGCGACTACGCCAGCCAGCGAGGCAGTGATACCTCTATTAAAACCGAAACCATTGAAGATAGCCCCTATCCAAACTGCCCATTGAAAGACCACAGTAAATGTAATCATGGAACCAAAAAGGTAGCTACAGATTACTCAGCTAGCGACTACGCCAGCCAACAAGGAAGTGCTACATCTATCAAAATCGAAAGCACTGAAGATAGGCCCTATCCAAACTGCCCATTGAAAGACCATAGTAAATGTAATCATGGAACCAAAAAGGTAGGTATAGATTACTCAACTAGCGACTACGCCAGCCAACGAGGCAGTGATACCTCTATTAAAACCGAAACCATTGAAGATAGCCCCTATCCAAACTGCCCATTGAAAGACCACAGTAAATGTAATCATGGAACCAAGAAGGTAGCTACAGATTACTCAGCTAGCGACTACGCTAGCCAACAAGGAAGTGCTACATCTATCAAAATCGAAAGCACTGAAGATAGGCCCTATCCAAACTGCCCATTGAAAGACCATAGTAAATGTAATCATGGAACCAAAAAGGTAGGTATAGATTACTCAACTAGCGACTACGCCAGCCAACGAGGCAGTGATACCTCTATTAAAACCGAAACCATTGAAGATAGCCCCTATCCAAACTGCCCATTGAAAGACCACAGTAAATGTAATCATGGAACCAAGAAGGTAGCTACAGATTACTCAGCTAGCGACTACGCTAGCCAACAAGGAAGTGCTACATCTATCAAAATCGAAAGCACTGAAGATAGGCCCTATCCAAACTGCCCATTGAAAGACCATAGTAAATGTAATCATGGAACCAAAAAGGTAGGTATAGATTACTCAACTAGCGACTACGCCAGCCAACGAGGCAGTGATACCTCTATTAAAACCGAAACCATTGAAGATAGCCCCTATCCAAACTGCCCATTGAAAGACCACAGTAAATGTAATCATGGAACCAAAAAAGTAGCAACAGATTACTCAGCTAGCGACTACGCTAGCCAACAAGGAAGTGCTACATCTATCAAAATCGAAAGCACTGAAGATAGCCCCTATCCAAACTGCCCATTGAAAGACCACAGTAAATGTAATCATGGAACCAAAAAAGTTGCAACAGATTACTCAGCTAGCGACTACGCCAGCCAGCAAGGCAGTTCTACCTCTATCAAGACCGAAACCACTGAAGATAGCCCCTATCCAAACTGCCCATTGAAAGACCACAGTAAATGTAATCATGGAACCAAGAAGGTAGCTACAGATTACTCAGCTAGCGACTACGCCAGCCAGCAAGGCAGTTCTACCTCTATCAAGACCGAAACCACTGAAGATAGCCCCTATCCAAACTGCCCATTGAAAGATCACAGCAAATGTAATCATGGAATCAAAAAGGTAGCTACAGATTACTCAGCTAGCGACTACGCTAGCCAGCAAGGCAGTTCTACATCTATCAAAACCGAAACCATTGAAGATAGGCCCTATCCAAACTGCCCATTGAAAGACCACAGTAGATGTGACCATGATCATCCTAAAAAATCTGTTGTATCAGAATTCTCAGCCAATGACTACGCCAGCCGTCAAAATTCTGCATCGTATGGAAAAACTGTCATAAGTGAAGGAAACCCAACAAATTGTCCATTGAAAACCCACGAAAAATGTCACCATGGATCAACCAAAGTAGCTTCAGACTTCTCATCAAGCAATTTCGCGAGCCAGCAAGGAAGCTCTACTTATAGCAAGACGGTTCAAGATGGTAATGTAGGAATTTCGGAGTTCTCATCTTCAAGCCATAATTCAGCTAGTTCTGCCAGTCAAAACCAACACAGTGAAGTTATAGAGTCTGACGATGGGAGCAGTAGCTCAGAGTATTTTGAATCGTCTAGCTCAGAAAGCTCTGAAAGCTCCCATAGCTACAGAAGTTCAACTGTTTTTACGGAGGACGAAGACTAAAATGTAATAGGTAGATCACACAATGCATGCCAGTCGTAGTCTAGAGAGCAAAGAGGTACCATGCTAAATCCATGTTCTAGAGCGTCAATTCTTGTCGTGTCACTTCTTTTGAACCAGTGTGGTGACCAGTGGTGACACATTACCGTCACAAACGCCAGAATAAAAAGAAGAAAAGGTTTTAAGGCACCTCAAAGAACCTCAATGCTTCGTTTGAGCACAGATCGCAAAAGCAACGCTCCGTGTGTATCTTTAAAGATATGCTCATGACTGAAATGTATAGTTTTCTTTCCTCAAAGGCTCAGATTTAAGCATTCCAAATTGACAGTGACATTTTATAGTGAAGTTTTGTTTTTTTTAATAAGTATTATTTACGTTAATATATTTTATTTATGTTAGTGTCTATTACTACAATCGTAAGTTTTTCAGATCATCTCTCATGAAATGGAATTTGTATAGAAAGCCAATACTTTGACTTTGTTTAACTTAAATGTAAGTATATTATGTATTCCGAGGAGCGTGACCACACCTACATCCGTCTCTCTATACGAATCTACTTAGCTCACTAAGGAATCACTAGTTATGTTACCTTCTACGAACGAATTGCATTGAATGTGATATCTGATCCAGACGTGGAGTCACAATCTCTAACTGACAACACTCAAAAATTGGCCCAGCACAGTTCTTTGATGACATTTGCTCGATTGTAAACGTAATTTCACTTGTGTGTTCAATGTCGCTTGTACGCACAAAAACTCGGCGCACTGCGTTGCGTAGTTTTGGCGCGGACATTTTATTTGTCAGATTATTCGACCAAAATCGATGTGAAGTGAGATTAGAATCGAGAATACAGAGACAGGTTAGCTTGTCATTAACTTCGCGTTGTTTCGTATACAGTTTATGTACCTATTTATGTAAGTTACATTAATAAATTGATTTTGACGAACATTATTAATTCGTTTTTTTTACCTCAGCCCGTAGCACAGTAGGTACGTACCCATAGGCTCAATGCACATTGAATTGGCAATTAGTTTTATAGCAAGCCAAAACCTTATAGACAACAATAGTACTAGGTAAAGAAACGCTTGTAGAACGAACCACACGAAAGTGCTCGAGCCAGCGCGGCCTGCTAGATGGCTCCGCCAGACCTCCTTCATTAATATCTCGTACTATTGTTCATAAGGTTTATAATGGCTTGCTATAAAACTAATTATTGCGTTGCTTGCCAATTCAATGTGCATTGAGCCTAAGTTTGGAGGTGTAGTATATTATTATGTACCTACCTATAATTTCTGTAATTGTTTTATAGTGCTGATCCACACTTGGTATTTCATTATGAAATGAAAAGTCTTATCAAAATTTTGGATTCCGACGGGATTCGAACCCGCATCGATCAGACGATCCTCCTAAAGCCGGAGTGCCTTACCGGTGCTCAACCGAAAAATATGAGCTTATCGAAAATTTGGACACCGGCAACAAGGGATTCTGTGGCCGAGCGGTAAGGCACTCCGGCTTTAGGAGGATCGTCTGATCGATGCGGGTTCGAATCCCGTCGAAATCCAAAATTTTGATAAGACTTTTCATTTCATAATTATTTCTGTAATGTACTATCTATGTGTGTGTAAATAAATAAATAAAAAATAAATAAATTATGTACCTACCTACCTACCTAATGCCGATTACCTATAATAAAATAAGCGCACGCCGAAACACATGGCCTGTGTCTGGCACTCATCAGCGGAAAGGGGAGATTGGG
Organism: Epirrhoe alternata; assembly: GCA_963565295.1. Taxonomy (NCBI): domain Eukaryota; kingdom Metazoa; phylum Arthropoda; class Insecta; order Lepidoptera; family Geometridae; genus Epirrhoe; species Epirrhoe alternata. The sequence goes on from OY751403.1 coordinate 5,099,319, forward strand.
GAATACCGGTCATCGAAGGAAACTTCGCTCTACTATTTACCGACTTCAAAAACTTTTGATCTTTCAGCTGTAGGTAAACAGGTAGGTTTAGGTGCCTACTAAAAAAAACTAAAAAAACTAGAAAAAAATAAGTAGTCAACATATCATGGTGTTTATGGAGGAAGGTACGTAGGTTCCGTTATGATTTGACTGATTTTCATAATTTTAGGTAGGTACCACCTATCACACACTCTAGAGAGGCCGCCCATAAACCTACCTAAATTCTTGTATGCATGTGGACTAGGAGTCACTCACTATGCTAAAAACTATTCCTGAGTTACCTACCTACTTCTCCCGTAAAACTTAAACTCATTATCGTTTGTCATTTCTACCTAGACTAGGAAGTAGTACATAATTCTGTTCTTTCGCAACCAATATCGCGAAGATTGAATTGCGAATCAACCTATTTTTTATAAACGAGTGTATTAGGTATACGCAATGTATAGGACTCACATAGATGCAACGTAAGTCATCTCGCTCTCAGCATGTGCTCGAGCACGGTGTGTGACTGAGACAGTGCCTACACGGCTTTTTGCATAGTAAGTTGTTCCCAAGTTATTCCTTATCGCCATTGCATTAGTGTGAGCGTGGATCACAGATTATTATAGTAGCAAGCTAGTGGCGTGGATTAGCGAACTTTGATTTAGGTATACTTATTTCTTTATGATTGTAAAACATAATTTAGACGAATGTGAGTGCCTACTCAAACCTAATATGGTTTTCAGGCACAATATTAAGTAAAATTGTGTAGTGTAGTCTGTATACTTACTACATAAATAAATAAAAAAAATATATATACCCTTGGGTCATCATTACCCCTAGTTCCTCAAGGTGCTGAATTTAGAGATTAGGTATGTACCTACTGAATAGTGGTATCTACCTGATTATAAAACTCTTATGCCCTTATTAATAAACGTGGTGTAAAGTTACTACGGGTGTAACTTAGGCATAATAACTTGGACATTTTGCGTCTTACCATAGAACGTGACATAAAGTTATTCCGGAGTATAAACTGTCAAAATGTATGGTTGTTCTTGATTTATTCGGTGGAATAACTTTATGTCACGTTCTATGGTAAGACGCTTTGGACGTCATTAATAAACGTGGTGTAAAGTTACGCCAGGTCTAAACTACAAATATTGTATGGTTACTCCTAAGTTACACCCGGCGTAACTTTACACCTCGTTTATTAATAACGGCCTTTGAGTTTAAACCTGTCGTAACTTTACACCACTTTTATTAACAAGGGCGTTCAGTTGGTAGGTACTAGTAGAGTAGAGTGGGTTAATTAATAAAATTTGCAAGAATCATAATGTTACTTATCCATTTAAGATTTATTCAATAGATAGCGACTTATTACCTACTAAATTAAAACATCGAAGTTTATAAAACTTAGTTCCTTACTAGGAAGATATAATTATCTAGTATTTACAACAAACAATGTCTAATTATACAGGGTGTAAAAATACTGCTACCGAAAACTGAGGGGTTGCAATCAGACCATAAAAACACATAATACGTAATATAAAATTAATATGTTCTTTTAAATATAGCCCTCAGTGTAGTTTATTCTGTTATATCAATTTCTTCGGTAGTTTTAGTTTTAGCCTTCCGTATCCTTTTCTTGGGTGGCTCTTCTAACTTCTGCATCGCTTGGGCTAGCATCCCCGAGAAGTCTTTAATAACTGGCTTATAATATTTCTTCGTCGCCGGCTCTAGAAGTTTACCAAGCTGACTGTCACCGATTAAATGGGCTAACGGGTTAGCTGTCACCAGTTTCGTTCCACCAGGCAGATCGATAACATCACTTCTATTAATTTTAGGCTCCTCAATATTTGTTTCTTTAATTTCGGTTAAGTTATCAGAGTCAACTTTAATGATTTTAAAGTATGGAGCCTCAGATTGTAGTGTTGCTATGTGTAATTTTGAGTAGCCTTTCGGCATTTTGGGGATTACTATTCTTGTGACCGACTGTGAGGGTTCTTCCGTGCCGACTAAAGATATCTCATGAGCGACTTCGGGTATCTCATCATTTTTTTCATCTTGGAACGCTTCGGAATAATTATGCTCTGCGTCTGGTGTAATATACTCATTATTCAATTGTTCTACCAACTTAACTGTGATTTTCGTCTTAACATAGTTGTTGTGTTTAAACCTTTCGGGCATTTTAAGTGGTACAGGCTTATAAATCTTTGGTACGTCTTTGAATTTAGTGAGCTTAATTTTTGTTTCTCTAGTAGAGTTAACGTATTTCGCGATGATCAAAGAGTCTATTTTGATGTTCGCCTTCGGAGTCTCACTTAACTCTGGTGTGAAATTCTCCAAGAAGTTCTTAACGTTTAAATTAGTGTCGACTGGTTTAATAGTCGCGGAGACATCAGATTTTTCACAAATAACCTTCTTCATGCTTATTGTGAATTTTTCTGGTTTTTTGACGACAAACGGTTCCTCTGTAACATCTTGTTTCTTCTTTTCTAGCAAATTTTTCAATGTTTCCGTTAGCCTTGACGTTGCATGTTCTTTGTTAATATGTGACTTAAGTAGCTCCTTTGAGTTGAATCTCTCCGAGCACTTAACACACTCGATATCTTGATTGTCGTTGTGCAAACTCATATGGTTCTGATGATTTTGGAAAGTGTAACAGTTTTCATTGCAAATATTGCATGTAAATTCTGATTTTGTTATTTTTTTCTTCTTCCAGCTCCACAGTCTTCTATTACCTTTCTTCTTTAACACTCTCTTTCTCACTTTCAGCAGCGATTCTTCGTCTGACGAGGACTCAACATTTGATTTAGCTGCGGTTTCGATCCGAGATTTTTTTCTCAACGGTCTGTAGTTTTCCGAGTCAACATCAATAGAGTCGGGCAGATCTTTTGAGCGAATAGAAAATTTCCTCATTTTCGTATCAACCTTATTGTACTCCTCAAACATTTCTTTAGGAACTACACATGAAGGAACGAATTGAGTTTGTGACTTGTTCGCAGTGAAGAAGACATGATACTGATTATCAAATTCTACAAACCCGACACTCTTATGATCTAGTTTTATGTGGAGTGAAAAAGACTTGCGTACTCTGAACTTCTTGTCGCAGATCTTGCAGGTGAAAGGCTCAAGATCTTTGTGTTTCGTGTAAAAATGGGCGAATAGCTTCTGAGGGTGTTTGAAGATCACATCGCAGTCAGAACATTTGTATTTATACAGATGGAACGATGGTCGGTGAACTCTGTAGATATGCTTCTTCAATGGCACTTTTCCGATGAACTCTTTCAAGCAGAATTTGCAGCGAATCACAGTCATATCTAAAGGATGCTCCTTCGTCTGGTGTTCAGATAGCTCGTCAATATTTTTGCATATCAAGTTGCAGTCCACACAACGGAGAATGTTACATGATTTTAAGTGCTGTTTCATAACTCGGGTGAGGAACTCGGTATTACAATTCTTGCATTTAGTGACTAAACCATCTGTCGCCTCACCGACGGAGCATTTTATAGCTCGCTTTGCATGTTTGATGAGATATCTCTTAGACTTGAACAGTGTTGAGCATTTGTCACACACAAAGCCTGTACAATTCTTTGTTACCAAATGTTTAGTATAATTTGATAAGCTTCGTGATGAAAATTTGCAACTAACGCATATAAAAGTCATCTTACCAACACTTTGAAGAAGTGATACCGCTTTCAAATTCAATAGAGACGACAAATAGGGCATGCAGAGCAGAAAACATCCATCTTTATCATTAGAATGATTTTCTCGTTCATGTAACTCAAGGAGGCCCATTGTTGGGAACGTGCTGGTACATTGAGAGCATGACAGCACAGAGGGAACAGATATATGTTTGTTTTCGTGGATTTTCAGATTTGCACGCACCAAAAAGGCCTTTGTACAATAGCGGCAACATCGAAGATCAGAGAGGTGGCTGTCTTTTACGTGCTGCGCGTAGTCCATAAGATCTGTATGTGTGTCTGGACAGAATTGGCAGTATTTGGGTGCGAGGCTATGCATTTGCTCTTTGTGGACAGTCAAATCTTCCGAGTCCAGGAATTCGGCGTTGCAAATGCTGCATATCGTATCCTCGGCGAGAAGCTCTTCGTCGAGCATCTCTATTTCTGGTTTCATTTTGGTTAACTGTTTGGCAATGATTATGAATGCCTGATGAATTTATGAGAAAACAAAACAGAAAACGGCGAGTGAGCGAACAAAAATAGTGTGCTGAGGAGATTGAGATGAAATGAACACTGAAAGAAACATACCTATTGATGTCAGTGTCAGTCGAGTGTCAAGTCAACTGTCACGTCAGTCAGGTCAGCGATATACTTACTCTGTGCTTACTCTGTGGCTATTTTTAAGTATTGCCCACGTATGTATTGCCAGAAAAATTACGCTTTGAAAAGCTCGAATATGTTATGAAGAATTTTCATCCTTGAATTAATTCTTAAAGTTAGGTCATAATCAGTATTAGGTATATAAAATAAAAAGACTCCCACTGTAGCTCATATAACATGCATTTGGATTTTAGGAATATATTGAGCTAAAATTTTCATCATCAACTTCAACTTCTTCTTTATGGCTACTGCGACTTGTTTGTCACAATTCTGCCAGTGTCCGTTTCATGCTAGTGTCATAAACTTAGAGGGAATAAGTATTAGCAGATGGCCGGTGATAAGAATTGGTTCATCCAAGTGATTTTCTAAAACAATAGAGACAACACAACATAGAGGACAACACAGTTTAGGGGTTATTTACAAAAGCAATAATATATAATTAAATAGTAAATAGTTAGATTATGTACATAATATTTACAGTTTTATGTTATTAATATTTATAAATTTACATAAAATATTATTTATTACAGGGTTAAAGGTATGGGTTAATAAGCATTTGAGGGAAGTAGGGCGAGGAATATCAGGAGGGAGGTAGTCATAGAGGGAACGTCCTAGTTTTGGGCAGCTGAAAAATATGTGGTCCACGTTTCCTTCGTCCAAGCCGCATTCACACAGAGAATGGTTCCTTATCCTAATTTTAGCTAGAAAAACAGGAGTGCAAGAATGTCCTAATCTTAGTCGGCAAATTGTAGAGGTAATAGATTTTTTTGCCTTTCTGAATTTAAAAAACCATGGGGAGGGAGGGATGTCGGGCTGGATGTCAGCGTAATGTTTCCCTTTTAATCTTTTAGATATGTTCCAAGCAGTATTCCAGGAATTTAAAAGTTGAGATTTAGATATAAGGCATACGTCGTGAGAATATGGATTAAGATGTTCTAAGGAACCTGTCTCAGCTGAAGATTTTGCCAAAGAGTCAGCAGACTCGTTGCCAGGGATTCCAGAATGTCCTGGGATCCAGGCGATGACGATATCAATATTTAGGGAGTGGCATTCATATAGCAATTCTCTTATTTTAAGTATACAGGGAAACCGGGATATGGAACGAAAGGGGTTGGAAAGGATTGATTGAAGACAGCTTTTGGAGTCAGAAAAAATAATAGATTTGTTAAGTCGGTGTGATTTTACGAAACTAATAGCCTCAAGAATGGCAATTGCTTCACCAGTAAAGACTGTTGTTAAGGGCGAACATTTAAAATTTAGGCTTATAGAGGTGAAGGGGATCCAAACAGCTGCACCAACGTGACTATCAGGAGTCAGTTTGGATGCATCGGTGAATATAGAGTACCAACCGTCATATCTGGAGTGGATTTGTTCGAGAAATTGTCTAGGGGCATCAGAGGAGTCCTTATCTATACCAAAATAAGGTAGGACATTTGGTTGGAACACTAAAGCATCAAAAGGAGTTGAATAAAGTGGGTGGGATGGAAATTGGATGGGAGGGGTTGGGAATTGTGACCATTTTATGAGGCTATGTAGGAGACAAGGAAATTTATCAGGTTTATTTGGATCAAATAGATCACGAAGTCGTTCAAGCTTTGGAAGAAGAGGATGGTTAGAATTTTGAGAAATCTTAAAAAAGAATCTATTTGATAGAAATTGTCTACGTAAACTTAGCGGAGGGTCATTACACTCGACTTGCATGGCATTAATGGGCGAGGACTTCATTGCACCAAGTATAATACGTAGACATTTTGATTGAATTTTGTCAAGTTTGTTCAATGAACACTTGTTACAGACATTAAGAAGGAAGGTACCATAATCCAGGTGACTTCTGATGATTGCATTGTATAACAATTTTTGTGAGTAGGGATGCGAGCCCCACCAAACACCTGACAGTGCACGGAGTATATTGATATTTTTTTCGCATTTTTGGAGAGTTTGATCAAAGTGGGAAACACCTGTCATTTTGGAGTCAAGGATGATGCCTAAAAATTTTACACTATTTGATTGAGGGATAATTTCATTGCTCACAGTTATTTCAACAGGGGGGATAATTCTTTTTTTGCTAAAAACTACGACAGAGCTCTTAGAAGCGGATAGAGATAAGCCATGGTTAAGTAACCATTCTTCTAGGTAAGATAGGGCAGAGTTTAGGCGGCTACCTGCTTCTGTTATGGAGATGGAAGATACATACAGGGCTAGGTCATCGGCATACTGTAAAACCTCACAAAAAGAGTCAACGGATTGTTCCAGATCGTACGTATATATACTGTATAGTAGAGGGCTGAGGACGGAGCCTTGGGGGAGACCTTTCCAGACAGTCTTAGGGGAGAGGAGGCCTTTATGTGATTTTACAACAACTGATCTCTCCATTAATAAGTTACAAATGAAACGAACCACCTTCTCGGGAATTCTCAGATGGCTAAGTTTATTCCTGAGAACCGGAAGCAGAACGTTGTCATATGCTGACGCTATATCAAGGAAAACTCCAACTAGGAACTTTTTCTCTTTATAGGCGATTTGTATGTCGGATGTTATAATGCTAAGACTGTCTATTGTGCTCATACCCTTCCTGAACCCAAACTGGGTTTTAGCAAGGATATTTTTGTTCTCAACTATCCATTCCAATCTGTGTTTAATTAATCGTTCCATTATCTTTGCTAGTATCGAAGAAAGGGCTATCGGCCTACGACTGCATGGGTCAGAGGGATCTTTGCCAGGCTTTAAAATTGGTATGATTATCTGGGTTTTCCAATGTGTGGGGATTGTGCCGCTATCAAAAAATGAGTTGATAATTGATAAGTATATGTTCTTAGCATAATTGGAAGATTTAGTGATTAAGGAATACGGAATGCCGTCTATACCAGGAGATGAGTCAGTCAGTCCGTCTAGTGCAAGTGACAATTCTTCGAAAGAAAAGGGCTGGTCAAATGGACTTTGGGAAGGGAGAATTGAAGGGGGGGAGGGAATAGAATTTAAGCATGGGACTGAAGGGGGAGCAAGTTTGTCCGAAAAAGCCTCTAGCCATGATGATGGATCATGTGCGGTGACGTTTTCAATATTGTAGGATCCCTTAAATCGCCTTATTTGTTTCCAGACAAGGGAAGAGGGAGTTGTAGGTGATAAGTTTTCACAAAAGTTTGTCCAGCTAATTTTTTTCTTTTTTGAGACGAGGCGTCTAAATTTTGCAGAAGCTACTTGATAACTGATGAAATTTTCATCTGTCATGGAGGAGTTGTAGGATAGTTCAGCTTCTTTCCTCTCTGAAACAGCCACGGTGCATTCAGAGTCCCACCAGGGAGTGGAGATTTTGTTATTTCTAGTGGGACTTTTAATGGGGATATGGAGATCTGCACATGAAATTATAGTATCTATAAAGGTCTGATAGGCAGAGAGGGAGTTATAAGATGGAGGGAGAGATCCTAGTCTATCATCAAGAGATAAAGAATATGCTGGCCAATCAGCACCAGATAGTCTGTATTTGAGAGAGGGGGAGGGGTTACAGGGAGGGGACACATTATTTTGCACATGGAGGGTTATGAGAATAGGGAAGTGATCACTACCATATGTCGAAGGGAGGGTTTTCCAGAAAACAAAGGGGGAGAGGGAGGGAGAGCAAAGCGACAGATCAACAGCACTTTTTGGATTTTGGGATGGTCTGGCTCTACGGGTAGGTGAGCCGTCATTTAGCAGACATAGGTTGGCTTCGTCAAATATTTCTAAAAGGGAGAGACCAAACATATCTGAGAAGTTATGGCCCCACACGGTGTTGTGGCCATTAAAATCACCCATCAGGACTACAGGGGGAGGGATAGAAGAAAAGAGAAGGAGAAGGTCCGGAATCAATACGGAATTAGGATGGGGAATATATACAGATACAAAGGAAATGTTCATAGATCTGATACCAACTGCGTTGATATCAGGGGGAAGGGAGGGGAGGGGAAGTTGGGAGAAGGGAAGTGTGCGCCTCATAAATAAGGCGCATCCTGCATACCCGTCAGCCCTGTCGTCCCGAAGGCAGGAGAAACCAGGAATCCTAAATCGGGTTCCAGGTCTCAACCATGTCTCCGAGACGGCAATGACTGACGGGTGAAAAATTGAAATTAAGTGGGAGAGTTCATGTTTTTTTGCGCGAACGCTCTGGCTGTTCCACTGGAGCAGGACCACTGGATCCATTATAGCCAGTCAGGGAGACTAATTGTGTGAGTTTTGAGGCAACGTTGGACGGTAGGGGATGAGGATTCATCATCATTATGTTAATGATTAGGGATAGTAGGGTTTCGAGCATGTTTTCATTTTGGGGGGCTGCATCTAGGGGATTGCCTAGAGCACAACCGTTGGGCATAGTAGGTGTTGGGTCTGAGATGATGTGCTGGTGGGCAGCCTTATCGTAAGACTTGCCCAATGGGGCTCTGGGACGGGGAGTGGAAAATACGGTTTTTACATAGGAGCGGGAAGGAGGTGTATTTGATGAGGACTGGTTCTGGGAACTTTGGGGCATAGGGTGGGAGAACATTTCCTTTGCAACCTCGGAGTACGAACGGGATACTGGGGGGAAATGGGAGGAAGCTTCCTCATACGAAATGCAGTTTTGCGCCATGACAGATTTAATCGACTTTTGGCGCTGGAGTTCTGGGCAATTTTTGCTGGTAGCATAGTGGTGACCTGAACAATGTAAACATGAAGCCTGGGACTCCGGGACTTCACAGGTATCTCCTGAGTGTTCCTTAGAACACCGGAAACATCTGGGCTTACTGCGGCATATAGCTTTTGTGTGTCCGAATCTGCAGCAAGAATGGCATTGGATGGTGGGGTATTCGTATAGTTCAACTGGCAGGGAAGTGTAAAATAGGAATACCTTGGAGGGAAGGACTTGCCCTTGGAAAGTGATAACAACAGTCTGGGTGGGTATGTGGGTCACATTACCGTCTTCTACACTTCTTCTGCTAAGTCTCCTAGCTTTCAATACTATTCCACAGCCTGCAGGTAGTACAAGTGATTCTGCTAGTTCATCCATCGATATGTCAGTGGGGACTTGTCTGACTAAGCCCATCCTAGTGACGTTGAATGTTGGGATCGTGGCAGAGTATTTGCACATTGACAATATAGGGTTCTCAATAAATTTATTGGCATCTTCTGCTGTATTAAATTGTACTGATATTTTATTTCTACCTACTCTCTTTACTCCATCTGGGGTGATATTTCCAATCTTGTGGGTTGACAAGAATTGTCCAAATTTAATTGGTCTTAGGACAGTTCCCGCAGTAGGGTCTGCCTCAGTACGAGAAACGTGGACTACATAAGGGCCCTTGTCTGTGCTTGTGTAAGCGTGGATGGATCCGATTACAATAGACGGATGTGTATAAACCATTTGAATGGAGTCTACCTCACACTCAGCAGATTTATTTGTTTTTTTGCTAGGAGCCGAAGGGGAGTAATCAGCTTCCGTTCGACGCTTAGTGCCTGCTGCGGGTCCAGGATCCGGTGGATCAGGCAAAGGGGGAGGTTCGACTTCCATGTTTGAGGAAAGCGAAGCTAACCTCAAACAAGGACGCCGACTAAAAACACAAAATACTAACTACACTAATCTTACCGACACCACACAGAGACGACACAATATATAGACAAATCACAATGGGTTTAAAACTTAGAAAATAGCCAAAACGTAGGGACAAATCACAAAATAAGATTCCCCAGTTTATTCGCTATCACTTCCGAACGCAGAATCAATTTTCATCATTTCATCAATAACTATGTGTGAAAACATTGTCGAGCAATGCGACAGAAGATTTGACACTTGATTAGGAACGTTCAATGCCTACGTGCGTGAGATAATGAGTACAATAACTTACAGATATTGCTACAGCAAGACAAATCAACGAACTAAAATCAAAGAAACTTATTATACCTGAAATACTGCAATGTTTTTTTTTTGTGTTGTTTTACCTTAAATCAAATCAAATCAAATCAAATCAAATCAAATTGTTTTTATTGCGTATTATGGGTGCTATGTAACAGGTGTTATTGATACGGTAAAGGTCAGCCTTAATCAACGTCTTGCGCATGCAATATTTACAATATATTTCATTAATTAAATTATATAATAAAAAGGCAAGTACGAATTTCTATGTCCAAATGAGATAATGTCAATATTCTTGTCCTTTCATCAAAGTAGTGCTTTTAAAGCTTAGATTTTAAGTGCTTTGATTGACTGGATTGGTTACGAATGTAGGATTTGAGCACACACTGCTTTATGATTTCGCATTTTTAGTCTGTATCTCTAATTGAGGATTTTATTTTAAAGTAGAGTGCATCATCATTGGCCTGCCCTTATCCCGCTCATGCGGGGTCGGCACAACATGTTCTCTTTCTCCACTCTCCTCTATCACTCGTCATCTCCATATCCAGTAATATCCACTCCTTTCTTACCCATATCTTCTTTCACACAATCCATCCATCTTTTCTTAGGTCTACCTCTACTCACATATCCATCCACATTCATTTCCATCACCCTTTTAGTTAAATGAGTTTCATCCCTCCGCATAACGTGCCCATAAGTGCAACACCAATGAAACGACAGCAAATTGTACTCTTCGCCCAACGATCTAATTGCATCCGTCCTTAATTTCTGTATTCTTGTGAATTTACGCAAAAGTATTTATGTACATATTTTTTATAATTTTAGTGACAAGCCAATAATTATCTTCGAAATTTAAATCTTACATTAATCAAAAAAATTAACCTCTTAAGCCCTAGAATAATAAATAAATACGTAATAATTTTAAATTATCACTATAGGTACTATCAAGTCTGGACATTTTTAGCAATAACCGAAATATAGTACTTCAAAATATGAAATTTTTACCTACCTACCATCACCGAAATCGTTCAGTAAGTTTACTATCCGTTTTAACAAGGCCAACATTGTAAGAAAATGACTCTTTGACGTCCGTGGCGCAGTGGGTGAAGAACAGCCTGCGACACAAAAGGTTGCGGGTTTTTTCCCCACCGTGTGACAAATGTTTGTATGATCTAGAGATATTTGTCTCGGGTCTCGGTGTTTCTTTGTATAATATGTACCTATGTAGTTACAAACAAAAAGTATATAAGTAGTATAACAGTCATGTAGTACCCATAACACAAGCTCTGCTTACTTTGGGGCTAGATGACGCTGTGTGAAAGTCCATTATTATTTATTAAATCCACAGCTACTCACGTTGTTGTTGTGGTTGATAAGTAGGTACACCTACTTTTTAAGTTTTATAGAGTACTAGCTGCGCTCCCGCGGTGTAACCCGCGGTCCCTCGGGATTTTTTCGGGATAAAAAGTAGCCTATGTCCGTCCCTGGGATACAACCTTTATCCATGCCAATTTTCAGCCTAATCTGTTCAGTGGTTTGGGCGTGAAAAGGTAACAAACAGACAGACAGACAAACAGACAGACAGATAGACAGACAGACAGACATTTATATGATATTAGTATGGATTAGTATGGATAAAACACGTCGACCTTAACGTGTTACTTTTCCCACAAATCAGGGAATATTTTGTTTTCACGGCTACACCAAAACGGCAAAAAATCACGCCCGAAGTAATGTCATTCATTGTCTGTCATGTCACCATCCTTAGATGCCCGTACAAAATAAAAAATAAGGCGGTTAGCGCTGCCATGCACAAAATCAAGATTATCAGGTAAATTTTTATGCATTTTCTTACTATATTCTTGAAAAACACTTATACATGTCTCCATAAAATGTTGCCTTATCATTCTAACCACAAACTTTCAATTGTACTCTCAACTTGTATATTATATACTTTAGATCTATATAACAGTAACTACGTATGTATCATGTCCATGGCGTGTAAACATGCAATATTTCGAACAAAACAAGTTTTTGTGCAAGTAAAATTCTACCTACAATGTAATAAAAATGTCAATGTGGAGTATTTTGTTTTTTCCTTCTCCGCTCCGATTATAAAATGTTCCTCATGCATTATTTACTGTATTTATTATCAATATTCTATTTTTTTCTAAGTAAGCTGTTGCTTGCCTACTGTTATTGACTAAGTAAATATATCCTTGAAAAGTACTCTTTATGTACAATACAACCATATTTATGAAAATATTAGTGTACATGTCATCGTACAACTCAAAAGTAATTTGATTTTTTATCAGAATTTTTTTTTATCTTATCTCGGCTTGTTCACTTAAATTTAGTTAATGGATTAGATCATTTATCTTTGTTTTGTAGTGCTTATGTATGTTCTATATTATATTTTTATATACTGCAATAAACAATTATCATGTTTATTTAACGTTATAATAATATAATTTTTACTATCAATTACTAATGCAACGACCTGCACAGCAACTTTCTTAGTCCTTGGTCCGTATTCACATTCCTTTTTGCGTTCGTTTGATGAATATTCTGACTTCAAAGACCAATTCTTCAAATGTAAAAACACAGTCCTACCTAACCTAGAACCAAATGGTCCAGACCGAAAAATTGGCTCTTGAAGTCAGAAATCGTGGTCGCAAGCATCCGAATATTCATCAATCCAACGATAAAAGGAACGCAAATACTGCCCCTTAACTTTATTGTCTAAAGCGGGCTACAGACCTTGAGCTATATCTTAACAGTTTTAACTGAACAGCTCGCAGTTATGCCTTTACACATATGTTTTAACTGAACAGTTCAACTGTTCAGTTGGAGGGTAGTGCTGGTTTTACTAGATCAACAGTGCTATTCGTTTAAAAAGTAGGTGTGCTCTTATGCAGGAAGACAGTAGGTAGTTTGTTTGAAGAATGAAGTATTGAAATCGCTTATTATTACAAAGGAAATCTGCTTGAGGAAAAATGTAAATAGATTTATATTACTATACAGGAAAAAGCCGTGTTGGCCGAATGGGGTTGTACCTCGACTTTCAATCCGAAGGTCGTGGGATCGAATCCCGGCCGTGCATCAATGGATTTTGCGTTTCGTAAAATTTATATGCGCTTTAACACGAGCTCTGAACGGTGAAGGAAAACATCGTGAGGAAACCAGTTAGTATTCTTATAGGCGGCGATGGGCTTGCAACCTGTCACGTATGGAATACTAACTTCTGCAAGATGTGGGCATGTATCAAATATGTATTTGTACATGCCTCTGACTACCCCCTTAGACATCATCAAAGGATCTGGAATATAAAGATCTGAGAGAATGTCTACCGCGCCTTGGGGATACAGTCGTGACCCTGTTTTTACTATACAGGAAATTAATAGTGTCAGTGTTTAAAATGGTTAATCTTAAACTAATTGAGGTAAAAACATTATAGAGCCTTTGATGCAAGAGTGTGAGTTTGATTCTCGCGGCGGGACAAATGTTTGCATGTTACACAAATATATTTGTTAGGTCTGGGTGTTTTCTATCCCATCCCACTCATATAAAGCTGAATGTTTGTGAGTTTGTTTAGATGTTTGTGTTTCAATCACGCCTGAACCAGTGAACCGATTTGGATGAAACTTGGAATAGGCGTAGATAGTGACCTGGAGCATTTAGGCTTTTCAAAATGTTAGCACCACGCGAGCGAAGCGCGCAAGTAGCTAGTGTATAATATTGATGTATGTATGGTACAAAAAAGTATGTATGTAGTATATCAGTCATGGAGTACCCATAACACAAGCTCTGCTTACTTTAGGGCTTGACGACCTCTGTAGCGCAGTGGCCAAAGGACCGCTTGCAACGCAGAAGGTTGCGGGTTCGATCCCCGCCGCGGGACAAATGTTTGTATGATCTACAGATGTTTGTATGATATTTGTCTCGGGTCTGGGTGTTTTCTATGTATAATATGTATGTATTTACGAACAAAAAGTATATAAGTAGTGTATCAGTCATGTAGTGTAGTACCCATAACACAAGCTCTGCTTACTTTGGGGCTAGATGATGCTGTGTGAAAAGTCCAGCATTATTATTATTATTATTATTTATTTAGATGATGCTGTGTGACATATGGAGCAATATTTATTTACTTAAATTCACTTCATCACTGATCTATGGTACAGTCACGGACAATAAGATGTATACACTCCATACTTTTAAAATTAATATCACACTAAAACTAATAGATGTAGGTTAAAAACAAAAAGCGGAAATTGATTTCACATTGAACTAGTGGCGAAATCAATAAAAATACCAGAACATTGTTGGACATGTTGACCTGTACATGGGTTGAAATTGAAACATTATGGAGTGTATACATCTTATTGAACGTGACTGTATAACTTAGTGACACAATAGCGGCCTTCACACGCAAATTCTATCGCGCAGGATTGAGCGTACAGGATTGCGTGCGGAAAAGCCTTTACGCGCAATCGCGCGCGATGAAGCTTGAAGCTACGCGTTATTATCTGGTTCCCATAGTACAAGCTTTGCTTAGTTTGGGGCTAGATGATGCTGTGTGAAACGTCCAGCATTATTTATTATTATAAATAAATAAATAATAAATAATGCTGGACTTTTCACACAGCATCATCTAGCCCCAAAGTAAGCAGAGCTTGTGTTATGGGTACTAAGATGACTGATATACTACTTATATACTTTTTTGTTTGTAAATACATACATATTATACATAGAAACACCCAGACCCGAGACAAATATTTGTAGATCATACAAACATTGGTCCCGCCGCGGGGATCGAACTCGCAACCTTTTGCATCGCAGGCAGGCCTTCGCCCACTGCGCTACAGAGGTATTATTATTATTTATTTAATAATTCATCACTCGCGAAAAATTGTGCGTGTGAAGTCGCTTAAGACTGAATTTTTTTTTCTTTGTTTCAGATCTTGAAATGCCGTGATATTCCCCACACAATCATATTATTTTTTAATCCAAAATTGTTAAATTCTCTTTTGGAAGCATTTATTTTCAACCAAAAACCATTTTCGGCCAACGTACGGGCACCAAAATTTTGCACCAACTCATTCTCTATACGCTCTTGTGAGCTTGAGGGGACACGATATCTTGGCAGACCAAGACATTGTCCCAATCATTCATTTAATTTTATCAAGATGACAGACGCTGTCGAAGAAATCATCACAGGGGTGGCGGACCTAACTGTTCTATCTTTCCGTAAACTTGAGGAGGTGAAACGACTAGCGAATCACTTCCGTTACGTCATCACACATCCGCTGACCGAAAGCAACCCTTCTGTCCTAAAATATCTGAAGAGCCTCGATGAAACTCATCGTAAGATATTCACTCAGAGACGGGAGAGCGTTGAAGTGGAGTATATTTTCACAACTGAAAAGAAGAGCAATCTGCAACGACAAAGATTTAACAGTATGCAGATAAGCGAGGTGCCTGAGCTGTTGAAAGCTGAGTTGGCGACTGATAATGCTAAGCAAGTGCATATTTGTACGGATTGCAACGTCGAAATTGAGCTGAACGACGAAGAACCATTAATGGAGTCACTTCAAAGACACTTCAATCTGGAAATACATCTCCCTAAGCCGAAAATGAAGCGAGAGAGCATCGACGTATCTGAGCCTATCCTTCTCCCTCATATGTCTAGGCGCCTTTCATCTATGGCTTGCGGAGAGACTCATAGCGTCGATGTCTCACACCTCATAAAGCCATCGGAGAAGTTGGAGCGAAATACTTATACCAAACTTAATGCGGCGTTACTTAAGCACTTGCCTGACAACTCCGAAGCTACTATCGGAGCTGCTATCAAGTTTTACACGGAAGTCGTCAGCATTTTGGCTCAGGACGTCGCCAATATAGACTTCAGCGCTCAAACTAGTTCCGTCGCTCCGATCATAATGAGTATTCGTGATAATGTTTACCAAAACTTCGCAGCTGATGCGAACAAGAATATAGAGAACGATGAAGGTGAACAGACGCCTGAAAAGCCTAAGATGCAAGCGAAAAAGTATCGTTACTACGGACCTATTGAAAACTTGATTCTAAATCTTCTTGCTGATCACAAACTTTTGACTTTAGTTGACGATCGTACAGGAAAACTTGCGTTCTTCTGTATTGCATGCGAGTATTACACTCTAAGATTTCATTATGACAGTGTTTTGAACCATGTGTTCAGTGAAACCCACATTCACAACCTTTCCTGCATTTTGCAGTCCGATACGCATGTTCAATTCGCTCTTCACCAAGACCCATCTATTGAAACTATTAAGAAGGTCAACGAGCATTTTCTTTTCAAACACCACGTTGTGTCTTATCATAACGGCTGGCAATGCAAGCTATGCAGTGTCAGCTTAGAGGGCGTCGAGCAAACGATTCTCCATATCTTAGAGGAGAAGCATCTTGCTAAAGTCTCTGACGATTTCTTCTTGAAAGCGAGGAGGAACGACAACGGCATTCCCGAAGATTGGGGCCCGAAAGATTTGAACTGGTCCAAGTTCTTAGCTAGTTCTAGCAAGCCACAGAACCGGAACGATCATATTATCACAGAGAACTTTATCAAACCTTCAGGAAAGGTTGGGAACTATTGTACCTGCTGTGATATGACGTTGAAAGGTCCTAGGCAAGTGTTGTTCAACCATATTCGCCAGAAGAAACATCTTCGCAATGCAGCGCCTAGAAAACTAGCAATGCTTTACAAGAACCATTGTCGTCCATCTGAGTATTTCGCCAGCTTTGGCAATTTCTACGTTTGCGCTGTCTGCCCCGACTATGTCGCACTGCCTTCTTACGCAGCGATCGTAGAGCACTTTGAAAGTGACGGACACTTCGATAGCATCGCTAAATTAATCCGTACTGCGTTGTACCCTGAGGATGACCAAGAGCTGCTGGCTCTGAACAAAATTGTGATCGGTAATAGCATAAAATGCGATTTTTGCGATGAAACATTCCCTGATTTGAAGACTTGCGTGAAGCATATTCTGTCGTCTTTCGAGCATCAGACTGCTGTCGCTGATTGGAAGCTGCAAGCGAACAAGGGCGATATAATCAGCGTTTACATGAAAGGGAATTATATTCTTCACAGCGAAGGTGCTACTTTCACATGCGTCTCTTGCAAATGTGTATTCAACTCTATCCGTTCGCTCCTTACCCATTTAGTTTACGCTGAGCACTTCACAACGAAACCGAACACAGAATCCGTCTTCCGTTTTTATCTAGAACTGAAACATAATATTACAATGTTGGCTAGGAATAAGTATGTTTATTATGATTTTGGGAGTCTGAAATGTGGGGTATGCGACGCTGACGTAGAAGAAGGGGAGAATGCGAAACGTCACGTCGTGTCGCCCCGTCACAGAGAGAATATGGGGGCCAGTTATGTTAGTGTGCACGCTGATACCTCCGGTATTGAGTAAATGTGAGTATTTTTGTTACGCCAAGCTCCTATGTTGTATAAAACTTTCCCGAAGAGGTAGGCAGAGACTGTTTCGGGCCAGTGGTCCAACTGCTCTGTCCAATTAGTTGGACTACTGGCCTTTACTAGGGCCCGTGGTTCAACTATCTTTGCAGTTGGACCACGACACCATAGTAGAATTCCCAGGTCCAATTAAAACAATTTCAAATAATACAACTGCAAATGTAACATTTCAAATAACCAACAAGCCTATATTTCAAAACGAATTTGTCCCGAATCGCCAGAAATTTTAAATGTTAAAAAACGGTAGGAAGAAGTCGGTTCTGGCATGTTTTGGTCACTATTTGATACCATGCTCGTCGCTACGCTCCTCGCAACCTATTCTACAGGTCTGTCAGCCTGTTATGGCAACACCATAAAACATTAAAATTGTTTTAATTGGACCTGGGAACTCTACTATGGTGTCGTGGTCCAACTGCAAAGATAGTTGAACCACGGGCCCTAGTTAAGGCCCGTAGTCCAACTAATTGGACAGAGCAGTTGGACCACTGCCCCGAAACTGGCAGAGACCACGGATCTCCACTTGCTACGATCCTGACACACAACATCGCCTTATTCACTCTCATTACATTCTCCATACAAGCTCGCCGGTTTTGGGTATTGTCCTAGCCCTTCTCCAAAATGTGTTTTATAAATATCGTGAGGAAACCAGCAGCGTCAGCTCCACATGTATTGACGTTCTCTTTCCGAGATGGTTTAGGTGCTACATGCCTCCATCTCAAACAATCCCAGGCACATCCCGTTATGTTCAGGCAATGTTGCCTCCTGCCGCTGTAAATCATCTAGTATAGATGTAAAAGCATAAGTTTAAGCTCATGTTCCATCTCACGAGGTTGATCTTAATTGTGTGTAGATAGATACTGTGCGCTCTTTCGTCGCACTGAAACAATGTGCATGTTCATCTACTTACAATCACTCGCTCACTCGCATAAGTTGCATCGTTCTATCTCGCATACTACCAAACATGTCGTTTAGTGCACCTAACTTCAGAGAGCTAAAAGCTCAATGCACATTGAATTGGCAAGCGACGCGTCAATTAGTTTTATAGCAAGCCATTATAAACCTTATGAACAATGGTACAGTCACGGACAATAAGATGTATACACTCCATACTTTTAAAATTAATATCACACTAAAACTAATAGATGTAGGTTAAAAACAAAAAGCAAAAATTGATTTCATATTAAACTAGTGGCCAAATCAATAAAAATACCAGAACATTGTTGGACATGTTGACCTGTACATGGGTTGAAAGATTATGGAGTGTATATATCTTATTGTCCGTGACTGTACAAGATATAGAAACGCTCGTAGAATGAACCGCACGAAAGCGCGGCCCGCTAGTTGGCTTCGCCAGACGTCATTCATTCTACAAGCGTTTCTATATCTTGTACCATTCATTGTTCATAAGGTTTATAATGGCTTGCTATAAAACTAATTGACGCGTCGCTTGCCAATTCAATGTCTTGAGCCAAAGTTTGGTTGTGCGTTACTGTACTTAACTTTGTCTTCGTTTGTTTCAGGTTAGTACGATGTTGAGTTTCCTGACTGCGACAAGTACCGTTGATGTCGTATATTTTTTGTTAAACTAATGTGAATTTTAAGGTATCATTTCTGATGTAAATGACGAAATCATTTTACAATTTTAATAAATGAAATATTTTTTATATGTTGTTTCTATTTCTTATTTACTACCTATCTCTGCCTACCACCATGGGAAAGAGGCGTAATTTTTAGGGAAATATCAATCTTTAGCTCTCTGAAGTTAGGTGCACTAAAAGATTGCGCAGGTTTGGTAGAGTAGGCGAGAAAGGACGATGCAACAAGCGAGTGAGCGAGGCAGCTACACAACGCTGTCTTCGTCTTTTAGGCTTCATCAAATGCGTTCTGTGCAGCTACTTCAGAGAGCTAATAAAGATTGGTGTACTTACTACCTAAGTATTTCATAATAGCTGGCTACCCCGTGGTTTTATTCTCTATGATAAAAAGTATTATTCAATGTCTAAGCGCTTCCGCTATAGAAAAATTCATTCATTCAAACGAATATGAACCGACATACATAAACGCCAATACACGAGAGTATTTCGTTACAATAAGTTAGATTTATAGGATATATGATCGGAAAGTGAGGAGGCCTATACTCAGCAGTGGGTAGGTGTAGGCAGATTTTAAACTTTCGCGACTCGAAGACATTTTAAATTTTATTACGGGACTAAACAAATGTAAATAAACAAAAAAAAAGGTAAATAAACAAATGTTATACCTACGCGATTAAGTCCCGTAATAAAATTTAAGATGTAGGCAGATTAGATAGATTACTTAGACCTAGACTTTAGGGCACATAGCCCGTAGAACTGACGGCCGTTGGGGCAGAAAAGTTCTCGAGTGGAGGCCACGCACCGGAAATCGCAGTAGAGGATGGCCCCCCACTAGATGGAGACGATCTGGTAAAGGTTGCTGGGAGCCATTGGGTGCAGGCTGCACAAGATCGAAAGCTAATGGCTGAGTTGATGATGATGATTGACTTTCTTTGTGTGTAAGTAAATAAAAATGCATAATTAAATTAGACATTTATTTCATATAATCAATGAAATGCATCTAAAATTTGTGTACACAACTAATTTCTACATAAAGCAGCCAAATAAATAATTTACATTTTCAGCAAAACATCTATAACTACCTAAAAAAATATAATCTTAAGTAATCACAAAAACTAGCTCCTAGTAATGAGGGATTTACTATAGTTCCGTGAAGGCAACTAGATGGCGTTCTCAATACTTTACTGAGCCAAACTTAAATATATTTCCGAATAGCTCAATAGATGGCGTTATCCTGACAAAAACTATTGTTATCTATTCTTAATGCCAACAGCTTAATACTAAATGCATATGAAAGTAAACTTAAAACAATTATAGTTGGCTTATCACTAAAACGGCTTTACCGATTTTGATAGAACATTGCCGATGTGAGTAGGTACTAAAGCAACTTTTTTTCTAGAAAAAACTGTATTTATACATACAAAGGAAGTTCAAGTTTCTTAAAAACTTAAAAAAAAGTAAAACCTTAACTTTAGTGACATACATTTGTATTAACTAACGCCATCTAGTGAGCAGAATGATAACTAACTCTAGAAAATACTTCATTATCACTGACACACCCTGCTGTATACTCTCTTCATAAACCTGAACGCACACTAGTTTGCGCCGCAGTCATTTTTATATACGCTTCTGACGTCAGCAGCATTTTCTCTAGAATTGACCGTTCGGCTCGGCTAACTGTGCGACCACCCTAAACCGTTCCCAAAATTCGTGCCACGAAGGAATTCCTACAGATTCTAATTCAAATTTATTTTTCCGCGTAGATACTAAAACAGATTTCCACATTTGAATTGGTCGGATTATTGTGTAACTTTGTAGCAAAAATCGCACACTTTTCGCCAGTGTTCGCTCTACGGGACAATCAAACCTATCACCTACATAATAGGATTGAAATTTCGTTGGTTTCACATCACTTAAGAGTGTGCAGGAGCGATTTATGCAATTTTCTAGTTCGAAGTTATTTATCTCAGAATCTGTGAAAGCTACAAACTTCATATTTAGGTAAATGATACTTCATTCTTTTATTTTGGATTACGTGTTTTAAAAACACGATTGGTGAAAGTTTTCTAGATAATTTTTTTTTTTTTTTTTAAATACATGTTTTGCACACATTTTGCTATAAAAAGTGTTTTAGCGCCGTAAATAACGTTGCGTATCCATAGCTCTGTACTCCTCACACGCCGAACAAATCACACTAGCTGTCCCGCTTACAAAATGGCGGCGTATGGCACACTCCGATTGCTAGAACGAACCGTAAGGACATCCTTCGTGGCGCGAACTGTACATTATCATTATCATTATCACAGTGCATAAAAGTTGTGTTATAAGACAACAAATTCGCCGAAATGGAATTTAAAACATAGTATTTCGTTTAGTACTTCACTAGAGCCTAATCTTACTTTGACGAAGATCATTTTTGTTCGACTGGGCTCACTGGAGCTTCACTATCAAGCAACCAATCACAGTGCAAGAAACGTCAATTTTGGATCAATTCCTGAACTGTGATTGGTTGCGGTTGAACAGCTGACTGATTCCGACCCGAATGCATTCCGCTGAAGTCAGAATCATTGCTAGCCCAGTAGCAATAAAGTGATATCACAATCCCACATAACCTAAAGTATATTATTTATAACTAGCTGTCCGTCGCGGTGTTACCCGCGTTCCCTCGGGAAAACTTCACTTCCCCGGGATAAAATATAGCCTATGTTCATCGGGGATAATGTGGGATTCTATTGGTGAAAGAATTTTTCAAATCGGCCCAGTAGTTTCGGAGCCTATTCATTTCAAACAAATCTTTCCTCTTTATAATATTAGTATAGACAAACTGTTATTCGCCGTTTCAGTACAGAAGTAATAATTTTTTTTATGATATTTTTTTCCACATTTCATACAATTTATTTTGTTTTAAAGTCCATTTCGATGAATTAATTGTGATTTCATAAAGTAATAATTTATTATTGAAATGGATAACGCCCTAATGTTGATTAACAGTGAAATTGATAATACAAGCTACATTAAACACCGATATACTTTAAATAGGTACTTAAAACTATATTTTTAAATCCTATATAAATAAAATCACAGTGTGTTTAAACGGGTCTTATTTAGAGGGTTTTAAGCTAACAGAATATATAAATAAATAATGCTGGACATTTCACACAGCATCATCTAGCCCCAAACTAAGCAAAGTACTACGGGAACCGGATAACTGAAATGTACTTTATGTAAAATACATACATATTATACATAGAAACACCCAGACCCGAGATAAATTTGAATATTTGCATATACAAACATTTTATCCCGCGGCGGCGATCGAATCCGCAACCTTCTGCGTCCCAAGCGGGCTTTCACCTACTGCGACAGAGATCGTCAATTATTGCCGTAAAAGTTTACCGAATACAGAACTAGATGGCGCTACTGATGGTGTCGCTGAGTAGTCACGTGACTCGCACGTGACCATTTCGAGGCGAATTTATTCTCACCCCAACTGCCCAACGCTCTAATTTGTCTCATAATAAAATCAACTTTTACTTTTAAAAATATCAACAAAAACTGAACTCTAGATATACTTAAACTAAATTTCCCTTAGTTAAGATCCGTTCGAACACATTCGTGAGATTTTAAAGACTTTTCATACAAAACAACAAACTGAGCTCATTATAACTAACTTTTTTGTCATGGTTAAAAACTTAAGCATTTAGGCTCAATGCACATTGAATTGGCAAGCGACGCGTCAATTAGTTTTATAGCGCACCATTATAAACCTTATGAACAATGGTACAAGATATAGAAACGCTTGTAGAAAGAACCGCACGAAAGTGCTCGAGCCAGCGCGACCCGCATGGCTGCAGACATCGTTCATTCTACAAGCGTTTCTATATCTTGTACCATTGTTCATAAGGTTTATATTGCGCTATAAAACTAATTGACGCGTCGCTTGCCAACTATTCTAAGTGATCCCAGCGGTCCTACTGAATAAATGCTTTTTGACTTTAAGCTCAATCTGTTTTGCATGAAAAGTTGACTAAAATAAGATTATTTGTTATCCTAAGGGTTACCACAACGATCTATCGATTGATAATAAATAAAGCTGGACATTTCACACAGCATCATCTAGCCCCAAACTAAGCAAAGCTTATACTATGGGAACCAGATAACTGATATACTACTTATACTTTTTGTTTGTAAATACATATTATACATAGAAACACCCAGACCCGAGATAAATATTTGCAGATCATACAAACATTTATCCCGCGGCAGGGATCGAACCCGCAACCTTCTGCGTCCCAAGCGGGCTTTCATCCACTGCGCCACATAGGTCGTCTAATTGATAAATTATTTTCAAAGAGAACAGACGTTTACCAATCGCAGCGCAGCAAGATCACGTCACACGAATGGACTAAGTTATACAAGAAGCAACAATCAATTGAAAGGATAGTCTATCGAATTTCTCGAGATTTTCAATAAAAAAAATCATTACATAATATTTTTTTATTTACTTGTTGAATCCAATTCATGAATTAAGTTAGTTTAAAATGAAAGAATGAAGGAGCCGTGTTGGCCGAATGGGGTTGTACCTCGACTTTCAATCCGAAGGTCGTGGGATCGAATCCCGGCCGTGCATCAATGGATTTTGCATTTTCGTAAAATTTATATGCGCTTTGCACACGAGCTCTGAACGGTGAAGGAAAACATCGTGAGGAAACCAGTTAGTATTCTTATAGGCGGCGATGGGCTTGCAACCTGTCACGTATGGAATACTAACTTCTGCAAGATGTGGGCATGTATCAAATATGTATTTGTACATGCCTCTGACTACCCCCTTAGACATCTTCAAAGGATCTGGAATATAAAGATCTGAGAGAATGTCTACCGCGCCTTGGGGATACAGTCGTGACCCTGTTAAAATGAAAGCAATTGCAAAGCAATCGATAGAATCAATTGTGTTAACCCAAATTTTATTTCTATTAATATAATATAGAGATCACTTAGAAGTTAAAACATTACATGCAAACTACTTATATAATAATTAAAATATGAATATTATTTTATTGTGATTAAAACTATTAGCTTCCAATCACGTTTCCTCTAATAGAATATTTTTTATTTTCTCCAAAAAAATTACTGAGGATCGAGAAAGGTATGTTAAGATGGTTTGGGCATGTAGAGAGGATGGATGACAGTCGTTTGACAAAGCAAGTGTATGAGGCGAGTGTGTATGGGACAGCTGGAAGGGGAAGGCCTAGGCGAACCTTCTTGGATCAAATTGGCGACATTTTGGAGAAGGGCCAGGTCAATACCCTAAACCGAGGAGCATGTATGAAGAATGTAATGAGAGTGAATGAGGCGAGAGTTGTGTGTCAGGATCGTAGCGACTGGAGATCCGTGGTCTCTGCCTACCTTTGGGAAAGAGGCGTGACTTTATGTATGTATAGAAAACACCCAGACCAGAGACAAATCTGTAGACCATACAAACATTTGTCCCGTCGCGGGGATCAAACCCGCAACCTTCTAAATCAGTAAATTCAACATCGATTCAGTTAGATATATTTAACTTAACATAAATTGGAAGCTATTAGTAATTGAATACATAAAAACACTACTTAGATTATAATTGATGGTATAATGAATGAAAAAACTACGCTTTACCATAAACATGAACTCAGTTGACCTAAACGACCTGTCGCTAAATGACATTAGGTCGTAAGTATTAAAAAAAATCGTAAAGCGAATGCTGAAAAAAACAATTTCCAGTTATCTGTTTTACGACCTTAATTTTAGTACGACATGAGGTCGTAGCAATGCATGAAATGACCTACGCTTTCCCAATAAATTAAATAATCTGGTTTTTTTTATGGAAGAGGGGGCAAACGAGCAAGTGGCACACCTGATGGTAAGTGCTTGCCACCGCCCACAGACAACTGCAGCTTCAAGAGGCACTGCAGATGCGTTGCCAGCCTTTGAGGTAGGAATAGGCTCTTTTCTTGAAGGCGCCTAAGTCGTATCGGTCTTGAAATAACCTCTCTGTTGACCTAATCGACCTCTATAACATCAAAATCAAGTTATATAGCAAGTAATTTTGCCACGAATTGATCTTAACGACCTCAATTTGCGTCTGGCGTCTAAATCAGGTCGTAAAACCAATAATTTTACATTAACTAAATATCCCATGATCGAAACGACACTAACTAAACCTCAGTTCGTTAAGTAATATCAGGTCGTAACACCAATAATTTGCATGACAAACGACCTCAATTCACTTAGAAACAGGTCGTAAATCAAAAAGTAAATATTGCATGACTAAAATGACTGATGTTTTTTATATTGTTATTTGAAATGACCCCAATTCGCTAGTAAAATCAGGTTGTAACACAAATTTTGCATAACCATAACTTAATTTTGCATGACCTAAACGACCTCAAAATTCCAATCTCTTAAATTGTCGTAGACATTTTTGCATGATTTAAGCATCCGACCTAAACTCGTACTTATTTTAGGTCTAATACACTCATATCAGGTCGTAACACAAACGACCTCAACTCGCTAGTAAAATCAGGTCGTAACATTTTACATAACCTCAATTAAATCAAGTTGCAGCCCTTAAATGACCTAAACGACCTCAATTCGTTAAATTTGTGAGTAAATAACGTTGTAGCCCCAATTTCGAATGACCTAAACGACCTCAAAATTCAAATCTCTAACATGGTTATTACGGCATCAGGTCGTAACACGACGTAACTCACTTCTTAGCATCGCTTATAACTTCGACATCAGGTCGTATAGCCTTAAACCTTTCAACCGCAACCATTGTAACCCCCGTGCCTCTAACATCCAATCTTTGCAACAGTGGCGCCGCGGTGGCAAGATGCGTCAAGCTCGCATCTGTCACGTGTCTGAAGCCTGTCACTGTCAGATCTGTCAGACTCGATCTATCAGGTCTCGCGTTAGATTGCCTACCGCCGCCAATATGTATATAGTTAATGTTTTCGCCGATTGCTCTTCCGAATCGACGCATTGACGCATCGGAAATTAACGAGGAAGGATCTAAACGAGTGGGGCATCCCGGGAATAAGACGCCTCGAGGTAAAACCCCGGGATTTTCCGAATCGCCAACATTAATAAACTCTTCGATAACAATCGGACGACGGTATTGACGGAATTGGAAGATACGACGATCGCTGTGACGATCGCGTCTCTCCGAATGCTTTCTAGCTTCGTCAGATCTTTTTGAGCCGGACTCGTCAGATCTCTTTGAGCCGGATTCGTCAGACCTCTTTGAGCCGGACTCGTCAGATCTCTTTGAGCCAGATTCGTTCCTTGAGCCGGAGTCGTCTCTTCTTGAACTAGAATCGTGGGATCTTTTAGAACTGCCAGGTTCGTCAGATCTTTTTGAACCAGATTCGTCTCTTCTTGAGTCAGATTCGTGGGATCTTTTAGAACTGACGGGTTCGTCAGATCTACTAGAACCAGCTTCGTTAGATCGTCGCTCGTGAGATCTTTTTGAACTGCCGGATTCATCAAATCTATCAGATTTTCTTGAGCTAGATTCGTGAGATCTTTTAGAACTGCTACGTCTTTCTTCGTGAGATCTTGTAGAACCAGCTTCATCAGATTTTCTAGAAGTGCTAGGTTCATCAGTATTTTTGGAACTGCCGGCTTCATTAGATCTATCTTCGGTAGATCTTCTAGAACTGCCGGGTTCTTCAGTTCTTTCAGTACTTCCGGGTTCATCAGTTCTGTAATCGTTAGATCTTCCTGAACCAGTATCGTCCGCCATTTTAGAACTGCCGGCTTCATCAGACCTTCCAGAACTGCCTTCATTAGATCTCCTAGAAGTGCCGGGTTCACTAGATCCTTCGTGAGATCTTTTAGAGCCAACTTGATCTGACTGTCTAGAACTCCCAGGCTCATCAGATCTTGAACTGCCTCCCTCAGATCTTCTTGAACCATCCTCAGCTCTCCTAGAACTGCGTGGCTCATCAGCTCTTCTTGAACCATCCTCAGCTCTTTTAGAGCCATCTTCCTTGGAGGATTTAGATCTCGGAGATCGGTGAAAATGACATCTATGTCTACTGTAAGATGGTCTATAACGCTCTGTTTGCATGGCCGAGTCAACGACCAATGTGCCAGCATCGCATGGTATTAAGTCGACAGTTTGACAAGATTGGTGTCTTATCGTCTCTTTTCTTCCTTCCTCTTCGTTTCTGTGAAAGAAATAAGATTTTTTACTACTTTATTACTTGCTACAGCGCGCGGCTTCACCTGCGTACCAACATTTTAGGTATATTGACGACCTCTGTGGCGCAGTGGGTGAAAGCCCGCTTGAGACGCAGCAGGTTGCGGGTTCGATCCCCGCCGCGGGATAAATGTTCGTATGATCTGCAAATATTTATCTCGGGTCTGGGTGTTTCTATGTATAATATGTATGTATTTACAAACAAAAAAGTATATAAGTAGTGTATCAGTTATCTGGTTCCCATAGTACAAGCTTTGCTTAGTTTGGGGCTAGATGATGCTGTGTGAAATTGTCCATGATTATTTATTATTATATGACGACCTCTGTGGCGCAGTGGGTGAAAGCCCGCTTGGGACGCAGAAGGTTGCGGGTTCGATTCCCGCCGCGGGATAAATGTTTGTATAATAATAATAATAATAAATTCTTTATTTTTTTGTTTCTCTCACAAGTAGTTAACACAAGTTATTTACACTAGTTTAAATGCAAAAATTTAGTAAAACCTGTTTTGTGAGAGAACTGGTGCCTGTGGTAGGTTATAAAAACCTGTGTTACAGGTCACCAGTGCCCTCCTCCACTGGATTTATGAAATTTTACAAGTAATATGTCGTGTTTGATTGCGACTTAAGGAGATTACAAAATAATAATGAAACTTAACAGCTAAGACATAAAAAATACAAGCAAAGTTACAAAAAAATAATTAGCTTAAGACATTTTAAATGGAAAGCCACTATTATTACAGTTTGAGTGATGTGATGTGCGTGTGTGTGTGGAAGTGTGTGTGTGTGTGTGTGTGTGTTTGTGTGTGTGAGTGTGTGTGTGTGTGTTTGAGCGTGTCGGAAGAGAAAGACAATTCAAGCTGGGGGGGATAAAAGTTTTTCTGTCTGTTGGTAGGTTAGAGTTCTTAGCCACCCAGCCACTGCTGCTTTACACTTTGCCCTGGTATGCGGATAGATGTTAAGTAGACTGTTTGTCAAGTTGTAAAGGTATGGTCCAAGAAAGTAGGTAAAGTGGTGAGATGCAGTGGTGCGGCAGTTGCGAAGGGTACAGACCTTTCTTCTCCTATTTATCACTAAATTGGGGTCGTAGTTGGTGTGTGAATGGGTTTGAAGCACGACCTGGAGTATGAAATACTGTCTCACCGTGAGTACTTCCCAGAAGTTGTACAAATCAGTAGTGGGGAAACGGAATGGAAGTCCCGCCCCCACCTTCAGTATGGCTCTTTGAGCTCTTTCAAGCTCAATAAGGTGGGACTTTGCTGCCCCGCCCCATGAGGAGATACAGTACCCTATTATCGCTTGACCCAGAGTAAGATAAACCATCCTAATACATTCGCGGTCGGCTACATATTTTAATGACTTAAAGACATATATTAGTTTCCGAACTCGAGATGTCAGTGAGTTTATATGTAGCTTGAAAGTAAGCGTGTGGTCAATGTAGATTCCAAGGTATTTGGCGCTAGCTGATCTTTTAATAACAGGACATGAGCATAGGCGGCCTGCACTGGGACAGTTATGAGCAGTGATGGAAAGAGTTTCGGGAGGAAGTAAATTGGTCCTAAGAGCAAAAGGAACGTAAATCGTTTTTGAGGCGTTTAACGTTAAGACGTTTGCTCTAAGCCATGAGCATACTTCATCGACTCCTAGTTGGGCCACTGAAAAAACTTCGTCCCAACTGTCTCCATTGAAAATGAGCGCAGTGTCATCGGCAAAAGTAAGGACCCTACCCGTCTGAAGACGAATATTACAGAGGTTATTTATATATACTAGGAATAGGGTAGGTCCTAAAATGCTTCCCTGGGGGACTCCGCATTCTACTGACTGCTCTTCGCTAAGAAGGTGGTCAATTTTTACCCGCTGCATTCGGTTGGTTAAGTAGCAAGAAAAAAGTTTAAGAGGGAGTCCCCTAACTCCTATTGACTCTAGTTTGCTCAACAGGATAGGGATTGAGACCGTGTCAAAAGCCTTAGCCAAATCCAAAAAGATCGCCAGACACTTTTTCTTTTCTTCTAGGTTGGATATAATAGTATCAGTCAGCTTATGGACAGCATCGCTTGTGGATCTTTTGAATCGAAAGCCATACTGCGTTGGAGCCAGCAGATTATTTGTTTCCAAAAAACTCACAAGCCTCTTATTAATCAGACGTTCGAGTATCTTTGACATTGATGGTAGAATTGATATTGGTCTGAAGTTCTCGACACGATCTCTCTCACCACCTTTGTGTATAGGTTTGATTATGGCAATTTTAAAAGAATTTGGAAAAACCCCACTAGACAATGAAAGATTACAGATGTGAGTAATAGGTTCACTTAGTAGTGTCGCATATCTCTTTATGATATTACCAGGGATGTCATCAATACCCGAAGCACATTTATTTTTTAGCCCTATGATAAGTTGATGAACTTCGTTTTGATCAGTTGGGAGTAGTACTAGTGAGGTTTTAGGAGAGCTCGGGGTTTCGTAATAAGTTTGTTGAGCATGACTAGATTCGTTTTTATTCAGCGACTCTGCGAGTTTTTTCGCTATATTTGTAAAGTAGTAGTTTACTTTATTTAAACTACCTATTTTGTCATTAGGTGCTAGTAAGCATAGTGAGTGATCAGTTGCTTTATTTTGGCCGCTGATGCCTTTTATAACTTCCCATAGCTTTTTTTTGTTGTCTTTTGAATTCTCTATTTCCTGTTTCTCATACATTCTTCTTGCTTTTTTTAAAATTCCCCTACAATAGTTTCTATATCTTCTGTAAGTAACCTTTAATATATCATTTTCAGGATCTTTTTTTAGTTTTTTGTACAGATTATCCCTGTTCCTCATACATCGCAGTATACCCCTAGTAATCCATGGTTTGTGGATTTTTTTACGTGTTGGTGTTTTAACTACTTTAGAACTTACTTTAATGGCTGTAGCTAGATATTTGGTTAACAATTCGGTGGCAATATTAACATCACTAGATTCAAGAATTGCTTTGAAGTCAATATTTTTTACGGTATCATCAAGGCATTTAAAGTCTATCCGTGTACTTGGATCATTTTTGTAGTTTAGCTTCAGTTTTTGTGAGATATTTAATGCAACGCACTCATGGTCAGTGATGGATGATTCAATGACGAAGCAAGTGGCTTCAGATTTGGTTTTCAAAATCATATGATCCAAACAAGTGAGACCATGAGTTGCTAAGGTGTGGGCTGGAAGTAGACTGTGACCTGATAGCACGTTTAAATAGTCATGAGAGCGAGAATCAGTTGTATTATCAGTGATGTCGATATTTATATCACCGCAGAGTATGATATTTTTAAAGTGATGTAGTTTAGTTAGAATGGAGTCTAGATCGTTTACAAAGATGTCGGTATTTTTTTGACTTGGTGGCCTGTATATAGCCAAGATACTGGTTAGGATATTCAGTTTTAGAAGAATACAGTTAGCATCACTAAGTTGGGGCTCTTCATAAGTGATGGATAAGTTTTTGTTAAAGTATATCACTACACCTTCATTTTGCGTTTTATTGTTGGACGTGGAAATGCAGTAAAAACCCTCAATTTCGGGGATGGATGCACAACTAGGGAGCCAACACTCAGTAAGAATCATAACGTCCCACAAAATTTCAGATCGCATAACCATGTATTATCTACAAGTATCTCGGGTCTGGGCGTTTTTTGATTTCGCCACTAGTTCAATGTGAAATCAATTTCCGCTTTTTGTTTTTAACCTACATCTATTAGTTTTAGTGCGATATTAATTTTAAAAGTATGGAGTGTATACATCTTGTTGTCCGTGACTGTACTATGGGAACCAGATAACTGATGTACTACTTATATACTTTTTGTTTGTAAATACATACATATTATACATAGAAACGCCCAGACCCGAGATACTTGCAGATCATACAAACATTTATCCCGCGGCGGGGATCGAACCCGCAACCTTCTGCGTCCCAAGCGGATCATAGGGGAAATAGTAGGAAATTTGGCAAATAGACTACAAATACAGGGAAAAATCTGTTCTTTTTAAAAGCTTTTAATTAACTTGCAATTTTTGTATGTTTGTCAGTTTGTATGTTTGTCCGGGTCAAGTCTTGCAAGCTCAATTTGAGCCACTTCCGCCACGCAGTGGGTGACACTGCGCCACAGAGGTGAAAATATCAAAAAAAATAATACATACATACATAAAGTCACGCCTCTTTCCCTGTGGGGTAGGCAGAGAGCACGGATCTCCACTCGCTACGATCCTGACACACAACTCTCGCCTCATTCACTCTCATTACATTCTTCATACATGCTCGTCGGTTTAGGGTACTTTTGACCTGGCCCTTCTCCAAAATGTCGCCAATTTGATCAAAAAAATAATATTATGCATTATAAACTTTTCATACCTAACTTCATTACTCTGGTACTGTCCACGATTCAATTCATTAATAGTTATCTCAAAAACTCTCCTCGGCTGTTTCCTATCATCATCCCTCTTCTTCTTCTTCTTCTGATGGCCATCGGAATCAGAATCGGAATCGTTCCGTTTCTCGGGACCCCAGCGGGTGCGCCGTTTCGTGTCGTCTCTCGAATCGGAACTATCAGAATCGGGTTTATCCGATTTAGTTGTGTCCGGGCTGGATTTTGATGTGCTTGGTTGAGAGTCGTCTTGGGTTGATGTACCTGAAAAAAAAAACAGTACTGAGAGTGTAAAATGCAGGAATGGAAAGCAAGCTATAAAAGAAATCAGGGTTTATTAAATCACGTCGGTATTGTAATGGCCAAGAGACGGAAATTCAGCTCAGACCACGTTATATAGTAACTGGACAGCGCCACTGTGGCGACTGTCCGAACTAATCTGCAAAGGTATCTATCGGTTAAAATTATTATAATCACTTCTCGTTACTATGATAGCTAGATATCAAATACAGCCGTTGACACACAGATGGCGCCGTGTTCAACAGAGAGGATGGATGGAGGAAATAAAAATAAAATAAATAAATAAATAAATGCCGAGCCTGCCGAATTCTGTGGCCGAGCGGTAAGACACTCCGGCTTTAGGAGGATCGTCTGATCGATGCGGGTTCGAATCCCGTCGGAATCCAAAATTTTGATAAGACTTTTCATTTCTTAAATAAATGACAGTCGACAAAGCAAGTGTATGAGGCGAGTGTGTATGGGACAGCTGGAAGGGGAAGGCCTAGACGAACCTTGGATCAAATTGGCGACATTTTGAAAGGCCAGGTAAACCCTAAACCGACGAGCATGTATGAAGAATGTAATGAGAGTGAATGAGGCGAAACTTGTGTGTCTCGTAGCGAGTGGAGATCCGTGCTCTCTGCCTACCCCACAGGGAAAGAGGCGTGACTTTATGTATGTATGAAATACTAGCTACCTCGGGAAAACTTCACTTTCCCGGGATAAAATATAGCCTATGTTCATCAGGAATAATGCAGGATTCCATTGGTGAAAGAATTTTTCAAATCAGTCCAGTAGTTTCGGAGCCTGTTCATTTCAAACAAACATACAAATCTTTCCTCTTTATAATATTAGTTATTAAAACAGAATAAAAACCTGCCAAGTGCGAGTCGGCTTCGCACACGAAGGGTTCCGTACCATCCCACTCATATAATAAAGCTGAAATTTTGTGAGTTTGTTTAGATGTTTAGTAGATGTTTGTATGTTTGTGTATCAATCACGCCTGAACCAGTGAACAGATTTGGATGAAACTTGGTATAGGCATCAGAGTCTTAGTAATAGGGTCCCGTTTTACGTACGGAACCCTAAAAAATATTTAAAAGTCATACAGCGAACGCACTCGAATATAGAACCACCTTTTTTAAGTCAGATAAGGTAAGTGAAATGAAAAATGAAATGAAATGAAATTTTTATTTGCAATTTTTTTATTTTTTTTTATTTTTAGTCAAAGCGTTTTGAGTCTACATTTTTGATACGCACCGCCAAACTGTAGAACTCATTGCCGGGCTCTGTATTTCTCGAAAAGTACAATATAGGGGTCTTCAAATCAAGAGTAAATAGGTTCCTTCTAGGTAAGCATGCTCCATCTTAGACCTCACTACTTAACATCAGGCAGTGAGCTCAAATGCTGACCTATTTAATTAAAAAAAAAAAAAGGAAAACACTCACCTGGTTCAGAATCTCCCTCGTTTTGCTTGCTACGCTTAGAGGGACCGGCCCCAGGATCGGACTCAGTTTTACGGATGAAGAGGGAGTAGCCGGCCGGTGGGTGACCGTGCGTCGGTCGTACCATGAACTGACGGTACGACTCTCTGAAATAAATATAAAGATAATTGTTTTCAGACATTGTTTAATTACATGGTACACTTCAGGCTCAAGCTACATTGAATTGGCAAGCGACGCGTCTTTTAGTTTTATAGCAAGCCATTATAAACCTTATGAACAATGGTACAAGATATAGAAACGCTTGTAGAAATGTATTGTATTGTACAAGGGCATCGTAAATTCGTAACAGAGTTGCCGACCTAACTACTGCAGAGCTCCGCTAGATGGCGCTAGCGCGCTTCCAACGGAAAAATTCAAATTCTAGAACGCGCAAGCAACATTATCTTGCCAAATTCACATATATAAATAAATATAAATAATGCTGGACTTTTTCACACAGCATCATCTAGCCCCAAAGTAAGCAGAGCTTGTGTTATGGGTACTAGATGACTGATATACTACTTATATACTTTTTGTTTGTAAATACATACTTATTATACATAGAAACACCCAGACCCGAGACAAATATTTGTAGATCATACAAACATTGGTCCCGCCGCGGGGATCGAACCCGCAACCTCTTGCGTCGCAGGCGGGCCTTCGCCCACTGCGCTACAGAGGTCGTCAAGAATAGAACTATCTCATATATAGAACTATCCGACATTATCTGTCGGCTGAAAGGCCCTAAGGTATGTGGACCAGTTGGTGTCGACCTTAACGAGGGTAGTACTACCTCTTTGCCATGACTTGGGGGAATACCACCTACCCCCAAAGTACAATTTACAAATATGACAAGTCTTTCATTTTAAACTAACTTAATTCAGGAATTGGGTGCAACAAATAAATTAAAAAATATTTATGCAATATTTGTTTTTGTTTTGTCATGAAAATCTCAAGAAAATCAATAGACTATCCTTTCAATTCATTGTTGCTTCTTGTATAACTTAGTCCATTCGAGCATGTGACGTTGCTGCGCTGCGATTGGTCAACGTCTGTTCTGCTTGAAAATATTATGCAACATGTCATAAAAAAATCATTAAAAGATACTTTTTGATGTGAAAAATTACATCGGCTTAGGAATTAAATTGATACGGTCAAACGTCTATTTACAACACAAAAATGAAGCCCTGTCAGTTTGTGTAGTTTAAAATGAAAGACCATGTGTAAACGCTTAAGATTATAGTCACCTGTATTCATCCGGGTTAGCCAATGGTACATTATTGTTATGCCCAGCCAGAAACTGATGGTAGACTTGAGAGTACTCATCAGGATTAACTGGCTCAGCAATCATACGCTCTAGGAGAATGCATCTGTAAAATTAAATTAAATTAATTTATTTTCTATATTATTTTAAGCTAGAAATGAGAATGAGAAAATCTTTAAAAATACTTGGGACCTTAGACTCATGGGGTGGGACTTTAGACTCACGGGGTGGGACCTTAGGCTCACGGGGTGGGACCTTAGGCTCACGCGGTGGGATCTTAGACTCACGCGGTGGGACCTATATGATAAGACTCACGCGGTAGGACCTACACATTACATAATAGACTCACGCGATAGAACCTTAGACTCACGCGGTGGGACCTACAAGTTATATGATAGACTCACGCGGAGGGATCTTCACAGTTGGAGTAGTACGTCGCCTGGTTCCCTCTGACATCTTCTTCGTCCCGCGTCCACTCTGCTTCTGATATGGATGGAGGCTTGAAGTAATTCGGCTCCTAGGATATAAATAAATAATGCTGGACATTTCACACAGCATCATCTAGCCCCAAAGTAAGCAGAGCTTGGACTATGGGAACCAGATAACTGATTAACTACTTACATACTTTTTGTTTTGTAAATACGTACATATTATACATAGAAACGCCCAGACCCGAGACAAATATCAGTAAATCATACTAACATTTGTCCCGCGGCGGGGATTGAACCCGCAACCTTTTGCGTCCCAAGCGGGCTTTCACCCACTGCGCCACAGAGGTATGTTTGTGTTTCAATCACGCCTAAACCAGTGAACCGATTTGGATGAAACTTGGAATAGGCGTAGATAGTGACCTGGAATAGCGTAAGCTATTAAGTAAGTATGAGTTCACTAGTGAACGTGTAGATGGCGCTAATCGGTGCTCAACCGAAAAATATAAGCTTATCGAAGATTTGGATACCGGCAACAGGGATTCTGTGGCCGAGCGGTAAGGCACTCCGGCTTTAGGAGGATAGTCTGATCGATGCTGGTTCGAATCACGTCGGAATCCAATATTTCGATAAGAATTTTCATTTCTTAATGAAATACCAAGTGTGGATTAGCACTATAAAATTACAAAAATATTATAGCGTAAGCTATTCAAAATCTTGGTACCACGCGGGCGAAGCCGCGCACAGTGGCTAGTGTAAAATAAACATACCTCCTCTTCCCATTCTTCTAATTCCTTATCAGCAGGCAGCAAATCCTGTTATCATAAGTACTGTATTAATATAGTGTTAAGCATAGTTTTTACGGAGCCAACACTGGCTGCCAATAAGACTGGCAGCCAGTGTTGGCTTGGTATTGGCCTTGTGTAAACATTTTTTCAAGCCAAGCCAGCGCTGGCTGCCAACGCTGGCGAGAATAGAGTCCGTCTATTTTTCTAGCCAGTGACCTCCGCCAGCTTTTAGTTACTTTTCCTTTGATCTTTGCTCTAACCTGATTATAGTATATCTTAAAGTATTAAGGAAATAAGTTAAAAGACAAAAAAGCTGAAAATAACAAAACAAATAATATTCCGGCCAAGCGCTCTCTATTCTAAAAAAAAAAAAAAAATTTTTACCACATCCTGTATAACCTAAACTGTCACATCCTGTATATTACCTGTGCATAGTGAGCGTGGTCCGAGCTGCGCGGGGAAGCGGGGGCGGGGGACAACTTCAGAGAGGAGAGTCGAGGCAGCCAACCCAGAGCGGACACCTCCGAGTCACCTACTGGCGAGCCGCGGAGATCTAGATGCTAGAATATTACATAATATTATGTAGATAAGACATTATAAGCTACTTTTAACTACTTGCCCAGCCAAATCATTTCTTAGGTAATAAAGATAACATTATAAAAAAAAAGTTTCTGGCGCGTCGGCGGTCGCAGCCGCGGCAAGCTCGCTGCGCTCGCTCGCCTTGTGCGTAGTGTTTCACTAGGATAACCAACTGATTTTGATGTAACTAGATGATACTAGAAGGTTATATTAGGTTATGTTAGGATAGTAAAAAAACTACGCGCGAGTCGAGCGAGCGTAGCGAACGTGCCGCGACAGCGGCCGCCGATGCTTGATGATTTCTTAACAACTGTTAAGAATACCGGACTATCAATAAACCGTCAGTTCAGCAGTATTTCAGATACATCAAACTATCAGTTTTTAGTTTCACGTAAACATAAGCACTTGATAACACAGTTATTTTGTAATTATGTACACCTTCATCGTAGTCTATCAATCATCACTCATCAGCTTAGCAGTCCGTCAGTTCATCAGTCTAGTTCATCAATAAAAATGGCTGATTGAAGTCAGTAAATCTTCAGTCACTCTAACAGTCTATTCTATCAATCGTCAAAAAATGGCTGATTGAAGTCAGTAAATCTTCAGTCACTCTAACAGCCCATTCTATCAATCGTCAAAAAATGGCTGATTGAAGTCAGTAAATCTTCAGTCACTCTAACAGTCCATTCTATCAATCGTCAAAAAATGGCTGATTGAAGTCAGTAAATCCTTAGTCACTCTAAGGGTCGGTTCATATCTAACGGAAGATCCGTCGCGTATTATCGGTCGCGGAACGCCAGAACTGACAAATGTATAGAAAAACACTCGACCGTTCACACTCAACCGATGATACGTTAGTCCGTCGAGTGTGAACGGTCGAGTGTTTTTCTATACATTTGTCAGTTACGCGACGGATCTTCCGTTAGATATGAACCGACCCTAACAGTTCATCATTCTATCAATCGTCAGTCTTCAGATGTTTAAAGCATCTAACAGACCATCAACATTACAAACCCATCAGTCCATCAGTCACTGACCTCAAGCTTCTTAAATCCATATCTCGTAGCGAGTGACGCGTACGCCACAAACTCTGCCAATTTGTGACACTCTCTCATTTTCAATGATTTCAGTTTTGGCATTTTACTGAGTGGTAGCATACAAGCTGGCTCTATCCAAGCACAGTATGACACGTCCAGTTCCTGGAATAGCAGTATTAGTATATCAGTTATCTGGTTCCCATAGTACAAGCTTCGCTTAGTTTGGGGCTAGATGATGCTGTGTGAAATGTCCAGCATTATATATTACTAGCTGCGCTCCCGCGGTGTAACCCGCGGTCCCTCGGGATTTTTTCGGGATAAAAGTAGCCTATGTCCGTCCCTGGGATACAACCTTTATTCATGCCAATTTTCAGCCTAATCTGTTCAGTGGTTTGGGCGTGAAAAGGTAACAAACAGACAGACAGACAGACAGACAGATAGACAGACAGACAGACAGAGTTACTTTCACATTTATAATATTAGTATGGATTAATAGATCAAATTCAACAATAATTATTCATTATTTTCTAAGCACACACAGGGGTCACGACTGTATCCCCAAGGCGCGGTAGACATTCCCTCAGATCTTTTATATTCCAGATCCTTTGAAGATGTCTAAGGTAGTCAGAGGCATGTCTAAGTATATTTGTTATTTATAATTTTTTTTGTGACCTAGCGGACTGGGATCCATCTTAAAACTAAATAGTCAAGCTCCAGTGAGCCAGTCGAATAAAAGTGAGATAATATTTGATAATGATGATAATATTATAATTTACACACCCCTATTTTTTAATTACCAAAAAAATTTTAAACATGGTCTCGGTGTCTGTTACTGATCACAATTATGTAGCTAAAACTCAAAAAAAGAGAAAAAAAAATTATAACCTCAAAAGGAGACGAGACGAGTCAGACATGGATTTATGATAGCTACTGCGGTTTTACTGACTGGGGATGATACGAGAGCATAGTACAAATGAGAGTCTGTACGCGATTGTTGTCTATAGTACTTATTTGTACAGTTTTCATAAAATTTTGTTCGGTTTTGGTTGACTACAATCCTCGATAACTTTGTGATAGTTAAATAAAAAAAAGGTCTGACCATGCCATTATCATTTTCTGCATCTGCTGCAACTGTCCTTAAATTTTTTTTGGTAGTCATAAAATAGGGGTGTATACAAAATATTTAATTAATAAAGTACAACAGGAATTAAATTTACACAAAAAAATTGAATTAAAGTGTATTTTTTAGGAGTTATTTAAGTGAAATATTATTTCCTTTGTACTTTGTACATACCTCTAACTCAAGGAGATGATCTTGTATCTTAAAAAGGAAAGACTTGGCCTCAAGATTGAAGCATTTGGTTCCTTTAAGAGACAGCTTTTTCAATGTCCTAGGAAACAATCCGATGTTAGTCTGAAATACAAATAAGTAATTTTAATAGTATTAAGCGCAATCCGAGTGTGTAAGTATGTGTGAATGAGTGAGGTATGGATGGATGAGTGATTTGAAGAGGGAATTAAATGAACAAATGAATGTATAAGTGAAGTAATTAATGAGCGATTGAGGTATTGAGCGAATGGGATTGAATGAGCGAGCGCGTGAGTGAGTAAATAAGGGAGTGAATGTATGCGAAGGAATGAGTGGGTGAATAAATGACTTGAGAGCGTGTATGAATAAATGAGCGAGTGAAAGAGTAAGTGAATGAGCTAGGTATGGGTGAGTGAATGAATGAACGGATGAGTGAGTGATAGAATGAATATGAGTGAATAAGAGAACAAATACATGAATGATCTAAGTGTTTGTTTGTGTGAATGAGTGAGGTATAGATGAGTTATTAGAAGAGTGAATTAAATGAACGAATGAATGTATGAGT
The DNA here is from genome assembly GCA_963565295.1 of Epirrhoe alternata. Lineage (NCBI taxonomy): Eukaryota > Metazoa > Arthropoda > Insecta > Lepidoptera > Geometridae > Epirrhoe > Epirrhoe alternata. Next base: position 5,139,005 of record OY751403.1, read on the forward strand.
GAAGTAATTAATGAGCGATTGAGGTATTGAGCGAATGGGATTGAATGAGCGAGCGCGTGAGTGAGTAAATAAGGGAGTCAATGTATGCGAAGGAATGAGTGGGTGGATAAATGACTTGAGAGTGTGTATGAATAAATGAGTGAGTGAAAGAGTAAGTGAATGAGCTAGGTATGGGTGAGTGAATGAATGAGTCAATGAATGAACGAATGAGTGAGTGATAGAATGAATGAGTGGGTTAAAGAGTGAGTGAATGAATGAGTCAATGACTGACGAATGAGTCAATGTATGACGAATGAGTGAGTGATAGAACGAATATATGAATGAATGGAATAAAAAAAGCTGCGGCTCCAGAAGTGATAAATCATAACTTTAATTAATTTTAAGTATACTTTGTATCTTATTATAAAAGAATTGTTGTGTATTGTTTGTAATATAAATGTATTTAAACATAATGTGTGGGTTAAAGAATGAGTGAACGAGTCTTACAGTCTGACAGTCGATGACGCAATGCTCCAGCTCTAAAACAGTCAGTTCAGGGCAACGTTCGCCGAGCGCGCGCAAAGCCGTGTGCGTGAGAGTTAATCTGGGGCCGACACATTTACTTGGCGCATCCGAGGGTGTTCCATTACCGAATCTAAACACAAATTCACAGGTTGTAAAATCCTTAACATCTTTTCTTATTTATTTATATATTCTTTATTACACAAAGAAATAACATACATAAACACTTAATCTAGAGAAGTAATGGCAAAGGCAAGCTTAACCCTAAAAAGAGTTCTCTTACAGCAAACCTTATGAGAGAGAGAGAGATATGAGATTGTAACAGTGGGTGCATGTGCATCTAGGTGTAATGAAAAAAGATTTTAGTCCTTAACCTACTTAATGTAATGAAATAATAGCTAAATATTACGTAAATAATAATACTTACATTAAAATAAAAAGTATTACATACTTAAACTTACAAACAATTAATATTAAATAACATACACAAAGATACATACATATACCTAAATATCATAACTATAAAGACAGATAATGGAGTTAATCTCCCTGCCCTTTTCCCACATTATGTGTGGTCGGCACAACATGTGTTCTTCCATTCTCCTCTATCAGCCGTCATCTCTCTCACTCCTTTCTTACTCATGTCATCCTTCACACAATCCATCTTTTCTTTGGCCTACCTCTACTCGTAAATCCATCGACATTCATACCAAGCACTCTCCTAGTTACATGACATGACAGAATGGAGTTAGGTTTTTCAATAAATGAAAAGTCTTATCAAAATCTTCGATTCCGACGGGATTCGAACCCGCGACGATCAGACGATCCTCCTAAAGCCGGAGTGCCTTCAACCGCTCGGCCACGGAACCCCTGACGTCAGATTCGAAATTTTTGATAAGCACATATTCATCGATATCATATTGGCCGTGAAGGCACTCCGGCTTTAGGAGGATCGTCTGATCGTCGCGGGTTCAAATCCCGTCGGAACCGAAAATGATAAGACTTCATTTATTAATGAAATACCATGTGTGGATTAACACTATAAAAATTTATTGAATTGATTCAGGCGTGACTTTGCGGAAGTCCATTGTAAGATATTAATAATGGTAAGGAAATATATAGTAACAATCCGCTAATCTATTCTCAAACAAAGGTTTCTTAAAACTAGTACTCACCCTAAAGCCACCCAACCACCCACTAACCTCTGCCAAGCCGCCTACAACTTAGGCTCGGCAATCGGAACCGTGAGCAGCACCGGGGCGCAAGCAAAAGAACACCTTCATTTGATTTCGACACGTGTTTCGCCCCTCCACTCTCACTCTTAATTAAAGGAAAACGTCGTGCTATAGTACGTTCACTCTTGTATCCAGTACTTACAGATCAATCTCGAAACTATGTGGGTACAAAAAAAGTAGTACTCACCCTAAGGTGAGTACTAGTTTTAAGAAACCTTTGTTTGAGAATAGATTAGCGGATTGTTACTATATATTTCCTTACCATTTTTAATATCTTACTATAAAAATTACAAAAATAATAGAATCAGGCGATTATGGCAATTCCTCCCAAATGTTTGGGAGAGGCCCTTGCCCAGCAGTGGGATCCCTAGGGGCTACTAAAAAAAAAAAAAAAAAAAAAAAAAATAGAATCAGGTTTTGTTACAAAAAGAAATTCGTTTTAAGTACTACAAAAGAATTATTCTTCAATTAGCTCACCTAGGAATAGACTGGACAAGTCTGTACACCCTGGGTCCTCCACACAGATATCTTTCCTCTTCTTGAAGAGCCCTGGCTGATGCATTATCGGGTAGCCGTCGGTTTGCATAGCCAAGACATCTAAAACAATAAGATTTTGTTGTTTTTTTTTTTTTTTTAACTACCTATACTTTCCCACAGCTGGGCAAAGGTCTCCCCCAGTTGTTTCCATCTGTTTCGATCCCCAGCCACGTCCCACCAGCCTTCTTGGAAGGCATCAAGGTCATCACGCCAAAATTTAACTCGGCTTCGTCGCCCATCTGCAGGTACCCCATGGCGTGACAATCCCTGCCCACCTCTCCATGAGAAAACAATACAAGCTTTTCCCGCAGCCCACAGTTTTTAGATAGATAGATAGATAATTCTTTATTGTATACACAAACACACAGCGAAGAAGATATATAAGAAAAAGATACACTTAACTTTAGGTAGACAACTGGCGGCCTTATCGCTGAAAGCAATCTCTTCCAGGCAACCATTTCCCCAACGCAAAAAGAAAGGCGTGTCATAGAATAGAATGTAAAAATATAGGTAGAATATCAGATGAAAAGTATGTTAAGAAGAGTGTACCACTAACTGTGTGTCTGTGTATCTGTCTGTGGTATCGTAGCTCCCAAACGGATGAACAGATTTTTCATTTAGTTTTTTTTGTGTCATAGATAATTTTATCCCGAGTGTTCTTAGGCATGTTTCATGAAAATCTGTTCAGTTTAAAGATCATCAGCTCTTTTCTAGTTAATGAGATCTGACTAACTTCCTAACGTCCGATCGATTTGAAAGGTACCGTGTTACTTCAATGATATTGAAAGTATATGGTAAAGTAACCATGACCTGATCAGCCGTTTGAAGATCATCAGCTCTTTAATAGTTGATGAGGGGATCTAACTTCATATGTCAATTTTTTTTAAGTGGGGGGGGGCTTCAAAGCAGGGTGTACGGGCTTATTTTACTGTTATTCACAGAGTTCTGCTAAACAGTTCCTGACTCCATCATCAATATATATTAAAGTTGAGGATATAAACTGAGTCCCCGTTGTAGTGAAAACACGATTACTAAATATTTTCTAGATAGAAAATAATCACAAACTTCCCTCTGAATTTTACTTAAAAACAAAAGTACTCAATAAATACTTTAGCTAGACTAGTAAAACTTTGTATCTAAACTCAGCTTAGTACACTACGTGGTCCCGTTGTTCCGAATTTTTAATTAGCTAAAAAGTGTTTTAGCTCCGTAAATAACGTTGCGCATCCATAGCTCTGTACTCCTCACACGCCGACCAAATCACACTCGCTGTCCCGCTTACAAAATGGCAGGGTATTATAGGCTCTTAATAAGTATGTTTAATCAGTATATCAGTTATCTTGTTCCCATAGTACAAGCTTTGATTTGTTTGGGGCTAGATGATGCTGTGTGAAATGTCAAGCAACCCGAGATAAATATTTGCAGATCATACAAACATTTATCCCGCGGCGGGGATCGAACCCGCAACCTTCTGCGTCTCAAGCGGGCTTTCACCCACTGCGCCACAGTATATGTATGTTAATATCACTTACCCATCAGCCTCTTCGGCGTATCCCTTAACCCTCAGCCGTTTGGTGTGTGGTCCGAGTGCGTGCATTAAAAGCCATCGAACACGGCGCCGACCGAGCGGAGCGGAGCACGCGTCAACATCCACCCATAACGTGCGATCGAGTACTAACGCACCGAGACGCGCGCAAGAGCTAGAGTAAAAAGAAATTTATTTAGAACATAATTAATGCTGATTCACATTGATCCAGTCAAAGTCAAAGTCAAAAATCATTTATTCAGTAGGACCGCAGGGATCACTTAGAATAGTCTTAAAACTAATTTTACTCCTGTTCTTGCGCGACCAATACCGTGAAGAATCAGGGCAACAAACACGGTCTGGGGCCTATCATTCTTTGAGGTGATCCATGGATCCATTGAGTTAGAAGTAACGCTATCTCAGAAATGGCCAAACACAGTATTCCATTAGGACAATACTTATTTATTTCATAAATACAAACATAATCATCAATTCACAATATTATCCAGCAACCCAATCTATCCACCCGTGTCTAGGCTCTGCCTCCTGTTTTGCCGCCCTTTTTTCTTTTTAATTTTTGCCTACTCGTCAATTACGCATTCCACCTTCGTCAGAGTGACCGAGTGCAAACTTTTTCATAAATTCCGCTGATTTAATTAGACATTATTTTATAAAAGTAAATCAAACCTTACACATAATTAATGCTGATTTACATTGATCCAGTAACGCTGGATCTAGTCATGACAATCCAGTGGATCGGCACTGGATCAATGTAAATCGGCCCTAAGAGCAATAGCGCACTAGCGACCTGGCAGCGCGGCTAGTACGCGCGGCCTGGCCGCAGGGGTTACGATTTGCAACGCGGCCAAAACCGCGGCTACGATCGTCAGTTGCACATACAGCGCGCTTCAATATGGACGTTGAGGAAATAGCAGTGCAGATAGCAGGAAATTCCGTGTCGAAAGACATCGCGATGATCATCACAAATCACGCTGTAGTTCCACAACACGTGCGGCCGCCGCGGCTAGTGCGCGCACACTGGTGATTAAACTACAATGCAATTGATCTCAGTGGCCGCAGCGGCCAGCGACTGAACACGGGCCGCAAATGCGTCGCTTCGATCTCGGTGGTCGCTGCGGCTTGGTGTGGCCGCTGGCCGCGTGCGGCCAGGTGCGCGTGCTCTATGGCGATTTCATACTAATGTATCTATCTCGATGGCCGCCGCGACCTGGCCGCTGCGGCCTGGTCGCTAGTGCGCTATTGCTCTTAAAGTTTGACTCGCAAGAGACAGGATGGCGTAATAAAAAAAATATGTATATAGAAAAGAGGCCTTTATGCAACAGTCAACAAATAAAAAGCGCTCGTGGTCGTGCTTGCTTAGTCGTTCTTGATAGATCGTCGAAGTTAAGCAACGTTCGAAACGGTCAGTAAGTGGATGGGTGACCGCCAGTGGCATTTTCATCTGAGCGCTTCCGTGCTTCGGAGGGCACGTTAAATTGTCGGTCCCGGCTATTTAAGTCGTTAAGCCATGACGGAGGCCTTAAGGCGGCCTAAAAACTCCGTCACCAGAGTTGGCCACTGACTCATACGAACTTACTTACTTTTTTAGTCAACAAATGGACTTGGATTATGATGATTGTTGAAGTACCCACCAAAGCCTGATATGCCTTGGCTAATAATGCCACTATCGGTCACCCATCCACTTAGTGAACTTAAGTTGGTTAGCTTTCAATATATTTATTTATAAAAGGTAGGTACAAGTCTCGGTATAATAGTGTTTTAAAACTTAGAATAATGCCTAAACACTAGGTTCTCGTAGTAAAACGAAAACGAAAAAAACGAACGTTGTTTTTAAGAAGAGAGTTAAAAGGCACCTTCTGGGTAGGCTCGCTTCAACGTAGACCTCATTCTTGCCTACGTAAGTTTTGTCAAGAGCCGTGAAACATATTATCGGACGTGGCTTACGGACGCGATCTGGATAATGATTGTACACGCTCGCTGTGCAAACTATCGGACGTAAGTCGCGATGTGTCCTTGAGCTTTCGGACGTCCGACAACGATCTGAAGCTGGATGTTTTTGTACTGTGCATACCTATCAGTGGCGGCTGTCAGCCCCGTCCGATAGTATGTTTTTTTTTTCCCTTCTATAATCTGCCATCGACTGTATAGCCATAATCAGATACCTTCTCTGGAGTGGTTGTTTTGTGGCGCCCCTCCATTGAGTGGCCCCACACTGACTATTAGACGAGTCAGCTTCGCTTGTCTAGGTCTAAGACCTGCCATCTTTTCAGACGATCCACGCTCTCTCCGTTACAGTATGTTTCTAGCTTAATACTTACAATCCGAGCGCCTTCAGATCTTGAGGAGTGCAGCTTTTGAAGATATAGAGGAGTACATCGTCAGATAAATCCAGCAACTCAGCGGTACCCTTGTATTCATCCGATGGGGGCTTTGCTTCTGTTAACAAAATATAGTAGTTAATGAACCAAATCCACTAGGGCTGGGTGTTTCTATCCTACTAAGTATATGTTTTTAATGAATGGGTCGGCTCTTGACCTCGAAACTTACATAGGCAAAAATGAGGTCTACGATGGAGCGAGCCTACCCAGAAGGTGCCTAGAGATAAATAAGCCAATGATGGAAATAAGAAATAATTTTTTAGAAGATGGAGGTCCAATGAGATTTCAATATAAATGTAAAAAAACGTAAACATGGTCACGACTGTATCCCCGAGGCGCGGTAGACATTCTCTCAGATCTTTTATATTCCAGATCCTTTGAAGATGTCTAAGGTAGTCAGAGGCATGTACAAATACATATTTGATACATGCTTGCAGAAGTTTAAACAAAATGTAATCTGCATATCATCATTTGCCTGCCCTTATCCCGCTTATGCAGGGTCGGCACAACATGTTCTCTTCTTCCACTCTCCCCTATCACTCGTCATCTTCGTATTCACTCCCTTCTTACCCATATCTTCTTTCACACAATCCATCCATCTTTTCTTTGGTCTACCTCTACTCACATATCCATCCACATTCATTTCCATCACCCTTTTAGTTACGTGACGTCCATCCCTCCGCATTACATGCCCATACCACGCTAACCTATTGCTCCTCAATTTTTCAGTCACCGGCGCTACTTTCAGACTTCCCCTAATATATTCATTCCTCACCTTATCCATTCGCGTCACTCCGCACATCCATCTCAACATTCGCATCTCTGTCGCATGCACTCTTCTTTCATCCGTCACTTTCGTAGCCCAGCACTCAGATCCATACAGCACGACAGGTCTAATGACCGTCTTGTAGATTTTCCCCTTAAGTTTAAGGGGCATACAAGGGTCACAAGTTGTTCCCGAGACCTGTCGCCATTTCATCCATCCCGCATTCATTCTATTTTTGACGTCTCGGTCTATTCCTCCATCATCTTGGATCAATGATCCGAGGTATCGAAAATCGGAGCAGACTGGAAGGGATACACCATCTAAGGCGATGGGAGAGAAGCTGGAAGAACCTCCGAAATTACAAAACAGGTGTTCAGTTTTGGTTCTGCTTATTTTTAAGCCCACTTTTTCCAGTCTCTCCTGCCATTTTCCCAGCCTGCTCTGAACCTCAGAAGCATCTTCCCCCACAAGGACGATATCATCGGCGAAGAGCATGCACCAGGGTGCCCCCTCCTGTATGTTTGATGTCAATGCATCCATCACCAGGAGGAACAAGTGCAAAATGTAATCTGCATAATTGGTTCATAATCTACAATTTAATACTTGGGCAGCTAAGTTCCAGTTATTCCTAATTCGTGTCCAATCGGTAAAAAGATCGATAATGTTCCACCAATGTACCTTTCAATTTTCGACTTAGCCGAAGTATATAACATCAAATTCTGAGTAATAAAAAGCACAGAGTAGAATGCTGGTAATGTAACGTACCATCCTGAACGTATCCACTATCATCCAACTCCTGTTCCGGCGGAGCATCAGGATTTAGGGAGCCCATTTTAGAAAAGAGTCACCATTACGGGTGCGAACACAATGACTGGTAATTTCTACATCAATACGCGAATAAACACTGAATCAACACACGGAACAAAGAAACACGACTAAATAAGACCGTGTAAAGCCGGAATAACAAACAATAAAGCTTTGGATAGCTTCCAAAATGAATTATTCGGCCTTCCGATGCAAGTACCGAGCAAAACACAATTTTTTGTTTGACTTGCTTGACAGCTCGTCGATCGATAACTATTTGCTTGACAGAAAGTAATAGGGCATTCATGGACGTAAACGGTTTTAGTCGATTATAGTAGCACAAACAGACTACTATTTTTTTGGAAAGTACCGGTTAATACCTCTTGCCTACCTTTGAAATTACTAAGATTATGGGCCAATTTCACCGTGTCAGTTAATCTGGGATCAAGCGCTTCCGTAATGATCGGAGATCAACGCTAAACTCGGTTCACACTCTGAACGCCCGATTTCGGCCAACTATCCACTCATTGAAATAAATACCTATTACAATAATGTGGCCGGGTATTATTCTGTATTCTGTGATATTAAGTAGGTAGGTACCTTTTTTTTTTTTTTTTTTTTTTTTTTATAACGTCAGAAAATCCATTATGGATACCCGACCGCCGTGGGGACAGCGGAAGGGTTATGTCGGACTCTCACCGACTAAAAACTGACGCGTGGCCGGCCTCCATGCTTGTCGAGAGGCACCGCGATCTCCTATGGAACACAGCGGTGCCCCTCTCGCATTTTGCCTAAGCACTGTCCCGGGAATGGCATCCACAGCCACGCCCGGCACCCTCACGGTGCTTACGGCGGCGCTCGCCACAGAGCGCCGCCGCCCTCCCGGGGTCCGCATCATGGACAGCCGAAGTCCCCACTTCGACCACCCGCGGACCCGGAAAGTCCCCTGTTTGGCAGGGGATACCACTCCGCCCCCCTCACGGGGGGGCAGGTGGTGTGGGACGGCCGTTAGCGCCCCGCCTCCGCCTCCTTCTCCGAGCGGGATCGGCCCTCTCACGATCCCGCTCAGCCGCCTCTTTCTGGACCAGAACGTAGGTAGGTACCTACCATTCTAACTATAAAAGTTACGAGTAGGTAGTACGTAGAGAGTAGAGACGTTCTGTAGTAATTAGGTAGGTAGGTAATACTCGTACTCGTAGACTAAGTGATTTGTTATACTGTTATTATTGCATTTCTCTGAATAGATCATTTTTGTTAAATTCAACAGTTTACAATAAAAACTTATTCTATTCTATTCTATCAAAAGCCACACCTCAAGAAGTAAATTAGGAAACAAAAGAACGTAGGTATAAGTACACGATAGGTACTTAGCTATCAACAATAGATGTTAAACAGTACGTACCTACACATTTTAAACTTTCGCGACGCGAACCGGCGGGCAGTCTTCTCGTGACCACGGTAGCTGTAACGCTACTGAAACGTCGAGGTAAATAAACAAATGTTATACCTACGCGATTAAGTCCCGTAATAAAAATTTAAAAAGTACGTACCTACCTATTCAATTTGTGTGAAATAGAAAAGAAACTCATGATAATACGAGTATAGGTGCTTTTAATTTATTGTTTAGCTATAGACATTCGATTCCGGAGCTGAGTACAAGTTTTGTTTTAAATGTGTGAATACAGTTTTCATTTTTACTAATGACATGGTTCCTAAGAACAGATCTTCGTATCTATGTCAAGCTGGGTCAAAAGCACCGTGTTTTAGTGTTTTCTAACATGTTAGCATTGCTTTTCGGTTTTCGGGTTATTATTCGGTTAATAACATGTTAAAACACGAAAACACGGCGCTGTGGACCCGGTTTTATAGTTTCAAACTTTCCCATACTGACATGTAAGCATGTCCACACCGTAAAGAAACATTTAGTATGTATTTATATATCTATTTTTAGCGACAACCCGCTGATTCCTAAAATTTTCATGATATTCATCGTAATCTGGCGATGACAAGTAAGTGTACAGTTTTCCATTCTCTCTTCTAATAATCTGTTTCTGCTGAACAGGTCTAGATTCATTAGAAGAACCATCTAGCTTTACTTCTGCATGGTGTTCGCTTGATTCACCTGATTTATCATCATCGTTTGCTCTTTTGATACCCACTTCAACAATCTCCTTAGATGGATATGTATCTTCTGTTTTTTTACGTTTAGTATCCTTTTTTGTTTCGGAATGAGACGAATCGGATGATATATCATCGTTTTTTGTCTTCGATGGTTTGATGCGTTGTTTTTTATTTTTGTGTTCTTCTATTGAATTTTCCCGAGTGAGATTTTCGTTTGAGAAGCTTTTTTTACCCTTTTTTACCGATGATTTATTCGGTGTAGAATCTTCGTTTTTATGTTTATCTTCGCTATTCGAATGTTTTTCTTCAGATACAAATGAACGATGCTTTGTGATATTTTCTTCAGATTGACTTTTAACTTTGTTATTATGTTTTCGCTCGCTACTCTCGCTATTAAAATTTGCTGTTTTCGCCTTACTGATAGGTTTAGACTGCTCAACACTATGATCGCTAAATATGACGTCTCTATGTTTTTTTTCTTCCTCTTTTGCATCTTCAACTGTTTTCTCTGAATTCTTTTTCAGTTCTTTAGTCATGTGTTTATAGTTCAAGGATAGCTCTTTAGACAGCCCAACGTTTTTCAAAAAAGCTTTATTTATTTTGCCAAATTTACTGGACTTTTCTTTTTCATTTCGCTGTCTCAACATGGACTCTGGAGGTGCATCTCGAACATTATGTTTTTCTTTGATAGGTTTTTTATTTCTCTCTCTTTTTTCAATTATTCTAGAAGAGTACCGTGCAGTAGAATTTTGATTATTATAGTTTTTAATTTTTTTCGCAGCTTTTTCGGCTATGATATCGGCCAATTCATTGAACTTTTCAGATGTCATCAGCTGTACAATAAACTCATCAATTTGGTTATTTGAATTCGAAGAGGGAGCATTTTGTATTACATTTATCTGAAAAGAACCTAAAAATAAAATCACTTTACTAAACATCTAGGTAAATAGGTAGGTACTTAATACTTATTGTATATTGTATACTCCCTTCCCATAAACTGAGTTTGCGAAAACTGTCCTGAAAACTTTTGCTTCCAGTCTTACCTATATTTTATTTCGCAACTTACTTACTTGGGTACCTAACCTATATCTACCTAAGACAAACGGTAAAATTGTATTGTCTTTAAGAGTCTGTATTTTATTCGACTCGGTAGCTACCACCAACCTCTAAATATTTTAATAAAAAAATACATTCACTCACAAAATAAAACGTAAATCAATATGAATTTCATAGGTAGTGTTTATTTCGTACCTACGTGCCTACCATCAAAATTATTACCTATTAAATTTAACATGCGTTGGTTTATTGGTACCTATAGCTTTTATGGTTTTTTATGAAGTTTATTGTAATATCCAATAAAATAAACGAAATATTTTAAGTAAATATTCTCTTTTCCCGTTTAATTGCAGCTTACCATTTGTACAGCGTGTCATGTAAAAAAAATTGAAAATAAAAAAAGACATTTTAGTATGTCTAATGGATACTAAAATGTCTTTTTTTCAAACGGGCCATAATCCCATAATTAAACATAATTTCGAATCACAAAATTATGATTGTTGGTTATTCAGAATCGATTTTTAATCGACCTACCGATTTTATTGGTGCTGCTCAGCCCAGCCATCTCTATTTTTTGTCAAAAACGGACGGAACCATGACGGAACGGTTTGGGAACGGGACCGGGAGTCCTTACCTATCACTTACCTATCCGCCCCAAAGATAAATAGGTTCAATGCTAAATCCATGATCCGCCCCACACCCCGCCCTCACCTCCACCTCACTCACTCATCTCATCTCATTGGCGTACGCGGAGGGTACCTACCGTACCCAACCAACCGTACCTACCCTCAAAAGCGGGAAAGGAAAGTTAATTTTACTATCATCGCACGCAAGTTACTTTTTCTAAACTTCCCAAAATCAACAAAATGGCGATTCCAGCTCTCAGACAACCCAAAGCCGTGTTAGACCTCGAGAAACACCATAGAACCCTGCCATACGACAAAACCTACGTAATAATAACTTTGAAGGGTGAAAAAAAACTAGTGATCACTGCAGATTCCTACAACGGAATTCTTTCCATCGGAGGTGTTTTCAAATGTATTTTTTGTGGAGACCTACTCGCTTTGGACCAAACGGCTAAGGAAAAGCACATACGTGCGAATAACCACATCAACATTTTGGAAAAACACCCACATCTTGAAGAGTTTTCCCATAATATGATCAGAAAGGTTTGTAAACGAATTCATGTACCTAAATGGGGGTGAAAGGTCATGTCTTATTGTCAGTCCCAGGCAATGTTAAATGCTGTTTAAGTTAAATAAATAAATAATTTGAGTAGGTAGGTACCTACCTATTCTTACAAGTAATATACCTACGACAATTTAAAAAACTTCAAAATACCTACTGTTTATTGTTTTTAAGTTTTTTCTAATTAAATAGGTCAGCAATTGACCCCACTCTGCCTGATGAAGCATGCTTTATTAGAAGAAACCTATTTACTCATATATAATTAAGTTAAAGTCCACTAATACCTACAGTAGACTATGTAAATTGAATTTTGAGAAAAGTAATAAGTAGGTATCATTTAAGGAGTACCTAATGTTTTTTTATAATGAATAGGCTCTTGACCTTGAAACTTACACAGGCAAGAATGAAGTCTACGATGGAGCGAGCCTACCCAGACGGTGCCTATTAACTCTCAGAAAAACAACAGAATCGTAGCTCATTTAATAATTCAATTCCTTCCTTTTCAGCTCGACAACAGCAATACCTACTGCACCATTTGCAATGTGGTCGTTGAGAATGTGAAGCTGATGAAGCACATCTGCTCGGAGCCACATCTTCAGGAGCTTGAGAGGGCATCTACTCGGGCACTTACTTATAAACCCTCCCAATAAGTTTATAGTCTGTCATGGGTACAGTACATTCAACGGATAGGCATTCGTGAGCCGTAGATGCTAATTTTGTAGAGGCAAACCTACAGTACTCTCGGGTCTAGTCATTTGCGAAGCTAGATGGGCAGTACATAATGTTGTATCAAAAATAATAAAATAATGTTGGACTTTTCACACAGCATCATCTAGCCTCAAAGTAAGCAAAGCTTGTGTGGTACTAAGACTGATATACTACATATACATATACTTTTTGGTCGTCTTAAACACCCAGACCCGAGACAAATAACTGTAGATCATACAAACATTTGTCCGGCGGGGATCGAACCCGCAACCTTCTGCGTCGCAAGCGAACCTTCGCCCACTGTGCAGTCGTCAAAAAGCGCTACTGCAAAATCAAACAGCCAACTTCATGAATGCCTAATTCTGTTGAACTCACTGTACTATGCTCTCAGATCTATTGTTTTTGTATTTTAAATGCATAGACAGTATTGAATCAAAAAGCATCAACTACAAAATTACTAGATCTGTTTAAGCATACTCTGCCAGCCTTTTTTCTAATGATTTATAAGGGTTGTGATCCAAAATGTAACAATTGACTTATTACTACTAGTCTAAGTTCAATATGGCTCAAGACACATTGAATTGGCAAGCGACGCGTCAAAAGCAAGCAATTATAAACCTTATGATCAATGTTACAAGGTAAAGAAACACTTGTAGAATAACGAGGTCTAGCGAAGTTTATCTAGCGGGCCGCGCTGGCTCGTGGACTTTCGTGCGGTTCATTCTACAAGCGTTTCTATATCTTTTATCATTGTTCATAAGGTTTCTAATGGCTTGCTATAAAACTTATTGACGCGTCGCTTGCCAATTCAAAGTGCACTGAGCCTTAGGCTAAGGTCACAATATGACTGCTCTATCCATAGTAAAATTGCATTTGACAGGCAAAAGCAACTTTCTTTAACTGTGATAAAACTCAAAATCGTCTGCAAGTGTAATTTTGCTGTTCTATCCAATGATGTCAAAAAAAACAGTGGCACTCAAGGCCTGCAGAAGTGAAAACTTGAACGATTCTTAACTTGACAAATAACCCGGTGTCGGTGAGCACGGTGAGACTTTCCGAGGCGAATCTAAGATTTTTTTTTCATCTCAAAACTGCCAAACGCGCCTAAAGAAGTTTTCACTTCAAAAGCTATAGGTTACTATAGTCCTTTTCACGTAGGAACGGTTCCGTGACAAGGCGCTTTTATGTTAATATCTGAAATAATGAAAATAGACAAAATCCTTTTTTATTGAAGTTGTATCTTTTAGTATTATCACTAGATTTCATTTATTTCAAAATGTTTCATTGTTGTACAGCATAAAACGTAAAAGTTATATGTGTCAGGGCTACGTTCCTACGTGAAAAATACTATAATGAGTGGGAAATAGAAAACTAGAAATTGTTTTATTTAGGACAATTTTTCTAAAGTTTGCGTCAAACAAGGCAACATTAGTAAGTGACAGTCACATCTTTCAAGCCCAGATTATGAACTTCAACAACTATGAACTTATTTAACCGCCTGCGACGCAAAAGGTTGCAGGTTCGATCCCCGCGGCGGGACCAATGTTTGTATGATCTACAAATATTTGTCTCGGGTCTGGGTGTTTCTATGTATAATATGTATGTATTTACAAACAAAAAGTATATAAGTAGTATATCAGTCATCTTAGTACCCATAACACAAGCTCTGCTTACTTTGGGGCTAGATGATGCTGTGTGAAAAGTCCAGCATTATTATTATTTATTATTATTAATGTATCTGTAGTTTATTATAATATCATTGGTTCTTTCCTCAGAGTAACTATAACTATAGAGGAAATCTATTGTCAAGTGTTGCATGGCAAGTGTTCCTTTTAAGTGTAAAATTAGTTTTGCTGGACAGAACTTAGTATATAATTTTGTAATTTTATAGTGCTAATCCACACTTGGTATTTCATTATGAAATGAAAAGTCTTATCAAAATTTTGTTTTAAGACAAGGGTTCTGTGGACAAGCAGTAAGGCACTCCGGCTTTAGGAGGATCGTCTGATCTTTGCGGGTTAGAATCCTGTCGGAAACCAAAATTTTGATAAGAACTTAGTATACTTTTAAATACATGCTTCTACTTAAGATTACAATCTATTTGTTTATTTTATCAATTTTGGCCTTTGCAAATATTAGTTTCTAAGCCTATATTAGGTTTGTCTAAACACTACGTTCTCTTTTACAAAAACATAATTATTATACAGGTAACGAAACACAGGATATGTAGAATGAATATGCTGGTGGTCCCCGCAGCAGCAAGCCTGTATCGCAGGAGGCCGGTTTACATAAAGTGATTACTTTAAATTGTAAGTGATCTAACAGCAAAGATAATTAGAGGAACTTGCATCAAGCTCTATTTGTTGTAAACAATTCATTTGTATTATTGGCTTGGCACCAAGATTTTGAATAGCCTTTATGCTATTGCAGGTCACTATACCTATTCGGATTAAAATCAGACTCTCGACTTCGTGCTACCAGAGAATCCTCGGGTATTTTGGTCACATTGCCCGCCGCCAACCAGATAATCTGGATAAGTTGGTTGTGGTAGGCAAAGTAGATGGGAAAAGACCCCGAGGTCGATCACCAAGTCGTTGGTGTGACCAGGTTACCGCCCTTACTGGTCTCCCTGTTGTTACTGCTCTAAGAGAAGCCGAAAACCGGACTAAGTGGAAGCAGCTTATCCACAAGTCTACGAAAACCTTTCACTTTCAGGGACCCGACCTTCAGCAATGAAGAACACGACCAGGAAGAAGATGCCTATTCCAAGCTTCATTCAAATCGGTTCACTGTAAACCAGTGTGATTGAAACAAACATCTAAACCTCACCTTTCAACTTTAGCTTAGCTTTTATGAGTGGGATTTCCTGTGCCATAACTATGATTGTACGATAAGATGCAAAGAGAATTTTAGACATTTTCCTGCTATCTACACTAGGAGGAAAGATTTGTTTGAATTGAATAGGCTCCGAAACTACCAGGCCGATTTGAAAAATTCTTTCACCATTAGAATCCTACATTATCCCTGATGAACATAAGCTATATTTTATCCTGGGAAAGTAATGTTATCCCGTAGTGTACGATAATTTTGATCAAATTAGATTAAGATTGATTTTGATTCAAGAGATGTATCCATAAAACTCTGATAATTAATTGTTTTTGTAATGTATAATTTTTACTACACTCAAGTTCTAGTTTTTAGGGTAATTTAGTTTTAGTGCTTGCAACATTTAACTCTTTTGTGTTCACATATTTTGATTACGAATCTAGAACTGATAAAATTGCTACTTAATTGTATGAACTTTATAAGATTGTAATCTGTTTTGTGATCTTTATAAATAAAATAAAATAAATAAATAAATAAATTCGGTAAATGAATGATAATTCTACACCCCTTGTATGATAATCAACTCGCTCCAGGTTGCTAACTGGTCTCAGGATTGTAGCAAGGGAAATGCCTTGATCTCTGCCTACCCCAACTATGTATATAAGGAAATCCCCCTCTACCCCCTGGTACCACTCCCATGACAAGGGATTAAACCTATTATTGAACCTACTCTTGTCAAAGTTACATAAGCTGCTAGTTTTATGGGTGGGCTCGCATCTCTCTATCTCAAAAACAAGTGCCTCATAAAAAGACTAGTATATTTGTAACTAGCTGCGCTCCCGCGGTGTAACCCGCGGTCCCTCGGGATTTTATCGGGATAAAAAGTAGCCTATGTCCTTCCCTGGGATACAACCTTTATCCATGCCAATTTTCAGCCTAATCTGTTCAGTGGTTTGGGCGTGAAAAGGTAACAAACAGACAGACAGACAGAGTTACTTTCACATTTATAATATTAGTATGGATCAGGAAGCAAAATCCTACAAGATGCTTTTTTATCCCCGAAATTGTGCTTCCATATAAACTCCAGCCAAAATTGATACTAGGGCTTCCAATGTCAATGTAAATTAAAGAAAACTATTTGTTACATGAACAGATGTTTTTATTTTTGTATTATCAAGGTTATGAAACTAAACCTTGGAACAAGGTTTCACCATGATGGCTTTGAAGATGCACAAAAGAAACTGAATAGATACAAATGAATGTAAATATTTACTTACAGCTAAAACTTAGAATTTACAGTTGTTAGATGTTACGCGCGCTTCCTCTTTTTCGAGCGTTTCTTTGCCTTCTTCTTGCCAATTTTATTTATTTTCGCAATCTTCCGCTTGTGCAACCACACTGGATACTGTCCATTTTGATCTTTCAATGTTTTCGTGCTGAATATTCTCTTTTTACCATCTTCACCCTCGACTTCAACTTTTTCATCATCGGAACTCATTTCGACGTCTTCATCTTTTTCATCTGCTTCGGGTTTTGAGCTGTTCTTTTTATTTTTGCCCTTTTTCAAAGCGCCAGCATCCAAAAAGATCACTTGGTCCGACTCCATAACCTCGTCTTCTTTTTTTTCTTCATCTTTCACACCCAACATCTTCTTCAATCTGGCGAGTTCTTTGACTGCGTAGCGTTCGCGCTTCACGTTTCTGCATTTTCGCTTCCATTTGCTACGGATAGATTTAGCCATTATAATTTTACGAAAATATTTACAACGTGCACGGGTCGCACGTCGTCGAGAAGGAAGAGAAAAAAACGTAATTATGTCATTGTCATAGCTGTCAAAACAAACTAGAGAGGACCACCAACATTCCGAGTCATAGGGATGTCGATTTTATCGGTATGATATTGATTAACCGATAATGTGCGGACATGTAAATCGATTTCAATCTGATGTCTTGAGTTGTGATTTATATGCACCCAAAAGAAAAAGTCTAATTCGTGCGGGATTTGAATTGAACCCCGCCAATCAGGGGTGTGGTGCGCAAAGAGTACGGCACTTGGACCAAGAAATTCTTGGTCCGAGGCACAGAGTAAGTATAGCGTCCGAGGTACGGCACGCCCGCGTCGCTTGCCGGGTTTAGGAACAAAAAACTCAGTATTAATCGTTAAGTTTTTATATTTATGTACTACGAAAATTTTTTTTTTTTTTTAATAAATATTATTTTATTTTAGAATTCATAGTATTGAGTATAGAACAGTACTAAGGTATATTACATACCAATTAAATAATAAGTAAGCTTTACTTAATAACATGACTAGATAATCTTATAAGAATCAAGAGTAACATTTTTAGATCTAGCGTTATTACTTAGACTGAACCGACACAGTTTTACATTTAAACGACTTAAAATGCTGTCTTAAATGCTCCGGCCTCTTAAAAGCTTTCCCGCACTTAGCACATTCATGGGGCCTTTCTTCCGAATGTACCTGCATGTTATGCCCTTTTAAGTTACGCGCAGATGTAAAAGCTTTATTACATTTGCCGCATGGAAACGCTCTGTCTGCGGTATGAGTCCGCATATGCGATGTTAAACCTACTTCGTGGTTGAAGGAGAGGTGACACCGGTTACAAGGGTACGGCTTAACTTCAGTGTGCAATCTACGGATATGCTGTTTCAAACTGCATTTAAAACCAAACGTCATCCCGCATGTGTTACATTGAAACGGACGCTCGCCGGTGTGACATCGCATATGGGACTTTAAAGTCCCGTTAGTAAGGAACGCTTTTCCGCATATCTCACACGCGAAACGTTTCGTTCCTTCATGTATTTTCAAATGAGTTTTGAAATTCGATATCTGAGTGAACGCTTTCCCGCATACTTCGCAAGCGAACTTTTTTTCGCCCGCGTGAATTCTCATGTGAACTTTCAAATGCGTTCGAGTTTTGAATTTGTTGCTGCAACGGTCGCATATAAACGGGCGTTCGTCTGAATGAGTTTTTATATGTTTTTTTAGGTTGGCTGCATTCGCGAATGTTAGACTACAAATTGAACAGGATAAATTTTGATCGCAGACTTTTATATGCTTTTTAAGATTGTGTGATAGGAAGAATGTCTTGTTACATTTGTTGCAAGGATATGACTTTTTACTGTGCGATTTTATATGAGTTTTCATTTGAGTTTTCGTTGCAAACTTTTTGTCACACTCGTTACAATAAAGGTATTCTCTGGAATCGCTGTCGTTCTGCAAATGATCGTCCAAATCATAGTCTTCAACGAGAACCTTTTCAGTTTTGACATCTTCATTTTCTTGCTTCACGTCTACCTAGAAAAGGATAATATTTATTTGAGTTTCAATTACTTACATAAATTACTTAGAACTAATCATCTAGTACATTGTAACTCAATGGAACTAATTTACTTTTATTGGCAACAAAAGATGCCTTGCACTAAAGCACCATATATTGGAAACAATCCCACTCATATAATAAAGCTGAAAGTTTGTGAGTTTGTATGTTTGTGAATCAATCACGCCTAAACCAGTGAACCGTTATGGATGAAACTTGGAATAGGCGTAGATAGTGACCTGGAATAGCTTATAGGCTATTCAAAATATTGGTACCACGCGGGCGAAACCGCGCGCAGTAGCTTGTAACAAATAAATTTTGAACTAATAAGTAAAAAAAACCTTATTCCATTCCATATTTACCTCAATCTTAACAGCAATTGGATACTCGTTAATGCACACATAATTCTTATGTTGGTTTTCCGGTACATCATTCAATTGTTCATCTGATCTTGACACTGTGACGGATATGTTCTCAACCACTTGCAGGTCTAGGTAGGGGCAAGGCCTATTTAGTGATACCTGAAAAAATTAATTCACACTGTTATTTTATTATAATAATTTTAATTCCCATGATGTCATGGATAGGGCGAAGTGGAGGAAAAGTTTAGGAGGGCCACCAACATATGGGATGAATAGTTGGGAAGAGAGAGATTTTAAACGTAAACAGGGTCACGACTGTATCCCCGAGGCGCGGTAGACATTCTCTCAGATCTTTATATTCCAGATCCTTTGAAGATGTCTAAGGGGGTAGTCAGAGGCATGTACAAATACATATTTGATACATGCCCACTTCTTGCAGAAGTTAGTATTCCATACGTGACAGGTTGCAAGCCCATCGCCGCCTATAAGAATACTAACTGGTTTCCTCACGATGTTTTCCTTCACCGTTCAGAGCTCGTGTTAAAGCGCATATAAATTTTACGAAACGCAAAATCCATTGATGCACGGCCGGGATTCGATCCCACGACCTTCGGATTGAAAGTCGAGGTACAACCCCATTCGGCCAACACGGCTCTTAGATTTTATTAGAATAATTTTATTGTTTATTAGGAAAGAGTGGCGTGAAAATGAGGAGATATACTCAGCAGTGGGTGGATGAAGGCTGATTAGATAGATAGATAGATTTAGAGCCACCAACATAATATACATTTATAATAATGTGATTATGAAATGTGTGTGTAAAATATTTATAGTCTAATCTAAGGGTGTAGTCAGAGGCATGTCCAAATACATATTTGATACATGCCCACAGTTTGTCTACCGCGCCTTGGGGATACAGTTGTGATCCTGTATTTGTTAACCAATGACACACCCAAAGCAAGTAGGTATCCCACTCATACATACATAGCTGAATAAATGTATTTTCATTCTTCTTTCTTTCTATACTATATTTTATCCCGGGAAAGTGAAGTTTTTCCGAGGGACTGCGAGTAACATCGTGATAGACAGCTAGTTATTTATATCTATGCTGTGTGTGTACACAATGTTTCTGGATACAATGTAGTTCTTTAATAAGTATCTGTTTTGTGTGCCATATTAAATAAATAAATTGATAGACCTCACAATTCTTTACTTAGATAAACGCTGAGATGGTTTGGGCATGTAGAGAGGATGGATAAATAAATAAATAAATAAATAATGCTGGACTTTTCACACAGCATCATCTAGCCCCAAAGTAAGCAGAGCTTGTGTTATGGGTACTAAGATGACTGATATACTACTTATATACTTTTTGTTTGTAAATACATACATATTATATATAGAAACACCCAGACCCGAGACAAATATTTGTAGATCATACAAACATTGGTCCCGCCGCGGGGATCGAACCCGCAACCTTTTGCGTCGCAGGCGGGCCTTCGCCCACTGCGCTACAGAGGTCGTCAAGGATGACAGTCGTTTGATAAAGCGTGTGTATGAGGCGAGTGTATGGGACAGCTGGAAGGGGAAGGCCTAGGCGAACCTTCTTGGATCAAATTGGCGACATTTTGGAGAAGGGCCAGGTCAAAAGTACCCTAAACCGACGAGCATGTATGAAGAATGTAATGAGAGTGAATGAGGCGAAAGTTGTGAGTCAGGATCGTAGCGTCTGGAGATCCGTGGTCTCTGCCTACACCTTTGGGAAAGAGGAGTGACTTTATGTATGTATGTAGATAAACACTACCTACATTATCTCTATAGAACTGACTCCGAAGCAGCCTCTCAGAGCGGAGAGCTGTCTCCGAGAACTTCCTGCATCTCTGCAACTGCGAGTAACAGATGAAGCAAACTGTCTTCGGCATTCCATCGTCAGCGTTCAACTGAAAAATTATTTATTTATCTTACACATAGTTTATAACGATAAGGAGGATTTGAAGAGATCGCTTTGAGCGATAAGGCCGCCCATTGTGTCACCGCCATTAGTCGCTTTTTAATTAAATTGTATCTAATGGTGTAACAATAAAGAGTTATCTATCTATAACAACAATTGACACCAAATCGTTATATCTATTTAAAATAAACATTGATATTCTTAAAAATAATGTACAGTGGGTCAGAAATTGATTGAACCAATGTAATCCGCAGTGGTCACTTACCGTAGAGCTAGTTAATCTTTCGTAAATTTCTTGCAGTTCCCTATCAATTATGAGCATTCTCACGTCTCTAACAACACACGCTCTGCACACAGCATTAGACATGGTCTTCTGGAAGCTATTTCAAGCTATAGATCTTGCTTCTTCTTTATATTTGTTTGATACATAGATCACGTAAGAAATGAAAACAAAACCTTCACTATTTCACAAGATATCTTAATTAATAATAATTTAGGAAAATTCACATCTAAAGGGAGAATTTACATTTTCAGACAACGCATTTCTATATTTTGTTTAATTATTTTATTACTTTCTTTTCAGTGTTAACCTAAACAAGCAGGTAAACACAAAAATTGACTGAATGAAGTCTGACTGACGCGACTGACGGTGACGGCCTGACGGCTCAGCTAGCAAGCAAGCAATCAATATTTTTTCGAGAATTTGATTGATTGATCAAAAAATAGTGCCGTTCGCTAACCGGTAGTTTCTGAAGTTATTTATTTATTTACTAAAATTATCATTACAGACATTTTCTATTCTAATGCGATAATCTAGGTGAGATCTATTACTTATTTTTAACTTATACCTACTTATTATCTTCTATTACTATGTACAAACAAAATAGTACAAAACAGAAATATAAACAAAAGTAAACAACATCTTGTTCAAAATAGGTAGGTGGGTACCTAAAGTAAAAACTAATTATTAAACTTAAATATTTAAATATTGTACCATACTGAAAGAAAGGTTTCCTATACCTACCTTCTAAGGCTCTACCCTCACATCGCACATCACTTTTTATCCTATAATTAATTTATGTGATGTGGTTGTAGGTAGAGTCCTCAACATCATTTCATTGCCTCAGAGTAACTATAAAGTAGCCTGTGGTAGCCTAGTTATAGTTACCTTTTAAGGTAGGTAGGACACTTTTCTTTCAGAAACTACCGGTTTACGGACGGCACTTCGCTTCCTCTTCGCACATCACTGAATGACATTCTGTTCATTGACATTCAAGAAACTATTGACTTTGATCTCGGACCAAGAATCCTTTGGTCCTAGACTTTGATAGATATTCCCCGCCCCGCGGCCCGCGTTCACCCGGCTTTTATTTTTGTCCTCCTTCACTTTACTACTATCTCAAGTATCCCTAGTACGTCTGTGATCTCAAGTCTCTTTAGTTTGTTTACATTTTTGTAAAGCGATTAGTTGTGCGCTGTTCATTGTTGGAGTTATTTCTTCAGATTACCTTCAAAGGTACGTGATTTATCTATCCATTGTATAAACTTCAACACCAGTGCGATTTATATCTCTCAAATAAGTTGCTATTAAATATTAGTCCTTACTACGTAATATAGCAGAATGTAGCTTCTTGCTGTAACTTGAAATATGGAATGGTCTTTGCCTGTGTAATTACAATTCATTACATGTTACCTAGGATAATAACTCCGTCACCAGAGTTGCCCACTGACTGATACGAACTTACTTACTTTACCTAGGATTTGTGCTGGTAGGTACTAGGTACCTACTGTTTACCTATTGTATAACCTAAGTGGTCGTGCTTGCTTAGTCGTTCTTGATAGATCGTCGAAGTTAAGCAACGTTCAAAACGGTCTGTAAGTGGATGGGTGACCGCCAGTGGCGTTTTCATCTGAGCGCTTCCGTGCTTCGGAGGGCACGTTAAATTGTCGGGGTCGTTAGCCATGACGGAGGCCTTAAGGCGGCCTAAAAACTCCGTCACCAGAGTTGGCCACTGACTCATACGAACTTACTTTTTACATACATACATACATAAAATCACGCCTCTTTCCCAAAGGGGTAGGCAGAGACCACGGATCTCCACTCGCTACGATCCTGACACACAACTTTCGCCTCATTCACTCTCATTACATTCCTCATACATGCTCGTCGGTTTAGGGTACTTTTTACCTGGCCCTTCTCCAAAATGTCGCCAATTTGATCCAAGAAGGTTCGCCTAGGCCTTCCCCTTCCAGCTGTCCCATACACACTCGCCTCATACACTTGCTTTGTCAAACGACTGTCATCCATCCTCTCTACATGCCCAAACCATCTTAACATACCTTTTTCGATCCTCAACACTACATCTTCTTTCACTCCACACTGTTCCCTTATCACACTATTTTTCACTCTATCCTTCAACGTTACCCCACACATACTACGCAACACTCTCATTTCAACAGCATTCACTCTACTCTGATGTTTTTTCTGCCACACCCAACTTTCACTTCCATACATCAATGTCGGTACCAACACTCCTCTATGAACTGCCAGTCGTGCCTTGTTGGACACTTTCCGACTGCTCATAAAATCGTGGAGTGCCCCATTCACTCGGTTTCCAGCATTCACTCTCCTTTCGATATCCTCATCGTACTTCCCATCTCTTGTAAACAATGTCCCCAGATACACAAACTCTTTCACTTGTTCCACTCTTTCATCACCTATCAGAATATTGCATGCTGTCATACATTCATCTTTTTCAAAAACCATCACTTTCGTCTTGCTCACATTTACTTTCATTCCCTTTCGCTTAAAAGCTTCATGCATAACTGTTACCATCTCCTGCAACTCATTCTCCGACGACGCAAGTATCACCTGGTCATCGGCATAGAGAAGACATTTGACGAGTAACTCATTCATTCTCAAACCATTTGCACTATCTTTCAAATCTTTCAAGCAACTGTCCATGAATAGATTAAACAGCCATGGTGACGCTACACATCCCTGCCTAACGCCCTTTTGGATGTTAAACCATTCAGTGTATGCTTACACTTACTTTTTTATTCCACATTACACAAAGAAATAATGTGTGGTCTCCTGACGATCTCTATGGATACATCTCATTACATCTTTACATTATAGCTGCTGTGTGTGAATCATAGAATTCTATCTACAATTTGTCTTCAATGGGCCTAATATTATAAATAAATAAATAATGCTGGACATTTCACACATCATCATCTAGCCACAAAAGAAGCAAAGCTTGTACTATGGGAACCAGATAACTGATATACTACTTATATACTTTTTGTTTGTAAATACATACATAAGAATAAGAATATATTTATTTGACACACACAACACGGTTACAGGCAATAAAGACAACACACATACAGGCAAAGATAACAAAGAACGAGACGGGGAACAAAAAAAAAATTAATAACTATATAAAAAACAATAAAAAAAGAAGAGATAAAAAAATAATTATAACAAACAATGTACCTATGCTGTGGTGCCAAATAGGTCCAGTCTCAGCTTTATTGCTGCTCCCAAGGGAGACAGCGCTGATTTTCAGACTGGGCCTAACAGGGTGACATCACGCGGTGGACACCGACAATAAAGTTACAAACTAAAATACAGCTAAATAACCTCAGACAAATAATTAAGCTCCACTCACTTAGCGTCCGAGCACTTAGCCCCACAGATTAGGTAGAGATAAATCTTATTATAAACTAGCTATCCGTCGCGTTGTTAGCCGCGGTCTCCCGGGAAAACATCACTTTCCCATGATAAAATATAGCCTATGTTCATCAGGGATAATGTAGGATTCTAATGGTGAAAGAATTTTTCAAATCGGTCCAGTAGTTTCGGAGCCTATTCAATTCAAACAAACATACAAACAAACAAATCTTTCCTCTTTATAATATTAGTGTAGATAGAAACACCCAGACCCGAATACATATTACATACATACATATTATATTAGGTACTTGTACCTACATAATATTAAGCTCTATAACTCGTCAATCACATACGCATATCAGCCTATTGTGCTACTTTGAAACATCTATTGCATAATCAAACAGGGTCACGACTGTATCCCCAAGGCGCGGTAGACATTCTCTCAGATCTTTATATTCCAGATCCTTTGAAGACGTCTAAGGGGGTAGTCAGAGGCATGTACAAATACATTTTTGATACATGCCCACATCTTGCAGAAGTTATTATTGCATAATCACTACATAATAATCACTACAGGTGTAACTTATCTACTAATTACATATAGTTGTTAGCTAAACAAGATTATATCATGCTAATATTGTTTGAGATGGAGGCTTGTAGTACCTAAACCATACTCCTCTCTCTCTCTGTGGTGCAGTGGGTGAAAGCCCGCTTGGGACGCAGAAGGTTGCGGGTTCGATCCCCGCCGCGGGTTAAATGTTTGTATGATCAGCAAATATTTATCTCATGTTTGGGTGTTTTTATGTATAATATGTATGTATTTACAAACAAAAACTATTTAAGTAGTATATCAGTTATCTGGTTCCCATAGTACAAACTTTGCTTAGTTTCCTCTCAACTAATTTATAAGTGATTTGATGATTTTGGGGATTGCGGGTTTGATACCACAGATAAGTTTTACATCTGCAAGTATTTGTCTCGGGTATTTCTGTGTATAAATCACAGAGTAAGTAGTATAAATAAATGTATTGACAAAAAAAAGTGACCATCAGTAATCTGGTTCATATTGTACAAGCGCTTGTATCATGTGAACCAGATATCTGATAGATATATTTTTGGGGCTTAGTTTTATTTTCGGTGATTAATCAAAATCTATTGTTTGTCCTATTTTTCGAATTCTACTCATACGAACTGCACGAGCGATCCTGACTCTGAACAATGTAGGACTACAGTAGAAACGTGGTAGGTACTACGGTGCCTCGCACACTCAATGCAAACACGACTTGTTCGTTTTCGTAAGAGCAGAATTCGTAAAAAAAAGGAATGCAATTCAAAGGTAGTGTTAAGTTTAAGTATATTCTTTTCTGCTAGATTCCCAATGCAGACAAACTACGATGTAATAGTGATGGGCCTAGGCGCCGCGGGCAGTATGGCGGGCGCGACGCTAGCCCGCTCGGGTCGCCGCGTGCTGGCGTTAGAGGCAAGCGATCGAATCGGGGGCAGAGTGTACACTGTGCCGGTTGGAGATGGGTTCATTGAACTCGGTGCAGAGTGGTAAGCTACAATTACGAGCTACCTAGTTGTACCGGCCTTCAATCAAATCTGATTCCCTGTCGGTCGACAGCTGTCTCCCACGTTTTAGGACATGACATGATGTAGGTATATAGGCACCACGCCTGTAAAAATGTTAGACAGACAGTGTCAGACAGCTCTCTCCCACGTTTTAGGACATGACATGATTGTATAGGCCCCACGTCTCTCTCACACTTCAACTTTTCCTCGCATCGAGAATGTATTCGTCGCATTTACTATCTTGTCAGTAGCAAAGCTCATAGTATCACAGAGTCGCCGCTGAGTGGTAAAATAACTGTCTTCCTCGTATCGAAATGATCCTGTCTTGTCTCTCTTTGGCCAAAAACCATCAGCTTCCTCGTACGTCTCGAGAGAAACACCCAAACGAGTGTCAGCGACGCTATCTGGTTAATCATTGTTCACTGAGCTGTGCAAACTATCGGACGTAAGTCGCGGACGCGGACGTGTCCTTGAGCTTCCAGACGTCCGACAACGATCTGGCGCGCTGTATGTTTTTTTGTACTGTGCATACCTATCATATATGTCCGATAGTATGTTTCTAGCTTAAATCAGTACATAGCTGTTTCGATATTATGCAGTTGTCAATTTTGTGTGTTTCTTTTTTCAGGATCCATGGAACGAAAAATAGCCGGTCATACGATTTGGCGGTAAAAAACAATCTTAATCTGATGTCACAGGGGCTTAGTTTCCAGGTAAAATTTAAGGTTCAAGGCGATAAAAAGATCTAAACATTGTAAAAAAACTAAACGAAATAGAATCACGACTGTATATCGAGGCACGGTAGACATCTTAGCTACAGTCACTCAAGCACCTTTCAAAATTTTCAATACGTAACGTACTTGTACGTTCGAATACAAATATTTGGTACTTTTCAGGTATTCCGATCAGACAGTAGCGAGATTGACAATGCGTTGTTTAACACCTTAATCGAATTTGTAATGGAAGTTATCGACAATCCGCCCGAAGAGGCAGAGCCTCTTGGAGGCTACGTCACTAGAAGGTTAGTGTGTACTGGTTCATTGTGTACATCTAGATCAAACATTTTAATGAATGGGTATTTGTGTACATTATTTGGTCAGTTTGTACGTTGCTAGACAAGTGTTTACATCTTACTGGTTCATTGTGTACATCTAGGTCATGATGATTGTAATGAATGGGTATTTGTGTACATTATTTGGTCAGTTTGTACATTGCTAGACAAGTGTTTACATTACTTAGGTCATTGTGTACATCACGAGTTGAGTGTGTATATCACGAGGACAACCTTGTAGTTATAACGATCTCTGTGGCGCAGTGGGTGAAAGCCCGCTTGGAACGCAGAAGGCTGCGGGTTTGATCCCCGCCGCGGGATAAATGTTTGTTTGATCTGCAAATATTTATCTCGGGTCTGGGATCTATGTATAATAATATATGTATGTATTTACAAGTAAACAAAAAGTATATAAGTAGTATATCAGTTAT
Source organism: Epirrhoe alternata (assembly GCA_963565295.1). NCBI lineage: Eukaryota > Metazoa > Arthropoda > Insecta > Lepidoptera > Geometridae > Epirrhoe > Epirrhoe alternata. The sequence goes on from OY751403.1 coordinate 5,167,057, forward strand.
CTGGTCCCCATAGTACAATCTTTGCTTAGTTTGGGGCTAGATGATGCTGTGTGAAAATGTCTAGCATTATTTTTTTTTTTATTCTTACAGAGTAACAGAGCACATCAAAACTCAATACCCTCAAATATACAACGACACAGATTTAGTGGACAACTTCTTTCAATTCCTGGATCAGTTCATCAATAACTATGAGGCGTCGAATAGCTGGAACGATGTCAGCACCGCGTCTAATTATACGGAATTGGACGGTGACCAGCATATGAGCTGGCATAAACACGGGTACAAGACCCTGTTTGAGATATTAATGGTGAGTTTTTTAAACCGATTGGACCCTTTATTTTAATTCTGTTTTAAAAGGTAATTCACAATAAAAAACTCCCATTTCCCATATCGAAAATAAGTTGTTAAAAAGATATACATTCGTAAAATGTATACCTATAAGTTCTTTAGTTAAGCCATATTATAATGTAGCCGTTTGTTGTCCCGTAATAAATAAATAAGTAAAAAAAGAACATTAACCTCTGTTTTCTTCCTAGTTTAAAACAATACATTATTATTACTCCCATTTCAGAACACATACAATCGCGGTCCCGGTTTGCCCTCACTCACAGTGAAACTTAACACAGAGGTGACGCAGATCAAATGGCCCTATGACCACACTGGTCCTGTCGAGGTCACCACTAAGGTATGGGCGAAGATGGAGTAAAATTACAGCTTTTTATTACTGATTAGCTGTCCGTCGCGATGTTACCCTCGGTCCCTCGGGAAAACTTCACTTTCCCTGAATAAAATATAGCCGATGTTGAGAGGAAAGATTTGTTTGATTGTTTGTCTCTTTGTATGTTTGAATTGAATAGGCTCCGAAACTACTGGACCGATTTGAAAAATTCTTTCACCATTAGAATCCTACATTATCTCTGATGAACATAGGCTATATTTTATCCCGGGGAAGTGAAGTTTTCCCGAGGGCCGCGGGTAACACCGCGACGGACAGCTTGTCATAGATAAAGGCCTATGTTTTAATGAGACTGACTGACACAAGAAGTATGAAATTGATTATCGATAATAATATTTCAGGACGGAACAATTTATAGAGCACAGCATGTGATAGTGACTGTCTCGCTTGGAGTGCTCAAAGAGAGGTGAGCTTATAAAATACTTAACTTCTAGCGCTTGTGGTGTAGCTTACTAATGCCGGCCACCCACGATCAATTTTACCGTCCAGTACACTTGAACATGTGTGGGTGGGAGCGTTGAAGTATGCATGACGTTAGTTGGCCATCGTGAGCGAAGCACGCACGCACGTGTTTTCGAGCGCCATGTCGCAGAATACTGCGACTGGCTGCGCCATCAAGCAAACTTGATCGTGTGTGTTCTCTATGGACGAACTGCAAACTGGACGCCGCATCAAGTCCGCTGCAAACTCGACGGTGAACTTGATCGTGGGTGGCCGGCATAAGTCGTTCTTGTACTTACTTTTTTATTATTTAAAAAAAAACTGTCATTCCATACCGTCATTATATTTTTTTTTATTCAGACACACATCCCTGTTCTCCCCGCCGCTACCACAGACAAAAGTGTCAGCGATAGACTCTATGTCTATCGGAACCATGGACAAGATAGAGTTGCACTTCGCAAACGCTTGGTGGCCGAATGAATGTGATTTCTTCGCATTTGTTTGGACGAAAAAGGATAGAGATAGTGTTATTGCTAAGGACAAATGGATAACGAAGATATTCGGCGCTAGCTGCCCGTTGGGACAAAGGAATTGTTTGACTTTGTGGACTAGCGGAGATACGGCTAAATTGGTAATTATAATTTTATTTATTTGCAAAGTACAAAAATAAATAATAAATAATGCTGGACATGTCACACAGCATCATCTAGCCCCAAACTAAGCAAAGCTTGTACTATGGGAACCAGGTAACCGATATACTTTTTGTTCGTAAATACATACATATTATACATAGAAACACCCAGACCCGAGATAAATATTTGCAGATCATACAAACATTATAAACACAATTAACGGGATATTTACCATGATTACATATTATTTGAGTTTCCCGATATTTCGACGTGGTTGCACACGCCATGATCACGGAGGAACTGGTCATTGCGAGTTGTTTGATGTTTATTGGCAGACGAAACGATCTACCCTCCTTCTAAGTCTTTTATTATTGCGAGATGTTTCGTTAGCACCAGTTTCACTCTCAACCGGGAATCGATTGCGACAAAACACACTCACACTGTCCGGACGAATTGGTTTTGCACTGGTGTTTCGATTTTTACACAAACCCACAACAGGATTCCAGGTTCCAGACAATTGAAAAAAGATTGTACACTACCTGCGCTCACCTAAAGATAGTTTTCCACTTGAAAAACCAGGAGTGTACAAGATTGATTGTAGCTGTGGGAGCTCCTACATAGGTCAAACGAAACGTACCATAGCCTGCCGTGTCAAGGAACACATTAGAGCGGTAAAAAACGTGGACACCCAAAAGTCGGCCATAGCAAAGCATCTTCTGGAGTCGGGTTCAAATCACTGGATCGAGCTACACAACCCACAAGTAATCTCAACAGAAAGACATTACATACCAAGACTGGTTCAGGAGGCTATTGAGATTACCAAACACAGGAATTTCAATCGTGAAGATGGTTTTCAATTGTCTGGAACCTGGAATCCTGTTGTGGGTTTGTGTAAAAATCGAAACACAAGTGCAAAACCAATTCGTCCGGACAGTGTGAGTGTGTTTTGTCGCAATCGATTCCCGGTTGAGAGTGAAACTGGTGCTAACGAAACATCTCGCAATAATAAAAGACTTAGAAGGAGGGTAGATCGTTTCGTCTGCCAATAAACATCAAACAACTCGCAATGACCAGTTCCTCCGTGATCATGGCGTGTGCAACCACGTCGAAATATCGGGAAACTCAAATAATATGTAATCATGGTAAATATCCCGTTAATTGTGTTTATAGTGTCAACCATGATAGTTTAAAAAGTCATACAAACATTTATTCCGCGGCGGGGATCGAACCGGCTTTCACCAACTGCGCCACAGAGGTCGTCAACAGACAAACTTTATGTCACAATGGAGTCTTAGTCTGACTCAGCAATATAATGGCTTTTAGTTTTAAGATGGATCACCTAAAAGAATGCTAGCCCCCAAACCGTGTTTGTTGCCCTGACTCTTCACGGTATTGGTCGCGCAAGAACAGGAGTAACATTAGTTCTAAGACTATTCTAAGTGATCCCAGCGGGCCTACTGAATATATGCTTTTTGACTTCGACTTGACTTAAATGTGTTCGTAAAACACAACGCTGATCTTCCGTCCGAACCACACTAAACGACAAAGATACTTCTGTGCCTCGGAGGGTACATAAGTTATTTGTCAGTTCCGATTATTGTGTCGTTAATCCATGACAGAGGCCTTAAGGCGGCCTAAAAACTCCGTCACCAGAGTTGACTACAAACATACGAACTAACTTTTTGTAGGGTAATATTATATTTTATTTTGATCACAGGTAGAATCTTTGCCAGAAGACGACGTGAAGACTAAAGTGTTGGAATTGATCAGGAAATTCATGAAATCAGATGCCCCTGAACCTTTAGACATCCTCAGGTAAATCAATACATATCACACTTTCTACTGATATTATAAACTGTGTTAGTAGCATAAACTCCTCTATCTTCTAATGAAAGTCCCATTAAAATTGGTTCAGCCGATCCAGAGATTAGGCCAAACAAAATAAGTATGTTGCGGTTTTAGCATCGTGTAAATAAATTAAAAAAATTATAGATTTAGCTAAAGCGACATCTTCATTTGATTCTGAATGTAACTTCGGACAATGAGCATGAGTTCACTAGTGAAACGTGTAGATGGCGCTAACCGGTGCTTAACCGGTAAATATGAGCTTATCAAACATTTCGAAGGGTTCCGTGGCCGAGCGGCAAGGCACTCCGGCTTTAGGGGGATCATCTGATTGTCGCGGGTTCGAATCCTGTCGGAATCGAAAATTTTGATAAGACTTTTAATTTCTCAATGAAAATGTGTGGTTTAACGTAAAAACACAGTTATTTTGAAATCACAGACACACTTTATAAGTGCGCTTTAAACATTCTACGACATGCGCCGGTTTCACGATTTTTGCATTTATAATATTACTGATATGGGGGAGACCTTTGCCCAGCAGTGGGATCGTGGACGACCAAGGAAGCGCTGGAGAGACTACCTCGACTCCTTCGATAGTGGGTGGTGGGAGCTATCGAAGGAGAGACATAAATAATAATAATAAATAATGCTGGACATTTCACACAGCATCATCTAGCCCGAAACTAAGCATAGCTTGTACTATGGGAACCAGATAACTGATATACTACTTAATTATATACTTTTTGTTTGTTAATACATACATATTGAGATGGTTGGAAAGAATTGGGGGAGACCTTTGCCCAGCAGTGGGACAGTATAGGTTGAATAAAAAAAAATATATGACTAGATGTATGTTGGATAAAAGGAATATCTTGTATGTATACTAACAAAGCTTAACTTTTAAATTCCAGATCGCAATGGTTCAGTAATCCATTCACCCGCGGTTCGTATTCGTACGACAACTTACGGACGCCGCATTTCCCCACCGCGCGGGCCGTTCTCGCCGCACCACTGTTGGATACGGCGTGTGCGGCGCGGGTTTTATTCGCAGGAGAGGCCACGAATTCGATACACTTCTCTACTGTACACGGGGCTATGGAGACTGGAGAAAGAGAGGCGGCTAGATTGCTTACACAATCAAAGCTTTAAACAGACACTCGGGTTACCTCGGTACACCGAGGCGAGCCGAGTTTGCACGAAATGAAACGAAGTGTTCAACACACTATTGTATTCGACTAAAATAATGTTAAATTTGATAACTGTACGTATAGGGTTAAAATTAGAACATGGTTCACATTATACATGATAGTTATTTATCCGAAATTATGAAGGTATGTGAACCTCATTCAAATTCGAAATTCGAATGAGGTTCACTTCATACCAAAATAATTATTTTGTTTATTCGAAATATGGTTCACTGCATACAAGATGATGGGTGTATGTATACAACTTGTTATTTTGACTCTATTATAGTTTAGACAAAATAAAGGTGTAAAGACTAACGAACGAGGTACAGTGGTACAAACTCAGCCATATATAATATTATTTAACTAGAAATAAATAATGAAAACACGTAGAGCGTATGCTCTACGTGTTTTCATTATTTATTTTGCGTTTTTTGTATGTTTTGAATCATGTTCTGACTCCCCACCGTTTTGGTAGTAGTCTACATCCTTTTATACAACCTAAGCAAGAAATTATGTTTGAGTTTAGATACTTGTTGATCAAAAAACATACATAATTTATTTTTTGTTGTTTTGAAAATTTTGGATTTATGATTTTTTTATGTTTTTTTTATGTTGACTTAATATTATAATATGAACGAGTGTTTTAGATGTAGATGTACAATTATGTAACAAGGTCATTTAAGTATTAGTATGCCATAAAAAATGCAGATTTAGAGGAAAGAAAATCAACGATATTACATTGATTGTTTTTAATTTTTTCCTGGGCAGTTCGGTGAGCCAGCTGTCATTATATTTGGCGGCAAAACTGCGAGTTAATGCTAGATAGATGCTAGCCAATCAACAATACATTTTGGCCGTCATTGATAAACCACGTTTATTAATGACGGCCATAAGTTTAAGGTGAAAAATGTAAGCACTGAACAAAAGTTTAAAAAAAAACAAGTAGGTAGGTATTTGTGCAATTAGGCAAAAAAATAAGTTAAGACACGCAATTAATGTTAGGAAGCAACAATTAATGTTATTAGGTTCACAAAAAAACGGTTCAAAATGTTAATTATAATTGCATTATTTAATTTTGTTATTGTACTGCATTGAATGATACCCATTAATTAAAGGCAAGATTAAGATAAGATATTTTCTAATTTATTAAAGGTAATCTTGTTAGCAAGTTCATGAAATGACTTTTAAGCAAATAAATATTTGTACAAATCAAAATGTGTTTAATTTTTATGACCTCAGTTAGTATGGTAAGAGAATGAGCCTACATTATATATTTTTATATCATACTTGCTCAGTAACTAGGGATTACTATGGTAGAAAGTCTCCTTGTAAATTGGTGTTTGCAATTCAAGGCAACATTACGTCGCACTATGCTTGAATTGTAATGTTCACATTACAGTTCAAGCTATGCAAAACTCCTTGGTAAACAATCTCTTTTCTTATAAAATGGTAAGAAAAGTTTTTACTGAAAAAAAAAACACTGAACATGGCGGCATTTAATTTCCATACATTTCAAACTAGGTATGCAAAACTCCTTGGAACTCAGAGCCGTAAAAAAAAAAATGGAAAACTATTTACGAAAAAAAAAATGGAAATGGCGGCATTTCATTTGATCTGAAAGTTTGTGAAGTTTGTTCGTAAAGTGATTTAAGTTATTTACAACAATGTCAAGCACTTCATCAGATGATGAAATTTCTATTTTTTCTCTAAATTTGCTAATTATTCTAATTAAAATTTCATTTTGCATTATTAATGTTTTATTTACCTCGCAAGAATGATATAAAGTAGAATGCTTACCTCGGTTGCAAGTAGCTATTACACCCTCGAACTATATTCACCCTCGCTCGCTGCGCTCGCTCGTGTGACTAAATATCTCGGGTGCACGCGATCCATTAGCGCCCTATGCGAGCTGCGCTCGCACTGGCGCCAAATTGGATCTTGTTCTGTAATAGCTTACTTACGACCCTTGTGTAACAATCTACTATTATTACCCTATAGTTAAAAAAAAGCTTAAATTTTATTGTTTGTTTGTCCTGCTGCAGGCGGGCCTTCACACACAGCGCTATAGAGGACATCAGCTAAACTAATAAGTACTTATCTTTCAGGTTACATCTGATGATGGGATGCCGATGAAAGTATGTTTCATTTGCTACTCACAGCTACAGAGATGCAAAAAGTTCTCGGAAATAGCTCTCCGCTCACAGCAGTTGTTACGAGACTGGCTTGATAGTGATGATGTAAGTTTTATTTTGTTACTAGTGAATAATGCTTCTTAAGCTTTGTAAGGTCCTATCTTATTATTTGTGAACATATAGTGCACAACTGGAACCAGTTACCAGAGTCAGTGATAAGTGCCCCCTCAGTGAACTCTTTCAAGAATAGACTGGACAAATATTTAAAGCGCACTGACAAGGACTATATACGCACCAGCTTTGAGAGCTGCCTGTGTATTATAAATAATAATAAATAGATGACTAGCTTCTGTGCGCGGCTTCGCTCGCGTGGTACAACAGTCTATATGCTATTTTAGGTCACCATCTACATCTATTCAAAGTTTTATCCAAATCGGTTCTCTGATTAAAAAAAAAATAATAATAAAAAGAGACAGGTGGGCCAAAGTGGTGACTGGTTGGATCCCGGCGGATGGCAGGCGACTCCGGGGCAGGCCTAAAAAGCGATGGCGCGATGACCTGGACGCCTTTGAGAAGGATTGGCGAAAAATCGCAGAAGATCGCGAGGTGTGGAAGGTGACGGGGGAGGCCTTTGCCCAGCAGTGGGACAGTTTAGGCTAATGAAAAAAATAAATAAAAATAAAATAAAAAGTTTTTATTTCAGACTCTGGTATCTTAACATTAAATTAAATAAACAATTAAGCGCAATTGAAAATTGCGCTTAATAACAATTAATTAATTGTTTAACAAACATCTAAAAAAAGCACAAACTTTCAGCTTTATTATATGAGTGGGATTAGACAAAGTATCTTGCCCATTAGGGCTATCATAGATACTATCGATATTGGGATTTTTTGACTAAAACTTAAATTATTTTTCAGATATCACAAGATATTAACCCATGCAAGCTTTTGGACCTTCAAGTAGTTGAAAACTTATCAGTCACAATAGCCGACACGGACAATAGCACCAGCGATTTACCCGAGAACCAACATGGCTACAATTATATGTGTGTTAAGGAACGTCCTGTCATTGTAAAAGAAGAAGTGGTTGAATTAGAATGTTTGGTCGACTGCGATAATATTAAAATTGAACTTGAAGAAGTCGATGAAACAAACGATGATACGAACAGGAAGATCAATGAAGAGTCTTCATATTCCAATATATTTTCTGAGCGCAGAATTCAGAGAAAACCATTCAAATGTAGGAATTGTAAAAAAGAATTCTTTAAATCGAAAAACTTAATAGATCACATGAAGGCTTGCTTTGCAGAATTCGCTTGTAAATTCTGTAAAACTACTTTCACTAATATGGTAATGCTTAAAGAACATATGTTGATACATTATAAGGTGGAAGAGAGATTTGTATGTGACGTGTGCAAAAAGGTTTTTAAAAGTAGCTCTTATTTAACAGCTCATAAGAGTGTTCACATGGTGAGTGAGAACAAGTATGCTTGCGAAATTTGCGGAAAAACATTTCGTCGTGCAGGTAGTTTGAAAACGCATATGATTATGCATAAAGGGACGAAAAGCTTTGTATGCGATGTTTGCAGCAAAGCTTTCTATACTAAAGGTAATTTGAAAATGCATATTAGATGCCACACTGGTGAGCGTCCGTTCACATGCAATACGTGCGGTCTAAAATTTTCTGATAAATCTACACTGTTGAAACATGAACAAAGGCTACATATCGAAGTCAAGCCGTTTCAATGTAGTATATGCTATGTATCCTTCAATCAAGAAGTATCCTTGACTTCTCATATACGTATACATACAGCAGATAGATCATTTAAATGTGATAAATGTAATAAAAAATTTACATCAGCCTGCATTCTTAAGAACCATTTGAGTGTGCACTCTCAAGATAGGCCGTTTAAATGCGTAACGTGTGGAAAATGTTTTAAGAGGTCTATACATTTAAAGCAGCATTCTAGGACGATGAAATGTCAATTTAAAGTATTTTCAGATAAGCAATAAATAAAATCAGAGAAGTTTTTAAACTCGACCGGTTTTTGAGATTCTGTTTTTGTTGCTTATGATTGTCATCCACACCTGGTTGATATTCCCTTATTAGAACTAAGCGCTTTCAAAGTTCTTTTATTATGCGCACTGCAAAAATTTGGAATCAGCTTCGACGCTGTTGTTTTCAACCAGAGAGTTAATAGGCACCTTCTGGGTAGGCTCGCTCCATCGTAGACCTCATGCTTGCCTGTTTAAGTTTCGAGGTCAAGAGCCGACCCATTCATCATAAAAGAAAAGATTGTCAGACCAACCAAGGTGTAATGTCGACTGACTAGCTTCTGCGCGCGGTTGCGCTCGCGTGGTACTAATATTTTGAATATAGCATATATGCTATTCCAAGTTTCATTTAAATTGGTTCACTGGTTTAGGCGTGATTGAAACACAAACATCTAAACGAACTCACGAACTTTCAGCTTTATTATATGAGTGGGATGAAGTATACCTTAATATTTTTAATTTAAGTAATTGTAGCATTTTATTCATAAAACATAAAAATATTTACACGAAACAATAAACATAAAAATACGTACGTAATTTAATTAATCTAAAGATAAAAAACAGTGTTCAAGTAATTAATTTTATTTGTTCGCATTTGAGTATTTCATATTGTTTCTTTTAATTTAAGTTCAAATGGTATAACTATCTTCTTACCTACCTACCTACTTGTGTTTAGGTTACTAACCATTGATGTTGCACATCCGAAATGGATAGACTGTAGAAACAGACCTTCCTTTGTACAACAGTTATGCAATAAAATTATTCCGATTCTGATGTTAAAATAAATTGTATATACAGGGTGTCCCAGGAACGACTGTTGAGCGGAAGTCCTGTGATGCAGCACCCCAAGGGCTACCCGAATCACCCCCATGTATGTTCAGCGATTTTTTGTAGTTTAGAAGTTATTCACGTTTTTGTGACATTTTATTTATTAAGCAGTTGCAAGACCATTTTGTTTATTTCGAGGTGAATAATTAAGATAAGCTCATAATTTTTTTTCTGGTAATTAGCTTAAAGTTAGGTCTCTTCAATCCAATGACTATTTACTTCAAAACCCAATCGACTGTGCCATAAAATAAAATGATCTAGCGTAAAATGAAAAACTGAAAACAATACCAATACTTTCAAGGGCATTTTCTGAGGAAAAGTCATAGAACTTTTGTTAATCCGAATGTATTTTAAAAACATCGCCATTTCAACAGCTATTTACCCTGTTACTTTCGTCAAGATATCTTTATGGCATCCTACTTAAATTTTAACACAAAGTGTACCAGGTCTTGAAAGCAACTTTTTTTGGATAGTTAAAATGTCGCATTTCTTTAAAGAAAATAGCGGTATTGAACCAGATTAAGCTTCCCTTGCTTAAAACATGATGCGGTGAACCCGATTTGCATGGTTTTTGAGTGAAAAGACAACGCCAAGACTTTAATTAGTTCATGTTCCTTTTTTTCATCCGGCCACTAGGTTAAGAACCCCAAGACGCCAGTAAGACATGGTTAGTGTTCCTAGTATTTGTGATAAGTGTTTTAAGTTTACCTCGCAATCGACTCCAGAGCCTGGAATTGATACTTGGCGGAGCCCTCCCTTAAGCGAGAACAGTACCTCAAAAAAGCTCAAACCTGGGTTTTCAAGAGTGAGCAGCTGCACAGGAGTAAAATAACGCCTCACCTTAACAAAGATGCCAAGCTTTTTAGCGGCTAACTGAGCTTTTGACTCGTTAAACGACGATCTACGAGTATCGTACTGAGAGCGCAAAGATAGGTCTTGGCGTTGTCATTTCTCTCAAAAACCATGCAAATCGGGTTCACCGCATCATGTTTTAAGCAAGGGAAGCTTAATCTGGTTCAATACCGCTATTTTCTTTAAAGAAATGCGACATTTTAACTATCCAAAAAAGTTGGTTTCAAGACTTGGTACACTTTGTGTTCAAATTTAAGTAGGATGCCATAAAGATATCTTGACGAAAGTAACAGGGTAAATAGCTGTTGAAATGGCGATGTTTTTAAAATACATTCGGATTAACAAAAGTTCTATGACTTTTCCTCAGAAAATGCCCTTGAAAGTATTGGTATTGTTTTCAGTTTTTCATTTTACGCTAGATCATTTTATTTTATGGCACAGTCGAGTGGGTTTTGAAGTAAATAGTCATTGGATTGAAGAGACCTAACTTTAAGCTAATTACCAGAGAAAACATTATGAGTTTATCTTAATTATTCACCTCGAAATAAACAAAATGGTCTTGCAACTGCTTAATAAATAAAATGTCACAAAAACGTGAATAACTTCTAAACTACAAAAAATCGCTGAACATACATGGGGGTGATTCGGGTAGCCCTTGGGGTGCTGCATCACAGGACTTCCGCTCAACAGTCGTTCCTGGGACACCCTGTATTTATCATTTGTACAAATCAATTTATGTGTTTAAATTTTATGACCTAAATAGTATGGTAAGAGAATGAGCCTACATTATATAATAAACTAGCTGTCCGCCGCGGTGTTTCCCGCGATCCCTAGGGAAACCTTCACTTCCCCGGGATAAAATATAGCCTATGTTCATCGGGGATAATGTAGGATTATATTGGTGAAAGAAATTTTCAAATCGGTCCAGTAGTCTTGGAGCCTATTCATTTCATACAAACAAACAAACAAACAAATCTTTCCTCTTTATAATATTAGTATAGATAAATAATAATAAATAATGCTGGACTTTTCACACAGCATCATATAGCCCCAAAGTAAGCAGAGCTTGTGTTATGGGTACTAAGATGACTGATATACTACTTAAATACTTTTTGTTTGTAAATACATACATATTATACATAGAAACACCCAGACCCGAGACAAATACATATTTGTAGATCATACAAACACTGGTCCCGCCGCGGGGATCGAACCCGCAACCTTTTGCGTCGCAGGCGGGCCTTCGCCCACTGCGCTATAGAGGTCGTCGTTCGTCATCATATTTTTAAAGTATAAAATTTATACAGGTACACAATAAAACGGTGAAGGCAAACATCGTGAATTTACTGGCACCCTGTACACAAATGCTGCACCACTTTTGTACCTTTTCGGTCTATTGACCCCCCAGCCCGGGTTATTGACCCAAACGAAAATACAGTTGGACGCTATATTTTGTGGGTTGGTTGGACTGAATAAACCGGCTTCATTGGCGTAGCCTCGGACCAAGACGGGCAAGAATCATTTCTTGGTCCGAGGGCGTAGCTCTCGACCGCAGAAAAAAAATATGTAATCTGTGATTGGCTGATGGCTGGCTGGGATTCAATATGGCGCCTTTCTGACAATGTGACGTAGTTAGTCTGTCACTTCTGCTGTCAGTCAAATCAACAAATCCGCTATAGTTTTTTTCGGTAGAGGAAGGAAAGAAAACTAAAACTAAATGTGAAAAATGAGTGAGTGGCAGGCATTTAGGTACATAAAATAGTGCAGAAGGACGGCAAGCATTGATTACGTCTCCGCAAAAGAAAGAAAAGCCAAACGGAGAGAAATACACTTGTAACTTACTCAAAAGCAAAACTGTACGGAACCAATCATACACCATGTTCAGTGATACGGTTTGCAGATCTTGTGTTGTGAAAGACGTGAAGATGCATAATCTTGGAGAGGAGCTTCAAGAAATATTCGAAAAACTCACGAGTACCAAGGTTAGTAAATAAACAAAAAGGTAAAAAAAGTGACGACTGTAGCGCAGTGGGCGAAAGCCCGCATGCGAAGCAAAAGGTTGCGGGTTCGATCCCCGCGGCGGGAGCAATGTTTGTATGATCTACAAATATTTGTCTCGGGTCTGGGTGTTGCTATGTATGTACCTATACTATATGTATATTTACAAACAAAAAGTATATCAGTTACTTGGTCTGGTTCCCATAGCTTTGCATAGTTTGGGGCTAGATCATGCTGTGTGAAATGTCTAGCATTATTTATCTAAGTACTTATCTTTCAGGTTACATCTGACGATGGGATGCCGATGAAAGTATGTTTCATTTGCTACTCACAGCTACAGAGATGCAAAAAGTTCTCGGAAATAGCTCTCCGCTCACAGCAGTTGTTACGAGATTGGCTTGATAGTGATGATGTAAATTTTATTTTGTTACTAGTGAATATTGCTTCTTAAGCTTTGTAAGGTCCTATCTTATTATTTGTGAACATATAGTGCACAAATGGAACCGGTTACCAGAGTCAGTGATAAGTGCCCCCTCAGTGAAGTCCTTCAAGAATAGACTGGACAAATATTTAAAGCGCACTGACAAGGACTAAGATATACACGCATCAGCTCTGAGAGCGGCCTGTGTATTATAAATAATAATAAATAGATGACTAGCTTCTGCGCGCGGCTTCGCTCGCGTGGTACAACATTTTGGATAGTCTATATGCTTATTCTAGGTCACTATCTACATCTATTCAAAGTTTCATCCAAATTGGTTCTCTGGTTTCGGTGTGATTGAAACACAAACATACAAACATCTAAACAAATTCACAAACTTTCAGCTTTATTATATGCATGGGATTAGACAAAGTATCTTGCCTTAATGTTACTATCCTTATGTTAATATTAAAAATACAATTAAACGTCATCTCTGTAAAAATGCCTATTATAAGATATCTGATTATTTGGATGACAAAAAAAGCTTGGGACTTGCTCCAACTAAAAGGATCCATGGATCACCTAAAAGAATGATAGCCCCCAGACCGTGTTTGTTGCCCTGATTCTTCGCGGTATTGGTCGCGCAAGAACAGGAGTAACATTAGTTCTAAGACTATTCTAAGTCCTACTGAATAAATGATTTTTGACTTTGACTATCGATGTTGTGATTTCTTGACTAAAACTTAAATTATTTTTCAGATATCACATGATATCAATCCATGCAAGCTTTTGGATCTTCAAGTGGTTGAAAACTTATCAGTCACAGTAGCCGACACGGACAATAGCATCAGCGTTTTTCCCGAGAACCAACATGGCTACAATTATATGTGTGTTATGGAACGTCCTGTCATTGTAAAAGAAGAAGTGGTCGAATTAGAATGTTTGGTCGACTGCGATAATATTAAAATTGAACTTGAAGAAGTCGATGAAACAAACGATGATACGAACAGGAAGATCAATGAAGAGTCTTCATATTCCAATATATTTTCTGAGCGCAGAATTCAGAAAAAACCATTCAAATGTAGGAATTGTAAAAAAGAATTCTTTAAATCGAAAAACTTAATAGATCACATGAAGGCTTGCTTTGCAGAATTCGCCTGTAAATTCTGTAAAACTACTTTTACTAATATGATCATGCTAAAAGAACATATGTTGATACATTATAAGGCGGAAGAGAGATTGGTATGTGACGTGTGCAAAAAGGTTTTTAAAAGTAGCTCTCATTTGACAGCTCATATGAGTGTTCACATGGTGATTGAGAATAAGTATGCTTGCGAAATTTGCGGAAAAACATTTCGTCTCGCAGGTAGTTTGAAAACGCATATGATTATGCATGAAGGGACGAAAAGCTTTGTATGCGATGTTTGCAGCAAAGCTTTCTATACTAAAGGTAATTTGAAAATGCATATTAGATGTCACACTGGTGAGCGTCCGTTCACATGCAATACATGCGGTCTAAAATTTTCTGTTAAATCTACACTGTTGAAACATGAACAAAAGCTGCATATCGAAGTCAAGCCATTTCAATGTAGTATATGCTATGTATCCTTCAATCAAGAAGTATCTTTGACTTCTCATATGCGTATACATACCGCAGATAGATCATTTAAATGTGATAAATGCAATAAAAAATTTACATCAGCCTGCAATCTTAAGAACCATTTGAGTGTGCACTCTCAAGATAGGCCGTTTAAATGCCTAACGTGTGGAAAATGTTTTAAGAGGTCTATACATTTAAAGCAGCATTCTAGGACGATGAAATGTAATTTTAAAGTATTTTCAGATAAGCAATAAATAAAATCAGAGAAGTTTTTAAACTCGACCGGTTTTTGAGATTCTGTTTTTGTTGCTTATGATTGTCATCCTCGCCTGGTTGATATTCCCTTATTAGAACTAAGCGCTTTCAAAGTTCTTTTATTATGCGCACTGCAAAAATTTGGAATCAGCTTCGACGCTGTTGTTTTCAACCAGAGAGTTAATAGGCACCTTCTGGGTAGGCCCGCTCCATCGTAGACCTCATGCTTGCCTGTTTAAGTTTCCGAGGTCAAGAGCCGACCCATTCATCATAAAAGAAAAGATTGTCAGACCAACCAAGGTGTAATGTCAACTGACTAGCTTCTGCGCGCGGCTGCGCTCGCGTGGTACTAATATTTTGAATAGCTTAAATGCTATACCAAGTTTCATTCAAATCGGTTCACTGGTTTAGGCGTGATTGAAACACAAACATACAAACATCTAAATAACCCACAAACTTTCAGCTTTATTAAATGAGTGGGTTGAAGTATACCTTAATATTTTTAATTTAAGTAATTGTAGCATTTTATTCATAAAACATAAAAATATTTACACGAAACAATAAACATAAAAATACGTACGTAATTTAATTAAACTAAAGATAAACAACAGTGTTCAAGTAATTAATTTTATTTGTTCGCATTTGAGTATTTCATATTGTTTCTTTTAATTTAAGTTCAAATGGTATAACTATCTTCTTACCTACCTACCTACTTGTGTTTAGATTACTAACCATTGATGTTGCACATCCGAAATGGATAGACTGTAGAAACAGACCTTCCTTTGTACAACAGATATGCAATAAAATTATTCAAAGTGATCCCAGCGGTCCTACTGAATAAATGCTTTTTGACTTTGACTTTGATTCTGATTCTGATGTTAAAATAAATTGTATATATTTATCATTTGTACAAATCAATTTATGTGTTTAAATTTTATGACCTAAATAGTATGGTAAGAGAATGAGCCTACATTATATAATAAATAAATAATAATAAATAATGCTGGACTTTTCACACAGCATCATATCCCTTCAACCGTTGAAACTCTTAATAAGATCTCTCAAAATAACACGCCCATCTGTGGGAGCTCATATAGCCCCAAAGTAAGCAGAGCTTGTGTTATGGGTACTAAGATGACTGATATACTACTTATATACTTTTTGTTTGTAAATACATACTTATTATACATAGAAACACCCAGACCCGAGACAAATATTTGTAGATCATACAAACACAGGTCCCGCCGCGGGGATCGAACCCGTAACCTTTTGCGTCGCAGGCGGGCCTTTGCCCACTGCGCTATAGAGGTTGTCGTTCGTCGTTATATATTTTTAAAGTATAAAATTTATATAGGTACACAATAAAACGGTGAAGACAAACATCGTGAATTTACTGGCACCCTGTACACAAATGCTCCACCAATTTTGTACCTTTTCGGTCTATTGACCCCCTAGCCCGGGTTATTGACCCAAACGAAAATACAGTTGGACGCTTTACTTTGTGGGTTGGTTGGACTGAATCAAAGAACAATAATACTCCTGTCGGAGGACTGAACATACATTTTGTAGCTCTCGACCTCAGAAAAAAAATATGTAATCTGTGATTGGCTGATTGCTGGCTGGGATTCATTATATGGCGCCTTTGTGGCCATGGATTTAGCATTGAACCTTTTTGGTACACTGGATTCCGCATTTCAAGTTGAACTAGGAAATTGTCCGTCATATTTGTCACTCTATGGCCCATTTTGCCTGTGTTAACCCTTAATCAAACAAAAGTCATAGTACCACTTAGGTTAATAACAAAAAAAACATTTTCTATTGTTTGGCAGGACTTGAATTTGAAAGTATTGAAATCTCTGATATTTTTGCTATCTATTAGGCTAGGCTGGCAACTTTATCCTTGTCACTTTTGCCTGTCAGTGAAAAATGATTATGAAATGAAAAGTCTTATCAAAATTTTGGATTCCGACGGGATTCGAACCCGCATCGATCAGACGATCCTCCTAAAGCCGGAGTGCCTAACCGCTCGGCCACGAAATCCTACTTGTCGATGTCCAAATCTTCGATAAGTCTCATATTTCGGTTGAGCACCGATTAGCGCCATCTACACGTTCACTAGTGAACTCATGCTCATTGTCTGAAATTACATTCAGAATCAAATGACTAAGAGATGTCGCTTTAGCTAAATCTATAATTTCTGTAATTGTTTTATAGTGCTGATCCACACTTGGTATTTCATTATGAAATGAAAAGTCTTATCAAAATTTTGGATTCCGACGGGATTCGAACCCGCATCGATCAGACGATCCTCCTAAAGCCGGAGTGCCTAACCGCTCGGCCACGAAATCCTACTTGTCGGTGTCCAAATCTTCGATAAGTCTCATATTTCGGTTGAGCACCGATTAGCGCCATCTACATCTACATTTCGTGGCCGAGCGGTTAGGCACTCCGGCTTTAGGAGGATCGTCTGATCGATGCGGGTTCGAATCCCGTCGGAATCCAAAATTTTGATAAGACTTTTCATTTCATAATGAAATACCAAGTGTGGATCAGCACTATAAAACAATTACAGAAATTATAGTGAAAAATGATGTCAAATTTTTTTTTGCGCCAAATTTGACATTTAGTTCGTATTTTTGCGTGTCACTTTCAAACTTTTGGAATTTTTGTTCGGCGAAGAATTTGTTAAGTGCTCTTGGAGTTCAAATAGGTAAACTCTATTATATTTAAGAGGTCCTACATGCATAATAATGAGAATATTATCAAGGTTTGCATAGTTTTTGATCACTCAAAGTAGAGACTGTAAGTGGTATCTGTTTTACCATTGTCCATATAGGTAAAGTTCTTAATCGAATTGTATACATAAAAATGTGTGTAAGTATAGTGTGACTTTTTAAAGTAAATTGTTTGTTTTAGTAAATTACCATGTTTAAAAAACCTAAAAGAATCATTTTTCAAGGAAACAACATCTTCCAAACCACAGCAGGGCTCTAAATGGCATCTCAGACCCAAAGTTAACAAGTTTAATATAAAATTAGACTAGATGAGAACAAAAACTAAAATAACAATCATAAATAAATGGGAAATTGTGGAAAAAACCTTTTACGTAGGTAAAATCCTATTTATTTTCATATTCTCAGGCTAATTATTTTTTACAACTGTAGTCACGGGAAACCACTAGTCTAAAGTTATGAACAGACCGTAACAGACAATGGTAATATACGTACCACCAACGAAAAAAATTCAAGTCCTACATGGACAATGGTAATATACATGGGTAAGGCCGATAAAAATGGATTATTGCATATTAGCTCCAGCGTCCAGTGAGTAAAAAAATAAAAAAATATATATTACCTATAGTTTTTCTTTTTTCTTAACTTTGTTTAATAGTTTTTCTAGTAAGTTAACTATATAAACATACGCAGAACTTATTATTACTAAATATTTTTCATATGAATAATGTATGATCACAAAATTTTCAATACGAAATAAAATGTCCCAAGTTCGCCCAGGGGCCGAATGTTTCAATTTTATATTTTTTCTGTATTTGTATTTGACCATTTTAAAGTTCTAATGAATAAAGTAATACCTATCCTGCAAAATTTCAGTATCAGGCATGATTAGATAATATTCAAATAATACAATTCTGGTACATTAACATCGTGTCTACGGATTTGATGCTTTTAAGTCACGTATTTTATGTAACGATAATCTTTACTAAAACATAGCATTTGAGCAGCAGAATTCAGTTCAATAACATGGCAACACCATAGTCTACTTATCTATGCTACGTCTTTCATTCGTCGGCCATGTTTGTATCTGTGAGATTTTGTTTTCGAGCGGAACGGAGTCATTTTTATTGGTTATAACTTGATTGGAGCTGGATAAAGGTAAAATTGTATTGATTTATTATAGGATATTATATTATTTGATGAATATAATGTTTAATGATTAGCTAGAGGCTATGTACGTGCTTTTATTCTTGTCGTATAACCGTTAAAGTGAAAATGTTTTTATGAGAGGTTAGCTTTTAAGTGACATTTATGTCACAATTTATTTATTTTTTATGTAACGTTACATAAAAGTGATGTTAAGCCCTGTGCATATAGAAACTTTAAAGAATTTATAACTTATGATTATTAAATAGGTTAATAAAAAATTGCGTGCATTGAGGTCGTTTGAGACGTTCAGTAAAAAAAAACTTAACTAATAATGGGCATGATGTCAGTATTAAAAAATAGACGAATTAATGGTTTTAGCGAATAAGTAACGTTAGTAAACTAATTGTTTTTGCCTGTACTAACAGATGCCACTTACACCTGCGGAAAGACAGAGAAAATACCGGGAAAAGCTGAAAAGAGAGAACCCTACCAAATATGATGAAATGAAAAAGAAGACTGCTGAGTGCGCTTTGCGTTACTATAAAAAGAAAGTTAGTCAATATACAGAAGAAGAAAAACCTATTAAAAGATGATTTTAACGAAACTTATTTTGAACTGTAAATTAATTATCGCCTATTAATGTGTAAGTGAGTGAATTCCTATATTCAAAATACCTATTATTACCCTTGTAGTTCCTTTTGTAAACGGTTATAAATAAATGATTGTGCAGAAAAGAGTTTTTTTCTTATATTGGAGACGTGCCTTTACAAAACTTTTATGTTACTTTTAAGTTATCCTGTTACACACTTTTAAGTTACTTTTATGTTACATGAGGCCAATTTTACGGCCTTACCCACATACCACCAAAAAATCACCCCCTTCCACCCCCTTTTTTTGATTTTTTCCAAAAGAAATGGAATCAGAGACCCCTAATTAACCACATCTTTTTTTAAAATATCCAGGAATACCATCTAAGCAGTCTGTTAATTATTGGTTAAAACTATTTAACCAATAATTAACAGATAACAAGTATATTAATACTAGTTTTATTTTGAGGACTTTAACTGGAATTACATGGTTTGAATTTGATATTGTTTTATTTTAATAATTAGGTAACTGAAGAAGTCTGAAAGTAGCGCCGGTGACTGAAAAGTTGAGGAGTAATAGGTTAGCACGTAATGCGGAGGGATGAAACTCATGTAACTAAAAGGGTGACGGAAATGAATGATGGATATGTGAGTAGAGTAGAGGTAGACCTAAGAAAAGATGGATGAATTGTGTGAAAGAAGATATGGGTAAAAAAGGAGTAGATATGGAGATGACGAGTGATAGAGGAGAGTTGAGACAGAGAACATTTTGTGCCGACCCCGCATAAGCGGGATAAGGGCAGGCCAATGAATGATGAATAATAAGGCAACTACAATTTTATTGCGTTCTACAGTAATAAAATAATTCGTTCTACAGCAATAAAATAATACTTTTATAGAATAGACAATTCTAAAAATTCATTAAATCCTTTTTCATGTAATTATCGATAAGAAATGCACAACACTATTCCACCTTAAAAACATATCTATGAATGGATTGAAAAGTGGAGACCTAGGGCCAAGTATCATACTAGGACCTAGTGTGATTCTTGGTCCGAGGTGGAGACACTCAAATTACTCTATGGTTCTATCTAGATCTTTGTTTGTGACAATGTGTGTGACGTGACGTAGTTAGTCTGTCATGTCACTTCTGCTGTCAGTCAAATCAACGAAACAAATCCGCTATAGTTTTTTTCGGTAGAGGAAGGAAAGAAAACTAAAACTAAATGTGAAACATGAGTGAGTGGCAGGCATTTAGGTACATAAAATAGTGCAGAAGAACGGCAAGCATTCATTACGTTTCCGCAAAAGAAAGAAAAGCCAAACGGAGAGAAATACACTTGTAACTTTCTCGAAAGCAAAACTGTACGGAACCAATCATATAACATGTTTAGTGATACGGTTTGCAGATCTTGTGTTGTGAAAGACGTGAAGATGCATAATCTTGGAGAGGAGCTTCAAGAAATATTCGAAAAACTCACGAGTACCAAGGTTAGTAAATAAACAAAAAGGTAAAAAAAGTGACGACCGCTGTAGCGCAGTGGGCGAAAGCCCGCCTGCGACGCAAAAGGTTGCGGGTTCGATCCCCGCGGCGGGAGCAATGTTTGTATGATCTACAAATATTTGTCTCGGGTCTGGGTGTTTCTATGTATGTACCTATACCATATGTATATTTACAAACAAAAAGTATATCAGTTATCTGGTCTGGTTCCCATAGCTTTGCTTAGTTTGGGGCTAGATGATGCTGTGTGAAATGTCTAGCATTATTTATCTAAGTACTTATCTTTCAGGTTACATCTGATGATGGGATGCCGATGAAAGTATGTTTCATTTGCTACTCACAGCTACAGAGATGCAAAAAGTTCTCGGAAATAGCTCTCCGCTCACAGCAGTTGTTACGAGACTGGCTTGATAGTGATGATGTAAGTTTTATTTTGTTACTAGTGAATAATGCTTCATAAGCTTTGTAAGGTCCTATCTTATTATTTGTGAACATGTAGTGCACAAATGGAACCGGTTACCAGAGTCAGTGATAAGTGCCCCCTCAGTGAACTCTTTCAAGAATAGACTGGACAAATATTTAAAGCGCACTGACAAGGACTAAGTTAAACACGCATCAGCTCTGAGAGCTGCCTGTGTATTATAGGCTTGTGCTTGCTCGGTCAGTACAGAGAGCGCTCCGTACTAGTACGATCGTTGTGAAGAACTAGATCGGACTTCTAGTACTATTAGTACATCTAGTACAGTAGATCTTCGGTTCTATAATGAGTCGCTCGGTCGGTCGGTCGGTCCTGAACTACGTACTAGCTTTGTGTTTTGTAGGACATGAACGATGTTCGTACTAAACTAAAGATCGAATGAAACGCCCGCCACCGTGATATCTCTTTTATTACCGCTTACTCGCCTAATGAGTCTATCTCTGTTTGCGCTTGACAAACCAATCAGACACTGACATGTGAATACATTTCTAACAGTTCTTTTTCCGAACGATCGAATGAACTAGAGTCCTAATAGGATCGTGTAGTTCTTTTCGTTCCGTCCTAGTACAAGGGTAGATACGCATGCCGATTTGAACCCTATTACAGTGCAGGAAGGCGCAGTTATGATAATTTCCTTAACGAAACGATCAAATGAACTAGTGTACTAGAGTACTAATAGTCCTATTAGGACCGAGTTATGTGAACTAGGTCAACTAGTACACTTGTGGGAATTAATTCCTATTAGTACTTAGTTCAGGAACTACACAAGCCTAGTGTATTATAAATAATAATAACGGGAACGCCGCGCCATGGCCGTGCGATGTAACATGCTCGCGCGCAGATTTGCTAAATGTAGTGACCAAGTTAAGCTAACCCTCTTTGCAACCTATTGTCAAACTTTTTACACATGTCAACTTTGGACTAATTACTTTCATAAATCATATAGTACCATTAGAATTCAGTATAATAACGCGTTTCGTATACTCATGCGAAAACCAAGATATTGTAGCGCGTCGAGCATGTTCGCTGTGGCAGGCCTTCCTGACTTCTATGCTATCCTCCGTGCTCGAATCGTGTCCTTTTGGGCGCGTCTACGGGCATCTTACAACACTATCTTAAAGACAATCGCTGAATGTCCAGATAATGATTTTTATCGTCACTGGACATTAGTGCACCACAGCGAGAACAAAAAGTGACTTCTACATAATGTAGCTTTTATTATATATTATATTTTTGTTAGGTCTATAGCTATACCGAATTGATATGGAAAGTATTCTGAAATAAACAATTATTTATTTATTTATTTAATAAATAGATGACTAGCTTCTGCGCGCGGCTTCGCTCGCGTGGTACAACATTTTGGATAGTCTATATGCTTATTCTAGGTCACTATCTACATCTATTCAAAGTTTCATCCAAATTGGTTCTCTGGTTTCGGTGTGATTGAAACACAAACATACAAACATCTAAACAAATTCACAAACTTTCAGCTTTATTATATGCATGGGATTAGACAAAGTATCTTGCCCTAATGATACTATCGATATTGTGATTTCTTGACTAAAACTTAAATTATTTTTCAGATATCAAATGATATTAACCCATGCAAGCTTTTGGATCTTCAAGTGGTTGAAAGCTTATCAGTCACAGTAGCCGACACGGACAATAGCATCAGCGATTTACCAGAAAACCAACATGGCTACAATTATATGTGTGTTAAGGAACATCCTGTCATTGTAAAAGAAGAAATGGTCGAATTAGAATGTTTGGTCGACTGCGATAATATTAAAATTGAACCTGAAGAAGTCGATGAAAGAAACGATGATACGAACAGGAAGATCAATGAAGAGTCTTCATATTCTAATATATTTTCTGAGCGCAGAATTCCGAGAAAACCATTCAAATGTAGGAATTGTAAAAAAGAATTCTTTAAATCGAAAAACTTAATAGATCACATGAAGGCTTGCTTTGCAGAATTCGCCTGTAAATTCTGTAAAACTACTTTTACTAATATGATCATGCTAAAAGAACATATGTTGATACATTATAAGGCGGAAGAGAGATTGGTATGTGACGTGTGCAAAAAGGTTTTTAAAAGTAGCTCTCATTTGACAGCTCATAAGAGTGTTCATAGGGTGAGTGAGAATAAGTATGCTTGCGAAATTTGCGGAAAAACATTTCGTCTTGCAGGTAGTTTGAAAACGCATATGATTATGCATGAAGGGACGAAAAGCTTTGTATGCGATGTTTGCAGCAAAGCTTTCTATACTAAAGGTAATTTGAAAATGCATATTAGATGTCACACTGGTGAGCGTCCGTTCACATGCAATACGTGCGGTCTAAAATTTTCTGTTAAATCTACATTGTTGAAACATGAACAAAAGCTGCATATCGAAGTCAAGCCGTTTCAATGTAGTATATGCTATGTATCCTTCAATCAAGAAGTATCTTTGACTTCTCATATGCGTATACATACCGCAGATAGATCATTTAAATGTGATAAATGCAATAAAAAATTTACATCAGCCTGCAATCTTAAGAACCATTTGAGTGTGCACTCTCAAGATAGGCCGTTTAAATGCATAACATGTGGAAAATGTTTTAAGAGGTCTATACATTTAAAGCAGCATTCTAGGACGATGAAATGTAATTTTAAAGTATTTTCAGATAAGCAATAAATAAAATCAGAGAAGTTTTTAAACTCGACCGGTTTTTGAGATTCTGTTTTTGTTGCTTATGATTGTCATCCTCGCCTGGTTGATATTCCCTTATTAGAACTAAGAGCTTTCAAAGTTCTTTTATTATGCGCACTGCACAAATTTGGAATCAGCTTCGACGCTGTTGTTTTCAACCAGAGGGTTAATAGGCACCTTCTGGGTAGGCCCGCTCCATCGTAGACCTCATGCCTGCCTGTTTAAGTTTCCGAGGTCAAGAGCCGACCCATTCATCATAAAAGAAAAGATTGTCAGACCAACTAAGGTGTAATGTCAACTGACTAGCTTCTGCGCGCGGCTGCGCTCGCGTGGTACTAATATTTTGAATAGCTTAAATGCTATGGGATAAGGGCAGGAAGAAGAAGAAGAAATGCTATACCAAGTTTCATTCAAATCGGTTCACTGGTTTAGGCGTGATTGAAACACAAACATACAAACATCTAAATAACCCACAAACTTTCAGCTTTATTAAATGAGTGGGTTGAAGTATACCTTAATATTTTTAATTTAAGTAATTGTAGCGTTTTATTCATAAAACATAAAAATACTTACACGAAACAATAAACATAAAAATACGTACGTAATTTAATTAAACTAAAGATAAACAACAGTGTTCAAGTAATTAATTTTATTTGTTCGCATTTGAGTATTTCATATTGTTTCTTTTAATTTAAGTTCAAATGGTATGACTATCTTCTTACCTACCTACCTACTTGTGTTTAGATTACTAACCATTGATGTTGCACATCCGAAATGGATAGACTGTAGAAACAGACCTTCCTTTGTACAACAGATATGCAATAAAATTATTCAAAGTGATCCCAGCGGTCCTACTGAATAAATGCTTTTTGACTTTGACTTTGATTCTGATTCTGATGTTAAAATAAATTGTATATATTTATCATTTGTACAAATCAATTTATGTGTTTAAATTTTATGACCTAAATAGTATGGTAAGAGAATGAGCCTACATTATATAATAAATAAATAATAATAAATAATGCTGGACTTTTCACACAGCATCATATAGCCCCAAAGTAAGCAGAGCTTGTGTTATGGGTACTAAGATGACTGATATACTACTTATATACTTTTTGTTTGTAAATACATACTTATTATACATAGAAACACCCAGACCCGAGACAAATATTTGTAGATCATACAAACACAGGTCCCGCCGCGGGGATCGAACCCGTAACCTTTTGCGTCGCAGGCGGGCCTTTGCCCACTGCGCTATAGAGGTTGTCGTTCGTCATTATATATTTTTAAAGTATAAAATTTATATAGGTACACAATAAAACGGTGAAGACAAACATCGTGAATTTACTGGCACCCTGTACACAAATGCTCCACCAATTTTGTACCTTTTCGGTCTATTGACCCCCTAGCCCGGGTTATTGACCCAAACGAAAATACAGTTGGACGCTTTACTTTGTGGGTTGGTTGGACTGAATCAAAGAACAATAATACTCCTGTCGGAGGACTGAACATACATTTTGTAGCTCTCGACCTCAGAAAAAAAATATGTAATCTGTGATTGGCTGATTGCTGGCTGGGATTCATTATATGGCGCCTTTGTGACCATGGATTTAGCATTGAACCTTTTTGGTACACTGGATTCCGCATTTCAAGTTGAACTAGGAAATTGTCCGTCATATTTGTCACTCTATGGCCCATTTTGCCTGTGTTAACCCTTAATCAAACAAAAGTCATAGTACCACTTAGGTTAATAACAAAAAAAACTATTTTCTATTGTTTGGCAGGACTTGAATTTGAAAGTATTGAAATCTCTGATATTTTTGCTATCTAATATGCTAGGCTGGCAACTTTATCCTTGTCACTTTTGCCTGTCAGTGAAAAACTTAGATGATCAAACGCGGCCGCTCCGCTAGAAAAGATAGAATGTTTTCAAGTAGTAAGGTTTTTTTATCGTACTTTCCTTCTTACTCATAAGTTCATAGCAATAAGTTAAAGAGAGTCAAGTATATTACTATCAAGGCAGTTTTGTCCTTTCCGTACACACTAATTTGTTCCATAGAGAAATATAGATTTTAATAGAGATGTGAACTTATGTGTCATCGAAAATATTGTTTGTCGATAAAATTTTCTAAAATTACTGGTTCGGAAGAACTAGTGACACGACAAGAAGAAGTAAGTTAAAAGTTGATTATAGCTATTACCCAGATACCTATTATTTAAAATACAGGACTCAGTGACGTCAATAGGAAAAATAATAAGTTTCTCACATCCATCCAATTCAGGGCTATCCAGAAATACCCCATGTACTTATGTTCTACGATTTTTTTTTAGTTTTCGAGTTATACGCATTTAAAGCTTTATAATGAGAATGTCCGATTTGAACGAATTAGTTATCAAAAAAAAGGGAGAATTTAAAAAAAAAAATTCTTGTTTAAAAATTAACTTGAATTGTACTTTCATACATACAAAACTCAGCTGTCTAGCATTAGTGCAAGTTAAAAAAGTTTAGATCCAAAGTTACGATATTGTGATATTGTGTCAACGTTTAATTTTCAACATAAAATTAGGAATCCAAAAATTTTAGTATTTTCTAAAACTTTCAGGGACTGTAAGCTTCCGTAATACCATGAAAAAAGTGGTACTTAGGGGGCTATTTTTTGTTGAAATCAATGAGGACAAAGTCAAAAAGTATTTATTTTGTAACAATATTTTTAAAGTAGGTACCAATCCTAATCTACTGATTGGGTTTCCATAATATTCACCGATGGGTATGGAGTAGGTATGTTGTTTTCAGGAATATCATTAACACACGATTAGTAGGTACCACGGGAACTGTGGTGGACCACGGGCAGGGACTGGCTATTACTTACCTGTATGTATGTGCCTATATTTCAGTCGTTTAATTGAATTATCTTTAAAGTATAACTCAGTTTACCTACCTACTATTAGGTTCAAGCCACATTGAATTGGCAAGCGACGCGTCAATTATTTTATTGCAAGCCATTATAAACCTTATGAACAATGGTCACGCTTGTAGAATGAACCACTCGGGCCAGCGCGGCCCGCTAGATGGCTTCGCCAGATCTAGTTGATTCTACAAGCGATTCTATATCTTGTTCTATTGGTCATAATGCATTGAGCCTTACATAATGCTATTAACTTAGGTTTAGAATCATTTAAAGCTAGATGAATCTAAGCGCCTTATTCCTGGATCAATCCAAGAAGGACCATCAAGAAACTTGCAGTTTGATTCCTTCCATTCCAACCATTAGTTTAAATTATAATTTTTGAATTTCCTTCTTACAAAGCGCTTCTTGCGGTTTGGAGCTCCATTCGTCTATATTATTATTACGGTTTCCTGAAACAGTTTTAGATTTACGTTAGCGTTAACCAAACATGAATGATTCTAATAATAAAGTTCTACCTTCTAGGTAGGTAGGTATAACTTTTTCATCAATCACTAAACAAACAAACGTTTATTCATTCATTCATTCATTCAAACATACATTCAAATCTAATCCGAAAGGGGGCGCTGGGAACCGGGACACAGAAAATCTAGTCCGGCTCTTAGCGCACATCATTATTTTTACGCAAGCATAAATAGGTACAATCACATACCTAAGTTATACTATTATTATTATAACTAAATTTAATTGTTTGTTACTTTACTTTAAGCTTGTATAATACTTGTCTCTAAATAAACATTATCTTATCTTAAAACGTACTAGAATGTTTGCAGCCTTCTAGCCATTTAATTAAGTATTTATTATTTGTACTAAATTCCATAAATCCGGAAAAGAAAATTAAAATAAGTTCAGCCTCACCAACCACCAACATAAAACTATCGATGTCGATAGAATCGAGTACAACACTATGATAACAAATATGATTTGTATATTTTGCATATAGCATTCGATTAATCCTTATTAAACAAGATTCCATGATAGTATTTTGTATGAAATTATCCCCCGAATGCATTAAAATAATAATTAAGACTTTGATACTACAATACCAAAAAACACTTACCGTTGGTAGCGTAAGATTTCATCATTATTTTGGCGTCTTGATGAATGAAACCTACAGCATGGCACTGCACAAGACATAGTTTAGATCATTAATTTTACTTGTTTCCAATTTTTTCTCAAAAACTTTTAGTAATTATAACAAAATTTTATTTTATTAGCCTTCATCAAAATGACGTTTCCATGTAAACAATCCATGGATACGGAATAATGTCACTCAACAAGAAGGTAAACTTTCAGTTTCTCTGACCTCTTTAATTTGGTTTCATAGGACAGAGGTTTATGTAACCTACGTAACCAGAAACCCTGTACGGAAAGGCCAAAAACTGCCTTGGTAGTAATATACTTGACTCTCTTTAACTTAATGTAATGTAATAAGAGTAATAAGCAAAGAACGATAAAAATCAGTTGCTACGTCATCTAATTTTTAACTTCCACCCTTGGTGAAAAATTATTATGAAATGAAAAGTCTTATCAAAATTTTGGATTCCGACGGGATTCGAACCCGCATCGATCAGACGATCCTCCTAAAGCCGGAGTGCCTAACCGCTCGGCCACGAAATGTAGATGTAGATGGCGCTAATCGGTGCTCAACCGAAATATGAGACTTATCGAAGATTTGGACACCGACAAGTAGGATTTCGTGGCCGAGCGGTTAGGCACTCCGGCTTCGGTCAAATTTTTTTTTGCGCCAAATTTGACATTTAGTTCGTATTTTTGCGTGTCACTTTCAAACTTTTGGAATTTTTGTTCGGCGAAGAATTTGTTAAGTGCTCTTGGAGTTCAAATAGGTAAACTCTATTATATTTAAGAGGTCCTACATGCATAATAATGAGAATATTATCAAGGTTTGCATAGTTTTTGATCACTCAAAGTAGAGACTGTAAGTGGTATCTATTTTACCATTGTCCATATAGGTAAAGTTCTTAATCGAATTGTATACATAAAAATGTGTGTAAGTATAGTGTGACTTTTTAAAGTAAATTGTTTGTTTTAGTAAATTACCATGTTTAAAAAACCTAAAAGAATCATTTTTCAAGGAAACAACATCTTCCAAACCACAGCAGGGCTCTAAATGGCATCTCAGACCCAAAGTTAACAAGTTTAATATAAAATTAGACTAGATGAGAACAAAAACTAAAATAACAATCATAAATAAATGGGAAATTGTGGAAAAAACCTTTTACGTAGGTAAAATCCTATTTATTTTCATATTCTCAGGCTAATTATTTTTTACAACTGTAGTCACGGGAAACCACTAGTCTAAAGTTATGAACAGACCGTAACAGACAATGGTAATATACGTACCACCAACGAAAAAAAATTCAAGTCCTACATGGACAATGGTAATATACATACCACCAAAAAATCACCCCCTTCCACCCCCTTTTTTTGATTTTTTCCAAAAGAAATGGAATCAGAGACCCCTAATTAACCACATCTTTTTTTAAAATATCCAGGAATACCATCTAAGCAGTCTGTTAATTATTGGTTAAAACTATTTAACCAATAATTAACAGATAACAAGTATATTAATACTAGTTTTATTTTGAGGACTTTAACTGGAATTACATGGTTTGAATTTGATATTGTTTTATTTTAATAATTAGGTAACTGAAGAAGTCTGAAAGTAGCGCCGGTGACTGAAAAGTTGAGGAGTAATAGGTTAGCACGTAATGCGGAGGGATGAAACTCATGTACCTAACTAAAAGGGTGACGGAAATAAATGATGGATATGTGAGTAGAGTAGAGGTAGACCTAAGAAAAGATGGATGAATTGTGTGAAAGAAGATATGGGTAAAAAAGGAGTAGATATGGAGATGACGAGTGATAGAGGAGAGTTGAGACAGAGAACATTTTGTGCCGACCCCGCATAAGCGGGATAAGGGCAGGCCAATGAATGATGAATAATAAGGCAACTACAATTTTATTGCGTTCTACAGTAATAAAATAATTCGTTCAACAGCAATAAAATAATACTTTTATAGAATAGACAATTCTAAAAATTCATTAAATCCTTTTTCATGTAATTATCGATAAGAAATGCACAACACTATTCCACCTTAAAAACATATCTATAGTTGTCTATGAATGGATTGAAAAGTGGAGACACTCAAATTACTCTATGGTTCTATCTAGATCTTTGTTTGTGACAATGTGTGTGACGTGACGTAGTTAGTTAGTCTGTCATGTCACTTCTGCTGTCAGTCAAATCAACGAAACAAATCCGCTCTAGTTTTTTTCGGTAGAGGAAGGAAAGAAAACTAAAACTAAATGTGAAACATGAGTGAGTGGCAGGCATTTAGGTACATAAAATAGTGCAGAAGAACGGCAAGCATTCATTACGTTTCCGCAAAAGAAAGAAAAGCCAAACGGAGAGAAATACACTTGTAACTTTCTCGAAAGCAAAACTGTACGGAACCAATCATACACCATGTTTAGTGATACGGTTTGCAGATCTTGTGTTGTGAAAGACGTGAAGATGCATAATCTTGGAGAGGAGCTTCAAGAAATATTCGAAAAACTCACGAGTACCAAGGTTAGTAAATAAACAAAAAGGTAAAAAAAGTGACGACCGCTGTAGCGCAGTGGGCGAAAGCCCGCCTGCGACGCAAAAGGTTGCGGGTTCGATCCCCGCGGCGGGAGCAATGTTTGTATGATCTACAAATATTTGTCTCGGGTCTGGGTGTTTCTATGTATGTACTACCTATACTATATGTATATTTACAAACAAAAAGTATATCAGTTATCTGGTCTGGTTCCCATAGCTTTGCTTAGTTTGGGGCTAGATGATGCTGTGTGAAATGTCTAGCATTATTTATCTAAGTACTTATCTTTCAGGTTACATCTGATGATGGGATGCCGATGAAAGTATGTTTCATTTGCTACTCACAGCTACAGAGATGCAAAAAGTTCTCGGAAATAGCTCTCCGCTCACAGCAGTTGTTACGAGACTGGCTTGATAGTGATGATGTAAGTTTTATTTTGTTACTAGTGAATAATGCTTCATAAGCTTTGTAAGGTCCTATCTTATTATTTGTGAACATGTAGTGCACAAATGGAACCGGTTACCAGAGTCAGTGATAAGTGCCCCCTCAGTGAACTCTTTCAAGAATAGACTGGACAAATATTTAAAGCGCACTGACAAGGACTAAGTTAAACACGCATCAGCTCTGAGAGCTGCCTGTGTATTGTATTATAAATAATAATAACGGGAACGCCGCGCCATGGCCGTGCGATGTAACATGCTCGCGCGCAGATTTGCTAAATGTAGTGACCAAGTTAAGCTAACCCTCTTTGCAACCTATTGTCAAACTTTTTACACATGTCAACTTTGGACTAATTACTTTCATAAATCATATAGTACCCTTAGAATTCAGTATAATAACGCGTTTCGTATACTCATGCGAAAACCAAGATATTGTAGCGCGTCGAGCATGTTCGCTGTGGCAGGCCTTCCTGACTTCTATGCTATCCTCCGTGCTCGAATCATGTCCTTTTGGGCGCGTCTACGGGCATCTAACAACACTATCTTAAAGACAATCGCTGAATGTCCAGATAATGATTTTTATCGTCACTGGACATTAGTGCACCACAGCGAGAACAAAAAGTGACTTCTACATAATGTAGCTTTTATTATATATTATATTTTTGTTAGGTCTATAGCTATACCGAATTGATATGGAAAGTATTCTGAAATAAACAATTATTTATTTATTTAATAAATAGATGACTAGCTTCTGCGCGCGGCTTCGCTCGCGTGGTACAACATTTTGGATAGTCTATATGCTTATTCTAGGTCACTATCTACATCTATTCAAAGTTTCATCCAAATTGGTTCTCTGGTTTTGGTGTGATTGAAACACAA
Source organism: Epirrhoe alternata (assembly GCA_963565295.1). Taxonomy (NCBI): domain Eukaryota; kingdom Metazoa; phylum Arthropoda; class Insecta; order Lepidoptera; family Geometridae; genus Epirrhoe; species Epirrhoe alternata. The sequence continues at coordinate 5,199,071 of OY751403.1, forward strand.
ACATACAAACATCTTAACAAATTCACAAACTTTCAGCTTTATTATATGAGTGGGATTAGACAAAGTATCTTGCCCTAATGATACTATCGATATTGTGATTTCTTGACTAAAACTTAAATTATTTTTCAGATATCAAATGATATTAACCCATGCAAGCTTTTGGATCTTCAAGTGGTTGAAAGCTTATCAGTCACAGTAGCCGACACGGACAATAGCATCAGCGATTTACCAGAAAACCAACATGGCTACAATTATATGTGTGTTAAGGAACGTCCTGTCATTGTAAAAGAAGAAATGGTCGAATTAGAATGTTTGGTCGACTGCGATAATATTAAAATTGAACCTGAAGAAGTCGATGAAAGAAACGATGATACGAACAGGAAGATCAATGAAGAGTCTTCATATTCCAATATATTTTCTGAGCGCAGAATTCCGAGAAAACCATTCAAATGTAGGAATTGTAAAAAAGAATTCTTTAAATCGAAAAACTTAATAGATCACATGAAGGCTTGCTTTGCAGAATTCGCCTGTAAATTCTGTAAAACTACTTTTACTAATATGATCATGCTAAAAGAACATATGTTGATACATTATAAGGTGGAAGAGAGATTTGTATGTGACGTGTGCAAAAAGGTTTTTAAAAGTAGCTCTCATTTGACAGCTCATATGAGTGTTCACATGGTGATTGAGAATAAGTATGCTTGCGAAATTTGCGGAAAAACATTTCGTCGTGCAGGTAGTTTGAAAACGCATATGATTATGCATAAAGGGACGAAAAGCTTTGTATGCGATGTTTGCAGCAAAGCTTTCTATACTAAAGGTAATTTGAAAATGCATATTAGATGTCACACTGGTGAGCGTCCGTTCACATGCAATACATGCGGTCTAAAATTTTCTGATAAATCTACACTGTTGAAACATGAACAAAGGCTACATATCAAAGTCAAGCCGTTTCAATGTAGTATATGCTATGTATCCTTCAATCAAGAAGTATCCTTGACTTCTCATATACGTATACATACAGCAGATAGATCATTTAAATGTGATAAATGTAATAAAAAATTTACATCAGCCTGCATTCTTAAGAACCATTTGAGTGTGCACTCTCAAGATAGGCCGTTTAAATGCCTAACGTGTGGAAAATGTTTTAAGAGGTCTATACATTTAAAGCAGCATTCTAGGACGATGAAATGTCAATTTAAAGTATTTTCAGATAAGCAATAAATAAAATCAGAGAAGTTTTTAAACTCGACCGGTTTTTGAGATTCTGTTTTTGTTGCTTATGATTGTCATCCTCGCCTGGTTGATATTCCCTTATTAGAACTAAGCGCTTTCAAAGTTCTTTTATTATGCGCACTGCAAAAATTTGGAATCAGCTTCGACGCTGTTGTTTTCAACCAGAGAGTTAATAGGCACCTTCTGGGTAGGCTCGCTCCATCGTAGACCTCATGCTTGCCTGTTTAAGTTTCGATGTCAAGAGCCGACCCATTCATCATAAAAGAAAAGATTGTCAGACCAACCAAGGTGTAATGTCGACTGACTAGCTTCTGCGCGCGGCTGCGCTCGCGTGGTACTAATATTTTGAATATAGCATATATGCTATTCCAAGTTTCATTTAAATTGGTTCACTGGTGTCGGCGTGATTGAAACACAAACATCTAAACGAACTCACGAACTTTCAGCTTTATTATATGAGTGGGATGAAGTATACCTTAATATTTTTAATTTAAGTAATTGTAGCATTTTATTCATAAAACATAAAAATATTTACACGAAACAATAAACATAAAAATACGTACGTAATTTAATTAAACTAAAGATAAAAAACAGTGTTCAAGTAATTAATTTTATTTGTTCGCATTTGAGTATTTCATATTGTTTCTTTTAATTTAAGTTCAAATGGTATAACTATCTTCTTACCTACCTACCTACTTGTGTTTAGGTTACTAACCATTGATGTTGCACATCCGAAATGGATAGACTGTAGAAACAGACCTTCCTTTGTACAACAGTTATGCAATATATAAAAATATTCTGATTCTGATGTTAAAATAAATTGTATAGGTATATTTATCATTTGTACAAATAAATTTGTACAAATCAATTTATGTGTTTAAATTTTATGACCTAAATAGTATGGTAAGAGAATGAGCCTACATTATATAATAAATAAATAATAATAAATAATGCTGGACTTTTCACACAGCATCATATAGCCCCAAAGTAAGCAGAGCTTGTGTTATGGGTACTAAGATGACTGATATACTACTTTATATACTTTTTGTTTGTAAATACATACATATTATACATAGAAACATCCAGACCCGAGACAAATATTTGTAGATCATACAAACACTGGTCCCGCCGCGGGGATCGAACCCGCAACCTTTTGCGTCGCAGGCGGGCCTTCGCCCACTGCGCTATAGAGGTCGTCGTTCGTCATTATATATTTTTAAAGTATAAAATTTATATAGGTACACAATAAAACGGTGAAGACAAACATCGTGAATTTACTGGTACCCTGTACACAAATGCTCCACCAATTTTGTACCTTTTCGGTCTATTGACCCCCTAGCCCGGGTTATTGACCCAAACGAAAATACAGTTGGACGCTTTACTTTGTGGGTTGGTTGGACTGAATCAAAGAACACTAATACTCACTCCTGTCGGAGGACTGAACATACATTTTGTAGCTCTCGACCTCAGAAAAAAAATATGTAATCTGTGATTGGCTGATTGCTGGCTGGGATTCACTATATGGCGCCTTTGTGACCATAGATTTAGCATTGAACCTTTTTGGTACACTGGATTCCGCATTTCAAGTTGAACTAGGAAATTGTCCGTCATATTTGTCACTCTATGGCCCATTTTGCCTGTGTTAAAAAGAGAGGTCGCAATGACACTTGCGTACCGGCCTGTGACGTAGCGCGCCACCTCTACACCATAGATTTTTTGTTTACACACCAGCTGGTGTGCAAGTTCAAGATGTAAAATTACGAATTTTCTCATAAATAAATGGCTTTTTTGGACTATGTTTGTGATAAGGTGCTGGTTTGGCAATTATGTCCTGTGCTGTTTCACAATTTCCAAGCAGAATCGGTATGCTTACGGAGAATGAAACAAATATTTCTTTATATCGGTAAAAAATACGTTTATGTTTAGAGTTACGGAAGCTATTTTATAAAAAGTTAATCATTGCATCATTTACCATCGTTTTACTTCGATTTCATGCGTGTATTTGGGTAATCTCATTTAGAATTTTCATTCTAGCGAAATTTACATTCCATTTTTGACATTTCTTGTTCTCCATCGCTGCGCAATAGTGTTGTAGTTGTATCGACATTTTTATCGATATTTAATGCATTTTTTTGTATAGATACTAGGTAGGTACCTACGAACATAACTATTAACTTGGTCTATTTTACATTCTGGATTCCAGCTGACCTAAATTTGAAATAATCGTGGATTAGAAATATCAAGAAAGGCGAAGAATGGAGTCCTACACAACTACAAGAATATGTTCCACTTTGAAAAATCATATTATACGGATGAAAAATTTTGCATTCTTATGCAGTGCCAACAATATTTCCAAACCAACTTTTGTCGTGCAAACCTGTAAGAACGAAGAAAATGTCAACTCATTTTTTGACGTGAAAACTTCTTTAGGCGCTTTGGGAATTTTTGAGATAGGGATAAATCTTTGGATTCACTGCACGAGTCTCGTGCCCGGTACAATTCAATGGTTCGTTTGAAGGTCGCTACGGAATACAGATCCTACCCTCAATAACGTATTCTTTATTTTCTGAAATTGCCCAGAAAACGAAAGCTCGTAGCTAGACATTCTGGCTATGGGGCGTCTTCATCTACTGCTTTAGATATCGAGGAATACCATCTAAGCAGTCTGTTAATTATTGGTTAAAACTATTTAACCAATAATTAACAGATAACAAGTATATTAATACTAGTTTTATTTTGAGTGACTGAAAAGTTGAGGAGTAATAGGTTAGCACGTAATGCGGAGGGATGAAACTCATGTAACTAAAAGGGTGACGGAAATGAATGATGGATATGTGAGTAGAGTAGAGGTAGACCTAAGAAAAGATGGATGAATTGTGTGAAAGAAGATATGGGTAAAAAAGGAGTGGATATGGAGATGACGAGTGATAGAGGAGAGTTGAGACAGAGAACATTTTGTGCCGACCCCGCCTATGCGGGATAAGGGCAGGCCAATGAATGATGAATAATAAGGCAACTACAATTTTATTTCGTTCTACAGTAATAAAATAATTCGTTCTACAGCAATAAAATAATACCTTTATAGAATAGACAATTCTAAAAATTCATTAAATCCTTTTTCATGTAATTATCGATAAGAAATGCACAACACTATTCCACCTTAAAAACATATCTATAATAGTTGTCTATGAATGGATTGAAAAGTGGAGACCTCGAACCAAGAAGTGGAGACACTCAAATTACATCTAAATCTTTGTTTGTGACAATGTGTGTGACGTGACGTAGTTAGTCTGTCATGTCACTTCTGCTGTCAGTCAAATCAACAAATCCGCTATAGTTTTTTCGGTAGAGGAAGGAAAGAAAACTAAAACTAAATGTGAAACATGAGTGAGTGGCAGGCAGTAGGTACATAAAATAGTGCAGAAGGACGGCAAGCATTGATTACGTCTCCGCAAAAGAAAGAAAAGTCAAACGGAGAGAAATACACTTGTAACTTACTCAAAAGCAAAACTGTACGGAACCAATCATACACCATGTTTAGTGATACGGTTTGCAGATCTTGTGTTGTGAAAGACGTGAAGATGCATAATCTTGGAGAGGAGCTTCAAGAAATATTCGAAAAACTCACGAGTACCAAGGTTAGTAAATAAACAAAAAGGTAAAAAAAGCGACGACCGCTGTAGCGCAGTGGGCGAAAGCCCGCCTGCGACGCAAAAGGTTGCGGGTTCGATCCCCGCGGCGGGAGCAATGTTTGTATGATCTACAAATATTTGTCTCGGGTCTGGGTGTTTCTATGTATGTACCTATACTATATGTATATTTACAAACAAAAAGTATATCAGTTATCTGGTCTGGTTCCCATAGCTTTGCTTAGTTTGGGGCTAGATGATGCTGTGTGAAATGTCTAGCATTATTTATCTAAGTACTTATCTTTCAGGTTACATCTGACGATGGGATGCCGATGAAAGTATGTTTCATTTGCTACTCACAGCTACAGAGATGCAAAAAGTTCTCGGAAATAGCTCTCCGCTCACAGCAGTTGTTACGAGACTGGATTGATAGTGATGATGTAAGTTTTATTTTGTTACTAGTGAATAATGCTTCTTAAGCTTTGTAAGGTCCTATCTTATTATTTGTGAACATATAGTGCACAAATGGAACCGGTTACCAGAGTCAGTGATAAGTGCCCCCTCAGTGAACTCTTTCAGAATAGACTGGACAAATATTTAAAGCGCACTGACAAGGACTAAGTTAAACACGCATCAGCTCTGAGAGCTGCCTGTGTATTATAAATAATAATAAATAGATGACTAGCTTCTGCGCGCGGCTTCGCTCGCGTGGTACAACATTTTGGATAGTCTATATGCTTATTCTAGGTCACTATCTACATCTATTCAAAGTTTCATCCAAATTGGTTCTCTGGTTTCGGTGTGATTGAAACACAAACATACAAACATTTAAACAAATTCACAAACTTTCAGCTTTATTATATGAGTGGGATTAGACAAAGTATCTTGCCCTAATGATACTATCGATATTGTGATTTCTTGACTAAAACTTAAATTATTTTTCAGATATCAAATGATATTAACCCATGCAAGCTTTTGGATCTTCAAGTGGTTGAAAGCTTATCAGTCACAGTAGCCGACACGGACAATAGCATCAGCGATTTACCAGAAAACCAACATGGCTACAATTATATGTGTGTTAAGGAACGTCCTGTCATTGTAAAAGAAGAAATGGTCGAATTAGAATGTTTGGTCGACTGCGATAATATTAAAATTGAACCTGAAGAAGTCGATGAAAGAAACGATGATACGAACAGGAAGATCAATGAAGAGTCTTCATATTCCAATATATTTTCTGAGCGCAGAATTCCGAGAAAACCATTCAAATGTAGGAATTGTAAAAAAGAATTCTTTAAATCGAAAAACTTAATAGATCACATGAAGGCTTGCTTTGCAGAATTCGCCTGTAAATTCTGTAAAACTACTTTTACTAATATGGTAATGCTCAAAGAACATATGTTGATACATTATAAGGCGGAAGAGAGATTGGTATGTGACGTGTGCAAAAAGGTTTTTAAAAGTAGCTCTCATTTGACAGCTCATAAGAGTGTTCACATGGTGAGTGAGAATAAGTATGCTTGCGAAATTTGCGGAAAAACATTTCGTCGTGCAGGTAGTTTGAAAACGCATATGATTATGCATAAAGGGACGAAAAGCTTTGTATGCGATGTTTGCAGCAAAGCTTTCTATACTAAAGGTAATTTGAAAATGCATATTAGATGTCACACTGGTGAGCGTCCGTTCACATGCAGTACATGCGGTCTAAAATTTTCTGATAAATCTACACTGTTGAAACATGAACAAAGGCTACATATCAAAGTCAAGCCGTTTCAATGTAGTATATGCTATGTATCCTTCAATCAAGAAGTATCCTTGACTTCTCATATACGTATACATACAGCAGATAGATCATTTAAATGTGATAAATGTAATAAAAAATTTACATCAGCCTGCATTCTTAAGAACCATTTGAGTGTGCACTCTCAAGATAGGCCGTTTAAATGCCTAACGTGTGGAAAATGTTTTAAGAGGTCTATACATTTAAAGCAGCATTCTAGGACGATGAAATGTCAATTTAAAGTATTTTCAGATAAGCAATAAATAAAATCAGAGAGGTTTTTAAACTCGACCGGTTTTTGAGATTCTGTTTTTGTTGCTTATGATTGTCATCCACACCTGGTTGATATTCCCTTATTAGAACTAAGCGCTTTCAAAGTTCTTTTATTATGCGCACTGCAAAAATTTGGAATCAGCTTCGACGCTGTTGTTTTCAACCAGAGAGTTAATAGGCACCTTCTGGGTAGGCTCGCTCCATCGTAGACCTCATGCTTGCCTGTTTTAGTTTCGAGGTCAAGAGCCGACCCATTCATCATAAAAGAAAAGATTGTCAGACCAACCAAGGTGTAATGTCGACTGACTAGCTTCTGCGCGCGGCTGCGCTCGCGTGGTACTAATATTTTGAATATAGCATATATGCTATTCCAAGTTTCATTTAAATTGGTTCACTGGTTTCGGCGTGATTGAAACACAAACATCTAAACGAACTCACGAACTTTCAGCTTTATTATATGAGTGGGATGAAGTATACCTTAATATTTTTAATTTAAGTAATTGTAGCATTTTATTAATAAAACATAAAAATATTTACACGAAACAATAAACATAAAAATACGTACGTAATTTAATTAAACTAAAGATAAAAAACAGTGTTCAAGTAATTAATTTTATTTGTTCGCATTTGAGTATTTCATATTGTTTCTTTTAATTTAAGTTCAAATGGTATAACTATCTTCTTACCTACCTACCTACTTGTGTTTAGGTTACTAACCATTGATGTTGCACATCCGAAATGGATAGACTGTAGAAACAGACCTTCCTTTGTACAACAGTTATGCAATATATAAAAATATTCTGATTCTGATGTTAAAATAAATTGTATAGGTATATTTATCATTTGTACAAATAAATTTGTACAAATCAATTTATGTGTTTAAATTTTATGACCTAAATAGTATGGTAAGAGAATGAGCCTACATTATATAATAAATAAATAATAATAAATAATGCTGGACTTTTCACACAGCATCTTAAAGCCCCAAAGTAAGCAGAGCTTGTGTTATGGGTACTAAGATGACTGATATACTACTTTATATACTTTTTGTTTGTAAATACATACATATTATACATAGAAACATCCAGACCCGAGACAAATATTTGTAGATCATACAAACACTGGTCCCGCCGCGGGGATCGAACCCGCAACCTTTTGCGTCGCAGGCGGGCCTTCGCCCACTGCGCTATAGAGGTCGTCGTTCGTCATTATATATTTTTAAAGTATAAAATTTATACAGGTACACAATAAAACGGTGAAGGCAAACATCGTGAATTTACTGGCACCCTGTACACAAATGCTGCACCACTTTTGTACCTTTTCGGTCTATTGACCCCCCAGCCCGGGTTATTGACCCAATCGAAAATACAGTTGGACGCATTACCTTGTGGGTTGGTTGGACTGAATAAACCGGCTTCATTGGCGTAGCCTCGGACCAAGACGGGCAAGAATCATTTCTTGGTCCGAGGGCGTAGCTCTCGACCTCAGAAAAAAAATATGTAATCTGTGATTGGCTGATGGCTGGCTGGGATTCAATATGGCGCCTTTCTGACAATGTGACGTAGTTAGTCTGTCACTTCTGCTGTCAGTCAAATCAACAAATCCACTATAGTTTTTTTCGGTAGAGGAAGGAAAGAAAACTAAAACTAAATGTGAAACATGAGTGAGTGGCAGGCAGTAGGTACATAAAATAGTGCAGAAGGACGGCAAGCATTGATTACGTCTCCGCAAAAGAAAGAAAAGTCAAACGGAGAGAAATACACTTGTAACTTACTCAAAAGCAAAACTGTACGGAACCAATCATACACCATGTTTAGTGATACGGTTTGCAGATCTTGTGTTGTGAAAGACGTGAAGATGCATAATCTTGGAGAGGAGCTTCAAGAAATATTCGAAAAACTCACAAGTACCAAGGTTAGTAAATAAACAAAAAGGTAAAAAAAGTGACGACCGCTGTAGCGCAGTGGGCGAAAGCCCGCCTGCGACGCAAAAGGTTGCGGGTTCGATCCCCGCGGCGGGAGCAATGTTTGTATGATCTACAAATATTTGTCTCGGGTCTGGGTGTTTCTATGTATGTACCTATACCATATGTATATTTACAAACAAAAAGTATATCAGTTATCTGGTCTGGTTCCCATAGCTTTGCTTAGTTTGGGGCTAGATGATGCTGTGTGAAATGTCTAGCATTATTTATCTAAGTTCTTATCTTTCAGGTTACATCTGATGATGGGATGCCGATGAAAGTATGTTTCATTTGCTACTCACAGCTACAGAGGTGCAAAAAGTTCTCGGAAATAGCTCTCCGCTCACAGCAGTTGTTACGAGACTGGCTTGATAGTGATGATGTAAATTTTATTTTGTTACTAGTAAATAATGCTACTTAAGCTTTGTAAGGTGTAAGTTGTCTATGGTAAGGTCCTATCTTATTATTTGTGAACATATAGTGCACAACTGGAACCGGTTACTAGACTCAGTGAAGTCCTTCAAGAATAGACTGGACAAATATTTAAACACTAAGATATACAGTCCTACTGACAAGGACTAAGATATACACGCATCAGCTCTGAGAGCGGCCTGTGTATTATAAATAATAATAAATAGATGACTAGCTTCTGCGCGCGGCTTCGCTCGCGTGGTACAACATTTTGGATAGTCTATATGCTTATTCTAGGTCACTATCTACATCTATTCAAAGTTTCATCCAAATTGGTTCTCTGGTTTCGGTGTGATTGAAACACAAACATCTAAACAAATTCACAAACTTTCAGCTTTATTATATGAGTGGGATTAGACAAAGTATCTTGCCCTAATGATACTATCGATATTGTGATTTCTTTAAACTTAAATTATTTTTCAGATATCACAAGATATTAACCCATGCAAGCTTTTGGACCTTCAAGTAGTTGAAAACTTATCAGTCACAGTAGCCGACACGGACAATAGCACCAGCGATTTACCCGAGAACCAACATGGCTACAATTATATGTGTATTAAGGAACGTCCTGTCATTGTAAAAGAAGAAGTGGTCGAATTAGAATGTTTGGTCGACTGCGATAATTTTAAAATTGAACCTGAAGAAGTCGATGAAACAAACGATGATACGAACAGGAAGATCAATGAAGAGTCTTCATATTCCAATATATTTTCTGAGCGCAGAATTCCGAGAAAACCATTCAAATGTAGGAATTGTAAAAAAGAATTCTTTAAATCGAAAAACTTAATAGATCACATGAAGGATTGCTTTGCTGACTTCGCTTGTAAATTCTGTAAAACTACTTTTACTAATATGGTAATGCTTAAAGAACATATGTTGATACATTATAAGGCGGAAGAGAGATTGGTATGTGACGTGTGCAAAAAGGTTTTTAAAACTAGCTCTCATTTGACAGCTCATAAGAGTGTTCACATGGTGATTGAGAACAAGTATGCTTGCGAAATTTGCGGAAAAACATTTCGGCTTGCAGGTAGTTTGAAAACGCATATGATTATACATAAAGGGACGAAAAGCTTTGTATGCGATGTTTGCAGCAAAGCTTTCTATACTAAAAGTAGTTTGAAAATTCATAATAGATGCCACACTGGTGAGCGACCGTTCACATGCAATACATGCGGTCTAAAATTTTCTGATAAATCTACACTGTTGAAACATGAACAAAAGCTACATATCGAAGTCAAGCCGTTTCAATGTAGTATATGCTATGTATCCTTCAATCAAGAAGTATCCTTGACTTCTCATATACGTATACATACAGCAGATAGATCATTTAAATGTGATAAATGTAATAAAAAATTTACATCAGCCTGCAATCTTAAGAACCATTTGAGTGTGCACTCTCAAGATAGGCCGTTTAAATGCCTAACGTGTGGAAAATGTTTTAAGAGGTCTATACATTTAAAGCAGCATTCTAGGACGATGAAATGTCAATTTAAAGTATTTTCAGATAGCAATAAATAAAATCAGAATTGATGAAGTTCCTAGGTTCCTACTTAGGTTCGCGCAGCTTTGTAACTCGACCGGTTTTTGAGATTCTGTTTTTGTTGTTTGTGATTGTCAGACCAACCAAGGTTTATTGTTGAGTCTACAAAACGGTCATCAGACCTGTCGTGTATGGATCTGAGTGCTGGGCGACGAAAGTGACAGATGAGAGAAAGTGCATGCGACAGAGATGCGAATGCTGAGATGGATGTGCGGAGTGACGCGAATGGATAAGGTGAGGAATGAATATATTCGGGGAAGTCTGAAAGTAGCGCCGGTAACTGATAAGTTGAGGAGCAATAGGTTAGCGTGGTATGGGCATGTAATGAGGGATGAAAGTCATGCAACTAAAAGGGTGATGGAAATGAATGTGAATGGATATGTGAGTAGAGGTAGACCAAAGAAAAGATTGGATTGTGTGAAAGAAGATATGGGTAAGAAAGGAGTTGATACAGAGATGACGAGTGATAGGGGAGAGTGGAAGAGGAGAACATGTTGTGCCGACCCCGCATGAGCGGGATAAGGGCAGGCCAATGATGATGATGATGAAGTATAGATAGATAGATAGATAAACTCTTTATTGTACACAAGAACATGATACACGGAAATATTTAGTATACCTACCTAAATATTTTTAATTTAAGTAATTGCTACTACCTATTGTTTCTTTTAATTTTGGTTCAAAAGCTATAACTACCTTAAGCGCTGGTGCTCGTGCTTGCTTAGTCGTTCTTGATAGATCGTCGAAGTTAAGCAACGTTCGAAACGGTCTGTAAGTGGATGGGTGACCGCCAGTGGCATTTTCATCTGAGCGCTTTCGTGCTTCGAAGGGCACGTTAAATTGTCGGTCCAGCTGATTAAGCCGTTAAGCCATGACGGAGGCCTTAAGGCGGCCTGAAAACTCCGTCACCAGAGTTGGCCACTGACTCGTACGAACTTACTTACCTTACCTACCTAGTACCTACCTACTTGTGCTTGTGTTTAGGTTACTAACCATTGATGTTGCACAGAAATGTATAGACTGTAGAAACCTGTACTATATCTATAAGACCTTCCTTTGTACAACAGCCCCCTTACCATGGCGTTTGTCTAGGTACCAGAGAATAGAAAGAAATGACAGTAATGACATTATAGTGTGGATAAAACGCGTAGAAAGTGGAAAAAAGTTACTTTTCTACCCGTTTTATCCACACTCTAATGTCATTACTGTCATTTATTTCTATTCTCTGGTACCTAGACAAACGCCATGGTAAGGGGGCTGTTATGCAATAAAATTATTCTGATTCATATGTTAAAATAAATTGTATACACCGCTATTTTATGACTACAAAAAAAAAATTTAAGGACATATGCAGAATATGATAATAGCGTGGTCAAAACTTTTTTTTTAACTATCACAAAGTTATCGAGGATTGTAGTCAACAAAAACTGAACAAAATTTTATGAAAACTGTACAAATAAATACTATAGACAACAATCGCGTACAGACTCTCATTTATACGATGCTCTCGTATCATCCCCAGTCAGTAAAACCGCAGTAGCTATCATAAATCCATGTCACTCGTCTCGTCTCCTTTTGACGTTATATTTTTTTTCTCTTTTTTTAAGTTTTGACTACAGACATGAGATCAGTAACGGACACCGAGACCATGTTTAAATTTTTTTTGGTAAGTAATTAAAAAATAGGGGTGTATATTTGTTTCGCCTGAATCTCAACCTTAGATCACTAGGTGATTTCAACCCTTGCGTCTAATATACCTATCCATTGTACCCACAGACGTACTAGGATATGTACCTGTCCATGTATGTACAGTACACCAATTAATGTTAGTGGGTACCTAATGTGTTTACAAACTGCAAATTGATGAATAAATATTTTTTTCTGAATTAAACTTGTTTTATTTATTAGGTACTAGCTGTCCGCCGCGGTGTTACCCGCGGTCCCTCGGGAAAACTTCACTTCCCCGGGATAAAATACATATAGCCTATGTTCATTGGGCATAATGTAGGATTCTATTATTATTATTATTTCAGCCTGTATTGTCCCACTGCAGGGCAAAGGCCTCCCTCCCTTTTTTCCAGTTTTTCCTATCCATGGCTGCAGTGGGCCAATCTGGAAGATACACATCTAACTCGTCCCGCCATCTCCGTGGTGGTCTGCCGCGTGGACGTCTTGCGTTGGGCACCCATTCAGTTGTGGTCTTTGCCCACAAGTCGTCCGACATGCGACAGACATGGCCGGCCCAATCCCACTTGAGCTGGGCGGCTTTTTTGCTGACGTCATAAACTTTTGTCTGGGAACGCAGCTCTGAGTTCCGTATTCGGTCTGTTATGCGAACACCAAATATGCTGCGTTCCATAGCCCGTTGACATACCTCGAGTCTGAACTTTTGCTGAGCAGTCAAAGACCAAGTTTGTGCACCGTATGTGAGGATGGGGAGAACGCACATCTCCATGAGTTTGCGTTTGAGGCAGAGTGGAAGTTCGCCTTTCATTAGTTGTTTCATTGACCAATATCTCCTCCAGGCGTTTTCGGTGCGTCGAACAACCTCTTTGTCTTGTCGCGCCTGAAAGGAGACTATTTGGCCGAGATACACATACTCATGGACATATTCGATCTCAACCCCCTCTACGTGTAGTCTTCGTTTTGTGCTGTTAGTCATTAACTTGGTCTTCGACATGTTCATCGCAAGGATTCTATTGGTGAAAGAATTTTTCAAATCGGTCCAGTAGTTTCGGGAGCCCATTCATTTCAAACAAACAAATCTTTCCTCTTTATAAGATTAGTAAGTATAGACCTACGGTAATTATGAAGGTTTTGCATTCGTTGGAAAGGTCTCGGGCTCCGTGAGGTTTATAGCAAAAAAAATTCAGGAAAAATCTGGTGGCATCTGGTGGCGAAACGGAGTTCGTTGGGTTTGCTAGTTTGTTATATTTTCTCTGTAATGTTACTTCTTATAAATAAATAAAATAAAATTTGTATGTATGTTAGGTACTTTTAGGCTCAATGCACATTGAATTGGGAAGCGACGCGTCAATTAGTTTTATAGCAAGCCATTATAAACCTTATGAACAATGGTACAAGATATAGAAACGATTGGAGAATGAAAGTGCTCGAGCCAGCGCGGCCCGTTAGATGGCTTCGCTAGACCTCGTTCATTCTACAAGCGTTTCTATATTCCATTGTTCATAAGGTTTATAATAGCTTGCTATAAAACTAATTGTCGCGTCGCTTGCCAATTCAATGTGCATTGAGCCTAAGAGTGAGTAGGTAGATAATCCATAAAATAAAGGAGATAGCCAATCAAGCTGTTTATTTGATCTACCTACTATCAATATGAACTTTAATTATAAGTAGAATAAAATAGAATAAATGTTTATTTGGTTTTTACACACAAGACAAGGAATGAAAATTTAAAACAATGAACAAAAATAGGTAGGTAGGTTTCAAATAATAAAAGTAAAGTCAAAAGTAAGTAGGTTCGCACCAAATAATAAACTAAAACAGCTGTAAACGCTAATAGAGTACCTATACCTACCTACTGCTACAACTGTGGGTCGATACGTACAGACCCCCCCTTGTGCATGTATGCACCAAATAAGACTAGTCTCAGCGTTGGTGCTGCTCCCCAAAGGGAAGTAGGTATGTAGGTATCCAGATTCCAGAGCGGCCTTCACACGCACAATCTAACGCGACTCGCGAGTGATACAGCCAACTGTTTTTCCTAATCAGATTTCGCACAGATTACATAACACTAGCACATTAATCTTATTAGCCCATATAAGCAAAAACTTAAGAGCCTGGCCACTTAGTTGCCCAGTTCAAAGAGAATAACACGTATATTTAGGATAATAAATAAAATATCAGATTATAAAAATGCAGTGGCTATTAATTTTGTGCGTTGTAGGAATCGTCACTGGGTGAGTTAAGAGTATTTTAGAGCTAATAGCCGCCATCCACAATAATCTGATGGACAGCTTTAAACAGGGTTATTTGTAAAACACCAGTAACTTCTCAGGACTATTACTATCATCTTATACAACAAATGACTTTTTACAAAACATAATACATTTACCAAAAAGAAACATTCAAGATTTCGTTTTCCCATCTAAAACATTGTCCTATCGAACACATTTCGGCCACCGCCATCCTAACCTCGCTCCCTTCGCTTTGTACTATCGTTTTCTTTTATTTCGCATAGACTTCGTAACATTTAGAGCGTTCAAATTCAATATTTATATGTTTGTTTGACAATCTGATGAAAAAAAATAATGATGAATTTTTATGAGTCATATTTAGAACAAAAGTTGGATGATAGTAATATAGTCCTGAGAGGTTACCGGTGTTTTACAATAACCCTGTAGGTATATTTAAGTCGATAAGCCATGATTTTTTTTATGTTACACGATTATTGGCGCTAAAACATATATCTACCTACCTACATAGAGTATAAAAGATCATTGTCCTCTTTCTGCAAATCAAATTTGCCCTAGTAATTCTTAACATCCCACTCATTTAATAAAGCTGAAAGTTTGTGAGTTTGTTTAGATGTTTTTGTTTCAATCACGCCTGAACTAGTGAACCGATTTCGATGAAACTTGGAATAGGCGTAGAGTGACCTGGAATAGCATGTTTTATAGGCTATTCAAAATGTTCGTACCACGACGGCGAAGCCGCGCGCAGAAGTTAGTCTGCTGTCTGAAATAACAGGAAATAATCTAATTCCTTATAACGTTTAGTTAGACGGGATGCGCCTTGTAATTTTCCCTCTGCCAAAATGTAATTGTAGGTAGTAGGTACATGATTCCGAATCATGTGCGTCATAAATTATTTCGTATTTGTATGTACGTAAAGGAACCTACGAGAGCAAGAGCATGCGTAAAAATGGGGGTGTATGTCAGTTTTTATGCATAAAGTAATGCGTTCTCTGCAAAAATCGCCAGAAAATGTTGTAAGAGTAAAATAATTCCGTCAATAGCGGGTCCCAACTTTTTTGTCTAAGCCTAATTCATTAGTAGTCTTTATTTACTCTGACATCATTATGTAGGTGTCTATCTGTTGTTGTTTTTGCTCAAATTGTAATAAACCATTTATCTTTGACCTTTTCGCATTGAACAGTTAGAATAACTGATAGAACGAACATTATATAATATGATAGCTGGTACTCGCGACTTCGTCAGCAAAATAACATAAAGTAGGTAGGTAGGTAAGGTACTTATTTGAACCCCGGGAGTGACTGTGGGTGTCATTCCCGGGAAAGTGCTTTAGGCAAATGCGAGAGGGGCACCTTGACATGCCTGGAGGCCGGCCATACGTCAGTTTTTAGTCGGTAAGAGTCCGACATAACCCTTCCGCTGTCCCCACCCACGGTGGCAGGGTATCCGTAATGGATTATCTGACTGTAAAAAAAAAGGTACCTATTTGAAAACCTACGAAAAGAATCGAAAACGAAGTCGATATAGGTAACTCTAACGCTGAATATATAAAATTCTAATTTTCCAGATCACCAACACCAGAGCCCAAATACGATGTGATAGTAGTTGGTTTGGGTCCCGCGGGCAGTATGGCGAGCGCGACGCTAGCCCGCGCGGGTCGCCGCGTACTCGCACTAGAGGCAAGCGATCGGATCGGGGGGAGAGTTTACACTGCGCCGTTTGGTGATGATACCGTCGAAATTGGCGCTGAGTGGTAAGCTAAGGCTCAATGCACATTGAATTGACTAGCGATGCGTCAATTAGTTTTATACCAAGCCATTATAAACCTTATGAACAAGTACATGATATAAAAAAAATGAACAAGTACAAGATATAAAAAAAACGCTTGTAGAATGAACGAGGTCTGGCGAAGCCTCGAGCACTTTCGTGCGGTTCATTTCACAAGCGTTTCTATATCTTGTACTATTGTAGATAAAGTTTGTAATGGCTTGCTATAAAACGAATTGTCGCGTCGCTTGCCAATTCAATGTGCATTGGCTCGTAGGTCTCTCTTGAACCACCACAAGTGCTGATGAAACTGTTTTCAAGTTTTGCAAGCGTTGTTTTTGTTATGTATAATAAAAAGTCCATCGTTAGGTACCTAACCCTACTTATAATAAACTTTTCCAGGATCCATGGAACCGAGAAAAGCCGAACGTACGAGATAGCTATGCAGAACAACATAACGATATTGCCTCAACGACAGGATACAAAGGTAAGTATTCCATTTTTATTGCAGGGATAAAGTATACTATGAGAGAGGAGAAAGGGCACTGGCCTCTGGTTCTATGCACATTGAATTGGTAAAACAAAACACAAAATATAAAAACGCTTGTAGAATTAGCGAGGTCTGGCGAAGCCATCTAACGGGCCGCGCTGGCTCGAGCACTTTCGAGCGGTTCATTCTACAAGCGTTTCTATATCTTGTAACATTGTTCATAAGATTTAGGTAGGTATAATGGCTTGCTATAAAACTAATTGACGCGTCGGTCGTCGCTTGCGAATTCAATGTGCATTGAGCCTAATGAAGGCCTAATGCCACTGGAATCACTAAAGCAATCCAGCTTGGCAAGCATATGGTGAAGACCGATCGCACATGAAAATGGAGAAATAAAATTATTGCTAACTTTTTTGAATGTACCCCTGTTTTTTTTTTTTTTTTTTTTTTTTTGTCGCTGGGTAAAATGCGTTACGCATCCCCTCCGCCGGGGGGCGAGAGGGGTATGGGGGACTCCCGGTATACCCACTAAACGTCCCAGCGCCTTTCCGGCGTCGCCTGGAATGGAGGGGGTCCGGGAAACTGGCAGAGCCTCTACATCCAGACCACTGCCGGCGATCCCCGCCCTTACGGCGGGCCCGCGTCGTAGTGAGCAGTGCAAGGCGGACGAAGGTGCCCCCGCACCTAGCGTCCGCTACTCACCACTAGAGCTCTCAGCTCCCTTCGTCCACTGCGCGCTCTAATTAAAGAGTGCGCGTGGAGAAGCCTCCAAACGGCCGCAGAGGACAGGGAGAGCGGCAACGTAACACCGACACTCCTCTTCCACTGCGGCCCCACCGCCAACGCATCAACGGTGCGCCACCGTTTGGTCGCGGAAGATAGGGCGAACGGCAACGAAACACCGACACGCCTCTTCTCCCGCGACCCCTCCTGACTGCGGGGGACAGAAATTACTCCGTCCTCCGCACCCGCCTCAGACGCATCCAGAGCAAGCCCACTCGGAGCGTCCCTGCCTGGGATCCCTGTTGGCTTCACCGTGGGCCTCCAAACCACGGTTACTGAGCCCCCCCATCGCGACAAGATCGGAATCCACCGGGGGGGTACCCGGTACCCCTACCGTATCTGGTAAGGTTTTTTTTATGATGAATGGGTCGGCTCTTGACCTCGAAACTAACATAGGCAAGAAGTCTACGATGGAGCGAACCTACCCAGAAGGTTAATTAACTCTCTTCTTGAAAACAACAGTTTTTTCATTTGATCACGTTGTTTCGTCAATTTGTACCATAAAAGTTGTTAAATACATAATTATTCAGATTTTCCGTTCTGATGGGAGCGAAATCGACACTCCGTTGGTTTTGGAACTGGCTACATATGGTTTGGGGGTGCTAAACGAGCCGCCTGAGAAGCCTGAGGCTGTCGGACATTACATCACTAGGAGGTCAGTGCGTACATTTTACATTGGGCCAGTGTGTACATTCGATAGATTAAAATATTAAGTTTATGCGCTCATTTACTATTTACTGGCCACCAGATGGCGCTGTTTCAATCCTATACAAATCCGCGTTTACGGCTTCGGTACGTAACAGTGAAGTTGAACGTGGTGACACTCATACTAAGGACTCTGTAGTTTCCTACGTACAAAACATGTACAAAATACGCCACTCAGTACCTACCTATAGTAGGTACCTACCTATTGCGTGAGCATTACTTGCGCTCTATTTTGGTGATTATAGTGTGTTCTAAAAAACCTCATAATAATAATTACCTACCTAACCTCCTGTAAAATATTTTTTTTACAGATTAAATGACTACATCAAAACGAAATACCCGCAGCTTCTAAGCGACACCGACTTCATGAACAACTTCTTACAATTTATGGATCAAATAGTTAATAACATTGAGGCGTCGAATAGTTGGAATGATGTCACCACCGAGTCTGCTTACGAGGAACTGGGCGGCATACAGGAGATGAGCTGGCACAAACACGGCTACAAGACCCTATTTGAAATACTGATGGTAAGATGAATATTTTAAGTAAAAAGACGTCTACCGAAGCCGAAAGGGGTAGGTACAGCATCCCAACACACAACCAGATCCAAAAGGATTTTCCGAAAAAATCATTACCTATATCAAGCATTTTCAAGAGTACTGTTTGCGTATGTTCTGGGTGCGTTGTTTTACGTAGATTGCTGGATTTTGAGTTTTAATTATAGGAACAATTTACAATGGACCCCACACTAGGCAAAGCCTGTGTCGTGTGGGCGTCTATGCGTATATTTTGTAATTATTGTGTACAATAAAAAAATTTTCATTCATTTCATTCATAATTATGGTCATTTTGGTTTCCCTTCCAACCCGCCTCATGATGCAGAATAACCTGTAGGTAACAGATTATTGTTGTTATTCCAGAACACATACAATAACGGCCCCGGTCTGCCCTCGCTGACGGTGAAGCTGAACACGGAAGTGACGCAGATCAAGTGGCCCCAGAACCACACTGGTCCTGTTGAGGTCACCACTAAGGTAAGCTGGGCAAAGAGTATTATATGAAGTCTACTACTCTTTGATACCCTTTTCTATTGTTTGAAGAAATCGCTGTCACCAATTTCAATTCAATTCATTTATTTCCATTAAAACAACAAAAATTGTATGCGGCGTAACTAGATCATCCATTGTAGTTACCAACTTGCAATTATTTTTATATTGTAGACAGATACCTTGTCGTATACAAAGAGAATATAAATACTACGTAGGTAAGTCGTATAACTACATCGAATTCATACATTGTGAACCTCAGATAAAATAGAACTAAAAAATAGTACATACTTAATCATCTAGGTAAGTTGTGAAAAAACACTACTACGAGTATCAAGAATGAATGAAGATAAAGTTTTCATTCATTCTTGTGATTCAGAGTTCACAATGTATGAAACTTTTGTCACTACAATAGTGTGTTGTTAGTGGGGTAGATAGGTAATAAAGGTATCCTATGTAGGTACATTTTGGGTCAGCGTGTACACAGTGTTGTACACATTGATCTAATTATGTAGGTAGGTAGTAGGGTCCTACATGTAAATGTGCGAATTCCCTTTATTATGTAACAGGATAAGATAACACAGGTGAATAGTCTCGTGATTTTGTTTTTTATTTGTCAGGATGGGACTGTATATACGGCGCAGCATGTTATAGTCACTGTGTCGCTTGGAGTGCTCAAGGAGAGGTAAGTGTAGAATAACCAGAGATTAGGTAGGTACTATAAACGTTTTAGGATCTATAAGTGATGTAGGTACCTTGGTAGGTTGATTGAGCTTTAGTTGGTAGGTACTAAGGCTCAATGCACATTGAATTGGCAAGCGACGCGAACGAGGTCTGGCGAAGCCATCTCCAGCCAGACCTCGTTCATTCTACAAACGTTTCTATATCTTGTAACATTGATCATAAGGCTTATAATGGCTTGCTATAAAACTAATTGACGTGTCGCTTGCCAATTCAATGTGCATTGAGCCTAATTGAATCGATTGCTTCCACAGACATTCAACTCTATTCAACCCACCGCTACCACAGAACAAAACGCGTGCAATCGATTTTGTGTCTTTTGGCGTCGTTGGGAAGGTCATTTTTCGCTTCCCCCACCGCTGGTGCGCCACAGAATATTGTATTTTCATTTGGAAGACTGAAGATATCGAGAAGGTTCCAGAAAGCGATAAATGGTTGACGCATTCCGAAGGAGTTTCAGTGCCGATGTCTTGCAAGAATTGTACTACGCTATGGCTGAATGGAGACAGAGCTAAGTTGGTTAGTATACCTACCTATCTATGGTAGAACTTGGTAAATACCTACTAAATGAAAAGGTTCAATGCACATTGAATTGGGAAGCGACGTGTCAATTCGTTTTATAGCAAGCCATTATAAACCTTATGAACAATGGTACAAGAACCCTGAACCCTGAACGATTCTCTCGACCTTCTGATATCGTGATACGTAATAGACGAGACCAGATGAAAATCAGTGTTCGAAGCTGTAAAACTACACTATATAATGCGCGAGAGTCTCTTTTGCATGGCTGCTTCAATTTATAATAGCATTCCTAAAACAATACGAGAACTACCGCGTACCTACATTGTTTCAGAAAAAGTTAAAAAATATTTTAGAAGCTAAATGCTAATATACAGTTAATGACTTCCTTAATGATAAAAAAATTATTTGATTTAACATTATTTTAGATTTTAAATCCTGCATGCATATTTATTTCATTATTTATTTATTTTTACTTTTTAATTTTTTACTATAATTTTATTAATGAATGATTTTCTTTGTATAAATTTAAAAAATTGCACGCCACACTGGCAGAATACATTGTTTCCGGATTGAGTTTTTATAACAAAATACCACCATGTTATACATGTATTTCACGCAATAAATCTTTACTTTACTTACTTAAGATATAGAAACGCTTGTAGAATTCGTTTTATAGCAAGCCATTATAAAGCTGGTGTAGGTTTATAATGGCTTGCTATAAAACTAATTGTCGCGTCGCTTGCCAATTCAATGTGCATTGAGCCTTTTAAACCTTCGCTTGATTGCAGGCAGAGGCACTACCGGATGAAGAGGTGAAAACCAAAATGATGGCGTTGATAAGGAAGTTCATGAAAAACACTACAGTCCCTGAACCTCTGGAAATGATCAGGTTAGTCTTCAAAATACTCCTTTTCACTTTTACTTACAAGCTTTTTTAGATAAACAACCAACAAGTCATAAGTAAGTAAGTTCGTATGAGTCAGTGGCCAACTCTGGTGACGGAGTTTTTAGGCCGCCTTAAGGCCTCCGTCATGGCTTAACGACTTAAATAGCCGGGACCGACAATTTAACGCGCCCTCCGAAGCACGGAAGCGCTCAGATGAAAATGCCACTGGCGGTCACCCATCCACTTACAGACCGTTTCGAACGTTGCTTAACTTCGACGATCTATCAAGAACGACTAAGCAAGCACGACCACGAGCGCTTCTCACCAACAAGTCATAGAGCGCCATCTAGCTCCTTGAAGCGCTCGTGGTCGTGCTTGCTTAGTCGTTCTTGATAGATCGTCGAAGTTAAGCAACGTTCGAAACGGTCTGTAAGTGGATGGGTAACCGTGAGTGGCATTTTCATCTGAGCGCTTCCGTGCTTCGGAGGGCACGTTAAATTGTAGGTCCCGGCTACTTAAGTCGTTAAGCCATGACGGAGGCCTTAAGGCGGCCTAAAAACTCCATCACCAGAGTTGGCCACTGACTCATACGAACTTAGGTACTTTTAGCTCCAAACTAAGTAGTTTGTACCACAAAGTTGCTATCATTAAAGTATGTCTGAGCTTGTACATTATGAACCAGATTTTTGTAAATTCATACACATTTAGGTATACTAATGAAACACCCAATCCAAGACAAATATTTGCAGACCATACGAATATTAGTCTCGCTGCGGGAATGGAACCCGCAAGCAAGTTTTGACAAAAAATCTGAATGTATGTATACTTAACCTACAATGTTTTTCAGGTCCAAATGGTACAGCAATCCATTCACCCGCGGCGCTTATTCGTATGACAACGTAGAATCACCGCAGTTCCCTACCGCACGCTCAGTTCTTGCCGCACCGCTGTCGGACGCGGCAGGCGCGGCGCGGGTTTTATTCGCAGGAGAAGCCACGAACCCTATACACTTTTCTACCGTGCACGGGGCGTTGGAGACTGGAGAAAGAGAGGCGGCTAGATTGCTGACACAAGCCAATGTATTGTAAAAAAAAAATTTGGACCTAATTCATTTTTGTAAATTAAATGCTGATTGAAATGAAAAATGTCATGAATTTTATTGAATTTAACATGAATCTATACAGGGTGTAAAAAGACGTCTACCGAAGCCGAAAGAGGTAGGTACAGCATCCCAACATACAACCAAATCCAAAAGGATTTTCGAAAAAATAATTATAACCGGAGAAAACAGCGTTTGAAGATTACTATTTGCGTATGTTCTGGGCGCGTTTTTTTACGTAGGTTGCTTGATTTTGAGTTTCAACTGTTTTTTTCTTTTATAAATGAAATTATTAGGTAAGTATGGTCTTATTAAGTTGTACTAGTAGTAAATAACCGAAAAGAACATAAAATGACTAAGCCAAGTCAATTTTTTTTTTTGCTAAATATGTTTAGAATCATGGTCTGAGTGCCCCTCAGTTTTCGGTTGTTGTCTTTTTACACCCTGTATATAATTTTGTAAATTTTATTATTAGGTATTGAATTTTAGACCCAAAGTTCATCTGATGATTAAATAGTCATCATTTCCCTGCCCTTATCCCACTTTTATGTGGGGTCGGCACAACATGTTTTCCCCATGGTATTAGACTATATTATCTGGGGTATTAGCTGTGGTATTATGTAAACCATTAGCTGTTCCTAAATCATAAATAAGTAGATCTGAGTCAATTTAAAAAAATAAAACAATGAAATAAGTACAATACGCTCAACCGATGTTTGTCTAAGTTCGGTGCACTAAACGATTGCGCAGGTTTGCGCGAGTAGGCGAGATAGCACGATGCAACAAACTAAGCGAGCGAGTGAGTCATCTATACAACTCTTTCTCTTCTCTTTCTTTCGTCTTCGTCTTTTAGGCGTCATCAAAAATTGATTCTGCGTAGCTACTTCAGAGAAAGGCTCAATGCACATTGAATTGACAAGCGACGCGACAATTAGTTATATAGCAAGCTAATATACGATTGTAGAATAAACGAGATCTGCCGAAGCCATCTAACGGGCCGCGCTGGCTCGAGCACTTTCGTGCGGTTCATTCTACAAGCGTTTCTATATCTTGTACCATTGTCCATAAGGTTTATAATGGCATGCTATAAAACTAGTTGACGCGTCGCTTGCCAATTCAATGTGCATTGAGCCAAAGATTGGTTGAGCATATTGTACCTTCCTAGATTCATAATTTATTTCCAAGATTTTTTTAATACTATTCTTTCATTTTACAATGATTCTTAATATGTCTATTCAAAGAAACAATAGTTGCGAGCTGAGTCCCGCATTTTTCGCAAGAAAACGATTTCTTCTCTGTGTGTGATTGCAAATGATTCCTACATACAGACTTTGAAAAGAATCTCTTTCCGCACACCTCACAAGAATGAGGTTTTATTCCTTCATGAACCGATCGTATATGCATTCTCAATTGCCCACTCTGAGTAAACTTCTTTCCACATAGATGACAAAAATGTGGGGACTCCCCAGTGTGTGTCAACATATGTTTGCCCAAACTGCTCATTTGTGCGAATGATTTCTCGCACAATTTGCAAAATATCCTCTCTTTTGTGTGCGTTCGGATATGTTCCAGCAAATGATGTTTCGTTCTCGAGGATTTTCCACACGTATCGCACACGAAGGGACGTTCACCTGTGTGTATTTTTAGATGCTCAAAAAGTTGTGAGGAGTAGCCAGCAAAGAATTTCTTGCAGATAGGACAATAAGGTCGTTTTGTGTTCGGTAAAGTTTTAACAATCTCATCCATACTATATTTTGGTTTTTTCTCTGTTCTGTGTGTGCTTTGATGAGTGGTTAGTTTCTCTCTTGTTGTGTATGTACCGTGGCATATATCACATTCATATAATAATTCTGTGTCATTTATAACCACATAATCTGTTACTTGTGTTACATTTTCATTAATACCGTCCATGCTTTGGTCAGTCAGTTCATTCGTATTCATTTCGTCTTTCATTATACCTTCCTCTGTGATGACTTCCTTTGTGATAACTTCGTCATTCGTTTTGAAATTCCAAACATTACTATATTCTTTTTTTAGATGGCAACTAATATTATCTTCCTTTTTGGTTGCTACAAATTCATCGTTAACTTTATTTTTCTTAAACTTGTCAATGTCGAAGCTTCCTTTAATAACAATTTCATTTTGTTCATTGTTAGTATCATACCCAAAATTCTTTTTACTGTCTATATCTTTTGTAGATTCATGATTAATCTGATTGTTTGGTTTTTTTGATCTTTTTCTCTGTAAGCCGTCCAAGTAAATTGGTTTTAATTTCAGAACAGAAAGATTTTGTAACTTAACAACATTCAACATGTTGATGACTGTATCATTTTTGACCTGAAAATAAGAGAAACAGGGTAAGTTTATACAGGTACAGGTACAGTATATTTTATAAGTTAGTGGTCAACTGAGACGACCTCTGTGGCGCAGTGTGTGAAAGCCCGCTTGAGACGCAGAAGGTTGCGGGTTCGATCCCCGCCGCGGGATAAATGTTTGTATGAATTGCAAATATTTATCTCGGGTCTGGGTGTTTCTATGTATAATATGTATGTATTTACAAACAAAAAAGTATATAAGTAGTATATCAGTTATCTGGTTCCCATAGTACAAGCTTTGCTTAGTTTGGGGCATGCTGTGTGAAATGTCCAGCATTATTCAAAAAAAAAAAAAAACCTTGACCGTGTGTAAATCATTAGTTTTACCTAGTTGTAAGTTCATATTAATGTTTATTTCTAGGTTTAAGGTATATATTTTTATGGGCCTTACAATGAGTTTTTAACATCTGTACTATTCTTAAGTTGTCTGAAATGAAGGTTATATTAAAGTTCTGGTTTTGTAGTGACAAAGAGCATTTTACAGGAATTTCAGAGATCACCACTCTTTCAAATTTTTTCTCTCATTCAAGATCCCAGCGGTCTACTGAATAAATGCTTTTTGACTTAACAAACTGGGTTATAGTATTGTCGGTACCTGGTTGTCGGTTTCCAGGAGAGTTTTCAAATACTGCTCAGATCGATGCGCCATTTTGGTGAAACGGTAGCACCTCTGCAGCTGTGCTTGGCAGATGTAGCACAACTTAGCATTATCCGAGATCTGAAATGTACCATTCTTTTTCATAGAAATGTAAACCAAAATCTAAAATGCTCCAATTTTTTAAGTTAAAATCTTAGGCACGTTTGGCAGTTTTGAGATGAGAAAAAAATATTGGATTCGCCTCGGAAAGGTCATGTGAGAGTCACGTGACTGCTCACCGACACCATAGAACTCAATGTTTATTTATCAATGTTCAACAGACAGTGGTAGGTATAGGTGGAGCTACGACTCGTTTCCACATACAAAAGTTTGACAGCTAGCAGTTACGACTGTGCGTTGAATATAGAAACCGGGCATTAGAGACACTGGGTTATTTGTCAAGTTTAGAACCATTCAAGTTTTTACTTCTGCCGCCACTTCTGGTGTGCCAATGTTTTTTATTAGTTACTAGCTGTCCGTCGTGGTGTTACACGCGGGATAACTTCACTTTCCCAGGATAAAATATAGCCTTTGTTCATCAGGGATAATGTAGGACTTTAATGGTGAAAGAATTTTTCAAATCGGTCCAGTAGTTTCAGAGCCTATTTAATTCAAACAAACAAATCTATCCTCTTTAAAATATTAGTATAGATTATTATTTGGGTTAAACTTTAGAGGGTAACCTAAGGGATCTAATCTAGAAAAATAGAAATTGCAGGACATTTCACCTTGCATTATCTGGCCCTTAGCAGTACAGCTTGGTTGGGCCAATCACAGAACTGTTCAATTAGAATGTATGTGTGTGACTACAGGAAAACGTAATAATACCTTCACATTTGTTAGTTTTTCGTAAACTTCCAATAGTTGACTATTCACACTTTGTAAAACCAATTCACCAGTGCCACCAGCGAGGCAAACTCTGCACACTGATGAGTTCATTTATGTACTCATTTCTACACAACACTAAAGTTATTGTAGTACTTTAGCCAATGATCTTTAGTTTATAAGATAGAATAGAATAGAATAACACAAGAATATACCAACACGAATTCGTTTCGAATTAGCTCAATTTGTTTCCCCCATTCATATTTTGGTTGATGCTATTTAGCCGGATTTTATAGATGACAATGACAGATCGAAAGATAAAATTCGATCAAGTTAGCTGCGTGTCTTGCGTGTAGTGATGTTATTTCATCGGTGTACAAGCAAATCATTCATTCAATCGGCGCGGAATTACTTACGAAGCTTCAACTAATCTCTTACTTCTGCTACTCATCCCTAGATAGCGCTAGTAAAAGTTTCCCTAAGTTGGAGTCTAGATAAAATCAGTTCATTTATTGTATCGCGTGGAATACACACTTTTATCTTATTCCTCATGATGTTTTCCTTCAGCAGCTCACGCAAATTTTATGAAATGAAAATCCATTGATGAACGGCTGAGATTTGGACTGGGAGCTAAGTACGAGTTATTTACATCCGAAATGGATAACTGTTTTAAACTGTAACTGTAACATTTAATAAGACCTTTACCATGTATCTACAACATAAAAGTTTGCAATAAAAATATTCTGATTCTGATTTAACCTTGACTAGGTTTAATCAGAACCTACATAACCTAGTACCTACTCGAATACGTAAAATCAGCGTGCTTAGAATAAAAGTCATACTTTTATTCACCATTCGGTGTCAACGCCGCGCGCCGTCAACATGGATTTGTACTGGTTTTCATTAGTAATGAGCGAGTACCAAAAGATGGCGCTGTTATTTTCCCGTACATAATTATCTCTGCGCTACGTCAACTTTTGAACTTTACCAGACCACAAGTAAAACAAAAATTAGTATTTCATTCATTTAATTTGCAGCCGTGGTAGCTTCTTCAGTAGTTGATTCACCAGGATCAGCAGATGGATCAACTGGGCTTGATGGATCGCCAGTATTTGGTTCAGGCGTATCACTTGAGTCTGGCGTTGGTTCGCTTGGATCACCAGAGCTAGGTTCACTTGTATCACCAGAAACCGGTTCACTTGGGTCACCAGAAACAGGTTCATTTGTATCACCAGAAACCGGTTCGCTTGTATCACCAGAAACTGGTTCACTTGGATCACCAGTTCCAGGTTCAGTTGTATCTCCAGAACCCGGTTCTGAGCTTTCATTCGTGCTATGACCTGGATCACCAGAACCCGGTTCAGTTGTATCTAAACCTGGTCCACTCGGACCAACACTTGATTCTTCAGGTGCATCGTGTTTGGGCGGGTGATGAGCATGTCCGCCTGGTAAACCTAAAAAATATATTTTAGATAAATATGACTACTAGGTAGATAACAAAATGTAACTGGCATGCCTGGGTTTACCATGCAATCAGATGGCAAGCAATGTGATTTACTTGCATGCGTGGAAAACCGGTACGCGTGGCAGGTCGCCAGCAGGACGCAGATAGCATGCAAGTTTTACAGTCACGTTTAAATTTAGCGCTTCAGAACTTAAATTAAATACTAAAGTAAGTACTGATTACATAGTTAATTGATGATTGTAATTACCTGCGATAACGTTTAATAAGAAATTGCCACTGCCACCGAAACCACCTCCGCTGCCACCACCACCGCCGCCTCCACCACCACCTCCGCCACCACCTCCACCACCACTTCCGCCGCCACCACCTCCACCACCGCCTCCGCTTCCCCAACCGCCGCCACCACCGCCGCCACCACCGCCGCCGCCGCCACCGCCGCCACCACCACCTAAAAAAGTACCACAACAAATAAGTAACTCACTCAATCGTCTGAGTACCCAGAACTTGCTATCGACGCCGTTTTGAAAACCCTAAAAATTATCACAGCGTCTTAATTTGACCATATTGTAAACTGTATGTACTGTAGTCTTGACATTTTTACCACAAAGTGTACTGTGTTATATTATTACAAAAAGTGTACATTATTGTTTTATCGAATAATATTTACATACAAGACCCCATTGTGGATCCCATTTGTGGGTGTAAATCAATTGAATCACCTTCTCCGTCTGGTCCATCTTGTCGATTTTGCATTTCACCAGGGTAATTTGAATCGGGGCCGTTGTTATAGCCCGGATCGTTTGGGTCGTCAAAATTCTGATTAGAACCCTCAGGTTGTGGTGGTTCTGTAAAATGTAAATATAATTATTTTTTACGGAATGA
Source organism: Epirrhoe alternata (assembly GCA_963565295.1). Classification (NCBI taxonomy): domain Eukaryota; kingdom Metazoa; phylum Arthropoda; class Insecta; order Lepidoptera; family Geometridae; genus Epirrhoe; species Epirrhoe alternata. The sequence goes on from OY751403.1 coordinate 5,228,122, forward strand.
GAGAGAATTCATGAACACTAGAAAATTATACTGTAAGGTACTAGGTATCCCATAAATAGAAGCAAATGATAAATAAGCTATATCAAATGAGAAAGTATAAATACCAGTACCTCTGAAAGCGAAAAAAAAAACATTTAGAATTTTCGGTAATTGACGCCATAATCGTAGATTTGTATTAAATTTAGTTATGAGCAAGTGCCAATAGATGGCGCTGCTATTTACTTTAAAAGTAAAGTAAAGTAAAGTAAAAGTTTATTTTGCTAAATTTGTGGTAGGTATAGGTACAAGTTACAAGGTACAAGTTACATTCATGTTATTAGCAAAAAAGGTTACCACTCAGCATCGTGCAAGTGCAGAGAAGGATACCTCCCCTGCACAAGCGCTGGTATTATGTGGCACCAGATGCGAGCGCGCGACAGACGCTGCGATTACATGCGTTTAAACTAAGTAAGCTAAAGATACAGTTGTGTATTTAGAGAAATTAAAATTTAAACAAATAAAATTTACCCATAAAAGCAACAAAAATTATATAAAACTTTTTTTTGAACACAATCAAGAACTATACAGAGATAAGTGAGTACTTAATATTAAGTTAAACAAAGCAAATACCTGCTTTGATAAAATAAGACTGAACACAAAACGGCTACCTTGCAGAACAAGCTTTTTGTAGTTCTAAAAGAAATATTTTATAGTTTTTTTTAAATGAAAAAATTGAGTTTAAATTTTTTAGTGGCGGGGGCAAGTTGTTCCAGCATTTCGTGGCAGCATAGCGAAAGCTGCCACGAAAAGCAGCCGTTTTGTGCTGATGGCAATGCATATCGCTGAAGGCGGTTGGAGAATTTGAGTTTTTTAAATAAATAAGTAGGCTTCTGATTTTTTATAACTCCGAAAAGCAGTGTAGCAAAGTGATAGAGTCGCCGCGATGACATGTTCACGAAATTATTACTATTTATGAATGGAGATATGTGTGCGCGACGGGGAATGGGGAAGCAAAAACGTACACAAGCATTCTGAATGCGCTGGATTAGCCTCTTTGAGCGGGACAACAAGCACTCTCCAAATACATTATCCGCATAATTAAGTTTGGATAGAACTAACGCATCGCATAGATGAATTCTAACATCAGTGCTCAGATATTCACGCACCCTATATAATACAGACAATCTGTAACTTTACATTCAGCGTTTACGATTATTACGACCGAGTAAGTCAACAAATTGGTACACACGTACTCAATACGAACTATAACTTATATATGTATATATATAAGTTAATGTATAAGTTTCTTGAAAATAAATACTTTTGAATTGAATTTGAATTGAATTGAACTGTTTTCGGTTGTCACTGTTACTGTCACTGTTTTAGAAAACGACTGCAATTTAGGAGTCAGGAACAATTAAATATTTATAAGTTTATTGGAAAGCACAATATTTGTAGGGGTAATATAAAAGGGACCACCTCGATAGATACTACTCATCATTCAAACAAAATAATAATTTTGAATATCGATCCAAAACAAATGGAAATATCGGTAAACATACTAATAAGACAAACCTTTTAAAGTGTCGTAGAAATAAAATGAAATACATAAAATAAGTAATACCGCAGCTGAACATAGAGCATCCTTTGAAGATGGTTAGAATTAGAAACTCACTCAATTTCCAAGACCTGCTTCGTGATGGGACCTCTGGGGGTGCCGAAGGTAGCCATGAAGATGCCAACGTACAACAGCGAGAAGAATGGAAATATGACCGTCAGCATCAAGCCTCGAATCTAAATTAAATTAAATTTTATTTATTTTCAGACAAGATTGGGTCCATACAATGTTAGATTATTAAATTTACAAAAAATAAATAAATAAATAATGCTGGACTTCACACAGCATCATCTAGCCCCAAAGTAAGCAGTGCTTGTGTTATGGGTACTAAGATGACTGTTATACTACTTATATACTTTTTGTTTGTAAATACATACATATTATACATAGAAACACCCAGACCCGAGACAAATATTTGTAGATCATACAAACATTGGTCCCGCCGCAGGGATCGAACCTGCAACTTTTTGCTTCGCAGGCGGGCCTTCGCCCACTGCGCTACAGAGGTCGTCAATAGAATACAATAGAATGTCATACAAATACTTAAATTTTACTTTAATTTATACCCATGACAGCTTCATTTTGCAACTTAGGCAATAAATATTTATTTTTACATAATTTGCATAATAAATCTGTTTAAAAAAATGCTATTTTTTAAAGAAAACCGACTTCAATGTCAGAACTAGATTGCTAAGTACAAGTTCTAATTACCTTCGGTATCGGTATGACGTCGTAAACGTCGATTTGTATGGAAAAATAACAGCGCCATCTTGTGGTGCTCGCTCGTGTATACGGCGTCGATATTCGATATCGAATAAAATTAATACTAGGCACCCTAACACATAACAATTAAGGCTGAGTTTTACTGTAATAATTGCTTACCTCAAAGTGCGGTCGTCTGCCGGGTGAACCGCCGCCGAAAAATCGTCTGGTTTTATCGCCTTCCGCATTTTGGTCCAATTTCTGGCCGTTTATTGTCAACTGTAACAAGTTAATATAAGAATTCAAATAAAAAAATATAAATTACTTATTTCAGACCAGCACAATCAATATTTTTAAGCCGTTAAAAGCCTGCAAACCTTTACGAACTGAAAACATGATCGATACACATGAAAACGCTTCGCCACACTTTTCTCGATCGCGTTCGGATCGCCATCTATTGGCAATCGTTCATAATCATAACTAATGAAAACCAACTATAAATCTGCGATAACTATCGAGTAGTAGTATTGATGTCCAAACACGCAACGAAACTTCATGAATGTCTAGATCCGTTGAACGTACTGTACTTATGTGATACCCCAGATAATATAATTGTGATACCTTGTCAACGCTGCATTCACCCTCGCATTCAAATGGTATTTGTCGCTCGAACGGTTCGCCCTCTGCCGGCGGTTTGACAGACGCAGGGGGCGACGCCAAATGTGCATCTGAGAATATAGATGGCGGCACCAGCATATTATGATCGCGCTATCGTTGTTATAATCACATAAACACTTGAAACTCAAACTAGGGGTAACCTAGGGTGTAGTCACGACGGATCTTTAGCAATCTGAAGATGTGCAGGTTTAAATTATTTTTTTAATCTAGAATTCAAGAATTTTAACTTACCGTTAGCTTTAAAAAACAAATTTATTTTTAATAATAGAATAGAAAAACACTTTATTGTACATAAAAGAAACACATAACAGGAAATACACAAAGACAAGTAAGTAGGTACAATGGGCGGCCTTATCGCTTATACAATGGATGGACTGGAAAAGTACGACAGACTACCGGCGATGTGCAAAAAGTGTAAAAATAGAAAAAAAAAGAGTAGAAAAAACAATAACAATAGAAATACCCTAAAAGTATAGTTATGAGTAACTTATTAATAAATAATGAGATTATAGTACTTACACATATAAATTATATATATATACATACACATACATAAACCACAACATACAAAATAAGCACACGGTCATGTCAGCATTGTACTGACGAGGACAAAAAGTGTTCATTGACTTTAGATTTAAAGATTTAAATGGATTTAGATGAACGAATGGAAGACGGCAGTGAGTTCCAAAGAGATACCGTTTGTACCGTAAAGGACTCGCCATACATGGCGGTAGTATGTACAGGGGTAGCCAGCTGCATAATAATGCTATTTGACTCAACTAAGCTTGTTGACTATTTAGTTTGTATGCAAAAAAAACTTACAAGCATCTGAAAATAATAAAATAACTAACTTAGTACAGGCACAATTAAATACTAGGTAGGTAAAACCGTAAAATTAAATAGCACCTACTCGTAGGTTGATGATCGAACATGGCGTTTTTAAAATAGCGCCATCTATTGATTCGAAATACTTTTAGCCAACTTACTTTCTATAACGGCGAGATCTTTCTGTATGGTCTGATCATCTTTCTTGAAAATGCCGATGTAGACACACACATATTCGTCTTGAAAGCTGGAAAGTATGGATTTGTATAGTACCCATCGCTTCTATCGCCATCTATGAGTGTGCAGCACACCTTCACTTTTAAGGCCTTAAAAACCAGGCTATTTTTATTTTGTATACAGTGACATCTAGCGTACAATACAGGAAGGTAATTTAGCCCGTAGATATTTAGCCCGAAAGCGTGTCACGATTTTTTGGAGGAGATGGTGTATCTCTATCTGTCTGTAGTCTGAGATACTAGCTTTCACATGTAGCTACGCTCGCGTGGTATATACCAAGTACCAATATTTTGTGAAGCTTGCTAAGCTATTTTATTACAATGACGCTTAAACCAGTGAACCGATTTTGGATGAAACTTGGAATAGGTGTAGATAGTGACCTGGAATAGCTATACCTAGCTAGGCTATTCAAAATGTTGGTACCACGCGAGCGAAGCCGCACGCAGAATTTAGTTTTATTATAATGTACCGACCTCTATCCATCGCCACATAAACTAGCTATACCACCTAGCTAAAAGAGTACTACTTCAGTATCAGTATCACTAGATGGCGCTAAGATCAAAGATAAGCAAATTCCCATACAAATGACAAAAATTGAACTGAATTCTAGATCGTGATTATGAAGTATTCAAGCATAACTAATCTATATAGAACTATTCAACTTCAACCGTCGGCCGTAAGGCCAACCAGATAAGTGGGCCAGATGGGCCGATCTGGTGAGGGGAGCTCTACCTCTTTGGATTAAATTGGATAAATATTTTAATAAATTTAATAAGTTAGGTGGTTCCCTTGATCTGTGTTATTACTACAGACCTAAAATAATGTATTGCTGTATTTGATCAGTACCAAATGTGTACAAGCTTTCCATGATCTCTATGATTTTTTTAATTTTTTCATGTGCAGCTAGATGGCGCTATGTGCTTCAATATTTACTTGGGAAAGTTAAAGCTGACTTCCTTCTTCGACTCCGTGATGGTCACCCGTCCGCCTTTCAAGGCGGACTCGCCGTTGCACAGCACATCAGTCAGTTCACAGTCAGTACAGTCATACGTGAGTGAGCCGTCATAGTGTTTACCCATTTCGATCGAGGCTTCAAGCCTCTTCAGATGTATATCTGTGGAGTCAAGAAATTAAAGATTCCTTCTGCCCCCTTACCATGGCGTTTGTCTAGGTACCAGAGAATAGAAAGAAATGACAGAAATGACATTATAGTGTGGATAAAACGCGTAGAAAGTGGAAAAAAGTTACTTTTCTACCCGTTTTATCCACACTCTAATGTCATTACTGTCATTTATTTCTATTCTCTGGTACCTAGACAAACGCCATGGTAAGGGGGCAGTTTCCTATCTGTATTAAGTGCTACAGTGCCACAAGCTTATCTGGACAGGTGGCCAAAAAAGGAAGTAACGAATTTTGTAATTCAAAATTTTTCTGCCAACACAAAATGCGATAACAGCGCCTCTCTCACCGGTCCAGATAAGATTGTGGCACTGTAACTCTCTCTCTCTCTCTCTCTCTCACACACACACACACACACATACGAAAAGATACGATCTAGCAAGAAATTATTACGAGAAGAGCTTAAAAAAGGTATGTGATAAGAAAAAATCTTGAATTAGGTATAGACACCTATCTCGCCATTTTCAAAATAAGTTTCCACTTCTCTTTTTCAATAAAAATTTTTGCTGAGATAGTTACGAATAAGGTAAGATAAATAAGTAGTTGCTATTAAAGTTTGCTATAAAAGTTTAAAAAGGCATTTGGGGTTTTGAGCCGAATGCTGAAGTTCGATTCAAAGCGTGGAAGTTCGTTTCACATTCGGCTATACCTGTAGCTTGTCGAACCGAAAGTGAAACGAATATCTCTACAATTACTTACCAGCACCTGAAAATTTTAACACATATTTTTAGAAATACCGAATAATAATTGCTAGAATTAGTTAGATATTTTATAACTAAAAACAAATCGATGCTGTGGATTCTTTCAAGTTTTAAAAATACTTACCATGGCCTGAAAAACAAAAATAAGTAATTAAATAAATAAAACACAAGATTTAATGGTACCTATTTAAATAAAGTATCTTGGTATACATTGGATAACATACCAATTCCTGTAAATAAAAACAAATAATCAAAAAAATATTTATTTGTAACAAAACCGTAGGTAGTTAATGCACTAGTCCGCACACTAAGATTCCATATGTTGTGGGTATTATTAAAATTAACTTTAGATGATTATTTATTTAGTCAATCCATTTTAATAGTTATGATTTTATATTATGAAATCATAACGTTTAAACATTAAAAGAAGTAACTACCTATTATATTTTGCTTATTCGATCCATTAAAGTGTGCTTTTCTTATTTAAGCAGATTTGAAGTGGGTAAAACTACGTTGAAACAATTCGTTTATATACTACAAAAGACTCACCCGGAGCTAGAAAAATTGAATAAATTCAGCTCATTGATTTGAGTACCTATAATAAGTATTAATTTACCAATTTAATAGAACGGGGTGTAAGGGGTCCCACCTAACAACTCTGGGATCCAAGCCAACCTTACCTGCAAGCGGTACACCCTGCTGATCAACAAACAAGGCTCTGGCGCTCCACCTACCAACCCGCATTGGACCAGCGTGGTAGGTTATGGTCCAAACCCCTCCAAAAATGATCCACACCAATACAAACTGTCCCCAAGTGCCCGGCGACACTAGGAGTGAGGCTCATGACAGTACGCCAAGAGCTCCTAGGGTCAGGGGCGAGATGAATCTCCGGGTGAGAGCCTTAAACTGTCAAACGACCAATGCACGTAAAACGGACTCCGAAAAACTGAATATTCTGACATATAATGTTAGAACCTTAAGAACAGAAGAGCGACTCGTTGAACTTGAAAATGCGCTTGATTACATCAAATGGGATATAGTGGGACTGAGCGAAATAAGAAGAGAAGGTGAAGACATATTAGAACGTAGTAAAACTATATTCTTCTATAACGGTTACTCAACAAGAGAATATGGGGTGGGGTTCTTAGTATCGAAGCGATGGGCACAAAACATTATAGAGTTTGTTACAATCAATGATAGGATAGCCTTATTAAAATTTCGCATCACTGAAAGCAAAATACTCACCATCGTTCAAGTTTATGCCCCGGCGTCAACACGCCCAGATATAGAAATGGACGAATTCTACGATCTGCTCAACAAGGCCTGTGACGAGCATAGAGGGACTTGGACTATGGTCATAGGCGATTTTAATTCTAAAATTGGAATAAGAAACCACCGAGATAATACGAACATAATAGGTCCTTACGGCCTTGGGACTAGAAATGATCGCGGACAACATCTCCTGCAATTTGCCTTTGGCCAAAGTCTGAGTATTAGTAACACATTCTTTTACAAGAAACCGCAACGCCGTTGGACATGGTTTTCTTCAGACGGTATAACAAAAAATGAGATAGACTTTTGCCTCTCATCGAACAAACAAATAATAAATAACGTAGAAACTTTAAATAAAATCCGTTTTAGCTCTGATCATCGACCATTACGCGTCTCAGTAATATTTAACTCGAAAATTCATAGAACTCAAATGATTAAAAACACGATCAAACGACTAGACAAAATGTCACTATTATCTTGTGCGGACAACTTTAAATTAGAACTCAATAATAGTTTTCAGTTACTTAGTACGTCTGAAGATGTAGAAAGTCAATTTAATAACATAAAAAGTAGCATACAGAAGGCAAGTTTAAAGGTTAAACCTATAAAGAAACAACTAAAAAAGCTCAGCGAAGATACAAAAAAGAAGATAGAGAAAAGACTAACACTAAATTATGGTACAATAGAATATCATCAGACAGACAGAATTGTAAAAAGAAGTATAAGAAAGGATATTAGGAATTTTAACACAAACGTGATCACACAAGCATTAAATAAAAACATGTCATTAAAAACTGCCAAACAAGGTATGGCTCATGGAAAATCCGCAATAGCTAAGTTAAGAGACAAGCATGGAGTTGTACGTGGAAATAAAGAAGTGGTTCTTAATATTTGTACCGAATTCTATCAAAATCTCTACTCTGATGACGGTGCAACAAACCCCCCGATATCAACTCTTGCATATTTCTGCTCCGACGACATCGAGCCGATAACAGGTCTAGAAGTTCATCGCGCTCTATGCAGTATGAAATACAGCAAGAGTCCAGGGGCGGACGGAGTCACCACCGAAGCCTTAAAAATCGGGGAACAAGTACTTCTTCCTCATTTAACAAACCTCTATAACTCCATTCTTCATACAGGTTCTTTCCCTCAAAATTTTTGCCACTCTACCATTATCCTTTTACATAAAAAAGGAGACAAAGCCGACATAGGTAATTATCGTCCCATTAGTCTTATTTCACACATTTATAAACTGTTCATTAAAGTTATCGAAAATCGCATATCCAGTCAACTCGATTTATACCAACCACCAGAACAAGCAGGATTCCGTCGTGGCCTATCTACGACGGATCACCTTCACTCTCTTAATCAACTCATTGAAAAACATGTAGAATTTAATATACCACTTTACCTTGCATTTGTAGATTACTCTAAAGCTTTTGATAGCATCAAACATAGTTCATTATTCGACGCACTTTCAAAACAAAACATAAATCAAACTTATATTAACCTTCTTCGTAATATTTATAACAGTAGTACTGCATCAATAAAAACATCTCTCACTGGGCCTACTTTCCGGATCGAAAAAGGGGTCAAACAAGGAGACCCTCTGTCCCCAAAACTGTTTACGGCTACCTTGGAAGAAGTTTTCAAGAGATTGGCGCCCAGCTGGGAGGAGAGGGGCATTGCCGTCGGAAACTGCAGATTAACAAACCTCCGGTTCGCCGACGATATTGTTCTTTTTTCTTCCACAGCTGCCGAACTAGGCGATATGCTCGAAGAACTGAACCAAGCGAGCCTCGAGGTGGGACTCCGAATGAATATGAGTAAGACCAAGTTGATGACCAATAAGACGAAGAGGCGATTGTACGTGGGGAGCGTGGAGATTGAATATGTCCATGAGTATGTGTATCTCGGCCAGATAGTCTCCTTCCAAGGACAACAAAACGAAGTTGCTCGCCGCATTGAAAACGCTTGGAGGAGCTTCTGGTCGATGAAACATCTGATGAAAGGCGAACTGCCACTTTGCCTCAAACGCAGACTCATGGACATGTGCATTCTTCCGATCCTCACGTACGGGGCACAGTCTTGGTCCCTGACAGCTCAAGAGAGATACCAACTCGAGGTTTGCCAACGAACCATGGAGCGTAGTATCCTAGGAGTCCGACTCGTAGACCACATACGAAACTCGATACTACGCTCAAAAACAAAAATAGCAGACGTCATCCACAAAGCTGCAACACTAAAATGGGACTGGGCGGGACATGTGGCTCGGATGCCGGACAAACTTTGGGCTAAAATAGCAACAGATTGGGCCCCTAATATCAGGCGGCGTCGCGGCAGACCCCGGAGAAGATGGCGGGACGATCTCGACAGTCATGCAGATGACTGGCACAGTTTGGCTCAAGATCGAGAGGTGTGGAGAAAGGGGAGGGAGGCCTTTGCCCTGCAGTGGGACGAAGCAGGCTAAAAATAAAAAATAGAACGTGGTCAAAAGGAAGTATGTTGATGGATTTAAGAGTAGAGGTAGGCCAAAGAAAAGATGGATGGATTGTGTGAAGGATGACATGAGTAAGAAAGGAGTGTGTTGTTGGGAGAATGGAAGAAGAACGCATTTTGTGTCGACCCCACTTTATGTGGGAAAAGGGCACGAAGATGATGTGGTCAAAAGGAAGTAGGCCGTAGAAAGTTATGACTGCAGGAAGAGGGCAGAAGTAAGTGGCCAGAAGGAAGTTGGCCAGAAGATTTTTTTTTAGAAGTTCTTTGGTAGAAAGAAGTAGGTATGACTGTGGCAGGTGGGTGAAGGAAGTAGGCACTAGAAACAAGAAAGTAATCACTGCAGGCAGAAGGCAGCAGTGTGATGTGGACAGTATGGAGTGGACAGTATGGAGTGGATAGTGTTTAGAAGGAGATGGGCAGTAAGATGTGGTTAGTAGGAGACTTACGGTGCAAGCTGAGCAGCTTCAGCTTCTCCTCACCACCGTCCTCGTTCTGTATGAGTGCGTAGTAGTCGCCAAACTCGTCAGCACGAGGCGTAGCTAAGTCTAGCTCGATATAACGCTGTCTAGAAACATAATAATTATGACACCCAGCCATGATTTTTTCATTTTTGCAGCTAAATAGAAATACGTGTGGATGGCATCAAAAATTTGGATACCGGCAAGTAGGATTCTGTGGCCGAGCGGTAAGGCACTCCGGCTTTAGGAGTATCGTCTGATCGATGCGGGTTCGAATCCCGTCGGAATCCAAAATTTTGATAAGACTTTTCATTTTTTAATGAAATACCAAGTGTGGATTAGCACTATAAAATTACAAAAATTATAAATAGAAATAATAAAATAGATATAAGTATTCACAGCTATACTACGGATTCAAAATATTCAATTTAGTGCTTATTGTCATTTGATTGTGACAGGTGTGACGCATAGAATAGCTAAATGATTCAGTGACGTCTAGCTTAAAATAGGAAGTCAGTCGCGGCGTAGAATTTAGTACCTATAAGTACTAAATTCTACGCCGTGGCCTATCTATCTTTCTGCTAGAATAGAGTGAGTTTAGGCAAAATCATGTTTAATGGTAGGTACTTACTCTGATCCATCGCTAAAAAGTATAAAAACAATAAATTTTTGTGACACCTATTTCAAAATTCATCCAAATCGGTCCACTGTTAATGGCGTGATTGATTAATGAGGTTATATTATGGGCTATCTAGGAAATATTGCAGAAAAGTAGCAATTAAGTCTTACATATTTAGGCGGCTTGTTTGAATAAAGTTTTATTTAATAGAAGTACCTAATTTTTTTTTATTTTGCTTAATTTGGGGCAAGATGATGCTGTGTGAAACGTCCAACATTATTTATTTATTTAATTGAAGAATAATAATTGCAATGATATAAAAACATAGCATTCTGTGAATCAATAGCCAACCTTATCTCTGAAAACGATCTCTTCCAGTTTGAAGAACTTACCGGTCATCAAAAGTCTTCATGTCGTATTTAGAGGAGTCGAGGTTGTTCACGGAGCCGTCATCAGCTCGCAGCATGACGCCGAGCAGCGAGCAATGGCGGCATTTCAGGGGGATGATTGTCTTGTTCATAGGTTGACCAGGAAGTTGGTTCAGGTTGAGAGCTTTGAGTTGTGTGAGTGATGAATCTGTTTACAGTTAAAATATAATATTGTGATTCACAGAGATCGGTGGTCGTGGGGTCAAATGAACCAATGAATTCTTCTGTTTAAAAAATTCATGGTGTTTAAAAAATTCATTCCAACGGTGAAGAAAAACGTGAGGCATTTCGTATACCTAAAAAGATCAAAAAAATAAGTGAAGTGCAACATATGAGCCTCTTTGAGCGTACTCTTAAAGTCCTCCACACGGATTCTCAAAAACTCATGATACGACAAGAAGAAAAAGAATACTAGAAAAAAATAAAAGTAATTCACTAATTCTTCTTGACTATAGCGGCCTTCACACGCACAATCTCAATTTCAATTTATTTATTGCTTGTGGACCTAGGTTACATAGTAGATATTAATGCTTAAAACTAGGAATCTCTAGATCCTGCTGATTAGCATACAAATATTTTAATATAAAAGTCATTCATTACTCACTAAACAAAAATATGTCAAATTATAAATGATTAGAAAAATTAAATTAGCATTATGGTCAGATTATTATTAATATTATAATTAAATTAATTATAATTGATTCGAGAGCTGGCGACTTTTTGGCACAAAGAATCAGCATTGCCATTCAGCGTGGCAATGCCGCCAGTGTTTTGGGCACGCTTACGACTGGCAGTGACCTGGATCAGTTGAGCTATCTATAGATCGTTTTTACGGCGATCCTTAGGTAGCTTGACTGATTCTATTGTATTTTGTAATTTTATGTACATATTGTAGTAGCTTAGTTTCTGTAAATAAATTTTATGTAAATTAAATTCACTATTAGTCTATCGCGTTAATCTATCGCGAGTGATACAGCAAACCGTGCGCGAAGCAAAATACGCAATCCTGTGCGATAGATTGTGCCTGTGAAGGCCGCTATTAACTTCACTAACTGGTAGACGTCATGAAAACTTACGTAAATAAAGTATGTTATCCTTAAAGACGTGTTGATTCTTATCGTCGATTTTCTCAAATCTTGCGTAGTAGCTTGTCAAATCTTCTTTCGTTATAGGATTGAAGTCAAGCTTCAATGTCAGCCATTTGCCCGACTCAGAGTATTCAACTTTCAAGTTGGGCTGAAAAATTATTTAGGATTCTTGTTTAAGTATTGAACATTAAAAAGAAAACGAACCTCTATAGATAAATAGTAAAATGATTCACTCAATTCGCTTCACTCGCGTGGTACCAACATTTTGAAAAGCCTAATGCTATTCAAAATGTACTCAAATGCTTCTCTGCACATGCACGATGCCGAGTGGTAACCTTTTTTGCTAATAACGTGTATGTAACTTGTACCTTGTAACTTGTACCTACCACAAATTTAGCAAAATAAACTTTTACTTAACTTTACTTTACTTTACTTTTATTCTTGGTCACTATCTACACCTATTCCAAGTTTCATCCAAATCGGTTCACTGGTTTAGGCAAGATTGAAACACAAACATCCAAACATACTCAAACTTTTAGCTTTGTTTTAGAAGTGGATAGTGGGAACGAAATTATCCATAGATTAATTATACTTACTGTTTTATTAGGTATCTAGAAAAAATACATTTAGGTATGAAATGAAAACAGATTATTGACGTATAAGTTTTTTTTAACCTTTTTGAAAGGTTTAAGGTATAACTAGAACTTTCGCGTTCCATGTTAAATTAAAATTTAATCAGAATTTAAATAAAATATTTTAAATGCATGAAAAATATTCGCCACATCTATAATTTTCAAACGACTGAACAGATTTTCATGATTAATTCAACTTTCCCAATAAATTATTGGTTTAGGAGCTGCGTTTCTTTCTTTACTTATAATTCTTATATTTTAATATAATTAGGTAGGTCTAGGTACATACACTTTTACTATTAGAGAAAACGTAGGTGTATAGGTAGGAAGTCAGGATCTGTGGTACTTACAACTGATTGGTCCTTGATAGTTAAACGTGACTGCAAATAAATGAAAAGATATTCAATAAAATTCAAATATAATAATTTCCTACTAAGTAATATTATAAACTCCTGACACACAGATCCGCAGCGACGTTCGCTTGATATAAACATTAAAATGTCCACAAGGTTTAACAACATCTATTCCGAGTTTCATTCAATAGCGCCATTCATATGCTCAATGTATCGCACAGGATTGAGCGTACAGGATTGCGTGCGGGAAAGATTGTGCACGCAATCGCGCGCGATTATTTTTTTGAAGCTTGAACCTACGCGTTCTTTCGCGCGCGATTACTCGTTAGTTCTTGTCGATACACAATCGTGTGGGAAAGCCTGCATGCACAATCACGCGCGATAATGTTTTAGAAGCTTGAAGCTACGCGTTCTTTTGGCTGTATCACTCGCGATAAATTATCTTTTTTTAAGATGCCGCTAATATGTTTTTTAAGATGCCGGTTAAGGCGTGATTGAAACACAATCATCCAAACATTTTTACTTCAATATTAGTAGGTACCAAAGCTTGTGAATAGTGTTTGTATAACTTAAAGAATTACCTATCTAGCGCAAGGATAAACAAACAAAACGCACAATCGTGCGTTATCGAGGGTCGCCATCTAGTGAAATGGGGTTGACTTACTCGTTTGCCGTTTTCTATCCGTCCAACACCGTGGAAGAAGTATCCATCTGGTATCAGGATTTTGCGCGTAGACAGGTACGGGTCATTGACCCTCGCGTACTCATCAGGAATGTCCTCTGTGCATGTAAACTTACATTATACTTTGTAAAAGTATAGAGGCATTGGTATCACGTGATCACACGAAGAAATTGACCAATGCTCGAGTGAAGATTTCGGGATTTTTTTTATGCTTTGTGATTGGTCAATTCAAGAGACAGCTAATTTATTTTACCAATAGAGCTTAGCTTAAATATTGTTTATAATTAGTTATATTTACCAGGAATAGCTGAAATATTTACACTGTTTTTAGTAAAAATCTATAAAATTCCAATCTCACTTAATAGGCGTTTTTTGTAATTGACCGAATGTGGTTATAAATTCGGCTAAAATTCAGTACCGAATTAGAGTGGCAACTAACGCCATCTATTTTATGAACTTTACCAACATAATTTTTATATTTATCAGCGTTCTTTTTCGCTATGGCCAGCGAATTTAAATAGAGCATTATTTTAAAATCTTCAAATATGAAAACTGTAGATAAGAGAGATTGTCCACCGTACTCTGGAGGTACAGTTAGGTAAATCTTAATCTTATTTATTTATTACGTAGATGGAAAGTAATTTATCAAGGTAGGTAAGTATTATATTTAAAATACTAACGTGGCACAATTTCTGAAAAATAAAAACATATAAAGGATCATTAGGTGTAGGTACTAACATTGGTAATAGGAACATTAAAAAAGCTACCTACAACATGCAGCAGCTATTTATCTTCATTTTGTGTTGGTACCTAACATAAACCCTCAGAACTACAAAACTTAGAAGAAAATACAATATTTAACAAAAAATTAAAATCTTACCTCATAGAAAAAAGTTATTACAATTTTCAAGATTATCTAGATAACAATAAAAGATTTAATAAAAAGTAAATTCGGCTTCTAAATATATATTTAATAGTACTTGAACCAAAAATATTTAAATTAAATATCTTTAAGGGCTGAGCCAATATATACCTACATAAGTTAGTTTATAAGTAACCTACCAAATGTTGCAGTGCCCCAGCGGGGTTCATGTTATGAAACGCCTACCTATATTTAAGACATTGTAACTAACATGAAGCAATAAACAAAATTGAATTGAATTGAATAAAGATTAACTTTCGAAGGTACTTAAAAATAGGTATAGGTACTTGTGACATCCTACCGATGATAATAAAGAATTACCTACCCACATCGTTGCGTTCGCTCGGGGGCATTCGCTAGATAGCGTGAGCCGAGCGAACGTACCGACGACATGGGACTAAATCTATTTATATTTGTTTTATTTGGATCCCTAAAGATGTGTCAGAATCCCACAGTACTAGTATTCTATTATCTGGGGTATAGCAGGTAACAACAGAATGTGTTATGGGCTAGAAATAAAAGTGTAACTTACCATCTCCTAAAAAAAAATAATTAAAAATATACATTATACTGATAGATAGATAGAAAATACTTTATTGTACACCACATGGACATTACAAAATACAAACAAAGATACAAGAAAACATTTAAAGCGAAGTACAATGGGCGGTCTTATCGCTGTGAGCGATTTCTTCCAGACAACCTTAGGATGAACTGGAACTAGAATAAATACCTAGTTAATAAGTAATTTAAATTTGCATGCCGACGATAAGGTAAGAAAGTATTGGAACTTTCCTCACTACTATTAAGACTAACAATGTACATACTTTCTGGCAAATAAATGATTTGATTTGATTTGATCTGGATTAAAGGAAGGCAAAAAAGGCTGATTCTAGTAACTTAAATTTTAAAATATAAAAAATAACTTAACGAAATTATGACTGTGTGTAGTACGAAAAAAGATAACCATTTATTAGAAGTATATAAAAAACAATTCAGGTATACTTACTCGCATAATCTGAATACAAATAACAATAAGTTAATAATAAGATAAATAAAATAAATGTGATAAAAATGCGTTTTCAATCTGGAACGGAACTAATAAAGTCCAACTAGCTTGATAGGTGGCGCTGATCAGAAACTAATGCAGCACGAATGAAGCGCCACCTATCATCGCATGCAATCAAATCTCGTTTATTAAAAACTTACCACTTGGCTCTGAAATTGAACAAAATAATTTTTAACACCCGTGCTCGTAAAGCTGATGTAATTCCACCGGTTTTAGATATTTAAAGCGGGTCATAACAAACGCGTGTGTTATCAAAGCAAATAGTTATGTTATAGTCCATACAAATTCCATAACAGCATTATTTGCCATTTCAAATATGGAACTGATCGCCGCCGAGCTGGAGTCGTGCCTCCAGCTAGTGAGCAGCGCGCTGTTGCTATTCAAATTTCGAACTAATCGCCGCGCGGCGCCAGTAGGCAGCGCTAGCGCGCTGTTAAAATAGCGGGAAAGCAACAGTGTGCATTCACAGATTGAGTTTATTTAATTTTTTTTTTTTCTGTTTCCTCGCAAATGTGTTAAAAAACGTCGTACGATATACGTGCGTATTGGTTATAACATGCTCGGCTCAATTACGCCCTCGCCTGCGGCTCGGGCTGAAATTCCGCCTCGCATGTTATGACCATCTTTATGCACTAATATCGTAATGTACTATACTACAACTAAAAATGATGTAGTTATAAAACGACTGATAATATAATTATGAGAAATACAAGCATACTTCAAATCAAATTGGTTCCATTTTGATGAAGGCAAAAAAAAAATACTGCCTTCCTTAATAATATAAAGGTGTTTTATGTATGTATGTATAGTTAAAAGATATATTACAATTACTAAACAATTTCAATTAACTTACTTTCCTCTGTAACATAAAATAAACTTTAGTATATTTGGCTTATGAGTTTATTATGAAAAGTACTTAATTACATTATGTACAACAGGCATTTCATACATTTTTGATTTAAATGAAAATAGTAGTTTATCTAAATGCCTACTAATAATTTTTTGGCACATAAGGTACCGGAAAACTTTAACCAATAATAAAACGCTTACCATAATCATCTGTGAACAAAATCATAACTTTTAAGATTTTTATGATATACTAGATGCAGTGTATTGCCATTAGATGGAGCTGACAATACGTAGTCAAAGTCAAAGTCAAAAAGCATTTATTTAGTAGGACCGCTGGGATCACTTAAAATATTCTTCAAATTAATTTTACTAATGTTTTTTCGCGACCAATAGCTACCAGCTACCAGTTGCTAAGGTCTGAGGCCCTCGTAATAAGATTAAACACACAACAATTTAGAAAGCTCAAAAAAGAAAACAAGAAATATATAGATGGCGCTAGCAGAACGTAGCTACTAGTTCGCTTTTGCAATGCGTAGCCACTAGATGTCATTACCAGTACGTTGTCACTTAATAGTGCTATCAGTACATTGCCACTAGATGGCGCTAATAGTGATACTCACGCCAGAGCTCGCTAGCAGGCAACGCCTGGTCGGGCGCGGGCAGGCTGTAGATGTAGCCAACCTGACACGGTGCCCAGTGGTCGCACACCTCGCGCTCCGGGTCCAACTCCGTGACAAACTTGTAAGTCTGAGAAAACAACAATAGATTTTAGATAAGTATAATTTATGGATTTGCTAGGAAGTTATGTGGACTGGAGCTTGACTATTTAGTTAAAAGATGGATCACCTAAATACTAATATTAGAAGAAAGTGGCGCCTATTAAAAAAATAGATAGATTAGAAGAAGATAAAAAAATAGATAGAAAGATAGATTAGAGATTTTTGAGGTGCTAGATTGAGATGGTATGGACACAAACATGAGGAGGGATGAAAACCATGTTACCAAAAGAGTTATGAATATGAGTGTGACTGATGTATGCAAGCAGAGGAAGGCCGAAGAAGGTATTGTTTGATTGTGTGAGAGAATATGAAAATTAAAGGAGTGGATGAACAGTTGACGAGTGATAGGAGTGAATGGAGGAAGAATACATGCTGTGCCGACCTCACTTAGCGTGGGATAAGGGAAAGAACATGAACATTATTAATCGTAGTGCTAGGTGGTTAGTGGACTTACCCGGTCGGGATAGTACCGGTAGTGCACAACCACGTCATCTGTATCCTCGAGCGTGCACTTCTCCGCCGTGTAGTTGAGTGAGGTGCGCTCGGCTGGAGCGCAACCGATCACTGTACTGCCGTTACGGGGCAAGTCGGGCCCTTCCACTTTGTGCCCTGAGGTGATAGAAAATGATTTGTGATGAATACTTGCCTCTACTTCTGTCGTGACTCACGACGCAACGATTCTACTCACATGACCTTCTAAATACATGGAACCGTTACGATCAGGGGGTCTAATCCGGCAACTTAGGGTGAATCATATTATGTTTTATTAGCATGAAACATAATATGATTCATCCAAAGCGGCCGGATTAGACCCTCAGTTGACGTATACCGTAATGTGATAACTTTAAGCACCACACTACCAAAAGCTTAAACGTCAAATGCATATCTTTCGAAAAATTATACAAAGGCATCAGGCGTGGTGTAGCTTAAATTAGTCATTCTTGATAGATCGGTGAAGTTAAGAAACGTGTAATACACGTCCACGTTCTAGTGACCTGCCACATGAATCCTTTCGAAAATCTATGGACACTTACGGTTGCAGAAGAAGTATTTGTTCTCGGCGACGTAGAGCTCCTTGTCCTCGGCGGAGAGGCAGGAGTCGTACATGACGGGCGTCGGCTCGATGTCATCCTCACACATTACCGCGCCCGAGCCGTCCGGCTCCTTCGGCGCGCGGTTGCTTGGACACCGATACATCAGACCTGACAATTAAATAAATCCTGTTCACACCAAGCTAATAAATCTTAATTTTTATACACGTTTTTCGTTCTATATTCACACTATAACATTGTCCTCGCTCACTTTTTAAAACGCCATCTTGTAACTATAACCGTGAAAAGCAATTCTAATTGTTGACTTTTTAATTTTGCTGTTGATTCTTGTTATACTATTCACAGATGGCTTTGTTAACAATTTATGTATAAGATCCAACACCATCTGTTGGATTATATACATAAATTATCGCTATCTTTCAACCCGTCATATTCACAATGGAATGACGCTATTTCCTGATGATGAGAAATATGAGAATTCGATCCAATAGATGGCGTTGTTTTCAATTTATGTATAAAGATCCAACACAAAGCGCTTACAACACTATAATTCACAACTCTGATGACCTTTCCTTATGAGAATAAGATCCGATAGATGTCGTTGTTTACAATTTAAATTAGATCCAATACCTTTCCTTATGATGAGCGGTGGCTTGTTCCGTATCTCGGCGACAGTGACGCCCTTCTCCCCGTTCTGTATGGCCGTCATGACTCGCTTGTAAAGGGTGGTCCGCCGCTCTTGCTCAGCTATTATGTAGGGTAGCAGTTCTTCAGATAGCACGTCAACTTTCTTCTTTGCTTCAGCGTTCATCTGTTTTAGTATTTTAAAAATGAATTTCAACATTACCTCGAATTAGTTAGGTTGTTTTATTTGATAGTTCGTAAGAAGGAGCTTAACAAAGTATTTTTAAATTTACCCTGTCGGCATCCTTATTGAATTTGATTCCTGTGCCATCCTGAAAAAGAAAGTGAGTTTCAAATCTGAGTTTTACATTTTAGAGATTTTCGGCACACGCTAGGTACTCAAGTGAAAAATCTTTAGGAATACCAATGCATTATAGCCGTGTGTGGAGCCCTCTATGTTTCAACGCTCTAGAGTTTGTTTGACACTTACCACAGCCTGTCGTCTTACGATGTTTGCTAAATAGCGCCCTCTTCTGGACGCCGGAAGCAACACGCTACCCGATTGAACTTCATCTCCTGTCTGCATGGAATAAAATAAAAACATAAAAATAATACATGAAATACGTTTTTGTCTAATTATTTTATTTTCCATAGAATTCAAACTTACCGGTGGATATCCACAATACACATAAACTATTAAATATAAAAAACAAATACTAAATCCTAAATTCATATTGCTCTTACAGCAATTCGCACATAACTGAGAGTTATTTACAGTTTTTTGGTTTAATTTTATTATTTGCTTAACGATGCAAATAAAAACGACTAACGAACCAATTATTTGTGGTAAGATAAGCAACAAGAAATGGAGAAAAAAAATATATTTTTTACTTTTTAGCGCCATCTAGTGCTAAGTGGAAGAAAGCATGTTATAACACCACTTAGACCTACAACGATCATCTATACTTTATAAACATATGGGTGAGAGAGGTGTATCGCATTTGGTGTTGGCAGAAAAATAAATTTTAGTAAAATTCATTAGACTTTCCTCTTTTGGCCACCGCACCAGATAAGTTTGTAGCACTGTATGGTCTACTTCTGAGATTGATTGTTGACTGTACCCAGGTACCTGAAGATACAGTATGGAATGAGTCGCGGCACACAACTAACATCTCTAGAGGAAGCTGTGAGAAACGCTGAATAATAACGAAACTAATACACTATGTTAGTAAAATTAATGCAGTTGCAGTAGCCTTTTTAAACGCAAAAATAGCGTACGCACCATCAAGGAGTAGCTTTAAGTTATCTGTGGTTTATTTATTTATCACTCATTCCAAATTTCATTCATTCATTCTTCTTATTGACTTTCGTTTTCGTTTGTGTTGTTTTTTTGTGCATTTTGCTATTTTGTTGAATTAATTCTATTACATGAAAGGTTGGCAGTAAAATAATAATGGCTATCGGTAGCGCTGTGTGCCGAGTTTGTCTTGCGGGTGGTGGCGGGGGCGAAATGAAACTGCTTGACATAAATGATCAACTTCTCGATGTGTATGAAAAACTCACCAACACTAAAGTAAGTTTGGGTTCTAACCTGTGGTTATAATGTTATAATCCATGTTATAATCCAAAAGCACGAAGTTTATCAATATTATAAGCTTGCCAAGACTCTAGGCTCATGTAAATAAGTATGCACGTACGATAAGTAGATAAAATCTGAAACACACGTACTATCACAAGGCGCGGTAGACATGCTCTCAAATCGATAGCATTCAAGATCCATTGCAGATGTTTAGGGGGTAGTCAGAGGCATGTCCAAGTCAGTAGCTTCTAGAGCTGTAGTATTGCAAAAATCAATTGACAAAAATTAATATCGCTCGCGAAGCGAAACAGTGAAAGTTTCAGCACTATATGAAACTAGCTTCTGCGCGCGGCTTCGCCCGTGTGGTAGGTACCAACATTTTGAATAGCCTATATGCTATTCCGGGTCACTATCTACGCCTATATCAAGTTTCATCCAAATCCGTTCCCTGGTTTAGGCGTGATTGAAACACAAAACTTTCAGCTTTAATATATGAGTGGGATAGACTATAGTAAATAATATTTCTATTTTAGATGAATGAGGGAGAAGGAAAACTCTGCTACATCTGTCTCTCTCAGCTGCAGCGATGCTGGCGATTCGCTAAGACAGCGCAAAGATCAGAAAGCTACTTGAAAGCTGTTCTAGAAACTGATAGAGAGGTAGCCTATAATATTATTATGAAGCTGTAGATCATACAAACATTTGTCCGCGGTGAGGATCGAACCCGCAACCTTTAGGGTCAATGCACATAGAATTGGCAAGCGACGCGTCAATTAGTTTTATAGCAAGCCATTATAAACCTTATGAACAATGTAACAAGATATAGAAACGCTTGTAGAATGAACCGCACGAAAGTGCTCGAGCAAGTGCGGCCCGTTAGATGGCTTCGCCAGACCTCGTTCATTCTACAAGCGTTTCTATATCTTGTATCATTGTTCATAAGGTTTATAATGGTGCGCTATAAAACTAATTGACGCGTCGCTTGCCAATTCAATGTGCATTGAGCCTTAGCGTCGCAGGCGGGCTTCGCCCACTGCCGTTGAATGTTGAAGGCCTAAAAACTCGCATCATCAGAGTTGACCTCTAACTTAGGAACTTAATTTTGTACTTCAATAGTTTTTTTTTTTATAAGAAAGCGACATCTCTTAGTCATTTGATTCTGAATGTAACTTCGGACAATGAGCATGAGTTCACTAGTGAAACGTGTAGATGGCGCTAACCGGTGCTTAACCGATAAATATGAGCTTATCAAAGATTTGGATACCGACAACTAGGATTCTGTGGCCGAGCAGTAACACTCCGGCTTTAGGAAGATCGTCTGATCGATGCGTGTTCGAATCCCGTCGGAATCCAAAATTTTGAAAAGACTTTTCATTTCTTAAAGAAATATTATTTTCTATAATTTAATTTACAATAATAATTATTTAATTTAATTGTTGTTTTCAGATTAAAGACGACACGGTTAATAATATGCTTAAACTAGTCAAGTTGCAAACATTAACAGTAAATAAACTTAAACCCTTATCTCTTGAAAGTAAGCCCTTGACTACCCCTAAAAAGGGTAAAAATAGGGTGAAAAACACAGACAATGGTCACTTTGTTGATGAAAGTGATAAAATGGATGAGAAAATTGTTTTAATTCAAACTTCAGATATACTAGGTAAAGAAACTCATATAAATAGAGAAATTACAAAAGTTAATGAAGAGATCAACGATTCAGAAAACAAAAATGAAGATTTTGAGGACGAAGATTTGTCCGAAGTCAAAGATTGTATCATTATTACAAAAATGTATTACGAATGTGGTGTTTGCGATAAAATATTAGAATCGCAACAGGATCTAGTTATACATCAGAAAACTCACGCAGAATCAGAATCAAAAGAACCGCTTGAAGAGATAAAAGAGATACACATGCCAGTTACGACAGAATTAAAACCGGATAAGGTGATAACAAAAATGTATTATGAATGCGGAGGGTGCAGCAAGATTTTAAAATCACAAGAGGAACTTGCTATCCATCAAAACTCACACACAGAACCCAACTCATTCCACCATCATTTATTAAGCAAATCTGATATCGCAGAAAACATTAACGAAGGCAAAGTCAAAGCTGTTAACTGTTCTGTATGCAGGAAATACTTCAACGACAGCGCTCAACTCCACCAACACTTTAAGATGCACACCGGCAAACGGCCATTTATATGTGATACGTGTGGCAAGACCTTTAGAACCCGATGTCATTTAAAAGCACACATATCTATACATACAATGGAGAAAGTATACTGTAAGATATGTAATAAGGGGTTCTCTCAAACAAGTAGTTTAGGACGACACATGTTAATCCACACCGGAGAGTTCCGTTTCTTCTGTCACATTTGTGGCCGGAAGTGCAAGCAAAGTGGACAATTAAGAATGCATATCCGGACAGTACACGAAGGTATTAAGGATCATGAGTGTGAAATTTGTAATAAACGCTTCTCGGTTAATGCTGAGTTGCAACGACATATGGTATGTCATGCTGGGATTAAGGCGTTTGAATGTGAGGATTGTGGGATTAAAGTTAGCACTAAGACTGTGTTGAGACGACATAAAAAAAGTTATTGTAAAAAGGTTTTAGATTGAAATGTAGGTTAACAGCGTTTTACATATTGACAGTTGATATTGACATGTTTAAACGTGTAGCGACCTCTATTCGATATCGCCACAAAACTAGCTACCACCTAGCTAAAAGAGTAACTTTAGAGACCACAAGATGGCGCTGGGATAACAGATAAGCGATTTCCCATACAAATGACGAGAATTGTACTGAATCCTAGATCGCGCTCACGATGTTTTCATATCTAACCCATGGATTTAGCAACCTTTATGGAACTATTGGACATTAACAACATGAACGAGGTCTGGCGACGCTGACATTGGCAAAATTGTGACACATACCGTCGCAAAAGCCATAGAAAAAAAGAAGAAGAAGAAGCCATCTAGCGGGCCGCGCTGCTCGAGCACTTTCGTGTGGTTCATTCTACAAGCGTTTCTATATCTTGTACCATTGTTCATAAGGTTTATAATGGTGCGCTATAAACTAATTGACGCGTCGCTTGCCAATTCAATGTGGCTTGAGCCTTAGACCTCACTACTGCCTAACATCAGGAGTGAGGTCAAATGCTGACCTATTTAATAAAAACAAATAGTGTGTGTTTTGTGGATAATAAATGTCTATGTAAGATCATATTTTAGTATATTGTGCCAATTATGTAAAAATAAACTACTTTTATAGAATTTGATTGTTTTATTTCATCATCATAATGATTAACTAAAACTATTATTTGAAGAGATAAACTCAATTGTATGTATAGTTTTTGATACCCAAAGCACGGAATAATTTCTCTCTCTTTTAATCCGAAGTTCGTGGGTTCGAATCCCGGCCGTGCATCAATGGATTTTGCGTTCATTTTGCGCTCGAAAATATTGTGAGGCAAATAGCGCTGTATTCCACTTCATATAATAAAGCTGAAAGTTTGTTTAGATGTTTGGATATTTGTATGTTTGTGTATCAATCACGCCTAAACCAGTGAACCGATTTGGATGAAACTTGGTATAGGCGTAGATGACCTGGAATAGCATAAAGGCTATTCAAAATGTTGGTACCACGCGGGCGAAGCGCACAGAAGCTAGTAAGTCATAAACCAAAACTTATCTGGACTTAGGTGGCCAAACGAGGAACTAACGAATTTTAGTGTAAAATTTTTCTGCCAACACCAATGCGATAACAGCGCCTTTCTTACTGGTGCAGATAAGTTTGTGGCACTGTAATAAAGATGCTATAGGCTCAGACAAAATGATCTTAGGTTAGACTCCTAAAGCCAGGAACATATTAACGGACGCGACTGATAGGTAGGTATGCACAGTAGAAAAGTATCCAGCGCGCCAGATCGTTGGCGGACGTCCGAAAGCTCGAGGACACGTCCGCGACTTACGTCCGATAGTTTGCACAGCGAGCGTGTACAATCATTATCCAGATCGCGGCTGTCAGCCACGTCCGATAGTATGTTTTGATTCTTGGTCCGAGGTTTCTAGCCACAGAGTAAGTATATCTATTTATGTTTCTAGCATAAGTTTTCCATACATTTACTTGCAGCGCCCCTAACGGGTACTTTGAAGAACTAAAGTAAAATGGCGGAGAACGAAACGAAATGGTGTTTAGTAAAAACTAGGTTTCGTAAAAACATACCAATGGCTTATATGGGTAAGTTCTGTACCTAATTGGTTGTTAACCGCACCAACGATAAAATTGTTGTACGTAAATTATACCTACGCATAAACTCAGTCGTTTATAGCTGGTGGCAGAATGAATTCAAGAATATGGATTAGTTTGAATATTATTGGAATAGTGTGTTGCGGATATCCACCGGTAATGTATTTTACGCAATGACTACTTTTTTTTTTTTACTTTTGCAGCATTTTGGCCGAAGGGTGTTGTGTTCCGACGGTTCCGTGGGCGCCTGCGAGACACCCCGTTTGTGCGTACAGTTCGTACGTAGGTAGTGATAATTTTAGTTTATTATAATCTATATAATATAATTTATATGTATCTTAAGGTATTTATTATATGTAAATATGTTTATTTAATAATTACACTCGAACTGCCGCGATACAGGCCTAGCCTAGTGCGGGGTTCGATGTAAATTATTTATAATAATTGTAATTTTATGTATTAAGTTTTATGAATAAATTGAAATTGAAATTGAATTCATTACCACTACAGAACACTTTTATCCTAATTACCAGCCCACCAGCGTAAATGTTCACATTTACAATAGCGACACACAACAGTAGCGAGCGTCGAAAAAGTATGGTAAGAAAACGACTGACACGACACGACTAAAGTCCGTGGAATATTTCAGAACTATCAATAGCGCTCGCGTCTCCTATTTGTAAAAAATAATTGGGTCTTTTGCTTTGGATTAATGTTTACATGATATTTTCAGTCACGGTTCATAGCTTTACTTTAGGTAGGTAGGTAGTACTGAGCAAACCTTTCCGAAAGGAAAAATAAATGTTATTGATACAGATTTTATTTTCATTCCTAGACAGGGGGTGAGGTTCAGGCGGGAAGCGTGTTGCTCCCAGCTTCCAGGAGAGGGCGCTATTTGGCAAATATCGTAAAACGACAGGCTGTGGTAAGGTCAAAATAATATTCTTTCATTATCTGACTACAAGGCGCCCTGTCTACATGATACGGACTGATTGCTGATTTTATGTACACAGGATGGCACAGGAATTAAATTCAATAAGGATGCTGACAGGGTAAATATAAAATAACCTAATAGAACCCATGTAAGTAGTAAACCAATTCACTGTCCATCAATACAATAAATAAAACCTAACCCACCAAAACCATTTCATGTCAAGTATTTTGCCGCAGTAGAGCCTCTAGTTGAGCTCTGATTTGTTCTGCATCTTACCTATTTGACCGTTGTAGAGTCAGATCTAGATCTAGCCAAGTTCTGTCTAGTGAAGTTAGCCGTTAGTCTGCGCAGTGACCGCTTTTTCAAACAAAATTGTGTTCTGCGCAGACAAACAGCTAACTTCACGAATGCCTAGATCCATTGGAAGAACTGTACCTTATGTATTTCGAGAAGGCATACTATGCCCAAAAAGGCGTTTTGGTAAAATGAGTAACGCCATCTATTGGATGCTTTAGGATACTTTTCCAGGACGCTATCGCATCAATTCTTGTTGTTTATGGTCTTGAATTACTACAGATGAACGCAGAAGCAAAGAAACAAGTAGACGTTTTATCAGACAGTCTACTGCCGTACATAATAGCTGAACAAGAACGACGTATAACGCTGTATAGGCGAGTCATGACGGCCATACAGAACGGGGAGAAAGGCGTCACTATCGTCGAGTTCCGGAACAAGCCACCTCTCATCATAAGGAAAGGTTGTCATTCTATGTTTTCATTGGTTAAGTGCTCTTTGATGGCATGGCCTTGTTTAACAGCGCCATCTGTTGATACTTGTTGTAATATTCTAGTTGACTTTTCATGGTCATAGTTCAAATTGTTATACAGGTAGATGGAGTGTGTGAATAATTGTGTGAAAGGAGTTAGTGCTGAGATGACGAGTGACAGATGAAAGTGGAGAAGGGAAAATGCCGTTGATCATTGACGTTGAACGTTGGTGTGACCACTATCAACGAGAAACTGTATTTACAATGCCGTTGACAATGCCATTTCCCGGCGAGTGGCGGTACAGAGATTATTGCGATGATCAACGCGTTGAAGCGGCCACACTACGCATGTCAGTGTGCTCAGTATGCTGTGCACCGTGAGCACGACGGGAGCGGATATAATTCGCGTTATGCGTCGGTGGGCATTGTTGCTGTTGGTGTGGCCACCCACTTTATCGCGATGATCAACGGCGTTGATGGGCATTGACGATGCCGTTGCTGTTGACGTTCGTGTGGCCTCTACATTAGTGGTTTAAGGGCAGGAAGATGATGAGTTCGAATCGTTACAAGATGGCGCTGTTGAGCCAAGACAGTAAGTGTTAATATGGAACGAAAATGTAGATATATACGTGTTTTGTTGCTTGGTGTGAACAGGATTTCTTTCTTTGTCAGGTCTGATGTACCGGTGTCCAAGCAACCGCGCGCTGAAGGAGCCGGACGGCTCGGGCGCGGTGATGTGTGAGGATGACATCGAGCCGACGCCCGTCATGTACGACTCCTGCCTCTCCGCCGAGGACAAGGAGCTCTATGTCGCCGAGAACAAATACTTCTTCTGTAATCGTAAGTTCGTGGATTTCGAACGTTTCAGGACAAAAGTTCTATCTTTCAGACTATTTCCGCAAAATGTATGGCAGCGTAAATGTAAGTTTGTCAATATAAATTAATTCTACACTATTGAGCCCTTGCTGTCAGTGTCATCTAGCTCTGAGATTGGAGTCCACTTGAAGGTCACCGTCCACGATTTTGTAGCCACAATCTACATTTTAACGCACTCTGACGCTCAAAAGTAAAATTTCCATTAGTCACTAAATGACCCTTTCATTTCGTAAGAGCACTCTTTTCTACTTCTTCAGGGCACAAAGTGGAAGGGCCCGACTTGCCCCGTAACGGCAGTACAGTAATCGGCTGTGCTCCAGCCGAGCGCACCTCACTCAACTACACGGCGGAGAAGTGCACGCTCGAGGATACAGACGACGTGGTCGTGCACTACCGGTACTATCCCGACCGGGTGAGTACACTACCCGGGTCATTACAACTAGCCAGGCTGCGCTTATAAACTATCAGCTACTGATACTGAATGTGGTTGCATTGGGTGAGTCAAAGACTTTCGACAAGTCAAGCCGCAACCCTGTCTCCACCCACGTGAATGCAGCTCTGTCGCATTGACTCAAAAGCATTTAGACCAAAAAGCGTTATAACTAACATGCACAATGAAACATATTATAAGAAACGACAACTTCTTACACTACCCTTCTTTTGCTTATTACGTCCCGTCTGTGCTTACTTGATCAGGTAAGTGGCAACACTACCCTAATTGAAAGAGTCAACAGTCTCACCAAACGAATCACAGACATTTAAAACGTCGTTGATTTCCCTCAGACATACAAGTTCGTGACGGAGTTGGACCCGGAGCGCGAGGTGTGCGACCACTGGGCGCCGTGTCAGGTCGGCTACATCTACAGCCTGCCCGCACCCGACCAGGCGCTGCCTGCTAGCGAGCTCTGGCGTGAGTATCACTACTAGCGCCATCTAGTGATATAGTGATTATAAATTACCACTAGCTCCATCTATTGTAGCTACGTCATTGTTTCAAGCGCTGCCCAACCTTAGATGATCAAACGCGGCCGCTCCGCTATGCCCAACACGCCAATTAGCTCTCTGGCGTATTAATTTAGCATCTGTGGTTTTACTTTACCAATTAGTAGCGCCATCTAGTGATAACTTCCCCTAATATAAAGTTTTTAATATCATTTCAGCTGAATACGGTAAGATTTAATTTTATTTAAATGTTCTATAAGAAAACAAAATTAAATGCAAAAGTTTTGTATGGATTGCTTGGTTGCTCTCGCTCCTTAGAGCGGCAAAAATCTCATTCCTGCATCCATGTCAAAAACGGATGAAGGGATTGGGATGAAAGTTGTGAAGTAGGTACCTAGGTAATTAGATTAAAAAAAAAAAAAGAATTATGTAGGTAATTAGATTACCCTTTTACTTATTAAAATCTAAACTGGTATAGGTTTTAAATACGTAACCGTAAACAGGGTCACGACTATATCCCCAAGGCGCGGTAGACATTCTCTCAGATCTTTTATGTATTCCAGATCCTTTGAAAATGTCTAAGGGGGGTAGTCAGAGGCATGTCCTAAAACATTTCAAATTGTTTATTTTAGGAAACAAAACATGGCATAAACAAAACATATGGGTAACGATAATGTCCGCATTAGTTTTTAAAACTGTGTCCCGGAAATTAACGCCCACCTCCGAGTACAGAGATAAGTAAGTAAGTTCGTTTGAGTCAGTGGCCAACTCTGGTGACGGAGTTTTTAGGCCGCCTTAAGGCCTCCGTCATGGCTTAACGACTTAAATAGCCGGGACCGACAATTTAACGTGCCCTCCGAAGCACGGAAGCGCTCAGATGAAAATGCCACTGGCGGTCCATCCACTTACAGACCGTTTAGTACAGAGATGTGTTTGATACATGCCCACATCTTGCAGAAGTTAAGTTAAAATCAAGATGATTGTTACTTACCCACCTACTACTTACCTTGCCTTCTTTACCACCAGAGCAGCCTGGGTACTTATAGTTGCCTACCTAACCTACCTATTGATAATAATTAACTAAGTTTTGTTTTGCAGAGGAAAGTGAGTTTTTATCATTTTATATGTATCTACCAAAGGTTTAGATGTTGGTATAATTCTCTCTAAGCGTCAAGAAGTCAAGACGTTGAATTGGCAAGCGACGCGTCAATTAGTTTTATAGCAAGCCATTGTAAACCTTATTACAATGGTACAAGATATAGTTATTATCTTGTACCGTTAGGCAGGGATGTGTAGCGTCACCATGGCTGTTTAATCTATTCATGGACAGTTGCTTGAAAGATTTGAAAGATGGTGCAAATGGTTTAAGAATGAATGAGTTACTCGTCAAATGTCTTCTCTATGCCGATGACCAGGTTATACTTGCGTCGTCGGAGAATGAGTTGCAGGAGATGGTAACAGTTATGCATGAAGCTTTTAAGCGAAAGGGAATGAAAGTAAATGTGAGCAAGACGAAAATTATGGTTTTTGAAAAAGATGAATGTATGACAGCATGCAATATTCTGATTGACGATGAAAGAGTGGAACAAGTGAAAGAGTTTGTGTATCTGGGGACATTGTTTACAAGAGATGGGAAGTACGATGAGGATATCGAAAGGAGAGTGAATGCTGGAAACCGAGTGAATGGGGCTCTCCATGATTTTATGAGCAGCCGGAAAGTGTCCGACAAGGCACGACTGGCAGTTCATAGAGAAGTGTTGGTACCGACATTGATGTATGGAAGTGAAAGTTGGGTGTGGCAGAAAAAACATCAGAGTAGAGTGAATGCTGTTGAAATGAGAGCGTTGCGTAGTATGTGTGGGGTAACGTTGAATGATAGAGTGAGAAATAGTGTGATAAGGGAACAGTGTGGAGTGAAAGAAGATGTAGTGTTGAGGATCGAGAAAGGTATGTTAAGATGGTTTGGGCATGTAGAGAGGATGGATGACAATCGTTTGACAAAGCAAGTGTATGAGGCGAGTGTGCATGGGACAGCTGGAAGGGGAAGACCTAGGCGAACCTTCTTGGATCAAATTGGCGACATTTTGGAGAAGGGCCAGGTCAAAAGTACCCTAAACCGACGAGCATGTATGAAGAATGTAATGAGAGTGAATGAGGCGAAAGTTGTGTGTCAGGATCGTAGCGACTGGAGATCCGTGGTCTCTGCCTACCCCTTTGGGAAAGAGGCGTGACTTTAGGTATGTATGTATGTATGTACAAGATATAGAAACGCTTGTAGAAAGAACGAAGAATGAACCGCACGAAAGTGCTCGAGCCAGGGCGGCCCGCTAGATGGCTTCGCTAGCGTTAATTCTACAAGCGTTTCTATATCTTGAACCATTGTTCATAAGGTTTATAATGGTGCGCTATAAAGCTAATTGACGCGTCGCTTGCCAATTCAATGTGCATTGAGCCTTACCTATCATTTTGGAATGAAAGTGGTTTAGACAATAATATTTTAGGCACAAATAAATCCAGAAGCAATGTATAGTTCAGGGGTTTCCCTTTGAAACTATACTTACCCCTACATTGCTGTGGGTTTCTTCAATATTTTAAAAGGGAGTATAAAGGTATCTACGACGTTGGTAAACATAAAAAAAAATCTTTTTCATAATTTTGTAGTTTTAAAATTGCAGGAACGGAAGGTAAGAAAGCAGCCATTTTAACTGACATCAAAAAATCGTTGCTTGATTTTTATATTTTTTTTGTATATTTTTTTGTAATTTTTATATCATCCACACTTTGTGCTACACTATCACTACATAGTATAAAACAAAGTCGCTTTCTCTGTCCCTATATCCCTATGTATGCTTAAATATTTAAAACTACGCAACGGATTTTGATGCGGTTTTTTCCATAGATAGAGTGATTCAAGAGGAAGGTTTATATGTATAATACATGCATAATATAGTAGAGGAACACTGATAATTTTAGAGGTATCTAATGTGATGTCGTGAATTACTAATACATTTTTTGTGCTTACATTGCAAACGCTGGCTAAACCCTAATATTTAGCATCAGCATTACACCCGTGCGAAGCCGGGGCGGGTCGCTAGTAACCGATAAATATGAGCTGATCAAGAATTTCGTAGTCTAACGTCGTTTCGTGGCCTAGTGGTTGAAGGCGCTCCGGCTTTAGGAGGATCGTCTGATCGTCGCGGGTCCGAATCCCGTCGGAAATCGGAATCAAAAATTTTCATTTCATAATTTTTTTTTATTTTAGATTATGCAAGTAAGTTCTAGCTCTACATAATGTAGGTAGTACAATAATTCTTGTAGTACCTACGTAATACGTACAGTAATGCTCACCGGATCAGGCATTCGTGAAGCTACTTTTTCGATGCTTATTAGACAGATACATACATAGGCGGATCCAGGGGGGGGGGGTACGGAGGCACGTGCCCCCCCCAGACGATATTTTTGTGTACCTACTAACTACGAAAAATTAATAAATTGTGAAATTTTTGTCAGTTTTTGTTTCTTGTGCCCCCCCAGAAAAAAATCCTGGATCCGCCCATGGATACATACATACATAAAGTCACACCTCTTTCCCTGTGGGGTAGGCAGAGACCACGGATCTCCACGCTACGATCCTGACACACAACTTTCGCCTCATTCACTCTCATTACATTCTTCATACACGCTCGTCGGTTTAGGGTACTTTTGACCTGGCCTTTCTCCAAAATGTCGCCAATTTGATCCAAGAAGGTTCGCCTAGGCCTTCCCCTTCCAGCTGTCCCATGCACACTCGCCTCATACACTTGCTTAGACAGACACTTGCTTATTAGACATTTCCCTGCCCTTATCCCACTTTTATGTGGGGTCGGCACAACAGGTTTTCCTCTTCCACTCCGCTCTATCCGTCATCTCAACACTCACTTTCTTACCCTTCATTCTTCACACAGTCCATCTTTTCTTTGGTCTGCCTCTTCTGCCACATCCCTCCACATTCAAACCTAACATTCTTCTCGTTAGACTCTCTTCCCTCCTCATAACATGACTTATTAGACAGATGCTTGTTCATACAAAGTTGTTCGTGATTCCGATGAGTAGGTAAGTAATATTTTGTATAGGTTACCTAACTACTGATTTTTTAATTATTTTTGCAGATGATGGCAAGTACCTACATGTAAACGCCTTATGAAATAACGTATAACCCCAGATAATATAATACATATAACATTGATGTTATGTACTAATTTATAAGCATGTTATAAGTTATCATTATTAGGTACTCACTTAGGTACCTAAATACCTATAGGTTCCTACCTATATTTGTACTTGTAAATTGATTTATCGATCTCTTTTTCAGAAATAGTGCCAGGCAAGTATTTTCCTACATACATACCTACCATAGTAATGTATAATAATAGTTCAAAATTAAACAAAGTTAGTTCGTATGATTCAGTGGCCTCTGGTGACGGAATTTTAAGGCCGCATTAAGGCCTCCGTCATTTATTTATTTATTTACACACACACATAGATATTACATTACAGAATTAATTATTCTAATTCGTCATATCTAGGAATCTAATAATAATAATAAAATAACATTTGACAGAAAAATTACGCAACAATAACATAAAATATAATAGGTAGTAGTCATGGCTTATCGACGTAAATAGCCGGGACCAACAATTTACCGTGCCCTCCGAAGCACGGAAGCGTTCAAATGAAATGCCACTGGCGGTCACCCATCCACTTACCGACCGTTTCAAACGTTGCTTTACTACGACGATCTATCTATTGAATTATTCAACTATTGTTATCATTTCAGGTGTCCCAGGTAAAGAGCATAAGACTCGCCATATTTTATAATTATTTTGTAAAACATTTTAAAAAATACGAGTACCTAGGTAGGTACTTCCCCACTGAGGCTCAAGCTACATTGAATTGGCAAGCGACGCGTCAATTAGTTTTATAGCGCACCATTATAAACCTTATGAACAATTGTACAAGATATAGAAACGCTTGTAGAATGAACCGCAAGAAAGTGCTCGAGCCCGCACCCGCTAGATGGCTTCGCCAGACCTCTTTCATTCTACAAGCGTTTCTATAACTTGTACAATAGTTCATAAGGTTTATTTATAATGGTGCGCTATAAAACTAATTGACGCGTCGCTAGACAATTCAATGTGCATTGAGTCTTACCTACCTGTTGATACCTGTACCACATTATGCTCATACTGTGAGAAATGTCAAATAAAATGCATTGTTGTTTTATTTGACTTCAGAGGACTCGCCGATAGAGTTCGTGGCCGTCGGAAAAGAATACACCACGAATCGGAAAGTAAAGA